>OY720601.1:7025000-9525000 GCA_963151315.1 Nymphalis c-album
GAGAAAAATACTCAATCTGAAAAAGACTGGCGCAAACTGAGAATTGAGTTTTCAAACAGAAAATTAAAACCAGAGCAAGCCGCTATAAATAATTCTGCTGAAAGTGGTTATAGCGACGAGAGACCTTCAGATTCATCGGATTCAAACGATGAAAGCGAGTATATTGAAACAAAGGTAAAATGTAAGAAGAAGCTAAAAAAATCATTTGAAACTATTATAGATTCAAGTACTGATTTTAATTTGGCTGCGGAGAGGGAAGATCCAGCAAGTGATTTGTTAGATATAGCAGAACTTCCATTAGATACTCAAGAAGATAATCCTGAATGTGACGTGTCAGATTTATGCAAAAGTGAGATTATTTTAAAAACTGCAAAAGTGTACGATGAAACTGAAGATGAAATAGCTGATATGGCTAATGATTCGTGTGTAGAAGATATTTCCGTTGCAGAAAATTCCGTCACTGATAAAATTACGTGTGATAATACAAATGTTCATACAAAAAACTTATGTGACCAAGATAGTCATTCTGTAAACAACCTTCTGGATGTACCGACACAAAGCAGGCAAAGCGAAAATGATACAGAGATGATAAATTTTGAACGCAAAGAAGAAGAAGTTAATGATTCTGAATGTAAGAGTGACAGTGTCTTAAATTTTTGTAAGGATACAAGCGCAAATTCTGATTGTAAGTCAATAGAAAATATACCCCAAGGATCCACCCTAAAACATTCAGGACAAATTACAGAAATCGATTTTAGTGAAATACTAGAAAATGTTAAAAAACAAAATGAACGACTTCAGTTGAAAGACAAACGCTTAGAAAGTTTAGAAAATGGATGTTCATCCGTTGTTTCAAATATATCTAATACACTTAGTTCTGGAGATCAAATGATTGCTAAATTAGATAACTTGCATGCAAATTTTAATCAAGATACACCAAATCAAACAGAGTTACCCACAGAAGAAAACATATGCAATATTGAAAATCAAAATCCAACTGATTTTGAAGAACCGTCATCATCCAGAGATATTGACCACGAAGCTAGATTTGCTGCTCGTGATTTACGATTGAAAAGATTGGAAGAGCAAACAAAATCTCTAGTCAGTAAAGTAAATAAAACCGCAACGAAAGGTGTGAAAATCCATTACAAGTTAGAGGAACTGCATAATATTTATGGTTCTGAAAATTCGAGATCCGGAACGCCGTCAGAAGATACAGAAGATATTTCACAAAATGATGACGAAATGCCAAACGAATAATCAAATATCTTATTTAATATATTGCATGCAAACTATATTTAAATACAAATAAAAAATATATATATTTGACAAACGTTTTATTTACCAAATACATGTAGGTATAAAAATAATCAGGTACGTGATTTGATTTTATTTCTTTCACAGAAAGTTTTAACACAAATTTACAATAAAAAAAATCAATTTAAGCACATCCACAATGTATATCAAATTACCTAACTTAAACTTATCAGACCAACTCTAGACGTGCATTTAAAAAAATTATATCGAACATAAAAAATCTTCTTAGTAATTTATTTAAATCTAAAACTCAATCATCACGTTTGATACTATTTTTGTTGCTGCTCGTATCTGCTTCTTTAATTTTCTCGTTACTACTAAGACTGTCTTCAAGCACTGCGACCACTATGTGCTGTACTTTATCCGCCATCTTGCCTGGTGGAACACGATACAATCGCCACGCCCATATCGACAATAATAACATCTCCAAAATCATTATTACATTTTGTATCACTGAAAAAAAATGTGAATATTATAACATACTAGCTGATACCCGCGGCTTCGTCCGCGTTGCTTGATATATTAACAAAGTTTTCTTATGTACGAAGAAAAAAACATCAAAGAGATCGCAAGCAAAAATATACTTTGTTTAAACGTACATCACTGAACACGCAGTGCATATACAAATCGTTGTTTCTTGAAATTTTAATACGTTTTTATTGAATGATGATATCGCAATCATTTTGTCAGTGTCTACGAAATAAAATTTAGAAAATTTCATTGAAATCTGGATAGATTTCATAGACATATGCATAGATTACTACTGGTAGTAGTTTTTTCCGTGATGCGCGCACAACTGCAGACCTCTATCATTTAATTATATAGATTATAAACTTTATTATTCTTATGTTGATCACTTTTAAAAGCAATTCTGGCAATTTGCAGAAACTACTAATACGCTTGTACATTATTATTTTTTAATAAAAAATATTAAGTACTTACTATTAACAAAGACTGAAGGATGTAAAGCCATGATGCAGGGCAAATCAAATAGCTCCGGTATAATTTTTGCAAAACCGCATTGTAACTTAACAATCAAGAGCACTAGCTGCAACGCTAGGAATCTGGGTCTGGGAGTGATCCCTGTGGCCTCAGCTGCGCGCACGCACATTATAACACCCCATACACCTGACAATATGGAGACGGCGATGAACGGTTGAATATAGATAAAACTGTTCAGGTATAACATCTGAAAATTAAAAGAGAACAGTAGAAAGAATGAAAATTACAAATCAAACAATTTTATCTACAAAAGTATTTGCATTTCTCCTTTGATTGTTAAATGATTTTATGATTAAATATCGCGACAAATTAATTATTTTATGAATGTCGTGACAATTTCAGTTCATGAACTATAAAGATAACATAAACGTGATCGTATTGATTATTTTACCATATCTTCAGCCCAGAGCATTAGAACAATCAGGTACAATATAGCTTGGATTACAGGCATCTGCAGAACCAGATATCGCAACCAAGTTAAACTTTTTCTGAAATCATAAAACACGATATCTATTCAACTAACATACAAAATAAAAATATTTGTAGAGAATTCATGTTAAATATAACATTATCGTTGCTACATAATAGGTACCTTTCACAAATAATAAATAATAATCAATAACACAATGTTCCGTATACATTCCCATTAATCTCAATGATTGAAAATCTATCGTAAAACGTGCTCGTGAAGGTTTTAGGCTTCTAATATAGTCTATTTGTAAACGTTGGTGCATGAGTCTTGTTCAATAAAATATTATAGGAATTGCAACGCATTATGCGTATTAGAAATCATAAAACACAAAGCACCACTATAGGTATAGCTTGATATTACTTTAATCGCTTTTTTCCACCTAACTTACCCGTGAGTACGTTTGATCTGAACTGAATATACCTATACCCTACGCTATCCTAGGAAAGTTTGATCATTTCATAGCATTATTATATTTAATAATTTGATTTTATACCTTTTAGAATTCTAATATCTAAAAACACTAGATAGAAGTACAATATATGAAAGAATGATAATAGTTTGGATATCGAAATCAAATTTTTTTAGATTTTCATTAATAAAAAAGCTGTCATTTAACGCTACATGAGATATTATTATCTTATAATAAAGACTTTACTATGTGACATCTTTATTATGCGTTTCAATTATATCTATGAACACGAGAGGTCAAAGCAATATACTGAAGTGGAGTAATTTTTCCTCTACAATTAAAGTACTAGGTATTAAATTAGTTACAGTCGCTTAGTAATTACAAAATAATTGGTAATAAATATAATGGAAGTAACTAATACCCGATTCTTAGAAACACATAAAGCTCAAAATGTCATGTCAAGAATAGGTATAAAGATAATAAATGTTTTAGTAACTATGGCTATTAATCAGCTCAAATAAAATTGATTTCCTTAAAATTATGCAACCATATTTTTTACAACATTAGATAAATTTCTACTACATGAATTGTTGTTTGTATGAATTAATTATATGAATAATATTAGTACAGTTTATATATTTACTTACTTTTGTACTTGCGGCCTCGGCAATATACAACAAGGCCAGCAACAGCATGGTAACACCCTGGTCTCCATTTGAGACCCTTCAGACCGTCTAAAATCAGTAATAAAATAAGGCATTCGATACTCTAATACTCGTATAGGATAACATAATTACTAGTTAAATATGAATTATTATACACTCGAAAATATTAAAGGAAAAGCACTACACATAATATGTGTAGTGCTTGTCATACATTAACTTTGTAATTTATATAAATTAAAATTAGCCTAACATATATTAGATACATAATAACGTATACTCAGTCAACATTTTAACATACACATTTTTAATGAATAAAAAGCACTCAAGCAATAAAAAACACTATATTATAACAATTTATGCAATCACAAGGAAATAAATTTACGAAAGGCCATAAAAATTGCGTGCGATGTATACACGATTATTTTTAATGACCCAGCAACCTCGCAGGACTAAATAGCTAACATCATAAATAACAACTTTTGTTCTACGACTTCGGACATAACTCAATACATGAAAAAATAATTATTTTACAAGTTTTTGTCGTACTGTCGGGACATTTCTAGGTCTATATTTCATTCATACATGACAGGAAGACGCGACGTCGTTGATCTTTGGGTTGCGCGTAGATTTATAAACGTTCAAACAGGAAATTACATTAATACTTATTTTTGTATGAAAATAAAATCTTACAAATTATCAAAATTCGTAGAACAAATGTTGTTGCTTATGGTGTTAGCTATTTAGTCCTGCAAGATTGCTGGGTCATTAAAAATAACCCTGTGTAATGTGGTTTATAATTTATAGTTAAATAATATAAGAATGAATGGTCGTGTCTTACCTGACCAGTTGATTAGTACCTCCACACTCGGCGATAATTAGAAAATAGAAATGGTACATTGCAATCATTACAGCCTCTTGGGATATCGCCTCAGCTAGGATACGAACTCGAGGCAAAATAGTTGTAAGAAGAGCCATTGCTGCGACTATCTGCAAAAAAAAACAATTAAATGGTTTAATATCTATTAGGATTAAAAACAAAATAACAGCCTGGAAGTGTCCTGCTGCGAAGCAAAGACCACCTATCGAGGAAAAGGTTTGGAGTACGCCGCTAAAAGTATAAGTTTTGTTTTTAATCAGATTTGTCGTATAAAATGACTTCTGCTTTATAATAAACTGTTTTTTTTTTTAAATATTGACTTAAGCTACGTATTTTAACTACTACAGTAAAAGTAAAACTATAGTAACAGCCTTTATATGTCCCACAGCTGGGCAGAGACACATGTGGCAGAGTTTCAATGAAATAAGACACATACAGGTTTCTTCACGTGTTTTTAAGTTTTTTTGAGAAAAATTATAAAAAATTTAGTGCCTACATGTAAATTTAGTTTTGTCTGCCCGGGATTAAACTCGTAAAATTCATGCTATAACCACAGGGCCGTCATGGCTCTTAAAACAACATTATGAAAATATAATACAGTTCTCAATTGAAAACTATATATAAATAAGGTCAAACATACATACGGATATGTATGTATATTTGTCCGTATTTCAAAATTACAAGAAGAAATAATTCCTTTGCATTAAAAATCCTTGGCATTAATATTTTTAAATTTGAACGAATAATAATTAAATTACCGTGGTTTTTAATGTTTAATTGTGTTTTGTTAAGTGAAAATAATTACCTTAGAACGAGTGACTCATTATTCAGTTGTGAAATTCTCACGACCTTATTTACTTTGGGTCAAGAACGACTAGTTCTAAAATTATTTTTTCCCAAGTGATAGAGAAGTACACATTTTCCTATTCTATATTTTACTAAAATATCAATATTTAGATTTTTACAGGACAGGCTTGTTAAAATTACTTAAACACTTTCTTCTCAATAAATAGTAGGTATTTAACAGAAATATGTTAGTATTCGATTTATAGACATTAATTTACTACATACTTATTTGTCTGAGTTTTTGTATTTCCACTTAAAAGAGATAAATAACTACGATTCAATTTTAAGACACGATAATTTTAAGTAAATTAGTTACTCTGAATTAAACTCACGATTACATAAGGACTTTTATGTAATATTATGTCCGCATAAGGTACAGTCGTTTGCACAAGTGTATAGAGTAAATTATGTGTCATATAACAGTTTGTAAATCTTTATTAATAATAAATATATTCTATAAATACTATATTATATCGGGGTTTTATGTAATAAAATGCCAATGCACCTTGCATCGCTTGCTCGAGTAAAATATATTTAAAGATTAAAAATATATTTATTGTAACTCTTTGCGAATTTATTTTTATTGCTACTTCATGAAACACAATTTCCGTTTTGATAAATTTGAACCGTTTTACTTTTATCATTCTTAGTCGAACCGATATATCGTAGTGAACAAAATCGACCTAAGTTAAATTTAATTGATCTTTTATTTAAAAACAAAAAGCATGCAAAAATATTAGCGACTAAAATCTCAAATCGTCAAAATCTCAAAATTACGAGAACCGAAATAATTACGAGAATGAGCTATTAACTGTTTTCTAATCTTTAGCATATAGGCTAATTTATTTTGCTATTAATTATACATTACTTCGATGTATTCGTCGTCAGTTCCTTACGAAACGACTTGACGACTTATGCAACATCAACACTAGTCACTCACAACAAGAAACAGACTTGTTGAAAGGCCAGGATGTTTACCGCCGTTAACGTCGTGTATACGGGAATTTTAAATAAATAATTGTAGTTAACACATTGGGATATTTGGCAATGTCCGATGTTTACACCTATAAAAAACTGAAGAAAATCCCGTTAAAAAAATTGATAGATAATTACGTTTAGTTGTTACCGTCTTTTCATCAATAAATCATAATCACATGTTCTTTATTTTGAGTTAAGTATTTACTGTAATTCATTTTTAAGTAAGTACTTTGATGCTTTTCTATAGGTATATAGCTCTATGATATTTTAATATAGTGCAATTTTGTTAACGAACTTAATTAAATATTTGTCACTCTTGATATTGAAATAAATAATTCATTTAATGAAGATACTATTCAAATTGATTTTTTGGATCACCGATAAAACACTTTATTATTTTATTAAAAGGACGAAGAGACCATTTATATGCTTCAGACATTTAAAGTAATAAGTAAAAACTAAAAGGAGATTCCGCCACAAAAGTGGAGCAGCGCAGTTAACAGCTTGTCTTTTGCTTAAACATGGGAAATATGCGAGCTATAAAACAAAATCGTCTCATACATAATACATCAATCAAAAAAACAAAACAGTAAGATATACTTACTGGATAAACAGCCAAAACAACGCCTAAGCTTGTGCTCGACTCTTTCCAATAGCGTAGCGCTGATCGTAAGGTTAAGATATAAAGAAGACATAATGCTAGCACCACCACTAGCCCACAGGACCATATAATCCATGCGTTGGTTTTTAGAACTGAAAAAAAAATCATTAATAATATTAAATTCAAAATAAAAGAAAAGGCTTATATTATCTTATATATTTAAACGAGCAATTCTTGTATAATATATATATATATATAATCTGAAACTCGGAAACGGTTCCAACGATTTTCATGAAATTTAGTATGCTGGCGGTTTCGGGGGCGATAAATCGATCTAGCTAGGTTTCATTTTTAGAAAATGTCATTTTCTTCATATTTTCAATAATCAACTTTATCGATAATAATCAATATCTCTTCCTGACATCTATTGGCGAGTATTTTTTAATTGAGAGCAACGACACAACAACACTAAAGCTACTCCAGTAGATGGCGTTGTATAATTTCGAAAAATCACACAATTTACAAATATACCGAGCAAAGCTCGGTCATCCAGGTACTTATATTCTAATGATATTATGTGAAGTCGATGAGTACAATCAATGATTAGGAAAAATAACTGTCATCAAAAAAATACTTGAACTAGGAATATTAAAATTTATGATATAATAAAAAAAGCATATCATTTTTCTATGTTATTAAAATTCAACCATTTTGTTATATATGTATTTATTACTGTTTATCCTTTATCACATCTCGATATTTCCCTAAAATTTAAAAGAATGGGCTATGTTAGACCTATTTATGATCACGGGATCGCTTTCACGCACGCTACGCGCAAGCAATCCCGTGGCTTTCCCGAAGGGTACCGCTGGTTTTTTAATGGGTATTCCGATGACCGAGGCGCACTCAGTGCCTTGGACATACGGCGAGCCCCACATACCCCCCACTGTTCCCGTGGGGGAAACGCGTAATGCGTTTATCGAACGTTAATAGAAAAGAGACCTATTTATGATGGAAAATATGTATGTGTAATAATTTGCATTGTCACATTTTCTTCTTCTACATATTATACATTACAAGTACCTATTATAAGACTTTCAGTTGTATTTGCGCATTATGATGTCACGCTGAACTTTTAATTAGTTCAATTGCAGCTGTTGAATGAACTAATGAAATCATTCTCAATATTATACAGAATCTGTGAAATTAAATGAATATATATATACCTACATATATGAATATATATATACTTACATAATTCCAATACATTGATAAAAAATCTATAATATTTACTTCTTCAGTTTTTTGCTTAAGTACAAATAAATACTTGGCTTGGCGGTTCGTCTATTATCTTTTTGGATATAAACTATCTTTTTTAAATATAAAAAAGTAGGCGGACGGGCAAATGGTAAGTGGCCATCACTGGCCAATGCCCATAGGCATAGGAGCCGTAAAAAATATTAACCATTTTTTACATCGCCAAGGCGCCACCAAGCTTGAGATCTAAGATATTATGTCCCTGTAGTACACTGACTCACTCACCCTTCAAATTAACAACATTACTAAGTATTGCTATTTAGTGGTAAAATATATCCATAAACAATGTTTAGAAAAAGTGATACTAATAATTATCATGGAAAAAGCAAAGACCCAGTCTTTTAAATCCAGGTAAGTTAAGTAAACGGTTTTTTTGACGAGCCCGTTGGCGTGGTTGGTAAGACACTTGCTTTTCACGCCGCAGGTTGTGGGTTCGATTCCCACCCAGGACAGACATGTGTGTGCATGAACATGTCTGTTTGTCCTGAGTCTGGGTGTAATTATCTATATAAGTATGTATTTACAAAAGAAAAAGTAGTATTTATGTAGTATATCAGTTGTCTGGTTTCCATAGTACAAGCTCTGCTTAGTTTGGGATCAGATGGCCGTGTGTGGATAATGTCCCAAGTTATTATATTATATTAGTTATTATATTATATTATCGAATTTAGCTAAACAACATGGTTGTAAAGGTATACCTTAATCAAAGAGTTACTTTATAATTAAGTAACAGACCATAATAAGTATTTTACCCTTGTATTAATGTAGCTATGGCTGTAAAATGAATGCCTACATTTTTTTCAAAACAAGTTAGACGGGCCGTTAGCCTTCAGATATGAAAATACCGCTCCCCTAGACACTGGCATCGTAAGAAATATAAATTACGGGATCTAAGACATTATGACCGTTCTAGTAACTAACCTGGTACACTCATCATTAAAGCTGGAAGCTGGAATGGCAATATAAAGTATCGCTGTTTGACGGAAGAATAATATATAATGGAATAGTGTATTCCAACGTTAAAAAACTCAGTCCACAGTTTCATTTTTGTGCAAAGATAAAACTCGTTCTATTAAAAAATCAAATATACATACAAAGATAACTTAAAATTGCAACAAAACATTCGGTTCACTAAATTGAAGTAACAAATTACAAAATTAATTTGATCATTATTTTTTTTGCATTCAGTTGATTATTTTTTATATGTATTTCGTGTAACGTATTATAATTATGTCCATTAACAAAAGGTTTAACATTAATAATTACTTTTCATAATTATTTTAATTCATTCATTAAATTGATTTCCCTGCAGGACATAATATTATATTAAACCCCTTTATTATCAAGGTGACTTGCACAATATTAAATTACAAAAAAAATTACTTAATCACTCTATCGTAGTATCACTTTATAAAAATCATTATAAAACCTCTTTCATTTATGGCGAATAAAAAACCATTTTATTTAATGGTGTTTGCTTTTTTTTCGTGCCAATTACTTGATTGAACATTAATATGGACGAATTGCTGTTGACCTTTACCGCTTTTCCGGATGTCATTAACCCGAAAACCGGAAATATATCAAAAAGTTATAGTCAAGGAGAAATTCCTTTTAGTGTATTATTACCACACCTTTATCATATTGTTTAAAACGGGTTATTATACCTATAATGTACATAATAAATAAAAGACAATGTCTTCACTGACTGGCTGATTAATTATTATTATTAACCCACAACCAAAACTATAAGACTTCCAGGCCTAAAATTTTAAAGATTTTGTTTTGTAGACGCGGGACGCAGTCAGGAAGGGTTTTGTGAAATTTAGATTGGAGGGGATACTGCACTCCTCTTCAATTTCGCCATAAGCTTTAATTAAAAACAAAATGGTTTTAATTAAATCGTGCACAATATTACTGTGTAAATGTATAAATTTTTATTGTTATTATTAACAATATCAGCATAGCGTCTCTACCAGTCCACATAATGTGCTTTCTAATTTATATACACATAATCCATAAAAATATAGATTACACATAATTGTGATCTATTAATAGTATAATAACATATAAATTAAATAATAAAACAACATATTTTTTTATATGTTAATCAAGAAATTAAAAATAATTAAAGCGATAAATCTAACTTTTACCAATAATATGTATAAATCCTAAAATATTATTTAAATTTAACATCTCTTTTTAGCTAATCATATTTTTTGGGAGTAATAAGTGATCTTAGCTACCTAAGAAACGATCTAATTTATTTTACACTTAATTATATTACCTGCCAAATATGAGGCGAAATCAGGCTGAAGGCTATAGCTATGGCACAATAATGTTGTATTAATCGCATTGTTTACTTCTGGCAATGGTGTCTCAGCACTTATGTGACGAGCTGCCAAAACTCTTTGTCCGCTACTTTCAGCACTTAACAAATCCATTTTTACGTTTATAATTTTTTTTAATTAAAGAAACACTTGTTATTCAAAAGACTAAGAAAACATTTTTAGTTCCCTCTTAACATAAGGGTTACGAAATACGGCATATAACGCGTTCTACAGTACAGGTATCACCGACGGTGTGTTGCACACTGATGACCGACCGTTTCGTTCACTTTCTTTCGACATTTCAGTCTACGCAACGTCTAGTGTTGTACAACATCCCGCGAGGTACAACGGATACTGCCGAGAATAATACACACCCGCAATCATCAAATATACCATGATAAAGCGATCGAAACACGATAAGCGTCATAGCACACCATAAATTACTCAAACAAACTTTATCTGTTATTGTCATTTACAGCATATTCTTATAATAGAAAATACTTCCAATTAAGTTAATTGTCGGTATCGATGTCAATTTGTCGACCATACAGCAACACTATTTTTTTTACAATATATGAGGTAACAGCAAGAGCACCCGACCCGACTAACCGACTTTATGCTTTGATAATCACTGATTTTGTAATTCGTAAAAGGATATGTATGTACTTACTTAGACCGTTTGTTTGGATATAACAATTAAATTTTAGTTGTGGACATATTTCCTTTAAATTCATTATGTTTATTTCTGAGAATCAAACTCATTATAGAAACAAAAAGAGAAAGTAACGAGGTCATTGCCGGTTCCACTCCTATGTATTGAAGTGACGTAACAAAAATAACCATACAATAATTTACCTACACGTAGGTATATAACAACGCCCGCCATACATTTATTTTATAATAAAGTGTCAATATAAAAACAATATTTCCCTATAATTATAATGTATCTAAATTTATTTTCATTCAGAAAATAAATATTATATTCAAAAGTAAAGTAGAATTTATGTATTTCGTTGTGGTTTTTGCACCGATCTACTCCTGACAATTACCTACTTCTTTATCTACAAAATAATAGACATTAGCTAAAGCATATCAATAAAATAAAAATAAGAAAGTAATAATATATAAGTTTAATATTATTATCGTGTGAACAGTAGGAAAGATTAATTAATTTTACTTTACACACCTTATTGTCGTCACTAGAATGTTTCTTTAGCCTATCCCTAGTTTTTAGTTGTTACGTATATATACATACCTACCTACTTAACGGAATGAAGTCTACAGAGTCTGTGCTCTCTGTGAGTCTGAGAAGGGGCGTTCCACAACAACCAATTTAAGTTCCTTTTCTATTTCCGATCATTAATGACTTACGGTTCTTTTTTAGTTTAGAGATATTTATGATTTTTTATTGTTTGCTGACGATACTGCATTACTTTTTAAAGCTGATTCAAATAAAAGTCATTGTCACTGATACAAAGCTAGTTTACGAACTTAACGTAAAACAACAGCGCTTTAAGTTGATGTTTGACATTAAGAGTTTTTAGTGTAACTGATAATGATAAAAAATTATAAATGATAAAAATTATAATTATTCGTAGGTAACTACTGAGTTTCTTGCAGAGATTCAAGCGATAATAACCTGAATATTCTAAACCAGTGATCATTTTAAATTCAAATTAATCTTGAAATAAAACAACGCATTATTTAACATATATACCATATTATATCTTAGCAAGCGTAACGTAGGACGCCCGCCGACTAGGTGGAGTGATGATATACATATACGCAAAGTGGCTGGCAGCAAATGGAGATTAAGAGCTAAAAATCGAGCTCAGTGGCGTGCCGTTGGAGAGTCCTATGTCCATCAGTGGACGACAAAGTGATGATGATGATGATGATGATTATTAGTATAAAGTATTAAACATAATTATTAATGTCTATAGATTTGCTTTTATTGTTGTCAAACCATGTTTATATATTTCTGTTAAGCCTTAATGTAACTAGCTGGCAGAAAATGCAATAAGTTCGTCTTCTATTCCAATTGTTAGATTTAGAACTGTTAGGATTTTGCAATTTTTGAAAGATAACAATAGCTTTATTAAACAAAGTCGTTTAACACAACAACAATTGTTACCAGTCCGGATCTGTCTTTAAGAAAACATAAACAAATCTTAGTCTAAGAATCTTTGCACCAAAAAAAGCGTTCGCTTTGCAAAAAACCCCTCTTCTCGATTTTTCGATTGGATTATGTTAGCGAGTGTTCCTTTGTATACAAACATATTTCTTGTATAAATACGTACGGCCCTATACGTAATTTTTTTTAAATACATTGAATTTTAAAGTAAAGGGTTTAATTTGTAAAAAGTTTGACGACTACCTATTTTTAATTATCGACACGAGGATATAACTACAAAGGAACCGCAAAAGCTCTATTATTATTTCACCATTATTTATTATTAAACATTGAAAACTGCTCGCTTACTTGTAATTGTTGACAGACGAAATACTTCTCTGATCGTTAAAACATTGAGTAAGATAATAGTTTGACATTTGTAAAAAGTAATAAGTTTATTTATTGTCTAAAACAGCTCTTTCGAAACCAAGAAGTCTTACTTAACTTAATAAATATTTTATGTTAGGAAATTATGATGGCGAATAATACGTTTAATTAATATTTAAAAAAATATATTAAGCAAAGTTAAACGTATTTAGAAATATAGACTTACAAATTTGAATTGAAACTTAAAAATTGGAATCGCTACTGAGGATTTCTTAACAGGAAACCACAATAACGCTTTAATGGTGCGATCAGGGGATTTTAACCCAGAAAACCCTGTTTGATAGCGACGACATCAAACAGTTTTGCGGTACATATAAAATCTTTTAATAAAAATCCAAACGAGCTACTTTTAGTTTTTAGTGCATTTTCTACTATTTTTGAAGTCGGTTTAATTTAGTATAAACTTAGCAGCTACAGTAGTACAGTAGTAGTGTGGGTTAAATTAAATCGTATTATAATCAAAGTGCTTTATCATTAAAGCAATAATTCAGCTTACTATCTTGACAAAAGAAAATATAATAAAAATATTTTTATTCAAATAGTCTTAAACAAGTCAGTAGAAATTAGCCGTTACCTTGTACTTGTACGGTTCTTAGTGGTGATGTTAAACGGTATTGTAATTTAGAACATAGAACCAATCATAATGACCTGCAAAATATATCTACCTATATTTAATTAATATGTATTTAGCATTCAGAAGTGAAAACTGATATTATAAGAACCTCGAATTGGTCTTTTTTTTTAAATAAAACTCATTCAACAAATGTCAAGTCGCGCCAATAATTAATTAATTACTTTTCCTTTCTGTCTAATAACAAAACGGCTGCGGTTTGAAATGCGGTATATTTTTTTTACAACGCTGTCGTATAGAGTATAGACAATAAGAGTCTTCTAATTATATTAGGTATATTTTATAGTTAAGTCAAAATAATCACATTAATGATACAAAAAACGAAGTCATAACGGTATCTTTAGTTCAATTTTTACCAGTTTTAAGCTTTACCAATGGACAATGAACAATGGACGAAAATTTTAAGCTTCATAATTACAATAACAATTATATATATATATTAATGTTTTTTTTTAAATAATTGTAGGTGACAACTCATATATTTAAAGACGTATGCCACTAATTGTCTTTTATATAATTAAGTCGATGAGTTCCAAGACAACATATTTGACATTTAAATCACATTAAATTCTAATAAAAAATATTTTTCAAATATCTATTAGTGACTGGTAATAAAGATTTAAATATGTTATCGAGTTTAAACAAAACAACTTGAGGGACTCGGACTTAATGTTGCAAAAATATAAGTTCATATATTACGGTACCTATTCAATAATAATAATAAGACAAATTAATAATAGCTTTATAAAATTAAACCCACTGGCCAAAAAAGGAAGTGTTGTGTTGTCAAGGTTCATATACATTATACATACATACATATGTATGTAATATATTCCTAGCGAAGAAGTGAGGATAAACGTAGTACAAGCATAGTACCTTAATTTACATAGTCCATACGTTTAGCTAAAGTTCTGATATATTATGTACTACAAACAGTTGTTAATTAAGTGACTGCCTCGTTGGTCTAGTGGCTTGGTATAAGGCCGCAGACTCGGTGGCTCTGGGTTTTATATAATAAATAGTTATTGGGGTTTTCTGTCAGAAAATTCTCAGTAGCAGCCCGGAGTCTGAATGAAACGAGACATAAAGTATAACATACATAGGTAAAAAAAACATGTAAACATACTTACTTATATAAAATAAATAAAAAAATTAACAAAACAAAAACCGACTTCATAGGAAAAACTAATTATGTAATATGCACTAAAAAGTAAAAAAATAATTGCGTATTCTTCTATAATCTGATAATTAATTTACTATTTTCTACTCAACAATATGTAGGTACGAATGTGTTGTGTGGTTCATAATGTAGTTACAATTATTGTTATTTTTGGAGTCGATTAGCTCTCACATACAGACGAATTGATAACCTCCTCTTTTTTTGAAGTCGGTTAAAAACGTACTCATTGAACATAGAAATTGCAGTAGCATTTTGTGTAGTCGGTTTAAAAATATTCTTATTAAGATAACTATAATAAAATTTATTTTGGTATCAGGTCACAACCAATCGTGTTAAATTTTCAATTAATTTTATGTCAAGGTTTAATATTAGACTATGGATAGGAAATAATTATAAAAATACCTACACTGTGTATACGAATGAATACGGAAGTCATTTTGTTTTTCAGACTGACATTTGAATCTGTTTCATGAATTACATTAATTTATAATCTCAAGTTATATTTTCTTTTAACATAAAATAAGCAATGAAGTATATGTACGATAACTTATCTTAGGTGTTATTGTTTTTATCAGACATGAGACTTATTTGAAATACTTGTACCTACTTAAGATGCAAATACAAAATGCAAAATACCTGATTTGCTTTTTGCATTTAAATACCTTTTTAAAAAAAACATTTAGTTTTTTATTTGAAATACTGAGACCTATATTCTATTTACAAAATGCAAAATACTTCACTATTCAGTTTCTATATACTTCTAAAGCTGAAGAGTTTGTTTGTTTGATCCGGCTAATAGATCCGTGTTGTAGTCCTTTTATCGAGGAATACTCTGGGATGATTTTTATTCTTTAAATTTTATTAATTACAAGCGGGTGAAACCGCGGGGCACAGCTAGTGTCACATAAAATAGCTAAGGGTATTGGTCACTAGAGGCGCTATGCAAGCCTTACAAGTTCAGAGTAATATGTTATGAATACAATAAAAGATGAGTGTGAAAACCACGGGTATCACCTTTTGAATACTTTCGATTGCGATTTACGGTTCAGATTCCTCAGCAACCAGTCGTGTAATATATAATTATTTACGTGTTTATACTTAAAAGCCTAGCAATATTAAAAGTTACCCAACGATAAAGTCTGTTTTTAAAATACATCACAAAACTTGGTAAACACCAAGCCCAGCATCACTAAAAGTACTTTTGTTCATATGGTGGTATGATAATACGAGCAAACAGGAGAAAGATGCGAGTTTTTTGGACCAACTTGCTCTATTGAAATCATTAATAATAAAATAAAATTCAAATAAGATGCAGTCATTAATTACAAAAAGAAAATTGTATTCAACAAAAAGTATTTTGAAAATACATTAGGTATATATATGTATGTTTTGCGTTTAGTAATTAAAAACACAAAAAGCAAAACTATCTTGCATTTGAAATAGTAAATCAAAAAGTAATTAAATATTGTATTTAAATACTTCATCATTTAGTAAGTATATACATGTCGTTTTTGTTCAAAGAATAATGCGATATATTTGATCAAGACATTACTGCCATCTATGATCACTATGAAAAAACTATATGATAACATTGGGCTACTTGTCGCTAGGTGGCAGGACAATACCCAATAATTTTACTGACCATATGGCCATATCGCCAAATTCAATTTTAACGATAAATTAACATGCTTACGCCATGTTCACTTCACGCTAGTTTAAAATTAGTTGATATTCTTATCTTTTCTTCTGAAGGTTAATGTGGCGGAAGTCTACAGTATATACGTCTGTAGACGCATATTATTTAATGTTGGTGAATAAAATCTCATTCCACTTTTATAACTCGTTATTACAGATTATAATATAATAAAATTATAATAATAGCACCATATTAAGACAAAACAATAACATCTGTATTTTGATTATTTACACTTATATAATGGCTTTCTTATCATTCAACACTTTGTTATTGTACAGTGGGTGTAGTTTATTGACTGTCTGATTTATGCTTTTTGTGTTTTTATAAAAACGTGCTTCCACAACGGTTATTCTATTAACTGTCAATGACATTATAATTAAAGATAAAATTATTATTATTATGATATTTTATTTATTATGTTTGAAATTTTTTAAATTCTAGTTATAACTAAAACATAAAATATTAATTATTATTTTATTGTCATTGAAATAGATTCGAACTTCAAAGACTTTAAAATTTGTAACTATCTTGTTATAGTGTCATTCAAATAGTTTCAACTATTTTGTTTATATTAGGTAATTGAAAACAGTGTTCGGGTATTATAACAGTCCTGCTTCCCAAACCAATTAACTTATCCGTACCTACTTGTACCGTATCATAGAAACTTTGCCTTTAAATCAATATAGATAGGTAATTAAAAGAAATCATCGTATACAATGATTATGAAATATGATCGGCTTAGTTTTAAATTCGCCTTTTTCTCTCGCACTCTCTGTTTTAACTTATATTAAACTAAATTAGACTATATTATGTCATGACATCCTCTTTATGATTTTGATTCTATTATTTCATTAAATATTATCTTTACTTATAACAAAAGTCAAAATTATAATTAATATCTACTGAGTTCATACATCTTAATTTATATTCAATAAAACGTACACTACGCTAAATAATTGAAAAAAAAAGATTCCACATTTCACGACGATGTTTATTTACGTTTCTGGTAAATTCTATGAAACGCGTTGCTTACAAACACTGTTTTAATATACCTACCAAAAAGTAACAACGAACTCGATAGTCATCAGAAAAAAAATCGCATAAAAACCGAGGGCAATGTCCGTTTTTAGTTTTGGTTCAGCGAAAAAGCCAGCTTACCACTACATACAAGCATCATACAAATACGACTGACTCATTTAGTCAACACATAAATTGAATATCTACATAATCCTCTTTAACTTACGGCTTATATTTCACCGTACAAATAATGTAATTACATCGTTTTAGAAATGAATTCGAAATAACACTCACAAAGGTAGGTGTAAAAAGTCTCCTATCTCAAGTAGGTATGTTTTGTTTCTTCACTATATTTACGAAACATGTTCTTCTGATAAGCAAATATTGACAGAAAATCGTTGATAACAATCTCCCTTTAATACAACTGGCCTATAAAATATAAGCTATATAATCTTAAAATAAAATACAAATTATAGTAAACAAATAATCAATGAAAAATATAGATTTTTAATGATACATATTTTCATTTCAAACGATCATATCGTAATAATTAAGTATATTGCATCATCTCAGTATTCATAATTTAGAATGTTTGTATTTCAATTTGTTGTTCAAAAGTGATAACTACAACAAGTTAAAATAATTATATATTACATAATAAAGCTAAGAATAGGTCAAGAATAAGTTTGTCTGTGTGTGACTGTTTGACTGCCAGAGTGAGGTTATTATGTAAGATTCATAATAATTGATAATACTGACATCGTTTATACATCCATATAGGTCGACATCAATGTATTCAGCCATGACCGTATTAAAAAATCAGATTCAGATTAGAAAGATAAATTATGACCTTAAAAAGTAAATATATACCACCTATTCTAGGACTAGCCAGAGATTTTTCCACTTCCCACACGAGAGACAAGTGGACCGACAAGTTGAACCACTAACACAAAGATAACACCGTTCACATTACAGGCGTGTCGGGTCGGTCTCGTGTTTATTTACGTCCATCGTATTGTTTGTATACAGCCCGGCACGACTGCGCATCTTGCTACGTCATACCCTCCCCGCTGCCCCCGCTAAGACCCGCAATTGCTACACTGGGGTCGACTCGGCTCACTCGCTCATTCATTCCACATTCGCAAACGTTGTTGCGCGTCCCCGGTGAAACTTGTGATTCTCACTTCTTAGCATAAATACATAATAGCGATTAACGCTATGTTGAAAGAGACCTCTAGATATGAACACCGTAACACAAATCGAGAGGAGGGACGACCGATAAATTCAAACAGGTTACCTGCTATCGAGGAACTTACCCTAGGTCTTAAGCAAAAGCTCCACTTGCAAGCTCGAGCAAGAGCTGCACCTTATTACATTAGAAAGCAAGAACCAGTTGATCTCGTGGAAAGGTTATTGGAACAGCGTGCCCTTGTTGCCGAGGCTGTACGGAGGCTGCAAGAAAAGAAACAATCGTGTCATGAGATATCAGTAGATTCATAATTTATTTATGTTAATAAATCAAAACATTTTAGTTGTGAAAGTGTGGACCGTGTTGTGAAATCGCTTGTGTGTAAGAAACGTGTCGGGTTACAATGGTGCTATATGCGGAAAGCATGCGAGAGCGAGATGGCCAGCTATGACGTGTCACGCGCGGTACAAATCACGAGAACGAACCAAAATGGCCGTCGGTACTCTACAATCATAATATTTATTCTTCATTTTATAGTGACCTTAACTGATCAAAGTACTGAATGACGTAATAAACTTTAGTATTGTTATGCCTTCCATATTATCTATTTTACTAATGTTTACGTTTTTCGTGACAAGACTTATGCTGAGACATTTCCAAATAAATAAAGTTATTTAAATATTATTAATGTAAAGTATTCAAGAGCTTTAACTACGTTTGTGTGTTTATACTTCGCATCATATATTCAATATCAATAGCTAAATCTCATCCAAGGGTTATCAATAGTCAATACTTTCCATGATATCTCTCATCAGTGTTCCTCTAAAACTTGTGTTAAAAATTCTTGATAACTCAGTGTACGTATAATGTAATTGGAACAATTTACTAACGGGATCGTCGACATAACCGTAATGAAATGCTTTAGATACAGTTATTTCCTCGCATGTCAAATATAAGTAAGTTAAATCGTATCGCACAATGCGATATGGCAGGTGTGTCGTTACTAAATCAGACGCATGAATATTAGTCTGAATTACGGCAACGCTTGTTATAAGTTAGACAATTTGTAGGCAATATTGTAATAATTATGAAAGTATCTTTCTCTTTAGTACATCAATAATGAAATGTACAATTGTACCAAATCGGGTATAAAAATCATTGTAATATTACATGTGTGCATGTTTTAGTGCATTTTGTGATTTTAGATAGTTTAATTTATCGATCTTGTGATTTAGATAAGATTTAAAAAGTTATCTTATAAATGGAATAAAATGAAAACACATGAAGTTGTTTGATTACTTATTATAAGTCCTGTATTGCTTTATTATTTATAAGTTATCCACTCATGATTTTATTGACATACCTACCTTATACCTGGCATTCATTACAGAGGGTTATTATAATATTACTTCCGACAAAAATAAAAACAGTTAATTTGAGTTTCGAAAACTTTTTACCTGACCTATAAGACCCTCGGAGACCCATTTGTAGAAAACACTAATTATTGTTATAAATTACCTATTTCTCAAGTGAATGCAATGGCGCTGTAGATATTATTTATAAAAAAAATAAAGATATGTATTGTTATTGCAACGTTAATTCTTAGAAATAACAATAGCACAAGCAATTAATAATATGTACATAAGAAAAAATACGTTTTTTTATAACTGACATAATCCCTTGAAGCACGTGTATATTATTATTTTTCCATAAAATTACACAATATGGCAACCCTGAATTTAAGACTAAAATAAAACAACTACATTTTACAAATTAATAATTGATCACAAAATACTTTTTGGGTTCGGAAAAATTAAATAATAAAACGTCAAAAAAATACTAAGCTACTGCCATCTGTTGTTGAGTAGATGTAGTAAACGTATTAAAACAAGTAGAGCATCAAAATATAATGAATGTAAAAAGTTTAAGTAAAATGTAATCGTATGCAGAAAATATTCATTGTAAACGAATATTGACACAATGCGATTATTAATATTATTCCATTACTAATCGTCCATTTTGATAACTTCAAACAAATTACTTCGGTGAATACACTTAGATATCGCTAATATCCATACAGTGAGATTTCAATGTATGCATATTCTTATTTATTGTAATATTAAAAAGGAAATATTATTTGTCGTTTTAATGGAATTCTCCACCGATGAGAATAAAATTATAATTACAATATCATTATAAGACATTTTTTTTTTATTGCATAGGAAGGCGGACGAGCATATGGGCCACCTGATGGTA
Source organism: Nymphalis c-album (assembly GCA_963151315.1). NCBI lineage: Eukaryota > Metazoa > Arthropoda > Insecta > Lepidoptera > Nymphalidae > Nymphalis > Nymphalis c-album. Next base: position 7,046,341 of record OY720601.1, read on the forward strand.
AGTGGTCACCAACGCCCATAGACATTGGCGTTGTAAGAGCTGTTAACCATCTCTTACATCGCCAATGCGCCACCAACCTTGGGAACTAAGATGTTATGTCCCTTGTGCCTGTAATTACACTGGCTCACTCACCCTTCAAACCGGAACACAGCAATAACAAGTACTGCTGTTTTGCGGCAGAATATCTGATGAGTGGGTGGTACCTACCCAGACGAGCTTGCACAAAGCTCTACCACCAAGTAAATATAATACATAGTCCGACAAGGATATTTTAGGTATATGGCCAAAATTGGTATTTATATCGACATCTTAAATTGTCTTTTGTCATATTTTGCCGCTGCTGCAAATAAGCGATACCATAATATTATCTATTTGGGAATCCCAAATTCCCATTCATACTAACTAGTACATATCTATCCTATATCTTGTAATGTATATCGATATACGATATAGTACTGATTAGGATTGTGACGAAGATGATGTTAATGAAGACTTGGAACTTTATTTAATAGATACAAAAAATAAAAAAATGGTTGTCTGTAAAGTCGGATTACGGCCGATAGTTTAACGTGACAACGCCATAACAAAATATTGATATAATTACTGCATTCTTTTATGAATAAAAATGAATCATTTTTATTGAAATATCATTATTCTATCCTATCTATATATATATACATTCTGGATACAAAGAAGGAGTGAAATGAAATCTACAATTTAATTGATAAATTTACTTTTATTTGCACTCATAGGCCAATCGAGTGAAAGAGAGATAGATGTGGCGCAAGCGTAATGGGACAATGAGCGTAACGGGACAATTTCGTGCATGCAGCCAGCGTTCATCGATTTATTAGATATTGTGACGTCAAAAAAACATACAGACGAATTGATAACCTCCTCCTTTTTTTGAAGTCGGTTAACAATGAAATACACTTTATAATTTTCTTGATATGAACCTTTCTTTAGACCAACAATACTTAACCTGTTTCATTCATCATAAATGATTTCTTAGGTTTCGGCATTGTTACAAATTGAGGATATTTTTTTTTATTATTTCTTCACGTTTCAAACACTTTGCTGTGACATGGCCACTGAGACAAACACGGAGTTGTTTAATTCAAATTTTTTAGGTGTTAATAAAAACCTTTGAAATTTAAAATAGCATCAAATGTGCCAACACGAAATCTCACCGGGCCGCATGCAGCCCGCAGGTTGAGTACAGTGCTTCAGTCATATATAGAGTATATTCCTCGCGTCACTGTCAGACGTCAATTGTCAGTTAAAGTACGCTTAGCAATACGCATTTTCAATATTGTTAATTTGTTTTATATTTGTTTGTATATGCTTTATCACTTTTGCCATAAAAGATACAAATAAATTAAGATCTGAAGGGTAAAAATAATATCAATTGTGTGATATATAATTAGCACTATCTATTTAATAATATAAACGCAGTATTTGTAATTATGTACTTTACACAGGCGAAAGATAAAGAAAATCGACAACAATTTATCTATATAGAAGATTAGCGGAGTTAAATTACATTATTCCATTGTATTACGTGAGTAGCAACGATGATCGAATCATGGTCGATGGGCCCCGGTACATTAGAAGTACCATTATCGTTATTTGCTAATAACAGAAAAAGGCTTGCAGAAAAACTTCGGAATGGCCAAGTTGTAGTATTACAAGGAGGTGACGGCATCAGCCATTATGACACTGATATTGAATATGTTTTCAGACAGGTAAGACACATAAAAAGGCTCAAAAATATGCTCTGAAATTATATCTTGTTTTCTTTTAGTGTGTAACTGTATAAAAATTATTATTCATTAGTGGGACCTGGTTGTTTAATTTGTGAAAAGAATCTTTTGACATGATAAGATAAAAAAATTATGAATTTAAATGCATAGTTTAGAATGATAGAAAAAAAAAAATCCTATTGCTAAATAGTTTAATTTTAATTGTTTTTCAAATTTTTCTACTCAAATTCTCCAAAAAAATGCGTGTTAGTGGCGATTTTTATATACAATTTTTACTTTATCATTATAGGAAGCATATTTTACTTGGGTGTGTGGTGTTCGCGAGCCCGGCTGCTACTTTGCTTTAGATGTCAAAACAGGGAAGGCACATTTGTTTGTGCCACGCTTACCAGAAGAATATGAAGTTTGGATGGGTAAACTACTCTCTCCGTCCGAGTTTAAAAAAATATATGGAGTTGAAGAAGTACATTATGTAGATGAGGTATATATTTTACTATAATTTTTAGTATAATCGTTTTGTTAAATTATGCACTTAAGCTAAGGTGTATATCAGTTATACAATGCGAATAAGATTATTAATGTAGCAAAAAAAAGTAATTACACAAAAAAACTCAACTCTATTCAATTCCCTCTTGTCAAAAAGAGGAAAATCATACGATTTTCTTATTCTTATTGATTTATCTGTCTCATGTCAGCTCAATAGATATTCATTGAGTTTCTAACATGAAACTCTTTTGCACAAACTAATAAAGAAAGTATTTAATGCCATTAAATTTTCTCAGGTTATGTTAATTGTCATCTCATCATGTTAGTCAAGTCAGGCTAGGGAATAGAAAGAACACCTATAGATTCAGACACAAGTATATTCTTTTACTTTATGGTTAGATAAAGATGATTAGGTACATGTTTATGGGTAAGATCCTTAAATATATTTTTATGGTAAAATTTAAGTCAAGCAATGGGGTCTAATCTACCTGTGTAGTCATATGTATGCCATTACCTGTCCTTTTTCCTGGCATCAATTATTATAAAAAGTGTCAATAGATTATCATTTTAATGTATTTATTATTCATGCGCAATGATAAACTTAAATTTATCACTGGATTACATATTGTAATCGTGATTAAAACAATCTCCCTACCTATTATGCAAGATAAAATTTACATTATACAGAAGCTTGAAGGTTTTACATTCTATTATTGTTATTACTAAAATAATCTAGTAATATATCTAGAGGTATGAAACTCAAAATATCTAGCATATATAATATATTTATATTAATTTTATACCTCTTAAGCAATTCATAAGTCAGTAGTTAGAGACTTCTACAGGGCATGATAAATTACTTTATATTGTCACTAGCTGATACCCGCGACTTCGTCCGCGTTGCTTGATATATTAACAAAGTTTACTTATGTACGAAAGAAAAATCATCAAAATGATCGCAAGCAAAAATATACTTTGTTTAAATATACATCACTGAACACACAGTGCATATACAAATAGTTGTTTCTTGAAACTTTAATAACTTTTTATTAAATTAAGATATCGCAATCATTTTTTGTTCTGATAAGGTGTCTAAGAAATAAAATTTAGAAAATGTCATTGAAATCTATCCAGTATTTTTTTCGTGATGCGCGCACAACTGCAGATCATTTTATTTATATAGATAATTGATATAAGGTTAAATAGTATAATGTCTCTTATATAGTATTTAACTTACCTTTATATCCATTTTATTAAATGAGTATTTGGTTATATGAAATTGTACATATAGGTAGCAATTCTATACTATTATATTCCATATAAACTTTGTTCATTTGCTTGAATGTATGTTTTAATAATTAATTTTTTATTTTTTTTCAGCTTGTTGATGTACTGAAATCCTTTAAACCAGACGTGTTACTCACTCTTGTAAGTGTAAATTGTATGTATTTAAAAGACTAAGAATGCAGTAAAAACGCCATATAATATAAATATAATTGTCATGAGTTTTTCCCCATTCTATATTTAATACAGTTGATTTTAATATTCTTTCAATTGTAGAAAATGTTGTTAACACAGTGATCGGTTTCGAAACAAAGCAGAGAAATGATAATTGAAGAAGTGATATAGATAAAAGTCATAAAACTAAAAAATCTTTAAAAAACTTATTTGGCCCAATTTTAATGAGAATTAGATCTCGATAAAACATGGCACGATTTGTTTGATAAGCTTGTATAAAATCAACTGACATCTGTAAAGAATCTAATTTTGACGCACATCAAGCACCAAAGCTGTTCCACTTGTATTAATAGTTATTGCTGCGCATAATGTAGTAGAATAATTCACAAATCCCATGCAATATGTAAATCTAAGGTTTGCATATTAATAACTCCTACCATTGAAATATAGTAACAGATCAATTTGATTTCCGTTTTAGAGTGGGCCCAATACGGACAGTGGTTTAACAGCTAAAGAAGCAGTATTTGCGGGTATTGATGAGTAAGTTTCTTTAAATAGGTACTTACTGATTTTATTTCATAAATATATTTTATGTATAAATTATATAATATGTAGATTTTATATGACACAACGAGAGAGAGACTTTCAAAACTGTAATTTGTATATTTTTAAGTATAAACTCTTCATATACATAAAAGACTGCCTCGTTGGTCTAGTGGCTTGATATTAGTTCAATTCCCAGGATGGGCAAATAAATAGTTATTGGGGTTTTCTGTCAGAAAATTCTCAGTAGCAGCCTGGAGTCTGGAAGTTGGACGTGTGTACACTCCCGTGCCTCGGAAAGCACGTTAAGCCGTTGGTCCTGCGCCTGAACTCTTTCCGGTCGTGTCGGATTGCCGTCCCATCGGATTATGAGAGCTAAGGAAAAGAGAATGCACCTGTGTTTGCGCACACACTTGTGCACTATAATATCTCCTGCGCAGTTGACTAATCTCTCTTGAGTTTGGCCGCCGTGGCCGTAATCGGTTTGGAGGACCTTAGATGCATAAAAATTATTTATTTAATAAAAATCGAATAGAGCAAGTCTTATTTACTCATTAAATTTCCTTTTTTTTTCAGGTTCAACGTAGACAATGAAATACTATTTCCGATTATTGCTGAACTGTAAGTGTGTACATTTTTTTATTATGTATATCGTTAAAAGTAAGCTCAGTCATTTAATTGAATTTTTATAACGTTAACGAACTGTTTATTTTTCGTTATTAGTCATATTGTTTGTGTACATAGTCTTAGTTTAGTAGTAAAAAAAATATGTGTAGACTTGAACACCTGTATCATTACACATACTCTTATATGAGTAATAAATTATACATTATTTATTCCCTTAAAAGGTGTAGTACATCCTAAACATCTGAAAAAATATATTGCTACTGTTTCGATCGACATCTGAAATTGATTATTAAATATGGCAACTAATCTTTCAAACAATTATATGTAAAGCAATAACATGAAAGTTTATTAATTAGAATAGCTATCTACCAACTTGACCTGCAAAAGTTGACTACATAATTACTTATTATATAAAATAAATGATGTAATTAACAATTTCTAAAGTAAACGAATTTTAATAATAATTGTTTACATATGTTTGTTAATAATTATTGTTAAATATAGTTTTATTGATACAAAAAAAATGTTTGACTATTTAAGTTTAAATAACTTTTTACGTTACGTTTGACTATTAAGTGGTCAAATGTTATCAAAAACATCATTATATGAAAAAATTAAATAGTTTAATACAGTAATAATGATAATGCCAAAAAATTCATCCAAAATATTACTCCCCGCCTTATTGCCCCCACTGGTGACAGCAGGGCTGGTTAATTTTTCGCCCAGAGAATCGGAATTGCGATTCAAAGGGGAAATGCTGCTAGTATTCTTGCCACCATTCCACGCGGTCACGACTTGTATAATAATTATTTTTAATTTTTATTTGTATTGATAATGATTAATTATTAAATTATACATAATAACATTACAAAAATAAATAATGATAAATTTACTTTCGTCATAAATGCTAGCATAATTTTAATTAAATTATGCTAGTATTTTAGTCATAAATATATGACTTTAATATTCTTTTAAATTAATCCAAGTATCATAATCAGCTGGATATTCATATCAGTTTTATCGAAATTGATTTTTTAATCCATTGCATATGCCCATATCAGTTGATTACGACATTCAATAAGCTATCACAATGAAATCATAAAAATACTTGATCAATGTATCAAGATTAACTTGTTGACAATTGCAATTTATTCAAAAAATAAATATATGTATATAAATAACACATATTTTTTTATATGAATATTTTAATAAATTAAGTATGGTTTTATACCTTTTGGAACGTAGTATAAAATTAATGTAATATATGATCATATTTTAAAGATGAAGAATTTATTTGTTTGAAATCTCAAATTGTTACAGGCGAGTGATAAAAACTCCGGAGGAGATCGAGGTTATGAGATATGTCTGCAAAATATCATCTGATGCACATAAACAGGTACATATATCATATATCAATTTATGTCAGGTGGGCAAACGAGTAGAACTTGATACCATGAGTCCATGATACCCCCAAAGACACTAGCATGGCTAGCAATAAACAACTCTTACACCGTCATCGTGCGCCTAGCCGCCTACCACGAGCCACCACTCATTGGTATGCAAACAAATTCTAGATTTGCAAGATCATTGACCCAAGTTAGGTTAGTTAGGTAAGGGTGCTAAATATAACCAGCATAGACCGAGTATAGAACCATTCCGGTGCAGGTGATGCTGTTCACGCGGCCCGGCCTCATCGAGTACCAGTGCGAGTCGGTGTTCCTGGACCACTGCTACCGCGTGGGCGGCTGCCGGCACGTGTCGTACACGTGCATCTGCGGCTCCGGACACAACGGCGCCACGCTGCACTACGGACACGCCGCCGCGCCCAACGCCAAGATGGTGAACGACGGCGACATGTGGTACGCTCTTCTACTCTAACCACTTAGACACGGTAGTCAGCTCATTGTCTATGGAATCATTTTGAATTATTTGAGTAGTTTCTATATAATTTGACATTACGCCAGAAGACTGTACTGAATGTAGTTTCTACGCCCGATGGCTTTGAATTGGATGTATATGAAGTAATTTGAAATGTAGGAGACTTGTTGTTATCAGGGCCGGATGAATCCTACCAGAGCCCCTATGCTATGCAACTCTCCTTTAAATAAAAATTCCATGTCTATTTTTAATTCTATGTATGAAGTATTTTATCAACTGACAACATGCGTCCATAAGTATTTGTATAAATTTCCAAAAAAACGTTCGATGAAACGTTTTTTTTTCTTGGTGCGTGCACGGGGCCTCTAGGCAGTTGCCTAATCCGCTTTATGGATAATCCGGCCCTGGTTGCAATACAGTCCATAGGAAAGGAATAGAAGATCGAATAATAACCTAAATAGTTTTGCGTTAAGCTTTAATACTAAAGTAGATTTTTTAAAATGATCATCTACTATAATTTATTTATTTTTTCGAAAAATTTAGTTTGTTCGACATGGGCGGCAACTACGCAGGATACGCCGCGGACATCACCTGCTCCTTCCCCGCCAACGGCAAGTTCACTGACGACCAGAAGTTGGTCTACGAGGCTGTCCTCAAAGCCCGAGACGCCGTCGTTAGGTTAGATATCTATATATATAAACAGACAACACAAAACAGCTACATTTTTAGACATTTTCGTAGCTATTGACATTGAGCTTTAATGCTATCAATAAAAATGAACTTGGAATTATTGAAAATGAGCGCAACCAATTTTCAATGTTTTAATTTAAATTTTGGCCAATTTATTAATTACAGGCACAAGGGACATAACATCTTAGTTCCCAAGGTTGGTGGCGATGTAAGCGATGGTTAAGAATTAACATCTCTTACAATGGCATTGTCTATGGGCGTTGGTGACCACATACCATCAGGTGGCCCATATGCGGCCATATATTATATGCAACCTCAAACACAACACTAAAATAAAAATATCAATAATATTTTTTTAGTTTTGTAACACTCTAACTACATTATCATTTATCAAAGATTTAGTAAAAACTATTGGAAACTAATATATATTTTTTGAGACTTCATTATATTTTTCACATAACTGAAAAAGTCAAAATAATTAAAAAATATATAGTTATGTAGAATTTAATTGATATTAAAAATTACAGGGAAGCAAAGCCGGGTGTTCTGTGGACTGATATGCATTTGACAGCTAATCGTGCAATGTTAGAGCATTTGAAAGAAGGCAACTTGCTCAAAGGTGATGTGGAGAAGATGATTGAGGTAAGAGATAGAAAATTGACCAATTTATTAACTTAAAAGTTAACGAGCTAAGGTGGCTCTTCGAGATATTCGCTCACATACCATAAGTGGTACAGTCCCTACGCTTAGTAAAAAATTGCAATATTTTTTTTATAGTTATAACTAAAAAAATCATGGATAATAATGAAACGATAAAAAATGATTGAAAAGTTGAATGAGTATGATAAATTTTTTATGATAAATAAATACAATTTAAGTGAGCACGATTACAAAATAACTGATTCTTTTAAGATAATATGGGTCATATACCAAGTTACAAAATCCAAAACATTTATTTTAGACTATTTAGCAAATTTTGAAGTTTTTTCGTCATAAAATAACTTCCATGCGCTAAGCCACGTGTTTTACTAGTACATAATATAATACAAATACATTATATAAACATTGCTATATTTACACATTAATATATTTGAAATATTTCAGCACGGGGTAAACGGTATCCTCCAGCCGCATGGTCTCGGTCACCTGCTGGGCCTGGACGTGCACGACGTGGGCGGGTACCTGCCGCACTGCCCGCCCAGGGGGCAGGGCCCGCTCGCTAGACTGCGGACAGCTCGAGCTTTGGAAGCGGGCATGCTCCTTACCATAGAGCCTGGATGCTACTTCATAGATAGAGTAATTGTGGTTTTTTTTCCATTTATTTGCAGAAGGCAGAGGAGCAAAAGAAATTTTACATATTGTACATTCTTTACCCTTCTTAACCTTACAATTATTCTGACTTATTCGCTACATAGCAACACGGGATGGTAGGCGCCCTAACTACAAAACCTTCCTACGGGTTAAACTAGTGTCCCAATTAACATCCCAATATACTAATAATAACTATATTAATGTGAAATTGGGGTAAAAACCATTATTGTGACTCATTGTAGCTTTTGGATGGCGCCCAAAACAACCCGGAACAATCGCAATTCTTCAATTGGGATAGAGTCAATCAATTCAGAGGTTTTGGTGGAGTCCGTATCGAGGATGATGTTCTCATTACAGAAAACGGAGTTGAAAATTTAACCTTCGTACCGAGAACGTAAGTTACTCTGATTGTAGATTATTTACATAATATTTCTGAAATACTGATCAAAGTCAGATTAATTAACTATAGCCAATTTCATAGGCAACAAAAATAACGATAAGCAAACAAATTTGACTCTCGAGATCAAAAATAATCTATGGTTCACTAGATTATATAAAATAATCATGGAAAAATTGCTTTTGAATATCAGCAAACTGTGATGAAAATACAAGGTTTATTAAAAAAATGTAAATGAATATAAGTCAAACAAAAACTGATTGTAGTGAATAAAATAGCAAAGCTATTAGCAAATAGTATGATTCATGCATATATGTATGAGATTTGATTATTATCTTTACGCCTTCAGCTATTAGAATATAGGTAGACTTTAATTTGAATTGTCATTGATTGATATCAGCTGACGCAATATGCAACAAATTAGTTATTATTTTAGATTAGTAAATCTAACTGATCAATATTTCAGAAAGTTAGGGTTAGTGATTATGAAAATAAATCAACTTAGATTTCGATTTTAAATATAATAAAGTAAAAAAAAATAACAAAAAAATTATAACAAAATTTATGACTAGGCTTCATTTATTTGGCCATAGCAATCTCGAATTCACATTAAAGTTGCACAAATATTGTTCATATTCAAGTGCTTGCTGCTTCTAATTAAAGTAATTGCACAATATCAAATACTAGTAACTGTATATAACTAATAGAACTGGGTATATAAGTTGTGATGTCAAGTTATATATGTATCAGCATTTGTTTTTTTTATTTCAGTAAAGTGCAATTTGTACTTTTGTCTTGTCTTACACTAAAATACTGTCTTTTTTTCAGTGTCGAGGAAATTGAAGATTTTATGGCAAATGGTGCGAACTTCAAATAAATAAACAATTAATCTTATACATAACATAATCAACAAAGCATTATATAAACATATATATATGTATACAAATTATTAATAATAGTAAATGTACAAAAATTTTAAGACTGTATTATATATGTAAATCTAAATCAATACCTAATATTTAAGTGAAATATGAAATAATATATTATGTATAATATATATTTAATTCGAAATGAACCAATAGTTTTATTTTAATACATATATACATTTATTTACAATTTCTGAATCCCATCATAGACATACCTTCTAATATCACCATTACCCTAATATCAGCCTTCCACATAAGTATTAAGAAAGCCTTACAATAAATTAATAAACCGAAACAGATATTAAGTAGCAAAATATCTTAAAGGAAACGTAAATAGTTTTTTAAACTTCGAGGTAATTGTAACATGTGAAGTGTATTAATATATTGATTAGTAGTAAATACATTATCATTTGCATTTCGTATAAGCGATCTAATTTTTTGCCGACAGAAATGCTTTAATGGTAACGGTCTGTATGATAGTGCTTCTGCATTGATACCCTCCAAATTTTCATCAATCATGCAAAGCAATTGATCTTGGACCTAAAAGTAAATAACAAAAATATGTAAAATCTATTAGTTATTCAAGATTAAAAAGAAAAACAAGATTATTCTTATTTTCTAATATATCTATCTTATCTTTGTAAATCCAAACATCTGTGATCAAACAATTCAGGTTTACGAACGGCCGAATACTAAAACGTCACTCAAATATGAAGTGGAACTTAATTATTTGACAAGCCGTTAATTTAAAATTTCTCATACCTACTAAATTTGAAATTAATGGCGTTCCAAATAATTAATTCCCACTTAATATTTGAAAGACGTTTCAGTATTCGACCATAAGTGTGCTGACTTTATTTAATTATATCATAAAAAAATAGAGAAAAAAGGCAGATACTCAAATCCTATACCAATGTTGTTCACCAGTTGTTCACCAGCTGCCATTGTAAGTATTGTGTTTTAATAGTGATTCACCAATTCAACTTACTTGTTGTGGTATTCTGCCTACCAATCCATATTTACAGGCAAACTGTAACAAATATTCAGGATCACAGTGCAAGCTGTAGGGCACCATAACAATTGATGTAGCAGGGTTACTTGTTAATGATGCAATAAAAGCATCTGGTACAAATCTCTTTTGACTAATGTTTGTTATGGAGCTACAGTAATCAACATTACAGCCATGTTCTCTGAGTATTTCAAATACCTGAAATGTATTATTTAGGTAAGTTATTTTGTAATTATGATATCATAAAATGTAATTTATGATATTATATAAATATGTAGGAAAGTTAATGAACTTAACTTACATCTTTAAAGCAGATAGCATGCATACAATAATGTATGTATACAAGAGGTGGACACTCATTGATATCCCAAGCATCAACAAAAACCCCACGCATTAGAAATAAATAAAAAAACTGTTGAAACTTATCACGAGACTGCTGATAAATATATTCACAAATGTTCAAATAAGAATTTAGTGGTGCATTTGTAAGATATGAAGGCCTAAATTCGCCAATTTGTTCCAGGACGATATGAAACGGTTCTATGAAATCAAAAAAGTCTGGTCCAATATCATATGTCAAAAGACATTCAAGTATTTCTAATTTAAAGTAGTGTGGCTTGCAAGCATATAATATTATATTTTGATCAATTTTCTTGAGATCAGTGACGGCCAGTAAAATTTTGAAACATGAAATATGTCCCATATTTAATGCCATTGTTATTGCTAGGTCTCCATACTTATTTTTTATGTTAGGGTCAGCACCATTTTCTAGAAGAAATTTAACAATTTCGTCATTGAAACCTTGTGTAGCTAGGAAGAGGGGACTATCACCATTCATTGTGACTTCATTAACATCATGTATGAATAGATATAAATTTTTTACAGTTTCAAAACATCCTTTGTAACATGCTAGATGAAATGGCATGTAATTAGCCTCATTTTTTATCTCTGGATCAGCTCCTGCATGTAGTAACACAGCAACGGCTTCATATTGTTTGCCAAGTGCAGCGTCATGCAAAGGAGTATCTCCATCAAAGTCTTGAACATCTACTATTGCTCCATAGTCTAATAAAAGCTGTATGACTTCCACCCTGCCTTGAGCACTTGAAATATGCAGAGGAGTAACATCTTCAGTACTTCCATAGTTTGCTATATCAGGCACACTTTCCAGCAAGGCTTTTATCGTCTGGATGGAACTTTTGTACCGACATGCAAGATAGAGTGCTGTATGGCCTTCGTGAGTTTCTACTAATGGTCTTATATGCTTATGTTTTAAAATTAACTGCAGACTTTCATAGCTGTCATTTGCTGCAGCTTCATGAAGACACGTCCAACCACGATTATCGATGCAGTTGGGGTTGATTTTTTTAAGTAATCTTTCAACTGCTTCTACATCATTATTTCTGGCAGCAAGATTGAGCGCATTAGAAGTGGTCGGGTTTAGAGAACTAAAATCCATTTTACTAACGGGATCTTGTGAAAAACTCGTATGACAGTAATCAAAAATTTAAGTACCGCCGTTGAATATAAAACTATAAAAATGCTTCATAAACATAGTAAGAGTAGTAATTTAGATGTCATTCATATAGTGTATAATATTTACTTGAAAATGTATTTAATTAATTGTGTTATAACAAAACAAAAGCTAGAAATTAGCTCATTTTTCTTTCATGTATTTACGCCAGAGTACAAACTACATTCACTTAATTAATCAATAGTCAATTAGTCATTCGCTAGTAATTTCAATTTGTGACTTTTGTGAGCAGTGAGCACAAAATATAAAATATTCTGCCAAAATCCAAATGTCACTTGTCAATTATCATGTGTGATAGAGAACAGAGAAATAATGGAATTGTTCGGTAGATAATATGAGTAGAATTCATATGCTTATTAACTGCTAGTATAGTATGTATCTAGAACAACATTATAAATATTATGTACAATGTAAATTATGATTGTAATGTAACATGTAAATAACATGAAGATAATAGTTACTATAATTTAAAATTATTTATTTCTTTATACAAAGAAATAACGATATTTCAAGGCACTGATACATAAAAAACAAAACCAATAGAAAACTTGGCTTAAAATGTCAGCCTCGTGGCTAAAATTGAAATGAATATGAGCCGCTGCAATTAAATTTTAACAACACAACTACGGTCCCTGTCAATGAGTTTGGGATTGGATTGCCACGAGATCCTTCTCGCACTATATAGGTAGCCAGGGGCGTATTTATCTCAGGGCCAAAACTAAAAGGGTCATGGCCTGGGGTGGCAGGCTGCGCGCTACTTTTTTGATTTTATGCCTGAAGAAATCTATCACTAATAGGTAAGTTTGCTTAAATGTTTTGCTATTTTTCCGTTAATTTATAAAGTGGCAAGCGCAACCCGTCCTTCCCTGGATGGAAGTGTTGTGCTATGTGTGACGGGTCGGAATTTCCAGGAGGCCTGACAGTATAAGAAAGGGATGTTGGGCTTGAGGGTCTCCATATCGGAAACTCCAAACGGAGGCCCTCTTATTCCAAGCTCCAAGTCATCGTCAGGGGACGTATGTCCAAGGGAGGGTGGTGATCATCTGGGCCTGATCCTGGGCGGAAGATGGCGCTTCGGACAACACTTTGTCAATGCTGCTGCCGCCTTGGGACACCTCCTACCTAATGTGGGAAAGCCGGAATCACCATGCCGGCTCCTAAACGCCGATGTGGTGCGCTCCATGGCACTGTATGGTATACCCATATGTGTGGACGCCCCCTCGAAGAGCCGGAGTGAGTACTACTGGTTTTTTTAGTGCGTATCTCGGCGTCTTCAGTGCTGGCGAAAGCATGTGAAGAGTTAATACGTTTTTCCATCGAAAAAAAGGGCAGCAAGCCCTACAGGCCCGGAGCGCTAAATCTTAAACAACGCCACTAGCTAGCTCAGTAAAAAAAGTTTTCCATATTTGATTGTTACGAAAATGTTTTATGATAACAAAATGTTATGAAAAGTAAAGTGCTATAGTATAAAAAATTACTTATGCTTTGTATGCAGATCAACCAATCGGTGCACTTTTAGCACATACTAATCAAAATAAATACATAATCGGTAGCTTTTTTTCTCTATAAATAAACATAATACTTTATTGAAAAGTAAGTACCTATGATATTTATGATCTTTTTTTTCTCGCTGGAAAAACGGGTTTACGCGTTTCCCCTTCATGAAGTGGGGGGTAAGTGGGGCTCACCGGCACTAAAGGTGCCCGAATACCCACTAACAAAACCATCCTCTCCGATTGTTCGGGGGGCGCCACGGGATCGCTTACGGATGCTACCGTGAATAAGAGGGCCTCCGTTTTTGAGATGGAGATGGAGATCAAGACCAACATTTCAATGCGGTCAACCATGAGCGACGTCCCGAACTCGACAAGGTGGGCTGCCCGCTAAAATTTCGCCCTGTCGCCTTCAGGGCGTTCAGGGCGTCGATAGTTGATCGACCCGCCCTGAATCCGTACTGAGCCTCTGAGAGATCCGGTTAGTGCAAGGAAATTGTTCTCTTTCTCCTTATATTTTAAAACGACACTTCTTTCGCTACTCGTGATTAACCAGTCATTGTACTATACCGGGTAAAACAGGGTCCGAGTTAGAAGTTAATCATAAAGAACTAATGAAAAACGAAATATACTTTTACATAATCGTAGTTTATTTATATAACTCAATCATATCACATTGGTACGGCGTACAATAAATATTTTAATAAATAGGGATATAATTTTATAAAAGTAGTATTAATTATAAATCTTGTAAATACGATAAGTAGGTACCTGCACAATTATCAGTACAAATTGGTTTTTTTTTCATTAGGAAATTTTTAATGGATAATTTTATTATTACATAAAATAAGATCGTATATTATAAAGTATTGATTATTACAATCAATGTAATTTTATTAATGGCAGTATAACCTTGATTTCTAATCAAATTTCAGTACAGTCAGCGTCATTATTCATCCACGTCATTTACAGAGTATAAATATTTTCTAATTTCAGATAAATAATATGTTTTGCGACCTTATTTATTTGTTACTCATTGCCAGTACGGCAATCTTCAATCTTAAAAGATCGTCATCGAAATACAAGTTTAAAAAAATACCTAACATAATTATTCTGATATGTATATGTGTGACTTGACATTTACCAAAATCACTAATATCAATAAATGTTACGAGATTCAATCACATCACGATAATTATCACGAATGCACAGATTGTCATTCTTTGCTCGGACATAAAAGGGGAAATTTAAGCGGAGACGTGGGGGTTACTCGCGACAGTGAATTAGAGCGCGGCGAGCGCGGCGAGCGCGGCGAGCGCGGCGAGCACGGCGAACGAGTGCACCGCGACGCAGGGTACGGCCGCGCACGCAACTCCTCCGTGCTGCGAAACGTTCCGCGCGTCACCCGCCGCCTGTACAGCGACGTTACCGACGTCTCTTGTAATAAACACCTGAGAAAACGTTTATGACATTTTAAATAAGTCCAAATGTAGTCAATCGGCCAGGATTTATACTATTGACTGTCTAGGGGCTACGTGTAAGGCCGCAGACCCGGAGGTCCTGGGTTCAAATGCCAGGTCGGGCCAATAAAAAGTTATTGAGTTATTCAGTCGACAATTCTCAGTAGCAGCTCGGAGTCTGGAAGTTTAAGGTGTACACTCCGGTGCCTCGGAAAGCACGTAAAACCGTTGGTCCTGCACCTCGTGTCAGATTGCCGTCCCATCGGATTAGAGTGTGTGAGGAATATAGAGTGCATCAGTGTTTGCGCACATGTGCATGATAATATGTGTTGCGCAGTTGGCTAATCTCTCTTGAGATTGGCCGCCGCGGCCGAAATAGGTCTGGAGGACCTTACTAATTATACAATAAGTGCAATATGCCATACCATCTTTATATGTAACCATACACTGTTTACGTATTAACTATTAACGAGTTAATTAAAATAGCCGTTCACCCGTATTGGAATTTAATAATTTATACAAAAAATATTATTATTGTGGCTTAACTATAATTGTTAGGCTTTTTTGTGAGCAATCATGATTACTATTAATATATAGAACATTATTTTATATGTCGTTAATAGCTTTCGCAGCGCACCTTGGGTTACATTGTTCCATTTTAGGCCTTTTTACTCGGTAAAGATGTAGCTTTCTAATTATATAAAAACTGGTCGAGTAGTTTTTGGGTTAAATCGTAACAAACAAACAAACAATAAATGAAATATAAGAAATATTTCACTCTATAATATTAGGTATATTGGGACGAGGTCATGGAAAATTTATTATTTTTTAAAGATTTGTCATATTCCTAACAATTGTCGCAATAACACTACTCACAATAGCTACATTAATAATAATAAAAAAAACATACTTCGACCACAAAGTTCCTTACTTTTCTAAATCAGATAGCTGCTGCTTCGGCGTGGAGGCGGCGACGGGTCGGTTTCGACCGAGCCTCGCCCTCGTGGCCTCGAGCAAATGCTGCGTTACCAGTGGCTGTTGGACTTCTTTTACTGGCTTAGCTCGAACAGGATTATCCTATTAAAATAAACATACTAATGAAGCTTTATATATAGCTCTAGTTCCATGGTTCGTTCGAAGGACGGGTGACTCATTTATATTTCTACTTAAAAAAACACTGTGCGCCAATATCTCGCCTCCAAACCAAACAATCTCCAAACGTTTTAGGTTGCGATCCGGTATGTATAAGAATGCACCTCTGTTTGAGCACAACCCTCAGACTTTCAGAGTATTTTTTTTTATGTAAGAGGGGGCAAACGAGCAGGAGGCTCACCTGATGGAAAGTGACTACCACCGCCCATGGACACCTGCAACATCCGAGGACTTGCAGGTGCGTTGCCGGCCTTGGAGGAAAGAGTACGCTCTCTTCTTGAAGGTTTTTATGTCATATCGGTTCGGAAAAGTCGCCGGCGCAAGCTGGTTCCACAGAGTGATTGTCCGAGGCAAGAAATGCCTTAAGAAACGCACTGTTGTGGATTTCCAGACATCAAGGTGATGGGGATGGAATTTGGAGTTCTGGCGCGATGTCCGGTGGTGAAATTCAGCTGCCGGGACTAATCCAAACAACTCCTCAGAACACTCCCCGTGATATATGCGATAGAGGATGCAGAGTGACCTAACATCTCTACGCAAAACCAAAGGATCAAGCCGGTCGGAAATAGCCTGATCGTCGACAATTCGAACTGCTCTACGTTGAATGCGGTCAAAAGGAAGAAGCTGGTACTGGGGATCTCCCGCCTAGTGAGAACAGTACTCCATGTGGGGCCGAATTTGCGCCTTGTAAAGTTTTAGTTTTTGACTAGTATTATGGGACAATTGGGATGACTCTACCAGTACTTCGGATTCATTTGTTTAATAAGGACTTTGCTTACCTTAGCTTTTCGCAATTTTACATTAGCGATGTCTTGCGGGGTAATGGTAAGGCGTGGTCCCGCTATCCTCGGTGGCGCTGAACCGCATCTTGGAATTGTGTGTGAGCGCAGGGGCAATTTGTTTGATGATGTCGGCAGTGGTGGGGGCGGTGGCGGTGGCGGAGGGGGAGGAGGCGGCGGTGGTGGAGGACATGTTACTGGCTTGAAAGACGATTGACTGTTGTGTGCATTTTGCTGGCAACTGCAAGGATACCAATTATTCTAAGTTACAAGTAGGTAAACTAATAAATAAACCAAGGATATTTTAAGAGTATTTCAATGTACAATTGATTTTGAAATCATTAGCATACATAGAAAATTTTATATATAATAAAATAGAAGAAAACATAAGTGATACAGTGTTACTAATTAATAAACAAATAAAGCAAGTAGTCGCGGTACGCGGTATTGTCTATTATATTTCGTTTAACTTTCATACACTATCGCGCAAACTTATAACTTTCATCACCTGCCTGCCATCATGTATTGACACTGTACTTAATTCTAAAAAAAATATCTTTTGCTTTTATTTACCTAATTTTATTCTCTAGCTCTGCTATTTTCGTTGCCATTTTTTTCATTTCTTCTTGAAGGGTCTCGTTTTCTCGCGACATACGAACATGCTTTTGATCGACCTCCTCAATGAATCTTTTTAGACGTTTCAACTCCTCCGCGTAGATATTTTCTTTTTTTTCATCATGACTTATTGGTTCCCTGAGAATATCTGCATACAACCCGGTGAGCGACTCGAAGCCCTGATATAATAAGCAAAAGCTTAATATTTATAACGACAATTAACTTCTTACTAAATACATGAATGTTAATCATTAGCATGAGTTTGTTTTTATATGCGACCTGAAATTTTCTTAAGTCTATGCATTCGATAGGTAGCTACTACTTAGATATGATTATTAAAATTTCCTGTTTTACTTAATCTATATCGAGGAATGCTCAGGGTTCATAAATGATAGGTTAATGAAAGAGTAAGGTGTAAGTGTAAACATGTAATAAAGAATCCTGTAGTTATCCTAAGTTGTAAACAAAAATTTACAAGGCTCTGTATTTTTTGATAACTATTAAAAATATCTGCGAAATGATACAGCGAAAATGCAACTATCTACTCACTTCTAGTTAAACGTCTTATAAAAGTGGTTTATTTTTTTGTCTACTTATTATTATTATAAGTTTATATATATTTGAATAATATAAATATGTAGTGTAAAATAATAATGTTTTTAATTCGTAAATTGTGATGTCCTCAATAATTTGAATAATATCATTTCCAATACAATAAATAAAAACAAATAATAAATATACTGTATACCTTCCTGCCAAGCCATGTACAAAGGTCCATCAGCTTCGATAATTTCGTACGTTTGTTACGCCGGTGTGGCTTATCGTTCCTCGGTGTACTTCCTGACAACATACACCATAAGTTTTCATCCATTATAGGCGTGTAATTTTCTTCTACGTCTAACATATCTACTAAAAAATTATCCCCGTCCAAACTCATGTTAATAAGAGTAAAAAAAAACTAGTGTCTGTGATTGGTGTCTACATTAACAAGTCTAATTCACTTCTCGACCGTTAACGTTTTAACTTTTAAGGAGATGATGTCATGATATATTCGCCCACTAAGACTGGTTTGATGTATAAATAAAAAGTAAGTTATCTAAGTGATAATGTGACTTCCAATGCAACTGCTTGACCCTCTACTGATTTATTTTATTTATATTTTGTTTTGTTGCTTTGATTTTGTAATAACAAGAAAATATTTTAAAGTTCAACGAAACAGGTTACATATCTTACACATAACTAACTATCTTTGTGTTTTTTTTTAATTCCATAATTCTTTAAAAAATCTTTTATTTTAATTTAATTTGAACCTTCGATTCAACCCATATAGTTCTTAATCAGTGAATATTAAACAAACTAGGTAACTACATACATAACTAGGTAACTACGTAACGTATTAAATAATTCTGTATATTTTCTTACCTGGTGATTTGCTTTCGGAGTAATTGTATTTATCGAAGTAGTTACACTTTCCAGACCTTTGAAGTACACTTCGAAATAAATTAGAATCCGATTTTCTTCTTCTCTTACGAGTCTTGTAAGAATAATTACTATAAATTGATTTAAATGATAATTCTGATTCAGAACATAATTCATTTGCTGATAGAGATCCTTGTAAAGATCTCTGTTCATTTAGGTCAGTTGAACTCGATGTATTTGATTCTGTACACTTCGTCTTTTTCCGTGGTCGTGTTTCTTTATTATCTTCTAAAGAATCGTGTCTGAAGCGTTTACTTGAAAATCTTTCGTCATTTTCATTAGATGATAAGTCTTCATAATTAAAGTATTTAGAAAGCGATAAATTTTCGTCAGTAATATTGCCTTGCGTCGGAGCTGCGAATTCTGTTTGTGTAGAACTATTTACTCTGCTATCAACAGTTTCTGCGTCAATCATTATACTCATAAAAGGTGGAGTCCTATCAGGCTTACTGTTTTTCGACTCTTGAAATGAAACATAATAACTTTGTTCCCAAGATGTGTCGATAGGATTCTGTGTAATACATTTACGAATTTCTTCAATGGAATTGTTAATTATAAGTTCGTTTTCTTGTCCTGAGTCTAAACTAGTTTCTTTTACTTCAAACGTTGACATCACGATTTTTATTTCAACTTTTAGTTTTTCAGCCAGTTCGATTTTACTTATAACTAACTTAGCCACATTAGCTGGTTAATATTATATTTTAAGCATTTAAACATATATCGAACAAACATTGTTTGATTCAATTACTTGAATTAAAATAAACGGTAGATTTAAATTTCTACAAAACCATTTATATCTACCGCCATTTCTTTGTAACAAAATTATTCTAAGCAGTTTATATGAGGAATATATTTCTTTATCCATGAAAACTATGTAAGTTAACTAAAAATCAGGACTAAAATTCATAATACAATATAAAACAGAAAGTAAGGTGTTTAATTTAATAAATCATTCACGTGAATAAATTCACATAGCACATCAAGCACCTTATTGAATATAATTCTTTCTCAGATATTAAATTAAACATTTATTCGATTTAACCGTAGATTAGTAAAATTCGAATTTATTGTATTAGGTATTAGGTCCAACGCGTTGTTTGATGAATAATAAACGAAAAACTTGACACTTCCTTGACAACTTGACAACTTGACTGCTTTTGTACTTGAGCTTGAGCAACTATGTCTATGTGTATAACACCGCAATCGCTAGTAAAGATTAAATTATAATTTAACTATTATAGTTCAGACTATTCAAATTAAACTGATACAAGTTATACAGTAGCTATGTATTAAAATCAGTGTCAATATTCAATTATACCCCTAGGGTCATGCGTCATTATGTATTTAAAAAAAAAGTTTTGTACTGCGGTATTTTTGTAATAACATTAATTATACTTCTTCACCCTGACAGAAATGCTAGAGGAACTTATGAATTTATTACGAAAAAAAATATATTGAACAATTTATTGGAAGAAACGGCCATTAACTATTCAAGTACAGCTATATCAGATTGTGACTATTATGATGTTATTAACGATGACACTACATTACCAATAAGTATTATTGAGGAAGATTTCGTTGAGGGTCATAGAATTAGAGAAGGTGGTGAATATGCTCCCCTCGATTGTAGACCAAAATTTAGTACAGCAATCATTGTTCCTTATAGGTAAATTAAAATAGATATTGAATTGAAATACTCACATTGTTGTAAGCATGATATTTTTGGCACAGGGACAAAGTAGAGCAGCTACGAGGATTTCTGGTATATATGCATATGTTTCTCCGAAGACAACACATCCATTATCGAATCTATGTAGTGGAGCAAGTTGACTCTCGACCTTTCAACAGAGCCAAGCTAATGAACATTGGTGCTGTGGCAGCTATGCGGGCAGGATATCCTTGCCTTGTGTTACATGATGTGGACTTGTTGCCTTTAAAACCTGCTAATTTGTATGCCTGTACTAAACTTCCTAGGCATATGTCGTCTAGCATCAATACATCTAGGTGCAATGTCATCTATATTACAATACAGACTGAAATAATAACCAACTTTCTTAATTCCTAGTTTTAATTTGTTTATTTCTAATCCAGGTTTGTATTACCTTATCTCAATCTTTTTGGTGGTGCCGTATCAATAGCTTCCAAACAATTTAAGGAAGTAAACGGAATGAGTAATGAGTATTTTGGGTTGAAGGGAGAAGATGATGATATGTACTCTAGACTTGAGTCTCATAATCTGAAACTGTCTCGTTTTGAACCTGCTACCAGTCTGTATTACATGTCTTCACACCAGAACCAAGAAAAAAGGTGAGCTTACGCCTTTAATATAATTTTATAAACTTATGTCACTCTATAACTATATGTTTCATTGTTTTATAGACAAAAGAGGAACAATCTATTATATCATGCCAAAGAAAGGAAGGTCACTGATGGACTAAATTCTTTAAAATACATAGAAGTGGCAACTGTTCTACACCCATTGTTTACTCATATCATGGTTGATTTGTAACATATCTTCTTGTATATAATATTTTATAAACAAGACATATAGCAAATCTGTATTATGACATTTCAATAATTATAATTAGACCATTCTAATGGCAGGAGGGCCAGAGATAAAAACAACTTTGACCTTAAATTGATGTGACATACTTGGTCAAATTTTGTCAAATTAATGAAGAAATTAAAGTATTGTGTTGTATTGTATGTTCACAGTGCATAATATAGCAGAGCTATTACATGGAATATGTAAATCAAGGGTCTGTTTATCTTTAGTGCTTCTGCTAAGGAATATAGTATAGTTTGATCTCAATCAAGACTTGCCTTTTAAAATAGTACTTAAATTAGCTTTTTTTTAATACTAAAATAATATGAAGTTCAAAATTGGCTGTTATATTATGATATAGAATATAAAATGCTAAATTACTCTCATAATAATAGTTACTTTTACATAGTTGTAAGATAGAAATTTATATAATAATAAAAGATGTTGAAATTATACATGAAAAAAATAATTGTTATCTACTTGTAATAATGTCAAGGCAGATTGTTTCTTTTAATGAAAATTATTTTTTGTTCCTACAAAAACCAGTTTAGTTATAAAAATTATTTAGTTTAGGAAATATTATCATAATTTCATATTATAAGTATAAGATATTCAAATGTAACCGTCACAAATTAGCAATCTAGATGCTTTAATTAATATAATGTTACATAGTAATGGTGATTGTTCTTTACACTTGAAAAATAGGTAGTAACTACATATCTTACACAATATTAAAATAAAAAAAAACTATTAATATATAAAGAGATTTTATTGTTCCTAGCAAAATTAGGTTTAGATAAGATATTTGAATGCTAATCAATAATGTAGTAGATCTAATTCTTGAGATAAAATCAAGTTGCTTGTTTATCACTTGCTCAATAATTGTGTAGACAATTGTGATCCTATTAGAAGACTTGCTAGATTACACCAAATAAAAAGCTAAAGTATATATCACTTGTTTTATTTTTTAATCAAAAGTAAAGACTAATATTGTAACTGTTAAAAAATTTCAATAAATCACCTAATAATGTAATCACATTGAATTTAGAATGATAAATATAATACAGATAAGACATCAAAAAACAGCAAACCTAATTCAACATTAGAATCTGATATCTTAGATCTGATCGATTAGAATCTTTCAACAAAGATCTGTTTTTTATTATATATTTAATAATAACAACTAATATATTTCAGAAAGGAGGGTTAAAGGTAAAAAAAAAGTGAATAATTATGGTTGATTTATTTGGCATGAATTCAATTTAATTGAAAATGGTCCCAAGAACCACAAATAAATAAATATACAACACCAAGTTATTTTAAGTAAGAAGTACCTACAACCAATTTAATTAATGAACTGTCATGATGAATTATTATTTTACATTTACAATATAAATTAATTTACAAATATTAAAATTAGTTTTATTTAGCTGCTTAAAAAATCCTTATACATTCATGTAATTAAAAAATACACTGTATGTATGTACACAATATGTACTTTTACATACTGGCTGCTGTAATATAATTTCTGCAATTTTTCTTTTATAAAAAAAAAAGAAATGTCTATTTAGTACCTAGTACAGCCCAACCCTTTCAATTCATAAACTAAACTCACAACTGGATTTAGTCATGACTGGGTATATATTTATAATAACATTAATAACCTATATAAATATATGTATATTCATATAAACTTACTATATTTTAAAATTATTTAAATTTTTAGTTAAGACTTTTGCTGACTGGATTAATTTTTTTTTATCTTACTGTCATAAATATGATTTGTATTATTTTTATTAAATTTATTACGTTAGGTTATTTGCATTTCTGGATAAGCTCAAGTTTATTTTATAAGAATCACAAAGTTTTTTAGATAGGCATATGATATTAATTAATAAGTAGAATACAAATAAAAAAAATACTAATATTAAAAAGATTTATGGAATCAATATCATGAAAAAAGAAAATAAAAAACAAACTGACTTGTAAATATTAATTAGGTACTTGTTAGAGGTAAAATATATCCATATTTCGATTCATACTAATATAAAGCTGAAGTTTGTTTGTTTGATCCGGCTAATCTCAGGAACTGGTTCGAATTTACAAATTATTTTTGTGCTGTATAGTACTTTTATAAGGGGAAGGTTCTAGGCTGATTTTTATTAATTACATTTTTATTAATTATATGCGGGTGAAACCGCTAGGCATGTCTACTGATAATAGAATTATGACAATATGTGGCAGAAATTTATATTGAAATAGTATGTTCATTATTTATATTACATTAGTACTTCATTTATCATAAGCTACAATAAAAATTGGAAACTACTGTGACATGGCATATTTAAGTAATATATGAATATACACATTATTTTTAACAGACATAAATGCAGATTACAAAATCTTTATATTAAATATTTTATACAACACAGCACACCTTAGATACCTTACAAAATTTGCACCAAATAACTTTAAATTTAAATAAAACATACACTAACAATTATTAACATAAAACATTTATAATGTCTTATTTCCTCAGACATCTATGTGAAATTTGTTTACATAAATGTGTACAATAATGGATATTTTTGTTTAATTTATGGCCTTAAAACTAACATACTCACCAATCCAAGCACAAAGGAGAATACTAATTTAAGATTTGAACCTATGTGTAGCCACTCTGGCCATTGTGATTTAACAACCTGCTCTGGCTGTGTAGGCAAAAGTAAAGCTGCTATGCAACATATACTTACTGCAACAGCTACAACATTGATAGGTTGTTGCTCTCTGTAACAAAAATAGGTAAACCCATTTGAGTTATCAATATTCGTGTATATATTGGTAAAAAGAAAAGTGTCATATAAGTCAAAACACAGTTTTTAGTTAGTTATTTTATATAAGAATTTTATACATGAATAAAAATATTTTTAACTTACTGTAGTTTAAACAAAAATTTCTGTGAACATTTCTGAGGACTATATTTTAACTAAAAAGTATTAAAAATATTGGGTGTTATGTGATAATTTTTCATACCGGTGATGTAAGGGATGATTACATATTACTCGTGAATGTTCTTCTGAAGGTCTTATAGGTGCTGCTTTAGTTGATAATGGATGAAAATTGTCTCCAAGACTTTCAGGATTTGTATTTGATGGTTCCCCCTCTATTAACTTTGTTGGAACATCTCTTTTACCCAGAGCCTGAAATTTTTGTTATTGTTTTAACATTTAAAACTTAAAAACAAATTATAGACAACAGCAAGTATTATTTTACCTGCTGGGTATTTCTGTCAAACATTGTAATCCTAAATTTTTCGGTCGTGTTGCAGTGGTTAATAGAAGGTTGTGTATATCGCACAACAATATCTATGCAACTTTGAGGAGCTATAATGCCCTCAGGGTCAATTACTGTAAACTTATTTGGAGAAGTGCATAAAACTGCGAAAAAATATAATAAATGTTAGAAATAGAAATTAACTACCATATGGAAACATACTAATATGTTGTTTTTTTACCTTTAAAATTTACGGAGAAGTCATAAGGATTGTAAACGGTTAATAATTGCTTATGAGTGTGCCTTGCATTCAAGTAGAATTCCAGTGACACTGGAAACACGAACACAGGGAAATTCTTCATTATTTTTGAGGTTTTAAATTCAAGAACAAAGAAAAACAACAACAATTTCGACTATTTTGCATTTCTCGAACACAGCAGCTGGAACTGTCATGTCAAGATTGTTTAGTGACATCTGTCAACTAGGGCTGTTCAAAGCCTATCGACTACGGGATATTTGAAAATTAATTTAAAATGCCATTTAATCGAAAATAAATGTTTTCTTTTTATACTTTAGGTAGACGGACGAGCATGTGAGCCACCTGATGGTATGTGGTAACCAACGCCCATAGACAATGATAATGTACATATCTAAACTTCTAAGATGTTACGTCCCTTGTGCCTGTAACTAAGTGTAATTTAGGATGGTTTGAAGGGTGAGTGAGCCCACTGGCTCACTCAACACTACCAAGTACTGCTGTTTTGCAGTAGAATATCCTATCTACCTACCCAGAGGAGCTTTCACAAAGCTCTACCACTGAGTAATAGGTAAATTACGTTTATTTAACCGACTTCAAAAAAAGGAGGAGGTTATCAACTTGTCTGTGTTTTTTTTTTTTTTTTTCTATTCCAAGATTTCAAAATTTGTATATCAAAAACATGTTACTATTTGTCTGTTCATCAATCCTTATTTCAAAATTACGCAGAATCTGAGTATAAATTATTATTATAGTAGAGATATATTTAATTCCATGTCTATAGTAATGAAGACGGTCATTACGGTTACGTTTTTAAACAATTAGTTCCTTCGGTCACGATACTCGATTTTGTTAAAGCGGTAAGAAAGTATGCATAGACTGAAGGGAGGGACGGGGAAGCGCGTTGGTGTAGTGACATCATGGATCTTTAACCGCCTCCCGAATGTTAGTATAAATAAATCGCTACAAAAACCAATATGCTATAAAATATTTTTTTTATTGAATAAAAAATTAATTAAAGCTTCCTCATTAACTAATATCACACACAACAAAAGTAAACTTACTTTTAAATCTATAATTATTCACTTTACGTTGGCGAAAATTTTAGACAAAAAGAACTTTTACCTTTTCCTTGAACCAGGGTATAAATAAATCAAATATTACTATATATCAATATAAAATACTAAGTATGTTACAATTTACTACTTTAGGAGGTTTTCTACAATAACTTAATAACATACAATAAATTTTCAAATTTTGAAGTATGACCTATATAAATAAACAATAACAAAAGAAAAACAAACTCACGAATGAATGAAATATTTGTTGATAGTTTTATACAAAAACTGTTGGGTAGCAAACGATTATTAAATAAACAAAATATTGTTTCATTAGGGGTGCACCAGATACAACATAATAAATCATAAAATTCTGTACAAAACGTATGAACATGTGTAAAATTTACAGAAATGACAATAAGCAATATTGTTTATGATATTTATGTAAGAGATATACTTTTGCGCTAGCAAGTATAACATATGCATGAAATTTTCACGATTGGAAGTGTTTATAATATATATATCAACTTAATAATAAGGGTAGAGCATTGCGACAGCTGGATCTTCTGTTTCAAATGTAATAAGTACATCTTTGAACTTGTCAAGAAGTTGCATCAGTTGCGATCGAGAAACATTCTCCATAAACATTATTTCTTCAAGATGTTGTTCGCCACGAAAGTAGCCTGAAAATAATATTATCATTCCATAAAAATATTTTCGAATTCATAATCCAGCATTCTTTATATTCTTAAGTCTATGTTACGGCAAATTCTCACGAACTTCCTCACGAGTTAAGTTCATCGGTCATACCGGCATAGTGTGGCAAAACAATAAAATAACGTTCTGATAATTAATGGGGTTTTAAAAAAATATATAAATATCTATGCCACACTAAGCAATATGCATGCATTCTAATTTTAACCTTTTTTGTGTAATTGTGCGAGTAACAGCAGATCGCTAGGGTTCTCCGAGGCGGGCATAGTGGCTAGGACGGCTCTCTCCTCGGCGCTGAAGGTGTCGAGCAGGGACTCGGTGGTGGGCGGGTCGCTGGGCACGCGACACGCGTCCGTCGCGTCGCAGCCGGCGGGCGCGCTCCACACGGTGGGCGACTGGAAGCTGAAACACATCAAAACATTCCGAATAAAGTTCGACCGTTAATTTACAATACCCTAGTAAAGCCTCATTTACTGTACCTCATCGAAATATGGGGCAATGCTACACAAACCAATTTAAAACCAATCCAAACCCTACAAAATAAATTAGTGAAAATCTTATACAACTATGACTTCTTAACATCTTCCAAAACTATTTACAAAGACACAAAAATACTGAACATCAAACAACTATTCACATATAATACATGTATACTTATATATAAAATAAGGCATAATTTAATTCATTCACACATCACATTTACTACAAATAATACTGTAAACAAATATAACACACGTCGAGCAAGTCACCTCACATTACCTGCTGTAAGAACAAATTATGGCAAAAATAATATAACATTTAGGGGAGCGCAATTATACAATAAACTTCCGAAATATGTAAAAGAAGCAAGTTCTCTCAACAGTTTTAAAAATAAACTTTTAAATTATATTTTTACTAATGAAATGTATTAAGACCTCTTATAACTTGGACCATCGCCTTACAACACATTGAACTTGCTTCTTAGTTAAAAAAAAAATTCTATCTACCCGCACCGTGTAAATATTAACTAATAATATATTGTTCTCATGTAAGTGACTAATGTCTTAATGAGAAATAAAGTTCTTTAAACCGAAACCGAAACCGAAAACAGTACGTATTTTTGGTGGTGGAATTTCTATTAGCCTCACCTTACAGTATGACGAATAAATACAAATAAACAACTTTAACATCTAATTGATGCGATATCATTGGTAGAGATCATGAATAATATGAAGTTTTATATGTTCACATTTTATTTTCAATTCAAGAGTATATCTACTTTATGTTATCATCATTTTAGAGTTAACAAAGATTTTAAAATCATAGTTAAATTAAATATTTTTAATCATTTACCTCATTTCACTCTGCAACTTAAGATTCAACGAAACTCCATTCTTCTTTTCCGTTCCATTTGTTGATGCGCGAATGTTTTTGAGCCTCGGCGATACATCTGCGTCACTTTCGAATTTATCGTCATCGCTACTCGTGTCCCTGTTTATCACATTATCCGACTCTTTCAATGACAGATCTGAGAGTCTCGATGGCAAACTCTTTACGTCCGTATCTTTAGTATCTGTGTGTCCATTAACATGACCGTTTTCTGTTCCATTGATGCCATTCCCGTTAATATTATTCGATATACCACTATCGACTGAGTTTCCTTGTACTTTCTTTTGTATCTTTTTAGTTTTGTCATAATCACATCCATTAACATT
The DNA here is from genome assembly GCA_963151315.1 of Nymphalis c-album. NCBI lineage: Eukaryota > Metazoa > Arthropoda > Insecta > Lepidoptera > Nymphalidae > Nymphalis > Nymphalis c-album. The sequence continues at coordinate 7,075,481 of OY720601.1, forward strand.
TGGTTTTATTAAACCATCGACAACGTCAATACCGTCGTCGAAGGAATGATTAGCCGAGTCTACTTCGTGGAATTTATCGTATTTCGTGTGTTCGGATTCAATAACAATGGGTTTTGTGTGAGAGAAGTCAGTCTGGTTAAGGTTATTTTGCGTTGGATAATCTTCATCTGAATCTGGAAAAGTATTAATGCTTTCTCTAGGTTCAACCGGCTCCGGAACGTTTAGTTGCACTTGGTTTAATGATGAGAACGATACACTGTTCGACTGGTAGTAAGAGTCGTGTTTTTCGCAAAAATACTCTTTACCATCTATAAAAAAAATTGGTTCATATAAGTATTGAATTACGACATTCGGTTTTATGTGTAATATTAAAAATGTTTAGACCGAATTAATTTTGACTAGTCTTAGGCAAATACAAATAAAATATTTAGACAAGTATAGACAACTCAAACAAGGGTGAAGGGGAAATGAGTGAGAACTGGATGTCGTCGGTTTACTACATAAAAATAAAAGGTACAGCATTCCAAAATTTTATTTAATTGTTGTATGCTGATATTTTTATATGTTTAAAAAAATGTGTCATATGATTGTGGGTGGTCACTGGTGCCCGTTTTGATCGTAGATTACAAAGAATATTAACTATTTCTTAAACCATTTAGATACATCAAAAGAGCAAGTAAACGCCACAACCACCAGTCTGTAGCAGCTGAAGCATAAAAAGTGTGTCGAACGATGACGATAAGGAATGCGCGCTCACCGTACTGCGCGTGCTGCCTGGGCCAGTGCGGGCAGTGCGGCGAGTTGAACTGCACGTAGGTGTGCAGCTGCAGCAGCAGGCGGCGCCGCAGCAGCCACGCCACGAGGCGCGCCGGCCGCCCCCCGCAGCGCGCGCCCCACGCGCCGCGCGACACGTACCACAGCGGCGCCGGCAGCGAGAACTCGCTCAGCATCTGCGCACGCACGCACCCAACGGGGAGCTCAACTACACTGTAGCTGATTGCTCCGATACTCTATGTATCTCATAAATACTTCATACTAAGCATAAGAATTTCATTTGCTTTTCCATTGGCAAAAGTACCCACCACCAGTTTGTAAACTAAAAGTTTGTGCTATATTGAATTTGATTATATAAAATTAAAAAAATTAAATCGACTCACTTGTAGTAGACACAATCCAGGAAACTCCTTGGCAAATTCGTCGACGAGTGGCGAGTTTATGTGTATGTTCGCTCCAGGCGCGACTACATAAACATTACCTTCGCATAACGGATATATGACTGTTGCTTTAGCCCAGTACACCAAATGCCCTGTAAGCTGGAAAGCCTGCAGATAAAATCAGACTTAATAACAATAATATTTAAAAATAGATGCCTTAACTTTATGTACAGTGAATATGGTATATTAAAATATTTAAAAAAAAATGAAATATTACACATATGTATTTAACTCTTGATTGTTAGCTAGTTTCTTCCACTATTCAAAGTGTTATGTATTTTATAAGCAACAATAGCCGTGGATGACGTCATCCTAAAACATATACAGAGTTATTTTTAATTACCCAGCAACCTCGCAGGACTAGATAGGTAACATCATCAGCAACAACCTTTATTCCACGACTTTGGACATAACTCAATACATGAAAAAAAAAATTATTTTACAAGTTTTTATCGTAATGTCGTGGCATTTGTAGGTCTATATTTCATTCATACACGAATGGTTGACGCGACGCGTCGACCTTTGCGTTGTGCGTAGTTATATATAAACGTAGTATTTATAAACGTTCAAGCGGGAAATTAAATAAATACCTACTTGGTGGTAGGGCTTTGTGCGAGCTGGACTGGGTAGGTACCACCCACTCATCAGATATTCTACCGCAAAACAGCAGTACTTGTAAAATGTTGTGCTCCGGTTTGAAGGTTGAGTGAGCCAGTGTAATTACAGTACAGGCACATGGGACATAACATTTTAGTGCCCAAGGTTGATGGCGCATTGGCGATCTAAGCGATGGTAACATCTCTTACAACGCCAATGTCTATGGGCGTTGGTGACCACTTACCATCAGGTGGCCCACATGCTCGTCCGCCTTCCTATGCAATAAAAAAAAACTTATTTTTGTATGAAAATAAAATCTAACAAATTATCAAAAGTCGTAGAAAAAAAGTTGTTGCTTATGATGTTAGCTATCTAGTCCCGCGAGATTGCTGGGTAATTAAATATAACCCTGTATATGTATTTGTTGATAAATCAAATTAATTTATATTATCTCTTCGGAAGTTGACTATTTTACCTGTGTGAGTGTCAGATCTGCTTCAATGGCTAACGTTTGTAAACTCTTCAGGGGACTGTATAACTTTATAAGTCTTAGAAGTGCGGGGCTCCCATCTAAAGGAATTGACGCCAGCAACTCATTAGGATTAACCTGTTAATAATAAAAACAAAAACTTTAATATAATTCTTTTATAAAATCTTAAAAATTTTAAATATACAATTGTGTTACCATAAGTAGAATGCCATGATATGGTCGTAACCGCTGCACACATTTGTCTATTGTCTCTGGTTCTATGATCAAGCCCCTATTATGTATCTGATGTGCTTTATGTGGCAGGCAGAATGATAGAAGTACCCACTTGTTTATACGAACTTGTACAATACCTGAAATAAAAATGAATTTAAGTTCAATTGTTATTATTCTATTAAAAATTAAGTCATAAATGTAATCCAATCAATATTATCAAATAGAACAGCAAATCCGACAAGACCAGAATGAGTCTAAGGTTTTAATTGCTTTACATGCTTTCTGAGGCAAGGTGGTGTAGACACTGCCAATTTCCACATTCTGGGCTACTGCTTAGAATTCCTCAGTAGAATAACCTAATAACTTTTTCTAAGAACCCGGGTTTTTTACCATGAAAGCTGTAAGCTTTTTCTAATAGCTGATTTCAAAGCTACAGCTGATCTTTCGTATAACAAAAATGATGGTGTTTTTGTATCATTGGCAGTTGCATATTAGTTAAATACTTAAAGGTTTGTGTCAAATAAAAAACATAATTATACCAGTACTACTCAATTCTTCAAACACAGACTTCATAGATCTCGCCAGCGAGCTTCTCTGTAGAATAAGATGAAATGCTGATTTAGGTACATTATTTGTTCCGTTATCTATGCTATATGTAGTAGAGCTAACTGAATGTCTAGAATTTTCTTCTTCGTCATCATTTTCACCAGAATTTATCTCACTATCTAGTGCTGATACTTCATCATGTGCAGCCAACTAAAAACCAAGAATAGTAGTTTAAAAATAATTCACAATTAATAAAAATATACTATGATATTATAAATCAATGAAGGACAGTTACAAGTTGACATTCAGAAACATAAAAACATAAATTTTTATACATATATTATATGATATTGTCGATATTGAGACAACTCAAAATAACGAAAAGGCTATCCACCATCTGCCTACAGAGGTTTCTTGAGTACTTCGGTCATATTGCCCGAAGGGAAGGTGGTAACCTGGAAAAGACTGTTATCACCGGCAAAGTGGAAGGAAAGAGACCTCGAGGACGGAACCCGACGCGTTGACCAGATCAAATCCGCACCGCACTCGACATGAAAGTCCACGATGCACTACACGTCGCAACCCACAGAGCAACATGGCGCGACATCGTAAGAAAAATAGTCAGTGGAAGGGGTCACGACCGTCAGTAATGAGGAACACGACGCAGAGAGAGAGAGAGATTATATGATACATCTCATGTGTCACTTATTGATAATATGTAAGTAAGAAATGTATCAAATAGTTGCTTAAAAAAATGTAAGTGCATAGTAACCATCATCAATTTCTTTAATTGAAAAGTTTGTTTTAAGAATTCAAATTTGTCTTAAGAGCTGTTTATAAAAGCAAGCCATAGCTTTAATATGAGCTTAATATGTAGTTAACTTAATATCTAGTTTATATTCTAATAAGTTATCATAATTTTCATAATTACCATAATTTTCATTTCTTCAGTCAAATATGAACATCTTTTTTCTTCGTGTCTTAGAGCTTTACCCAGTCTTTTGCTCAAGTCATAATAACATTTCACTGTAAATAATAAAACATAATATGTAGAAGAACTAAAAGTGTATGTCCCACTGCTAGCCAATGATACACATACTGCAGAATTCTAGTGCTTGGTTTCTTACAATGTTTTTCTTCACCACCAAGCGGGAGATGTACTTTTAAGTACTTAATTTGTATATATGTATACAATTGTGCTTGCCCGGCTTGGATTCCACTACCTTTGTTTAAAATTCACATCTAACTACTCTGTCATCTCAGCTCAATATGATGATTAAAAAGTTGAAAAAATCTAATTCATACACAATCTAAATATAAAAAACAGATGCTTTTAAATTGAGATACAAATATTTGTATATCGATATGCCCACTATCTATACATATAAATAAAATTGGAGTGTCTGTTTGTAATATCGAAATAATCGCTTTTTACTACATTCATATGAATATATATACGGTACATACACCAAAATAACATTTTTTACAATTTTTGTCTGTCTGTCTGTTTATTCCAGCTAATCTCTGAAATGGCTGGTCCGATTTGACGGGACTTTTATTGGCAGGTAGCTGATATAATAAGGAGTAACTTAGGCTACTTTTATTTTAGAAAAAAATTTATAATTAAAATAAACTAAATGAAAAAACTAAATGAACTAATTAACTTTTTGTTAAATTCCACGTGGACGAAGTCGCGGGAACAGCTAGTGTTACATAAAACCATAGGTATCTCAATGATAATCACAATAATGAGTCAATTATTATAATATATAAACTATATTAAAATATTATAAAATAGATTACCGATTGAATGGCTAGCAGATGCTTGCAATGCAAACACTATATTAATAAGTATCATAGCAGCTGTGTCATCTTTGTTTGTCCTGTAGGGGAGCAAAGTGGGATGACCTACAAATCTCACATCATTGACTTTAAGCTCAAATTTTCTGTTACAAAGTTCTGCCTTAACAGCAAATAATGTTGACAACATTTCATCTGTGAAGCCACTTAGTTGACCTAAAATGTGAACAATGCGAGTCAATAATTACGAAACAAAAAGTCCTTTTTTATAATATTGTGATAATTACTCACCTTTACAGATATTTGATGTTTGAGATTGTGTGTTTTGCAGTAGATCTTCAGCAGAATTTATTGCATATGGATTGTGACGACCAAATTTCTTCTGCTTGCTTTCATTCTTGTTTTCGGTTGTATAGGGATATCTAAATAACAATCTATCACCTTTACTGTCAGATTTTACGAAAAATATATTTAATGGATTAACCTCCATGACTAAGATTTACGTCAGTGGTATAAGTTATAAACAATATCAATGAATAATAGTAAACAATGCAACAGTAAAATTAGGGCACGTTGTGACAATTAAACATGTTTTTAAAAGACTTAAATATGCACTCATGTTTTAAAACGTATATATTTATTAAATCTAACTAGTAGGTTTAGAAAGTTAAGATTTTTCTATTAATTGAAAAAAAAAAACTATAATGACACAAAGCAGAAACTGAAAAGAATCTAGATTATGTCAAAATTGACAGACGAACATATGCGTAGCATAGCTATTTATAAAGTCGTTTAGAAAATTTATTGTCTATAAGTAACATATTATGCACTTCATGTATATTATCGACGAATGCAATGTATTCGAACACACTCTACTTAACATTCGGTCAGAAAATAACACGCCTGGTCATTAATTACTTAAAACGTAATAATAATAGTATTTAATGCAGCTATATGTAGAAATACAGCATTAGCAATCTTATTGTGATTTGCATTAGAATTTAGAACTGAAAGTGAAAGATAATTAGTCAGAAACTTGAAACGTCAATCTGGATTTGTCATTGTCATATGTCAAATAAATTTTGATAATACGGCGAAACAATTTGTGCCACCAATGAAAGTCATAAATTAAGATAGAAAAAGAAAAATCGATTTCTGTAAATAATTTAGAATATAATTATTATCAATATAATGGCAAATAGAACCGAAGTTAATCAAAAAATCAACCCAGTTAAAGTACCCTTAGAAACTGACCAAGGTATTATAGAAAGCGAAGAACGTAAATGGGGATTGCCATTGAGAGAAGTTTATAAACATGGTCTCTCTTTTTATAAAGGTAAGATACAAAGTTTACATGCTATATAGAATGTGATGCAACCATTACAAATTAATAGTTTATTATAGTAAATCCTTACTACATATTAGTATCTTTTTCTACACAATATAGTTTCTGATCAAGTTGTAATTACTGAGTAGTGTTGTGGAATAAACTTGGACACCTAGGTAAATTGATTTCTAATTGATTTGATTGATTGAAACTAAAATCGATAATATATTGTTGTTAGTATAGAAATAATACATAATTATAAACTTGTTTCAATAGCAACTGTGGAATTGGTTGCAAATTACTAATACAATCAATTTTATTGAGTTGTTTTTATACATTTAAGTTGTTTTTATAATACTTATAAAGCTAAAATTAATATTTAATGTTGTTATCTTCAAATATAAAGCTAGAACAACAATAATATTTTCTTAGTGTTTTTTCATTTACATAAAATTTATTTTGAATGTATATTTAATACATATATACATTCAAATTAAAATATTTTTAGATAAAGAAGGCAAGGCCATTCACCTAAGCTACGAAGATCGAATGAAGTTGGTTGCATACACTCAACAAGCAGCACATGGCCCTTTAGATTTAAACTCGGCACCACCTCTTGGAGTGCTTGATGTTATAGGAAGAGATAGAAGATCAGCATGGCAAGCCCTTGGTCAGATGTCTCAAGTCCAAGCTATAGCAGGATTTATACATACTCTAGATAGGTACTTCTAATTATATAAGAATTGAATTATTTTATTTGGTTGAAGAACCAAATTAAAAACAATGGGTAAAATTATATTCTAAGTGTCACAATCACTTGAAGAAGAACACAGTATGCACAAAAAAACAAATCGACATTTTAACTTAATGTAGCTTCTTAATTTTAAAACTACTTAAAAATAAATTAAATTTTATGATGATTGGTTGAGTGGTTAGGATGTGAAAGTTTAACAAACTCATTTTCACATTTATCAATAATGTAATATTATGTTAATAATATATTTCCAGGTTATGTCCTATGTTTAAGCCATTTTTAGAAGCAATTCAAAAGGATGTAGAAGATAAACAGCAGAGAGAGTGAGTTATCAAAATGATGTATTTTATTCTATTAACCAAATCTTGAACAACTCATCAAATAGCAGATTATTTAACATTAAAATCTTATTATTGTTATAATGTTGTCTGATAAATTTCCTAATTTATAAGGTAACATTATTAAACCTATCCTTACATATAAATCCTGCTTAGTGACTGTATATACATACTATGTAGATTATGACTAGTTAATTAATTAGTGAGTAAATTACTATATAAATGTGGATGCCATTTGTTATCAAATATATTCAGATGTGTCCTGAAGCTACATATAAAAAGAATAATTATATTGTTTATATTATTTTAAAAAGATCATTATCATTTGATAGATTAAAGAAAATAGAAGAAGAAAAAGCACACATGGAATTGCAGAATAGAATAATGTTAGAAAAACAAAAACAAGAAAGTTCTAAAATATCAGAAGAACAGCAAGTGTATGTATTTTTCAAATATTTATTGTAATATTGGATTTATTATTTCAATGTTTTAATTTGTTTAACTTATAATAATAATGCTTAGATCGATAGTTTCATTTATAGTTCCATTAAAAATTGAAGCTACTTTAGAATAATTAATGTGCGCATGTCACATTATTACATGGCCAAATTATTTTGCATATATGATTAGACGTTTGGGGGTGACCACCATTGAAAAGGGAGGATCCTCCGACCCGACGGGTGTTGCGTCTGGTGGGCTACTGCCCAACGATTGTTGTCGGGTTCTTGTATTTATGTTCAATCGCTCTGATAACTTTAAGGCCCTCCTTCGACAACCCATCGCGCCGAATTTTACGTTTTTAGCGCTAGTGTCGCAACGATCGAGGCTCGGGCACTGCACACACACATATACGTAGGCAGAGTGGAGTCGTCGAACTTCGGAGTCTCGCAAACTAACTTTTACTTTATTGTCACTCATTTTGAAATGTTGTCAAAAATTTTACCTATTATAATTTTATTATTTTAGTTGCACAATACCTACAAAATATAATTAGGAAGACTATATTTGCCTGGGCACGTTAGCTAATAAAATAAAACGACGATATAAGTAATTATATATACTTATATTTATAAATACTTAAACAACCCGTCTTGACAGGTTTTTCCTAAAAAAATGTAGTTTTTCTGATAATTTTCCGGGACCCGTACTCCCGACGATCCCGATTTTTCACGAGAACCCGGGGGCCGCCGTCCCGAATCGAACGAGCCCTCTCGCGTCCGGATCCGCTAAGCCGTTTCCAAGATTTTTGTGAAAAACCACGTAAAGAATCCACCGAAGTGGGCGCATTTTTTAAATACGATTATATACAAATTGTCAAATAATGACCGATTCCGTTCGTTGAAAAACATTTTCCGACTAATTTGACCATTACAAACCGAACAGAATCAATCCGTCCGATATATCGAAACGAATTACTATAAAATAAGCTCTCTCTTTCTAACCAATAGGAATAAAGCGGAATAAAAAGGATAGCATTATGCTACGGAAATCTATTACACAATCATCGACCTTACTAATTAAGTACTTAATGACTATATTCGCCTGCACGTTAGCTAATAAAATAAAACGAAGAAATTATATATACAAATATGTATTTGTAAATCTGAAATCGGATAAATAAATCAGTTTGCGAAACCAATGATGACGATCATGCATGAAAACGTTTCATATATTCTCACTAAATGGCACTTCGAGATAACAAAAAACTAAAAGTAACTTTTTTTGCTAAAATAATAAAAACAATATTATTATTACTGTAAAAATAAATGTTTTATATTTTTAATTACTCAATATAAATAATATAAAAGAATCAATATATGAAATAATTAAACTTCTAAAGAAGTGTATGATTCCTGAATCGCGCTATTGAAGTTTTCAATGCAGCTTACTATGTATACAAGCGTGGCGACTTACTAAGTTGAAGTAAATTCTTTAGTCTGATGCCACTGCTTTTCTTAGAACATTAGCTCTAGTTAGAAGGTATCGTTGTATGCGTGGAAATGGCAGAAGAACCTAATGATTTTGTCAGATGCGCCATCACGCGTTTCGTTATTTGCATTTTGATACTTTGGGTTACATTGTTCCATTTTAGGTAGGGATCTTTCATATTTTTGAAAAGATAATATAGCCTATGTAGCTCGGTAAGCTTGTAGCTTTCTAATGGGGAAAGAATTTTTGAAATGGGTCTATTAGTTTTTGAGTGAAATTGTAGCAAACAAACAAACAATCAAATCTTTTCTCTTTATAATATTAAGAATAGACTGACTGTTTATCTGAGTGTTAAGAAATAATCACACCCTCAACGGCAGCCCTACGTAATTTGAGTGTGAAAGTTTATTTAGTTATATTTTTGTTATCTTATAACAGAATTTATTGTAGCAAAAAGTAATTTTATGTCCTAATTACTTAATGAGAACAAGACTTTAAACTGTGTAACTGATTGTATTATAAGTTAAGGATACTTATTGACATACTTCACTCTTTCGTAGTCAAATAAAACATGATTATAAAAAAATGTCCTTTTTCTGCAAAAAATGCACATACCCGGGTACCCAGATGCCGCATAGTTCACGGTGAGTCGGAACTGTCTGCGGTGATGCCCCAGTGAGTCGGGGTGATGCTGCAAATGCTCCAGTGAGTCGGAGTGGTGCAGTGTTGCGTAGTGGCTGTCAGCTGTGTCGACCAGGAGAGAAGTGCGTCTCTGCTAGCTGTGGATGCTGGCTGGCTGTTTGACTCGCTGCTCGAAAGCTTGAGGAAGTTATGATGATGTCACGATGACGTAGCTTTGCGAAGGCTGCGCTGACGTTCATGCTCGGGGTCACCAGTTTGGAGGTGACCACCACTGAAAAGGGAGGATCCTCCGACCAGACGGGTGTTGCGTCTGGTGGGCTACTGCCCCCTCGGTTGTTGTCGGGTTCTTATATTTATGTTCAATCGCTCTGATAACTTTAACATCGTGATGTAGGATACCTCTGTTCTTAGTTCGTATGTGGCGAGATAGATGTCGCTACAGAAATTTCACCCATAAGGCAAGGAAATTGAATTTGAATTATGAAATATTTTATATAATATGAAATATATTCGAATTTGTTTACATTTAATTCATTTGAATTATTACGGAGGTTGTATTCAGATGTAACAATTCGTCCTTTAATTACCTCCTTTTTTCTGCTGGAAAAATGAGAATGTCGGAAAATGGGTATGTGGGACCCGCCGGGGCAGAAGGTGCCGTTATATTTTGACGAGTTGCCTTTCGCGTTGTAGGTTGTGGGTTCGATTTCCACCCAGGACAGACGTATAGGTGCATGAATATGTCTGTTTGTCCTTAGTCTGGGTGTAATTATCTATATATGTATTTACAAAAGAAAAGTAGTGTATGTAAGTATAACAGTTGTCTGGTTTCCATGGTATAAGCTCTGCTTAGTTTGGGGTCAGATGGCCTTGTGAATGTCCCAGGATAATATTATTATTATTCTCTAATAAATAGTAAGTATCATGTTTAGACTCTTATGAATAACTTTTTGCAGGCAAAGAATAAAAGATGCTCTAAATGCACAAACCTATGACCAGTTTCTTCAGTATGCACAACAGCAGTTTCCAGGCAACTTTGATCAACAAGCAATACTTATCAGACAATTGCAAGATCAACACTACCAACAGTATATACAGCAACTGGCAGTGGATCAACGGCTTGCAAACTCTAATCTGAATTATAAAGATGAGTCTGATAATGATGATCAAATTGAAAATGAGGATCGCACAAATGTACACATTTTGAATGACCATGATGAAGGTCTTACTGATAATAAGTGAGTATAAGCTTATAATAAATAAAAAAAACATTACTTACTTTTAACAATCAATTTTTTTTTGAGAGTGTATTCTTACAGCTTAGAAAAAGTTGTAGAAGCATATTAATCGATATATCTGTTAATGATCAGCACTTATTTTCGGGAAAACCCACATAGAAGAGCACCACATGGTGTGAAGTCATGGATCAATCCGAATCAATCGTAAATAATAAAATAGATTATTTTTGTGACATAAAATGAAAATACTGCGCCGACCGATGAAAAACATATCTTTAGGTTTTTCTTTAATTCATGGAATGGAAAACTAGTGTAAAATTATTTCAGATCATTGCAGACGTCTGAGAAGAATGAAATGGTGTACAATGAAGAATCCCGAGAAGATATAGAAGAGGAAGATGAGGAAATTGATGGTGATGGTTAGTAAAAATGCAATGTAATAATTGGTACTTTAAAAAATATAAGATGATTTTTTTAATTTTTTTTAATAAAAAAGATCATGCGTCGTCATAATAATACTAGTTATGATCTTTAGAAAGCATAACTTGCCTGTAAAAAAATTAATCAATGCCAAAATCGCTGGTGGCGCGATACCGAATAATTACCATATTTTTATTCGTGGCATATTTTCTGATCGTGAAACAATAAAGTAATCAAAATTTTAAATCGAAGAGTTCTTTAAGCCACAACAAGTTAGTACAAAATATGGAAGGTTTGTGGACAACTGATTTTATAGTTGCTATACTAAATAATTTAGATTTACAAGGCTCGACAACTTATTAAAAATATAAATATTTAATATATATATGGAAGTTGTTTTCGGGATAGTTTTTGACTCATCTAAAGCCTTTGGGTGTGCGCATTAAAGAAAGAACTCTGAGAGTTCTGATTTGGCCTCAGCAATCAAATTCAGTGTTGATGTAAATGGTAGTAGATATCTCGTAAATATGATGTCTTCCCATATATTATTTCCAATACTTACATGAATGACTTGCCATATCTTGCTTCCAGGACTAGAGGAGGCCCGCATGTGGACGCGTGAAGATATAGTTCAGTTTAAAGAGTCAGCGCGAGCCGGAGGGGGCATGCTCACTGTGGGGCATGGTGAGACCGTCACCATCAGGGTGCCTACGCACCAGCGCGCACGTTGTATATGTTGGGAATTTGCTACAGACAACTTTGATATAGGTGAATAATTGCTTGAGTTTTCTATGGCGCTTATAACTTAGCAAGTTGTTGTTTAAATTCCTCTATAATTATACATGTTTCTTTTAAGCAAACATGATCTTTTGCTTTAAAATTTTCAAGATTATAAAACAGCAACTCATAAGTAAGATGTTCTTCTTTTCAAAAGACTCGGTATATATATATACATATAACGGACGAGCATATGGGTCACCTGATGGTATATGGTCACCAACGCCCATAAACATTGGCATTGTAAGAGATGTTAACCTTCGCTTACGTCGCCAATGCGCAAACAACCTTGGGGAATAAGATGTTATGTCCCTTGTTCCAGTAATTACACTGGCTCACTACCCTTCAAACCGGAACACAACAATAGCAAGTACTGCTGTTTTGCGATGAGTAGGTGGTACCTATAAAGACGAACCTTCACAAAGGCCTGCCACCATGTAGATTTTACGAAAACTCTTATACAACTGTGGGTCTATTATGTTGTCTGTCCGAATAAATAATTATTTAATTTCATTTAAAGGTGATTCTTTTTGTAGGTTTTGGATTATTCTTTGAATGGAGTAAATCACCAACATCAGAGGTGACCGTTCATGTAGCCGACACTGATGATGAGGATGAAGGGGATGAAGACACAAATGATGAAGGTGATTTTGATATGACTTTATAAAATAATTGTTATACATTTGAAAATATGCAATCAAAATAATAAGTACAAAATGTAAATAATGTTTTATGTTACCAATATTGTTTATTTTCGTGATAATAACTTTGTCAGAAATAAAATTTAATAATGTTATATATGTTATAACAAAATATATATGAATATTCAGTTGAAATGAAAATATAAATTACAAACATAATGTTATATTATTTCCTTATAATACTTACTTATGCTTTATTTTCTTTGTTATTTTATTACTTATTACAATACTTATTATATTATTTACTTATAATATTTATCTTATATGATTGGTATGGGCTATGTAATTAGTAAATATACTTACTAATGTTTGTTTGTTTGTCTTAGATTACACAATTTTTGGTAACAACGATCCGGAAGCAGGCAGCGAGAGACGCGTACTCAGCAGTCAACGGCCGATTGTGAACCTCGTCGTGCCAATATATAGGCGAGATTGTCATATGGAGGTAATAACAATAATAGCCATTGATCATTAGAATATAATACATTATTTTTTCTATTTATTTTACCAGCTCATTGCTTAACTCTATAATTCTTATCCTTAAGTTCTTGAATATTAAATCGTTTTGACGTATTACAATAACATATCTTGCAAACTTTATTTTTCGATTACTGTTGTTTGAATATATGTAAAATAATATAAGTTGAGGAAACAACACTATTACTAACTTTAATTTTTTATTTCAGGTGTATGCTGGCTCTCATGCTTACCCTGGTGAGGGTGTATATTTATTGAAATTCGATAATACATTCAGTCTGTGGCGATCTAAAACTTTATATTATAAAGTCTACTATACACAGTGATTCAATAATATTTTATGTACTATATACAGTATAATAGGTAATGTGTTTTTTTTTTAATTACTTATTTAATTTAAATTTAAATTCAATCCTAATATATTATAGATACATGACAAAATATAGAAGTAATAAATGTTTACTAAATGATAATAATTAATAGTATTTTGAATGTATTTAATACATAAGGCATGTTTGGATTGTGCAATAACATTTATGATCAATCAAAAGTAGATGTTAAAAATAATTGACACATTATAGAATCTGTGGCATACCTGAATTGCCATATATATTAAAATGGATTTGTGCCAATAATGCTTATTATAATGTACTTAATTAAAATATTTTTCTAGTTTACTAGAAGAGTGCGGATAATATTTTTTGCTGTTTAATTATAATAGTAAAGCAATGATAATCCTCTTTTAATTGCAGGTTATGTAAGCTGCATTTAACTTTTTTAAATTGTGTGCATCATTTAGTGTGTGTTTTAACTTGTATATGTAATGAAAGTTATATAAAATTTAGTCTATTTAAATTATCCAAATTAGCCCGTTTTAAATTAAATACAGATATGTGTATGATGACTGTGTAGATAAAACAGAAAGCTTAAAAGATTATTTATAAAAACTAGATATTAGAAACAGCATTTATAATATTATTATTTATTGTTGTATGAAATAACTGAGTAGTAATATTATTTTATATTGGTACCTATTAGATGTATTTGTAAGAGAAATATATTAAATTCATGTTTATAAAAAGATTTGTTTTTCTTATTCCTTGTACATTTGAAAAAATTGTAACTTATTTTCGATTATTCGCAGCATTATTTGTCACAGCTTTTTTATATATTATCCTTTGAAATTCCTTCTATACTAGCTATATTTTTATAATACCTTCTTGATCTGGTAGTATTAGATAGAATGGCGCAGATCCCGAGGTCCTGGCTTGAAACTCCAGGTCGGGCAAATAAGGCACAATTGTGCGCTAGTATATGTCCTGCATAGTTGGCTGCCTTAACCGAAGTCGAATATGAGAACATCATATTTGTCAAATCATATTTCTATTCTTATATGTGTATATATATGTTCGATAAAAATTGAACCAACAATACAACTAATTAAAAAATATATTTATCGAATCCGAACATGGTGTTGATCATCCACCGTACAGTAGCAATCTTTCTATCTCATTGTGTATATGGACGCTGGACACTTTTTCCTTTTCGTTCTGGATGTTTTTCTAGGTAAGCGATGGATGCGACATAATGCGACTAATACTTCTCTACGCTACAAGTGTAATATTCTGTAGTCGGTAAACAAAAAACGCGGCAATCTCAGTTTATTACTATAAAAGAAAACAAGGGCTGTTTTTACCAAGCCTTCTGGTACAGATTTATGTTATAATAGTTTTTGTGGCTGCAATTTTTAAGTGTCTTAACAAATTTTGATGCATTTTTTCAATTGATTCTAATTATAGCGGTACCTTTAGAGAGATGCAACATGAAATCGTTAGAAAAAGTACTATTTTTAATTAAATAAATAATTTGTTATTTATAATACAAAATGTATATTTTTTAAGCCTTTGATAATATGATTAAGTCATTAATCGAATTGCAATTTCATTAATTTTACTATTTAATATAGTCCAAAATCGAGTGGTAATTTTTACTCGCCTCAAATACCTCAAACACTCGATACTTCACATATATGTAGTGTCAACTGTCAAATATGATAGCAAATATTTTATTGTATTGTGAGATGTCAATGTGATGACAGTTACGTTTTATTTTTCTTTTGACTGGAAGTTTTAAATTCAATAAAATGTTACAAAGATATATTTGTAAAAATTTGAGTAGTAAATTATGTAGCAGACAGAGAAATGTATTATTTAATTTAACACTTCAAGCCCATTCCTGTAAACAATGCGGATTTAAGTTATATTCTAGTCACAAAGTTCAAGCATTACGAAATAATAATGAAAGAAGTATATTACACGCAAAGGATAGTTTTTTTCTGAAATTAAGATATTATACTAGCCAGGTGGACACTCAAAAGAAAAATGGACGTGTCGAAGCCGTCAAAGATAATACGGAGATAGCGACCTCAAAAAAGATAAACGTAAAGTTAAAGCCATCAGAGCTAAAAAGACTTCTTTCTTTGGCAGAGCCAGAAAAATGGACCCTTACTGGTAAGTGTTCTATTAAATAGACACATAATGACATCTTTAAATATTAACAAGCTCAATATAATTGCAAAGTACAATATAATAATAAAACATTATTTATAGATCACAATCAACTTTGTAATACAATGTATTTTTGTTAACATGTATTGAATACTTATATTCGATCCTATTGTTATGATACTAGTAATTTTATTCACACATATCTATTATCTTATAATGCATTTTTAGAGAATTACTAGTTTTTTTTAAATTAAACTATCCTAATCAATAAAAATTGATGAAATGGCGAATAATTGATATAAATTATATTTCATTTTCAAATTATATATGTGCAAGTGAATAGAAATGCAATTTTTTTTTCCAGGTGCTATTGGTTTATTATTTATATCATCTAGTGTTACAATGGCTGTGCCATTCTCATTAGGTATGGTACTGGATATCATATACAGTGGTACAAATGATCTAGTGACTGCTAGAGAAAAGCTCGATGAATTGTGCTTGGTGCTGTGTGGAGTTTTTCTTGTTGGTGGCCTATGCAACTTTGGACGAGTGTACTTGATGTCAATATCTGGTAAAATATGGTATAATTCATCATACAATATATAAGAGATATTAGTTTTAATTTATTCAGCTCATTTTTTTTTGTATTTTTTATTTGTAGAACTAAGAAATGTTTGGAAAGTTTATAAATAACTAGAATTTGTATCTATACTTAATATATAAAGCTGAAGAGTTTGTTTGTATGATCTGGCTTATCTCAGGAACTGATGGTTCAAATTTAAAAAATATTTTTGTGTTGCATTGTCCTTTTATCGAGAAGGGCTTTAGGCTGATTTTTATTCAATGTATTTTTATTAATTATATGTGGGTGAAACAGTGGGGCACAGCTAGTAATATATAAATTGTTACACAAAAGAAATTTTATAAATAATTCCACAAAATCTTTATTTTTGTAAGATAAGCAGTATTGGTAAATAAATGCCTACTGTGTAAAAGTTATCGGTTATACTTTAAATAATATCTTTGATTAAATTTAAAGATAATATTTGTAACAATCTTAAATCAACTTAATTATATACTTTTAATATTGTCCAATAATTTTTCTCTTATTGTGTTAAAATATTTGAGTGCATTTTATGTTTCATCAATCGGTGGAAACTTCGCTGGATAATGTGATATTTAAATTGTATTATGTAATTAGATTATATTTTATATCTGTTTGTTTCCCAAATATTAAATAAATAAATAAATATTGATTAAAAATGCACACAAAAATACTTATACATTTATTATCAAGTAGTACTAATTCGCATTATAAAAAAAAATTGGGGACATTATCAGTACTGTTTATTAACTTTGAATTTATGCATTTTATTTAAAATTTTTATATTATGTTAATTTAAAAGAATTGTTTTTGTTTTAAAGTTAAGTAAACAATAATATATGAACATATGACTTCTAAATACGTATTGTAAAATAATAATATGTTATTTATTTTTAAAATATTTCATTTTTTGTGCATTTTAATGTGTTTTGCCATGATTATTATTCACGGCATCATGCTTAATATGTGTATTTAAAATCTTTAATTAATATTTTACTAAAGGTGTTTTTCTATACTATAAATGTCATCAATGGTGACCAATATTTGACTATTAAAAATACTTTTTTCAAAACAAAAAAAAACTTGTTATAATGATAGATTTGTACGTTATTTATTATTTTATATATAATATATCTTACTTATATATTTTGTATGGGTATCAAGTGATTTTGAATGTGTATTGTTACAAAATCAAGATAGTACATGGCAAAAGTATTTTGTCGTAGATAATAATTGAATTAAATACATCTATTTCATGTACTTTAGAGTTACTACGATTAATTTATTGTTTGAATTCGTAATCTTAAAAGACAAAATATTTCAGGGCAAAGGATGACTCAGTCACTTCGAAAAAAAGTGTTTTCGTCAATTATGCGGCAAGAACCAGCGTGGTTTGGTAGAACGTCAACTGGCGAGCTTGTGAATAGACTGTCAGCAGACACACAGTTAGTTGGACGAAATCTTAGTTCCAATGTCAGTGATGGTCTACGGTCCCTCTTCATGGTGGGAGCAGGGACAGGCATGATGGTGAATATTTTTATAATTTTTTATTTATTGATTAATTATGTAATAAATGCAATATTTTATATACCTAGAAATATCACAGAATTGATAGTACTCTATAAATGGCAAGCAAGTAAATATGCATAGACATATTTTAATTTTAATTTTCCTGTTTGAACAAAACGGATGAATTCAATTCAGTTCAAACACTTATAACATGCAGTCTACCGAAAATCCTGTATATAATAATTATAAATCAACAATTCCCATTTGAATTATAGTATATATTAAAATAAAATCTAAATATATAAGATATATTACACAAGAGACATAACATCTTAGTTCCCAAGGTTGGTGGCGCATTGGCGATCTAATCGATGGTTAACATCTTTTACAATGACATTGTCTATGGGCTTTGGTGATCACTTAACATTAGGTGACTCATATGCTCGTCCGCCATCCAGTGAAAAAAAATATATTGTGAGCAGTTTCCTTATTTAAATTGTTTTTTCTTCAGTTCTACATGTCACCGTCCCTAGCTTTGATTGGGTTATGCGTAGTTCCGCCAGTTTCGATGCTTGCAGTAATCTATGGTCGATTTGTTCGAGGCATCACTAGACAACTTCAAGACGCACTAGCTGAAACCAGTGAGGTAGAAAATGTCGCCTTTTCTAATATTTACCTTAACCTTATTAATATTGTAGCTTTTTTTTTAATTACTATGAATTAACTTATTATTTAATATATTGCTCTGTGTCACTGACATATTATGTATTATAAAATATAATTAGTACTAATATTTTTTACATAAGATTCCATGTAATCCCAAACACATATAATTAATATTGAAAAAATTTCAGCTTGCTGAAGAGAAGATTTCTAACATTAAAACTGTGAAAGCATTTAGCAAAGAAAAGAAAGAATGTGAATCATATGCTCAACGAATTGAAACATTACTTCAATTGGCCTATAAGGAGTCCTTAGCTGTTGGCAGTTTTTATGGCTTGGTGAGACTATTCTCGTCTAGTAATATTACTAGTAAATAATACCGTTTGCTTTTCTATTATTATGATCTGCTTTTTTGAAAAATAAATTTCGAGCATCGGGTATGCCCTGGACCTGCACTCTGTGCTTCGATTTCGATCAATTATGCTACTAGATAATACTGACTATATACTATACCGACTGACTATACCTAACAATTATAATCTTACGGCATGAATGACAGAAAGAAATAAAAAAAAATATTTTGTTCCAAATTCAACCAAATTTCGTTAGTAATAAAGCAGAAGATTACAGACACAATTTTTTTTGATTATGATTATATTTTTTGGTTATGATTGGACCATATTAATTTGAAATAAGTATACAATCGAATTTGTGCTGTTATTTTACGCGCCGTTTTTAAGCGATTGTCGGTCATCTACTACATTATTGATCGAAGGCTAAAATATACATAAACTGATACTTACAATATTCTCTATCTGTTCGACACTAGTAGAATAGAATAGAATATGCTTTATTGTACAACACATACATGATCAGGGAAACATACAGTTATAAATACTATTTAAGAACAGTGTTAATGTACAAAAGGCGGTTTTATCGCTATAAGAGCGATCTCTTCCAGACAACCTTTGGGTAAAGGACACAAGACACAATCGTAGTAGGACTACAGATTACTACTACCATTTTTATTATTGTTCTTAATAAAAATATTTAAATTAATTTTATTTTTACAGACGGGTTTATCTGGCAACACTATAATAATATTGGTGCTTTACTATGGTGGCGGTATGGTGGCGACAGAACAGATGACAGTTGGGAATCTCACATCTTTCCTACTTTACGCTGCTTATGTCGGCATAAGCATCGGTGGATTAAGTAGTTTTTATACAGAATTGAATAAGGGTATGGGTGCTGCAACGAGGCTCTGGGAAATTATGGATAGGGAACCAAAAATATCAACTTCAGGTGATTTACAGTTATTGATATCATATTTTTAGTATTATTTTATTAATTACATAAAACGCATTGCTATGTTATAGAATTGTTTTATTGTTTAATTACTTGGTGGTAAGAGCTTTGTGCAAGCTCGTCTGGGTAGGTAGGTACCACCCACTCATCAGATATTCTGCCGCAAAACAGCAGTACTTTGTATTGCTGTGTTCCGGTTTGAAGGGTGAGTGAGCCAGTGTAATTACAGGCACAAGGGACATAACATCTTAGTTCCTAAGGTTGGTGGCGCATTGGCGATGTGGGCGATGGTTGACATTTCTTACAATGCCATTGTCTATGGGCGTTGGTGACCACTTACCATCAGGTGGCCCATACGCTCGTCCGCCTTCCTATACAATAAAAAAAAAAGAATATTCGCTTCGCCACATCTTGAATTGGTACATATGACGCTTTAATAAAGTATTTAATCTACATTATGGTGTTCTACCTCTTCTATGTTTGTAATAAAAGAAACACTACGCTATAACTTAGCCCACCAAAAGGTAAATAACCTACCTGTGCGTATCTGCATTATAAGAGAAAATTTGAACCTCACACTTTGTTATATGATTACAAACCAAACCAAACATCGACTAACATTACGGTCAACTAAGATAGCTAGATACACAAGTGCAATATCCTTCATTTCGATAGTTGGCGTTATACATGTACATGCATGTACATGCTTAACAGCCGACTGAAGACATAGCTTTCAAATTTTAATATCAGTTGCTCGTATGAAAATCACAGCTCATTTTATAATTTAAAATAACTAATGTGTAGTTTTATAAGTATTGTGTATATCGTTTTTTTTTTATTGCAGGAGGCTTAAGACCAAAAGAGAGACCGAAAGGGGAACTAATATTAGACAATATACATTATTCTTATGCTGGAGCTCCTTTGATCAAGGGCCTAACTTTGCGTTTGTTACCTGGAAAGAATGTAGCCTTAGTGGGAAGATCCGGGTGTGGCAAGAGTACGATAGCCTCTCTTATATTGAGGCTATATGATCCGGATAGTGGGAGGGTACTGTTAGATGGAGTGGACATAAGGCACCTGGATCCAGTTTGGTTGAGAAGTCACATAGGATTTGTTAGTCAGGTAAATATAATAAATAATTTAATTATTATAATAAAGATTATTAATTAAATTAATTTAAAATATAATTTATATTTTTAATAACCTTTTTTTTTGGTAATGTATCAAGTTCTGATACGGATTCATTCATTCATAAGGACGCAATAGGAAAGCAGTATTTTATGTATACGCTTTTATTGTAATTTTAACGTCACGTGCACGGCAATGTTGAGTGTGTTGTATAAGTTGTGTGTACAAACGGAGGGTGGTGGCGGGTTTCTATTATAAGATTTTTGTAATAATATATCTTTAATAATTTCTAAAAAGTGTAATGGATACGGCATTCGTACCATGGACATCCCGATTTCTGCGTCACAATTTTACTATAATAATTAATGGCGTTATTATACGTCTTTGACAAAATGTTTAGTTTTAAAGCATGTTACAAAACTATATAAATATCGTGCCATAGTGCGACAAATTTTGTAAGACGCCATATGGTACGATTTATATTCGAATAATTTTATTTGTTTCAGGAACCTATTCTTTTCAGTGGAACCATAAAAGAGAACATATTATACGGAGCTCTCGATGATTGCGAAAAATCGGAAGAAGGAAAGGTAAGATTTAAGAACCATTATCTTTTCGTCTCGCTTTTGCTTTCAAATATCGTAGTTTATGTTTAGACGACAAATTTTATTGCGCTGACTGAGTTTCATCTGACGAAGGAATCCAATTATGAAAGTCTATAACTTAATAAAATACGTGTTTTGCCACAGGAGCCGTCGTGGCTGTTGGCGGCGCGCGCGGCGCAGCTGCAGGAGGTGGCGGGGGGCGGCGCGGGGGGCGGCGCGGGGGGCGCGGCGGGCTGGCAGCGCCAGGTGGGCGCGCGCGGCTCGCAGCTCAGCGGCGGGCAGAAGCAGCGCGTCGCCATCGCGCGCGCCATCGTCAAGGTGATATAGACTTTACGGCTTTAGATTTTGATTCCAGATTCGAATTCCGGGCATAGCCTACATAATATGTCTATACGTGTTTAAGCATATGCACTATAATTCATCCAACGAGAGTGGTGGTAAGCGGTCAGGAGAACATGATTATTATTACTCAGCATTTTTAGGTTCTATATTCAAATACGATATTTTTTTGTAAAAAAATATGCGTTTTTCCAAAGGCGAAGATGTAGGTGGAGATAAAAACAGATGCCAAATAGATCTTAAGTATTTAAACCAGAGGTTCCCAAACGTTTGACTTTTTTGTCAAAGACCACTTTAAAAATTTAGCTGGTTCCTTTAGACCCCCTGCAGCTACATTTGCTACCATATACCCATTCCTAAAAAAAAGGTGAGGGACAGTTACTTGTACCTACTGTCGCTGAACTTTTTTTTCATTAAATATTCTGCCTACATTGATAGGTGAAGTAAGCCAACTTTTTAGTTCATCACTATCGAAAGCAAACGAATTTTCGCGGACCCCCGCTTATGACTTGTGGACCCCCATTTCATTGTCACGCCAACGTTGACCACCGTGGACCCATGGAACCCTGGAGGTCCAGCTGGACCATTTTGGGAACCAAGGATTAAAACAATATTCAATTTAAAAACGTGTTTCGTTTGTTTTGCTTAATAATTGTTAAGTAGAAAATATACATTGTTAGGTACAATTATTCATGAATTATTGTACTCAGTGAAGCATAACGTACAAGGTAACTTAATGGAAAGCAATCTAAGTATTACGAGCTATATTCATAATGAAACGGTTAATAAAATTGTACGTGTAAATTATTATTTATTTTTTATTGGTCAAAGTACAAAATAGTCTAAGACACAACATTGTACAGCTTACGATAAGATGAAGTAAGATTTTATCATTCATTTGTCAGGTCAAGGACATAACGGTACGGTGATAAATAGAAACGTATACACATACGCTAAATAATATTATTATTAATATATAAATATTTAAATTGCTAAATCAATTATAACTGTTTACGGCCACGAATCATCTTAATTAGTCTGTTATTTTGTTTTAATACCGAAATCCTATTTTAAACGTCGTAAATGTTGTAAAGTAAATATTATGATGTTATTAAGTTCTTGATCAACAAACAAATCCTTACAAACGATATGTGGGTGGAACGTTTTATGGAACTCACTTTCCCGCCAAAAGGAGGCGAAATAAATTTATATCATTCGTTGTCCTAAAAAAAAAGTTTTTCCTCCAGAAACATGGATTTATTTCGACAGGGTGTACTATCTATTTATAAATGCATATAAAATCCACATAATAATACTGTTCATTACGATGTCAGGATAATATAACCTTTTTTTATATATTTTTTCCTTACAGAATCCAAAAATCCTCATACTCGACGAAGCTACCTCAGCACTAGATACGTATTCAGAATATTTAGTTGATAAAGCACTAAAGGAAATCAGTAGAGATAGGACAGTTCTAACTATAGCGCACAGACTGAGTACGATACAGTCCGCAGACGAAGTAGCCGTTATAGGAGACGGCGTTATTGTTGAAAAGGGAACGTATTCCGAATTGATGTCGAAATCAGGCGGGTACTTCAAAGAGCTTATAAATCACCAAGCATTTATAAATTCGCAGCCTAAAAATACAACAGATGTACAAAACAGCTAATATCAGACGACACGAATTATTTTCGGTATAGGACCTCTTTTTACTAATATACATCGAAATATTTTTGTACGTACGTTATAAATATTATTGTGACTATTTTAAATTGTGTTTGTGCAATTTCAAAGAGATCCTTAAAATAATTTAAAATGTAATGATTGCAAAATTTTGTAACGGTGCTTTATGATGAGCGCTTTGACACAGATTAATAAATCGAACTTGTCTTATGATTTTTAAACTTTATGATTTATAAAAAAATACATTTTATTTTTGACTCGATTATTTTAATATTTATTGTTATATTTAACATTCTATGGGGGTTGTAAACATTACTGAATGTATGAACAATTATTAAATTATTACAGGTTTTATATGTTGTTAAAAGAGTAAATGTATTTACACTAAAATAATTTATATGGAATAAATATATTTAAAAAAAAAATCATTTAAATAACACAAGATGGATAGACGAACAGATTTTTTTTATTTATTAAATTTTTAATTCATCAATAATTTATAAAACGATAATTACTCGTGAGAGCGATGGTAAATAAAAGATAATATTATTGCTGCCTTCGATAACAGATATGCGCAGTAGCGAATGCACTGTTTGATTATCTAAATTAGTTGATGAAACAATGATTGCAATCAAAGATGCTCATGAACTTTAAGTTTTGTCTCGATGAACTGTACTATACCTTGGAAATAATTATTGATGTAAATTAATATAAAATAATGTTCAAAGTGTATGGACAAATGTATGAAATGTTTATTATGTATAAATTAATGTGATGGTGGGCAATGGAATATGTAAATTTAGAGGAATAAAAATGGTTGTTGTTATTATCGTATATTTTGTTTTTTTTTTATCTTTCCTTTACAAAAATAATCTTGGATTTGATTTGAATGAAATAATAATTTATATTTGAGATTACGATATTATGTGACCTTGTTATATTAGACAAATAGATTAGGTATTGTAAATTATATATTATTATAATTGCTTATCATATATCGAAATTTGAATAAATTTTGTCCCAACATTTGTGTAAAAATGTGTCAACTAGTGTTAGGTGTTACACTAAACTGAATTAGTTTATTAGAAATTAGACGCGAGTTCAAGTGTCACAATACAACTTTATAAGAAAACAAAATAAATCGTATGTATGCCATATTTTTCTTAGGATTAAAAAGTGGACCTTGCCCTGTGACGGTCGTGGCATACGCGCCAAAACATTAGTAGAAGTTGCGATGAACATTTACGCGCTAACGTTTCGCGGGAAAACATTCCGAACGGAAGTATGTCTCATTTGAAAATTCTACGCGGGAATTTAGCGCGCCAAATTATAAACAGTTTAATCCCAAATACAGAATGCACAAATATAAAAGCATCTCAAATTGTTTCGGTTGTTCGAAATTTAAATCGTAATTTCGCGACCAAAACCGCAACAGTGTTAGAGCAAAATGTGTTAAGTTCGCCGTGGGGTGAAATCAAACCTGGAAACGAAACACTGACAGAACATGTTTTTAAGGATATTGAATTATGGTCAGATGCTCCTTGTGTGGTAAGTGTTACATGTTTTTTTTTTAAATCGTAGTTGACCCTTGTAATGTAAGTATTATATTATAAAACTAATCTCGAAATTTCGTTACAATTTTTTATTTTCTGATTCATAATATTGTATTTATATTAAATTAGGTCGTTAAGCAAAGTCCTTTACTGATAATCAGTTTTATTAGACATTTGTTTTCATGATTGTTTCGAGTACAAAGTTCAAATAAGATCTATAAACACACGGATGCAGTCTCCGGCGATGATAGGAAAATATAAATAGATATTGAAGGTTGAGGCTACCTGAATATAGTTTGGCACTAAAATTTAAACCGATCGTTTTTTGAATACAAAATCACATTGACATAAAAAAATATTAAGACACGCGCGATACGGTACCCATTTTTTGATAATTATGTAACTATTGATAAGGATATTTTATCTGTGTAGTGCGAAGAAAAAATGTAATGAAGTATAATTGTTTATATTTATTTGTGCAATTAATGATAAGATAAGGGATTCTATACGAGACTTAACAAACAGCTTATAGAGTACGTAATTGTTTGAATTAATTGCCACAACGATTAGGTAGCAAAGTCTAACAAATTTAATTTAACTAGTTAGAATGTAACAAGCATGATTTCCTCTTATTGAATTAATGCTCTTTATTAAAGAAACAAATTATTTTATTTCAACGGTTCGAAATGACAAACAAAACTCTCTCGCCTAAAGTGTTCTATTTTTTCTCTCCTAAATAATTCAAATCAATTATGTGTAAAATAACATTTTATTTTCAATCGTTTGTCAATCGTGGTCTGCTTATAATTTGTGAGAAAATGTACTTAATATAAAAAACATTGGCCCTTAAGGGCGTTGCAATGTATACGTATCGGTATTTGATTTTGTGACCTATTAATAAATAATGGACGACGCTCTGGAGTCGCTTCAAATTTCAACGATCCAGACTCGTGCCAAATAATTTAAAGAGTAGGTACGTGAAGGTACGAATCGTCAATGTTGTATCAATTGTGTATTTAAACTGTTAAATTTGGAATTAAAATCGTCTAGAATAGTAATAATTTATTTAAAAAAAAACAAGGACGAAAAATAGGCAAGAGTTGGACCAGTGTTAGTCCATAACATACAGCACCGCCGTACATTTTTAATATTTCTTATTATTATTATTTTTTTCAAGACATGTGGTGCAACAGGGCGTTCCTACGATTATGGTATGATGCGTATGATGGTGGAGCGCTGCGCCTGCGCCCTCGCTGGACATTTAAAGATGGCGCCGGGTGAAAGGATTGGTCTCATTTTGCCAAATCTGCCAGAGTTTGTGGTTCTCATACACGGAGCTATGAGAGCTGGATTAGTTGTTACTTTTGCCAATCCTTTATACACAGCAGGTAAACAATGAACATTTGTTTTAGGTTCATCATGATCATTAATTAAATATCAATAGAGTCGGCTTAATAAAAATATACAATATGTATAATTATATACATATATTCTAATAGTAAATATATATAATATAATTATATCATTTATTTGTTCATATTTCATTCATTAGTAGTTAAATTACACTAAAGTCGCCTCCCTTTTTATATAGGTCGGGTTATTAAGGTGACAATTAAAATAGACAGTTACACAAATATTAAATTATTCAAAAAACGTACATATTAATTATCTGAAATAGTTTTGTTAAACAATTCATTACCATACAATGAATATATATAATGTTCCCCTGACCCATATTTGCCAAGCGCCACTGAGCCCATTCTTAACGGAGACGATTTAACCATGCAGGGCATATTATAGTGCAAAGATATTAAACAGGTATTGTCCCAAACTAGAACTATATTACATAATATACAATTTGAATTGAGTTTTTTTTTATATAAGACAACAATAATTTTATTTCTTTGCTTTGATCCCGAGGTCTCATGATCTACAGCCATTCAAGCTAGGCATTAGATCAACATATATAAAAAAATATACAATTAAGGAAAAAAAAGTAACTAACCAAAAAAATGGCAAATATGCAGTCACAACGTACATATATTATAAACAATACTAAAGCAATATTAAAAGCTTCGCTACATTTAATGTCGCCTTTACCCAAATGTTGTCTAAAATTTGTCCAAGTGCGAGACGGACACGCGCACGAAGGGTTCCGTACCATTTTCTATAAAAACAGCAAAAAAATCATGTCTGTTGTATGGGAGTCCCCCTCAAATATTTAATTTATTCTGTTTTTAGTATTTGTTGTAATAGCGGCAACAAAAGTCCATTATCAGTGAAAATTTCAACTGTCTAACTATCACTGTTCATGAAATACAGCCTGGTGATAGACAGCGGAATCTTAGTAATAGGGTTCCTGTTTTACTCTTTGGGTACGGAACCCTAAAAACGATCCTAAACAGTAAGGCTATTCTGTAAGAACAAACACGAAACTCACCGCAGAAACGGGCGTGAAATTTCAGAAAATGTTATGCGATATTGACAAAAAAAAAAGTATATCAGTTGTAAGTCGCTCGTCAACATTTCACGGTTGATTAATGAAGTGAGTTCTTACAGAGTAGCGCTGCTCTCAAATCTCGCTACATTTTCTACTTATTTGATTTTGATATACAATAAAACATATATATGTATGTATATAATTAGATGAGGTTCGACGCCAATTCTCTGACTGCAACGTGAAGGCGATCGCAACAATTGAAATGTTCATGCCTATAGCTCTGGAAGTAAGCAAGTCACTCAATGACTACAAGGGAACCATCTGGGTTGGAGGCGAAGATGATACTGCTAAAGGTAAAGGAATTTACGATAACAAATAAAGCATAATATGGATATGACCTACATACTTTCTAGACTCTTAAAAG
This sequence comes from Nymphalis c-album, assembly GCA_963151315.1. Classification (NCBI taxonomy): domain Eukaryota; kingdom Metazoa; phylum Arthropoda; class Insecta; order Lepidoptera; family Nymphalidae; genus Nymphalis; species Nymphalis c-album. Next base: position 7,103,710 of record OY720601.1, read on the forward strand.
ACCTTTTCTACAATCTTATTTACAATTAGGTATAATACGTGTTTTTTTTTCATGTTTCAGGCATATACGGTCTTCGGTCACTCCTAATGGCTGACTATGACGCCGACCTTCCTACTTTGAACTGCGAAGACGTCTGCTTAATTCCTTACTCGAGTGGCACAACTGGCTTACCAAAAGGAGTTATGTTGACGCATAAGAATTTAGTGTCGAATTTGAAACAAGTTCAAGCACCTAAGATGATGAAGTACGAAGGAGAAAAGGGTACGAATTTTTATTATAAGTTGGAATAGTTTGGAGATAAATAATTTCAAATAAAATGTTTAAAGTTATTTTATTTCTACGCTTTCTCTAAACAATTAAATAAATGGCTCTATCTTTAGGTAAAGGCGATGTCGTTCTGACTGTACCGCCGTTTTTCCACATCTACGGATTCAATGGAATTCTGAACTATAATCTCATCTTAGGATACCATATCGTGTCCATACCAAAGTAAGTTATGGTTAATGCTGTAATGCTATCATTTAATATGAGATTTTTGGTGTTTTACTAGCTATTAACCCGGTAATAACCCGCAGCATTCTAAAGAAACTAACTAAAACAAGATGTATTTGTCGTTTGCAGAGAATGAAAAGAGAAAATGCCCTACGACACGCCACAAAATAAACCATTCATATCTAACATTTTCATTAATTTGGTATACTGCTATTATATTCTATACTAATAAGTTTAAATTTGATGTTATAAGCATTCGATAGCGGTAACGACGTATTCATTAATACACATACAAAACATGCATACATTTATATGTAGATTGTATTTCATTTGTTCTTCTAGCGTTCTTGAATAATGAATATTTCGATTGTAGGTTTACTCCAGACGACTACATCAAATGTTTGGTCGAATACCAGCCGACAACGCTCTTCGTGGTACCGTCTCTACTTGCATTCCTAGCCACGCATCCTATGGTTAAGAAGGAACATCTGCAATCATTGGAGACTATCATGGTCGGTGCCGCACCCACGACCGACAGTATGCTGGAAAAGTTTTTGCTCAAATGCGAGAAAACTAAGGATCAGATAAAGCTTCTCCAAGGTAAAACTTATGCGACGTCTCGGTTTCTCTATTTAGGAGACATTTTTATAAAATGTACCAACGGGCATTTGAGTTAAATTTTTGTCACAAACTTTAATATAATCCTTAATTATACTATATACTACAAATGCGTAAGTGAGTTTGTTTATGTTATGCTCTCACGTCAACCTACTTACAACTACTCAACCGGGTACAACAATCTCCTCACCACTCGATGCGTCGCCGTAATCACTCTGTGATTTCAAAAACATGTGTTAAATAAATAAGACTTTTTAAAATATATAGATGGTATGTGATGTAATGTGTTTGCAGGGTACGGCATGACGGAGAGCTCGCCCGTGACGCTGATGACGCCGTACTCGTACCCGTACGACAAGGTGGGGTCGGTGGGGCAGCTCGTGCTGTCGACGCAGGCGCGCGTGCGCTCGCTCACGTCGGGCGAGGCGCTGGGCCCGCACCAGGCCGGCGAGCTGTGCCTGCGCGGCCCGCAGGTGAGCGAGACGTAACGCTTATTATTAAACCCCACCTCGAGGAGTTTGTACACGACAAACTCCTCGAGGTGGGGTTTATCCTCCATGTGACTGTTTTGCTTAGATTTGATTTTTTATAAATCTGTAACTAATATACTATGTAAATTAAAGAACCTCTACAATAATTAATAATAAAGCTGAAAACCCCTGATTTGTAAAAACCAAAAGTAGAAATTAAAATTTTAGTAGGTGTAACTATAAGATAAAGTAGTTTCTTTCTAAAGGTATAAATAAATGTTACAGATCATGAAAGGTTATTGGAATAATGAAAAAGCGACAAAAGAGACTATAGACAGCGAAGGGTGGCTGCACACCGGTGACGTCGCCTACTACGACAATGACCATTACTTTTACATCGTTGACCGCACCAAGGAACTGATTAAAGTCAAGGGTAATCAGGTAAATGATAGTTTACAACTATATTAAGAAAAATAAACATACATCAAAGTTAAATGTTATCTATACATCCATACTAATGGCATAAGTGCGAAAGTAAAACTGTCTGTCTCTGTCACGCTTTCAAGGCTAAACCACTAAGCTGATTTTGATAAAATTTAGTATGAAATGAACCCCATGTCCGTTAGATAGGCTACTTTTGTCCGCCCTCCTAACACGCAAGCGTATACTAGTATGTTATAAAAGTAAATTTAGTAAATTAAAAATAAGAATAGTCCGTAAATTTCTCACAGGTGGGCATCATCTACTCTTATTAAGGAAAATATTTGAATCTTATTAAACGTGCATGTTTCTTAACTATCGAGTGGGACATGAATTATTTTCACAAATTAAACACATGAAAACTCAATGGTTAAATTTGTCATTGATTTTCATTTTAGTATATAGTTTTACTAATTTCCATAATTACAATACATTTCAGGTATCACCAACAGAAATAGAAAGTGTTGTCATGGAGATGCCTGAAGTTGCTGATGTAGCTGTTGTTGGCATCCCTGATTCACTTGCAGGGGAACTCCCGAAAGCGTTTGTCGTTCTTAAACCGGACCAAAAAGTTACAGAAAAACAAGTCTATAACCTTGTTGCTCAAAAACTAACTAAGTACAAGCATCTTGAAGGTGGTGTTGTATTTATAGATACAATTCCACGCAACGTTGCTGGAAAAATCATGCGTAATGAACTTAAAGTATTAGGAAAAAAGACACAAATTTAATTACAAAATTTTGTTAGGTAGCACAATTATTGTAAATATATTATTTGTATGCCATCAGTAGCTTTACAGTATGATTGTATCTTGTAAATGATGTGAGATAATTGTAGTTAGGTTGAATTCTTAAATAGATTTGAATGTAAATAGAATATTAGGTAAGTACTTATTTATGTAGAATTCATAAAAAAAACCTGAAAAATCCAATGTACCGATTAAATGATTTTAATAATACATGTTACTATTATTTTAAATATATTAAAAAACAATGTCCATGTACTTTCAGGGTTTAATAATTTTGTACCTTTCCTTAAATTTGACAAAAAGTTAATAAAGTGTGTAATTAAAAAACAATTTAATAATTACAAATATAAGTTTAATTAACACTTAGGTATAACCGAAATTCTTATGGACAGATGATATAAATTCGTTACAAATATTAAAAAATCTATAAGACCAGTGAAATCTGCTTGAATAATTTTGAAAGTAGACTACTAAATTTAAATAAAATAGAAACATCATTAACATGACTTATTTTTTACCCCCACCTTACTATTTGAACAAAATGAAGAAATATATAATTTAATTGAAGCAAACTTAATGTTATTTAAAGTATTGGGTAACATCTGTTTTTTTTATTGCATAGGAAGAAGGACGATCATGTGGGCCACCTGATGGTAAGTGGTCACCAACGCCCATAGACAATGGCATTGTAAGAAATGTTAACCATCGCTTACATCGCCAATGCGCCACCAACCTTGGGAACTAAGATGTTATGTCCCTTGTGCCTGTAATTACACTGGCTCACTCACCCTTCAAACCGGAACACAATAGTAACAAGTACTGCTGTTTTGCGGTAGAATATTTGATGAGTGGGTGGTACCTACCGAGACGAGCTTGCACAGAGCTCTACCACCAATGAAAACCCTAAAAGTACAGCAATCATTAATTCTTTAATGAGAGTTTCCTTACAATGTACTTTGTTTATTATAACTGCTCATAATTGTGTTTGATTGGAATAATAAATATATAAAATAAAAAAAAGCATAACTTTCAAATTTTATTGTAAAACATTAGGATTAGAATAAATGGAACCATAACCTCATTAATATATGGTTACCACTAATTAATTATTAATTTTCCTATTTTTGTAATACAGATTTTAAATTAATTTATATGATAACATTTAATCTTAGGTACTAATATCATCACAAATTATTCAAAGGGTAATACACAATCAGTCACTAACACCGACACATAACTGATTAGTCAATAGACAGCTTTATCTGTTTGCCTCTACATTGTCATTGATTACATTTATCAAATTGTTTTATACAAAATTAGGCAGTCTTGGTTTAAAAGACTTTATCAGCCATATGCTAGAATTAGCAGTTAATTATATATTTAACAACTAACTCTCTGCTTTTGGTGCAGTTGTTACAGTTTCCTCTTTTTCTTTATCAATTATGTTTTCTTTCATTTCTAATTCTTCAGTTTTATTTTCGACAACCACTGATACTTTGGGTAATTCGGATTGCACGTCAGAAATTGAATAGTTATCAGACTCTATTTTGTTTGTTGGTGGCTCTTCTTTAGCTGGTTGAGTGTTTGTATTTATTGATTCTATTGCATTTGTATCAATTTCTTTATTTGAATTTTCAATTGTTTTATTTGATTGAGATTCATCTTGCACATCAATATGTTCGTCTGTTTTAGGTGAATTACTATTCCCATCTGTATTGTCACTTGAGGAGCTCTCTTCACTGGATGACAGTTCAGTGGGGTGTTTAGCCTCCACAACTTTAGTAGAATCTGAGCTACTTTCATCAGTTGGTATATCAGTTAATTCGGTTGTAGCAACAGTCTCCTTTTGACTATCAGGTTCTACAGTCTTAGTTAAGTTTGCTTCTTCACTTAGTTTTTGTTCTGTAGTTTTAGCATCATCAACCTTGATTTCAGGAATGGTAATAACTTGATCCAATGCATCAGTTTTCATTTCCACATCCATCTTCGTTTCAGGCGATTCTTCAGAGCTATTGTTATTTTTAACATCCTCACTAGACGTTGACGGTATTTCAGATGCAGATTCTTTAGGTTTTTGTTCTGTGTCTTCTGTATTTTCAGTGATGTTTAATTCCGGTGGAGTTACCGATTCATATTGAGTCACAGCTTTATCTTGTGCAAGAGATGTTTCTTGCTTGGCATGTAATCGTGCTTCTATGTCATCTACTGAAATATGAGCATCGGACGACCCTGGCTGAGGTTCTGAACTCTGTTTAGAAACAGGATTATCTTTCCATGACATATCTTCCATTTCAACATCAACATTGTATTCTGAATTGTTATCTGATCCATTCACAATTTGCTCCATGGGCTCGCCATTTTCTGGTTCTGGCAGACGCTGAAAACCCGGCTCTCTAGTACTAACTACCAAAATATTCTTTTCTATAGCTCTCATGAACTTATCGACCCGGTTATATTGTTTACGCGGATAAGTGAGGAGCTCACAAATTCTTTGTACTGTGAACGGAGCAGAAGTAAAGGAGTCGAGTCTCTCCAACAAACTATTTTTCATGATATCGTAATTAAAAGGGTCAACATTAGGGTATGGAGGAATATCTATACCTGGTGTGGTGTCGTAGAAGTCAGTTATAACATTAAGCAGTTTTTCCTTGAACAAACTTTTTACAAGGGACCACTGATAGACTGGGTCACCGGTACGCGCCACATAAGCTAAGTAATCATTAAGTTCTTGTGGTATGGTTTTTTGTTTACGTTTTGAAAATTCCTCAAGGAAGTGAAATATCTCTTCAGCATTCTCCATTATAAAAATTGCGAAAATATGATACTAATTCTCTATCCCAAAACTCAAACAAGCATCAAATAAAAAATGTCTCTCTCAGTCAGTCAAGTCAACAACCTTTAACAGATTATTAATTGTAGACTAAATAATATACAATAGGCACAGATAACCAGTGAGCGATAAATTCTAAGTTCATAAATCACATATGAATTCGATTTAGTTTAATATTATGCAATGATAGCTATAATTAATATTTTTAATTACTTTTACTGCTTTTACATAATCGATCAATTTTACATAATATGCATTTAAAAATTACTAGGTTATTTAGACAGCGAAAGAACTCTATGATTGAGTCTGTGTCTGAACAAAGTCTATTTAAATTATAACAATAGTAAAATAATAAAGAGGAAAACAAAAATTGATCAAATTCTAATCGGCTGAATACCAGAAACCACCAGAAACGTGCCAGAAACAAATCATGACAGATATTTCTTCAATTTATTGTTCAATGGTTGTCAGAGTGACATACCTAATTAGTAACTACACTTCACAGTTCACATTGACATTCAGAAAATATTGAATAAGTTTTTCCGTAGATTTTCTTAAAGTTGAATAATAAATAAACCTGAAAAATAATTATTCCTTAATAAAGTTACAAAAATGAATTCGATAATAAGAAAAAGCTTTTACCCAATTTATAATAACACGTATAAGTTAACTTGCCGTTTATTAGCTGATGCGAAAATCAATGAAAAAATTGATAAAATAGTGAAGGATAATAAAGTAGTAGTTTTTATGAAAGGCGTTCCTGATGCTCCTCGATGTGGTTTTAGTAACGCTGTTGTGCAAATTATGAGAATGCACGCCGTACCGTACGAAAGTCATGACGTTTTAGCTGATGAAAATCTACGACAAGGTTAGTTACTAGTGTATTTCTTTCATTTCATTTCTTCATCAAATCAAGTGATGAAGTTTCAATTCATTTGAAGGTTTTGTAAATCTTAAATAATATAAATTGAAACTAAATAAGCAATACATAGTATAACATTGGTAAAAACCTTACCTCACTTTGTCACTTAATATTAATTTTTACATTTATTGCCAAACTTAGTAAAATAGATTGGAAGTTATTCCACAACATTGTTCCAATGAAGATTGGTGGATATATATGTGGAAAAAAATCATTCAGTACAGGTTTCTTTCCAATTCCTTCACTACCAAGCATAACTATCAATTGTAAACACAAATGAAGCACATGGAAAATCATTGCTGTAACCCACAATCTTTAGTTAGGATTCGCATGTTCTAACCACTAGGCCTGGCAATTAATTAATAGCTTATTTGAAGTGGACAGTTCTACTATCCAGTTTGGGATTATTTTTTAAAATTAACCACTTTGTTATACATAATCTACTTGTTTACTGCATTACTGCTTCATTTTACAATTTCATAATGCCATAATAAATAGTAATTATATTTTATCATTTATATCATAATCATCATTCGTTTCATAACATAAATTACATTAAATTATGAATATAAATAATCACATCATACTTATGGGTGACATGGTTTTTATGCTTTATTAACTTTTTTCAGGTGTTAAAGAATATTCAAACTGGCCAACAATCCCTCAAGTATTCATAAATGGAGAATTTGTCGGTGGTTGTGACATCATGCTTCAAATGCATCAGTCTGGAGAACTAGTGGAAGAGCTCAAAAAAGTTGGAATAAAAAGTGCTTTACTGACTGCAGATGAAGCTAAAAAAGAGGGAAACAAGTAGTACACTGGATATACTCTATAGTGACATGTTACACTGCAATATTAAAGCAACAAATTTTATTTTAGTAAAACAATTACACATAACCTGACGGTTATGTTGTTTTTTTTTTAAATATGAAATAACTATTAGTAACCTTTAAAAAGCGTTGATTAAAGCAATGACATAAAACTTTATAATGTATAGCTCTATTTTGAATATTAAAGCTATGGATCTTATTATAAATTAGACATAAGTAATCAAACTTCACTCATACTTGTCTTCCTAGTATTTTTGGTATTAAATATTGTACAATGATTTTGACTATATATCAGAAATCTGTCAAGTCAACTTCAATATCGAAAACATCAAGTTTGTATGTGTGATACACAACTTATTTTGTATGTGTGATTGTGTGTGAAGTATGTAGTCATTTTGTTGTACAGGCTTTGATTGTCACTGGGTTGGGAACTTGAGATATTCACTAAATTGTTGTGCTTGAATAAAGAACAGAATGTATTGCTTCAACTTTTATAAATGAATCACAATCCCCTGTGACAAATTTAACTCCACTGTACTCAAAATGACAAGTTGTAATTTTGCATAATAAAGGTTACACAAAATATAATTCATAGTCTCCACTATAATGTTAATTTAATATTGCAATGTAATTAATTAGATCTTAATCAATAATTGTTGTTTTATCTTGTTCTTGTAGAATATACATTGTTGTGGTTTATTTTACGAAAATTTGTTCTAAAGGACATTATAAAGTTTAATAAAATGACAGGTAATGCTGTAATGATGTCAGAACTGAAAATGTTCAGACATGATTTATGAAAATTATTCCCATATATTGGTAAATTTAAGACTGGCCAATTATTAACCAATATTTCTATAATTAGAAAGAAATCTTTTAAACATTAATTTATAACAACCCTAAAAACTCTACCCTATTTTCAGTTAATCTGATGAGCATATTATAGTTATTGAAGAGGTTACTAACTAACCATTTTAATAGTGTACAAACAATATATGTTACTGATTAACCACTTATGATAAGATTGTTTTGCAGTAGACTGATTTTATTGGTTTTTATTTATATTTGCACAAATAATTGTTAATTCATATTCATGACTACAGATTTTTGGATAATATTTGTATTATGCGACGGTTTCAGACATCAGTTAAGTTAATGCGGGATAAGTAAATAATTCACAATTTATACTTAGTTTTAGCTAGGTAAAACTATGGTTATAAAATGTTAAATGACTTCCAAATATTGATTTTTTAATGATGTGAATATGCATTGTTACTACACTCGCATCCTCATCTAAATATACTCATAAAATGGGTTTGGCTTAATAAAAATAATAATGATATAGATATTCCTAAAATCTGGTTCAGCGATCAATACATACAATTTTGAATTGATAATATGTAGTTTATAATCCGCAATTTTAATGTTTATATTTGCATGTTAATTATTGTGTGACCATTGTTTTATTTAAAAGCAAGTAAACCATTTTTGTTGTATGTAATTAAAAAATAATAATTTAGTGTAGTAAAATACTATGTTATTAGTTTTATCTATATATCTTTTAAAAGTGAAATAAAAGATTTTTTTGTTTAAGAGCTTTTTATTTAGATTTATTAATATTATGATGTAACCATTTTTTAAACATTAAAGTGGGTATAGTTAGTTATCCTTAAAAGATAGACATATGCCATCGCGGACTTTTCCACCATACTTATTTTGTTATAATTCAAAGGGATTTTATAGCGTTTTCGATAAAAGCTTCCAGTCGGCTCAATTTTTTCCGAGTTGTTCAACAATAATCGTCATATTTCAAGAAATTTACAGAAAACTTTAAATAATTATACACGTAAACCTTCCTATTGAGTCACTTTATCCATTGGTGATAATCATATGAAAATCCGTTCAGTAGTTTTTAGTTTATCGCGTTCATACAGAGGTAGGAGCCGCGGGGGACTTTGTTTTATAATATGTAGTGAGTGATAACAGAAGATATGACAGCCTCAATGTAGCTGTGTGTTTTAAGCCTCTCTTGCTGTTTATAGTCTTCTGGTACATGAGACACTCCAAACCAAGATCAGAGTCACCTGCGTTCGGTGAGAATTGATATATCTCCCATGTACAGACAGCGATCAGTTACGTTTTTATTATATGGCTAGAACAGATTACTTTTATCTATATATCTTTTAAAATAGAAATAAAAGATTTTTTGTTTAAGAGCTCTTTATTAAATTAGCTGTACATTCGAGTTAGTATACTTTTTGGGCACATAATTCATTCTTAATCTACATACCACTGCTTCCTCATAATATAATTGGTTGGATTAACAACACAGTCATTATTAAAAGACAAAAATATGGCAGATCATTTATTTAGAGTACTCATACCAAAATACTCTCACAAACGATTATCATATAAAATGATATTCATGATAAATAAATAGATGCAGGCAAGTTATGGCGATCTATGATAATAAATAATTTGTGTGACACTTCCCTGCAACATTTATGAAATTTAACCACTTACATAAAGTTTAATGTACTCACCATCAAAGTACAATAATTACTAATGGCAGTAATTTAAAAAAAACAAACTTGTATAAATAATGTTTGCTTATAAATAAATAAAATATAACAAAAACATTCTTACAAATGTCAATGAGTCTCATTTTGGTGTCACACATTAGTCAAGCCTAACATTAGCACCATCTTTTAACTTACAAATAATTACTTTGTGACTTCCCTGATAATTTCATACAAAAGATAAAGATACCTAACTCTAATATATAAATAGAAATAGTTAAAATACGGATTTCTTCTGATTTGAGCCAAAAGTAGGGAGAAGAACATGGTAGGAAAGTTAATGGCATTTTTGGTTTTAACATTGCACATTTTTTTTAATACAGAACTGTTTTTAAGACTAAATTTGTCACAAAAATTGTTTGCATTAATTTGACCAAGTTAGGGCGAATACAAAGGTCAAGTTAAGAAAATAATTTTTGTGTTGTTATTTTATACCGCTTCTTCGGCCACGTTGGTTAGTGCTGTTGGCGGCTGAGCTGATCTTCTCTAGCCATAACGAGGTATTACCTTCGAGCGATGAGGATTTTTCAAATGATATCTGATGAAAGATCTGCATAAAAAGAGTATGATATAACATTATTAATTATAATAAATAATGATTTTTTTTGTACAATGTTTATTTTGAGATCTGGCACAAATATTGACAAGATAATTGGAAAGAAGCCAAAGTGTAGTTGTTTTCATTCGTCTCAATAACATATTTTTTTTATTTTTGGCTTTAAAACAAAGTCATAGATGTAAGCTGTGGTAGTTATGTGAATCCCGTTTCAATGATGAGTCTATCTTATCAATAATATACTTATTGATCGAACATTTTATAGGTAATAGAAACCAGTACATGGATGAATAAAGTTAAAATTATCGTTTTTATTGTAACGTTTGGAAGGTAATATTAGATATTTTCACTAAACGTTAGCTTTATGTACATTACGTGTACCTATTATTCTTTGACTATCGATTCATCTGCAAGTTATTCTGAAACTACTGACTGCCCGCGTGTATACAAAATGTTATGTTTGGTTAAGAAGTTAAGACGAAAAAGCGTAACAACCAAACTAATAAACATACTTTCGCATTTAAATATTAGTAAAGATAGCAGTTTAGTAGCAAATTTAATTTAATAATACATCGTTTCGTCAGTCTGTAATGTGTTGTGGTAATTACTAATTAGTAACAATTATGACGTAAGTAAGCGGTAACGTCAAGGTTACTTTTTGTAAATGTAATGTATTTAGTGACGGGCAATGTGCGCAAAGTGAATATTCATTACATATTGCCTTACTTATAAATGTTATTAGCGGCTGTTTTATAAATGGCTGCCCTTTTGCCATTTATTACTTGACATTCGAAAGTGAAGATACTGGATGCCAATCCACTAATGTTATACGATTATTAAATTTCTCGATTCGATTCCGATAATGTGTTATGTTAGTAAAATGGGCCTCATAATCACCCGCTAAACAATGTTTATAAGTAACACAGTTAGTGTTTTGTTATAATAATCGTAATATTAAAATAAGTATGTACGTAAAAAATACGTTTGATATTTTTTATATTGAGGGACTTTGTCAGCATCTCTTTCAATTTGCAGTCGATTAGGAATCGAATGCAAAATGCTGTAGCTGTCTTTAATAACTAACTTGTTGGATGAGCTTTTGAATGTATTATAATATGTTTATATGTTTCATATCGCCAATCACCGTACAGCAATGCTAAGCATATTCGTTATCTTAGCGGACTCGCTAAAAACGGCCATTTCTACTCTATATCTATATATCTAAATCGATAAACAGGAAAATGAGTGAAATAGGCTCAGCGGGCACACTTCACCCACTTTACGTCACGTGACCCTCGGTCGTGCGGGGTACCTAGAGGTCGGTCTCGCCGTAGAGCGCGGTGGAGAAGGCCATGTAGTCGAGCGCGTGCGGCGGCGCGTTGGGCCCGCGGTAGGGCGGCATGCGCGCCACGCAGTACTCCGCCTGGTCGGGCGGCAGCTCGCGCCGCAGCTCGTCCGCCGTGATGTACGGCTGCACACACGTCATCTTATACTCACTGAACTTTAAGTGAACAGGACGTGCTCTGTTCCTGTTCTTAATCTTTTAAAAATTGACGAAACTAGATAATAATATATTCGTATAATAATATATGTGTGTTGTCACTAGATTTCACTTGATTTTAGAGATGTTAAAAATTTATTAATAATAACAGTAGTGACTTGTAGAATGTATACCTTGTCACCGGCCAAGATCCTAAAGCTGTCGATGACTTGTTCAGCGGTGTCGGTGTCTGTAGATTCCCTCGTCATGAAGTCCAGGAAAGCATCGAACGACACGTAGCCTGTACAAATGATTAAAAACGTTATATTTTATCTCTCTTCTTATAACGTTTTACAATAAAATTAATTATAACTTTCTGCTTTTAAGTAGTAAAAAGTTATATGAAGAGCATGAACAAAATAGAAGTTATAGATGATGAAATCTTCCAGAGAGCGTAAAACTTGTTCGATAAGGTAATGCAATAATGTTTATATTAATTTACCAGTATTGTTGGGGTCGACGACAGCTAAGATGCGCTGGAAATCGAGTTCGCCCTGACGATCCTTGCCGATGCTGTAGCCCAGAGACACGAGGCACGACTTGAGTTCTTCAGGTGCCAGGCGACCTAGAAACATTAATTAACACTTTGGTGTATCGAGCGAAGACACTTTCACTTCAAAATATGTAAGTAAATAAAGCGCGTGTTACTAAGTCGTCGATAAATATATGTTTTATTTACCGGTGCGGTTTTTGTCGAAGTGGTTGAAGGAAGCGCGGAACTCGGTGAGTTGTTCCTGCGTGATGCCCTTGGAGTCGCGTGTGAGGATCTGGTTCTCCACCTCGTTGATAGTGCGGTTGATGGATGTGAGTAACTGTTCCCAGCCCACACGCAGCGTCTCCATTGTGTATTGTGAATATCTGAGGCGCAAGTTAGGAGTGATGATTAGTTGCTCATAAGCACCTTTTTATATAATACAAAATTAATGAGGCCGTAATTTTCGCGTTGGCTTAATAATAAATTCTTATAAGTATTATTTTTAAATCGGTGCTATACCTGTTTTCGAAGATCATTCCCTCCTGTACTGCTTGGTGGATACGCTCGAGCTCTTCGATATGAGGCTTGTATGCGTACACTCCTGCCTCGTACTCCTTCAGCCGGTGCAGCTGGTCTTCCAGAGAGCCCTGTGAAATTATTAAATTTTCATTTTTTTAGTGAAGACCTTCAACAATCAGAGTTTAGATATGTACAGATAAGAGAAAAAATAGTTATTGTAAGTTATTGTAAGGAACTATAGGAAGACGTATTTTTCTAAAGGGGTTAAATCTTTTCTTCACATGCAAAAAAAGAATAGTTTCAAATTTTAAATGTATACAAATGATTGTATGTAATGTACCTGCAAGCCCATGCCGATGGCGGTGACGGCGTCCATCTGCCGCTCGATCCAGGGCCCGACGGCGTTGGCCTTCTCCGCGAACTGTCGGCGCAGGGTCTCGTTGTTCTGCTGCTTGCGGAGCTCGGCCGCCAGCGTGCCGTCGCGCTGCGGGACCAGCTGGCGCACGTCCGACCACTTGCGGTTCAGCTCCTGCGGATAACGTCCTCGTTACTTACAGAGATAGCAATATGGTACTGAACACAGTCGTACACTTTTTTAGTTCACCGAAGGATAATGAAACTTTTATACGTACGAGTTTAAGCAAATAAATTCAATAAAAAGCTTTTAGACCCCTAATAGATACTGACGTGTGCGGTGAGCGTGGTGTAGGGGTTCTCCAGGCCTCCGGGTATTTGGTGTTGCTTGACGATGGACTCGACTTGATGGACGAGATTGACGATGGCCTGGTACTCCTTGTCCGCCTCTCCCAGCGTGGCCTTGAAGCGAGCGTGCGCGTCCATGAGGCCAGAGATTTCCTCGATGGTGTGTACGATGAACATGTCGACCAAATCTTCGCGAGTGCCGTCCAACCTGAAAATTATATATATATATATAGAAATTATATAATTATATATATATAGAAATATTATTTCTCGTGATTTTTATTGAATGGCAAAAGGATTGGTGAATTATTTAATGAGAAGATAAAATTCTCCCCACAAAATGATCACCATGATGTATTTCGTTTTTCTGACTAACAAGTTTCCTCAAAATATAATTTCGGTCGGCCCGATCGACTCACCAGTTGTTGAAGGGCGCGGCGCGCTTGGCGAACTCGAGGTGCAGCAGGTCGATCTGCTCCAGCACGCGCTCGGCGTCGTCCAGCGCCAGGCGGCGGCGCTGCGTGAGCGCGCCCAGGCGGTCCCACTGCCCGCAGATGCGCTGGCAGCGCGCGTTCACGGCGCCCACCTCGTGGTACTCCAGCGTGCTGCCGGGTACACTCCGAGCGTCAAGCTTACGTTGTACGAAACGTCGATACTTACACCAAAAATGTTGAAATTGCCTTTATAATTTTCTTAGCTTTGTCATAATTGTAACACTTTTATTAAAATTACTATAGTGTTACAAAATAACGACCCATCATTTGAATTTAATTAATGCAAATACGTTCACTTAATACACTAATTTAATTCTATACTGGTATTTAGTAACTTTTTTACACACGTCTTCAAATTTAAAATAGAATAAGCCGTCAGTATGGTACAATGGACGTCTTTCCGACCTATTCGGTCACATATGTAACGAGGTATTATAAGTAAGGAATAAGTGCGTGACACAATGCAGGACCCAACGTCTATTTTCGATTTCACACCTGCCAGGCACGGAACTACCTAGCTCGGACTGTTACCTGTTAATGGTAATTTCATAATTGGATTTTCCAATAACATTTATTAGTTCGACTCTGGAATCGAATCCCAGATCCGAGATCATTATCTGCAGCTGTGAAAGCCAGTTACGAGAACTGTGAGACACTTATACAATAATTTGGAATAAGTGTTAATAAATCTATTTGCATATGCAAAGAGATATTAGCGATGAGCACAAACAGCCGAGAAAGTGCAATTCCTTATACATAAAAAAAATCCAATCACGTTGTCGTAAGGAGCTTTTTTCGCCCAATAAATAATAATTAATTTTACTCACGCCTACAATTTGTGAAAGTAAAATCTATTACATATTTACATATCACGAGAAATTAATTTCTATTAAAATGATAACGATTTGTTTAATTGTTATAGCTGTGTATAAAATTTAACTTACGAAAGTTTAGATGATTCAGCAGAAACAATTATTGTTAAGTACTTTGTATTGTAATTCATAAAAAATAATAACTTTGTATTCAATTGTTAAATATCATAGAATACGTGCAATATAAGTTTGCCTGTCTGAAGTTAGGCTCTTCGAGATGTCGCTAGTAAAAATAACAATAATTGAAAATTTAGGTTACTGTACGACAATGTGTGTATTCTGCAGCTTAGCTACCGTCTACACACATTGCACATTTCACTCTATTCCTAAAACCTGTATCTGTGCAGCCGCTTGTGGTTATATTATCATATCATAACGACTCGCGTATCATAAAGTCCTAGACTAGTCCTCACTTGAGTTCCTGCGCGATGGCTGCGATCTGCTCGACGCGGTCTTGGTGCGCGGCGAGGTCGGACTCGAAGGCTTCGTGCTTCTTCTTCAGAGCCTTAATGTCGTACAACTTGCACTGACGGAAGTCTTGCGACTGCAGCATCTCTTCTTTACCTGGATAGAATTAATTTTGTTGACGTACATACGTTCAGTATATTATTATTTCTGTTTACTACACATCTACACATAATATCCCACATACGCGACATTTAAAAATTATATTAAGAATTTATTAAATATATTCTCTAAGTTTATCTCGATCAGAGAGTTATGTAAAATATATAATGGCCGAAGATGCCGAGGATGAGACTGTTCGAAACAACGCGATAAGAGATTATTTTTGAACAAAAAGTTTATTATTTTCTATTTACCTCTGGTCCAGTCTTCGTGGATGTCAGCCTTGTGCTTGAACTTCTGGGCGAGGTATTCCAGACGCTCAAGACGCATCATCTCGCTCAGTAGCCATTCTTCGAATGCTTTTTCAGCGATTTCCAGACCCTTCCATGCTTGAGCGATGTCCTAATAATGGTGAACTTAAATTTAATATCATTGGTATTTAAGAAAATTATTAAATTTTTGATTTGTCTATGAGTCGTTATTTGATGTGGATTATTAAAATTTGATGTTTTAGTTATAAAATTTGATATAAAAATATCTTCAACTTACAGAGACCATCTTGCCTTCAGTTGGCATGTAGGCGGGACGGTTGCTAAGGCGCAATTTGGTCTGTAGGGTGTTGAAGTTAGTCTCCAGTTTGGCCTTCTGCTCTACACGTGGTGGTTTGTGTTTACGCCTATACATTGAGGGGAAAATATTGACATTATTTATTATTTTTATGAGCTTCCATTTGCCATAGGTTTATAAGATTGGTATAAATTAATGTTTTGAAATAAGTTATCAATAAATTACAAATTTAATTAGTAATTTGATATTACCTGTAAGTACGGTAGTCCTCCAGTTTTTTCTGGCAGCCAGCGAGTGAGTTGTCAGTTTGACGACTGTTCAGCCACGGCATGGTGCGCCGTATCCAGTCCAATAGCTACACATACATATCATGAGATGTACATGACCGACTAAGTCAAAGTAATTGTTACGCTTCACGAGTTGGTACTTACGTCGCTAGCGAGGCGTTCGTACTCTTCCATCAGGCGTTCGTTCTCCTGGTTGACCTTGAGAACTTTGCATATGCGGTTCGCGGCGGTTTCAGCCTGTTTTTAGGAATTTGAGAAAGTCGTTTTTGTTTAAATGAATACTAGGATAACATTACCCAGAGTCGAAAAATTAATAACATATTCATTAAAGTAATGTCCAAAGTGACAGACATTTTCAGTATTACATTATATTTTTAATGAAGTGAACGAAATTTAGATTGGAAAATATTTATGATTTTCAAAACTCTGGGAGAAAAATAATCGATATAGAATAAACACATTTAAAAAGGTTATAAGCCAATGATAAGTTCACACAACATAACAAGTGACAGGACAAACCTTCTGAGCACCTGAGAAGCAATGGTAGTAGGACGAGACGTAAGTCATGACGGCTCTCTCGTCCGGCATGGCGGTATTCTGCAGATCTATTAAGCGGCACGCAAGCGACACGGAGTTAGTTCATGCGATGTTTATATATTACTTAATATATGGGATATTTGAATTGTATATGAATAGCTAAATAAAAGCTTGCTACAATACTTAAATGTTTGGAATCATAAATATTGAAAGTCGAATGGAGTGTCAATATATAATAAAAAGGACAACACAAACATCCCAGGCGGTCTGTATTTTTTAACACTATGATATAGTTAATAACAAAAAAGCTTAAAATACTGTTATTTTTAAACTAATTATCTGCACTGCATTAAGTAATACAAAGGAATACGTATTAATATAACTATGAATAGTTTTATTACGATAGAATTTTAATTAAACAATAAAATGTCGTAATCAGGGTAATATCATGGTTTGGTATTTAAAAAAAACATGTAGGGGAGGATGGTTATGGGAGCTTGAAAGATAAAATGTTCAGATTTATGTTGAATGATTTTTTTTTTGAAATACGTGAAAACAGGTAAACTTACAAATTGATGATTTTTCGTATACATATAAAGCCAATACGGAAAGTTTAAGTTTACCAAGAAGCCTTAAGCAGAAAGCGACAGACAGAGGTGGTTGCTAATAACCAGCTGAAACTTTACTATTTGATCCTATGTCTAGAGTGGCTCCCATTACCAACACAAATCCAGTGCTCCCCCACATTAAAAGTAATGCTAGTACATTCGGATCATGCTATAAGTGACACACAAAGGCCTGGCGTTAGGGGCTCGGGTATCGAATTCATTGGCAGCCATTTTGTTTTTGTACCTGTTGCGCGCCTTGGAACGCGTGGTAGTAACATGACACATAGGTCATAATGGCACGTTCGTCCGGCTTGGGCGTGTTTATAAGGTCTGTAATATCCAGCATATTAAGCTACATCTGTGATTCATTGTTTACATTATTTATTAGAACTTTTGCATTATGGTCCTCGAGTATCCTCAGTGGAGGGTCCGTAGGAGTTAATTGATGTCTTTGCATTATAAGACATAAAAATTATATTATTCGTTTGAGTAACCTCTTCAGGTATTTAAAAGTAATCGAGCAGTTCTGTTTAGATAAATATTGAAGTGTTTACCGTCAGGATCCAACATGCGGGGTATGTCGAGGTACTTCTCGGCGACATCGAACGCGGTGTTCAAGTTTTCCAGTGGGTTATCCTTGGAGAGTTTACTGTAATCAATCAAGTCAGGCCTGTGTCTGTGGATAAGGGCACAGAAGGCCAAACCATCCTTGAAGGAGAGATGGAAGTTTTGAACATTGACGTTTTTGTAAGGTGCAGTTTTGCGTTGGCACCAGAGAAGTAGACCTTCCTGCAATTTGAAAGACAAATGTATTAGTCACGATGATGCAAAATTTGTAATTATTGCGTAAGTTGAAATTGCAATGTATAATAGGTTTATAACGAGTCAAGAATTTTAATACACGTTTAATATATTTCTGAAAACATATTTAAATTTAATAAATTGTAGTGATTTGAAAACATTAAGTATTTATACCTTTGCGGTCATTTCTTCTACCGAGATGTCTTGGATAGCGAATCTCAAAATGATGGTCCAAATCATACCAAGCGTCATCTTAAGATTACCATCGACGATTTCTTCGGCACCGATGGATACCAATTTTACACCTGAAGTATAAAAAATATATTTATAAAATACCAATAATTATGTAATGTGAGAAGCTACTTATGGCCGAATACTGAAACGTCATTCAAATATGAAGTGGGAAATAATTATTTGGAACGCCATTAATTTCAAATTTCGCATACTAAATTTTGAAATTAATGACGTTCCAAATAATTAAGTCCCACTTCATATTTGAATGACGTTTCAGTATTCGGCCGTTGATGGTTTAAATTATAGGAGTCGTTAAGCTTTTTCGCTATATTAAATTGTAAGCGAATTCACATTAACTTAGGTTAGGAATGCCATACCAATTATTCTATAACAGGATCATTGCCGACTAGGTCAAACAATTTTGTTGAATACATTACATGGCAAAGTTTCTTAAGTAACTTTAGGCTTAATGATAAAACTAATAAACTGAATAGCTTTTTTAAATTCAAGCGGCTCATCTTAATTTAGTTGAAATAGTAAGAACCTCAAGGCATAATTTCATTATAGAATTAAATATACATATCTTCGAGATGCCAAGAGGCAACATAAATATTCATCTTAATAGTATCAATAATTACAGTAAGACGAAGTGAGCTGAAGACAGGTGCCTTGACCCTAATGTTTCTAAGAATAAACTTCCATTAGTTTGGCTTGCTAAAGATCATTTAAATTCTATTACTAGAGATTTCATGAAGAAGCGAATTAACCATTTACAAGCCGATTTCTATCACTTTCTAGATTTTGCTAATAAAATTAAATGTCAGTTAAAACTATTATATTTTTGTGTATTGTTTCAAAAGTAAAATTTTATCATTTCCGATAAACTATCTACCTGTAAATGTAATTTACATAATTCTACGATAACATTTTTAAGGTTTCCTAAAGAGGTGGGTATGCGCTGTTTCACACTAGGGCAGATAAAAATAGATTATGCGAATACCTGATCGAATTGCAACGGCGATAGTTAGCGAAAATTAATTTCTATCGTCTCCTAATTCGCTATGAAAATATACTAACATTTTTAATACATAATATTCGAAAGTAAGCAGGCAGACATGTCACCGGATCGTAGGTGTCACCATCACTCAATAGGGTACTCGATGTCATGTGCCCGTATAATTATTTATCAATATGCAAACTTTAAAACGAAACACCACGCAAATCATTGCAATTACCGGTACATGAAATTTAATAACCTATACAGACGGAATTGCAAAGCCTAACAAAGCTCTAACACCAGATGTCAATCAATATAAATAATAAAGAGTCTTTAACCTTTGGATGCAATGAAATCCAGCGCTTTGTTGACGTTGGCGATCTTGTGGAAACGCATCTTGCCGCGGTCGGGCTTGGGTAGGGTTTCACCCGAGATGACTTCGAGCAGTAACATCAACTTAAGTCCATTGCGGAAGTCATCATCGATGTTTTCGATGCCAGTGCCGGCCTTCCTCAGGTGACTGTTGCACCATGCTGTAAAGGTCTGAAAAGAGGCAGATGATTTGGTTACATTTTATATCCTAGTTAAACGTTTTGTGTTAAGTGTAATTGTTCAAATGATTTACTTTTTATCCAATCAATAACTATTTATCGAATGTGTTGAAATAATGTGCAATATATAGGCATTGATTGTGTGTGTATTTCACTATAATCAGTTTATTACATTATTATTATGGAGAGTACGTATGATAGAATTGAGGCCCGGAGTTAAAGATCATAGGCCACTAGGCACCTTAACATTTGAGGCATGCGAATTCCGGAGCGGTTAGAGTAAAATCATATTATTTTTGGTCTATAAGCCGGGGCCCGTAGGCCTAGACATAAATCTGGGGCTGATTGGATGTGCAAGTATCAGGTTGATTTGAATAATTATTTTAGCTTTAGGTATGCGATTTAATCAGGAATATTTAAAGGCTATAAATCCGCGCTACAAACCTAAGAAGAGACGCAGTAACCATAAACTTAAACCAATATAACAAGCTGTGTGAAACAGTAATGCTTGTTAAAGCGCGAAGCGCAGCTAGTGTATATATATGTATATCTATGTACATATAAATTTACTACTTCAAGGTAGGTCTGCGAGCATTTGAGTATGTTAAGCTACAATAATACTATTAAAAACAAATCGCATCTTTAAGTCAAAATAACCTATAAAACTTTAAAGCATTATATACAAAGTCGATTAATTATTTAAACTATAGTAGGCATAATATTTAGTTTTCTGATTTATAATTGATTTTTATGAAAGTAGGTATGTATATTATGTCTTGCAACTAGGTGACATTTGATTCGTTTGTATATTGTTACCAAAGCACCTTTGCTTAGTTGAATGTAAAATATTAGGTATCCCATTAAATTGCAGCCCCAAGTGCTGTTAATCAATACTGCAGCTACGGGGGAGACAGCGGAGGGTCCGACCCTCTGTCATCGAAATTCGCAAATGACTATTAGCTTACACTTACTGTATGTATTATTATTCTGTTATTTGTAGAGTATTGGCCGAATCAATATTAAATTATTAAAAAAATAAAATAAAAGTCGTACAGATTGCGATAGATTTACTAATTACTTACGCGGGTTGTTTTTATGTGACAACAAAGTTAAAAAGTGATATGTAATATCAAAAGGATACCTGCATAAAAATAAAATCAACATTTCTGGTGTGAACACAGAATAGTACTGGTTGTATTGATAAAACTTTATTTATATTAATTAATAGCTGTGCCCCGCGGTTTAACCCGCGTATAATTAAAGAAAATATCTATACATATAAATAAAATTGGAGTGTCTGTTTTTAATATCGAAATAACCGCTTTTTACTACATGCATATGAATATATATACGGTACATACACCGAAATAACATTTTTTACAATTTTTGTCTGTCTGTCTGTCTGTTTGTTCCGGGTAATCTCTGAAATGGCTGGACCGATTTTGACGGGACTTTTATTGGCAGGTAGCTGATGTAATAAGGAGTAACTTAGGCTACTTTTATTTTAGAAAAAAAATGATAATCTATACATCTATACATATAAATAAAATTGGAGTGTCTGTTTTTAATATCGAAATAACCGCTTTTTACTACATGCATATGAAAATATATACGGTACATACACCGAAATAACATTTTTTACAATTTTTGTCTGTCTGTCTGTCTGTCTGTTTGTTCCGGCTAATCTCTGAAATGGCTGGACCGATTTTGACGGGACTTTTATTGGCAGGTAGCTGATGTAATAAGGAATAACTTAGGCTACTTTTATTTTAGAAAAAAATGATAATAAAAATAAAAACGATTAACTTTTTTGTTAAATTCTACGCGGACGAAGTCGCGGGTACAGCTAGTTATAAATAAAAATAAGCCTAGAGCCTTCCTTGATAAAGGGACTATCCAACACAAAAATATTTTTTAAATTCCTGAATTGAACCAATAGTTCCTGAGATTAGCCGGATCAAACAAACAAATTCTTCAGCTTTATATATTAGTATAGTTTTTATTTGTATCGTAGCGGACGCTAGACAGCCACATAATATGAGTCACACGTAGGTAATTATGATAAAATTATCAATTAGATGTTTAATATTAAAAAATAAATGACATTATGTTTTTTCCTTCCGTGTGTTATAGTCAAAAGCAAATATGTTTCTATATAAGTTATCGGTAAATGTAAACCATATTATTTACAGATTATTGTTAAACAACGACGTTTATTCATAAACAATTTCGTCATTTATGAACGAAAGCAGACAAATATAGAAATAACAATATTTTTATAATAGTATATTAACAGTACCTCTTATATTTACGTTTATTTTAAATAGAACACAAGGTTAGTTATGTCACGTTTCTGAGCAATATTCATTTAGCTATTACCTACAATAAGGTTTTTAACTGTGTTATATACAGTTAATTTTATTGATGCGTATTTGTATTGTAAAATTTTGTTCTATCAAGCTATATACAAAGAGTCCACATGTTAATTTATCATTTCAAGGCCTTAAGGAGACCATTTTTTTTAATTTATTTAAAACTTTAAATTAAAAAAATTGAAACAAATGAAAAAATAATGATATGTAACGTGTAATTTGTAACGTGTCGGATGAAATAGGTAGATATACTCGCAGGACTAGATAGCTAACATCATAAGCAACAACTTTTGTTCTACGACTTCGGATATAACTCAATACATGAAAAAAAAAATGATTTTACAAGTTTTTGGCGTATTGTCGTGACATTCGTAGGTCTATATTTCATTCATAAACGAAAGGACGACGCAACGCGTAGATCTTTGCTTTGCGCGTAGATTTATAAACGTTTAAACGGAAAATTAAATTAATACTTATTTTTATATGAAAATCTAACAAATTATCAAAAGTCGCAGAACAAAAGTTGTTACTTATGGTGTTAGTCATTAATTTATAACCCTGTATATTATTTACGTAAGTATAATGTCAATATCTATCTCAGACTAAATTATATATAATTTCGTCCATTATTTACATTTCAATAAATCAGGAATAAACCCGAGTCCAGATATTTGATAAAAATTTTAGCAATGTATGTATGTAATGTTTACACACAGCAATACCAATATACGAGTAGATTACTCATGTATAACGTCACTAGTTTTATTTATTATCTACTCCTACTACAAATAGAATACGTTTTATTCTTTTCTTTTTTTTTAATCATATAATTTTTGAATCGTCTAAAATGTCGTACAAATGACAGTAGAGTTAAAATGGGAAATAAAATAAATAAAAAATGTTGGTGAATGTGACTTTCAAAAGTTTTGTCATTTAATTTTTTTATAAGAAAGCAAACCAGCAAAAGGGTCACCTGATGGTCAATGAACACTGACACTGTAAGCATTCAACTTTTCTTACAGCATAAATGCACCAGTAATCACAGAACATAAAATTTTACATACTTCTTCCCTGTACTGTCTACCCTACAACCGGAACACAACAATACCTTGGAATTTTAAGCGGTAAAAGGTAAGTGATTGAACCATCCAGATATTTGTGTTGTGTATTCTATTATTATTTTGAGTAACGTATGTAATATATGGATCAAAAACATTATTTGCCTTGTATTAAAGGAAAACAAACAAAATATATGCAGAATGCGTGATTATTTATGTATCAAAATACAGTAATGACTTGATAATGAATTTGCATTTGTGCTTAGTATTGATTTAGGGGACTAATTCTATTTATATTTGGTTATGGATTGTATAATTTCGCCTGGATTTTATTATTGACCTTGAAAATATTTTTGAGTTCGCCTTCGAGTTGTCGAATTGTCATTGTCAACTCTTTCTATAGATATACGAGTAAACAAATATTGCTTTCGAAATTTCATCACATATCTTAAATTGTCTTGTCTGTGTATAATATGTGCAGATTATTATTAATATTATTTTACGGTAAAGGTAGGTAGACGAGCATATTGGCCACCTGATGGTTAAGTGGTCACAACCGACCATAGACATTAGCATTGTAAGAAATGTTAATCACCGCTTACATCGCCAATGCGCCACCAACCTTGAGAATTAAGATGTTATGTCCCTTGTGCCTGTATTGCACTGCATTAGCCACTCACCCTTCAAACCAGAACACAACAACATCAAGTACTGCTGTTTTGCGGTAGAATATCTGATGAGTGGGTGGTACCTACCCAGACGAGCTTGCACAAAGCTACCAACAGCGAGTGAGATTATCATGACGATTGGTTGAACGGTATATAAGTTGATATCCTGTTTCCATATAGGGAAGATTATAACACAGAAAATAGAATAAAAACCTTCACGATGAAAAAACACATATGTACGTGCCAATTTCGAAGGCTTATAATCTCAAACAGATGTACCAGTCTAGACAAACTTTACTGTCAATAAAAAAGATTTCTTTTCGTGCCAATAAAAAGCTGTGAATAGAAAGGATAATATAATATTTTTATATCCTCAGAGCCAGAACAAAGATTAAACCTTTCCAAACAAAACTAATGCAGCAATCACGCATTTGGCCTCGTTAGGTTGTTGCATTGGGCAACAATGAAAGTTGCAATATTGAAAATAGCTCGCAAATGAGCTATATTGATAGGTACATTGGTAATACCATTGTTGGAAATGTCAAACATAAGATGGTCAAGATAGTATCGAATCATAGATAATAATAATAGAGGAAAACATGCATAACGTAACAGCCTCTGAATGGCCCACTGCTGAGCTAAGGCCTCTTCTCCTATTTTGACGAAAAGGTTTGGAGCTTATTCTACCACGCTGCTCAAATGCGGGTTGGAGGATTACATATGTGGCAGAATTTGGGTGAAATTTGACAGATGCAGGTTTCCTCGCTATGTTTTCCTTCAGCGTCAAGATGAATTATAAACACAAATTAAGCACATGAAAATTCAATGGTGCTTGTCCGTGTTTGAATCCATGATCATCGGTTAAGATTTACGCTTTCTAGTCATTTTATTTATACCTACATGAGAAATAAAATAAATGTTTCATATACTATTTTTCTACATTGATTCTTTTGTAATAAGAACAAAAGAGAAAAAGATTCTGATCTATTTTATCATTACCTATAAAGATAATTACATACTTATATTTTTACTAAAGTTTATTGTATACCACTTAAATAAGAAATCAATAAATCGTAAACTAAGCTCGATAGATTATAAAAAAAACGTGTTTATTTTTCTTGTAAGCTGACGTACAAAAACATTCATATATCGAATAATATATTCATATTTAAAATAAAATGATGAAGAATGAGGGTCCTTAATGAGATAATTTATAGATGCAAAAAAGTATTAAAATGCAACGATAAAGAAATTTGCAGCTGCTACTACAAGCAGGTGAAACTTCATTGAGTCTAGCTACATCACTCGTAAGCTATACCTATATAGTGATGTTGTTCATATACTGGACTTAGTAAATGGCGCACCTATGAAATGCAAATGATTGGCCTCAAGGCCACAGCTGATAAATGCTCCTATACAGTTCATTCAGCAAATGGCTTACGTTCTATCGGCATTGACAATTAGACTGTTCTTTCACTCACGTGGAACGACAACGACACGACAACGACACGACTATGCGACCACGGAAGCCAGTGGTAATAAAATCAATTGATTTATAGCCCGACTCACTGTTCATGGACATGATACAATAACTACAGTTATAAAATTGAAATTGTAAAGAAGTTTATGAATTTATTTTTTATATGAAAAATTGAGAGTGAGGACAAAGGATATGGGACGATGATAAAGTATTCGAGTGGATATTGTTATCGACATTACTCGTTTAACTGTTTTCAAAATATTTTTAGCTTCGAAATTTAAAGTTATTTTAATCGGTTCGACATTTGGAATATTTGGAATGCAAACCTAAAGAATGGAAACCTTATTTTGAAAATTTCTTAAGTATTACAGGTTTTTTACGGGTACAGTGAATGAATTCCATTGGAATAGAAGCGATTTCTATCGTCTTTCGATCTGATCATCTGATCGTGATATATCGAATAGGTACTTAAGTTATTTCTATGTGTTTTGGTGTTTTCTACAAATTAATTTGTCTTGGCCCCAGATCTTGAATATCCGCTATACCAAATCAAACGTTTCATATCTAAAGATTAAAATCCAATCGTTTTATTTATTAGGTTTATTATAAAGAAGAATAATAAGCCTTAATAATAATATTTGATTTACTAAACAATTAATGTATCGTCAACCTTCATTCATTGTCAGAAACCGTCATGCAAGTCACGTTAACACAGATTAATAGATTGAAAAAAATATTACAATAGCTATTACGTCAACTTGTAAATAATTGACCTAATCATTGAATCTTCTATTGACATCATCTAGTTATTATTTGTTGTTAATTCAATGATATTTTCTAATCAAGTTTTCTAATCTCACGTATCACAAATTCCATTCTCATTTTGATTAAATACTAATTATATAAACAAATTACGATTCTGAAACAGGAATGACATACAAACATATAAATGTCAAAATGTTAGCAATTTAAATTTATGTAAAAAAAAAAACATGTGAAATATAAAAAATATCAACAACACAAAAGTGATCGAACTGCATTCTGACAACGAATGATATTAATGAGTCATCATTGAAACTTGCCTCTTGGCACAGGACTGAGGGCTAATAATACCTGCCATTAAGTATGACCTACAATATGTTGTATATTACCCGTGTCATCAGATTAACGGCGGAGGTAACGGGGACGATTTTTACATGCATAATACCTTAAAGGTCTACGTGGTATAAACATAAATCTTCGTAAGTTTTGTAAGGTCGCAAGATTGGAACGAACGCAGTTCATGATATCGCGACAGGTTTTATTTGGTTTATTCAGTTTATAGCAAGTTAATGCAATCGTCGTTATAGCTCAAATATGAATGTTCGTCGGAGTATTTAGAATTTAGTAGAATTTTTCACGATAGAAAGTCATATTATAATAATATTAAGTATATTTTAGAAAAAATAAATTATATTATTTACCTTGATGTTCGAATATATATTTCCTTTATATTGACGTTATATATCATCAAAATATTTTAATAAAAACTAAAACTAACAGAAGTATAATGGGCGATAAAATCTAAAGCAATATATTTCTCTCAAGGTACACTAAAAATGTCAACTGCTGTAGCATATAATATTTAGGCGTGCTCGGTGAAAACGTCCCTGAGACAAAACATACTCGACCTAGAATTTCAAAATAATCCCGCATCACCTTGCGACTCTCACGGCCAGCGTAGAACTAAAATAAAGTGCAGGTGTTGTGGTATTCAGATCTGTACCATTTCGACGTTCTTAACTACGAAACTGTTATATAGAAACATCCACGAGACTGACAGTTGGTAGGCTATTGTTATATTTCCTTGTTATGTCACACAATAGTCGTTTAGAGCTACTCTAGGAATTCTTTTAATAACTACGATTGTTATTTGATGATAACAAATAATATTCTTTCCTTAGAACATCAATACTATGACGGATACAACAATAATTATATAAACGAATGTGTAATACGCGTATAGTAGTTATTGTAATGATGTACGCTAATAGCTGATATTAACTAAATACTACTGATCGAATCATAATCGCAAATCGTACTTTAATGAATTATTTGACGTGTCAAATATTTGGCTTGTACCACTCTTCGATATTATATACGGCCTTTATTTATTTCAGACACAAAATCATCTATCTTAGTTTTGATTTATGTACAATTTATATTTATTACATCGACAAAATCGTACGAAATAACCCTCGAGGGTACTTCAACGTGAAGTAGGATTGATGTATACATACATTATGTATATTTATACTATAAAAATAGAATAGTTGAAATAATAAATATTAAATATACAATTTATTTAAAAAAAATAGCTAAAACGATTTCATTGTCTACAGTTAGCAAAAGAAATGATATTAATCTTAAGTGTTTTATTAAAAACCAGCCAGCCAGCCTTAATTAATTCTCATTCAGTCAGTCAGGATTCAGTAAATAATTATAATTATGTAATTACAAATATATAATAATAAATAGGTTTTTTACTAATAGTAATCATATATTTTTGTATATACAAAGTATAAATTCATTTCTAATTAATTAGATTTTTATGAACATTTAAAAACTAATAATGATAATAATTTTAGTCATACAATAGTTAAATACAATAGTTATAGTTAGATGACAATTGAAACAAGATAGCAATGGAAGCGAAGGTACTTGTTAGAAGCGTTGAACGGATAATCGATGAAAGCGTCTGTGCGAGAAATAACATGTTTAGAAAGCTAAAAAATTCATATTTCGATGCCTCAATTAATCGCAAACTACAAATATCCAGTTTTAAGTGATGAGATTTCGGAAAGTCGATATACACAATGAATATTAATAAGAGAAAAAAGATTTAGTGGCGCATTCGTTTCAAATCCGGCCCGTTTCATTGATTCACTTACTATATAGCTTTAAAAACAGAATACAGAAACTAGCTTAACATATTTTTCCATATTTATTTAATAAATATAAAACTTGCTGTTCATTTTTTAATCAAATTTGCTAAACGATAGAAATATGTTATTTATTTATTTTGCACAAGTTTTGTTTACAATTTTAATATCAGCCCTGAATTCCAAACTAGCTTCCGCTGTGTTTTGGAAGTCAAGTTCCTTATCAGTTTTTCATTTATATTATTTGTGTGTTATATTACCAGTTTGACGAAATGCTATAAATATTTTAGTATGATACTAATGTCTCATTTTAATAACGAAACTTACCTTGAAAAACTTACCTTAAAAACTTTTACGAGTAAATTAATCGCAAGTGTTTTTTAACTCAAAAAATATTATTATAAGCTATTTCATTTTAAACATAATTTATTTAAAAAATATCCGACATATTTCGGAAGACTATGTTTATCAGTTATACTGTTATACCTTATTCTTTACTTTATAAGTTACCTACTTGTTCGTAAGACGAATATATACCTACTTAAATATAAATACGTAATTATAAAGTACGTATTTAAAGAAATTATTTATAACTTTCTAAATTTAAATTTGTTAACCACCTAGTATTATACTATTATTGTTTATTAAATTTACAAATGTTATATAATTTTAATGTTCATTATTTTTAGATTAATTGAAATTAATATGATATCAAAAATACAATGACCAAACAATTGGTGATTACATTGATTGATAACTAGTGGGCCGGGGGCGATACTTAAGTTAGAATAAAAGTAAGTCAGATGTCGCAATGACGTATTGAATTTAATTGATAGTAGTAATAATTAATTAGGCGTTAAATAGTTTTTAATTAATCTACAATTATATATTACTTATAGAGGTATTTTGTAAAAAGTATTTTTTTTATAAGTACATAACGGAACCAAATAATATCATTTAACAACGATATCCCCGTTGTTAAATGATATTATTTGGCTCAAAAAGACAAGGACGCAACATTTTTGTGTAGGTAGGTGGACGAGCATGGGGGCCACCTGATGGTAAATGGTCACCAACGCCCATAGACAAGAAGGCATTGTAAGAAATGTTAACCAACGCTTATATCACCAATGCGCCACCAACCTTGGGATCTAAGATGTCTCTTTTGCCTGTAATTACACTGGCCCAATCACCCTTCAAGTGTTGAAAGATTTTTTAATTACTAATAATGAATTCAGTTCAATACTTTTTTCAATGATCGATACGATATTATTAAAGTAAATTGAATACAAATCAAATGAATAACATTGAAATTTTAATACCGGAGGTTAGCTCAATTATTATTGGTTATACACAAACAATTTTAAGCAAATTACATATGTACATTATAAAAATCTAAATGATGCGTGTTTAAAATAAGGTAATCGATTATGAGATAAAGCAACATCTAAGTGATATCGTTGTTATAATACTGTCTACAATAGGTACATACGTATTGCACTTGTAGTGCAAACATTTTCAGCCGTGTTTGTTCAATTGATATCTAATTAAATTGTGGCCAATTATTAATCTGTGTCCCAATTTGCGTTCAGAATGCTAATCAACAAGTGACACACCTGCGAAGGTGTTCCGTATTGGTTCGAAGCCAACTTGGTATCATTTGATAAACAATAAGAAATACCGTTAACCGGCATACTTGCTAGTAAACAAACATCGAGGGGGTGAGGGGTATCTGGGGGAGGGAAGCTAAAGGATCATCGACCGATACAGTCTACTATAAGATTGTAGAATTTTTATTCGCATTCGCAAGTATTTGTTAAAAAAAAACGATACGCCGTGATACAAAGAATAAACTTTCACTGTATTTTCATCTTTTTAATCTTAAATTATCCTTTAATGTAATAAATTAAAAATAATTTTCTTAAATTAAAAATACGGACCGCAAAAAAAAGTTAAAATACGATAAAGGTATTTTCATAAATTGTTATTATCGAATAATACCTGGTCAATTCTTTAATAGTCCTGTATGTGTGTGTCCAATGATATTGTCTGGTGTGGTGTATTAATACCTGAAAAGACAAATAAATCATTAAAAAAAATCATATTGACCAGTAATATACTCATATTTACAATAAGTGCCGTTGAAAGATAATTATCGTTTATCAGAACCGTGAGCACTAGCTATACTTATATTAGCGTTGTTTCATAATATTGCAATTGTCAGAAGCTTATACGACATCGGTGCTGATATTGCGGATTCTATACTACACAATATTTAAGCTAATATGAAAGGACTAAATAATATAAACATTTTTAGTCCTTAATTAGTCCAGTTTAAAATTTATGAGCAACTTATTCAGCGGCGTTGTTGACCGAGCGTAAATGCGGTCGATTCTTTAAGTACCTACTATAAAAATAATTTTAAATGTTTCAATTTCAGTTTCTGCGTAACGTATCTGATTTAAAAGTAAAAACCACATGGAAACATGCTGAATAATGTATATATTAAACTAGATGGTAATAATTTCTAGTGTGGGTGCGCAAATCCGCCGTCTGGGATATTTTCATCCAACGAACGCTATTATTAAAAAGAAACATCCGGAATGCGAGTTCCAGAAGAATCATATAGCACTAGCTTGAAATAAACTGTTAATTGTTAAACAAAAGCATAATTACAAGCTGGGCTGCGTACCTACTTTTAAAGTACAATCCAGCTGGTTTATAGTCTAGTAATAGCTAAAATGCCCACAGTTTATTTTATGAGGGCTGTTGATTTATAGGAAAATATTACTCATTTGTGAAGAAACATGTATAATGTTCTTCGCCTCTACGTTTATATCTGAGCAACGATTACTCACATTTTTTTAAATACTACTAATAAACCTACTTCCGCGCCAACGACTTCGCTGTCAAACTAAAAATAATCTCGTCGGTGATCAAATCTTTCGCAAGCGTACAGAAATGGAATATGGGTAAATATTTCCTTAAATAAATTACTGATGTAACATTTGTAGCGTATTTTAATCGAACGTTAAAACGAATTGACCTGACATGGCTTGATTACAATCTCTTTCTATAAATCATTTATGATATATGTTATTAATTTTGGGAAAGTCTTTGCAAGCGTGTATTCCAAATTTGAATAATATTTGAATTTTTCTCTATATCCGGTTTCCAATTATATATCATAATGTGGTGTAAGCAAAACTAAAACTTTACGAAATTCCTGTTTATTACGAAAGCGGAGTAGAAATTTAAAATGACAAATCGAGTCCCAAATAATTTATTTGGTACTTAAGATATAAAAACAGACTGTAGGTATAAAAAATAATTTTTAAATATAAAGGTTTTTTAAATATAAAGTTTTCGTTTTCTTTTTTTTTAATCATAAATAATTTTTTTTTAAACAAGTTTAGGAGCAAAGATACAAGTAAATATTAATGCATTTCATATATCTATACTTGATACATGTTTTAAAGCCTATTGTTTTCGTATTATTGTAAGGTGAGTCGTGTGAAGTCAATGGGAAAAGCCAGCCCAGTGTCGTATATATTTCACTCGGCAATCTAATTTCACTTTCGCTGCATAAAACGATATATTGTAAAACGGGAAAGTTTAAAAAAAATAACAATTGAAATGAAAATCTGCATGTAAGTTTAAATTTATTAAAATATTATAACAAAATATCATCAGAAATTAAAAGTGCACGACGCACATGCTTTTACATAAAACTCGTTCAGAATCATCAGTTTCTTTTGAGGAATTCAATGCTTTGGCGATCCTTTCCATATTCATCTAAAGGGTAAATATTTTGTAAAATGACCCATAGATTATATTTTTGAAGTTTTCACGCTGTTTCCGTAAAAGAAACTATGCTTTTCTACGACTCTTATCATATTATCTAGCTGTTAATGATATTTAAAATAGGAAGGCAGCGAGTCATAAGTCTATTTGAGGTGAATAGACATGTTTAGCTTGCAAAGACGTATCCTAATTGATGATGTAATTGTCTTTACAATAATCCCTAACCTTTCAATGCGCTAATGAGAAATTTTGCCCTAACACCAATTAAGAACAAAATGTTGCCATTAATGTGGTCTTCATAAGATAGCTTTAGAGATGAGAAGTCAAATGAATGTTCCGGTCGAAAGGTAACAATGATAATTTATACCGTCTAGTATGTCGTGCCGGTTCACCTACTCAAATAGATTCATGGTTCAAAAACTCATCGAAGAGTTTATTGTTGAGAAATGAGAACTAATGATAAATGAATGAATATTATCATTATATATTTTTTTAATAATTAATTGTTGGTTCTCATTATAATCTGTAAAATAAGATACTAAATTATCAAAGTTCGTAACTGGCTTGATTTTAGATATATACCTATAATAGTATTAAGATTTTATTTGAAGAATGTGTCTAATCGTGTTCAAATCACTTTTTAAATGGTCATTAAATTAAAATTAAACTTCTAGACTGACCAAAATTGTTAGTCGCAGTAAAATGAAAATAAAATTAATGGTAAATAAAACGGTGCTCAATTTTAACCAACCAGTACTTAAAAACTTACGCTTTGAGTCATTATAAAAAAAATCGCCATATTGTCACAGATATGGCGTCGAATATGGATGAAATTTCGCCCAGCATGGCTAAGTGGCTTGCAACGTACAAATACAGTGTGACATTGAAACAAAACAAAAGAATATCGTCCGTTACACAAAGTAACTAACGCGATAGCTATGTAAGGTTAGCTTTCGTCATTCATTATCGTCCTAATGTACGCCTTAAAACTTGACAGTTCATTCGAATTTGTCGTTCGAAAACACCAATCATTATACAATTTTCTAAAGGATAAATTTAGCATTGTCACGTATACAACTGAATAAATATCGATTACAAATCGGCATTGTTTCTTGTATTGCTAATTAGTGAAAATTTAAACACGGCGCAGAGTAAACAACAGGCTTACCCGCCAAAAAGCCGAACGCCTACTCAAGTCTCCATTTGGACGGTCGCCACTTACATTCAAATGATCTATTGTTAAGGTACGGTATGTTGAAACACTAACACAAGTAATAATCGTATATATATAATATATGTTTGTGTGAACATTAGCGATGCGAAATACCAGACATTTTAAGCGATGTCCACACTTGAAGATTTTGAATATCTCTTTGTTGATATAAAGCAAATATTTTAATATCATCGTTATTCTTTGTAGTCCAAACAGCACGGCCAAGATTTAGATTCTTCGTACTTCCAAGAAATATAAACATGTGGTTTATACCTGGGATACGCTTGACCTTAGTTATTTTAAATTTGTTTTAGATTTATTAAATAATTTAGGTAACCCATGATTAATATGTTAATGTATTGCTATTATTGTTGTCGATGTCACGTCTAAATCGATAACATAGCAAAGTTTGGTTTTTATTTATTAATTAAAAAACAGAATGACTAATGTATTTTTTAAATTTATTGTAGAATCAAACAATGTTAATTGTATAAAATATTATTATAAAGTAACAGCGGAAGACCGATCTAGACATCCTGTGAACAGTCATAATATTTGCGGTGCAGTCAGTAACAAGGATGCGTTTCCAGAACAAAAAGATTTTTGTTTAAATGAATATTAACGATAGGTACTTCATTTTAAAGGAATGAATTATATTATTATTTACCTTATAGTTAAGTCTATAGTTTGTATTGAGGAGTGTGTATGATTGAGAGATCAGCACCTGTGAATTTTACATCACCAGGTACACGGTTGGGCTAATGAACGTTGTATTATATTTTACGACAATAAAGTAGTTGCAAGAATACTGCAATATAAAAAAAAACAATATTTGAGTATAATTTGATTCGCAATATTTTATTACTAGCCGTGGCTTATTTCCTGCATTTAAATATATAAAAAATAACTAGTAACTCATTTAAAATGTATTTATTCACTAACAAAGTAAAAACTGCCACCACAAATAAGTAAGAGTAGCCAAATGTCACGGCCAACTATTTCTATCTAATAAACTACGTCGAACCGTTGCTATGTAAAAGGACAAACCAACCAGTAAACTTTCAGATTCATAATGTTTTGGATTTTGCACGAATGTCGTGATTATTCTATACAACTCATCGGAACATATATAATATTACTTCCTATAATGAAATATTCTACGTTATTTATTACGTTTGCATATTCCAATTGAAAAAGACACATAAACAAAGAATCCTTCAATTTAGATATTCCTTGCGGTTTGGTAATATATCTTCTTTATTGTGCTCCACAAACAGGTCTTGATTAATATATTTCTATTTTTAATATATTATATACCTTTACCTCCGTTGACATTAAAAATGCAACT
This sequence comes from Nymphalis c-album, assembly GCA_963151315.1. Lineage (NCBI taxonomy): Eukaryota > Metazoa > Arthropoda > Insecta > Lepidoptera > Nymphalidae > Nymphalis > Nymphalis c-album. The sequence goes on from OY720601.1 coordinate 7,138,850, forward strand.
GTTCATGAATCCACAGTGAAAACCTTAGATTATTCAAGATATCGACTCATCTGTCTCTGACTCAATGTCTCTCATCTTGTGATTCGAAAGGGCTGTAGAATATTCGGAACGCTGTTACTTAAGCCTCTTTAGATAAGCCAAAATCGTAATATTTAATAAAAATGTTCATAATAAATGTAATAAAAGAATCCATAGTGATAAAAACGACTTTCGTAAACAAACTAATCAGCTTTGACCATATCATATCGCATAATGCAATTACTGTCGTCAAATATTCTGTTTATATTGCATTTAGGTAAATATGTATTTAGAATACATATACAATGACATTTTATTATGTTCGAATATTTAAATATTCTTGTTTTTTGGCCTCAGTTGCTTAAGAATATTTTAAATTATATAATAATATATTAAGAGATTAACGTTTATCTTTATTTGTCTTTAGACTTTAGACATTAACTTCCTCGTTGTGCAAATAGCTAGTGAGGCTGCAGATACCGAGGTAGTTATAATCACGGGTTTTATTTTGGCGGGTCGGGGCCTTACCAATATAATAAATGCGAAAATGAGTTTGCTTGTTTCACGTCTTATTGCTAATTTAATCTAATATATTATCATGAAGTTTAGTATAAAAAATAGTAGGAGTAAAGAAAAGAACACCTTTAGGGCACCTAACAGCTGCCCCGCTCTGCTCACACAAGGGTGTAGCAGCAGGCGTAAAGTAGTAATAATAATTACTAGGCTTTCTTTCCGAAAGTTCTCAGTAGCAGCCCGGAGTATGGAATGTGGCTGTGTTTACACTCCAGTGCTTCGGTAAGCACGTCCTGTATCTTAACTATCGCCGGTCATGTCGGATTGTCGTCCCATTGGACTATGATAATAGAATGCACTTGTTTTTGCGCACAATCTTAAGCACTTTCATATATCCTGCTGTCATAATCAGATACTTTATAGTTCAGAATAAATAACGAGAGTGAAGCTACATTTAGAAGCTATTAAAATAACATTTATATGTGATAAATAATTGAACACGTTATCGCTGATACTTATTTGAAAGGATAACATAACATAACTTTATTAATGAAATTTATATCGGACCACCTTGGAAGAAAATGTTTTTAAAGACGAGATTCAAATGGCTTATCCATTGCAGTTTGTAGTGAAAATGTTGACTTCATTTTAATATTTTAGGTTTAGTCTAAACACACTATTTTTTCAAATATATAAATGTATTTAATCCATTACCTTGTATTACCAATGTATTCATATTAAACCATAAACAGGCTTACTGGCCAACGCATTAAATACCTACTATCCAACTTAATATACCAGGTGTTTGTTATGAAATCAATTCAAAGAAGAAATATGAGGACAAATATGAAGAATATTAACCAATAGACACATTCCTTTAATGAATGAATAAGTGATATATAATACCGAAGGCGTTGTTAATATTACATATTCTGGCACAGCTAATGCGGCACCTGGTGGCTACAAAGGACAGGAATGCGACGTCACAGCTTCGACGACGACATGACATCTATCAAATTCGAAGGCAATTTACCTTTAATGTCTTATTAATTACTTTTCTGCCTTAAATGTAACAGCCAGTAATCTTAATACGTATATTTGAATATCGAATCGTATTTTTAATAAATTAATTTCAAATTACTTTTTATAGAACGGTGACGTAATTACATAGCAATTGAAATTTATACCTACTATTAATATAATTTTGTTTGAGTTTTTTCATGTAATACGAAATCAAAGAGATAAAGTAATATCTCTGATAAAATTTATAAATAGTGATATCAAAACAATTTGAATGAAGTACTAATTTAAAAAAATATTTAAATTTAATAATGACATTGTATAGTTATTTCATGATTTTAATGTTATCATATAATGTAATTCAAATAAAATTCACTTTGAACTGGTTTCCATCCTATCGTACAACATTGACAATCGCGGGCGCGAATAGGGGATTCGAACAAATAATAATTTGAAAGTTCCCCTCGCAGTTACGACGGCTGCTGGGTTTTATCAGAGCAGATTATCGTCAGAGATACATGCGAGTGTGATAAGGATAGCGATAAATAAGCTGTTTAATATTGTTTGTGATAAAGACGGTACGTTATGCCAGTGTTATAACATCGCTGACTACGTAGCATCAAATTGTATGGATATTGTATATTGCTTGCATCGGATGACGTTATATTAAAATTAAATATAGTAGAATATTTTCTAATTATAAAAGCAAGTGAGTGTAAGCATTTGCGTAGGTGTGAGGACGGGAACAGAAATACATTTTGGCAACGGTTAGTTTTGTATATTATGCTGCGAATCCATCTGAACTCCGAACGTATGGAACATGTGTCACTTCATAATTTTTCTATTTGAAATTAATATTTTACGTCACGTTGGTATTTTTTAATAGCTCTATTATACTGTTTTTTTCCTTCTTTATAATTATAATTTTTTCCTTCATTATATTCTCTTTTAATTGTGAGCAAATTGTTGCTTTTACACCACGTATTTATCCGTTTTAAAGTAAATAAAATGAATTTAAAAATGTCAACGAATTTATCAATTTTTTTAATTAAGTCTAGTAAAAAATGTCTTCCACATAAATAGCAGAAACAAAAATGTTATGTGAACGTAAAATATTAATAATTGTCATATAACCCTTAAACCTGTTTATTTTATATTTCTATGTTATTCAAAAATACGTATGTTAATGAAGCAACAGAATTGTGTAATGATAAGGAAGGTTGATATGCAACGCACCTGGGCAGCGAGTAGGCGGGCCAGCGCCTATCTCGAATGTTTTGAAATGCACCACAGAACTGGAGAATAATGCGACAGAGGCCGTACAATAGATCCTTCTTGTTCACATTGGTACGTGGGTTATATAGAGTACATTTTATATTTTATGACGGTTACAAAGTACAAAAGTCTTTGTATCCAAGTTACGTGTACGTTACTCATACAATACAAATGTAGCTATAATTAATAATACTAAATTTAGATGCATGAATAGATTTAGACAGGTACCAAGTCGTCTTTCAATTAATACTATTAGTGCTATATTAATTATAATATAAAGCAAATATTCGATTTCTTTATTGTTAAAGTGAAGTATAAAATTAAGTTACATGATGGGTCTATAATTTAATGTATCCACATACTTAGAACTGTCCGTAACAAACCGGTCTTAATGGTTACGTTAATGACGTGGGCTCCGTATCGGTTGTAGGTATATTTATTTACTTGAGGTTTTGTTTGTGGTTTTGAAGACTCACTAATAAAAACGCTATAATGGTTTCAATTATGCATTCATTTATTTTCAATTTGTCACTTATATTTAATATTTTTAATTGGTTGTCTTACGAAATCATCATAAGTTGGCCTTGATTCCAACATCTTTAAGTTATTATGAGTATTATTTTCCAAAGACAAAAAGGAACATAGAAAGTGAGTTCATATAACTTTTTAATTTAATTTTATAACAGTGTTGAATACCGTATTGTTGTATGTCATACTGGTTACTGTATACTGATGAGGATAGTCCATTATTTATGTGTTGACGATAACACTGCTAGTTCCTTAGAAAGTTTCGTTTCTCTTGTATTAGGTTAATGTATATTCATTTCAACGATCGCTATACATTTAAGTCGTAGTTCAATGTTCAAGATCATCATTCGTAGAGTCGCCAGAGAATTAATGATTTTTAAGTGTAATTGTAAAATGTCACTCGAATTTCGCGTATTTCACACAGCAATAAAATATAATACGTGTTGGGGCATACCCAAAATGAATATTTATCAATGACTTACTGTACATATAGATAATTCTTTAGAACGATACAAAGTTTATAACTTTCATTTTTACATAATTAACCAAATTTAAAAGAATATATCGAAGTGATAAAATAATTAATGACTTTGCAATTAAGAATGAGTTAAAGTTTTTTTTTCTTAATTAGTTTTTACATTTAAAAATTTACGAAATGACTCGTAATAAAATGATGAATATTAATTTTAATGCCGGGTTAAATGTGTCACTAGCACTTAACTTTTATTAACTCTATGGTTTTAAGGTTCATGTTCTTAGTAACGAAAGTAAATAACTTTTAAATAAAAATCACGTTTTTAAAACAAGCTCGCCCGACTTGAACAAACGAACAAATATGTAAAATAGGTACTAGATTGTATTATCACAGCGTATGGAAGTATGTTATATTTTAGTTTCAACCGTTGGAACTGATTTAAAATTAGTCACGAGATTTGACCCACACGTAATATAAACAGTCTAAGTTAAACATAAGCTTGTTATATGTAAATACTAAATACAATGCAAGCACAAAAGTTATCTTAGAATTTGTAATCAAAACGAAATACATTCATAATTACCTTAGCAAGTAGACACATTCAATTAAAACATAGAAGTGACATGTTAACAATTATCTTTATTATTTATATTTTATAATATTTCATTTTGACGTAGAACTCGTATCCGTCCTGATTCTAAATAGACTGCGATAAGCGGATAACATTGTGCAAGTACAAAGGACGATTGATATTTGTTCTTTGCAAGTATAACCTGTTCCGTTAACAATGCTAAGTGGTTAAGTGTGGGCAGGAACTGTCATAGATACTTGGGTAAACATGTGACACCCAGGATGTGGTTTTGCTGCTTACTGTATCAGTTTTGTATCAAACTCTTTAATACGTCCTTTTTGTTACATGTTGACCCTACTATAATTGTAATGTTATGTTACATTCAATTTATATAATAACAATACTGTCTTTCTTTTTAGAGTGACGTATATATATTTATTTTATTATAATCTGACCGCCGAGACCGTGGCGTCGTTTCGCTAGATGTTACGCTTGTTTTGTAACGTTCAAACTTTATACGATATATTTTAAGAAAATAAGAAATCTAGAGCAATGTATTATATTAACATACAGCCAGCTGTAAATAGTTAGCTAGGACAAGGTCGAAGTAATGTCTAAAATTTTGAAGGATTTTTGAAATAAGCATATGTAATAGATAGAACTATTTGAGATACATATGAAATGTATACATTGTCAAACTGAGTAAATTATATATTGATAACTCAATACATTTTTTTAAAAAATTTAAGGTCGAGTTTTACAATGCTGTTTATTATAGAGGAGTGAAAATTGCAAGACACTGATTCGAATGTTTTGAACGTGTGCCAACATCCAGCTAACGACGACAAGGAAAAAATAGCTGTCAAGAGTTACGTAACAGTGCAAACGATGCGTTCACAATTTGTCAGGTCACAGCTGAAGCTTTACCAAATTCTTCAATTATAATAAAAAAAAAGAGTTTATCTCCTTTACTTTTATTTGCATTTAGCGCCAAATGCTGTAAAAAAAGTACAATATGAATGCACTCGTAGGCTATTGTAAGAGTAATAAATTTTTGTTCAACGATAAAATCTTCTCGTATGTAAAGCTCTTTCGTTTGGTATGTTATGTATTATCGGCAGTCACTGACCTCGAATTATGCGAAAGATATGCCAAGGTGATAAAGTGATAACTACCTAAGATTTAGCCGTAACAAAAAGTGTTTTGATTTCAATTCAAATTCGACTTTATTGAGTTAAATAGATGTCATAAAAATGGGAATTGCATATGACTTCGTATATTCGTATGTCAGCGTTTTCACTATTACAAATATTTTCTGTAAAAAGGATTTTGTTTGCCACATTTTCAAGCCTCAAAATAGCGCGTTCTAGAGTAGGAAGTAGGTTACTTTTTATACCGAATAAATTGGTAGTACTATTTTTATACAAAAACGTTACAATATTGCAAATATGTACTCTTGTTAGTCTCTTTCAAACATTAGATGTTGTAGTTTTGTTTGCTTTTGAACAAAATGAAAATTTCACATTTCTAGCACTGTTGGGTTACGTATTATATATTATGTCGAAATTAAATTTTGTGGTCCCTTATTTTTCTCGTAAAATTCAAACATTAAAATTTACGTTGAATTTACAAAATGAACCAAAATTTTGATAATTCAATAATTGTACAATATATTATGGTTATATACTTATATTGTTCTTAAGGATATCAAAGTTTTTGTCAATTATGAAAGTTAAAAATAAACAGAATGCAAAACGCGTAAACCTGACTTGTTCTTCGTCGGTGGTATTAGAAATTTTATGCGTTGTGATTGATAAGATTTTTTTTATGGCGAGAACATAATAGTTTTACATAAAGTAGTAAAATTACTAGTTTGGCCATCTTTATCACTTTCACGAATGATTTCTAGCGCAATAAAATGAATGTTTCATTTTATCCATCGTGATGTCTAAAACATTGTATGAATCATACAATTTAATTAACTGATTATACAAAATATATATAAGTACAACTTTTAAAAATGTAGAATTTTAAATCATACGACTTAGGGCTCTTCCTTTAATTTATGTTTTTTTTTATACTCTATGATAGGGGCGGCCGTGCATATGGGCTACCTGACGGTAAGTCATCAACACATTAACTGTGTAAGAAATGTAGCCAATGCGCCATCAACCTTCGGAATTAAGATGTTATGTCCCTTGTGCCGTAATTACACTGGCTCACTCATCCTTCAAACCGGGACAATATCAAATGCTGCTGTTTTACGATAGAATATCTGATGAGTGGGTGGTACCTACCCAGATGAGCTTGCACAGATCTCCATATTATAGACACATTTATCATATTATAGATATTAGCAGACATTATATGAGTTTCATCAATTACGTGTGTTGTGTATTTGAACATTTACAATTTTTAGTCAAAAATATGATAAATTAATTTTAGTATGATAAATAATAATAATTAAAACGTAAATTTGGGTTAACTTTAAAACCACGAACCTCAATTTCTAACCGGTATATTCTACAAAATTAATGATTCATAATTGACGAATTTAACAAGCGTCATGTTTTCCTTTTCTGGTGTTCAATAAGGAAAACATTGTTCTAGTAACCTCTTTGCGGAAGACCGCTTCCAGTGTGCGGTGGGCATGTGACTGGTCGGATGACTTCTCCGTAGACGCATCTCAAGTTGTTTGGCCGCGACATTGACCCGTCAGCCACGTACGGCCAATGCACTGAGTCCGACTGTCGCAGGCTCTTTGTTTATATTGTGTTTGTGTCCTGCAGCTTTTGTGCAACGGTCGTTATCCTTACGCATAGATGTGTAACATTTACCGTCTTTCGTAACAAAAAACAACCTTGGAATATTTTGGTGAAAAGGAATTGTAAAAAACAAAGTATTCTTTAGTAATGTTTTGTGACTGGAATTTATTGCATAAATTCGATGTGCAATTTATACATAAGACAAAGTTTTGCAAAAGACATTGCTTTGCCTACATGTTATATCAGCATTTTTAAATAATTAAGTAATTAATTACGTATGCTTAAAATTATATATGACCTGATAACGTGATGAACGGAAAGAATAAATATTTATTTTATTATCAAAAAAAGTGCAAACAAAATAATTAAGTTATTAACGAAATAATATTTCCTAACTTGCTTCAGTCTATCACACTGATATTTAAAACATACCATAAACAGATTTATTTTTGTATTAATATATTTTAAATAACCTAGCCCTATAACAGTGCTTTCGCAACTTGTTAATGGCATTCCACCCGTGTTGAGCTCACATGATGCGTCAGAGTGTTCGTCATAGACCTGCAGTGCTCCACGTAAATATAGCACCTTAATGATGCATTTTCATATAGACTCATGAGGCCATAGTTTCCCTGAAACACGGGTTTAATGGTGACGTAAAGGCAGACGCCCGCGCTTTCAGCGGCGCCTGCGTCGGACCCATTTTAGGACATGACTAACGGAAATTCGATTCCTCTCGCTCCGGCCCGCTCCCGCCCGTGGGATGCGGTGTGCACCCGTCTCCCTCGCACCAAAAGCTTCAAGAAATCTTTTAATAGTGTCCACGGCCGCGATCTACTTTCAACTTGCGGCGGGAAACTATAAAAATTTAATTTGAGTTTTCCGATTTTTCTTTGGCCATTAATTTAAAAACGCATTAGAATAATAATCGCATATGCAAGTTGGTAATTAATAAATACAATATGAGAAAATAAGTTTAAGTTACTTAGTTTAAAAAGTATTGTATGTTTATTTAATCACTATTAAATCTTTAATTTTTTACCGCTATCGTATTATTTTTTCCAAAATGTGTCGAGCCTAGTATCTTCTTACTCATTAATATTCTATAAGCAGACGCATACTAAAAATAGATTCATAATCTGATTTTAAAATACTATCAGTAAAGCGGCCCGGTTATTTTATTTTTCATACGTACTGGCGATAAATAATCATGGGGGTATCTGATATTATTTATCTCAATAAATATAAACACAAACACCATGAAAATAAGTCGTAAATGTGATAAGATAAATTGTGCGCGAAATATTATGATCAGTATTTGATATTAGTTTCTCGTAACCGGTGTCAATTTGTCATTATAAACTGACCTTTTTTTGTTGTTTCTCCCAAGCCGGGTCTAGGAGACCCTCGCGCTCCCATTCCTCCTCTTGTTCCATGTACCCATCCCCGTACTCATAATTATTTGTTATCACCCCGTTGTCCATCATCATGGTCACCGCACTGACCGTCGATTTCGATGTTCGTTCGAGCCTATGACCGCGAACTCGTGTGTGTTAGTTCGCACCGCGCACTGCAACAAGCAGCCGGCCACACGCCTGCTGCAAGAAGACTGGCGCCCGAGCGCTACTTACGGCAGCGTGAGGAACTTTCGAAATGCATTCCATTCTACGCGCGAAGCTGTCATTCCAATGTCAAATTTATGATTAGTCTGTGGTGTGGTATATTTAGTAGGGTAACACTATTCATGTATATTAGTGCCATCTAGTGATGTATTGTTATAAACAATTTAAGAATTTATGATTTTATCCTTGCTCTATACTTAGAGTAATTTTAGAAGCTGTGGCGATGTTTTTTGTGTTATGGTTATTATTAGATTTTGTTTAAAGAACTAGGAACTTTACGATATTCAGTAAATATGTTTAATTATAAATGGTTTCCGATCTATTCATCATTATATTCAAAACTTATAATATAAGTAGGAAATTAAACCATTGTTTTCGTTAGAAACTAATCAATGATTCGATCTTTCTTGAGTCAATTTATTTATAGATTTATTTCAAACTTATATAGTAAGAACCGAGGTGGCATCCAGTAAAATATACCTACAAAATATTTACCAATAAGCTATACTTATATTATAAAGAGGAACGATTTTATTTTTTATTTGTTTATTTGTTAAGGTTAAAGTCAAAAACTGCTGGACCGATTTTAAAAAAATCTTTCACCATTAGATAGCTACATCTTTACTGAGTGATATAGCCTATAATATATTTAAAAAAATTGAGATCCTCACCTAAAATGGAATGTTTAGTCTATTTAATAAAAACTTATTTACGTATTTGCTAATAATAGTTTTCGCGGACGAAGTCGCGGGCGAAGTGCTAATGGTATTCAAAACACGCAGCGCATGAAATAAAAATTTTACAAAAATACACAAAAAAAAATTTATTCACCACATAAAATTTCCTTGAATAATAATCTTGCTCACGCAAAATAACAGATATAGATATAATTTTGTATTCTTTGAAGATTCCATATATTAACATACTTTATAGCAACATACACGATCACAGGAAGGTTAAAATTTTGGAATAGAAAAGTTATTTAATCATTAGAGAGCTTGATACGTCAATAATATTTGGTGTTACTACAAATTAAAAACTATTTTATACATATTATATGAGTATTACACATAATGTTGAAATGTTAATATATAATTAATATGTTATTACATAATAGCAACATCGACAACACATTCGCTGAAAATCGCGTTTGGTTTGGTAAGCGTTCACAGGCGAGATTGCTACACATAAAATATCTTAACTGTTTGTTTTATATAGTTGTAAGTAACAAACTATTCTGAAAATTTTAAATATTTTGCCTGAATATGTTAGCCCATTATCTTTTTAAATGTAGATATTTCTCGCCTGTGTCGCTAAGTATATATTTTTAACGAAGCTTTGAGCAACACTAAAGAACACAGGTATAGTGTTTAAAATACATATAAGAATGACTTATTTTGTATATTTTAAGAAGTATAAAAATTCACAGATAATTTAATTTCTGGTAATTCCACATCGTCTGAAATGTAACTTTAGGCTACTAATATATAATTTTCATAAACATCTATAACAGTTTATCAAATGTTGAAATCCATTTTACAATATATTTAAATTTATATTTTTCTAACATTACAACGTAAATGTAAGTGTCCCATAGCTGGGCTAAAGCCCTCTCTTGAGAAGATTTTGGAGCTAATTATACTACGCTGCTCCGATGCGGTATACATATGAATGATACATATATATTAAGCACATGAAAATTCAGTTGTGCTTTGCGCAGCTAAACCCTCTAATCTATGATTAATGGTCACGTGTTCTGACCTTCGGGCTATCTCAGCTCAAATCCAGTATTGGGTATTATTAAATCTACTTTTTTTATATCTTGGAAATAATAGAAATTTTATAGTATATGTATGCGATAATGGTAAGTCATCACCAACGCCCATTGGCATTGTAAGATATGTTAACCATTGCTTACATCGCCAATGCGCCGTCAACCTTGAGAACTAAGATGTTATGTACCTTGTGCTGTAATTTGGAACACAACAATATCAAGTACTGCTGTTTTATCTACCGAGACGAACTTGCACAAAGTCTCTAATCTTTGATGAATGGTCACGCAACAATCAACCACCGCTATAAATAATGAAGTTTCTACCAACGCAAATGAAGTATTATATTTTTTAAATAAACTTTAAATATTTGTAAAATGGATCAACAATATATTTAATTTACATATAATTCTATAACACTTGGTTCAGAAGATTTTTATTTCAACAATTAGGTAACAGGTCACATTTATTATATACTGTTGAATCAAACTTGGATTCTAAATTATATATCTTATAATATAATACAGTTTTCATATCGCTTTACTACACATCGTTTAAGTAAAAGACAACATACTAACGACAAATAGATGTAGCATATTTTTTTTATACGGTGTACATGTGTACTTTTATTTTCAATCAAAATCCAATATTTGTAACATCATTTAATATGAAATTAACTTTTAAAAAGCAATTTGACTTCTATATGTAACTTATGTTTAACAATGCGAAAAAAAATTATAATGACAAAAAGGCAGACATCATTTAAAAAATATTGCACATATTTTGGCTTGATATATTTTTATTTATAAATAATACTGCGTCTAGTTCTTATCCAAAGTTGGAGTACCAATGCAAACATTTCAGTCATACTTACTTACTTATAAAATTATAAATGAAAATATCAATAAGCAACTAAGAAGCGAGATTATAGAGTCCATTCATTTAAAATTATTATTAGAGGCATCCAAAACACATTTAGATCATAATATTAAGAGCTACAATACTTTTACAGGAAAACACTGATTTTCTTTTGTTTATTTTTCTTTTTGTTAACTAACACACAATTATATTCTATATTAGAAACAACAACGGAATTATATATACTGGATTTTTTTTGTCATTCATTCGAGGTAAATACTACAATGTAGGCACACGAAGGTTTAATGGGAAATTTAAAGCTTCATTTGTTGAATAAAATATATGTAAGATGTAAATGTTAATATATGATATATATTTAAAATACGATTGTGCGAATCACAGGAGAAGATAGCAATTATATTTGATTAGAATAAGAAAAAAAAAAATGAAAGATGTCGATAAAAGTGAAGACAAGGGTCCTATTGCAGGAAGAAAGAGATCTCACAGATGTGATTCAACTACACACATTATTCTACATAAACTTAATATTTGTTATTGTTTACTGAGTACACTATATGTATTATTGAATAATGTAACATTTTACATCTAACATTTAGAATTCGATTACATGTATTTATAATATATCTAATCTTTTATCAGCGATCAGTCAATTTTTGCGTGCCAGATACTACAAGCAGTTATTGGGAATGGATCTTTTCGGATACTAAATCGTAAAAGTGGTATACGGTACTTAGAGATAGAAAGATGCCTCCAAAGTCTAAATTGTACAGTGAGCAAAATGATTCCGCTTTTAGTTAACTGTCAGGGCGGATATTTTTCACATCATAAGGTTTATTGTAATTGTAAATGTAATAAATAATATAAGTATATGTAATTAAACAATTTTTGACAGGTCCCGAACCAGATTATCTATTTTTTATTAAAAAATCTGATCACAGAAGTGACTTTTCTCATTTAATCTTTATAAATCTTAGTAATATAGTACATAAAATACTGTTTTTTTTTTTAATACGCCAGACTACAACGTTTTTTCTCAAACTTTTGGTACCAAAAATACAGATGATTATACTGAACACGTCTAGCTAGATGTAAAAAATATATAGGTATCAATGAACAACAACAAGGAATAGGTATCCGAGAAGTGTACAAATATTTCTCGCACCTCTACTAAAGTACATCTATAACAATAATACTTTTAGAAGGCGTCATCATACCACAATGAGAAGAACCCAATCCTATCGCTCTTCGCAATCTATCTAATACACTGATATTCCTCACAGCTCCAAGTTTATATTCCGTAGTCAAAACTTTCGAATTCGGAAAATCTCGAGTCCTGTTTCTGGAGACGTTGCTGGCAAGCCTCGATATAACCTTCCTGTATCCTGTACATTCCTGAGTTCGCTTGATGCATCAAAGTCTCGAGGATACGTTCGTTCTTAATAGCCTTTGATGGTAGAACCACTTTAATCAATTCCTGTGGCGATATTCTATGCAGTTTCAAGTCCCTGGCTAGCCTATCCATAATGCATTTAAATTCATTTTTGGCATCAGTCTTATTGGCAGATTTGGCTTTGATCTTATTACGGGCCCAACTAAGCATTGCTTCGAATTTTCTCACCTCAGGTACTTCAAGGTTTCTACACATGATCATCTGCACCATAGATTCTGAGAGATTCAGAAATTCAGAAGTCTGGAACAGTGCATAGGCTCTCTGTTCAATGAAGGCCAAAATCATATTTACCAGTTCCGAAGCTGACGTATATCGCCAGTAGTAGTTTTCCAATGATATAAGCATTGTGCACACCTAAAGAAGAATAAATCGACACTTAGTATTTTAGGGCACGTTGTACCGTATGGTTATTTGATATTAAATAATAAAACTGACATATTATAAATGCTTTGAAAACATTTTGTAACAGACAAGGTATTAATGATAATAATTATGAATATTTACCACTTCTATTCTTAAAAATTGCTTGGCATGATGGAAGCAAGCCTGAAGTAACTCCGGTAGATCGTAATGCTCAGCGGCACAGATCAGTCCGGGAATGGAAGCACAGGTCAGTGGACAACTGCCCGTGTGCAAGTAGTCCAAGAGTATTCTAAATGTTTCCGGGTCAAATTCGATAATAGAGAACTGTAAATAATAAAACTTCTGATTAGGGACGTTTACTCATAACTATGTTTCATAATTATATTTTATTATTATTAGATTATATTTATTTCATATAACAAATGTAACGTTAATTAAATCTGTTAACTTTACGCAAACATTATACCTCAGTCTGAGCGAGTTTGGCACGGTCGACTTTTTGCGCATCAGCGCATACCGAGAGCCTTGGCACCGCCAGAGCGGCATTTTTTTCTTTCTCCTTGTCTTTACTTTCTTTATCTGTGAAATAGTAATTATTAACCAAATATAGTTGTAAGTAAAAATAATAATATACTAAATATCATCAATTAAAAATGATTCTTCGAACTCAGTAGGATTTCACTTTCGCAAAATCATCTATTATATATTCTTTAAAAAAATCTTGACCACTTACTGGAACAATCTTGGGAACTAGCCCATTTCTTCTTGTCATCAGCATTAAGTTGTGAATGCTGTTTCCGTATTGATCGTCCCCAGCCTGCTGTTATGGTGCCCAGGCGAGAAAATGCTCTTTTTACCATTGGAGAACTAGGCACGCTTTTCGGTCTGGAAAACATAGTTTACTATTATTAACAAATTTATTGACTTGCGCAAAATAAACGGAAGAATATAAATTAAAACAATTGAATGTATGCACCGTTTTTTATATTACTAAAGAACAGATGACTTTTAGAATATGAGGTGATAGCGACTGAAAATTATTTAGACCAAAGTTAAAAATGTACTTTAATTTATAATTTGTTAACAATTATACCTCGGTGACTCGATGTCTGGCACTTGTAGAAAGTTGCTGCTTTTTTGCCGGGCGGGTGTCGGCGACAGCAGAGTGGGCGCTGGGCGCGCAAGCAACTCTGCCACGGGCACTTGTGGAGAACCGAAACCAGTTTGTATGCCGTAAAGCATTTCTTGGAATACTCTGAAAATAGAAAAAATAAAATATTTATTGCATGTTAAAGTTGAAAGGTTTTTTGAAAGATATGTAAGTGATATTTTTATACACACCGGCTTCTTACACCTAATATAGCTCTTACACCAATAAACTTAGTTTTCTGTTTCGATTGTCCAACTAGAAACACAACGTCGAAAAGTTGGGCGTTTTGTGCAGCGTTAAGTTCATTGTTAAGGAAAACCCGTGTGAAGTCTTTGGCTAATTGGTCGTAGTCTTCGAATTGATCTCTGACTGAATCTAGCAGAGGAGACGATGGTCGCATATGACCGATTGGGCGCCATGATCCTAAAAAATAATTATAATTTAAATAAACATTAAAAATGATTCTTAAAATGACATTACTATATTAATTTTAAACGGTAAAGCCACCTCGACATTATTTAATGTTAAAAAAAGTTGACCAATGAACTTCGTGTTTGTCGTCGTGCCAAAAAAGTTTTATATTTAAAAATAGGTCAATAATTGTCAACTCTTTTTGATATAGATATTTTGATCTTTTGTATCTAACAAAACTTTACATAAATACACGTACGTACCTCTCCTATATGGTTTTGGTATTTGTCCAGTTTCAGCGTGATTTTGTAAATTGGCAACAATGTCTTCTAGCATTTGGCTCCTCGTGCGTTCTTGCATTCTTGCAAACTTAGGTGCTGAGTATGATGCCCTTTCACCGTTGACTATTTTAGTTAGTAACCATTCTCTGAAATAAAAAAAATAATCCATACACATACATCGCAACTTTATTTATAATATTTGGTCTGCTTTTTGTTTCCCGTTGCCTGTAAAATGATAATACGTACGAAATACAAAGATTCATGGTGTCAAATTTAAACGTTTCTATTAAAACTAGAGTGAGGTCGCGCCCGTGCAAGGTGCATGTTGTGTGTTATTGTCTCCGCTTTCTAAATTCAGATTTTAAATAAATATTGTGTTTTAAGTTATAAAAACTGTTAAACTTTATTTGTTTCGAAGTAATTTAAATTCTGTGAAATTTTAATGACGTTCTGTGCTAAAATAAGTGAATAATCAACTAAAACAGTGTTAAAACTTTCCGTTATTGAACTGGTTTAAATGCTATTACTCATTAGCAAGTGCAGATTTAATAATACTATGCTGCAATTGGCTCAGTAACTCTATTGAGAAACTAAACAGTACAGCTAATGTTCAACTAATTCAACCTATACTGTAGTCGCTTGGTGGCGCAGTGGCTTTTGCTCCAGTTTTAACAGTGTGACCGACCGATCAAGGTTCAAACCCCAACCGGACCGAATATTTTCTAAGTTTCTTTACTATTTGCATTATTGTTTCTCTGTCCTGTTACAATTCTCATAAATATGAACTGTGCCGGCTGTCGTAATAAAATACCTCAAAAAGAATTTATGAGCTGTCAGCAATGTAAACAAAACTATGATCTCCTATGTGCGAATATCTCTCCAAAAAGATATCATTTAATGTCTAACGATAATAAATCTACTTGGAAGTGCCATGGTTGTCTTAGCAAACTTCCAAAGAAAAATAATACGAATACGCCCGTTAGACCATCACACTGCAGTGCAGTTGACACACAATCAAGTGAGAGTATGGATATTAATAATGTTACATTAAGAAAAAAAAGTATTCAAAAAAGTGGTGACAGTATCGACTTTGAGGCCCCAGTAACTAAGGAAGCTTTACAAGATATGTTAGAAAAACTTAAAAACGAAATGTCTTCAGTCATATCTAGAAACATATCCGATACTTTAACCAATCAACTAAGTGACATTAACACCGAATTAGGAGGACTTAGAGAAGCTATGAACTTTTTTAGTGATCAGTATGATAATTTTAAGAAATGTTTAGAAACTAGTGCTGCCACTATCCAAAAATTACAAACTAAAAATGATCAGCTAACGTTGGAAGTAAAAGATCTCACTACGCGATTAAATCTTACTGAACAATATATGCGCGAAAGTAACCTGGAAATTAATGGAATTCCGGAACATAAGACCGAAAATCTCGTGAATACTATTGGACAGTTAGCTAAAACTGTTAATGTAAATCTCTTAGATGATGATATTATACAAGTAACACGAGTTGCAAAGTTGAGGAATGATAGTAACAGGCCACGTACGGTTATTGCAAGACTGCGTACGCCGAGACATCGTGATATTTTATTGGCAGCTGTTCAAACATTTAATAAAAAGAATAAAGACGAGAAATTAAACTCCCATCATCTGGGTTTTGGTGGTACGCGATCGCCAGTGTATGTTGCAGAGCATTTGACTCCGTCGAACAAGTCACTTCATGCTGCTACGAGAGCCAAGGCTAAAGAGCTAAATTACAGATTTACTTGGGTCCGTAACGGGAGAATCTATGTCCGCAAAAACGAGTCCAGCCAAGCCATACTAATTAGAAATACGGATAGTATTAAGTTAATAGTTTAAGGGGAAAATATGTTATCCATGATAGTGTGATTTTAAATTTACTATTTAAAAATGTTTGAACTATATTATCAGAATATTCGAGGTATCCGTACGCGGACGAATCAAATGTACAAAAATATTTTATTGTGTTCTTATGATGTCATTGTATTTACTGAAACCTGGCTAAAGGCTGGTGTATATGACAGTGAATTTATAGATTCGCGTTACAATGTTTACCGAAAGGATAGATTCATTGTTGGAAATAGCTGTTTAGGTTCTAAGCCAATAACCAAGCAGGATGGAGGAGGCGTATTAATTGCTGTTTCAAAAAATATCGATTCATGCAGGATATCGAGTTGGGAAACTGATGGAGAAGATTTGTGGATCATTATAAATACAAAAATTGGTAACAACCTGATTAAAATTGCTATAGGAGTTGTATATTTGCCACCCCCATCCAGATTGGATACACTCAATGAATTTCTCGAGAAGGCTTCAATAGCATTGCAGCACTGTGATAACGCTATTATTTTGGGTGATTTTAATTTGAGTTCAATTATATGGAAAGAAAGCAATGATTATTCATATATGTATCCGATAAAATATCAGAGTGCAATCGAGAAATCGTTGATAGATTTTGCCAATCTTAACAACCTCAATCAGTATAACAATATAACTAATTGCAATGGTAAAATCCTAGATTTAATTTTTAGCAATCTATCCAATATAAAAGTTCATAGCACACCAGATCCGCTACGGGAAATTGACAAATACCATCCCAATTTAGTATGTACTATTGAAAACTTAAATTTAAAGATGCTTCCACCTAAATCTCGACTGAACTTTAATTTCTATAAAGCAGACTATACCAAAATACTGGCTGAACTGGAACGTACAAACTGGGATAATCAGTTTATGCAATGTAGTACTGTAGACGACATGGTTTCCATTTTTTATGATGTTCTCGAGTCCCTTATCCAAAAATATGTTCCGAAGTCAATAAAACGTGGCTCCAAAGGCTATCCGATTTGGTACACTAAGTCAATGATAAATTTGTTGAATGAAAAATATAAATTAAGGCTAAGGCATCGAAAATATAAAAATCCGCGTGATCAACTTGAATTTGAACTTATCAGAGACCGTTGTAACAAACTATATGATGAGTGCTATGCAAATTATAAAAGAAATATCCAGGATGCTCTTATTAAAAATAGTAAATCGTTCTGGAAATTTTTTGATAAAAAATCTAAAAAAAATTCTATTCCGTCCGTCGTGCACCTTGAGAATGTAATAGCAGAAAGCGGCTCTGATATTGCAAACCTTTTTGCCAAAAATTTTGCATCTATATATTCGACTAAAATACATGACCACCAAAGCTTCCCTATATCTCAAAATACGTTTACAGTATATCCTCAATATACTGAAGCCGAAGTCTATAATGTTTTAAAAAATTTGGATGCGTCAAAGGGTGCTGGACCTGATAACATTCCGTCTCTGTTTGCAAAACGTTGTGCTGCTCATTTATCTCGACCATTAGTGGCAATCATCAATCGATCCCTTACTGATGGCAGATTTCCTCAACGATGGAAACAGGCTAGAATTTTACCAATTTATAAGAAAGGTGCGCAGGATGACATCAAAAACTATAGACCTATTTCTATTTTGTCTTGTTTTTCAAAAATATTTGAGACCCTAGTTTATTCCAGCGTTTATCCTACGATAAATAATATTTTAACACCCCACCAACATGGTTTTAGGAAAGGCTATTCAATACAAACTAATCTACTTTCTTTTGTTACTGATATTTCCCATTCATTAGATGCAAGACGTGAAGTAGATGTCATTTATACTGACTTTAGCAGTGCTTTTGATAAAGTAGACCACTTAATTTTAGTTAAAAAGTTAAAGTCAATTGGTTTTGATGGTCCTGTTTTAAATTGGTTTAAGTCGTATCTGACCGATCGTCCTCAAATAGTATCTATTAAAGGGTATGAATCAGCCGTATATTATGCTAAATCAGGAGTTCCTCAAGGTTCCCACTTGGGTCCACTGTTGTTTTTAGTGTACATCAATGATATCACTCAATACATACGTCATAGCAAATATTCCCTCTTTGCTGATGATCTTAAAATATATCAGACAGTTAAATCTTGCTGTGACGTACAATTAATCCAAAAAGATTTGAATGGTATTCAACACTGGTGTGCACTCAATAATATGAAATTAAACCCAAAAAAATGTTACCACATTCGTTTTACCAAAATGAGAATAAACGCTTGTCCAGCTGAATACACAATTAATGGAGAATCGGTTGAACAAGTTGATGACGTTCGTGATCTCGGGGTTATAATCGACAAAAAACTCTCATTTGTTCCTCATATTGAAACCATAGTCAAGAAGGCATCACAAATGATCGGCTTCATAAAGAGAAACACAAAAACTTTTAACAGTAACACCAAGATTACCCTATATAATGCTCTTGTACGAAGTCTTCTTGAATATGCGTCCCAAGTATGGAACCCCACGTATACAGTTCATTCACAGAGAATAGAAAACTTACAACGTGCATTTACCAGATCTCTTGCTTTTGATTGTAGTGGATTATCACATAGAACACCATATGACACGCGTTTAAATTTCTTTAAAATGGAAACCTTGTCTAAACGTCGGCAAATGCATGACCTGATATTTTTATATAAAATTATTAACGGGGTAGTCAGAAGTGAGGACCTTCTGTCGTATATTAACATCTCAGTACCCGTTAGACCTCCTAGAAAGCCTATTTATAAAATATTTCATACAACGGTCTCTCGCACCAATGTCGGCAAACATTGTCCTATGAATAGACTTTGCTCTGAGTACAACCAACTATGTTCTAAGATCTCACATCTTGACATATTTTCTGATGCCTTGCCCAGATTTAAGAAAAAAATCTATCAATAAAAAAAAAAAATCGTCTGTAGTCACATTTTATCACTGTACTGTTACTAAGATATAATTGTTTTATTTTTCATTTGTGGTTTTTTTTTTTATTTATGGTTTTATATATTAGTTTTGTATATTAGGTCTTATGATTTTTCTTTAATATATATATATATATTTTTTTAATTATTACTTAAATTCAACAGGTAGACAATAAGTTTTATTTGTGTGAATGTTGTGTACATCTGTAATTGTCACTCATATCAGGTCCTAAATTTTTTCCCTTGTTTTATCTGTTATTTATAAGTGCTGAATATGTGTGATGTTGATGTACCTTTTAAATAAATAAATAAATAAATTAATATAAAACACGATTTGGTTCATATTATTAATTGCTAGTAACACTATATTATATATATTTAAAATGTACTCGGTGGTAGAGCTTTTTGCAAGCTCGTCTGGGTAGGTATTACCCACTCATCAGATATTCTACCGCAAAACAGCAGTATTTGGTATTGTTGTGTTCCGGTTTGAAGGGTGAGTGAGCCAGTAATAGCTAGTGTAATTACAGGCACAAGGGACATAATATGTTAGTTCCCAAGGCTGGTGGCATTGGCGATATATGCAATGGTTAACATTTCTTACAATGCCATTGTCTATGGGCGATGGTGACCACTTACCATCAGGTGGCCCACATGCTCGCCCGCCATCCTAAGCAATATTTTTTTTATATAAGATACGTAATAATTACCTAATGCGTAATAACAACGCATTAAATAATTGTGTAAAAATATATTATGAATTAATTAACGTTTTTACAAAGAAGTAAGGAACACCTACACATGAGTTTGATTGCTCAGACATGAGACAGGAAGCTTAAAAGCACTCGTGTACAAACCTGAACATGGGCCCTTTGTCGAACACGCTCTGTTCCCACAAGTAGGGTTTGTAGGCGCCCACCTCGTCCCGGGTGACGACCGACACTTCATACCTAGTGGGCCGCCTTTTTGATTTGGTTGACACCCTCACTGGAATTTTAATTTTAACACTTTATTACATCCCCAGCACTACAGAGTAGCTCTTTAGCCATTTCGGTTATATGCGTAATGCTTTATTTTATAATATTGCGACCATAAAGAAATTGGCTACACTTTTGTTTGTCAAATTATTTAAAAATATTTTTTGTTAATATTTTTTTTAAATGATGAAGAATTGTTATTATAAATAGATTGATATTATTTTAGTTTTTTCTTCTGAGCTTAAACGATTCACATTATTATCATATAAAAAAATTACCTAGTATAAATGTGTGTAAGAAATGGCTTTTGATACACGCCGGTGAAAAGGCTGTATTGTCTGCTTCGAGAAACACCACACATACAATATCGTTGCCTATATGACGTTTCCTTTGTAATTTCTGCGCGTCGTGTTTTTCGTATGGCAATAGAGTTGACACGTGGAACATGATTTCAATTCCTCTCCAATTCGTGTAGACAGAATATAATCCGGTTAAGTCATGTACTGTATCTAGACCACCTTTGTATTTATCGAAGCCTGAAATGTATATAATACAAATAAAAAAGAAGTCATGCAATGTTTATATGAAAGTCATTTAGTATTGGCGAATAAAACGAAGTTTGTAATTCATATAATATTACTTCTTCCAAACGTAGTAAGCGTAAAAACTGTTATAAGTATATAAGTATATAGTTACTAGAAGACATGTATTTTGAATTATATTATTACTCTGAGAATAATAAACAAATAACTAAATTAGTTTTATACCTTTGAGACGAACTTTTTCGCCGAGAACTTGTAAGAACTCCTCAAAAAACGGGGAGTTCTCATTATTGTCCAAAATTTCCTCTTCGGTGTATTGATTTTCTTTCACATATATCACCCCAACTTTTAGCTCTGATTTGATGAATACCTAAACATTTGATAACAGTTACTAGTTATTTTTTTTGAAATATCAGGACATAATTTATGTCAAACAGCAAGTCGGCTATTTGTACTTTTTCTTCCAATTAAGATTTTTAGTAATTGGTTTGACAGCAGGTAGGACAAGGGCTTGTTGTTTGTTGAACTTTTTTTTTATATAATAAACATATTCTTAAAAATATTTAACAGAAGCAAAATTTTGTTACAAAGGCAAACCGACTAGATTTTTATGTTCTAAGAGAGTAATATTTTTTGGAAATATTTTCATATAGGTAGTCAAAAGAATATTTTTGGATACATTTAAATTAACAGAGAAATACATTTTATAATTTAATTAACGAATATATTTTATATCCAGTAACAGGCTGTAAATGTCCCACTGCTGGGCGAAGGACTCCTCTCCTCTTTTGAGGAGAAGGTTTTTATATAAGTAACTTAAAAAACGTAACAATAGTAGAAACATTTAGTATTAAAACTCATTTAATGACACATTAAAAAAAAAGAAAACAAACAAGTAAGTTTCATTTATTGATTATTGTATAAAAAATATGTATGAAAAAATAATAGTAACTTTAATGACAGATGAAATTGTCATATTAAATAACTATGGAAAATATATTTCGTTACCGGTTCTAAAAGTTTCGTATGATGTACTAGCCCAAGGGGTTAGAAATAGGTTAAAGTTATGTTTCAATTTATTGTTCTATTTATAATAGAGCTATTAAGGCAATATATTTATTTTCATCAATCATTCAATTTCATTATCAAATTACCCTCAAGTATAAGAAATGTGAGTTCACTTGGCACATTTAAGACGCGACTAGCCGCATATCTTATAAACGATCATTCGCTTCTTAGCAAATAACTAAAATGTGTTAAGTGAGTAATAAAAGTACGACGACGAATGTAATAACTAATTTTAAGTTCAACGTTGTTCTCATGTAAGTGACGTTTTTGTCTTTATGGGAATAAATATTCTTTAAACCTATTTATAAGATAATCATTTTGAAGCTTCACGAACTTGTTGTCAATGCCAATTGCGAGTTGGGTTTTTGCTCGGAAGAGATATTTTTACATATTTATTTTGGTCTGGGAGCTGTCATCGTACATCACTCTAGTTACTTTTGAAGAGCCGTATTGGTAGCTATAGTTCGTCTTATAGTTTATATGTAAGACAATATTGAATAGATTTCTATAATGTTGAACATGGATGGCTTATAACGATATTGTTGAATCATAATTCTTAATTAATACAATTAAACAAATCATGTGTGAAAAACAAATAATATCAGCTCCACGGTTTTATATCACCTGTATAAGTTTATATCGAGGAATGTTTTATTTATGAGTGCATTTTTAACATTTATATAGTTCTTAAAACTATCTATGGAACTTTATCTTAGAAACGATTTACCCTAGGAAGATTGTATTTACTTGAAGTCGGAAACTTACGATTAGTACATACATAAGTTAATCTTCATCGTGCTTATAATCTTACAATTGTCACGGGAATCCATCAAATAATCAGAAATATTTGAACACGTTAATAATAACAATCATAATATAATTATCACATTATATTTTAGAGTAATTAATATATTGTGAGTCAATAGTAACTAATTTAAAACTTAATAGGATTTTTATGAATGTTAAATATATGAAAGTAAGTCTATTCAGTAATAATATTTACTATAATAGATTCTGTAAAAGCCATAAATATAACTAAATTATGTGTCTCGGAGGTAATCTACTCTGGTATTTCGTTTGATTAAGAATATTGGTTGCGTACCAGTATTAGCTCAGGGGAGCTCTCTCATTATAATAACAAAAGGTTTAATGATTTCTCTTGACATTTCTATATGGCATGTTTGTTGTAGACACAAATGTAGTGTCTAATTTAGTGCTTTATTTATTACTTAGAAGTAGGTAATTTAAAAGTTCTTGTATATTTTTTCTTTGGTCTATAATTATGTCAGATTTTGAAATATATTAATATTTTGCTGTTTCTTGTTTTATTCCTATGACATTATTTAGTAGAAAATTCTATCCTTTAATTCCACATAGAACGATTTAATAAGTCAGTAGATACATATTAAACATCGTTTACATATTACTATAAAAGATTCGATTTTATTAAATTTTATTTATATTTTATAAAAATAAAAAATATTTCTCTTATTATTTTATAATTTGGAATCCAATTCATTTAAGCGTTAATGTCGCAATGGTTTACAGGTCGAGAGATGTGATGTCTCCGGTTCGAACCCTGGTCCGTTGGACTATTGTCGCCCCACTCCTAACACGAGCTATATTCGAGGGGTAAATAGGACTATTATTAATTCCTTAAAAACAGGCATGGCTGTTATTATTATTTTTTAATACAAAAAAGAGTATAAGGTTTAAGATTAATCTTAATCATAGGAGGATTCCTTAATAATTAACATACTAATAAACGAAATAATTGACATTGATTGTATCTTACTTTTGAGATTAATTGTATTTGAGTTAAAAGCAGATAACCTAAGTTTTAATGATTTCCCAAATTACATGACATTAAAATAAAAGCTTTTGTTCAAATAATAGTAGCCATTATACATGAGTCATTTAAAATCAGTGTCAAGTGTTAAGCTTAACCCACAAAATTGGTATTTTAAATATTGTGGTGGGCAGAGATGTTCCAGTAGATAGTAATCGTGAATCATAGCCGAAAGATACGAATTCAAACCCGGCAAGTACTACTGAATATTCACGTGCTTAAGTTGTGCTTTTAATTCAAGTCGTGCTCAGCGATAAAAAAAACATCGTGAGGAAGTTTACCTGAAGGCATGTATGGGATAAATTTCTGACAGATGTGTATCCTTCCTGCATTACTCTCTACATAATTTATTAAAGGATAATTTTTTATACATAAAAATCAAGCAATTTGTAAAATGTACCTCGTTGTTATTTATTTTTATGGTAATTTCCCACAAAAACCATTACAGAAATCCAGTTTCATTAGCGTAAATCACTTTAAGAAACTGCTCGAATTCATTTCGAATGTTAAAGCACCTGAGTAATTAATGGTAAAGTCAACCTAATGCCGCGATTTCCAGCCTCCGTTGCGTATTTATGTAAACTCAATTGTCTCGACACGGCAATGTATCTAATTGAATTTCAATAATTCATATTATACTTTCCAAACTCTTTAACATAAATTATTTGTTATAATTTATTTTGGATGTTTATTAAAAATACCTAAAGTCGATATCGAATTAAATTAAACTAACAATTAAATAATAATAATGAGTTCTTGCAATTTAATTGACAATAATTTATTAGATTTTGGCAACTGTAAAACGTCTATGTACAAGTGTCTGTCGATAAAGTGTATGTAGATGAATGAGTAGCTATTTAGCGAGCTATTTATTTAGGTCATAGCCCTTATGAAGCATATTGTATGTAGGTTGCAAACAAGGACAGTGTGTTCTGATGAGAATACATTTTACGGCCCTCCTACCTAATAAAGTAGGCATAAAAGTATTACTAGCTTCTCATGAACACGTTATGTGTGCTTTATTATCTTACCCATTTGGTCCGCAATTTCGTTACTTAAACGTGTTTTTAAGTGTATTGAAAAAATTTGATATAGTTTTTTGTTTCATTTTGTTGTTTTATCTTTCAAATGAATATAATAGAAACGTGGCTAATAAAACTTTAGAATATTATATAATTTTCATTTTAACTTTATTAACATAAGCAGTTTTCATATCAAAACAACCCGAACTAAGAGAAACGTATTTTGAGAGTTCCAGTCCTAAATACTCAACCTAAATCAACTTATAATGTCATTCAGAACTAGACACAGACGAATAAATAAAATACAACAAATAAAGACGAAGGCTGAAAGTTCGCCACTCTGCTAGGGTACAGATTAGGTCCGGAAATAAATAAGTTAAAAGCTAATACATTTTATATAATCGAATCCCTCTGACATTTTGACATTTAATTTAATGAAATATTTAATTGTATATAGTGTTTTCCGAGTATTTGGTAAATATATAAAAAAAGTACGTATCAAAATTATTATTATTGTAAATAATAATAATTAATCATTTATTTGCATGAAATCATGTTGTTTTTTACTGATGTTATCTAATACATTTCACCATGGTATATAGGTAATACCTAAAATAACAGAAAAAGTATAGGCAAGCAAATATATTTATATTCATTTTATTTCGATCCAGATATCATTTTATTCGCTCGAATAATTCATTCAATACATTATTTTATATTTTTATTTTTTAATCTTATACATAAGATTAAAAGAATAAAAAATGGGAACACAAACAATTTTTTAGGTTAGGTCTTAAAAACCTTGGCGGTTACTCTCTAAGGCTTTTCGATATGTTAACACTGCTATGCAAATTACGTAGCATTTTTTAATAGTTGATAGCTAGGTGACAGTAACAATCTAGTTGGATCACCAATCCTTCTATTTTTTCATCCGACTTACATAAGTTACTTTGTTATAAGCTTCTCAGTTCTTCTTAATTTGAAATCGTTTAAAGATAGCTTATCTTAATTAAATATATTTATATAATTTAATCAGAACAAGTATATGAGTGGTAAATAGTCGGAAAGACCCAATAATGGGTATTAGTATTCGCCTCTGCCGCCACGTGGAGCGCTAATGGAATTGGATATTTGCAGTTCATTACTTTAGAGGTGTATTCTTTAAGAAGTACGATTGTTAATGGTCTGTGATCCAGTGATTTCTTACATTACTATCTTATGTACGTAGTGGATTGCAGGCATAGAGCGAATTCAAACAAATTGATACAATATATGTAGTATTGTATCAATTTGTTCGAATTCGCTCAATCGCTTGGATTGTAGTTCTAGATATAAGTATTTATCATGATATATGTTGTAAAAAAATAATGCCATATATCTACACTACAGCCAACAAACACAAACAAAATATTGAAAACTTAGAGTCCCTTATAAATATGTATATTAGTTAGTCATTCTAAAATGTATATTATAATAAATATTGTATATTATTTAAACGTTGACGACAATGAGCAACAAACTTCATTTCTACGTAATACATAACACATCTGCCTGTTATATTCATAAGACCCGACGTTTTACTGAATTCGAAATGTAAAGGACGGACAGAATTCGCTCTCAACAAAGTTCCGACTTATACCTCTGACGGCACCTAATGAAAATTGGCAGTTCACTGGATCGGACAAACTTGGCCTTAACACGTTGCCGTTGAAAATTTAATCTAATGTTGCATGTCACTTAAGAATGTTTTAGCTTGAAACTAATTGGTTTAAAATTAGTACTTTTAAGCCGGCAGTAACATTTACGGAAAATCTTATTATGTTTATTGAAAGAGGTTATAACGGTCGGGAATTATAAAATTCCTCGTGATACATAAATAATTATATAATATGTACAGGCTGAATATAAAGTTCCTTTTTTTATTTATTTTTTAATTGTGGACGAGCATATGGGCCACCTGATGGTAAGTGTTCACCCATAAGTGCCCATAGACAATGACATTGTAAGAAATGTTAACCATCCTAATCAATGTGTGCAACCGTAAAATGAATTTAACCTTTATCAAAACACACTGCTACATATTATATCGATCAAATAAATTATCGTTCGTATTTTGCTTCGTGTGTAAGTGATCACTCACGACGATTATGTTTATATTATTCTAAATTATCATATTTATTAAATCTAACTTAACGCCTCTCAATACAGTTTTACTGTTAAATCTGTTAGTCTAAAGAACCTCTATTCATGCTAAAAGGTAAAGTTGATACATGTCTCTATAGTAGTTTTGCATGAAACTTGTCATTAGTTCATTACCGTGATTAGTTGCAAGCTAGGGGAGCTAGGAGGGTTAGTTACTCTCAAGGGCGGAGGGGATTGGTGTCCTCCTTCTAACGGTTCTCATTAATGTTTCACGGCGTGAGCTTCGGCATCGTTTATTTCGTAATTGGGAATTGAAAAAACAATCGCAGCGAAAATAAATAGTCGCTAAATTCGTTTTTGAAGTGAAAACTTCTTTAGCATCGTTGTGATTTGAAAGTCGATGAAACAAAAAAGCGACAGTAAAAAGAGACAGGCACATAAATTCATAAGATTTTAACGTGGGAGAAAATGAGATAGGAAGCATTATACAGTTGAAGCCAAAATTTTTGAAGGTTTCATTTCTACCACGTGTGAATTGCACACATGTTTTATTTAGTTAGTGTTGCGTTGCCCCCGGTGCTGCCATAAAATCTAGTAAAACAACTATGCAATTAAACGAACATTTATCGCTTTAAATAAAAACAAAAAAAGCAACTCTATAAAAATGATTTAAAGAAACACTTTTTTTAGGAAGGTACAGTAGAGAAAAATTTAATAGAATTTTAATTTAAATAAATTAAATTCATATAGCCTTAGTAATATATTTTCTCGCAACCTTAATTACCGAGTTATTTGATTATTTCACGCGTATTATCCCATTATTACTTTTGTGTTCTACGTTTTCATGCAGAATGAGATAAGCGCTGAACAGTGAACGCTGCTTTTATTTCTAGTCATTTTATTGTCTTTTTGTTTACATATTTGACCTGAAAAGACTTGCGCTAATAGAGTATAGGGTACTATTTATTTGCGCAGACATAAAATAACAGGAGAATCTGTTTTTCAAATGGAAAAAGCTCGTTAGGGTTAATTTAAAAGTCAAAGTAAGACTTTTACATTTGGAACCATAATTCTTTATAATAGAACGAGTCATTAACAAACTTTAATTTATAGTTAATAAATTGTAAGTATTACTATAAAATAAAAACTTACTTGGTCTAATTTAAGTAGTTCCTCTGGTGTATCAGGTAACTGTCCCAGCATGAGTGGGGGGTTGATGTTGACTTCTTTGCCGAGGGATCGTACAACTTCTTCGCGATTGTAACGATCAGCAAAAACGCAGGAAGCCGGAATCAAACCGTGCACAGTGTAGCTTATTGCCCGGACTAGGATTCTGAAAGACAATGATTATCATAATGACATTGTTATTTCTGTTGTTTATGTATTAAAATGTAATTGATTTCTATTTATGGAAACAGCTGCTACGATACGACGGTTTTTTTGTCAGTAGCAAGTGGAAAATGGAAGTGTGTACACTCCCGTGCCTCGGAAAACGTGTTAAGCCGTTGGTCTTGCGCCTGAACTCTTTCCGGTCGTGTCGGATTGGCGTCCCATCGGATTATGAGAGCTAGGGAAGAGATAGTGCACCTGTGTTTGGGCACAAACTTGTTCAATTTAATATCTCCTGCGCAGTTCTCTTGGCCGCCGTAGCCGAAAATCGGTCTGGAGGACATTACATAAAGCAGTAGAAACAAGTTTAAAGTTTTTTTGTACATTGAGTAAATTTATAAAATACGAGTATGGGCGGAAAAAAACTGACCTCGAAAATGCATTTGTAAATGTTACAAATACACGCTTATCTCAGAAACTACGGAATGGATTTTCTTGCGGTTCTCACAGGTAGATTAATCGCAGCTTGGAGCAACATTTAACTTTTTTTTCATTGAATTGGATGACAGTAAAAAGTTATTTATTTAAAGATTTTAAATTATTTATCTATCCATGTGTAACCGTGTCGAATGTAGAAAACATCGAATAAATTTATCGTATAATGAGTGTAGGTAATAAAAAAAACTAACAGAACACGAAGATCGATCTTTTTTTAAATATATGTCATATACATATATTTAATATATTAGAAAGAAAGAAGAAAGAACACCGACTTCACAAATCACGCAAACGAAGTCGCGGCGGGATGTCCGATAGTTATATAATAAATATAAATACGTATGTTATATTTAATACCTTTTACTTACTTTAATAACACTTTCGACATACAAACCACCAAATACACATTTTAAGCTATTTATTAATCAAAAACAGATAATGTCGCGCGGATTCCTGGATTATTTTATCCACGTGCTCTATATAAAAAACAAAGGATTCTATTTTACTTATAAATAAATAGGCAAACAAAACAATGCAATAATGTTTCTCCCCTGTTTGTCATCTTCTTCTTTTTGTTGATAACGAGCTTTCGTGATCAATAATTAATTTGAAAATGAGAATAGTAAAAAAAATGTTCGATTTTCCTTTTATGCTTATGATAGGGTTCATAATATTCTTTTTCCAATTCCCTTTTATATTATTAAAATGAAATTGGAAAAGTATATTCAAAATCATCATCATGGTCGAATTTCAACCACTGGGCGAACACAAGTAAAAATAATAATTTGCATAAGTTGTCAGTAATTGTAGTTGTCTTCTATATTATCATAATAAATTAAACCATTGTATGTTTTTATAGCGTCAAACAATTTATAGACATTACAATTTCGCACACCTAGTCTTCCTAACCATATAAATGTTTTTATTCTGTAAGGAACTGTTTTGTACTAAAATGTTGCTTGCTAACGGAATTTACTGAGGCATTTCACCGTTCGATTTGAATTTTATTCACTTGCATGTGGTTTTCCGTAAATTTACACTGTATTCCAGTTTTACAATGTAATCAACACAAACGGTGTTGACGTACAAACTGTACGTGTTCCTTTTGGACTTTTGGCGTTGATTAAAATCCGGTTATACAAAGGAAGATAATATAAATGGTATTCAAACAAAATGTTTTTGTTTGTATAATTTTAAATCGAGATAAACACTAGTAAAAGGTCCCTTTGTGTAACGAGTGGAAATGTCAACACGGGAGAGAAAGGTAGAGAAGTTTTGCCGAACTAAGCACTCTATGATATCCGTCGAAATTACGGAGTTTCAAATTGACTCGAGTAAACTCTTATTATTATTACCAGTTCAGTGGTTACGACTGTTGATTTCAATTCAATAGTGTGCCAATATTAAATTAGACATAACTAGTTTGAAGCAAGCGCGGTTGAATTCACCGCAAAATTTTAGTTAATGGTGCAAAATACAACTGTGTTTCAACTTGAATCTATTAACCGAATGCATAAACTCACATGAATGTTTGGAATTTAATTAGTTCATAGAGTATCAAAACCTCATTTATTTCAAACTTCTTCCTTTATAATTATTCTGATAAAATAACTTTATACGTTTTAGTTAAGGAATATTTCAACAATTTCTTTGGTTAAGTTTATGTAGATTAGTTGATGCTCTTTAAAATAATATTACGAATATCTGACTTTTGAGAATCTCAAATTTCTATTGAAGCTCGTCCTAACAAGTCAATGTAACTTTAAAAATTTTAAGAACGCTTTTAATTAAATTTTCGAGTTGTCTCAGTTTTCCTATGACAGAGAATAATGAAAATACCGGTAAGTATTCACGGCGAACATC
The DNA here is from genome assembly GCA_963151315.1 of Nymphalis c-album. Lineage (NCBI taxonomy): Eukaryota > Metazoa > Arthropoda > Insecta > Lepidoptera > Nymphalidae > Nymphalis > Nymphalis c-album. Next base: position 7,170,044 of record OY720601.1, read on the forward strand.
CCGGGAATCTCCCTGCCATTCCTGTAAAACAGACATTTTTTGTGGTACGTCTTGATTTTGTATGTCATGTCGCTTTTTCTTTAATCGCATTATACTTCCATTTTCCACTTCATAATCTCAAGTCAACTTCGCCTTTCGTGTGTATGTCAGTTTCTTTTTAGGTTAATACTTTTTACAATTTCATTTCTTGACATCGTTTTAAATTTTGTGATTAAAACTGACATATCTCAAGCACCATTAAATTATACTAGCCATTATTAATTCATCATAACAGTATTTATTTAATTTTTATGAATATAAATAAATAGTTCTAGTTTTTTTATAGCATAGGTAATCGGACGAGCATATGGGCCAACTCTGACGCCCATAGACATTGGAATTGTAAGAGATGTTAACCTCCACTTGCATTGCCAATGCGCCACCAACCTTGGGAACTACGATGTTATGTCCCTTGTGCCTGTAATTACATTGGCAGAGTCACCCTTCAAACCGGAACACAACAATACCAAGTACGTAGTAAGTAGTTTTTCGGTAGAATATCTGATGAGTGGGTGGTACCTAACCAGACGAGCTTGCACAAAGCTCTACCAACAAGTAAACTAACATTTGAAACTAAACATAACTAAAAATTGTATTTTTAAGAATAAAGTTACCTACAAAAATGATTTAAGTGAAAATCATCTTATATAATATTCAAGAGACGTAACGTTATAAAGTAATCCTAATATTATTTATTCATTTCTCCTAATGCGTGACAATCTTAAGCCCCGAAGTGAGAAAACATTTATAAGAAACATTAATATAAAATATGTGAAGTCGTATATCTTGAAAATATCAATGACAATTATTTACGTACTAGATAAATGCTCGTTCATTTGATACGAGTAAAACACTCACTATATCTACTACAGTGTCCTGATATAGATATATACTTATATATCATATATCAGATATAACTGACAAGGGAGGAATAAAACAGTACGTTCTCCTGACCTTACAATATACGGAGTATATCCCCGACTTACAGTGGTTGGTCGTATTGAGACGATACGAAAAAAAAAGTGAACCATTGAAGTTCTTGATACTCTAAAATAGTAGGCATTTAACAAGTTAGGTATTTATAATGGCGTGTGTAGCTTCGAAATACGAAATGTTGTATGAGAGTATCATTATGTACTGCAATTTTTTGGAAATTAGTTTAAAATGTGATTCTAGACGTTCAAAATGTTTCTGAAATATTATTAGTATGCAAAATTGTGGTTCTATGCACAAGCTACGCGAAACATGACGATGTCGATATGTTATGTGATATGCAGACATTCCGATGTCAGTAAGCGATGATGATAGCGTAATATAAGTCTGGCTAAGTTTAGGTGCAAGGGATTGATACATTTTGCATTATCCGGAAGTCAGGATCAGTTTTATATCAAAAACAACTGAAACAAATAGTAGTAATTCACAAGAGTAACCCATTGATATATGTGTATATGTTTGCATGAACAGTAACGATGAAATACATAACCCTACGGATAGAGTTGAAGTATTATGACATAAGGGTTAGATAATATTTATGGTTGAGAAATATATCTTGTTGATGTTGATTTAAATGCGAATTCTCTAAGGACAAGACCATTTGGAACTTAGTAACGAGAAAACATCGACACAGCAAACATTTGACGGCTTCGTATTATATTAGGTTATTAAATAGATATTTGGTATAATACAGCTGCAAACTTACTATAAGACAAAGCTGGGAACGATATCACTAAATTAAAATTGGAAATAGATTATCAAGTTATTATTGGGCTAAATTTGTATTTACGATCCACAATACCGAAAAATCCTAAGGTAAGGTAATCTACTTTGTCGAATATTTTTTCACCATTATTCTTCATTTATTCGAGAGGCAATCCCAATTGACCGTGGTAGTTAGTTTAATTCTGTCTTATGCAGCAGTATTATGATGTGTTATTTCACTTTTTTTTTATTATTTACTTTTGTATTATTTCTTTTATGTAACTTAATATGTTAACAAAATTACAATACATAGAACTCAAAGCTTCAAATTATATGTTACTTAAATTACTGCATAAAATTACTACTAGATTCCCGCACTGTAATCAAATTGCAAGGTGACAAACACGAATGTAATCTAAAATTGTAATTATATTTTGAATTGCGTTGCCACTTGCCTTTGACTTTAACTTGTATGTTAATTGCATTGAAATTTGACTTTTACTTGCATGTTTCTTACTAAACAAACATACATTTAAAGTATCTTTTATAAAATTAGTTTTAAAGCTTTAGCTTTTTTTTAGTAAGCTACAAAAAAAAAGTAAAAATCAAAGTAATTAAAAAAACAACGTTGAAACGTGTTGGAAGTCTGTAATACTATTCAAATAATTTATCAAAGCAATTCTATTTCATTGTTTATTTTTTTTAACTTTTTATTCTCTTTAAAACAAGTATTAAACACCTAAGTATTCTAGAAGCCAATACGTTTTGAGATATTAAAGTTTTAGAATATTCGTGTTTTTTTTTTATGATAGAGGGGGCAACCGAGCAGGAGGCTCACCTGATGGAAAGTGACTACCACCGCCCATGGTAATATACTCGTTATAATATACTGTAAGCGTCAATAATATTTTGATATATAATATTGAACATAATACGTATTATTATTACATATTACTGAAGTATGTGTCATTTTTCATATTAAACAACAATATTCTACATTTTTAATCTGTAAGCAAGAACAATGACAGGTTCCCTTTTTTGGCGGGAAACGAATTGACTTATAAAATATCTTACGAGCGTTGCGCGCCAAATTATATATAAGGGTTTTATGATAGCAAATAATATATTAATTTCATTGAAGTCCCGTCTTATTTCTGAGTATAAGCTAGTCCTTTCAATACGTGTTGTAATATACTCGTAGATCTAGAAAGCATTTCATTTCTAAATCTATTATAGATCAATGGCTCTAACCAGTACTTCATATTATGTACATTTCGTTGATATTCTAATTTATATAAGTGATATTTGCCGTGTATTTGCGTAAAGACCAGTCTATCGACAATAATGCAAAGTATTCAAAGATACCCTCTTCTTAACTGTAATAATTATTTATTTAATAATATGCTTTATAAATGTTACTTTGTTACGCCGCTAGGTTATTACTGTAATTGTTTATTTAATGTTCTCATGTAGCTAAATATTATCCGTTATGAGAAATAAAGTTCTTAAACCCGATAGATAATTGATACCTAATTTAGATTGATATATTATTATTATTATTTTTTCTGATTTTATTTAGGGACTTTTTAGCGCTGACGCTAAATGACAGTCCCATCATTCCCATAACAAATAGTCACTACTAACAATAATATTACCAACACCAACTTACTTACTACTTACATTATTTACTTATTTTAGCTTAAACTGGTAAAGCATTTTGGCTAGATATATTATTTAATACTCAAAATTACATAGCGATATAAAATTGAAAATACAGGTACTAAAACGACTTTTACTAATAATAAAGTTATTTCTCAATTTTAATATAATAAATCAACATTTTTACTTTTATAATTCTGCCGAGGGCTCCGTGGTGTTTATTACTACGTAAAAGCTAGTACTTAAAAATTTTATTCGCCTAAGCTCCGCAGGTGGAAATGGAAAAGTTATCGAACACATTAATCATTTAAGGTAAATAAGCATATTCTATTAATATAAATTGGTCCTTGCTTTATTACTTTGTTATTATTAATATTTTCATTAAAAAAATCTTATGAAACTTTGGGAAGCGGGTGCGTTTGGTAACCTTTGTATGTTTAAGGAAACTCCGAAAACTATCATCAAGTTTCAAACCATTCCCAAATTGAGTTTAAAAAAAACATTTTTCTTAAGTGATTTCAAAATAATTTTTAACTATTATTTCAAGTCGAGTGGATGTGAAATCTGTTTAATTTTCATAATTATTAATTAATATTAACTGAAAATTTATATTTAATTTATATGATCTGTTGATTTGTTTGAAATGTTGCAAAATGTTTAATTTTCATAATTATGAATTTAATTAAAATGTCACAAAATCTTTTGAAATGAATGAGGCTTAATACCACACTGTGATGTCAAATTGTTATTTTTTTCTATTAATTTTGAACAATAATTGGCGCTGTTGTTCGAACACGTGAACTTGAACCGAAGAGTGTAGGTTTAAACTCGGACCAGCAACGTTGAATCTCCATGTTCTTAATTTGTGTTTATATATCACGTCGTAAACGGTAAAGGAAACCAGGATAGGTGAGTTAAATATCATCCCGGATTGGTGCAGCGCGGTGAAATGAGCTCCATAACTTCTCCATTGAAGGATAGCAGCAGAGCAGCATAGCAGGCGAATATAAATAGGCGTTACCTTTATATTTATTGAAAATAATTTAATAAAGGTTTGAAAATTATTTTAATATTAATTTGGTCTATTATTTAAGAATAAATTAATATTTAAAGCTTGTTGTCATAATTCGCATTCAAGGTTCATTAGATTTATTTTCAATTTAATTAGATGAAGGTTGATTAAATTCCATTCCCTTGAAAGGTGATGAAGTCGAGAACATTCCAAGGATCGTTCGCTACAAATGCTTGAAATTGATAGATCAGACGATATATTATTAATTGAAATTGATAATATAGTCATAATAACGATATATTATTAATTGAAATTGATAAGATATATAATAACCACATGATCTTCGGAAATTGAATTATTTGATGTTTGTTAAAAATATGACATATGTCGTAAATTTGCATTAAGTATGTGCATGACTAATGGACGAACTCAATATCACGCCAACCGATTTTGATGATTTTTTTATTGGAAAGAGTGTACTTCAGTAGTTTGATGACAGTTTGGTTAGATTCTGATTATGGGATCCATAACAAATTTTATTCGAGGATATGTTTAAGTAAAAGAGAAAATTTAATTAACTTAGTCGAAATTTAAAAAGTTTAAAAAAAGTACTTACCGAAACTGGTCTCTTCCATTAAGAGTTTCCTGTTTTATCGACAATATTACGGGTCCCAGGTCCTCGTCACTTGTGAAATAGTTCCAATGTTCCGTTCCATAAAAGTATTTTTCATACGTCTCTTGTTCCACCGATGTGAGTTCGAAGCCGCCTGACCTCTCCCACTGTTCTTCGATAGCGGTTTTTTTCTTAGGCGTGCTCCCTCCATTATCGCTGCTGTCCTCTGCTGCTTCGTCAAGGGAACCTGATCTTCTACGGTGCTCTGTAGACAAATTCTTAGGTTATTGGTCTTCATCTCTATTTAATTATTTATACACTTAGTAATTATTTATGTAATATAATATTGATTTAGTAGAATTTAATTCTTCGAGCTGAATTCTTTCAGTCTTAAAAATTAACCGTTTCGCAGGAGATATTATAGTTCACTGCGTGCAGAAACGCAGCAGCATTTTCCATAAAAAGCATTTTGCGGGGTATCTGAAGCACGGGTATCTGATTGAGGGCTATTTGAGTGTAATACTAATTTGTTAATTACGAACCGTTTTTGAATATTTTTTGCTCAAAAACCATATTGTTATTTATTAGTCCGATCCGGGATTTCAATTTTGGAGTTCATAATCTGTAACCACCGAAGCAAGACGTACGAGCCAGGGATATTTATATATTTTATAAGTTATAATGTCAATAATTTACTTGCTCTGTAATTATATGTTTTTTAAATGAACTCTGGTAAAGTAACATGTGATATCAGAATAAAACATAAAAATTTGCTTCACATGTAAATTTCAAAGTGAAATCTTAAAGAATCCACGTCATGAAAATGTTCATATAAAAAAATAATGTATTTCGTCCTTTATAATTTGACACAAAACAGTATTGTTGACATAATTGCCCCAAAATTTCGCTGTTACGGGTTCCGTCAGGTTAATGTAATGGGATTAAACGTACCCTACACGAAATTGTGTGAAAATAACGTAGAATTGTATGTAAGGTAGAAACATATCCTTCTAAGAAAAGTTTTACTTCATAATAAAAAATGGGTTTTTCTTCGACATTAAATGTCCGTTTACTATATTAATATTGAAACCAACACCAGGCTTAATAAAAAAAAGTATTTTCTGGGAATATGATTATGTTTTTCCAGAAGATAAGCGGTTTTTTGTATCCTAATGTTGCCCTTCTTAAAATTAAATCAGGCTAATAAAATATGACTATCAGAAGTTAAATAAAATGTAGATTATACCGAGAATAACCCGTAAGATTGGAACAGAAGACGTACACGTCAACTCTTACAAAGAAGTTTATATACCGTGCATGTTAAATTATACCAAGAAATATTTAAGATCTAATCTATATAATATAAGAATATTGTTAAATAAACAACGTCTAGGAGTAAGAAATTCTTATTGGGCAAATGGACAATTAATTCTTTTTTCAAGTATTCGTTGTTGTCTCGAAAATGATAACTAAATATTTTTTCTTATGTTTTTCATTTGTTTATCTTAATATACTGCAGAAATGTTAAAATAATTTATCAAATATCTAAATAATACTCGTATTAAATTGAAACGTATAATCGCTTAAGCTGAAATTGTTATCGTATCGTATAGTATTGCGCTCTAAGCCCCGGCTTACCGGGCCCAGACGTGTCGGTTTTGATTTCACCTGTGTATAAGAAATAATTTCAGCATTCGCAGTGAAGGGAATCCAGAAAGGATTAATCCATATAAACTCAGTTATTTTTGGGGACCGATTTTAATAATTTTCGCATATGTTGTTTATTTAATACTTAATATTAGAACTGTAATAGTGACAATTTTTTTCAGTGGTCTAAAAACGTCCATGGGTAGATAAAGGTTATAAACTAAACTGATAGCGACATAAATTCGAAATGTTGAAATTCATTAAGAAGGCAAATTGCCTCAACTATATATGCAAACAAAACTATGATTACACTAGATTTGTAATCAATTAATAGATTAACAGTAAGCCAACAGGCGAACGACTAGTCAAAATATAGCGGATATTATTCTCTCATTCGATTTGATACTATGTTTCAATTTTAATAAATACTCAGCTACTTGATGTTTTGATTTCTTTATTAGTCTTAAGTCAAATTAAAAACAAAGAATTTTCTTAATGTATTTCTTTTGTATTTTTAAAAACAAATATTGACATACATTAAACACCCTCGCTCACTTGATCATCATCAATCAGAACACGACTCAATCCAATATTTTTCGCTTCGTTCTTTGGAACGAACGAGTTTATTTACTAAGAATTTTGTATGAAAAATAAATTTCAATTTCCTGAAGCAAACTCACTTTGTATGATATTTATCTAAGTATCTTTGTAGCACGAATTTTTCGTCCTATTACGAGAGAAAAAGTCACATCGAATACAGTCTCATAAAAGAAATATGTCAAGTTACTTCTTCTGTAGCGATTGACTGGTTAAGAATTTGAAAAAAGATTTTAAAAGTCTGTTGAAAATATTCAATGTTTGAAAAGTACAAATCATTAGATACGTTATATACTATTAAACTAAAAATAATAATAAATATTATTAATGTCATAGGTTATAATATAGACTAATAAAGATTCAATAATATTTATAGAATATAATTTACAGTTGAAATCATTGATATCACCAGTTTTGAGATAGTTTAGAGTGGAATTGAAAGTCGAACTCACTATGTTTTTAAAATGAGAATGACTAGCATCACGTCGGACTTAATTCCAATGAAATAAATGTCATGAAGTAGCATATCGGTTACCGAAACTGTCAATATCTGAAATAAAAAAAATATATCCATATCCACAAACGAGTCGGAACGTATGTTTCGTGCGCTATTACAATATGAGAGCGGACTTTAATCGAGATATGTTATGACAAGTTTCCCGCCTATATACGAGTGCAATTTTATAGTTTTTTTTTTCTTTTGCTTCCATTTCGATATCAAGTAATACGACTTAGTCGACTATGTATTTCGTTTGAGGTAATGCGTAACTACAGCACTCAAAGAAGATTACATGCGCCAAGAATGAAAATAAATGTTATAATGTAAAGAACATGTTGGAATAAATAAAATAGAAATAAATAAAGGCTGATTTACCTACTAAGATTTGATTGTTAATTTGATATTTTTTTTAATTATTGGATTAAAAAGTATTATTATGTATAGGGAAATATGAAAAAAAAATCTTGACTGAATCGAATACTTTATAGTAAACATAAATTTAATATAAGAAATGAATTGGCCTCGTTTGCTTACTTTTTAATAGGTTAATATAATATAATCTTTAATTAAAAGTCTTTTAAAATACTAGCAACTACTATGTGTTCAATGCATATTTAATGTATTCAAATTATATCTTGTTTAAAATTTTTAAATAAAAATATAATGCTTACGTTGTTATTAAGGAACAATCTTCACGACGACTTTTGAACTACATAGTTATTTCAAGTGCTTATCTCGGTACGACGGAAGACGTGCTAAGCTGTTCTCACGTAAATTAACTTGAACTACGCTAGACTTTCGCATTAAAACTAAACTATACTAACTTCAGCGTTTATTTTCATAATAAAGTCGACTATTTTATCAGAAATTACAAACAAGTATTGATTTTCATTACTCGTATGTAATGAAAAATTCATATTTGTTTATATTTATTTCTCTGGTTAATGTTATATGTCATAATAAATAAATGATTGGAAAATAAATTGTTACTGTTTATTTTATTATATAAAGTTAGGATTCCTTGTTCCATATAACAGTGTTGTTTTTAAAAAAAAGTTGTTCGCACCCTTTTAAAGAAAAGTAAAGTAATTAATTAATTAATTATTGGCGTTAAAATATGTTATTTAGATTTTTAAGTATAGTTTATTTTTTGAGTTGAGTTATTTACATCAATTTGTAAGATTTGCTGTTCTATTTTTAAACAGACCAATGCGAGGTTTGGCATGAAATCAGTTTCACTTCTGGATGCTAAATGTATTCATATAAAAAAGTATAATTCTTACCTTTAATAATTTTAGTTACAATTTAATAAAGTTAAATCACTTCTAACTAGACTTTTTAATTATTTATAAAATATATCCGTCACAAAACTTTTAAGCTTAACTGTCAGAGTCGCTCAGTGGAAGTGATATGACGTCACGGTAAATTATTAAAAATGAAATTCTCTCGCATGCGAAATAGCTCGGGAACATCAGAGTGACGTTTTCCTTTGTCACGCTGTCAGGAGTGAATTTTGTTCGAAAAATATATTTAAAATTTGTTCCGTCTAAGTTACTTAATAGAACAATTCAATGAACTGTTTTATTATGTATAATCTATCGGAGAAATAGAAAAACAAAAAAAGGCAGTGCTCTTGATTTAAAAAAGTTGAAACCTGAAACTCATATACGTATAACTCCATTCACATCGACACAAGATAGGCAGTGGATGTGTATATAACTATCCTGTCCGTTTCCCCCTTTGTTAAAAAACAACACATTTATATTACTGTAGAAACCCAACTTTGTCAGTAACACACTGACAAACTTGCCGTACTTCCGATAGGAAGGAATTAATTTTACTTTTAGCTTTGATCCTCCTCCTACATGGTAGATGCGCTTAAAAAAAGGCCCCCAGTTACCGGCAAGCCCGCTAGGCCCGACCAAGGTAGCGGTCGCGGTATCGGCAGGGCAGGGGGTGCAAAGAATCACCGGTTCATGGCAGGCTACCATAAAAGACGACTACATATGGCAACGTATAATGGACGCTCGATAAGGCTGGACCATCACCTCGCCGAATTAGAAGTAGAGTTAAGTCATATAAACTGGCATATACTGGGGTTATCTGAAGTCCGAAGACAGGGGGAGGACACGATAACTCTAGAGTCCGGTAACTTACTCTACTTCCGCGAAGGTGATAAACTCTCCCAGGGTGGTGTCGGTTTTCTGGTCAAAAAGGATCTCATTAGCAGCATTGTAGAAATCAGTAGTGTGTCGAACCGGGTAGCGTACCTTGTCCTAAAACTTTCCGACAGGTTCTCCCTGAAGGTCGTACAGGTATATGCGCCAACTTCGGCATACTCTGATGATGTGGTAGAAGCGATGTACGAGGACATCGCAAAGGCCCTCAACAACACCTCGAAGGCCCACTACAATGTTGTTATGGGAGACTTTAATGCTAAAGTGGGAGTACAAGATAGCGGTGAATCGAAAGTCGGACCTTACGGCTTGGGCTGCAGAAATCACAGGGGGCAAATGCTGGTAAACTTTCTCGAAGCGCAGGGGCTCTTTTTGATGAATTCTTTCTTTGAAAAGAAGCCCCAGAGGAAGTGGACCTGGCGAAGCCCCGATAACGTGACAAGGAACGAGATAGACTTTATCATTTCGAATAAAAGGCACATATTTAGAGATGTCTCAGTGATCAACAGGTTTAATACCGGTAGTGATCACCGCTTGGTTAGAGGCACTCTAGATATCGACTTCAAAGCCGAAAGATCGCGAATGATGAGGTCTACTCTCCGACCTACCATGCTCCAAGCTGCTCAAGGCTCCGAAAAGTTCCAAATGGAGCTTCAAAATAAATTCACCGCGTTGGAAACCGTAAGCAGTATTGATGAGAAAATCGACACGCTGGTCAAAATACTGCAAAACACATCCCGCAAGTGTTTTCTGCCACAGAAAAGAGACAGCGCACCAAAACTCTCTGCTGAGACACTCGAGCTCATGAGGAAACGACGAGAACTACCATCGTTTTTGTCAGATAAGGCCTTAAACCGAACAATAAAAACGCTGACGCGACGCGATCTCCGATGCTCCAATACCCGCGCCATCAAGGCTGCGATTGAGCAAAATCGGGGATCGAAAGTGTTCGCTCGCAAGTTTGGGAGGCCGCGTCTGACGAAACTTAAAACTGAAAATGGTAAGGTCGTTACCTCTAGGCCTGAGATCGTCGGAGAAGTAGAGAGGTTTTATGGGCAGCTGTTCTCTTCAAGATCGGATAAACCTGTGGGAATCAGTATTGATGACCAGCGCGCCCCTCTTACGCGCCATTATTCCGAGGAGCTCCCGGTCGTTGACCAAGGCGAGATTAGGGCGGCTCTAGAACAGCTTAAAAACAACAAAGCTCCGGGAGATGACGGAATCACAACAGAGTTGCTTAAGGCAGGCGGGACTCCGGTCCTGAAAGAGCTAGCAAGCCTCTTTAATTCCGTCATCCAACATGGCAAGACCCCGGAAACGTGGAGCGGGAGTGAGGTGGTACTGTTCTTCAAGAAAGGTGATAAAACCCTCTTGAAAAACTACAGACCTATCTCCCTCCTGAGTCACGTGTATAAGCTGTTCTCAAGAGTCGTCACGAACCGTCTCGCCAGACGACTTGACGAGTTCCAGCCCCCAGAGCAAGCCGGCTTTCGATCAGGCTACAGCACCGTAGACCACATCCATACTGTTCGGCAGATTGTGCAGAAGACCGAAGAGTACAATCAGCCGCTGTGTATGGCTTTTGTGGATTACGAGAAAGCCTTTGACTCCATCGAAACCTGGGCAGTGCTCGACTCATTGCAGAGATGTCATATCGATTGGAGATATATCGAGGTACTGAGGTGTCTGTACAACGCCGCTACAATGACTGTCCACATCCAGGACTGTAAGACGAAGGCGATCCAACTGCGCAGAGGGGTGAGACAGGGGGATGTAATATCCCCGAAACTGTTCACCAACGCGTTGGAAGACGTCTTCAAGACGCTGGATTGGACTGGATATGGAGTCAATGTAAACGGCGAGTACATCTCACACCTTCGATTTGCCGACGATATCGTCATCATAGCAGAGTCGCTGGAACAGCTAACCGAAATGCTGCGTAGCCTAAGCGATTCTTCCCGGCGTGTCGGTCTCGGTATGAACTTGGACAAGACCAAGGTCATGTTCAATAGGCATGTCGTGCCGGGGCCGATATACGTCGAAGGGAAACCTCTCGAAGTTGTCAGTGAATATACCTACCTAGGACAGGTCATTCAAGTCGGTAGGAACAACTTCAAGAAGGAAGCCGATCGAAGAATTCGCTTGGGATGGGCAGCATTTGGCAACCTTCGTCAAGTCCTCACGTCGTCTATACCGCAATGTTTGAAGACGAAAGTCTTCAACCAATGCGTCTTACCTGCCATGACATACGGTGCCGAAACGTGGACACTGACTGCGGGACTAGTCCACAAATTCAAAGTCGCTCAGCGTGCTATGGAGCGAGCTATGCTCGGAGTATCTTTGAAGGATAAGATCAGAAATGAGATTATCCGGAAAAGAACCGGAGTCACCGACATAGCTTGCAAAATTAGCAAGCTGAAGTGGCAGTGGGCTGGTCACGTATGTCGTAGGACCGATGGCCGTTGGAGCAGACGAGTCCTAGAGTGGAGACCGCGAATCGGCAAACGCAGCGTAGGGCGCCCTCCAGCCAGGTGGACCGATGACCTCATGAAGGTGGCGGGGACCGACTGGATGCGGAAGGCGGAGGACCGGGAGCTTTGGCGCACCTTGGGAGAGGCCTATGTTCAGCAGTGGACAACGATTGGCTTTTGATTGATTGATTGATTGATTAGCTTTGAATTAACGAAAAACCAATAATACAATATACTTCTTTTGATAATTAAATTCAAGGAAGCTGGCTTTTTAGGCTGGCTATTTATTATTAAAACTACTTTTTATATCAAAGGTTGGCGGCTTATTGTAAAATTGCTTGCTTACCTTATTATTGTGAAAGTCTTATAAAAAAAAAACATATTTTAAGTTACACTGTCAACGAAAATAAACTTCCCTTTCTTTATTAAAGATTTAATATAACTTCTACGATCTTTTTGATAAGGACTTGTTTCAAGTACTTATTAAAGTCGTTCGGACTTAATTATGAGCTCTCGGAGTAGAATCTTAGCTATTTATATTTTTTAATCGGCAATAAATAGATGGTCTTTGTAATTTTAATATCTAATATGGAACCAAAAATTAAGAAATTTTAGTGTCATACTTTCTATTTTCTTTAACTTGATTTAATAAAAATAATAATAATAATAATGTCGCTTAACATCTGACACATGAAGCCAGCTAAACAAAACCTTGCTATGAAACATTAATGGACATAATAAAAAAATAAACTCCCAGCAAAACTTGGTATATGCATCAATAATGCGAGTAAATGTCAGGAGAAATATTTTTTGGACCCTCCTACACGATTAGGTAGCCTACATAGAGATGAGAAATGAATATTCTATGTTCCGGGACTGCCGCTTACGAACAAAGTAAAGGGAACCGTTGAAATAGTACATTCTCGAAGGTAGCTGAATTTAAGATGGAAGGCAAGCAATTTGTTGATACAATGTCTGTGATAATTCATAGCACGACGTTATATAAGTTTGCTTTTAGAAGTTCATACTATAAACGTCTTATAATTCTAAATATGACAGTTATTAAAGCGTTATTAATATTTTTACGAGAGTTTTAAATTAAGAATTATTTACAATTATTGTTATTTTTGGAGTCTATGTCAGCTAAGGAAACACAATAATATACCTAGCAATAATAATACGGGAATCTTTATAAACAAACAAAAACATACACATTACAAATTGACTTTAATTCGCCTCGTAAAGTTGCGCGTGCGGCACATCACACCTATAACTAATTATGTATGTAGTTATAAACCCACCTTGGCTGACATCGACTCCAAAAGTAACAATAATTGTAAATACATTATCAACCACACAACACATTCGTACCTACATATTGAGGAGTAGAAAATAGTAAGTTAATTATCAACTTATAGAAGAATACGCAATTATTTTTTTACTTTTTAGTGCATTTTAATTGGTTTTTCCTATGAAGTCGGTTTTTGTTTTGTTAAAATTTTTATTTATATACTATTGAATGTACTAAGTTTTCACCTTCCTCAATATCTTTGGAGTGTTGTATGGTACATCATTTCACGTGGATCTGTGTTAGATTAATACATTATATAATATATATTCTAGAAATATATATTTTTCATTTACACGTTTTATTTAATCTGTAGAAAATTTAAAAACAAAACTGCAAGATCTTGCTTCACTGGGTCACGCAAATTTGACAAGACACTTGACTTTTCGTGTCTGGCTCTCAAAACGTTATTTGCACACGAAAATGTACGGTACCTTTTCGAGCGAAAATTTTATAATCTTGAATTTTAATTTAAACCTATTTTGTCGTTGTCCTACCACTCAGATACATATTTATTAGTAAAACCGATAATATTTTTTGTTGACTTTTGCCAAAATGGCAGCTGATGTCGCTTGACGATTCATAATTACTTGTAAAATCTACTCAAATAAAAAGTATTTTGAAGACCTTCAAGAGATTAACACTATTTTCAATACTTTCAATATAAAAGTTATTCATTAAATTCAGAACCCTATTTTATTTGATATCTTAAAAAAGTTTTCTCTATTTAAGATCCATTTGAATCTTAGATTTTGAATAATATTCTTAAAATGTTAGTGTAAAAATGTAAAAAGTTTCTAGTTCAGAAGTTCAATACCAGATAAAATACAACTATAAAAACTGTGTTATATGAAAAAAACAATAATATCAGGACAACAAATCCAATGTCACCGTGAAACAATAGTTAGGAAACGAACTTATGGATATTAAGCTACCTTAACTTAGGTATCAGCAAACTCGTAAAGTTACGAGAAATTGAACGCAAGGAATATGGCAGCCAACGCGAGTTGGCATTGTGTTCCGCCATTGTTAGTCAATGACCGGGTCACTTCTGACAGGATGCCACTTAAAACTTTAGTTACCATTTAATTCCTCTATCTCACTCGAATGTTGTTTATTATACTTGTCTAATACTAGCGTAACTTTGTGTGTATGTAAGTTTGTATACTATATTCCATTTTGACCACAATCGTACCTTACTTATTTATTGTCCGATTTTTTGATACTACCACTGTGGTCATGAGCCGATGCTCATTAAGCAATATAATGTTTAATTGTGTTAGGTGGGTAGACTTATAAGTGGGTAGCTTGCTGGGATGTGGTCACCTATACCTATATAAATTGGCATTATAACAAATATCAACCATCCATTATATCTCCAATGCAATACGAACCTTGGAATCTAATATGTTATGTCCCTTGTACCTGTAGTTTCTAACTCACTCTTCAAACTCCACAATACTAAGGATCGGTGTTAGTATAAATGATGAGTGGGTGGTACCTAACCAGACAGGCTTGCACATAGCCCTACTACTATAGAACACTACAGTTGGTGCATAGAAATGTAACGTAATTAATTAATTATTGGCGCGACTTATGATTTGTATTATGTTCAAATGTGTACTTTGGATTTATAAAGTAATTGAGTGAGTAATTAACATTAATTTATATGATTTGGTGTTTGATTTACGAATAAATCAATTCGAGGTCTTTGTAAAGACAATTTTCACTTCTGGATGCTAAATATATTATTATGTTAACCATAATCCTTACTGAAAAATTGAAGATGTACATGACGTAAATGAGCATGTATAAAAAAATCATTTTTCTATTCTCATTTCTATTTATTTTATTGATATCACAAAAACTCATCCATAGCTAAAAAGAAAATATAATTTCAAGCAGAGAAAAAAAATATGATTATACAGGGTTATATTTAAGGCCACGACAAAATAGTTCAATATGATTTAAAAATCAAAATATACGTTTTATATTAATTAGTTTAACATTTTAGAAATTCACACAATATACCTGTGTATTTTGAGACTTAATAGATTTTAATTAATCATTGATGCTATATATGTTGCGTGCTTTTATAAACATTCCTGCAACTAAAAGGATTTTTAAAATAAGTAAAAAAATACTTGGTATTAATGGTTTTATACGATACAAAATCAAGTACAGGCGTGTAGGAGGGTAAGACACCGGGCGCCAAAGATCTGCGTTACCAAGATAAGGGGTCGATAAATTGAAAACGTGTGCTGAATGAAATAGAACAGACAGCATGTAAAAGAAATTATCTACTAATGAAATTAGTATAAACTTCAGCAATAGTTTAATATTATTGTTTTGAGAAAACAATTCTAAATCAAATTGTCTAATATATATTTGTTAAAAGCCTTACGAACCAAAGGTACATTTTGAATGGCGTCTAATATTGGCTTCTATATATAATGAAAATCTACACTAGATTAGTATAAGTTTTCTAGCGAAGAAATCTTATATTATAGTATAAAGCTTTGTGCTTCAGTTGAACTTTTCAACATTTTACATTAGTCAAATCTTCATTTTGGACATGTCAGCCAAAATCGCTTTAAAGCGCTGTTATGTCAATGTAATCCACTTTGCATAGTAAACGTATCAAGTTTAGGCGGGCGGGCTTAAACTTACTGGCTAAATGTGTTACTAGTTTAGGTATTATAGTCACACCCTATTTGCTTTAGTCTTATGAAGACGTATCGCTGTTCCATTAATTTATGTAATGATGATATAACTGAAACAAGGCCGGTCCTCTGTATGAAATATTCATCGTATGGATATTATTACGAAATAGACAAATACATACTCGTACATATATGAATATATTTCAAATTGTTCTCCAATTAAATCATTGATATTATTGTTATAACTAAAGAGTTAAACACGTATGTACTGGATGGATTTAAGTAAAATAAAGCGCGTTGATCCTTGGCTCTGTACATTTCAATCCTGAGAAAAGGAACCAGATACTTCCAACATTTTTTCTTCATCCGCTCGAATGAATCCAGGAAAATCAGTAAAAAATAAAATATTCAATAAGTAACATCTGGTTGAAGTTTATCGGTACTTATCTGTGTTTTTTATAAACAATTTTAAATAAAAATGAATTGTTTGCCAAGACTTTGCTTTCTTTGACTTTGAAGTAATTAAAAATAAAAAAAGCCTTTAAAACAAAAGTTGATAAAGTATTTAAAATGTTTATTTATACTTTAACGGACACTTTTTCTGATTATAATTTTAAGGCTATAAAAATTTGTATTAAAAATTTACATTTAACTTTAAATTTGTCTACAATATCAAGCTTATATAATTTACAGAATCAACAAATTTTAAACCACTGAGGCGTCATAGTCTAATTTGCTTAAGATTTTGCATAACTAAAAGCTTGCTTAAGACTTGTCTGTTCTAAATTAGTGTATATAACAATAATAATATGCTATGAATGACTTTTAAAAGATGATTTTTTTAAGAAAATATACATTTAATCACGTATTCCAATGGGAATAGAAATAAATGTAAACACAACGTAGATTTACAAATTGCATGCGATTGTCAAATCGTTCTGCATTATTATGCATTGTAAACAGTTCTTGATTAATTTATCCTTATTCATAACACAACACAACACTATTCCAATTAACTAGTTATAACCACATTAATTTAACTTTCAAAGTTCCGAATACAATTTCGCGACATTGAAAACACCATCTTTTCGCGTATCCATATTGAATGTCAAAGACTATTTAAGATATCGACCAATGACATCGCGTCAATTGATATCGATGACCAATGATATCACATTAATTCGGTGTCAAAAAAAAAATGTTTATATGGGTTTATTCCTGTTGTGGTTGGAATAGGCTATACAAAGAATTTATTCCGTCTAAATAATTAAGTACAAATTATCAAAATAGCTCTTACAAGCACTTAATTTTGCAGGAGTAAATTGAATGTAAAATTATTATTATCGATTCGGTTTACAGATTCTATCGAGGAAAACCGCCAGAAGGCTCAGTAGTATATATTTGTTTCAGATTAAAAAACGGCCATATATCAAATTATTGTTTTTTTTATAGCATAGGTCGGCGGACGAGCATATGGGCCACCTGATGGTAAGTGGTCACCAATGCCCATAGACAATGGCATTGTAAGAAATGTTAACCGTCGCTTACATTGCCAATGTGCCACCAACCTTGAGAACTAAGATATTATGTCTCTTGTGCTTGTAATAACACTGGCTCACTCACTTATCTAACCGGAACACAACAATACCAAGTACTGCGGTTTTGCGGTAGAATATCTGATGAGTGGGTGGTACCTAACCAGACGAGCTTAACAAAGCTCTACCACCAAGTAAATTTATATCATGACTAAGAATAAACTAACACTAATTCCACGCTTTTATTACTGATATATAAAAACTATGTTGTGGTTATCATTATGGTCAATCGGTCCAATTACTTAGAGAGCACATGGAGTCGTCAGACCTTTTACTGCTACAAATAAATAATATATATTTTGCTTGAGAAAGTACTGTGTTATAAAAACAAAGTGTACACCTGTAATGTCAGGTTGCAAATATATCTTTTGTAGCATACTAGATTCAGAAATTCTTGAAAGATATTTCTGTAATCTTATATTTCTGTTTCGAAAAATAACTTAACCTTATATCAAATATTATTTCAACCTTTCTTTATCATTTACAAAATGATTAAAAAAGTACGTAACGTATATATAACGTTGATATATGAAGAAGAAGCAATTCAATTTATCGAAATTGTAAAAGTTTTGGTGAGCCTTCCTTTTTCAGTCAATCGCGAAAGGAAAGTAAATTCTAACCTTACCTTTTCAACCACAATATATGCAACCTTTAAGGTTTTTCAAAACATACTGATTGCCTTTATTTTCTTTTATTGTACATTCCTTTACCTTATTCCATTTATTTGGGGTTAGCGAAGTGTATTTTACTTTCACTTTGAACTCATTCTAGTTTCTTGTAGATGTTTTGCATCATTTTTGGTTTTCTCTTTGCTAGATTATAGCCATTACTTTCATTTAAAATCAATATACAGTGCAGTCGTTTCTTTTGACCATCAGATTTCTTCCATGTCTTGTATAGTCTTACGTATTATATCATCACGTGAAGCAGCTTTAGAAACACCATTTTCGCTTTTGGGTTTCGCACATCTGATGCATCATCATCATCAATATCCTGTTTTCACTTACATTCTTATCCTCAACACTTTGCCATTCTTTTACCGTAAACTTGTTTTCTTTACATATTTTTTATCTATTGCTTCAATACCAATTTCCGATAACAATCTTTTTTTTTCAGCTACTCAGATTATTCCTTACAACTTTTTAAATGCAACTTCAGATTTTATACATTCAACTTTTTTTTTACCATATATCCCATTTTTCCTAACATACCTGTCACATGATTTTTGGATTAATTCGTACTCTTCTGTACATATCATTTTGGGAAAGGATTACTCTTCATTTCTCAATAGCTAAATTAGACATTTGACTTCTAGGAGAAAGAATATATTCCCCGAAACCAAATGGCAACTTACCTGGCAGCACTTTTCTGTCTTTTAGGTTGTTAGATTGTGACTGTGGGATGGACCACACACGCACTACTTTATTTCGTAGTTATTTTTTTACTCTGTAATTTATTCTTTTTATGCATATATTTTTTTTAATATATATTTTTTTACAATCTAAGCATCTTTATTTTTACCATCACTTCAGCAATAATAAAACTTGTATCCTTAACGCATCTCTCTAGCCTTAGAACGCTTCCTTTTCCGTTTCATGCAAACATAGCAATCTTCTTTTCAATACATCGACTATTTTTCTACTACCTTCAGACAGAATTCCTACATTTGAAATGATATTATCTAACTTTATTTACTTCATACATCCTGGGTTTGAATAACTCAAAAAAATATGCATCCAAGAATATGCAAAAATGTAAAGGTAAACATTTTCCGCAGGTGCCGGCTGTTACCTTTTGTGTATCGCGCTGCCTTTGGAGTGTGCCTTAGCTCCATAGCTATTTCTTATCGTCCTTCAATACTTGAATGGATTGGTCAGGCTTTTACCGCTACCCAACGGAAACTCTTCTTGGAATATTTTTGCTTGCGAATTCTTTTCCAACATACTGAATCGATTACTTGCTTAATAATATGGATGTTTACTTAGTCTCTACTCTACTCTGCCGAAACATTTTATGGGGCCACCATTTTACATACGAAAATATAAATATTACTTTAATAACGACAAAACAAGAAAATATACCCACTGATAGTAAATGATCAAGCATTTGTCATGTGAGAGGACATTCCTTACATTACTAATCTCGTAATCACGGAATCTAAATGGTTGTTTCGTGTACGTATCGTATTAAATTAGTCATCCGTCATAACGTGTAAATTAACAAGACATCATGATGGCCGAATTACTGATAAGCAGATGGGTCTGGCTTCCTGTCATGCACTGCATAACTTACAAAAGACAAATGCCAACACCCTTGTCCTTACTTATGACGTCGTAACCGATTTTTTAATTATGGCTTTTACTTTTTACTTTTGTATGAAGAGGCAGTGATAAACGCATTTAAAAGGTTCCGTGGATTTCTAGAGAAGAGGCATGAATTACCTTTCATTAAAATCGGAAAAGTGTCTTTTTTTTTTATCGCATATGAATGCGGACGAGCATATGGGCCACCTGATGGTAAGTGGTCACCAACGCCCATAGACATTGGCGTTGTAAGAGCTGTTAACCATCTCTTACATCGCCAATGCGCCACCAACCTTGGGGACTAAGATGTTATGTCCCTTGTGCCTGTAATTACACAGGCTCACTCACCCTTCAAACCGGAACACAGCAATAACAAGTACTGCTGTTTTGCGGTAGAATATCTGATGAGTGGGTGGTACCTACCCAGACGAGCTTGCACAAAGCTCTACCACCAAGTGAGCTCTACCACCAAGTGGACAAACAATCGCCAATACCACCAATACTTTGATTAATGAAGTATATACTTTTTATTAAAATAAATTGTTAGTCTAATAAATGCCATGCAATACATTTTGACGTTTCAAATTTCGAAATAAACATCTTATATGTCAAAATAGAATATGAAAGAGATTCCCTATTAGATCATAATATTCGTTGTTTGCTTCCTAACCACGTTTAACTTGAGTGATGTGCTCTCTGGGTGCCTATGTATCATTTTCAGATAACAATATCAATCTTACACAGAGTAATGACGTTAATATATAATTAGATTATTATTACTGCCTCGTTGGTCTAGTGGCTAGATATAAGGCTGCAGACTCGGTGGTCCTGCGTTTAATTGCCTGTCAGAAAATTCTCAGTAGCAGGTCGGAGGCTACAAGTTGGAAGTGTGTACACTCCCATGCCTCGGAAAGGACGGTAAGCCTATTGGTCCTGCGCCTGAACTCTTTTCGGTCGTGTCGGATTGCCGTCCCATCGGATTATGAGAGCTTAGGAGAAGGGAGTGCACCTGTGTTTGCGCACACACTTGTGCACTATAACATCTCCTGCGCAGTTGGCTAATCTCTCTTGAGATTGGCCGCCGTGGCCGAATCGGTCTGGAGGACCTTATGTTATATTAAAATGTGTTTTGAATTCTGTTACAATCTAAGATTATTCTGATATAAGTGTATTAATTTTACTTTCAAATAATCAATTACTATGAAAACATTTGTTTCAGTAAAAGAAATATTCGACTTTTCATAACAATTCATAATTTCTTGTTTCGGTCATGGCGGTCATTTACAAACGAGACTAGCCAGAAAATATTTTTGTGTGCCTTCGCCTATTTCTTCATCATATCAGATCAGACGTAGTTCTAAAGTCTTTACCTGTTTTTTGATGAGAGGACGTGAACGCGTTCTGCTTAAAAAACTGTCTATTCCCAATAATTGGTAGAAAAATAACAATGAATTTGATAGACCCAACTTTGAACAGATAACTCTGGAAGTAAGAGAGAGAACTCTGGAAGTCTGAGAGTAAGATCGCATGTACCAGTAAAATATGTTTTTAAATAGGTAGCAATATTATGTATTGAATTTATAGAGGTACGAGATATTATTACTTGGATATGTAAAATGACTACTGAATTTTATATAATATCTTTAAATCACATAAAAGAGGATACCAAATCGGGAACATCTTTATTATATTATAAAATCCGAGGAAGCTTTTTATTATTTTAAACATTCAAGGCGAAGAATATTGAAATTAATTCAAAAGTACTCAAAGGTAAAGTCAACTACGAACTAGTCTTTTGTGGCCGCAAGAACTTGAGCGCTGTTTTAACAGGCTTATAATATAATTTTGTAAAAGCTTCATAAAGTTATTGAAAATCTTCAGAATCGTGACTACATAATATTACTTAGTTATTTAAGGAATTTGTAATGAACGTTTGAAGCGTCGTTGGCTGCAATTAAGTCTCTTTTGTTGGCTTGTTATTAATGTAAATAGTTAGTTTTAACATATTATAGTTTAGTTCGAAGTTATTTGATAACATTTTAGTATACAATACCCTTAATTTTCTACGTACCATTGCATATTTATTTGTTGTTACTTTTTTATCAAACTATATAGTTTATTTTTTATACTTTTTTATTAAACAAAATTGAACTCGTGAATATTGAATTGTATTAATAGCCATAATCAGAATCCTAACTTTATATTGAAATATTATTATTACACTTATTCATTGACAAAAATCGTCTTGGAAAGAAATACCTCGGACCTAAGAAGAAAGAAAAAACTCAGCGAGATAATTATTATAATATATATATTAATATTGTACAAGTAATAAATAATATACGTCAAATGAATTAACTAAATATATTTAATAACATTAACATTATTACGTAATCAGTATTTTTTTTTGTTTGTTCAAAATAATAAATTTAGTACAAATGATAGACAAGTATGACGGCTTAGGGAAAAATAGTGAAATAAAAAAATAATTATGTAATTTCTGTAAATAAAGCAGCTATGTAATGGTCTGATAGTTACAATCATATGTCTACTATCTTTTAAATTGTATACAATGTTATTACAGAATCTTTTGATGTTGTTTATTTATATCAGCATATTGTAGGCAAGTATAAAGTCACACGAGTAAATAACTTAAATATCAAGTAGCTGATAATGGAACATTTCATTAAACTATATTTCATGTAAATTCACTGTGCTCGCAAATTGAATATGACCCGACTGGCGCCGGTCACGCAAAACTCATAAGTCATTTCAACAGCTCGGCATGAATGATTTAAGATTACGTAAATGATTGGTGTTGAATATAGTAGATTAAATCTATGTTTATTGTTTGTATTTATGAATGTTGTTAATTAATAATATCATTTTATGATATAATTAAACTCTGAATAAATACAAAATTGATTTTATTCGATTACGAAATATAAAGAGTTTTCAATTTGTTCTAATTTATACCTAATATATATATGCTTAGGTATATTTCGATATAACTTCTAGAATAAGAGAAAATAAACTTCTAAAACATATATAATAATGATTTTCTTTTTGGGTTGGGCTCACTATAGATCCAAGATGCTTACATTTCAATTTCATTGGTATTGGTCATCCTTACGTTATTTTAATTTGAAGCCTATGTAAGTATATTCGGGTAAGGTTTTGAAGTCGATTTAATTTTTCGTTTGAAATATTATTTTTATTACAAATAGGTTAAAGGCAAAAAATGCTTATTATTTATTGTATATAATATATTATCATAGACCAATTGATTTAATACAAATTGCTTATTATTAATAGTCCAGTCATTATAGTAAGTTCACCTCGGAATTCGAGATACCCAGCTGTAAGTCTGTAAAATATTGACACCGTAAAAGTTGTCTCAAAACCTACATATGGTAGGGTGTACGCAACTATTAAATTTCAAGGTCAAGGGTCAGGAATATCTCATTTCCTATGGGTTTTTTGCGATTTGTATTTATTATCAATATTGTAGCTGGGTATCTCGAATTCCGAGATTCTTACCAAATTTAAGCTTAAATGACTGGACTATAATTATATTTAAAAAAAAAACGAATTTTAACTCACCATCTCCATCTGGCCCACTGTCGTGCTCCGATTCTGATTCGTCCCAGATTGTGTCGGTCGCGATCTTCTGGCGTGAGCATTCAATCCAGTAACCGGGCGTCGGGATGAGATTGTGTGGGTATTCTTCGCAGAATTCGTCTATAAAAAAGGTAACAACCATTTAATTTATATAAGATGAGAATTTTTATACTTTACGATATAAGATATGGGAAGTGATGCAAAATATGGTATAGTATATCGTAAGTTGTGAAAACAGGATATGAACATTCATCGGATATGGTGTCTAAGTTGACAATTAGCTGTCTTATTGACTGGAGTGACGAAGCTCTATAGTTTTTTTTTCTATTTAGATTGGTAAATGTATCTTGTAGTAAGAGGTCCATAAGGTCTATAGACTATAACAAATATTACACTGCCAATGTGTCGCCAACCATATGTACTTAGATGTTATGTTATTATGCTTGTCATTGGATCACTTACACAAATCGGAACATAAGAATGCAAAATATTTATATTTGTTGGTAAATATTTAACGAGTAGGTGGATCCTACTCAGACGTACAATTTGTTGCTTGAATAATGTCATACGATGTCCAAGTTCAAATTTATTGTAGATTGAGGTTTAATCAAACTATGGTTAAAGCGTTTATAAATTAATACCAAATAAAAGTCATTGAAAATTCGATTATTAATATAAATCACTCAGTTCGCGTTTCCAATAGTCGGCCTCCGTACTTTGTGCGAGTGAGAAGAGTGCGAAATTGCAGAAAATATATTTCCACTCATACAAGGTCGAATACCGGTTGGGGGTCGCGACCTGGGCGTTTTACTAACGATATATATACGTTTTCGTTGACCATGGAAAGGGAAGTATCGAAAACATTAAAAATATTATATATTTCTGTAAAACTATCTAAACCAGACTTTCTTTTTGTGATGGTTCGCTGCTATAGTATTTATAAAGAATATATATAAATCAAATTGATCACTAGCTACTCCAAGTCTGCTACTAAACTGAATTGAAATTTCATGTTACAAGGCATGATATTTTATATTTCGAGTTTTCTTTATATAATAAGAAGTAACTACGTGAGGATCGAGCTTCGTTCGGCTATATATTTATACAAAAAAACATAAGATAAAAAATAAAAAAAACCTTATTATAAAAACTAAATTCAAAGTTCTTCTAAATCGTTCGTATATAATAATAAACGAAATAAGCTATTTACAAGAAACTGGAATAAATATAAAAAAAATATTCTAGAAGATTATATTAGATTTTTTGAGCTCCTTCAAAAGACTGTTAAGAGAGTTATGTTATGATCATATAATTGTTATAACATGAAAAATGTTTTGATATACGTATATTACAATCTAGGAAGAGTTTTAAAATTAAATAAGAATCACTATATTATTTAAAATATGTTTATAAATCTTTAGATATAGAACAGTTCAATCTTAATATGGAATTGTGCCAGTTTCATAATATTATTATCTGTAGAGTTGCCGTCCCTAATTTGAAAAGTTCTTTTATTAGCAAACTCTCAGGAGAGAAGCTTAAGCGAGAGCGGAGTATCTGAAACTCGCGGAACTGGATAAATCCGGTTTACTTAATAACTTTTTCGGTAAACCCTTTTTCATTTGGTGTAACGAAATCGCTATAACTGTTTTTATTAGTTGTTTTCGAGAAGAAATTGTGACTGACTTTGAAAGAATAGTATAAGTAAATGCGGTTAATATGGTCGTTTTTCAAAAACGACTTGTTTCTCTATGAATCTTGATAACTAGA
Organism: Nymphalis c-album; assembly: GCA_963151315.1. Taxonomy (NCBI): domain Eukaryota; kingdom Metazoa; phylum Arthropoda; class Insecta; order Lepidoptera; family Nymphalidae; genus Nymphalis; species Nymphalis c-album. The sequence continues at coordinate 7,195,756 of OY720601.1, forward strand.
AAAAATATCATGTAGTATATAAACTTTCTCAGCTACGTTTGCTCTTCATAAATATTATCTCTGGTTGTTTTTAGATTAGCGAGTATTGGTTATTAAAACGAAAGATTATCATAGAAATATACATATGAAAGAACCTGTCAAGAATTGGCATCTGAGTCACCGACATTCTTATCTGTCTCAAATCACCTTTGCCATTTGGATCAACCCAAAAGCCTGACATTTCGAGTTATTACCAGATAAAATCGAGTTATCTCATTCAATTTATTAACTTTTCCCTTTTATTCGACCTCAGAATGAGTATTTAAATACAAACGCGATCTAAAATAAATTATATTTTCAATAATCAAGTAACGTCTATGATTTGAATACGCAATCGTCGTTTAAGATCGGCACTTTTAATAGATAAGTGAATTGTAAACTTAAGTTACAACAGTTGCGTAAATCTAAAAATATAACATATCTGTTGCTGACTTCACTCCATAACGGGTAGAGTTCTCGATAAAATATTTACATTAAGTACCACAGACCAGTGAGCGGCAAAGCGCGGAAAATTCGCGTCCACAAAGTAGCCACATCATTTTACCGTTGCAACCAAATATTTCGCTTCGTCCGTATCATTATTGAATATTTCAATTTCGAAATTTTTAAATCCATTTTCACCATACACATTTTAAGATCATACTTTGAACGGCTTTGTCGATTATTGATTTATGCATTGCGGCTTTGTAAATCTCTTTTCAATTTACTATATCATACCCTTTTGCATATTATGTGGGAAGAGGGTCGAATTAAGATAGTTTTCCTATTTGGTAAGGGATTAACATTAAATATACAACGTATAAAATGCCTATGTTATTAATGCGACTCGCGTCGAGGGGTATTATTATAATTTCGTGTGAAACGTACCCTGTTACGTTTGGGAAAGGTATTAGATGAAGAATATAAACATCGAGAGCAGCTTAGCGAGTCCAAACCTGGGAAGGAAACTCTACAACTACTACATAATTATTGTTTTAAAGTATTTTATCAATACAAATATAAATATAAAAGTACTATCGCAACTTGCTTATTTTTGACAGCAGGAATGTAATAGAAAAATACTAAATGCATTTATTTTTACCCAAAAAAGTTGGCAACCATTTTTATTTGTCTTGGTTTTATTAAATGTCGATTGGATAAGATGAACTTGTAGAGGTGTTATGTGCACCCTAGGTTAAAATGTTTGAAAATGACTATTTTAGTGTTCATATATCTACATAACGAATCAAAATCTACTTCAGTCTCAATTTCTTACATTTAAGGATATTATATTAATATACAGAGTACAATATAAATATCATATATTATGTAGATACATTATCGTGGTTTTAAAAGTAAAGATTCTTACACGCGATAGATAGATCGTCTTCTTTCAATCAAGATAAATAATTTATGATATTTATATGATCGCGGAGAGAGTTCAAATATCTTAAAACAAATTTAAGATAACTAAGCTTTTTCAAGTTTTCGAATCTTACAATACAATAAATAACAGTTGAAAAATTATTCAATTTACTTGTTCTCGTATCAAATGCAAACGCAACATAGAGATTATTTTTACAATAAAACACATACAAATTAACACAATCAAATTATAGTACATAAATTTTAGTCAAATAAAATAATTGAAAACAATACAATTTCTTAGAAGAAGAAGTAGAAATGTAGCTAAATGAATAAAACATTTTTTTTCTTTTATTGCTTTTCTGATTGTTAATATTTTCTTTCTTCTCTCGGAGTTCTGATGATATAGAACGCGCAATTCACTGTAAGGTAGAACACCAAGCTTTAATCAATATGCTTGGCGTTCATACTTAGAGTGAACTGAACGGTCTTTGAAGGTCTTCTCATCGGGGCTTCTTCAAAACTGCAGCTGATTTTTCCACAAGTTCACAAAACACAATTTTATAAATATATCTAATTATAATAAAAAACCAACACTTTATATGAGTACAAAAAGTAAGTTTTTATACTATGCCACACATTATACAATATTTTGTTTATTATATTTAAAACTAGCTACGCAAGGGATATGAAATAGTAATAAGACAAAAAACACATATTATTACATATTATAACAAAAATTACACATCGACGATAAATAGTTAAATTAGAAATAAAATAAGAATGTTTATTTGTTTTTGTTATACAAATTTATTTCGTAAGGATAAGTACACCTACATACACCATGCTTAGTGAGGAACCTACAAAGGAAATATTAATTTCCGCTTCATGAAAAAGGTTCTCATTTCAAGTGCGGTACAAGTCCGATCACAAAGTGAACCCGAATACTATTGGGAATGGAAATACAATAAAGAATGTGTCGCTATCAGCAACTATATTTACAATTGGATAGAAATAGCGGAATAACGTTGTTCTATTGTTAAAAAAGATGTATAGAAATGTTTGTATACTTATCTAAAAATATAAAAATAAAGATTTTCGTAACAACTTGAAATGATATTTTAAGGAAAAACTATTCTTCATAATAATTACAATAACTAGATGTCCTTAATATAGATAAATAGAATAATTTAATTTACGATATATTTTATATTTATTATACCACACTTACGATATATAGGCCCTATTGTACTTTTGAAATGTAAAAAAAGGCTATTAGTGACAACGGGTTGTAGGCTGCTTCAACGAGGTAAGTATCTGACAATGACAAATGTATTATTACCACAAAGGTTTATATTTACAGAGCTCGTTATATAAAAAAACAAACTTTCAATAAGTTTATGATAATGGCGGAACGATGTCACATTATAAATAATATGAAACGATATCATACAACAAAATTCTGGGGTGTACTTCCGAAATCAAAATGGCGTTTGCAACAATTTTCGTTATGATATTCCTGATAACGAGGTCAATATACCAAAATTCAGATCGATCGACGGTATGCGTGTGTCCAAATTCTGTATCAAAACATTTCCAAAACCAATATTAGTAGTAGTATTTTTAATTTTTTTTTAATATATTTGAAGTTTACAATCTAAGTCCGTTTTAAACTCTGTTCTAACTCAAATGAATAAAGAAACTAAGAAAATAATCAAAGTACTCTGCTTCAAAGGAGAAGAGAAAATATAAAAAATTGCAAATTTATATATGACTTTTTGTTGTCTGTAACGATTAGCTGTTTGTCGTATGCTGAATAAATGATCACGGGAATTCATAAAGGGGAATTTTTATGAAATCCATGCTTTATCATTTTATGTGAAGGTTTAATTAATATTTCACTGTGTGTTTTGGCTCTCAGCAAAGTTAAACCCAAGCTTTGCGCGATTTTAATTTGATATCATGTTACGTTTATGTTCACGTTTTTGTATAAAATAATTAAAAACATACAAATGTTTGGAGAATTCTGAACACGTTAGTTGGTTTTGTATACTTAATTTTGTTTAGTCGTATGAAAGAACAACGACCTTGCTTATTTTGTCTTTCCCATTTATATTTAAAGGTACGTTTAACTAAATCGTCTGATTGAGTTTTACATATGTTTTTAGATCGGAGAAATCTATACTAATATATAAAGCTGAAGTGTTTGTTTGTTGAGTGAACTACTGGTTCGAATTTGATAATTATTTTGTGTTATATAGTCCTTTTATCGAGGAAGGTTCTAGGCTAGTAAATATTTTTATTCATTATATTTTTATTAATTATACGCGGGTAAAACTGCGAGGCACAGCTAGTACTTATAAATTCCACTAGCACTTATAAATACCAAATTATAAATTAAAAGCTGACTACACTGATTCCTTAACAGCTATTTAGAGAAACTAGGGAACAAGCGATCGTCTGAATTTCTTCAAACTTAATACCAATTAACACCTACATAATCGTTGTGCTGTTTAAAAATATATATTTCGCTACATTTAAAGATAGTTAAGCTTAAATATCTTACCCAATAGCTATAATGTAATATTTCAATTATATATTTATATTCGGTTTATAGTTCACATTTGTCACAAATATGATGATTTATTTATTAATATGTAAATACTAGACGTATTGTTACTAATCTTACGATAAAATGACGTATTGTTACTAATCTTACGAAAGATGATATGGCCTAAAATATGCACTATTTATATTTAATTTATTATCAAGTTCGTGTCTAAAAACTCCTTTGGCTTGTTTTATTTCGTTCTTATTAATTTAATATGCTTTAAATACAAAGTATGTTATGTAAATTGTTCATTGTTTATAACTTTTACCTCCTATCCTACGTCATAATATGTAATTAGTAAAAACTATCTAGCACTTTTTATATTTTGAATTGTAAAGACAAATACTTAACTGGTTAGCTTCATTTTGGAGTAAGAAATCTTCTAAAATTCATCTATCAATATGTATTTAAACGATGAGTTGAACTAAGTGTATGCTTTCATAAAATATATAAAGATGATAGAAAAACAGCAATAGCCTCAAACAATTATCACTATAACTTTGCTAAATTTAATTTTTATCTCTTTGTTTTATTTCAAAGGCGCCTAGAAACTCCGCAAAATCGTCTTCAAACGCTCAAAGTAAATATTTTAAAAGACTGTTTCGTATGCAAAACAAAGGGGAGGCTTGTACAGCACGAAAGTTGTACGGACGCAAATATATTAACTCTGCAGGATGAGCCGGCAAACACAATTTAGGATGACACGAACCAACTTTTTCCTTTAAACCGTGATACATATCTTTAGTTTATCCAATTTAGATGGAAACGAGTGGAAAACTTTCGAATTACTTGGAGACAGGAAAAATGTTTATATATCATGTTTTATTCAGGTGTGTGTGTTGGTGTTGCGGTCGAGAAAGTTTGACATGCTGTGACATGATTTGACGTAAAATGATCACGAAATATACTGGACTTATGAGTGAAATAAGTTTAACACGGCCGATATAATTATATATGAATATAGACGACTACGATACGATTATGATGCGGAATTTCGTTTATGAACCATATTTTGATTCTGGGATAAGTGTAATATTATCTACAAAATAATGTAATATGTGTTATATTAGTGTGTAGATTCATGATATCTTTAAAAAAAGGACCTAAATGTATTGATGTGATTCATGATCTTTTATAAAATGTGTTTAAATAATTCTAGTCTACAAAAATATATTACCAATTTTATTTCCAAATACAATGGAAACGGCATTATCTTTTCTGTAGGACTTTGAATTTAAATTCACTATAACTTTTAAGTGTATCAATTAATTCTTAATAATGTTATCGCTCGTTTTACTAGAAGAATTAAATTCGAATTCTGGGGGGGGCAATTTTGCGCTCGTGAATGGACGGGGCAAACGGAGCAGGCATCTAAAGGCAACCCCTTCCACCCTCGCTGTGGACTTCTGCAACATAAGGGGACTGAATTCCAACCTCAACGCCGTCCACTTCCATCTTGAGACGGCGAAGCCGGCCTTGCTCTTTCTAACCGAGACCCAGATATCGTCTCCGGCGGATGCCTCATTCCTCTCTTACCCGGGCTACAAGTTGGAACATTCCTTTGTACCACGGGCGGGGGTGTGTGCGTACGTCAGAGGGGATATCTGCTCTCGTCGCCTCGCCCATCTTGAAGGGAGGGACCTATCCATTCTCTGGCTGCGCGTAGACTGCGATGATCATCCGCGAATCTACGCGTGCCTATATAGGTCCCATAGCGGTAATGCCGAAACAGACCGGCTCGTTGAGCACATGCAACGGGCTACAGATTCCGTGCTGCAGCAGATCCCATCCGCAGAGATCGTGATTCTTGGCGATTTTAACGCCCACCACGCCGAATGGCTTGGATCACGTACCACCGATCATGCGGGGAGATCTGTGGTCGATTTTGCCTTGGCATATGATTTGACACAACTGGTTACCTCGCCAACGCGAATCCCAGATGTGGAGGATCATACACCTTCCCTGTTAGACCTTCTGCTGACCTCTCATCCGGACGGGTACCATGTTTCCGTAGAGCCTCCTCTTGGCTCGTCGGACCACTGCCTTGTCCGGAGTACAGTGCCGATTACACGCACCTCACGGCCTCGGTTCGTGGGTTGTCGCCGTGTGTGGCACTACAGATTAGCGGACTGGGATGGGATGCGGTCCTTCTTTGCATCCTACCCATGGGGGCGGATTTGTTTCTCGCCGGATGATCCAGATGTCGTTGCTGACTCGGTCGCTGATGTGGTGTTCCAGGGTATGGAACTCTTCATTCCGTACTCTGCGATACCCATCGGCGGCAGAACCCGGCCCTGGTTTGGTCGCTTCTGCAAAACGGCATCACGCCGAAAGGCAGCATGCTATCAAGCCTGGGCTGACGCATCGGCATCTCGTGATGTAAATACCAGCGCACGTAAAAAGGAATACAACTCTGCCTCAAGGTCTTTCAAAAGTGTTATTGCCAAGGCGAAGTCGGAGCACATTGGCAGGATTGGTGAGAGACTGGTGCGACTCCCTTCGGGAACACGCGCATTTTGGTCTCTCGCTAAGGCTGTCTTAGGGAATTTCTGTCAGCCCTCCCTTCCATCTCTGCACAGGAGCGATGACTCGTTGGCCCATACAGCGAAGGAGAAAGCCGACCTCTTGGGATCTCTCTTCGCGTCCAACTCGACTCTTGATGATCAAGGAAAGACACCACCGACAATCTTGCGGTGTGATACCACGATGCCGGAAATTAAATTCCGACAGAGTGCAGTTCGTAAAGCACTATTTTCCTTGGACATCCATAAGTCGAGTGGGCCCGATGGCATTCCTCCGATTGTGCTGCGTACTTGTGCTCCCGAGCTGGCACCGGTCTTAACGCGTCTTTTCCGACACTCCTACTCATTAGGCGTAGTCCCGAATTCTTGGAAGACTGCTTTAGTGCACCCGATCCCTAAAAAAGGCAATCGCTCTGATCCATCAAATTATAGGCCTATTGCTATCACCTCCTTGTTCTCCAAGATAATGGAGTCCATTATTAACTGCCAGCTCCTGCGGTACCTAGAGGAGCATCAGCTGATTAGCGACCGCCAGTACGGCTTCCGTCGGGGTCGCTCAGCTGGTGATCTTCTAGTGTACCTTACTCACAGATGGGCTACGGCGGTTGAGTCCAAGGGGGAGGCATTAGCAGTCAGTCTGGACATAGCGAAAGCCTTCGATCGGGTATGGCATAAAGCGCTACTCTCCAAGCTTCCATCTTACGGGCTTCCCGAGAAATTGTGCAAGTGGATCTCCAGTTTTTTGGCAGATCGGAGCATCAAGGTCGTTGTCGACGGTGCATGCTCCGACTTAAAATACGTCAATTCTGGCGTTCCACAAGGCTGCGTTCTTTCACCTACTTTGTTTCTTCTGCATATCAATGATATGTTACAAATCAGTAACATTCATTGCTATGCGGATGACAGCACTGTAGACGTACTTTACACCGGCCGTGCTAATATTTCTCGGGAACACGTCGACGAGTGTCGGAATAAACTTGTGTCTGAAGTCGAGACCTTGTTAACCAAGGTCTCAGACTGGGGCCGACTAAACTTAGTCCAATTCAACCCCAATAAGACTCAAATTTGCGCGTTAACCGCTAAAAAGTCTCCTTTTGTCGTATCCCCTCACTTTGAGAATACTCCCCTCACTGCCACAGCCAGTATCGGGATACTTGGCGTCGAGGTTTCGAACGTTGTTCAGTTCCGCGGTCAACTGGAAGTTAAAGCCAAATTGGCTTCCAAAAAGCTTGGAGTGCTCAACAAGGCGAGACGGTACTTCACGTCGGACCATCGCCTAAAACTTTACAAGGCGCAAATTCGGCCCCACATGGAGTACTGCTCTCACCTCTGGGCGGGAGCTCCACAGTACCAGCTTCTTCCTTTTGACCGCATTCAACGTAGAGCAGTTCGAATTGTCGACGATCAGGTTATTACCGACCGGCTTGATTCTTTGGATTTGCGTAGAGATGTTGGGTCACTCTGCATCCTCTATCGCATATATCACGGGGAGTGTTCTGAGGAGTTGTTTGGTTTAGTCCCGGCCGCTGAGTTTCACCACCGGACATCGCGCCAGAACTCAAAATTCCATCCTCACCACCTCGATGTCTGGAAGTCCACAACAGCCCGTTTTCTAAGGCATTTCCTGCCTCGTACAATCACTCTGTGGAACCAGCTTTCGCCGGCGACTTTTCCGAACCGATACGACATGAAAACCTTCAAGAAGAGAGCGTACTCTTTCCTCAAAGGCCGGCAACGCACCTGCAAGTCCTCGGATGTTGCAGATGTCCATGGGCGGTGGTAGTCACTTTCCATCAGGTGAGCCTCCTGCTCGTTTGCCCCCTCTTTATATAAAAAAAAAAAAAAAAAAAATTTAATTTTATCTGAAATTAAATTTTGACTTTGATAATCGTTTATATAGATACTCTTATTAATTGAAACCGTGAATCTGATTAATAAAGTAACGAAATTTAAATGATGTTGCTATGCCTGTGATTACACTGGCTCACTCACCCTTCAAACCAAACAATACCAAGTACTGCTGTTTTGCGTTAGAATATCTGATGAATATGCTTACAATTTTTTTTTAATGAGATAAGCGGGCCTTTTACTCTTAGCTTTCCTCTCGTTTTTGTTTCTTTTTACCTGTAATAAATTGTTTAATAAAAAATGGTAGTAATATTTCCTATAATGGCAAAGTTCTCAGACAATAAGAGAGGCAAGATTTTAATATCCGGGATAGTGCAAAAGAGTAAAATGCAATTTTATTGATGTCGTTTGAAGACGCAGCTCAATTTCCTATGAATAAACTGCTTTTGCGTCTGTCACGTTAGAGTTATATTGAAATCGAATAGGAAAATGATATTGATGCAAGATACGCGAGGAAACATATGTTTATATACATTTGTAGGCATGTGTAATAAATATTTTTTTTTTTCATTAGGAAGATTTTCTTTCGCTCAATTCAGCGCGGGAGATAGAATAATACCTATGACCTGTTCCAATGTAAGAAATACTAAAGATAAACATACCTTAGTGTACATACTTCATGCCATTTGCTAACAGCTCTGATACATTATACAAAAAAAATAGTTATTGATAAATCTATATTTTATTATACTAAGTACTAACTACTTTCCTGAAGTATTTACATTTTAATTTTAAATATAACACTACGGTAGGCACCACCCACTCATCAGATATTCTACCGCAAACCAGCAGTACATGTTAACAATAACATTGTGTCCCGGTTTGAAGGGTGAGTGAGCCAGTGTAATTACAGGCACAAGGGGCATAACATCTTAGTTCCCAAGGTTGGTGGCGCATTGGCGATGTAAGCGATGGTTAACATTTCTTACAATGCCATTATCTATGGACGTTGGTGACCACTGACCATCAGGTGCCCCATATGCTCATCCGCCTTCCTATACAATAAAAAAAAGAATTTTTAGATAATAAGTTTGCCGTAGTTGAGTTTACAGCTGTGCAAGATATATGAGTGCACGAGTGTGCATGTAAGTACATGTGAATTATATTCTCTATTCCCTCATTCATATATTCTGATAGGATTCGACACAATCGGAGAGAGTTCATAAAGTCTTTACGTTTTCTTTTCGAGGCAAGGTACTGTCGCAATATTAATAATAAAACAATGGGTGTTACCCGAGGCTTATGCATATGATCGCGAAATATGCAAACTTATAATTTAATGCTTATTCATTTAAAAGGAACAAAATGATGTAATCAAATTATAATAATTGTGTACTGTATTTAAATTATATTTAGAGAGCAAAATAGAAGCACATATCAATAACGTAAAATCTTTATTAATATGTGCTTATTATGCTCTCTAAATGTTTTAGCTATAATTGGGAACTTTATTGGTATATGAGTACATTACTTTTATTAATTGTATGGTTATTGTAAACTGTTTGTTGTCTGTAGTTAAATAAAAACATAAAATAAATAACATCGCATGATGAACCAAACATGGAAATAAATAAAGCAGTGATATAGTGTAAATACATCCTTTGACGAGCCGGTTGGCGTGGTTGGTAGATACCCTGCCTTTCGCGCCGCAGGTCGTGGGTTCGATTCCCACCCAGGACAGACATTTGTGTGCATGAACATGTCTGTTTGTCCTGCGTCTGGGTGTAATTATCTATATAAGTATGTATTTACAAAAGTAGTATATGTAGTATATCAGTTGTCTGGTTTCCATAGTACAAGCTCTGCTTAGTTTGGGATCAGATGGCCGTGTGTGAAAAATGTCCCAAGATATTATTATTATTATTATGATGTTTCGTAAAACATAATATAGAAACTACCAAATTGGTATTTCGCTAACATACGCTTGCTTTATAAAGCTTTGAAAATCCACGAGCATTTGTTTTTGTTTTTAAACGTAATTTGTTGGTTTTAATAGCAGAAGATTATAAAAGAAAATATGAATCATTTTTCAAACATAGATTTAATTATTTTTTACGCATAGTTCACACAGAACTTAAGCCACACATTGTTACCAGCGTCAAGCTATACACGGCCTAATTTATAAAGTCTATTGAAGATCTAATAAAAAGGGATACAAATATTAAATAAACAAAAAACAGAAACATTATAAAATTGACAGTGGGTTTGCCAAAGTGCCTTTAATATTTTGTAAAGGAATCGCTGAATTTCCGGCAGAGGCTTTGACGTGGGTGCGTCGGAAAAGTTTATATTATGGTTTGTGATCCTTCTGACCAGGAAATAAAAGGATATTGAGTTACAATAGTTTGCAATTCACATAAGTAATATCCATTTTGGTTGTCCTTTTTGTCAACCATTACAATTATATTGACGATGAATATCAATCATATTTAGAAAAGAAAATTTGCATAGAAACATGTTACAACACATCAGAAATGTGTTTGAAATAGGTTTAACTATTTACGAATAAAAATGTCTGGAGAAACGTCCTAAATCGTATTGAAACATTAAAGTTTAGTTGGAACGGTCAAAAATAGTATAAAAATACGATAATAACCTCTTTAAAATATATTAATTCTTAACAAGTTAAGTAGTAAGGTTGTGCAACCTTATTTAAGATTTACTACTATGTAATTATTATATAGCTATAACTGATGACACAGTTATTATAATAACTAGTTGTTACTATGAGTTGTATAAAAAATAGCAATACTGTTACAAAGCAAAGGCTTCAATAGTGAACATGTTTCCTCCATTTTAGGCCGACAGTTATTGAGTAGCCGACAGGGGCTGAAAGCAATACAATACAGTATATAAATAGAAATCTGAGCTCTGGTGTTAGTCGAATTTAACAATGGAACAGCATTGAAAACAACAGACGCAGACGTGCTATGACGATAATTATCTGTGGCTTAATTTAGAACGAAGGTTTAATATTAATTATAGATTTGGATGAGGATAAATTCAGAAATTTAAACTATTTATACAGTTTGAAACGATAAAGCAAACATATGTTTGTAGGATTTAAACAATTTTCTTTTTAGCAAAATGATTACAAATAATCATAAATTTAAATTTTACTAAAATTCCAATGAATTACCCAATGGGTTATCATTTAGTGAATTGTGTATTGATATTTAAGACTAGCGACCCGCCCCGGCTTCGCACGAGTGGCAGTGTGAATATTCCTTAAAAAAACCTGTCGCAGTATTGTATAAGCTTTTAGCCACAGTGGGCGACAGCAGGATGCGGAGGCGCGCAAGCGGTTGCATCACGCGTTAGTATGATCGGTGTGAGACCGCTTGAATTTATTTAGTGCGCGATAGTTTTAAAATTACAATAACTCCTAAGATACTAATTTAAATTGGATGGTGTAAAGGGCAATAATAATATACATGGCATGCTTAAAGTAAATAACGTATTTAATTTGAAAAGGATTAATATCATATCCGTTTTTAAAGCTTTCCAATTATCACATTATTATGTAACCATTTTTTGAAAATTAAAGTGGGTTTAGTTAGCTATCCTTAAAAGATAGACATATGCCATCGCGGACTTTTCTGTAGATCTATGAAAGGGGAACAATTTCACCATACATTATTTTGTTATGATTCAAAGGAATTTTACAGCGTTTTCGATGAAAGCTCCCAATCGGAACTTTCTGTACTGAATTCTACTACAATTATCGTCATATTTCAACAAACTTACAGAAAACATTATTGAATAGTTGCTAGATATAAGGCCACAGAACCGATGGTCCTGGGTTAAATTCCCAGGTCGGGTCAATAAAATGTTATTGAGATTTTCTGTCGAAAATTCTCAGTAGTTGCCCGGAGTCTGGAAGTTGGAAGTGTGTACACTCCCGTACCTCGGAAAGCACGTAAAGCCGTTGGTCCTGCGCCTGAACTCTTTCCGGTCGTGTCGGATTGCCGTCAGGTTATGAGAGTAAGGGAATCGAGTGCACCTGTGTCTGCGCACACGCTTGTGCACTATAATATGTCTTGCGCAGTTGGTTAATCTCCCCTGAGATTGGCCGCCGTGGCTGAAATCAGTCAAATCTTGCAAATACTGCTCGTAAAATTTCATTCAAATTTGATTTAAACCTGTAGGCTTGTAGCTTCTGTAGGAGCTATAAGGCTGTGACAGTTATGCATGATGCAATAACGAATCCCCATTTAGTTACATAACTCAAAAATATGTACCTAATTTTAATACCTTAAATATCTCTTTGACAATAGAAATTAAAGCTATAAAAATGAAATAATATCATGTAGGTAATACCTACATGATATTATTTCTAATATCTTAAATATAATTGCCAGTAACTTATAATAAAATGGTTGTAAGGAAATTGTATGGAAGAATATTAATAATTTTAACCAAGCCATAATTAAGCCCCAAGGTTGGAGAAAATTTTTCATTTCCAAGTTGCTAAAATTGAGCATAATTATTCCATTTCGTGAGTTTGGAACTGTCTAAAAGGTGTATAACGAATGCTTGACGTTTTATTGTGTCAATTAAGCGGAAAATTGGAAGAACCTTAGGGCTTGTTCACGCAGATGGTAAACCTTTTACAATATTCCATGATTTAGGTTAAGGTCAATTAAAACCTTTTAAAATCTGTGTAATTTCGTTTAATATGATTATCTTTAAAGTTATTTTAACTTTTATTTTAATTTCAGCTTTGAGTAAGTACGTAATAGCAATTTCTAAAAGTTTTATGAAATGCTTCGAAAAGTACGTAAAGGTGGAAGTTACAGGCGAAACTTAAGTAAAGTACTAAGTCTAGGAAATACAGTTTCCAACGAAGATTAACCTTTGGAGAAAAGTATTAGATGTAATTATTTCGACATTTAACAAATATGGGTTAAACGATACTATAGGTGGCCCATATGCTCGTCCGCCATCCTATGCTATAAAAAAAAACTATTTTATAAAGAGTTTGTGTTAATGTTTTATAAATAAAATTATCTTTCAATTGACAATATTTTGTTTATTGCGAAAGTTATTCATCATATTCCACCTTTTGCGCTCAACCCTAAGCAACAGAGCAGTAACTAAGCAATCTAACCAATGTTTAGGCAAGTAGTAATCATTTATTGCAGCTGATACAACGTTTAATAAAGATGTATGTAATAAACAATAAATTGTGATATTTATTTGAATATAACAAATAAAATCCTTGAATACTCGATGTTATACCGTAATCTACAATCTGTTAATGAGAAAGCAGGCTTTTTGTGTATTTAGTAAGTTAGAGTAATTATCCCACTATTGGTTGGTGATTTCTAATTACATACATTCATGATATTTTCTTTCAACGCTCAGTATCAATAATTTTATAAATTGTTAATTAGCGTTGTGGTCTAAATATTATTTAAATGGTATGTTAGAATATTAACATTTAACCGTGAAATACTTTAGCTTTAAATAAATGCATAAGTGATTCTATTCTCGTTAAAACTAAAAGTATTTTGTAAATACAATTATACCTGAACACGCTTGTGGTGGCAGAGGGAAGATAAGTGTGGTGGAAGACTTGCGCCGTGCGACGGCGCAGCCCAGCGACTGGGGCTTAAAGCTGCGCAGCTGCTGCATGAAGTCGCTGCACTCCATCAGCGCCACGTCCGCAAAGTGCAGGTCGCACAGGATCTGATTCTTGAAGCGGCGAGCGCGTTTCTGTTGAAAATGTTAAAGATAAGTCTACTTATTCTTCTAACGGATAATTTATTTTTATTATTTCAAATAGGCAGATGGCAAGTGTGACAAATGGTAAGTGGTTACCAACGACCATAGATATTGCTATGTTAAGAAAACTTAACTATTCCTTCCATTGTTAACTCGCGTCCAACTGATGTTATGAGTACGTAGTAACGAATTGTTAAAGTAGTTCACATACGCCACATACTTTATATACATATGTACATAATCTCGTATACAAGATTGAAACGTTTGGTTGGTCCGTTGAATTACACCTCGTAGGCAATACCATCCGTAAGAAAAACAAAAAGTTTCAGCGGTTATTATTATTTATTTGAATATTTCCTACAATGACAGAATATGTGGTATGCTTAAGAAATACACACAATAAAACATTTAATGATATAATTAACAAAGCTTAAGAACTTAAATACGTCTATTAATTTTTTAAATCGCTTTGTAAATCTAAATTTAGGAAGAATGGAATCTCAGCGAAATGTTAAAGCCTGAAAAGAAAGCGAAGTCTCTTTTGTTTACGTGAAGGAAAATTTAATGCAGTCCTTTGAACCAGTTTGTGGCGTCTTAAATTTATTTTTCAAGCGTGTTCTTAGGAGTCAGATAACCTAAGATCACTGTTGTTCGCAATTTTCTGAATAAGTTTGTGCTCGAGAAATATATAGTAATCTCAATTTCACAAACATGTTACGGTGAAAACGAGGGTTAGTTCGCATTCGTGTTTTCGTTGTTATGTATTTTCACAGTGTACATTTTATTTTATTGTATTCATGTTTAGGATTTTTATAACTTTATCATCTTAAATTTATATATAATTCAAGTGAATATATGAGATTACTTTTGATGTATAATACATTGCTAAAATGACCATCTTTAAATTAAGGTACCGTTGTTTTTTACTATTAAAAGCTAGTCTTTTATTTGATGTCCTTATGGTTGCGATAGTCAATGTGTGTTTAATTTATTTTAGCAGTTTTTAAATAAATAGAAATTATATTATTTTATGACTAAATATACATTACATTTAAACACGCTTTTTTTATCTTTTAAAATGTCTAGTAAATATGATCTCATTCCAGACGATAAAAGTATTATCATAAACATATAATATAATATATAATAGACAGATATAATTTATATCCCTATAAATATTGTAAAATGTCTTTTTTATATATTAAAATATTTCGAAACAAATTCCATATTAAACTTTGCGAAAATCTTTGACGATAATAGGATAACTTATTGTCCTTAAGTTTTGGGAGTTGGGTGTGACTTTATTTATTAAATTACGAACAAAGTGATTGATTGATTACCTTATAAGGGCGTATGTATATATAGAACACGTATAAAAATAAACTAAGCCAAATTTTACTAAGCGTTTCCGTCCTTTGTTATGTATAGGAAAAGCTTAACGGTTGTATTTGCTGAATACATATATTTTTATTGTATAGGTAGATGGACGAGCGTATAGGGCACCTGACAGTAATTAGTGGTCATCAATGCGCATAGACATTGACATTGTAAGTAATGTTAACCATCGCTTACATCGCCATTGCGCCACCAACCTTGGGAACTAAGATGTTAGGCCCATTGTGCCTGTAATTACACTGGCTCACTCACCCTTCGAACCGGAATACAACATTGTAAGTAATGCTATATAGGGAAAGTTTTATGATTATATTTATTGAATAATATCGTAATCGATTTTATCTAACATAAAAAGTATATTCAAGGTCTGAAAATACTTCGTTGTTGTGATAAGACCTCTTTTTGAGTAAATTTGTATTTTATTCCACCACGCTGCTATAATACGGGCTTGATAAGCTTGTCACAGTTTTTCACGGTATACAGACATATAAAGGTCCTCATCGCCAAGCCAATGATGAATTCTTCCGATATGTATGATTAGAAAAATATCTATAAGATTATAAATAAAAACAAATACAAATTGCACAGCTTAAACATAAAAGCCTAGTTGTTTTCGAAGTATACCATCTTACTGTAACATTATATTTTCTTCTAAAGAATTCTTTCGATAAACAAAAGGATCATTGAAATAGATATGTGTCAACCCTCGTCGTAAGAAAAGAGATAGGAAAAACAAATATTTTAAATGGATAACATCTTTTGTCATTCCTATATTTTTTTTGTTTTTAATGTCAAACTCCGCAAATAACATTATAAATTTGTTTTTCTACCATTATTGTAACGAATTTATATGTTTCTTATACTTAAAGGGCTTATAACCTATTTTTTGATGAGTTGATTTCGAGATATTCGATTTTTAACTTAAGAATAAATTAAACTGATTATACAAAAACCTCGAATTGGTCTTTTTAAAAAAAGAACATCAAATCATATAATTGATGCATAAAAACACACATATACACTAAAACATTTAAATAACACATTTTAACATATTACACAAATCACAAGTCGCGCCAATAATGAATGAATTAATCAAAATGGCGGTTGTGAATTAGCGCGCTTCTTTTTTTTAAGGACGCTGTTTCATAGATCAAGGAATCTTCTATATTTACAAAGTACATATGAATTTCTGTAGTATTCATGAACATATTACAAAAATATCTTGAGAATTTAAATAAAACAAAATTAATACTTTCTTTAACATTTCATCATATAATATTATGTTTAATATTATTTCAATATGATTACGAAGTTTGGAGTCTATGTAAATGACAATCCATTGAAACGAATTTATGGGTAGTAAAAAGTCTAATGTATTCTATTTTTTTATAGTTTCATGACAAACGATACGAACTGTTGTTAAATATATCACGCACCTTTTTATTTGAATGACATTGTTTCGAAGTTTTATGGCTGCTTGCAAAATATCGCCATTACTTTGGCATACTTAAGAACTAAGAACATACGCATTACCCATTATGGTCTTACCACTTGGCCAATCAAGATGTTTTTATTTATGCTATATTATATATATGAGTATGCCTAATATATATAAGGACCTTTACAAGCCGTTATTACTATTATTTATTAACCTATAACTACGGAACTCTTGCATATCTCTGACGATCGACCTCGTCGACGAATTTAAGGCTATCATTTTTAAGAAACACTTGTAAACGTTAACACTTGTAAACATTAATATATATTTTGTTGGTTTATCTTTTGTTTAGCAATATAAAACTGTATTTTTATTTGTAAGGCTACTTTTTCGCAATAAATTATTATTATTGACGTGACAACGTCTTATAAATTGGTTTGCCGGGTGACACTTCAAGAAACTGCGTTACGCTCCGCTCACGTTATGCGCTCACAATGAGAGCGAGTGAGAGGCACGCGTCCCTTCCACTCGGGCATGGTTAGCCCGCCTAAGAGCGAGAGAGACAGACATAAAAAATAAAATTTTGTTAATATGAAATTCAGTGCGAGATTCTTTGTATAAATTAATGTTTTAAATATAATTCTTTGTATAAATAAATGTTTTAAATTGTTACTATTATTTCATCCTTCTTCCTACTATACGAATGAATATTCACATTAAAATTATTTTACCACTCAAAGTCGTTGTCACGTAAAACTTTCGCCCGTATACCGACTTTACAGGCAACCAATATTTTTTTTAAATTATTAAACGCTTTCTGCGAACTCCATATTTTACAGGGGATATAAGATTCCTGGCCGAGTGCCCGACTGCCCAATAGTATCCTGCGGCCGCTTCTCCGTCGCAATAATGATAAACGGGTCACTGGCGCAAGTCGTATATTACCCTGATGCCCTGACGGATGAATATTAACAGGTTCATTTACTTTGAAGGAATCTCAAAGTAATAAAAATACTTTCAGCTCTGGCTGGACTCTTCTGGATGAAACAGAGTATGCACAGCCTGATTAAAATACCCTTATATTCTCCTTCGATCATCTTCGGTTGTGTGGGATAATGGTTTTCCTTCCATTCACTACTGTCTGCCAAAGATTTTTTTTGCAAGAGATCATTCTTAAAAATATCATTGTCTTAGAAGGAATCGGGTTGTGAAGGATTCTCACCCACTAAAAGCCCTGCGTTATTCTGGAATAGTTATCATATAAGGCGGCTAGGCGAAGTTCTACTCAAAAGGCGAGGATGATCTCGTCCCCTTGTACTCGGTGAGAAGAATTTACAAAATCGATTTACAAAGTTATGAAAACTGTAATATTTTAATGATTAATACAAAATAGTTACAACTTAGCTCTGGTCGTGAATCTATTTTGCGTATAGTAGAGTAAATTGAATAAAAAAATGACGGCCATTTGCAGCCTGCGTGCATTTGCATGAACAAGTAAGAAATCAAATGAATCGATTTTTCATTATATGCCATAAATAAAATATTGCGAACGTATAATATTGAGTATTTGTTAATAATCAGATACTTGATTAAATATATCATTTATTTTATTAATTAAAATAAACATTTACTCTACGTTATAATAAAATTGGACACTATTACATCCTCATTGAAGTATAATGCATATAATTATAACCATTCGTATATCAATACTTATACAATTAATGTCGCATTGTTTTCGACTTGAAGCGTTTTCATGAGGCACTGATTGGTTCTTATTCATTGCAATAACTGAGTAACGGGCTTCGTTGTGATTCCTTTGATTAATTTATTTTATGGATAAACGTCTTGTAGGTGTGTTTACATTTAACTACTGTTCGCCGGTTTTCGCCGACTACATTTAGGTCAACAACAGTTAATAGAGTTTTGGGGACGTGGAAATTATTTGTCTTCGTTCTTTTGTTTATTCAAGCTTAGTATGGTGTGGAAAAGTGATCAAATACTGTGTAGAAATCTTATGTCTGAATAGCATGAATATTTAGAATCATCTATTCAGGCATAATAGCTTTAAGTACTCTCAATGTTATTAGCGATAACTTTAAAATGTAGTTGTAGCTATAATGAACAACTTATAAGCAATTAAGTGTTTTTTTTTCAATTTAAAAATAAACTTCATTCAAGTAAGTTTTACAAGCATTTTGAATCGTTTCATTTTACAAGTCAATTAAATTTAAATCTACTACTGGTTCTGTTTGTAGATACTCCATAAAAGAGTCAACCAGTATCTCAATCGATAATCTTTTATAAATTTAATTGTGAAAGGTAATAGATATTCCAAATATATTCAGAAAATGTTAGACAAGCGATTCATTTAAAAAAACACGCTTAAATATAGCACGCTGACCTACGTGTGTAAATATGAACAAAAAAACAATCATATTTTAGAATTCATTAATAAATCCTATTTTATATTAAAGAGTGAAATGAAAAGTTTCAAATACACACCATTATTTTTTTTTCTAATAAATTTTAAATCTCAAAAATATTAAAAAGGTTAAGTGGCCAGTAATAATGTTATCAAATTTAGGTAAAGGGTCTATTTAACTAAGTCAAACAGTAAGTTTAATTAAAACCCTGTCTGTTGGAAATAATAAATATTGTCTTAGGCATACTTATAATTTGAATGAAAGGTTCTAGACGAGACAGCCGGCTTCGGAATTAAATGGAAGACAGTTATTGTTATTACTAAGGATATGACGTACTATGTATTAAAACCTTGTATTATAAACAAGAATAAATTTAATGGTTTTGTGTTCTTCATTAAAACATCATTAAATAAAATTTAATTATGATACTTTTTTAAACAGTGAAATTTAATCTTATCCAATTTAGACTTAATCTAGTATTAGATCTTTTGCTTACATGCTAAGTATATACGTAAGGCGTTAGTATACTTTGCGTGTGTACATAAATACAGTTTTTAATAAACATTACCGAAATTTCTGGGTCTGTGTAAAACTCTAGGTATGTGAAAAACGAGGTCAAAGAGTTGTTAATTTCGAAGCAGCATACGCTTTTATATTCTGTTAATTTAAAAGACAAAATGAATGGCTCTTATTACGATATGTCGCTGATAGGTTTTCCAAACATCTAAGATATCTACTTCGAATAACTTTTGTTTTTTTAAGCTCGGCGGAAAACATCAAATTTAAAGTCTAGAGATTGTTGTAAGGAAACAGATTTTGCGCACTTGTTGTATCATACCTAAATTTGAAGCTACATTTTTCAATATCACTAGAGGTAAAACAATTCGGTAGATCAAAAATAAATTGAGTCAAAATAATAGAAAGATACACGAAAGGCGCGGAAAACACGTCTTAGGGGATTTGCTAATTTAAAGAAACGAAATATAAAATATATTTAGAGAGAAGGTGTGTGCTATTAAATTTTAATTAATAGAATTGTAATAATAATAATATGTTGCACTTGGTCTTTTCACTAATATCGTCCATCCATAATTGAACTTAAGTAAAGATAAAAGACGCAACATTTACTTTTAAAAATACTTTATACAAGTGTCACAGATGCTTTGAAAATAATTTACAAGTCTTTTGATAAAGAACAGTTTGACTGGCAGCTGATAGTGCTCGCACACGTGAGTTATAGCTTCGGTAGCTTCGCCTGATGATAGATGTCTTAACTTTGTATATAGCGTGAGAGTATTTAGAGTTATGCTACAACTTTTGTATTTGTTTTGTAGGTTTGCGAGCGCGAGTTCTAGTTACGTGTTATGTGTAGCGTCTAGTTCACCTTAAAAGTAATAAAAACATTTTTGTTTATGTTATATTACTTATATTCGTAATTGATTTTATTATTTTATAGGTAGGACCACCTTCTTATTTTATGAAAAAATAACCCAAGTAATCACATGTCATCGAGTGACCCATTTACCAATCGGCCTTTGTGCTTTAAAGAAAAAAAATATTTTTTACTTACTTGGTTGGGCCCAGTAAGGTTCAACCCACAGGAGTTGCAGCGAAGACATTCCTCGTGGTAATGGTTGTTGTCGTACAGTGGAGACGGTTCTGGAAAATAAGCGTTTTTATAAAACCTTATTTACTAGTACCATATAAATCTAAAAAAAACAATGCTCTATTAACAATATATTTCATTAATGTTTTAGTGTGAAACTACAGTTTTATTGATCTGGTTACGCTTACTCCTTTAATAATAAATCTTTATTTTATTTTACAGTATAGAGCTAAAAATTATTAAAATATTTTTTGTTTTTCAGGTTTCGCGCGATACCTCTGTCTTTATAGATAGACTAGCTGCCCGTCCCGACTTCGTACGGGTTAAATTAGGATTTTATCCCGTGCATTTTTTTCGTCATCGTAGCGTGATGTTATAAATCCTAGAGCCTTCTTCGATAAATGAGCTATCCAACACAAAAAAGTATTTTTCAATTCGAACTAGTAGTTTCTGAGATTAGCCGGATCAAACAAACTCTTCAGCGTTATATATTAGTATATATTGTAGGTCTAGTTACAATCTGATACGTCTACAAATCCCTAGGTCCATGATTCAAATTCCAAGTCGGCCCAATAAAAAATTTGGACTATTCGGATATTTTCAGTAGTAGTCAGAACTTAGGGAGAGGACGAATACAGTTGGTATAGTCGTTGGTCCTGCTCATGATTAATTATTTTTAATTAATATCGGATTGCCATTACGATATACTAGTGTAGTGTGGTATTGAACAAAATAAAGTCATAAATCGCCCGAAATTTACCATCATTTAAAACTACTAATAAAATAAGGTCAAATTTCTTGATAATATATTTTCAAAGATCTTCAATATAGATACGGCAATTGACTATTAATTTTATTAAGTGCATTAGCAAGAAACTGAAGTTTACAGAGTGTGCAGTTACAAAGTAATTTACGGTAAATTAATGGGTAGGTGTATCAGTGGTGTAGTGTTACAATGTGTTTTTTAATAATTTTTGTTGTCTTAGCAGTCTTCTTTCAATATTATTTTGTTTATTCATTGGTTTTTGATTATGAAAAAGATATAAAATTAAGGCAATGTGTGATTATGGACATTGGAAATCAATTGAAATTTGATAGAGAATCGGTTAAAGCGTTCTAAAACATCTATTAATTAATAATAGTTAATAATTTCGAAATTATCTTGAGTTAATTATCAGTATCAGTATATATAAACACGGTGGTTATAATTGCGTATTTTAAAGTAAAACCTTAATTATGATTATTAATTTAACTTTTATAAAATAATAATAATGTTTTACACTAGCAATATAATATTATGTAGGTAGGGTTTTATGTTACATAATTGTCTTCATTTTGATAAAAGGTTAAAAATAACAAAGGCTTTAATTAATATATGTTATGTGAATATTTTATTACTAAACTATTCTGAAGAAAATATATCATTAAATGTATCACATTATTTATTTAACTTTACAAATATTTTATTTCAATTTAAATTGCACACTTAAGTATAAAATCATATGAAAATATTTTGTTGTCTTAAGAGAAAAATATAATGAGAGTATTTAAAAATACATCGGTCTAATTTTATGAAATACCTATATTTTGATGTAAATAAAATAAGAAGGAATTGCTTTTTTTACTACTACAACTACAACTTAACTAAATAAATAATTGAAAATAACGTATTTGTTATAGTGATTTCGAAAACATACCATGCAAATAGACAATCACGGTTTTATCTTGTAATTTAAATGCAAATTGAAAAGTGGTTCCTAAGCATGTTTGACATATATTAGGCGTGTTTTTACAATTGATTTTATGCAATTATAATTTTACTCTTCTTAAAAATTAACAGTATTCCTTAAAACAAATACATTATGTAATGTAAATAATATAAAAGGATCCTGAAATTGCGCTTTTAAAATAATTATAAAAGGAAATGGAAATAAAAAATGGATAATCGGAAGAAACGCGTTGCGTTGGTAAAATTGCTGTTTCGCGAACGTTAATCGAGAGGCCCAAATTCTGTAATTATTCTTGTCGACTTTAGAATGATTAACTAAGCGAAGGGATTTGATATTTATTTCAAATCAAGTAAATATTCTGAACGTAGAATAAAACAACTAACTTTAAGTGTATGTGCCAAATTGCTTGCACACTGAAAAGTGAAAGCGTTTTCTCTTGGATTGCTGCCAAAGGGCGTCTTAGTGGCGCTGGGAGAAATGCCAAATAGTGAACTACCCAAAATTTTAACTGGTCTAGCTTGTTAGGTTAGGTTGTGACGTATTTTTAAAATGAGTTATTGTTTGAAGTTACTTTAAATTATCAGATCGTTATCACCTTCATTAGTAAGGCTTTTTTAATACACGAATTTTCATTCGTGTATTAAAAACCCGAACCTCGAAGTGATAAATGTGAATACATAATATTTCATTTGTCGACTTCATTTAATACTAAGTTTTCACGTTTCTTTGTTTCATCAACATTACAAATCTAATAAGATTTGCGTGTGATTTTCGTCTTATTTTTTTAAAGTTATTTAAGTACGATTCAAGATATTCCATATTAAATGTTCACATGTTTTAAAATAAAATAACCCGTTTAGTTCACTTTATACTGTTCTTATTTTATTTTATTTTTTTATTCAAGACCAAGCCCAAACAAACATCATAAAAACTACCAACGAATTTTATTAGTGCCCTAAACGTACGCAATATAGAATAGGTTATAATTAAAGCGATCGCGGCCCGTAAAGTGTGCTGTAAATAGGTATTTCATTCTTTATAGCGTTACGATACGATAACGTTTATATCAATGTTACAAACATTTTACTGAAAATAAATAAATAAAAGCTCATTACGTTTTTAAGTGTGTTTCGGTTGAATGGTTATTATCTACTGATGATAGGGTAGTATTACACTTTTTATTTGCTTTCGTTTTATTACATATTTATTTGAACAAGGCACAAGCTTATGGACCACCTGATGACACGTCACATCTGTTTATAGTGTCAGGCTAGTCGGGCGATATATAAACAATCACTGACGTCATTAAAGCACCGCTAATCACAGGTATTACATTAATATCATTTAATCCGATATACAGTTATAGTAAGTCTTGCTGTTTTGTGGTACCAAACAGCAACTCTTTGTATTTTTGTGTTCAGGCACAAGGGACATAATATCTTAGTTCGGGCATTGGCGATGGACTCGTAAGGAAATGCTAACCGTTCTATTTATTATAAGGTGGCAAATTGGTCAGTCTGTCATCTATTTATAATAAAAAATATAATAGAACACTGTGTGCACACATGTGAAGAAATATTAATTTTTATATTTCGTTAAATGTTGAAGTTGTATTACGTTATGTAAGTATGGCAAAACTTGGATAATGACAATGAATAACATTAAATGTGTCTAACATAAAATTATATATATATATATATATATATATATATGTTAAGTATTATTATACACTATTTCAAATATTATAATTTTTCAACTGCCCTATTTTGAATAAAGCAATTTAGAATATTTTGATTAATGATAATTATTGAAATTAAACTAAAGTATTCTATTAAACAATTTCACGCGGCGACTGCAGATGTGATGGGTAGCGAACGTAATGAAATTATGAGGGTTCCAAATTTGACTATGGCTGGAACACTAATTGTATTTCTCACAAATAAGTTGAAATTGTATTTAGGTCTTCAAGAATCTTCTAGATCTTTTTGCAAGTTGACAATATTCTAACTAAGTTTAATTATTTATAAAAATAAAATAACATTAGCATCGGGGCCACCAACTTGTATCGATAAAATAAAGTTGCGAATTATTATTTTATGACTACGCAGCTTAGTAAGTTACATATCTACAGAAACGATATTTTTATATGCAAAAACAAGACTTTTTTATGAAGTTGAATGGTATCATATAATGGTATCTAAACGTAAACATATCGAATATCCTGACATCTAGAAATGTTTATGGTATCCATTTACTTCATAAATAATAATAGAGGCGTGAATTTACGTGACAATACTTCGTGATAGTTCCCGACACGAGAGCTACCATAGACACTCATAATAATATCAACGTGACAGCAATATATTATAGGGAAATGTATTCGCGATCTCTGAAATCGAGATCTTATAATACTATTACTCCCACTTTGTAATGTACATATTATGTTGTATCATGACTATGCATTGACTACCTCGTTGGTCTAGTGGCCACATGTAAGGTCGCAGACATGGTGGTTTTGGGTTCAAATCCCAGGTTGGGCCAATAAAATGTTATTGAGATTTTCTGACGAAAATTCTCAGTAGCGGCCTCGGAAAACACGTAGAGCCGTTGGTCCTGCGCCTGAACTCGTTTTGGATAAGAGAAGTAATGGTTTTACGCGTTTTTCGAGCACGGGAGAGTATACACTTCCAACTTCCAGACTCCGGTTTATTACTAAGAATTTTTCGACAGAAGACCTAATGCGTTTTATCGACCCGATTTGGAGTTGGAACCCAGGTCCTTGGGATCTGTGGAGCCATAAAACCAACGAGGTAGAATTTCGAACATTAAGTGAAAGTGAAACATAAAGTTATTTTGGATCTAAACTCGTAGCTTGTATCTATTATAACTTTTAATCTAAGTATAACAAAGGCGGGCTGTTAAAATTATTATCGATTATCGATTATGATAGAATATTATAATAAGTAGAGTTTAAGAATACTGCTTGTAGTTGATTTGTAATAAAACAGATACAGAATAATTGAGAGCAATGTCGATGAGAGAAAGAAAGACATTTATTTTTAAAATTTTATTTCACATGTAACGTAACTCGCAATTTTTAATTTATTAAAATAAATAGATCAAATTATTAATAATATTATATATACTTAATTTATTTATATTTATCTGTCATAAAACATACGTCAAGAAACAAAGAGTATGTTGATATTTTAAATATTTCCGACCGCGGTTTCGCACGCGGGTCAGTACGAGCTTTGGCTTTTGTTACGAACCATTTACATCATTTTCTGGGCCAATGACAACATGGATGCAAAATTTCATGGTGATCGGTTGGGTAGTTAAAAATGTGACAGTGTAATTAACTAACTCACTTTCATATTTTAGTAATTAGGTTCGGCATTAATGTTTAACTACTAAGTGTCTTGCCGATAGTTGCCTGACTTTAAATTTACTTATAATCTGATAATTTATAAAACTTTAAAAATGCTTACTTGAAATATATTATAATAAGATTTTCAGTTTTAACAAGTTTCATATGGACATGGTATCAAAATTCCTTATGTATATCCATGCTCTATATAGTTTATAAATCAGATCGAGCCAATAGTTTAAAAATAGAGACGTTCTACTGACACTATATATATCGTTCCGAGTAAAAACAAAACCACAGTCATCGATATTGAAGGTTAGGTCATGCAGTCTAGGTCGCTACGGACTATATTAGAACTACTAGTATCATAAAGATAATTTAAATAAAGTTTATAAATACTTATTATTGATTTTGATAAACCTTTCTTTTACAAAAATAAACCATATAATAAATATAACATACCCATATAATAATAAACAGTTTTATTTTTAATATATATTTTCTGCAATTCTTTGATTTGAATGAGAATATAGTATAACAAGAATAACAATTAAAAGAGTAGTAACTATAAAAATTAAATGAAGATTTTATTACGTTTTTATTATTACCGATGAGAATTAATAAATATTTGACCTCATTTTTAACGAATTCGCAAAAAGTTACGTATAAAATATTACGTACAAATATTGAATAATTATTTATTAAAAAGTATATTATAACACGTTACTTTATCCTAAAAAAGTATATTCAAATACGTAACATTATCTTAAATAAGTATAAACAATGAAAACTATATCTAAAAGTTTATTTAATAAATATCTTTAGTATAAGTTACACTCACCATAGTTTTCCACTTTGAATTATGCACTCTTGCAACAATGTTTTTATTTAAATGTAACTTTATTTATACGTTTTAAAATTTCTAATTGGTGTACTAATCTATTTTTATATACAGATATATTTAATTATGCTTAATTCTCTTAATCTTACGACGGTTACTTTTATTCCTCTTAATGTGTTGTACGAACGTCACACCTTCACACTGCCCCGAGGAGAATTGCAGAATCACACACCACTTGTACAAGTAAATCAAAAATAATTTATAGCAAAAGTCAATAATATGTTAAAAATCCCGATTTATATTCGATGAAAGAGTCAATACAATAAAAACTGATTCGTTGTAGAGTCAAAGTCGACCAATGTTGGTCCACAAATATTTACTAGTAATTTTCGTCTGTCAATGTAATGTTGTAGAGGTTATTCGTTGTGTGCGGCACGTCACTTTCGCTTTAGTAAACATGGCAGCGTTAGTGGGCAACAGATGACAGGGCGCGGGCGGGCGAGCCTGCGCCGGGCGACCGCGTTCATCTCATCTCGTTTCCGAGGTCCGCGCGGACGCGCTGCCAGTTTAAAGTGGCTCCCGAAAGCTAGCCCGCCTAAATCTATGTAGAGGGCGCCACGACTTACGATCCTCTTTCATGACAAAGAAGCCTCTCTCCCTAGTCCTTTTCTCTGTCGATAAAACAGTCACTACATGCTACTGTGCAAGCGAGACATCGAAACTTCGCGTGAATCGATTGGTCGCTGTAAATGGGCGGGGAGCGAGCACGTGGCAGAATCATTTGTAACCGTAACTTGTGGTTGTATAGGACGCTTTACGTTTCGTTATGTTTACGACCAAAGGGCGGTTTTGTTTAAATATGTTTTTATAAAAATGTAATTACTTTTATAGATATATTTATTTTTTTATTACTTAAATAAGAAAATGACGTACCTGTCTGAGTACTTGAATCGAAAAATGTACTAGTAGTCTCCACAGTCATAGTTCCAATGGTGCCATCAAGTATTTGAGTGGACGAATCTCGACGACCACGAGCCCGCATACATGCATCGTCACTTTGGGAACTTTGTCGTCTGAAATTTCGACATCGGATCATTTCTTCAGTAGTAGATTGACGTCGAAAGCCACGTGCTATAAGAATCTCTTCAGTTGTTGATTGCCGTCTAAACATTGTTCGTTCAGGCGGCCGAGCACATGGACTGGGATCACGGCTAGAACACGAGCTCGATTCCGGACTTCGTGCTCGACCAACACGAGCACAGGATGCCTGTCTCCTTAAGCGACTGCGCCTACGAGCTGCTGATGGACTAAGTTCTCCACCGCCAGCTCTATCAGGGCTTAGTTGATTTCGTTCCCGACGCGGTCGTGCTGCTGAATCTGGACTTAAAGAGTCTCGCCTAGCTTTTCCAGCATCATCAGGATCTAAGTTTGGCCCTGAATCTCTACGACGCGTTCCAGGGGGTCCTATAGGATCATCAAACGCTGTCGCTTGTCTTTGTAATCTACCCAATCTTCGTTCTGGACTAGCAGTTGCTCGTGAGTCTCGTCGTGCTCGACCACACTGAGTAGTGGAATCTCTTCTTCCACCTAAGTTTGGAGGCGTTTTTCCACTAGGAGTTATCGGCGACACTGGTATAGGTTGACTAGCTTGTGATGCTTGTGTTGTTTGAGTAGCATTAGAAGTTGGTATTGTTGGTGAGGTGGGAGATGGTGTTACAGCTGAAGTGATTATTGTTGGCATAGGCATGGGTGGACATTCTCCATCTGATCGGCTTGGTTCATGTACAGTTACTACTGTAACAGCTGGTACATGAGTAGATGGGCCGGGATCTGATGATGCATCTACAAATGATGGAGGTGCCGGTATAGGAGGCGAGGCTCTCCTTTTCTTGTGAGTTGCAACAATTCGTGGTGGTGGCACTGCGACAGAATCTCTTCGGTGACGATGACCATCAACAGAATCTCTGCGTTCTTTTCCATCACTTGAGCCACGCCTCTTAACACGGCGTTCTCTGGAAGCAATGACTGTAGTGGAATCTTTACGTTCCAAACATGTGGGAAATTCAGATCGAAAGTCATGTGGTATAATTGCTTTTGAGTCTCGGCGTTTCGAAACAGATGATTTAATACCAGAATCTGCTGAAGAATCACGTCGTCGACGTGGTGGTGGTTCATGCCGGGCCCATGGTAAAGATCGGGCCAGGTCTGCTAGAGTTTCGCGTCTCGATAATGGAGCACGTTGACGTCTTGTCGTATTACTTCCACCTCCTCCCCATTCTCGTAGAATATCTGTTAATTGAGCCAACGAAGAGCGGCGGCGCCGGGGTCCTCCTAGCAAGAAACAATGTTTTATCTTTTTACAGTCTTATTCAAATTTACATTATATATTTTAAATATAAACAGTAAATTACCTCGAGGTTGATCTGGAACATCTGGCTCTGGGGGTGAAACACAACATACTTGTGCAGACGAATCTCTTCGATTGCCAAGTCGTTGTCGAAGTGTCGTTTCTTCTAATGTTGATCGTGTAAGCTCGTCCCATCCGTTCCCTCCAGCCCACACTAAGCCAACTTGGTGGGATAGAATTGGTAGGTTGCAGACGAAGCATATTGCAGTCATCGTCCTGTTAAAAATAAAAGATTAAAATTAATAAACGTTATCAAACATATATCGCCAGAGTTAAAAAAAACTCCTTCATTCCTCAATCAGGAAAATAAGTAAACTCACGCTTTGTTGTTATGAAAATGTGTAATGGGATACATGATGGTGGTGTGCAGACTACTCCATGTACAAAGCGTGAAGCCGCATATCACGCCCTTGTTTTCGCATCACCGGACTGATAACTGAACAAGCGACGCGATATTAAGTAATAACCGCTCCCATGCGTGACGACATATGTATGTATTATGCCAATAAACTATTGATGGAGCATTCAAATATTTTTCCACTATATATTTACTACAATTCATAGCCTAGAGCTATAAGAGCTATGAGAATAATATATATGTAAGATAAAATGTCTCATGGTCTATGTAGCATATGATGTCTATGTAAAACAAAACTAATTGGATCAATAAAACTGCCTTACGTTAAGAGTATGATTATTATTATGAATTTGTCGCAGAACAGATGTATGATTAATAATAGAGTGGCATTATTGCGTTGTAGGGCGGCACGTGATGTGTTGATAAGCTTATCTATTGGCTATTCGCCTCAACGATTTTACCCTTGATAACTCTCAGAAACGCTTGGTACTGCATGAAGCTGTACCAATATTTGACGAAATGGAAACTTTGTGTGTTCAATCGATTTGAAATTATCTGTTCATTGAGTTTCGAAGGTAAGTAAACTAAGTTTTCTTGATAAGATTAGATAAAGAATTAATTGAGAATTTGATCTCAATTATTTGAATAACCGACTTTTAATTTAGTATAATATTATTATAAATAAAATATATTATCACTATATTGTGATATTTCATCATTTTATGGTGATATGATCTTCAATATTTCGTTCAAATTACGAATATTAAGTGAAAATTCTATGGTTACAATATTACGTAAACTTTATTTATGGATAGGTTATTATGGAACTAATTAACATTCTTGCTTAAGATTCACTTTTAGCATCTTATCTTAAACTATGAGTACAATGCAAATTTCTGAACCAGTTTGACGAAAAATTATTTTTACATTTTACATGTACGTATATTATAATTTTGAAGCTGGTATGAATAGCACATGTTCATTTATGTAGTTTTATGTATATTCATTTGATAAACTTTTATAAATATTTATTAAAATTTATAATTTCATTCAAATTAATTTAAATTCATTTTAATTTAATAAAACATATGCAAATTATGAAATACTTAATGGAGTGTAAAATTAAATTGTTTTTTACTAAATATATTTGTATCCAAGTCTGTTAAAGTAGTCTCTTCACATACGAGGAGAACTTTCTAGAGTGCTCGATAATTTTTAGTCTAAGACTATCAAGGCCTAATTGGTTCAAGCGTCATGCAAAGTAGGTGTTTGACTTTGTATGTTTTTTATTTTAACTAATCATTATATCGAACATGGCCTAAATATGAAACTTTATATTGTACTTGACATTAATAACAAATTAGATACTCGCAGTGACATTTAGTCTCTCATATATTTTAAACCTTTGTTTCAAAAATGTATGTGGTGAAAGAAATTAAATATTAAAAAAGTGTAATTCCTATACCCGGTATTCGTTTTGTACTCTCAGCTTACCTGTTGTTGTTCAAAAGCCCAAAGGCTTCAAAGCATGCGTTCATGTGAACGACAAACTTTGAAAAAGGCGGAAAATAACAAAGAACAGAAACTAAGCGCTAACAGAGTTCATACTACAAAAACTACTAACTTTATTTGAGCCGCTAACGGAAATGTACACAAACAAATATAATTTCAAACGTAACTTAATGGAATACATGAAGTATAAATACAGAAACTATATAAAAATATAAAAGGAGTTTGAACTCTAAAAATTACACATATTATAAGGCATAAATATAAAAATATATTATATCAAATGTTGGTATACTTTTATGAATTTTTGATTTACTTGTTTTTTGCAATTATATTTTTTAGATTTATGCCTTTTTAGCGAATTGCGGGTGATTGCTAGCATGCATGGAATATTTCGGGGACCTGTAGTGACGTAGTCTTGGTGAAGGGGATTGCATGTCGAAAGCCGAGGCATAGGGTCAGGGCGCTAACGCAGGGTAATGTCGACATACAATATCACATCAAACACTTTGTAAATCTGAAACAATAGTTTAAGTATTATTTTGGCGTGTTTTTTGTTCTTGTGTGTAAATGTTTAGATCACATTCGAAAAATTCTAAAGAATTTTCCTCTTTTCTTCTTGTCTTATCTTTTTTTTGTATCAATTAATTGCATTATTTCTTTTTGTTGTAAAAAAGTGTGTTTTGTTGTTAAAGTATGAAATATTTTCAGTGTTAAAAGTTGCCGGTGGCGACACGAAGCGAAAAACTAACGTGACACACTTTCTAAGAGCTTACTAAGCTTTTACTAAGTTCTGTGTATGGCCGAGAGATGGCAGCACGTCTCGGAATTAAGTATTTCCTACCGGTATTTGGGAGTTTCTTTAATCATAATATAGGTGGCGGTTTCTCACCAATGAGTTCATAGAACAAAACATCGTTATTGTAAAAAAAGCAAATTTTGACTTGTAAAGGATTGTATTTTTTTTTAATTATTTCATTTACCCTCAATGTGAAAAGTGGGATTTTTTAAGTTTAACGTATCTGTGTACCTACCTATCTGTGTCTATCTGTGGCATCGTTTGCCCAGACGAATGGACTGATTTTCATGAGATTTTTTCTCTATATAACCTGATGTAATCGATATCATTCTTATCTATAAATTAGAAGATTCGTTCTTTACTACTAAACAAAAGGGTCTTGCTTACTTTCACAGGTCCGATCGATTTAAATTTAAAATATTCAGTACATGTATAATTGTATATACTAATAATGTTAAAGAGGCCAATAAACATATTTGATTTTTTACTTTAGAGATTTTTTTCTGTCTGTTTTAGTTATGTTTTATTTAAGTTAGATTAAGTCTTTCAAATGATCTATTTGTTAAGTCCGTACTAATTTCAAAGAGGCTTTTTTATTTTAAACTCTTTATATTATCATTTTCAGGATGAGAATAATATAATGGACAGGACATCTCTAAGAAAACTTGTTTTAAGATATTTTTATTTATTCAGCTGAATATGTTTATTTACAATACTATAATACTAATATAGTTTTAAGTGTTATCATAGGGAAGGAAAACTTTACTTTAATGCGTTGGAGAGGATTTTCTTTATGCGAAACAACTTATACTAAGCTTATTATAAACCAGTAGACCTTAGCGTACTGCTTATAAATACTATAATTGCAACAGTACTTTCTGTTTCTAAAGCTTACCAATTGAGATTTCAGCGCTTTTCAATTTTACCCCCAGGTATTTTGCCAATTAATTTTCTTGGCTACGTTCGTCGGAGTACCTCACAAAATGGGCCTCTAAGGATACAAAGCCTTTTCAATGTTAATATTTGATATTATAACTGCTTTAAAAGAAAATCATTTGAGTAGCTTAAGAAACGTTAATAAATAAATGACTCTTAGCTAATACTAACCAATATAGAGGTAAGATGTAAGAGATAGATGGTCGAGGATTCAATCCCGGGCAAGCACAGCTGAATTTCATGTGTTTAATTTGTGATTATAATTCATCTCGTGCTTAACAGTGAAGGAAAACATCGTTAAGAAACCTGCACGTATCAAATTCCACTGAAATTCTGTATGTGTATTCCATTGGAGCAGCGTGGTGGGTTAAGCTCCAAACCTGCTCCTCAAAAAAGAGGAGTAGATGCCTTAGCCCAACCAGTTCGTGAGACATTCACAGGCTGTTAATATTATTATATTGTTATATAGAGGTAAGGTTTGTTTGCTTGGTTTTATATCGGTTCACTTGAAAACTAGTAAAACGATTGATATGGAACTTTCATAGCATTTATAGTTACGTGATGTATTTTAAATATTAATATGTTGCACATTCTTTGAGATAGATCACAATGAGGTCATGTAGTCGGAGAGAAAATCGAGGCAGTCCAGGCACTTTTGAAGCAAATGCTACAAAAATATAAAGTTTAAAAAAAAAATTACGAGTCAGTTTAAAGTGGATTTTTGTCTGTAGAAAGTCATTGGCAAGATATACAGATCTATATTTAATAGATAACATACTGCAACCATATTTATGTTTTTAAAATAGGTTTAATTGTTACATTTAATTTGTACAGATAAAAATTACCGTTTACCCTTTACAATTTGAACGAGAATTTTTACGAGATATTTAAATAAATACGATATAAAATATGCGAAGCGTGTGCGATGTATTAGCATAGTACGGACAAATGGATCAAATTACGACTATTATATCACATTGCTTACAAAATAGCATGGAATGAAATCCTTATTTTACCTGTCTAAAGTTGGGATATAAAATTATAAGAACTATAAATAAGCTACAATTATTAGATATACTTCGACAGAAAAATATCTTTTTATTGGCTAGTCAATAGACACAATGAGGCAGTTTTATGCATATATCCACCAACCCTCTTTGATGCAAGGTGGTGGAAACAGAACTTTTTTTTTTTTTTTTTATTTATTTATTTATTTACAAACACTGTATACACCATTACAGGACACGGTCCCAATTCGATAATACAGCACAAGTCTATGTAATATATGAGATAGTCCAGATGGCTATCTTTGTGAGCTCACTCAGACTGCAACAAAACAAATCTACCTTATCGGCTGTAACGTTGAGGGTACGTAAGGCGCGAGTCAGTGGCGCCTCCTTTAGCAACTTGGTTCGCCCGCTGGGCACCGCCAGCAACGACGGTCGATGTCTCCGCCACACGTATCTATCTGGGGCCCTCAGACTCACCTGGCTTAATACATCAGCATTATAAACTATACCTCTCAATACCTTAAACACATAAATAACGAGCGCGAGCTCTCTTAAAATATATCTTGCCTCTATTAATATCATAGCAGTGGAACGTTTAAAAGCCGTTACTCTTTCCGTTCCATCTATTTTAAATATAAAACAGGTAAAAGTAAAGAGGTAATTTGTTAAAGCTGCATCAGTCATCTCAACACTATACAAAGATAATAATGTGTAATTAATTCCAGGGGCCCTAGCCAAGTTGACATTCTACAATCGTAAACGCTAATAGAAAACTAAAAATTTTATGAGAATGACCACGTGACTTATCGTTGAGAGATGTCATTTACATACATTTGTAGAGGAAAGTCTGAAGATGTGGTTAGTATAAAATTCAATTAATTTAAATATCGATAAATAAAAAATGGTATCAGATATAATCTTTAATTCGATACAAAAATTAATCAAATGATTAGAAGAATTAATCTTTTTCATTTTTTATGAAATCCACGAAACGGGATTGTTGTCCAGTTTAAATTGGTTTTTGATTGATGCGCAGGGGAGGGGTAAACTTTTAAATGAATTCCGCTCGCCTTACTAGTTCCACTTTGTATACTCTCTTCTTGTCTTCTATTTCATTCGATTTCCCCATTTTCGTAACCTTGGATGCACCTTGGAGCACCTTGCATGGTAATCTTTATTATTAAATAAATAAAAGTTAAATGATACAAAACATTCATAAGATTTGGTGCGGTTTCAATATTTATTAATTTTTTTTTGGGAAGGCTTAAATATTTACAAGATAAGTTCACTTGATGGTAGGGCTTAGTGCCAGCTCGTCTAGATAACTACTAAGCACTCATCAGACTCTACCGCCAAACAGCAATTTTGAATAGCATCGTAGTGACTGAAGGATGAGTAAGCCAGTGTTAATGTAAGGACATAACATCTTAGTTTCCAAGGTTGGGCACATAAGTAAGTTAGTATACAAATTTAATTTTTTTTATTCATAGAAATAAAAAAACATACATATAAAATATGATCGCCCTCCTTTTGTTTTATGATATCTTTGGAATCTTTGGAGATTCATCAGGAAGGGTTGAAATGGGGTGTCAAAGTTTATTCATAAGATCAATAAAATACGCGAAGCGAAGTGTTTTGCTCATCAATTTTAAATATTTAATCCCTGCATTATACGACTATAAAAAGATGTATTTGTGTAGGACCACTGTTTTATGAGTTATTGTATTCATTTTATACATTGCTCAATTAAGTTTTCAAAATGTAAAACAGTGATGTATTTAACACGCTCTGTGACCATATATATTCGAAATAAGTTCAATAGAATTGTCCTGCTGGATTGCTGTCTCAAAAGTAAGCATATAATGAGTGTGCTCTAGTAAAGACTTGCCTAAAAGCAAATATTCAACACTCTAACGGCTGAATACTGAAACGTCACTCAAAGTTAAACACTAATTAACATTGAGAAGCTCCTAAATTAGTATGCGAAATTTGAATTTAACGGCGTCTCAAATAATTAAGTTGCATTTAATATTTAAGTAACGTTTCAGTATTCGACCGTTAGTCTTAAAATATTTCCTAAGACTAATATTGTCTCAATCACAATGAATGAATTATTGACTAATTCTTGTATAATTAGGACTCTAGTTACTAAACTGTGATCTGTAACGAAGTCACGATATATACATTGTTCTGACGTAGATACTAAATTCAAAAGCTTATTACGGAGAGATTGCTGTTGTAACAGGATATCCATCGCTACGTATGACTTGCAAGAGCCGAAACAATTACTCTGTTGCATATGTCTTAAGTTACTTAAGTAACATCGTACATGTAACATGACAATCTATGTATTTAATAGTTATTTAAGGATTATTAAATACGTTGGAGCATATATGTATAGCTATTTGTGGCTTTGTTCGTGTTAAATCAGCGTTAATTATTTGCTTACTGTATATAATTATTATATATACAAGACTAATGAGTATATTTGCACTCAAATGCAGCTATGTTTGCATTTCATAATTACGACTATGTAAGCTAAATAATAATTTATTATATAATCTCTAATCAGGTTATTCATATTATTAAATATTTATTATTTAATTCCTATTAATTTTTCAAAAATATTTAGTAGTTTAGTTTAACAGCGAAATATCACATTTATTGCCAAAAAAGAGGTTTATGACTTTACCATCATATTTTTGTATGTTGGTAGGTATTTGTGTTTTTCTGTTATCGTGTAGCTCTTATTTTAACAAATGAAATACCTACACACATGTGTCAAACTACGTGTTATCATGTTAAATTCAACATGACGGAATATCAACATGAACAGCATAATATACTAGCCAGAAATAATAAATAAAAACAAATGCATCAAATAAATTTTACTTATTTTAAAACGCGTGTCCACTTTTTCGAATACGAATTTACAAAAAACTATATTTTGGATTCATTCAAATCATAATATTTCACAAAGTTAACATAAATAAAATAAAAACATTTCAGTAGGCTTTTACACATCAAAAATATTTCATGCAGCTTAATATATCCTGTTAACTTTTCCAAGTTTCAACAATAACTCTTGTTATTAGTTACGGCTTCGGTTACTAATTTACTGGATCGCTATAACAAAGCTTAGATAAACAAAACATCTACACGTTTACTAATCTTATTTAATATTATAAAATGTCGTAAGATTGCTTATTATTTAATTACTAGAATTGCTATTTCATTTACCTCATTCAAACTAGCGAATATCTAGTTTCATATATTTGGATGTGTCATTCAATCACAGTATGAACCTAAGTTAAGTTTTTTGATAATATTTTAAATGTGAAATGAAATAAGCCGAGGTAAGCCGGTAGCTGGAATACGGGAACTGGCTACGGGAATATAAAAGGGCTCATACTTGGTCCAGAACAGCCAGAAAAAACTCGTCCTGTGTGTATCAACTGAAATTCTGCTTGAAGCGAGAAAATAAGATCCAAAATTTCTTACCAAGTGGATAGGCTTTAGATAATCAGAAGATCAGAAAATTGGGTATATTAAAAAAAAGTTTAGTTTATTTGAAAGTGTATAACGTTCGTTTGTAACTCACAGCCGTTTGTCAAACAAAATATAACAAGCTTTCAATGAAATAAAATTTACGTTTACTTTGCGAAATATATGGGTAATATGCAAATATACCAATTGGCTTTGCGGTCGTGGGTCTCTGTGATAAAAAATAGCAAAATTGATTCTCGCTAATAAATATTTATACCTCTTATGTGTTTGTCGTGAACGGGGCTTATACATTTACTTTCTTTTTTTGCGTACTGTGCTTAAAAGATATCAGTTCGAGTGTGCAGCTATTATTAATTGTTTTTTAAATCTCGTGTGGATTTGACTTTATAATATGACGATAACGATGACATTGAAATTTAACGCTTATTAAAAATTACTTGATTTTTTTTTATTGCAAACGAAGGCAGACGAGCATATTATTATGGGCTACCTGATGGTAAGTGGTCACAAACGCCTATATACCATGAGCATTGTACATTTCTTTAAAAGAAAATACTTCGCCAATGCGCCACCAACCTTGGGAAGTAAGATGTTATGTCCCTTGTGTCTGTAATTACACTGGCTCACTCACTCTTCATACCGGATCACCACAATATCTGATAAGTGGGTGGTACCTACCCAGACGAGCTTGCACATAGCCCAACCACCAAGTAGTGATTCCGCCTGAGGCTACACCCACATGTAAGAGATTCAAGTGTTATTTAGCCTATGTTTAAAATCAGATTATAAGCTATTTCTGTTGAAAATTTCATCTAAATCTGTTGAGTAATTATTGTGTGAAAGAGTAACAAACATCCATCCATAACTTTCGCATTTATAATATTAGAAGGATAGTAGGATACAGATAAAATAAATAAAAAAATAGTTTCGGTGTTTAGGTTGAGCGGTGAGAAAGCTGTGTAGTAGCTACGAATTTTCCGGTTAGTTTGGTTGAGTACTCTCTTTGTATTCAATGCATTTAAATTGTATATACCTAGAGTTCATCGTTATAGTTGATGGTTTTACCTTTATACAGAAGTATACCAAATTTAGTTTTCAACTGTAAGTAGCTCCATTTGAAGTAAGCCAATTAAAATATAGTATTATTGAAAACTTTATAACGAAGGGACTAAAATTTGTGAACGGAGTAACATCAAACTGCTTATATATGGGATTATAAAAAACTGTTTATATAGTTTTAATTAAATTGCTAGTGTTGTAATGAAATGATATGTAATGAAATATTTGAAGTCACGGTACATGATTGCACTTACAGTATCTATATAACCAATCAATTAAGAGCTGAAAAGCATTTAATTGATTGATGTATAATCTGCATTTTAAAAAACGAAATTGAATTGACGAATTTTACTACATGATTCGGTAAGCAAGACGTTTTTTATTCTTTCGAATATCAATTTAATAATCAGTGTTTAACGAAACAACAGAGAGGCATCGTTTATGAGTTGTATAAAGTGTGTCAACCGATTTTTGGGAATGAGTTTTCAATAATAAATGCAAGTGATTGTTCGAAATATACAAATTCATATATGTTTTCCTGAAATTTTCAATAACTAATACGAGCGAATTAAAAAGTAAAATACTAGTAAAAATACACCCATCAAATTCGACCGACACTGATCATTCGTTTCAAAAAATAGTTCCATTTGCGTTCCGTGCGAAATTTTGATTTTAAAGCTTGGATTACCTATATTATTAATTAAATTCAAACAAAAATCATTTTTACAGTTGCTTTAAAATACGTACAAATAACTGATATCTACAAATATTCTTTTTTTTTATTGTATACGAAGACGAGCGTATGGGCCACCTGCTGGTAATTGGTCACCAACGCCCGTAGACATTGGCATTGTAAGAAATGTTAACCATCACTTACATCACCAATGCGCCGCCAACCTTGGGAACTAAGATGTTATGTCCCTTGTGCCTGTAATTACACTGGCTCACTCACCCTTCAAACCGGAACACAACAATACAAAGAACTGCTGTTTCGCGGTAAAATATCCGATGAGTGGGTAGAACCTAGCCAAGCTCGCACAAAGCTCTACCACCAAGTAAATAAGAATTATCCACTCTATCTACTATTCCTTTTGTATTGATGATGATATTATTTTATAAAATACTTATTTGTAAATTAATATGTTTGGTACCATTCCTAATCATAGGTAAAATGATCGTCAATTTAGAAAAGAGTAAATATAGAACCTTAGGCGTTAACATTCTTGAAGTAAATGTAATGAACTTTGATCAAGATACAAACGTTACTGGGCCATCTCAGCTAAGGCGGACTGTCAGTTTTAAACATAATATTCTTGATAAATGCTTATTACCTAAAATGTATTTATCTTATACAAAGTTTTCTAGACTTTAAACGTCATATTTGTTACATTGTGTACATATCAGGTTTCCTTAGTAAATTATCCTTCACTGTCAAGCTTTGTGTACAATTTCGGTATGAGGAATAGTTAATTAGGTTACGTAGCTGTAAAACGAAGTTATATGAAATATGTTTAGCGATATGAATTCCGAATGTATCCAAGGTTTCTTATAAAATGCTTTTATTTAATTCTTTGAAACGTGAATTCGATATTAGAATGATGAATTTTACTTTATAATATTTGCGTTTATAATACATTGAAAATACTTAATTATAAAGTAAACAGCCTGACCCTCCGTTTGAGGAAATCGTTAAGGCTTATTCCAACACGCTGCTTCAATGCGGATTGGTGGATATTCATGTGGCAGTAAAATTCTGTATTATTTTCCCGGATTTGGTTCCACAACTTTCGGTTAATATACAGTTATTCTAACCGCTGTTTAACTTTTGAATTTCCTTCTAGTATACAAAAAGATGGATGTCACTATCATAGTTATCTATTATATGGTTTATATTTCAGAAGATTTTTTATCTCTTTTTTGAAATATCGTTTCATTTTCAACAGCCGTACAACTCGAAGCAAAAGCTTTCTAGCGAATTCATTTATATGTTCCATAAAAAGAATTATTAAGAATATTTCATAATAAATCCGGGAGTACATGATTTAGGAATGGATTTTACGTAATTTGATTGAAGCCTGATTTCGGCTGATACTTTCAGCAATTTAGTATAATTCAAAACCATCCCAGCGTAATAAATACGATTTTCGCTTGAGCGCCATTCAATCTTGAATAAAACTTCGAATTCAAATCAATATTCTGTACAACTATTGCTACTAAAATAACTTGTTTATTACAAACTAGTGCACTGCTAAATTCAATTTCACATTTCCCTTTGAGCTCTTCATTCCGAGCTCCGATGGAGTTCCACTCCTGACATTCGATACAACTCCATTCTTGGAAATAATTAAATTTAATGTTTGCTATAGATTCATTCGAGACGTGGCTTTGTTTTAAAACAAATTAATTACAAAGATATTTACGGACAAGTCATGATATCCAAATACCCGACTAGTCAGAACTTTGGATTGTTGTGAGCGAATAATAATTTTATAATTCTATCTATCTTGTACTTTTAATTATACAAAATATAACTATTATTGTAAGTCTATTTTGGTTTTATTTACGAGTAAATTAAATTTTTAATCTATAATAAGTTTTATACAAGCTGATTACCTAATCAATAATGTCCATTTCAGTTCCTCTGATCAGTTGAGTTAAAACGTGAAAGCGTAACAAACAAACAAACTTACTATCGCGATTATAATATTAGTTGGGATTACTTGATTATAAATGGTATGAACGGTATGGGCAAAAAATACATTTTATAGTTTTATGAAAGAAATGTATTTATCAATCCAATATAAATCCATATGATTTATTGGATACAGTATATTCCAGAATACATTTTAATAAAAGAGTAAAAATGTTTTCATTACAATATCAATTTCAGGAAACGGGATGTTTGTTAAAAGTGAATACGATACGACGAAAGCATACATATTTGTTTTCTTTTTGTTTATTGAATGTATGTTATATGAGCTTGTTTAATTAATACTCGGAATATTCAACAGTAAAAGGAAAGAGTGAATGAAGGAACAGTTTTCCTTTTTGGAAAAAACGTACAGATAAAACTAAACAGCGCTCTTTGCAGTTTTCGTTGATTGTTTTGAAGTTTCTATTTAATTAAAACTGTTTACAAAGTCCAGCGCTCATAGATATCTGTTTGGATATATTTGTTTCTTTTTCTTCATTTACTTTATAAGGATAGCTACT
Organism: Nymphalis c-album; assembly: GCA_963151315.1. Classification (NCBI taxonomy): domain Eukaryota; kingdom Metazoa; phylum Arthropoda; class Insecta; order Lepidoptera; family Nymphalidae; genus Nymphalis; species Nymphalis c-album. The sequence goes on from OY720601.1 coordinate 7,237,511, forward strand.
TGTATTAAAATGTATACTGTTAGTAAAGCCATGTGCAAGCCGTCCCTTTAGGTAGCCGAATTATTCTACCGTAGTAAAGTTGTTGAGTACGTGCATCATTAAGTTCCGCTTAAAATGGTGAGTAAGTATGACAAGTGTGACATCTTAGATTCGTTTTTGGTGGCACAAAGATGTAATAGAAGTGTAATAAGTGTATTACTTGTGCTAATGTCTATTTGTGAAAGTGACTCCATACGATTTGATGGTTTATATGCCTTGCCCTTATTCGTTCATATTTGCATTTCTAAAATAGTCTAAAACATAAATTAGCCTGTACAGATAATTTTATTTTTGCAATAATTAATAATAATGGTCTTGCTGACCGATATCGGCCACGGTGGCCAATCTCAAGAGAGATTAGCCCACTGTGCAAGACATATTATAGTGCACAAGTGTATGCGCAAACACAGATGCACTCTCTTTTCCCTTACTCTCATAACCCGATGGATGGGACTTCCAGGCGCCGGGCTGCTACTAAGAAATTTCGACAGAATATCTCAATAACATTTTATTGGCCCGACCTAGGAATTGAACCCAGGACCGTGTCTGCGGCCTTACATGTAGCCACTAGACCAAAGAGGCAGACTGCAATGATTATGTAAATGTTTAAGTCATTATTGCTTTATTCATCATGTATTCATTTTGACTTATATTAATTAATAATTAGTATATCAGTTATAAATATTACACTTTTCATTCATTCCGACTACAGAACCGTAGCTTTACTGTGGCATTGGAAGAACGCCCTGTTTCTTTTATAGAATATAAAAACACTCTCAGTCTTTATATTCGGTCCGTTGAACTTCAGCTCTAAGTTAACATTTCTTGGATAAGTGAAGCTAAATGTATGTATGTGTTATACTTGTGAGAGTAGGTATTATAATACACACATAATTGACCCCTTCAACATAAATACATATAATATAATGGATATACCATTTGCCGTTTTTTTCAACTGGCGATCTCCCGTCCTAACCAAAAAATTTATTTGTTTGTTTGGACGCTACTTAGTGACCGCCGCGTATTCCTTGACGTTAAGCAGTTAACGCTTGTCTCTGCCGTCGCGCCATCTCTCTGCCACCACTAATACACATAGGCGGCAAAAACACAAAGCAGTAGTTTTTTGTGATTTTGCCTCATGCTATAAATTTCGTTGCTATATATTCTTGTTATTGTAATAATAATAAGAAAAATACATTTACTTTATGTATGTTAACGTAATTCTTTGCTTTTATTTATTAATAAAAAAAATTTCATCTACCAGGAAAATAGGCAACCCATTAAGGCTACATTTTTTTATTAAACAAATAACGTGTCTTGATTACGCGTTTAGTGCCCTTTAAAATGAATTTGTAGAAAAGGAAAATATCAACTTTATTATCAACAGGTAATATAAACTTATAAAGATCTTATTGCAAAGTTTCAAAGATCTTATTTCCCGATTGCCTTCAGCAAAGTAAAATGCAAACTTACTGTGGACTCTTCAATTAACGAGACGACTCAATTAATCAAATGAGGCTTCGAATTACCTAGTGTTTGTTTACTTTGCAAGAAACGGGCTCCTCTCATAACCGTTCCAGGGCTTAAGTACAAAACTAATTAAAACATAATATGTTAATTTGTAATCTTCGAAATAAATTCACAAAAAAGATATAATATTGGTTATGACATAAGTAATAATACTTATTAGATACAAACATAAATTATTACTTTTCTTTGTTCACAACATTTTTAATCGAAATAATTTATCCTGCATTAATCGTTCATTTGTGCAACAAAAAAAAATACGTAAAGCAAATTTTTAAATATATTTGTCTTAGCAGTTAGTATTATCTATATTAAAGTTTCCAATATTGAATTTATTATTTTTTTATCTGTTTTAGTAATATGACATTTACAATTATTATCCTTTGTTTGAAAAAGCCCTTTTTAAAATGTAGATTTTAATTGATTATATTCATTCTTATATTTATTCTCTTCATACCAAAAATCACCTCAACCTCCATTATATCGACCTCCTATATTCAAACGCCCAACGCATCGCATTTTGTAGCATTGGTAGGCACAGTGTAAACGCTATTTCGTTATATAACATAGCTTTTGGTCACTGCCATTTCACTCTACTGTAAGCCGCGTAAAAGAACTTCCAACGTTCCAAAAAGTATGACAAAATATTTCCTCTTTCACTCAATTTTCTCAATCACTATATTTATAATAAAGAGGGAAACAGACATAACTCAATATTGTATGTGTGTTGTTTCTTGTAAATGTGTGTGTGTGTGTGTGTGTTGTGTAAACATTGATTTAAAAATAAAACAAAATACAAATAACATCGACATATCAACATAATTTAGGGACATATTATTCAGCAGTAAGGAAATTGAGCATAGTTTAAATAAATCCATTGCCTTTTTTTTAGGGTCGAAGCAAGAATGCGAATTGAAAATAACGAAAGAATGTTGTTACTTACATTTTGCATAAAAAATATCACCAAATCTTTTCCCGTGAGTATTGTCCGCAGCAGCATCTGTAACAATAGCGAGAGAAATGAATTTTTAAAACCAATTCTATGTTGAACTATATCCGAAAATGAAATGCAATACACAAGAATTATAATAACATTTATGTTGTGTTTTTTATGCTTTTAAATATTTAAGTAGTAGCTTAAATAAGACCTTTTCAAATATATGTTTATAATATTTATGTGTATAAATTAAGTTGCTCTTATGTTTATTTTTAATTCATATATCCTGTAGAATTCATAGGCATTTATGAAGAAGTGCTTACTAGACGCGAAGTTTTAAAGTCTTAATATATTTCACTCAATAGAGCAAGTATGCACTGAATTAGTTGGTATATATATTTGACTTTGATAAATAATTAACGCATTAAAATTTGACGCATTTTCAATTTATTACTACCATGAAACTTTGCTTCGTCTCGTTGTCTCCTATCATTTCATATCTTGCCGGTTGGCGTGGTTGGTAAGACACTTGCCTTACACGCCGCAGGTCGTGGGTTCGATTCCCACCCAGGACAGACATTTGTGTGCGTGAACATGTCTGTTTGTCCTGAGTCTGGGTGTAATTATCTATATGCATTTACAAAAAAAGTAGTATATGTAATATATCAGTTGTCTGGTTTTCATAGTACAAGCTCTGCTTAGTTTGGTATTAGATGGCCGTGTGTGAATAATGTCCCAGGATATTTATGTATTTATTTAACTATGTTTAGTTATAAGATGGACGTATTTTTTTATTATAGATTTTATGCAAATCCTATCCAAAATACATTTTCTTCTCATCTTTCCATGCGAAGTCGGAGCGATTAGCTAGTTATTGTATTAAAAGAAAATATACAATACAAGAAAAACGTCGATACAAATATTCATCTATATTTAGAAACGGTAATATTACTCGGTAATATCAATGATTTACGTAGATGCATTGAAATGAAAAATTGCATACAATATCGGGTATAACCTATTTCATTACAATTTAGTATTTATTCCGTTCTTATAAGATTCGAATTCAGTTTACCTCAAACCGAGGTGCTTGGAAATCTGTATACTTACTTTATTTTAATTGCAGGAACCTCGGAATAAATTACAATCTTTCAAAGATTACATCCGACCCTTTGTCGTTCATTGTTAACGAAAAATTTCATGCTATCATATTTCTTTTAATTGCTTCGTTAAAAAGGTGTGTCGGGTCCCGTGAATTTATACAGTTTTCATTTAACAAGACTTATTAATACTGTTAACAGACTATGCGAAGTGTTTTTCGTACATAGTTTTCTTTTTGTAAAATTTTTCAATAATATATTTATTTTATCTCAGTAATTATGATCTAAAAATATCTTTAACTTTAAAAGAAACGAATAAACTAAGCCTTAGCTCATAATTAAAAATGTTAATGTTGATGTTGTATGCATCATATTAATTAGTTATTTGACAAATACATTAGTTAAAATAATTTTCAAATACGCCGTTACATTTTTCTACCATAGCTATATTATTTCATTTATTTATTTTATACAAATATCATTCTGTTTTCTTTTAAAACGGCCGTTATTGTAATAAACTTCATAATACTTCATTATTATGATATGAACATGTCGTATTTTTGATATATGAAATAAAATATGTATTTGTAGTTGTATAATTTATATAACAATATGTATCATTAATAAATGTGAAAAAAAATATAATAATCTTTATATTAAATTATATATTTATATAGATGGCTGTTAATTTTAGTACATATAAGGGTAGTAGTACATTAAGGTTAGTCTATACATGGATCGACTTAGGAATCTGATAATTGTGCAATATGCACAATGCACATGGTAACACAGCAATTGTACATAGACTAGACTAGACAGATTTATTTAACAATTAATTAACAATAAAATGTATAAATATATTTATTTCGGACACCTGCCCGCTTCACTATCAGCTTGTTTGGATGCTGCTTAAAATAACGAACAAACTATAGACGAAGCAACATATATAACTAAAACACACACACATCAACAATAATAATAAAAAGAGTAAAACAAAATAATATATAGATGAGGTTTGACTAAATTATAATAAATGGTGCAGACTTCACCGCTCTGTTCATGAAATAGCTGCGATAGTCAAAACTAGCGAGATAAAGTATTACACCGTCAAAGTACTCGTAGTGACAGGATGATTTAACGCCGTTGTTTTTTTTACAGTTGTGAGCAATTAAAAAAAAAATCGACTTATAAATTTAAAAAGGGCCTATACATCCGACACATACACATTTATGGAGATTAAATTATTATAATAAAATATTATATGTACTATTGTATTTTACATTTATTTATATACAAATGTATTTAATATCCGATGTTATCTATTTATAACATTGTGTGCAGCGACATTTGCTCCAAACGAAATCGGAAGCTTGAAATAGGCTTTTCTATTTCCTGTAAGCGACGTCGTGCGATGTAGTGCCTACCATTTTTATTCTCATCGTAGGACTGTTACTTTAAAACACCGCGAAAATATGTCTCCCATATAAAAATGAAACTATTTAAATCATGATCATGTTTGACGAAACAAAAAGTAAAGAATAGATTATATAGAATTAGTTTCAATAACATAACATTGAATGAAGTCGAATGATTAAAGATGGTTGCTTTTTTACTAACATTGTATTAGCAAGGATTTCTTTATAAATTGTTGACCGGTCAGCGTATTAGGTCTTAAATCTTAGCTTTAATCCTCATATGAGGATTTGAGACCAAATGGTTCCAGACATTAATCAAGAGTATTGTCATGTATTGTATACTGATGATTTACAAGTAGGTATATATTATACCTATTCGTATATTATACTAAGTTTAACTAATCCTAATTTATTGATAGAGATAGAGTTTGGTACAGAAAGGCTGCGTGTTATTAAAGGATTAAATACTAAGCAATTATTATTATTATTAATTCATTTTAGGTAGAATATATTTATTTCTTGTTATTTTTTTATTTATGTTTTAGATTCCCTATGGTCCAGTTTAAATACGAGAATTTTAACGGAATATTGCGCATCCGAACCCTGTCAAGCACAACTGTTTTTTCATATGCTAAATCGGTCCTTTACTTTTCAATATATTTATAAATGACATAAATAATGTTTTTGTGTCTTCAGATTTTCTTTTATATGCTGATGACACAAAAATTTTCAAATCTATTAAATCTTTAGATGATTGTCATACTCTTCAATCTGACTTAAATAGGTTAGAGACATACTGCAAATTAAATTCTCTTCATCTTAACATAAACAAATGTGCTATAATTTCTTTTTCTCGTAAGCGTAAAACTTTGCTTTATAAATATACTGTCAATAATAACGATATATCAAGGAAGAACGAGGTGAGAGACTTAGGCGTGACACTGGATAGCAAGCTTTCTTTTGGTTCTCATTTTAGAAGTATTTCGACAAAAGCCTATCGCATGCTAGGATTCATCATGAGAACAGGATCTGAATTTAAAAATATTTGTACTATTAACCTGCTTTATAACGCGTACGTCCGTTCTATACTCGAGTATGCATCTACGGTATGGAATCCTCAGTACAATATTCATATAAATGAAATTGAGAAGATCCAAAACAAATTTTTAAAATATTTGTCTTTTAAATCTAGCGATTCTATCCATGAACCTTTATTAGCTCTTTCAAAACGCCGATCTATGAGAGACCAAGTTCTCTTATATAAAATTATTAATAATATTGTTGACTCCCCTTTTCTACTTAGCAAGTTGTCTCTGAACTGCCCACGATCCAACGCTCGTCAACCGTTATGTTTTTATACTCCCACTTGTCATTCATCACATAATGCTAACTGTTTTCTAATCAGAGCTTGTCGCGAATATAATAAGCATTTTGGGAACATTGATATATTTCATTCATCTTTGATTAAATTTAAAGATAATATTTGTAACAATCTTAAATCAACTTAATTATATACTTTTAATATTGTCCAATAATTTTTCTCTTATTGTGTTAAAATATTTGAGTGCATTTTATGTTTCATCAATCGGTGGAAACTTCGCTGGATAATGTGATATTTAAATTGTATTATGTAATTAGATTCTATTTTATATCTGTTTGTTTCCCAAATATTAAATAAATAAATAAATAAATTTGTGATGTGCATGTGATGGAAACCTTCCATATGCGTACACCCCAACCTGCATAGAATGAACAACAGTGGGGTATTATCAGGCTGTATGTTTAAATGATAAAATATATAAAAGCTATTTGTAATCTATTTATAGTTTGAGGTGAACCACATCATCGTACTCTATTATAATGTAATGTTTAAATAACATTTTATTACACGTACCAGAAATAACATATTTATATACTATTACGACAATACAGAAATGTGTATGAAATGTGTGTCCTTTATACAGATTTCTTCCATTCTTCATTCCATCTACCATCTAAAAAAGACAAAAAGTTTACAATCTGTAAAAATGTTGCGATACATTTTTGTCGGTTAAAAATAATATTCAAAATTATTAAATATTAGTTTGACTCTCTTCTCGAAAGATCACGGATTAAAATTTAATTTTATATAATATGGAAATTGTACATACAACAAATTATATTAACAAATTGTACACTAATTCAAAGTTATTGCTATTCGGAATTGATGAAGGAAAGATAAAACGAAGGTAATCCAAAGCCGGGCAATACGTTTTACTCGGAAACTGATATCAGTTACAAGTTGCATACGAAAACGTGACTGGAAACTTGAATGTTAGATTTGTGTTTCAGGGCAGGAGATTGAAGCCTAAGTTTATGTACATTGCTTAAATTTATGGTATATCTCTGTATCTCTTCTAATATAATGTAAGAAAAAAGGAAATACTTTACTAAATACATTTTAATTAAGTGTTTTAAATATAGAACAAACAAAAATAATTATATATATTCGTTTTTTTTTAAATGGAATACATTCGATTTTTTTTGAATCGCTGGTTGATTGGAAATTGTAAATACATTCACGATACAAACAAAATGTTCTAAATTGAAATAAAATGTTTTGAATGTTTGGTGGAAATTTGTTTTGAATAAATTTATTTCTGTACTCAATTTTGAATATTTGTTAGTATTAAAACATAAAATTGATGAAAGTATAATATATATGTATACAAATATTTTTTCTTCGTTCATGAATTATAAGACAAAGCAAAAAAAAAAGGATATTTATCCAAGAGAGAGTGATAGACTTTGATATTAATATACCCCGATATAACCGCTATAAAACAGAGTTGTCATAGATAAATTGTTGCTCTCAGCTTTATTTAGACCATAATAATGACGCTATTAATCTCTCGTTAAATATCATTTAGAGACCATCCATTAAGTAATTCATTTCAATTTTCCTCGAGTCCGTCTAAGTGTCTTTGCTTAGTCTGTGTACATAAGCATAGATTAAATAATAATTATTTCAAATGTCTGCCGCTATTCGCTTGCGGCGTTGGTACAAAATAAAAGGGCATAACTTAATACAGCGCAAAATGTACGTTCATTTCAGTGAAATAGGATTAAAAATAAAATCCAACAAGATTGACAAAAGGTATTGAAAAGGAATATATGAAAATGTTGGACTGACCATTTTCCATCACGTAGCGGTGGTGTATGCGTTTGCATGTTACAATGGATTACCTGGGTTAGCGGTTGCAATATTTATATTTTACTTCTCTTAAAATATGAAACTAAAATATTGGCAATGTTTTTTCTTGTTACGCTGATTTTACCATAACTGTAATGATTTTTATTTTTCATTAGACTTATGTTTCAATCAATTTAGAAGCCGTTATTTGTTTTTACCGTAGTGTGCCCGGTTTCGTGCGATTTAATAAATTGAAATTTAAAATTCGAACATTTAGTTTAAAATATTTCAAATTGAGAACTTAACGGAACTGTGTTGCAGAATTTCCGATATCAACAGTGCTGTTTCTTTAAAAGATACTTCAGAAGCAAATATAAACAATTGACAGCCCTATGTATTTCATTTGGAGGGACCAACGGAACGAAAAAGTCGGTCACTTTGATGGCACTGGTTTATATATAGCCAGTTTTTGTGTTCGCAACGGTTCCGTGGATTTCGGATAAAGTGATGAATGAATATCGGTTTAATTGTATTTTTTGGGATAAAATAAATTGATTACATATTCCCCCCTTTAAGTATGGTGTGAGCAGAGTAGTTTTGCCACATGTGTATTTGCCAATATTGGAGCAACATGGTGGAAGAAGATTCAAACTTTCTCCCCGAAGGGAGAGGGGCCTTAGCTTAGTAGTGATAATATGTGATGATAACGACCACCTTTTTCAAACTGAAAGACACATACTCCATCACTAGGCTCTCAAAATAATATTTTTTTTTACAATAATAATTAAGTGTTACGGAATTAAATATTATCTAAGTAAATATGAATTATTTAAATATATAAATCACTGGAGGGTCTCAAGGTATGTTATTAAATTTTCCCATTTTTTATAGCGATAATTATTACATAATTATTTTGTAAATGGAAAATTCGTACAGACTTAACACTTTATACCGTTTTATTACTTCGTTAATTTGGACCTTAAAAGGTGTTACAAATACGAGGACACAAAAGCCCTTTTTAAACAATATGACACAACATTCAATTCTCTATCAATTTGCATACATAGCGATTTACCCGAAAAACGTCGTTATCAAATTTGCATATCAACTTCACTTCAAATATTTTTTATTCAATAAGTTGTAAATGATATCACATCGTTACGAGAATTCGCTAAAGCTATTTACAGATAAAAAAATGTATATTAAGTTTAAATATTATTTATTGATTATCATTATCTACATGTTGGTAGAGGAAGCTCGTCTGAGTAGGTACCACCCACCCATTCGTCAGATATTATACTGCAAAACGGCAGTACTTTATATTGTTGTGTCCCGGTTTAAAGAGTGACTGTGCAATTAAAGGCACATGGGAGAAAACATCTTAATTCCCAAGGTTGGTGGCACCTTGGCGATGTGATGCATAGTGATGGTTATAATTTCTCACACTTTCAATGTCTAAGGTGACCATCGGGTGGCCCATATGCTCGTCCGGCTACCTATCCTATAAATGAAATAAATTTTTTTCTTCAAATAGCTTTTAGTAATTGTAATAGTATTCGCTTAACCCGTTTAGCGTATATATAAATTGAATCTGAATTTTCTCGTGAGAAACCATATACTGAAACTTTATTATTACACTAATTGCTACTACTTAGCTACTAATTTATTATAATTCGTCACTAAATTGAATACTTAAAAATGGCATAATCTATTAGTAGCATTTAAAATTTAAGGCTTATTATGAAAAAACAATCTTCCACCGCACCAACGTGCTATAAAAATAAATAATATAATGTATACTGGAGTATGGTGATACGTTTGCTGACGCAGACAACGTATTATGCAGCTTAAAACAGAGGCGTGAGGATCAGTATCATGTGAGAGTTTCATGAAAACTTCTACGCGAAACGTGACCTGTTAAGTAGAATTAGCTCAATGTTGTACACTTAGTGATAAATGGCTTAGTTTGCGAACAGTGGCGGTGCAATGTTATCCTTGCAGTGAAACTGTTAACTGATACTGACATTATTCTGCATATATTTTGAACACGCTTTAACTTATTTTTTTTATACTCAGAGACATTCTGGAACTGCGAGAGAGAATAATTTATCCATCAGAGAGCGACTGCAATTGCTTTAAATAGTGGATGATTTCTTATATTTAACTATCGTTGGCTAGACTTTAAGGCCGAAAATCCTATCCATCCAATCCAATCCAATCCCAAAGATTTTGCCTTCAAATCTCGGGTCAGGCTACTAAAATTTTATTGAATTTTTCGTCAAGAAATTCTCAGTAGCTGTCAGCCTAGTTATACGTGCACCGTGCACGTAAAGCCGTTGGTCCTGCGTTTGAACTCTTTTCCGGTTATGTCGGATTTACTGTTTTATCGGATTATGAAGTTGAGCGAATTGAGAGTGCACCTACGTTTGTGACCGTTTGTGCCTTTTTTTTGTATAGGAAAGCGGACGAGCATATGGGCCACTTGATGGTAAGTGGTCACCAACGCCCATAGACAATGGCATTGTAAGAAATGTTAACCATCGCTTACATCGCCAATGCGCCACCAACTTTGGGAACTAAGATGTTATGTCCCTTGTGCCTGTAATTACACTGGCTCACTCACCCTTCAAACCGGAACACAGCAATACAAAGTACTGCTGTTTTGCGGTATACTTGTGCACTATACCTAATATGTTAGTATAACAAACAATTTCATATATTTACGTAATATAATACCATAACATTCATTGTACACCAATGAAACAAAACAAGATTGTTGTACAAAAAGCCTTTTCAATGAGACGCTATTTACGAGTCATAAATATCTTCCAGGCAAATCAAGGTAGAAGAAAATAAAATAAAGTTGAACGATTAACTAAAAATAATGTTATTTTATTAAAATAATATTAATAACATTATGCTAAAAGTTCTAAGCTTGTATCAGTTTAATTTCAATAAGACGATTATGTATCAAGTTTACACGCTATAAACATTTAATACTTTCACCTACGTCATAAAATTAGATTTTTAATTAATTTTATCTTAAGACGAAACGTGACAGTTATAATTGAGTTTAAAAGTTTATACGACTTTCACTTGAATATAAGAATATTTATAGGTTAACTTTATTGTTTTCTAATTGCTTTTTTAATACACATTGTTTTATTTAGTATGGACGTGTTTTATGATAATATTTTGTAAAGTTCCATGTTAATTATTATACTTTTATATTTATGTATTTTATTATTTTATACATACATTGAAAATAATTTTAACAAATGACAGTTAGTAACATGATTATGTTGAAGTGTTCTATCAAAATCTGGTCCAGCATTAAATTTAACATGAGCATATTTTTTTATAAAACAAATTTTCATCGGTGGTGAATAAAAGTATCATGAGAAAACGTAAATAAAGGGCCGTAAAAATTAGCACGTCATAATGGGAATGGGTTATACAGTAGTTGATTAATGTCGACAAAATATAATGAGAAAATTTGCCTATGCAATAACGTCATGACGTCATCAGATACCAACATGCAATGGGTCGCCGTCGTGAAATAATTTCCACTCCTTAAGTGATCACATTTTCAAGAAATAATCTCTCGAGAAATCTGATTTACAAACGTCTTGATTCTCAAAAAGTTCGTTTAAAATACGCCTAAATTCTAATATCACTTACATTGCGTAATGTAATCTTCAGTCATACTCATTACTTAATGGTAATTAGTTTGGTCTCCGAACGTGTTAATTTCCAAACTTAACAGAATATTGTGACATGCCTATTTACTATTAGCCTAGAGCAACTTCGAGACATACAGCTAACACACAAAGCGACTGTACCAAACAGCCTAATTCTGCTTATTTTGAACGTTACTAATTAAACACATACGTGGCTTCGTACGTTTTGACAGTGATTTTGATTTAAACCACCTAATTCAATATTAATTTTGGAGTTTCTGACTCAACAAGAAATTATCTCATAATATGCCATATATTCATATTTTATAATATGGCTCCATTGATATTATATTTATAATCCTTGTAAGAATCTTATATTATGCGATCTTGTTAAATGAAAACCATATTTCGCTTAACCGTAGTTCATTTGCATTTCATATCTCAGTTAATTTGAGTTAATTTGATAATGATGATGATGCTAATGTATTGACCGCATCATATACACATTTTATTAATAACACGTGTTTACTTTCCAGAGCCTCGTTACTGTTCATAAATTCAATGCCAGCGAAAGCCCATGGTTATTTAAAAATGTATTGTCAGTATAAAATGCTTCACGGTCAAATACCAATTTAATTAATTTATATGAACTGTGCTATGCGAATTTATAATACCAAAAATGATTTTTGTATAATAAACTCAATCAGAAAAAGTATTATTGACAAAAGACAATCGGCAGAACGGCACACTCCAGGTTAGGTACTATAGGTTTTACAATACATACATACGGTAAACACTTCTTTGCAATATTAATATAGTTTACTGTATCATATATTTGTTCCGTTATATTTAATAGACTCTGTTGTTTTCATACTTCTATTATAATAGAATAAAGAAATGAATAGAAATAATATTGTAAACTTATTTCAAGCTTTGTATGATAGGTTTATTGAATAAAATGCAATCAAAAATAGAATTAAGCCCTTTTTTATTCTATCTATTCTATCGAATTCCACATACTATTACCTAGACACCTGGATACTTTTTTTTTTTTATTTCCTAGGAAGGCGGACGAGCATATGGGCCACCTGATCGTAAGTGGTCACCAACGCCCACAGACAATGGCATTGTAAGAGATGTTAACCATCGCTTACATCGCCAATGGGCCACCAACCTTGGGATCTAAGATGTTATGTCTCTTGTGCCTGTAATTACACTGGTTCACTCACCCTTCAAACCGGAACACAACAGTACCAAGTACTACTGTTTTGCGGTAGATTATCTGATGACTGGGTGGTACCTACCCAGACGAGCCTGCACAAAGCTCTACCACCAAGTAAAACAATGAAAGTACTGCCATCAAGGAAATATGAAACCGAATTATATAAAAGAAAAGAAGAACTTTTCATAATTAAAATGATGAATTAAGTTACAGAGGAAGCCAAGTAAGAGGATGGAATACAGAATATTAAATAAAAAGAAAATATAATTTTGAGTGAAACTCGATAGACGGACCAATATAAATTTTCTTCTTTTATTTTCTAAAAGAGTTAAGCTGGGGTCCAAGCTATGTAAGCTGATGAAATATGCGCTTACAGTTAAAATAAATGGATCCGAGTTGCGCGGAGACGTAATTGAAATAAAGTTGAAATTTATCATTTTTTAACATTCTTAAAAATCAAATAAAAAATAGGCATTTCAGATTTTTATAAGTGGTGAAATGAGCATTAAGAAAATGTAAGAATTATTATCTAATAGTATGTCATTTGGATTTGCACTTTTTAATTGCATTGATCTAAAAAACAAAAATTGTGCAGTAATCATTTCAACGAACGAAGTTCTGTGCAATATTTTTTCGACTCGAACCGTGATTTAAACTGTAGATTTTATTCGATTTTTTTATAATATTTCTATATTTTGGCATACCGAAAATCACCTCCTTTATATCGACCTCTTAAATTCGAACGCATCGCGTTTTGTTGCATTTGGTAGGCACAGTATGAACGATTTTTCGTTACTCGCTTGACCTTGGGCCACTACCATTTCACACTATTGCAAGCTGCGTAAAAGAACTTCGTTACAAAAAAACAGGTAAGTTAGGTAGACTGGTCAACGAACGAACACACGAACACGAATAGTTAAAAGAACGTACGTTTCATTAGCAAACTAATTATACAGCTTACATATAAATTAAATATTCATTATAATTAATTTGATGACATCTCGGTTATTTTTACTTTATCTATAAAAATATAGTTAGAATTACTGATAGGATTAATAATAATATTAGTGTATGGTATAATAATAATAGTCAAACCAATTAAACGCACCACATAGGAATGTAACAAATGGGCTTACATTATAAAGAAAAAAAGCCATGAGACAGCAGACTGTTCATCAATTCAATGGAACTTGAAGAAAATTGTGACCGTTGTTTTATCAAAACATTACTTGCTTTTTTTTAAAACTTTAAGATTGAAATTGACAAAGATGGATTAGCTAATGCTTTTGTGTTAAAAAACGTTAAGGAAAAAAAGTATAATAAATAAATAAAAATTTTAATAAAACAAAGACCGACTTCATAGGAAAAACAAATTAATATGCACTAAAAAGTAAAAAAATAATTGCGTATTCTTCTATAATTTGATAATTAACTTACACTTTCTACTCATCAATATGTAGGTACGAATGTGTTGTGTGGTTGATAATGTAGTTACAATTATTGTTATTTTTGGAGTCGATGTCAGCCAAGGTAGCTTTATAACTACATACATAGTTATAGGTGAGATGTGCTTGTGTCTCACGCGCAACTTAACGAGGCGAATAAAAGTCAATTTGTAATGTGTAAGTTTTTGTTCGTTTTTAAAGGATTCCCATATTATTATTGCTAGGTATATAAAAGTATTTCCTTGGCTGATTGCTCGTTATATTTACATTACGTTGTTGTTGTGGAAAATTGGCGTAACGCGCAGTATGCTGTATTCTCAATAGGTGATATGCATGGATCTCACGAAAGAGTGCCCTTTATGATTGATCATAATATTTTTGCATTATTGTAGTCAATTCAATTTGATGTCCTGTTTTGAATTAATTTGTAAAACGTGTTGTTAAGCTCCCAAAAGTGTCCAAGGCGGCCATTCTCTAGACTCTTTTAAAAAAATAAATGTATATTTGATTGAGTGCACTAATCACAAGATCTCTACCAGTTTGACTTGCAAAATATTTTTGCGTGAGACACTGAGCAATATTAAAGACTATGTAACATCATGCTACGTCCTACGCGGGCCTAGTAATGTTTAACGAGAGTGAAAATGCGCAGAGTAGCTTGTTTCGTTATAAATAAAGTTAAGCCGAATCGTCGAGGTCTCGAATAATTATAACTTTCCATTAAATTTAAAAGGTTCTTGTGGTACTTATCTACCCGGTCCATTTTGTCCGGCGTTGAATCTGAATAATTACTCGGTATTACTCATAGCTCAGCCAAAATACTTGACATTAATTTTAATGCTTGTTTTGTTTGAATGTTTCATAATATATATACGTATTTTATTGAGCGTCCTTTCGGGTTTCTGCTATAACAAGTAAATAAACTTTTGACGTGACAACGTCTTATAAATTGGTTTGCCGGGTGACACTTCAAGAAACTGCGTTACGCTCCGCTCACGTTATGCGCTCACAATGAGAGCGAGTGAGAGGCACGCGTCCCTTCCACTCGGGCATGGTTAGCCCGCCTAAGAGCGAGAGAGACAGACATAAAAAGTGAAAGGCACGCGTCCCTTCCACTCGAGCACAGTTATTATATTTGTATTAAATACGTATGTATGTGTAAAGGTAAAAATAAAATTTTGTTAATATGAAATTCAGTGCGAGATTCTTTGTATAAATTAATGTTTTAAATATAATTCTTTGTATAAATAAATGTTTTAAATTGTTACTATTATTTCATCCTTCTTCCTACTATACGAATGAATATTCACATTAAAATTATTTTACCACTCAAAGTCGTTGTCACGTAAAACTTTCGCCCGTATACCGACTTTACAGGCAACCAATTTTTTTTTTATATGTACTACACTATATAAGGTACCTACGTTTTATACAATGTGAGTCGAGTGGCTTCTACTCATTAAATTATATTGTATAGTGTTACTGTAATAGACATCATTTGGAAGACATTTAATTTTTTTTTTTTCTCGTAACACTAATACTTGTCGATAGATACCAAACAAAGAAATGATAATTGGTTGACAAAATATGTTGAATTTGGATCTTATGAGTTTTAGTAAAGTTAAGCCTTTGTTCTTTGTTTTTAGACGTTTTAATTGACGCTAATAATTCGATTGTTATAAATTGGTTTACAAATGAAGTGTTAAGAAGACAATATAAAGTATTACAGAATCTAGGTTAGTTTTAAAATCTCCTTTACTATAATACGGGGGTAAGCGAGGCACTCAGCTGCACAGCGGGATAGCGGTAATATATTATGTCTTTAGATTTATAAAAAACACGGTTTTTGTTACGGGCACTTGTAATGTTTAATATGACGCGGCTATTCGTTTAAAATATGTTTTATTGTTTTTCTAGATCTTTTTATTTCTGAATTATTATTATAATGTAGCACTGATCACTTAACAGCATTGCTTATTCTAAACATGTTAATGTAATAAGGTTATATAATTTTGTTTTGTCCAAGCTCATATTTATTCGAAGCCGAGATGACCTTATGGTTATTACGCGAGAATCTCCACCGAGGACCGTGGGTTCAAACCCGGGTAAGCACCACTCAGTTTTCATGTGCTTAATTTGTGTTATAATTAATCTCGTGATTAACGGTGAAGGAAAACGTCGCGAGGAAACCTGCATGTGTCTAATTTGACTGAAATTATTAATTTAATATTTAACTATATAAATTTATATCCCACCAGTCCGCATTGGAGCAGTGTGATGGAATAAACTCCAAGCTTTTCCTAGAACGGAGAGGAGGCTATTACATATTTATTTTTAATTTGAAATAAATGTCTATAAAATCTTAAAAAAAATACTTCATTATCCCTTTAAATAAAAAAAAAACTAATTAAATTGATAGAACGTGCTTGGAGTAGAACATAACCATTCCAAAACAAATATCATTATTAGAATCGGCTTACAACTGACGAAGGAAATCGAAGAATAATCACAATAACAAATAAAGTCATACCGACACCTTTTTTCACATAGTGTACACTAAATTTGAAAAAGGGAATTTTGTTATATATTTTTTATCTTTGCTTAACCTAAAAGGGTCTCTGATATTTATTATGAATGTTCTCAGCCTGTCAGCGCTGTCGTAAATGCTGTCATTTTTTTTCGCATTTTCACGGTAATTATAACATGACTCATACAATTACCGTTTCTCTGACGTAATTCACGCTACATTTAGTAACGTTTTTACCTTATTTTTTATGATTTTTATTATTTTTTACAACTAATTATTAATATGACAAGGTCATAAAATCAAGTGTTTGAAAATGGGTATTGTCTTATTCAAAAGAAGATACTTTAATACCCAAATATTACATCTTTAATCTTTTTTATCTTTATCCTGAATTCAAATAAATACGAAATAAATGTGTCAAATTTTATTTTAAAATTTCATCTAAGTAAGATTTTATCAAAACTAGGTTTATAATAATTTCATTATAAAATAGTTAATTTTATATATTTAAAACTTTAAGCTTACAAATAGTTTACAAATATTTGAACGAAATGCAAGGGGACAAAACAAATTCCAGTGGTCATGAAATTTGAAATTTCGAACCGGAATACATGCAATTTATTGGTTACATTAAAATTCCAGTGACTATAACATGGCAAATGGACAACCTCACCGTCCTATTAATCGGTAATGAATCACGGATTTTCTCATTATAATTAATTTTACTTAGAGATCTTTCTGAATGATATTTTTGTTACAAATCATCAATAGCCGTGTGTTTTATGGATTTAGTTTATATTACTATTATTTTGTTGTTTAGTAGTATAAAGAGCTTGCTTGTCTTTATTTACAGTTATCATCACAATCGAAATGTGAAAATATATCAACACAAGATCTTGCTTTAGTATTATATTATGACGTAAGTGTAGTCAAATGGGAGTGACAGATCAAGTAAATCACTCCGAGACAACAGTACTTTGATATAATGTTTCTCGGAAATACAGTACGTCTTCTAGACGCAGTTTGTCTTTAGACCAATTTGTCATAGCACCTGAGCCCTTGGAATTGATCCCACAAACTTATCTTTGAAATACCGGAAAGAGAATTGAAACATTATTTGAATATGTAATTATATTAAAACTTTCATAAGGCCGTGAATGTACGTGGTATTTTTAGCGTTAAGCAATCGTAGGGATATAACTTAGCAAAATTATAACAATTTTAAATTGTCACCTGTTGCCCACCTCTTTTATAATATAATCTATACTAATATATTAGATTCGTATATATTAAATTGGCGTTTTGTACGGGAGGAATATAAAGTCATTTTTTTTGTAAAAAAATATTTAATTAATAAAGGTATGCACCGTTGTTATCTATGCACTTTTGCTATCTCATTGGTAGTTCATTGATACTAACATGGATGTAGCTTGTTTTATATTTGCTATCAGTTGAATATATAGAGTAGGTACGTGAATTTTAATTGAAAATCAAATGAACAAGCTCGTATCTATGAAATCATACAGCTAATTTATTTTTTATTTATTAAATTATTTTTGATGTGAAGGAATAATTGCGAGAAAATCAAAATGTATTGAGAGAAGTTGTATTATTATATATCTCAATTATTAATGTGTAAGCAAATAGGCACACGTAAGTCAAGCGGAAAACCTTCTCAAACTTAATATTTATATGTAATTTTACTTTAACTTTATACTAACCAATATTAGTTTCAAATCAGGATCATTATCTGTAACAAATGTTTTATTTTTTGTATATAAATATATAAAGTCATGTCACGTCACACCGACAGTATGCTATGTATAATGTATGCGAAGTCAAACAAGACTTCTGCCTGCGAACAATTGTGTCGGTGATCCTCCGCAGGGAATCGGGCCGTGTGATGCCGCCATGGTCCAGAAATTGACAGAGGAGTATGAACGGAAAAAACTGATCTATCTCGGCGGCCACGTCGCAAGCATCGTGTCGGCACAAAGACATATATAGCTGTGTATAATACACACACAGTTGTGCTCTCCGTGTGTCCAGAAATATATGATTATTACTAAGGTAAAGTTCATCTTAATCTTTCAATACAAAGAAAGGTGTTGTAGGGTAATATCTTTAATTCATAATATATCACTTACAAAATTGAATCATAATATCGCAAAAGTTGGATAAAAATGTATTATAATTCATAACAAAAGGAAAACGGAATATTGGATTAAGTTGGCTCGAATTTCTTTTGTCAAGATTGACTGGCAACGCTAATAAGGCTTTATATTTTCAGCACGATTTTCTTTACCAGAAGCTTAATTCCATTGGACCAGTTTTGATACTGCATATTTATTTGAAGACAACTGTTTGTGGATTAAATATACTTAATAATGAATTATGTGCACATTACATAAAAGGAGTTATGTTTTATTTTATCATATTACATAAGATAAATGAGTTTGTGTATATTTATATTGAGTCCATTATATTTCACAAAATATGTGAAAAATTCATTAATAAGTTAATCCTTAAAAGTACTGAGCTTACTTTTTTTTGAGCAGAAACAATAAGTAGACTTCAGCTGAGAATGTTTGGGGTGAGTTCAAATGCGAGGAAGAACTGCTCAGCTTCTATGTGTTAAAATTGTGGGTCTTCGTTATTTTTAAGTATTAAAATTAATCTGGTGATTAGCGATAACAGAAAAATTCTAGAGATTTGCATGTGATGAAAGAAACTCTTCAATACGCAGTTTATGTTTCTTTAGATAACAAAGACCGTATACGGTCTTAGTTATCACATATTATGTATGTAGGTATCTTATAGGTGCTTATCGAGGAGCATACAATGAAATACTTTCCTCAAAAGAAGAAAAGGCTCTTCCCGGGTTTAACGATGTTTTCGACTTAAATCTTAACTTATTATAAAAACAATCTATGTATATGAGTAACATACCTTTATGGCTTTTCTATCAAACAAAACTTGCTGAAAGCATAAAAATATCGCAAGTTTGTACATTAATACACGCACATATGTACGTACAAAAAAACAAAACTTTACCTCTGTATCATATTAGTATACATATTATGTATATGTAAATTAAGGATCGAGCGACAGCTAGAATTTATATGTTCATTTCTTAATTCAAGATACATTTAAATAATATATCATTTTTATTATTTAGCTACCCTTACATTCTTCGACCTCAAGAGGTATGGGGTTAACGATCCTTAGTACAACATTAACATTACATTACTAAGTAACCAACCCAGTTAGAACTTCAATACTTACTTACTAAAATACGTTTACTTATATATATATATATATATATATATATTATAATTGTGATTATTGTAAGCCTTACTTAAGTTTCTTAATTGTACGTATAATATAACTGGGCTTAGTGTTTGATTAATATATTATCTTAAAAATATATTATCTTACATCATATTACAAAATAATATTATTAATATTATATAAATAATTTAGTCAAAAAACTATTGTATTTAAAGATTTCTTCGAATAAAAGTCGATAAATTAACATAATACGTGTGTATATTCAAATCAATGTTAATGTCATATATTAAACCGAATAATATAATTAATTTCAATCAATTGATCTATTATCGCTTGACCGTTAATATCGAATCGATTGTTCTGTCAATATGTCAGAGTCATACACGACGTGGCACGACTATTCTATTAAAACCTTAACCACATTGTCAATATTTCGTTAAAGCGGTGAAATTTCCACATGTTAAAGGAAACTTCGACGGTATTGGGAAATGGCTCGCCGCTCTATTTAACCTAGGTAAACATTATCGGAACTTTTTGGTTCAGTAGATATGTATATATACGGTAGTGTATATTTAGACTATACATATATAGTATTTACTTTTTCATTTGCTATTTCAAAGTGAGTAATATTTTTAAGACAAATTTAACTATGAACCTAAGGTTTTACTTTTTTTTCTGAAAAGCTAACTATCGATTACATCGCAAATGCGCCCGTGTGCCTGTAATTACACTGGCTCACTCACCCTTTAAACCGGAACATAAAAATATAAAATACTGCTGTTTTGCGGTAGAATCTCTGATAAGTGTGTGGTATCTACATTGATAGTGATGTCAATGTCTTTATTTCAAAGAAGATAAAGATCTTATTTTCTCCATGCATTAAAAAGAGATATATTTATTGATTTAATAAATTTTATTTCGTTAGAAAAAAGAATTCAAAAGAACAAAATAAAATAATTATAAGGTATTCAAAATATCTGTATTAATTAATGCGGCTTTCACCAAACCGTATATCAACACACTATACACACACATAGATACGCGGAAAATCGGCTTGGCGTCCATCAATACATGACCATTAAGCTTTGTGATGTGGCTTCCAACCATTTATGTGGTGTTCACTCTAGTTAATTAGTTACGAGTTCGGCTGAATGCATTCAATTCTAGATTACATACATAGGTGGCTTTGACCGTAGTCATTATGGGACAAGTTACACAAATAACCAGCGTGAATAGGCCAGCGCCAATTTAAATTGGTGATCTTTTAAGACTCGCTGAATAATTATTAGTGCTCGAGAGCATTTTATGTTCCACAAGTTTTTAACAAAATTTGACATCATTCATTTGAACAAAATTTTGACTGTATTTACGGAGTGTTAATATTATTAAATTTTAAATAATATAATGTCTACAATAAAAGTAAAATAATACTCGATAAATTTCCCACTGTTGAGCAATGGAGTCTTTATTGTTTAGCTGAATATGTTAAGCTAACTTTACTACTATAGCGTAGTACATTTTAGGTACATATAAGAATGTCATCAAAGATTGTCGAATTCAGAAGTTATAATTTTGAATAACCGCATTTGAAACGGTGTTTTTCGTTAAAGAACCATTTTTACCAACTTCATGTCATCATTTGAAATATATAGATACGTGGATATACATATTATATATAAAAAAATATTGACAAATAAATGAAATTTAAAAAGCGTCGAAAGAGCGTAAATGTTTTTTTGGTTTTAATTCACAATAATAACTAATAATGCAGGAGAGAAAATTCTTTTACTTTTAAGGGAAAAGACGAGATGGCCTAGTGGTAAGACCGCGTGAATCTTAACCGATGATCGTGGGTTCAAACCCGGGCAGGCACCGCTGAATTTCATGTGCTTAATTTGTGATTATAATTCATCTCGTGCTTAACGGTGAAGGAAAACATCGTGAGGAAACCTGCATGTGTCAAATTTCACCGAAATTCGGTCACATGTGTATTCTACCAACCCGCATTGGAGCAGCGTGGTGGAATAAGCTCCAAACCTTCTCCTCAAAAAGAGGAGAAGAGGCCTTAGCCCAGCAGTGGGACATTCACAGGCTGTTATTACTTTAAGGGAAACTCAAATGCTACTTTTTTTTTTTTTTTTTTATTGCATAGGAAGGCGGACGAGCATATGGGCCACCTGATGGTAAGTGGTCACCAACGCCCATAGACATTGGCGTTGTAAGAGCTGTTAACCATCTCTTACATCGCCAATGCGCCACCAACCTTGGGAACTAAGATGTTATGTCCCTTGTGCCTGTAATTACACTGGCTCACTCACCCTTCAAACCGGAACACAGCAATACAAAGTACTGCTGTTTTGCGGCAGAATATCTGATGAGTGGGTGGTACCTACCCAGACGAGCTTGCACAAAGCTCTACCACCAAGTATCTTACTTATTGTCTTCTATTCAATATCAAAACAATGAAATAGAAAGTCGCTACGCTCAAAGGTTGTGACTGCCTGAAAATGCTTTATACTTGGGATAAAAACAATTGTTTGCGAAAAATATATACTATATTTATATAATACACAACCAAAATCAAGTTTATTTGTTTTCGGAGATCTATTTGTTTGTTATCTACAAAGAGAGTGATAAATCTCTTTTCCAATGTACTGTTGCTATTCAATACATTTTAGTCACAGCCCCCCCTAGGCTTTTAGGACTGTCTCCATATATCAATTACTGAAGAAACGGACTCTATACATTCACTATGATAAATGAAAAGTGCCGAACAAAAGTATTTACGCTCTTTTGGAATTACACGGCTTTCAATTTTATTTGTGTCTGTTAATTTCAAATATTTTTCTCGATACCAATTGGTCACTTAGTCTTCTTTTGCGTCACTTATTTCATTAATCACGTAATTTATGTAGTCATCTTATCAAGAGCTTAGACTATTTCAAATTAATAATTTAATGATTGATTGATTCAATTTTCGTTCGAAAAATGCTTAGTCGTTATGAGAAAACAAACAGATAGATAGATTTACTTTCTAATCAGACTATAATTATAAATGCCTTATGTTTGACTGCTATCTGAGAAGGCTAATTTCTCTTTTTGAAGGTTTCTAATTAAGATCCACATATATGTATATTTTGAAGCCGTGATGGCTCAGTGGTAAGACAGCGTGAATCTTAACCACAGCGTGAAACATCGTGAGGAAACCTGCATGTGTCAAATTTCACTGAAATTGTGACACATGTGTATTCCACCAACCCGCATTGGAGCAGGGTGGTGGAATAAGCTCCAACACTTCTCCTCAAAAAGAGAAGAAGAGGCCATAGCCCTTTTAGCTTAGTGGGACTTTCACAGGCTGTTATTACTTACTACTTACTATATGTATATTTTATGTAGGTTTGTGTTTCAAATTTATACCGCTTAACCTCTGTCGAACGTGATGTTATTCTTTGCAAACATAATATAAACATCTTCAATGCCTCTCGGCTATTAAGCGGCTTAAATATGTACCTAATCTATAATCCATAAGTCTTGATAATCGTATATTAGTTTTGCTTTCATAAGATTATAAGTTTTATTCCATAAATAAATATTTATATAATAAAAATATATTAGCAAATATTAATGTAAATAATACATTTTCTTAATAAAGATAAATCTTCTATACATTACGTTTATTGTAAATGTGCGAGATACCACAGTCACTGAAACTATAGGTATCGGCTCTAGAGTTTCAATGACTATGTGGTCAGACTTAAAATTTACTTTTTAAAGACTTTATATAACCCACTTATATGGGTTTGCTCAAATTCTATCTAAAACACATTTTTCATAAACTAAAATTTATAATATAAGTCATCACTTAAAAAAAATTACAACTGTTACTGTGTTTGAATTTTACTTGGACGAAGTTTTCACTTGGTGGTAGAGCTTTGTGCGAGCTCGTCTGGGTAGGTACCACCCACTCATCAGATATTCTACCGCAAAACAGCAGTACTTGGTACTGTTGTGTTCCGGTTTGAAGGGTGAGTGAGCCAGTGTAATTACAGGCACAAGGGACATAACATCTTAGTTCCCAAGGTTGGTGGCGCATTAACAATGTAAGCGATGGTTAACATCTCTTAAAATGCCAATGTCTATGGGCATTGGTGACCACTTATCAGGTGGCCCATATGCGCGTCCGCCTTCCTTTGCAATAAAAAAAAAAAAAGAAGTAGAGACAGTCGGACAGCTAATATATTAAGGTAGTAGGAATTTTGTGATGAACACAAAACTATAAATTGGTTTACACTAAGTAGCCAATTTGAAGAAGAAACATGAAAATAATCGTATAGTACTAACAATCAGTATTACAACATTCAATGTACGAGTATCAAATAAAAACAGAACCTTGTGATTCATACAATTATTCCAATGTTTTTTCTTTATGGATTAATTGAGTTAATTGTTACTGGATATATTTAACAATCACAAAAAAGAACAATTATTTTTTATATTTTATTATTTG
The DNA here is from genome assembly GCA_963151315.1 of Nymphalis c-album. Classification (NCBI taxonomy): domain Eukaryota; kingdom Metazoa; phylum Arthropoda; class Insecta; order Lepidoptera; family Nymphalidae; genus Nymphalis; species Nymphalis c-album. The sequence goes on from OY720601.1 coordinate 7,262,373, forward strand.
CTCGTTATTCATGCACCGAAGGATGGATTTGATTAATTATTTTTAATTGATTGACGGGTCAGCCTATAAAAATAATGACGTAGACTATTTTTTTTTGCTTTAAAAGCACTATTATATTAGCAAAAAAAAAAACTGCCTCGTTGGTCTAGTGGCTTGATATAAGACCGCAGACGCGGTGGTCCTGGGTTAAATTCCCAGGTCGGGCCAATATATAGTTATTGGGGTTTTCTCTCAGAAAATTCTCAGTAGCAGCCCGGAGTCTGAAAGTTGGAAGTGTGTACATTCCCGTGCCTCGAAAAGCACGTTAAGCCGTTGGTCCTGCGCCTGAACTCTTTCCGGTCGTGTCGGATTGCCGTCCCATCGGATTATGAGAGCTAAGGAAAAGAGAGTGCACCTGTGTTAGCGCACACACTTGTGCACTATAATATCTCCTGCGCAGCTGGCTAATCTCTCTTAAGATTGGCCGCCGTGGCCGAATTCGGTCTGGAGGACCTTATATTATATTAGACTGACTCGTTGGTCTAGTGGCTAGGTATAAGGCCGCAGATCCTGAGGTTTTGGGTTCGAAGGCCCCTTTCGGGTACAAACAGATATTGGGTTTTTCTATCGAAGGTATCTCAGTAGCAGCCCAGAGTGTGGAAGTTGGAAGTACGTACACTCCCGTGCTTTATAAGGCTCGTAAAGCCTTTGATTCGGCGCCTGCACACTTTCTGATCTTGTCGTATTTGCCGTCCCATTCGATTACGAGTTTGAGGGAAAAGATTGTTCTTGCGCAAATAATTGTGAGTAATAATATGCCTTGTGCAGTTGGCTAGGAGGCAGAAATGGGTCAGTAGGGCGCCAGAATCAATCAATTCATCTATATTCTAATTAAAAATAATATTTAAACAATGACAATGTAGAAAAAAGGATTATCGATAGTCGATGTAATAACGACCATCGTACCGGTTCATAAAAGAAAATATTCTGAATTGAAAAGAACTGGAAAAAGAAACTAACCGGGTGAAGCGTTTCGTAACATTTCGTTTTGCGTGTGCTTACTCATTGCTTGTCATCTTACACATTATTTATCTGTCATAATCATATATTCGCTTTATTGTCTGTTATGTGGTCCATAAGAAGCAAGCCAATGGTTGCTTATGAATTAAGTCTAGTAGGTGATTCTAAGCAATCCGTATTCGATTCATAAACAAAACGTTAATATGGGAAGTAATTTATAATTAAATTAAAATTTATTTAAAACATATTTTGGTATTTATTAAGTTGTATACGCATTACGCTTTAATAGCATCATTTTAAATTGAATTTTGTATTTCGATGCCCTAAAAGCCAGGAGCTAATGGACCGGATAAAACCGTTAATTTGTATGTATTTTTAACTCAATAGTGAATTTTTTAAGGCTTTTTTGAATTAAATAAAGTTACTATGTTTCATTTTTAGGCGACTTATTTAAAACATTTGGATATAATTTATTTTGTGATGTGAAAATGTCTTATTTATCACCAGATATTTGAAAATAGAATATGTTTTTATTAAATGACTATTAACTAAAAGAGTAAATAATTTGCATACAGTTATTTTTTTTTAAATCAATTTAAGACAATAATATTATATAGGTTAATTAAATATATAACTTGAGTGATGAGTGCCTGATGTACAATTGTGTATTGTTCATATGTGTGTGTGTGTGTGTAATCTTTATGTGCCTAATTATTGTTTTTTAATTAGTATTAGCAACTGAATAAAAAATAACGGTCTTTGTGGGTCAAAGTGAGTAGTTAATAATAGTTGTATTAAACAGCAAACCATTGTTTAAGCTAAATATGAAATGGATATATTTAAAAAAAAGGTTGTCTGTAAAGTCGGTTTACGGACGATAGTTTAACGTGACAACGTCATAACAAAACATTAATGAAATGACTGCAATCGAGTGAAAGAGAGATAAATGCGGCGCAAGCGTACAATCAGCGTAACGGCACAATGAGCGTAACGGGACAATTTTTCGTGCATGCAGCCAGCTCATCATCAGTTCATCGATTTATTAGACGTTGTCACGTCAAAAATAAAACATATACATCCAAGCCTCAAATGGCGACTTCTTGTTTTTTTTATGTTGACAAATTACTACGATATCTAAAGGAAACGAACCATAATAAAAACATTTTTTAAAGGCAACGGCGAAAACAGTCTACCGTAAGGGGCGACAAGATTCCGTTCTATCCATATTATGAAAACCAAAATATTTTACACATGTCTGTAATAATTATTATTATCAATTTTCAACACCGTCCAGAGGACGAGGAATTAAAATTATATATTTTTTTCAAATATAGACTTTCTTGCTCTTAGCTTTAAGACTTAATTTCAAAATGGAGGTAAAATTTAATTTGTTCCTTGTCATGCGATGATTAAATTCTTAGAACGTGAAGAGTGTCATATACCGAGACTGGCTTGTTGGTAAATAAATTCTTAATATCATATTATGTAAGTAATCACCTGGATAGCATATCACATATACCCATTAAAATATATTAAGCTGCTTAAAATATAATGCCTTGTAAATTATTTTGTTGTTTTAAGGGCATATATTAATGTTGAAATACAAGACGTATTTTGTTTTATTAACATAAATTGTTGTATCAATTCGTTACATTGATATTAAGAACGAAGTGTATCAATTTGTTTTGGAGTGGTTGTTAATCTATGTATTAACATAGAAGACACGGTTAATATTATTTATATTTAAAAATAAATTTATAAAAAAAAACTTTTTAAGAACAAGTTTTTATCAAATAAAATGTAGCATACTAGATTGTTTTATCAAGACAAACTGTTTGACTAACAAAGTTTCAGCTTAACTGGTTGAGTAGTTGATTTAAAAATTCATGTAAAATATTTCAGGATTTGATAAAATAAAAAAACTTTATTCTAAAAGAAATTAAAAGATACTTAAGAATGCCTGTTACAAATTAATAATTACTTAATAATGTCCAATACCGGTGATATTATTTGAGTTTACTGTAGGAGTATTTTGAACCCAAAACAAAATTAATTAGCAAAATTGTTTCATAAACAAAAAAGCTATACTCATTTAAGAATGATTATGACTGATTTGGGCCACGGTGCAAGGGAGATGGACCAACTGCGCAAGACATATTATAGTGCACCAGTGTGTGCGCTAACAGTACTGGAAGGCAAGTCCTACACGACCGGAAAGAGTTCAAGCGTTGGACCAACGGCTTTACGTGCTGTTCGAGAATTGAAAACGAGAGACCATGTACACATTTTCATCTTCCAAAATGACAACTTTCTTCTTACTTTATAAAAAGCCGTTATAACACAAAACTTATAAATTTAATTACGGCAGTTTGTTTATGAAATAACGCAAATCTAGTTTTCTTTGAAAACTTAAGGATAAAATCTACGTCTAACAGTTACTTCATTTCCTTTTCTCAGAATAGCACTTATATTTAAATATAAGTTATTTCCTTCCCTCAAAGCAAAACTTCTTGCGTATCAAGTAATTTTGCCTTTAGGATCTTGTGGACCTCGTACCAAAAGGATTTTTCTGTGTTTATGGTTCATAACAAAAACCATCAAAGTTCTTATTAAACGTAAATTAAACTTTATTAAAAAAAACTGTCATTAATGTTTCTATAAACATAATATTATTGTCATGTTTTCTAAAGTTAAAATACTGAAGTAATTTCGTAAGCGATTTATGATTTACGAATCGTAGTTATAAAAATACTATATTGAAATGTTAGATATAATATGTTTAAAATCAGAATTTATCTTTGAGTAATATATTTCCTATTTAAAAAAATATTAAATAAGAATACAATTTTACGGATTGAAGGGCTTTGTGGTTCTACCACCTAATAATCAATAAGTATTTCTTCGACCGAAAATCTATATACTTGTTAACGGCGAGGCCGAGGGTGCAATACGTATGTAAGTTATGGCTTACATAGCAATTTATATTCTGCCTTCCATCCTACCTGCCATTATGTAGACCATTTTTTGTTAACTTATTTCTAAAATTAAAGAGCTGTATCTATTCTATTTATTTGGTACAGCACAATTATATCATTTTATAACTATTTTTACATTGTTGATATAAATACTCATACTCTCATACTTTAATACACGAATTATATATAATAATAAATAGTACACAAAACGCAACAGTAAGCCGTCCTTTCAGTGCAATAAAATGTAAATACATTTAGACAAAACTTTTTCGGTCCCGAAATGAACGTAACAAGCTAGTTAAAGTTGTCAACTCGTGCCTTAACTGAGGGCGTCATTTTAAAATTCGTAAAATGTTCGTATTTTTACCAAGGCTGCCATGTTACAGCGAACTTTGCCGTCTTTGCTTTCTTTCTTTAAGATTAAATATATTTTTCTTGTTATTTCTCATTAAAATTTTAACTTGTATTTTGAATAACACCCAATTACACATTATAGGTATATTTGGTTGATGTTTATACATACATTACATAAACCTTATACATATATGATATGTATAAGGTTATAAGGAAAAGACTGGTTAGTGACATTAGCGCGTTACCAAACCAACTCTCTCTCAATCTCTTTGTTAATTCAAACATAATTTCTTTGCAAGCGATATGAAGAAGAAGTACGGTAAACCAAATTCAGATTTTTAATCTCTTTATCGCAAAATTATTCAACCACATATAAAATAAAACATAATTATTTAATTGTATAGGTATTTCGTATAAGTCTATTAAAAATATTATCGTTATGACATTAATTGTACTCAACCCACTTTTGTCAACAAAGTTAGGGAGGGTTACAGGCACAATTAATTTCAGTGACGTTTCTGCTAACCCTGACAACTGCAGGCCTATTCGTAACCTATAGCGTCTTAAATATATTGCGTAGCCTTCGTAAAAATGTAACAATAATGTATTTGGCCCCTTTGATGTACGGTGCGTTTATCCGTCCGTGCGGGTCGTTCGAACTTGTCTCACCGTGAAATCGCAACAGGTCACCGCGCCCGTGCACTCATTATGTACGTAGACTTGATTTTTTTTTATTAAAATCTCGGGTGAAATTGACTTTTTAAATTGTTTTCGTAAATTTCAGTAAGTTTTCATTTTGTTTAATGAAACTTCACAATGATTTTTTAATCTATTTTATTTGTTTAATTAATAGTAAAATATGTTATATGTACTAAATGTTTTATTAATGACATAATACACTCTTATGACGTGATGTGGTTTAGTTTTTTGTAAAATTATGAAGATAATTTCTTTCAAGCAAACGTATTTAAATGTATATATTTTGAAGAGCATGATTTCCTTATATAATTACGCGCAAATGAACGCCCTTTATGTAATGATCATTGACCCAGTTTATAAGGAGAGACGTAATGTATGACCTTTTATAAACGTAAGCGGCAAAAATAGATGACAACATATACAAAATGCTTACTAAAATTCATGTTTTATTAAGAATGTCTGAAGTTATTCTCGATGCTGATTATCACATCCATTCCTATTGAGGATGGAAGGTTTGGAGCTTATTTCATTTATGGAAGATTTTCATCTGACACTGCCTGTGGACAGTCCTTCACCAAAAAGCACGAGATAAAGAGTAATTGAGCATATGGTGGTAGAGCTTTGTGCAAGCTCGTCTGGGTAGGTACCACCCACTCATCAGATATTCTACCGCAAAACAGCAGTACTTGGTACTGTTGTGTTTCGGTTTGAAGGGTGAGTGAGCCAGTGTAATTACAGGCACAGGGACATCATATCTTAGTTCCCAAGGTTGGTGGCGCATTGGCGATGTGAACGATGGTTAACATCTCTTACAACGCCAATATCTTTGGGCATTGGTGACCACTTACCATCAGGTGGCCCATATGCTCGTCCGTCTTCCTATGCTATAAAAAAAAATGGAAACTCAATGGTGCAATCTATATGCTATATTGAGCGGAAAAACAACGATTTCAACAATTGTTGCTGGTAAAGTTGAAAACATGTAATATGCTATAATAAGTATAATATAGAGTCAGCGGTCTTACGAATGTGGCATTTTAATTGGAACACGAATGTGTCGAGAACTCAATGAATAGTCGTGGAACTATAAATCTGTTACGAAATAATAAACAATTAACTTTTTACGTATCGACAGTATTGATAGATGTTTTAATTTAATAGTCGATGTATTCCTATGAAATATATTGAAACCTAATAGAATTTTAGTTTTAAGTCCTTCCTTGTCCTTAATAATTAATTTTAATCGAAATCGTATTTGTGATTGAAAACATGAACAGTATTTAATTAGAAAGTTAATATATAATAAATTAGTAAGCAATGCTATGTGATTATTTCTTTCTGTATGTAGGATAGTGAAAATAAATAACGGAATACAAGTACGCTCTTAATAATACCTTTATCGTCATTTCACAAGTTTCTGAAATTAATTAAAAAGTATGAAAGGTAAGTGAAATTATGGCTTTAAGGTAATTTACATACAAGAAGAGAGCAGGATACTTGCCTAAGGGTTCGGAAATGTACCGACTATTTTCATACAGCTGGGTGTTCCGTACCATGCCGAACGATTGGGGTTTATTTCAATTAGGAAATTTAATGTAAGTGATTAGGTTTTAATCAAGGTTCAAAGGCAATATTTTTTAAATGAATTGTGATTGTGATTATAAAACTTTAATCTAAAACAGTGACGTAATTTATTTCGTTTTGGAACTTATGATACGGATTTCCGATACTGATTGTGATGGTGAAAGGTGGTGAATGAGATGAATAGGCGTAAAATGCTAAATTAAATTCAGTCTTGAAATTAACTCCCACGAAATTCGAAAACGATTCAGTTATAAATATTGCAAGCCTTATTTGATAAATATTAATTTTTAGTCGCATCAATAAATACCAACAATAAAATATGGCAACATTATTAACTGTCACCACTCTGCCTGTCAGATTCGCTCTCAAAGTAACCCACTGACATTAAAGTAATGAGCTTTCGTCCCTTCTTTTCAGTTTGTCCTTTGCTGTACCGTTATAAATTAAAAATATGTAAAGGACATTTTATTAACGAAGCTCTATAGATATTAAACTTTTTTTCTTATTACGTAATTAAGAAATATCAATTTATTTATTTTCCTATTAGTGAAATTCTGAAATATACTTTTTAAATATTAAGCGGTAACAGCAAGTTACTGCCAACCCCAGTATGTTCACTACATATGTCAAAAATAAGTCAACAAAACATATACAAGAATACGCGTTGCTTAATAATGGGTCTTATCGCAAGCCAGCGATTTCTTTCACAAAAACTGTCGACAACTTTTGGAGTAGCGCAACGAAATATACGATCCAACTATTAAACTGTTTTTTTTTTTACCTGTTTGCTTGCTTGCAGTTATCATTGCAACTGGTAGAATATCTAATGTCTTGAATATAATCACTGTGAATATAATATGATTATAATTTAAGATCAAATTCGTCGTTTCAAGAACAAAAGAAATAAAAATTTTAGTAAATGTATGTTTCAAATTAAAACTTATTTTTGTTCAGTTGTAATGAATTTGATTCACCTTGGAGCAATATGAAACCAATCGAACTAGAATCATCATAATATATACAAAAAGTATACAGTTAGAAGATTTATTTAACATACAACTGGCTATATACAAAAAAAACAAAACAAAAGCTCGACATTAAGTTTGCGTTTGAGTTGTTAGAAAGGTAAGGTAAATATATTCATTGGCACGACGTGAATTTTTAAAAGTGTTTAACTATTATTTGAATTTTTAAGAGTTATTGACTGAGTAATTAACTTTTGTATGATGTGATGCTTTTTATTATATTTCAAGATTCTTATAATCTCTGCTAAAACAGAAATACACTTTTGGATGGATATATATATACAGACGAATTTAGAATATATTTTTAAAAAGCCAGTTTAAAAATAGCTTATTATTTCAGAAAGATCTTGATTGTTAGCAGCATACTGTTTCTGGTTACCAAGATTAGCTTACGTTGCCACTGGCATCCTGTTAACGACCGACCCTAACAAGCGCGAAAATGATACTGGGGGAAGTTTTCATTACACTGCCGCAAGATTTTTACGACATGTCACATTAACAACTATTAGCTTTCAATTTACAACATTTTTTTATGTTTTTGAAGTGCTGTTTGGGTGCTATGTGAGTAATAGTACAAGGTCGAACTTTGATGCATGTCTGAATAAAATGTTATGACAAAAAGAAGTATTACTTCTGCAACGAGAAATGAGGACGGATAAATTAACGACTTTTAAAAGGAAGGAAATAAATGAACAGGTATGTTTTGTAACGATGTTTACCAATTATTCGAATGGCTCTATCTATAACGTATATAAAAACGCCTTTTAGAATATGAAGTAAAGATATTTTAAATTACTTTTAAAGCTTTACTCTAATTATTACCTCCGATTGTGAAAAATAAAACTACTATTAATTATATAATAGGTAAAGTCCAGATAAGAGTTAAATTAGTTATAAGACAATTGAATCCTAATGAAGAAGAAAGAAACTTTTTCTTTAAAAAAACTGAATTTTTATGCAAATGTAAAATTTTTAAAGAATTTTCGAGAAAATATTTTTAAAAGTTTTCAGAACAAAGTAACCATTGTTTGGAAATGCAAACGTTAAAAAACGTAGTTTCCCGAAGGTCGAATGCAGTATTGTCGCAGATTTAAATTTCAGACTTTTATTCCATCTCATTGTCAAAATATCTATTATTGTTCTTGTCACATCTAACTTTTACATTTTACCAACGTATTATCACATTCTAAAATCGTATTTTCCATTCAATTTCAATTCATTTTAAGTGATCGCTCATAATATAGGCATTACTATACACTAATGAGCGATATTTAATCTATGCTATGTCAATGTTACTTATTCAGTAAATACTTTTGAAGTGTTACTCACATTAGACAATTCAATGATTTCAATGGATTTTGTTTTTATTTGAATAAATGCTATATCTACAAAGTTAATATTATACATTTCAATATATTTGTATTAGTAAGCATACTGTTTATTTAGGCCTTGTCATATTTAATTATTGTTATTAATATAATATCATTGTTTTCAAGCAAAATATTTTATCGGATACGACGAACTTTTACGTTTAATAATTATTCATTGTAAAGACATTTTAATGAAAAGAAAGATTAAATCAAACAGAAATATTTGAATCAAATACAGCACAGTTGTTTGTTCAATTATATTTAAAGAATTTCAGCTCTACGCTTTCAACTAAATTAAATTAGCGTCCTTTTATCTTTGTATAAAGTAAAACTAAAGCTAATTAGATGGTCTCTAATTAAATATGTTTGTAATAACTTGCATTAAAACATTGTTTGACTTTTCCGTCCTCTCTGGTACATTTTAATTAGTATATTTTTTTATTGCTAACTATAATAAATAAGATGATAGTGTATTATAATAAAATATCTATAAAAGTAATATGATTTATTTTATTACCTACCCCGTCAATGTGACCACTCACTCAATTCTACCGCCAAGCAGCAATACTTTGTTGATTAAATTCTGATTCGAAAAGTGCCTTTTTGCTAGTATGCCTACCTATTATAAATAAAGATGCATATGATTAATGACCCACTCCTATTTAAACTGGTAGACAAATACATTGAAAATTTTACCCACCCAGACGCCCTACACGAAGCTCTACTATCAGTAATTTCGAGAATAATGAAGCTGGTGTGGATGGAAAATTATGTTCGAAACACATAAAATTATAAAATGGACAACCCTTATATTAGATATGTTACAAAAGTCATCGACCCTCTTTTAAACTACAGAGGATGCTCGCAAATAGTATTTTAATGAAATAAGCAAGAAAATGTCTTTGAAGTGCTTTTGTGAAAAATGCTTTTTAAATTTTATATAAATATGAGAGAACGTTTTGCATAAATTCCTTTGTTTTAATTTACAGAATGGTAAAAACGTGATGTGAATATGATATTATAATTTTGCATATTCGAATATATTTTATTTAAAAATATCAAGAGTGTCAAACGTTCAGCCGCGTGGACAAAATGACTCTTTTGAATTCGTGAAATTTAATAAAACTTTTGAATATAACAAGAACATAAATAACAAATTGTCTTGTAAAATTAAAGGAGTTTTTCTTTAAAAAACGCATTATTCGGAAGAAATTAAAATATATCCCATTATTATTAATGTATTTTAAGCGTTTCGTTTTGATATCTTTAAGAATTGTTTGTATATATTATAAGCAAAAGCCATAATATCAGCTCTACCTGTATACATTTTGAAAATGGCAAATTTAATTTTCATTTTGACGTGGCACTTGGTTCTACACCTCTTATTGTTCTATTTTTAAATCAAGGGTCCTTAAAGACTGCCATCAAATCCTGTGCAAGGTCTCGTCGTTCTAATGTTGATGACATTTGTGGTTTCTTTTGAATTTCTTAACTTACTTTTTATTCTCTCATTCTTAAATTTCTTAGTGACGACGAGCAAGATGTTATTCTTTGTTAATACTTTAAGAACGTTATTCTTGTGTTCCATTGTAACTGACAAAAGTTATTTTGTAGTAATTCCACGATTAAAATAACGTTAGTTTTATATATTATACATTTTTTCAACTATAATACCAAGGTGGGAAGAGCTCGTCTGGGTAGGTACCACACAATCATTAGATATTCTACCGCAAAACAGCAGAACTTTGTTTTGTCGTGTTTCGGTTAAAATGGTGGATGGACCAGTGTAATTACAGGCACAAGGACATAACGTTTTAGTTCGCAAGGTTGGTGGCGCATTGGCGATGTAAGCGATGGTTATCACTTCTAACAATGCCAATGTCTAAGGGCGTTGGTGACCATTTACTATCAGGTGGCCCATATGCTCGTCCGCCTACCTATACAATAAAAAAGTCATTTTTTGTTAATTGAACTAAGCAGACGTTAAATATAACTTTTTACTACCAAAAATATTTTAATCCTCTACATTCTCAAAAAAAACATTGACTTCTTTTGTATAAAATGTATTCATTCACCCCGCTTGTATAGAGCTGCCTACAAAACAGCGATGACGGCACGAATCTCCACAGCAATAAACAAAAGCAATAATCCTGCTCTTCAATAAGCTATCCGACTGAACTATAATGCGTTTTATAATGTAAAACCGAAACCGCTCAGCTGATAGAACAGCTCAATTATCCGAAGATTCTGGTTATAAATCCGAGCAAGTGAATGATAAATTTATAAGTGTTAATTAGTAATTTCGGGCTTTACAGCGAAGAAGATATATTATATATACATATGCATTGTCTAATATTCTGCCATAGGTATACGTAGTTTATAACAAAATGAAAAAAAATGTCACCACATTTTTTATTACAATTCCACCGAATAAGCTCTAAGTCTTCTCTGAGATGACATTTGAACAATTCATATATACGAGCTATTATTATTAAGAACAAGAATTAATAAAAATATAATGAATAAAAATCAGCGTAGAACCTTTCTCGATAAAAGGACTATATAACATAAAAATGTTTTTTAAATTCGAACCAGCATGTCGTGAGATTAGCCGGATCAAACAAACAAACTCTTCAGCTTTATATATTGGGTGGTTTCAGCCGCGTAGTTCGCGTTCCCATGGGAATATGGGCACAGAATGTAGTATATGTTACTCGCTGATAATGTAGCTTTCTATTGGGGGATTATTTTTTTTAAATTGGCTGAGCGGCTTAGGCGTGAAAGGGTCATAAACAAACAAACTCACCTTATTTATAATATTAGTTAGGATGTTTAATTAATACATCAAAATAACATTTTTACTGAAAGAACTTACAAATTTATATTAATATAATTATTTAATCAGTTAAAATTATTTCATCAACGATGTCTCTTACCTGAACACTTTATACGTTCATTTATAAAATCCTAACATTATCGAATTGTATTGAATTGAACTGTAAGCCTTTGATGTATTACAACAGAATATATTCCATTAACATCGAAAACGTAATCTAGGTATTGTTTGAAACCAATCATCCTAATTGACAGCGGTTTATTTCCAAAACAATACTGTTAACGTTGAATTTGTTTTGACAGTTTTATCTTAAAACAATACACAATGTATTGATTTTAATCGAATGAATATTTTAATTAAATAAAAATACTGTACAATGTAAATATATAACATAGTAGATTACATTTCAACGTTTGTCTTATTAGACTTAGCTAATTATATTATTACCCTCTTGCTTAGACTTCCTCTTCTTTATTTGGTTTGGAGCTTAACTCACCACGCTGCTTTAGTACGAGTTGGTGGCAGATGATAATCATTCGACACATTTAGGTTTCCTCGATGCTTTGCTTTACCGCCTAGTGCCAGATAAATTTTAAAAATAAACCTTTTAAAATTATAATATTTAATTTAATTATATTTAATATAAACCTCGTACTTAAAAAGATATTGCTTTGATTATTTAAAGGTTTTTCCTAAAAACATTAACTTTGTGAACATAATAATTATTTCGATCACTGTATTATTATACCTAATAATATCTAAATTCAAGTAATAAAATAAAAACATTTCCGATGGCGCTTGCTCGATCCCTAATCCAATTTTCGGGAAATTTAAATTTAATACGGGCCAATACGCGATATGTATTGGTATATTTGTGCATAACAATTGAAAGGTTGATATATGAATGTACAATTTTAATATTGTTCGAATTTTATGATTAATTTCCTTTGTGTGAGAGCTTTTATTTCCTTTGTTTTATCGACATACCGGTTTTCAACTACATAACAATAACGTACATAATGTACGGACACGTTATATATTTTTTGTAGTTATTGAACCGTTTAGCTAGTGTGTATATAGTTAGAAAACACCTTGGTCCAAACAACAGCGTTATTAAAAAAAGCCGCCATCTTGTTAGTACATATAAAGGTAACGTAATTAATTGATTATTGGCGCGACTTATGATTTGTAATGTGTTCAAATGTGTTATTTGGATTTAAAGAGTAATTGAGTGAGTAATTCAGATTAATATTTATGATGTGGTGTTCTATTTATGACCAAATAAATTCGTTTTCACCAATGGATAAAGTGATTCAAGAGGAAGGTTTTCGTGTATAATTAATTAATGTTTTCTGTAAATTCGTTTAAATATGACGAAAATTGTTAAAGAAGTCGGAAATAAATTCAAGCGGTCCCACAACGATCATCGTAACACGTGATGCATCGGCCTGCGCGCCCCCGCACCCCGCTTTCGCCCACTGTGGCTAAAAGCTTATATAATACTACGGCAGATATTTTTTTAGGAAAATTTACTCTGCTATACGGGCGAAGCCGGGGCGGGTCGCTAGAAAAAAATATTTTTGTGTTGTATAGTCCTTTTATCGAGGAAGGTTCTAGGCTGATTTTTATTCATTATATTTTTATTAATTATACGTGGGTGAAGCCACGGTGCAAAAGTAGTATAACATAAAATAAAATGAGATGCTATGTACGCTTGCTCGAAATCATAAGCCAAAACTCAATTCAACAAAAAATACAATCAAAATGAATGTATATATTGTATCGAGCTCCGTGATCTACTGTATATTCTATGGATTTGTATGGAGATAGCTGCATAAACGGTTTTACCTTCAATATAGAAATCTGAATCGAAAAATCCAAGATTATTGGAAAATGATCCCTCGAACGTTCCTAGGTTTGGTTTCCGATTCAACGGAAAATCACGTAAATCTCTTTAGGAAGGATTCGATTCGAATCTCTTTAAAAATGATATAAAAACGCCTTAAGCTTGGCGTCTGTAAATACGAGTGCGTCATGAAATCACGATCAAGAAAGATTATTAAAATATCGCCTTTCAAGACGCTTGTTTGCATAATTTTAACACGGGGTGTAAAAGAAAATCCTTCAAGATCAAATAAAATATCTTCGTTACTTTTCTCGTTTAAATACTTGTATACAGAATAATAAATAAATAATATTTAAATATATAGAGTCAAAATGGCTCAGTGATTCAAACACGTTAATTTTATTCTAAGATTTCGGGTTAAAATCCATGTAAGCATTATTGAATTTTCATGTACGAATGTGACACTCTTGCATCTGTGAAATACCTGTAATTTCTTCACATTTACACCCGTCGTAGTTTTAAACAAAGTTATGATACTGAACTATGATGAAGTGCTAGTACAAATATATTTTTATTCATGGATAAGGTTTTTATACTAACTATTTCGTTGTAACTGGCCACTAGGTACTGGAGCACCTCAACTTTAATATCGTTTGAATGATTGCCGTGATAATTGGTGTATAAACAAAGGAAAGCCAATATTTAGCGAGTTTTGCTCGTACAAAATAATTATATTACTTTCTAATAGAATTATTCTTTCTTTTTCTAATATAATTATTTTTACTTTATGAGTAGTATTTGAATGGAAATTCCACAGCAATTGTGTCAAGTGGCTTATAATATTAATATTTACACTTAAATATCACTAGATGTGGTTAGTGTTACATTTGAGAACAAATTTCTAAGCGACCCTTTTCTGAAACTCGACCCTCGAAAATATCTTATTCATTAGCATATGTATATATATCCATTTATTTCATGCGGTAAAACCTAACTGTAACTGAAATAGAAATATTTGTGGAAAGTAATTGTTGTAGCTGTTTTATAGCTATTATTGTATGTGGTTTTCAACTTAGCTTACTGTATTTGTTTTGCCCACCATAAATAAATTAAAAAAAAAACATTGTTTTCAGTTCAAGTTGAGACTAAAATTTCTGAAATTATGTTTCAAAAATAAAATAAAATCATTTTATTTCCATATGCAGATTTTGGAATAATATGATAGTAAATATTTTATTTATTTATATTATTTATCTTTAACATAAATAAATTACTTGAAAACACTATGTAAATAAAGTTAAAATATCCAGGGCAAGGTGAAAAACGATTGCCGCAGCCAGCTGAGGTCTCATAAGTCAATTTCCTATCATATGAGTGGAAACTAAATCACGCGTACTTGACCTAACATGGGAACTGCATTAGCCTCCGATAATTAATTTAGGACTCAACTTGACCTACAGTCTACCTGCGAGTGCAACGTGGGACTTATAACCTGTTTATTTCTCAACCACCGAGCTAATTTGTCCTCTAAAATATGGAACGAAATTGCAACGTGACGACCAAGGTAACATCATCAGCTAAATAGCCGTAAGCTAGTTACCGCTTTACTTCGAATTTATTTTCTTGTCTAAATTCGATGGCGTTGATTTTTTTATTTACAGTTTATTTTAGCAAAATATATGAGACTTGATGTAAAATACACGCTTATAAATGATCGACGCTTGAAAACGATTTTACTTGGTGGTAGAGCTTTGTACGAGCTCGTCTGGGTAGATACCACCCACTCATCAGATATTCTACCGCAAAACAGCAGTACTTGATACTGTTGTGTTCCGATTTGAAGGTGAGTGAGCCAGTGTAATTACAGGAACAAAGGACATAACATCTTAGTTCCCAAGGTTGGTGGCGCATTGGCGATGTAAGCAGTGGTTAACATTTCTTATAATGCCATTGTCTATGGGCGTTGGTGACCACTTACAATCAGGTGTCTCGTATGCTTATATGCTCATCCGCCTATCTATACAATAAAATAAAATGAATGAAATGAAATGATCACCGATAAACTTGACGTTGAATAAGTTAATTATAATAAAATGACTTGTTGACGTGGACAAATAGGCCTCTGGATATATTATTATATTTAAAAAAATAGGATGTGTAAGCTATGAGCTTCCAAAGAAAGCAGTCGTTTTGCAAACATGCTATTATCATCCTATAACAATTTATCGAAACTGAACGTAATGATTTACGCAATTTTAATAAAAATAAAAATAAAATTTTGTACGTTTATTACTTACGCATATTACTTACAGGTTAAGACGTAATTCATGACTTTGTACATTATACCTCCAAGCTTTTACATATAAGCCGAAGCGACGAAATGTAGCTATTAATATTGCGGCGAAATATGTTCTACCATAAATGAAATTTTATGATCCTTACCTCGGTAAGGGCTGGGATCGCCAAGTGAATTTGTCACGCAAAACAAATATTAAGTGAGGTGGTCTCATTCGATTTGGTCATTACAAAGTATACCTACTTTCGATACATGTTAAGAAGTTCTATGTTTATTTTTTGGTTAAGATGGTAATTCCGGTTTTATGAAAAAATATAAATCTCATGTAAATTGAAAAAATTGACGTCGATGGTTATTATTTTTATATTTATACATTCTAAAATACGAATCGCAAATTATTTTAAAATAAATTTTAATCTTGCATCACGGTAAAATATTTAAATTAAGAATGTTATTGATTATTATTTTTATTTTCATTATTTAAATTTTAACGTGATGATATTTTCATCTTAATTTATTTCATAATATAGAATTACTAAAAATCCTTTATTTTAGTAATTACACAAACGGGGTATATTGTAGCAATAACTGAAATAGAAAATGACAAGAACAAGCAATTCCTTCAAATTATAATAACAAAACGTCAAGAGACGTCAAGGCAATTATAAAGTTTCTTATATTCGAAATTTAAAAATAGAGTAGGAATGTAAACAAAATAGGTAGAACTATCTAGAAAAATCCCTCAGTTATCTAAAACTTTCATTGCGGAAATGTCAGTCATTCTGTATTCATAGTTCAGAGAATGGCAAAAATATGAGGGAGATAAACATGGGGCTTCGCATGAAAGTCTTAGTATGAGCGTTATCATATTCTGTTCAGATTATTCGAAAGAATTCATCGATTGTTTCATTAAAAACTACATGATTTGCACGTCTAAATTAAAAATAGTTCTCAAAGTGAATTTTTTCTAGGATTTCATATATTTCAGGATGTCCATTGTAAAAATGAAAGAAAATCTCTTTGAAGTAACATTTTCAGAAGCGTTTTAAATATTTAATATTATATTCACGTACCGTAATATTGATAAATAAATATTCAGCAGATGATTTTGATTAAATTAAATTTATAATATTTTAGTGCTGTTGCAAGTATTTTAAGGAAAATATGATGGTGGTATGTTCATACGGGACGAGAGTACGATGTCACTTTCAAGAATCAATCGCTAAAAAGGTAATATTGATACAACGCTTCGAGAAAAGCACTAAGAGGTACTCAAAACGTAAAAAATATGACATATTAAACACTCAATATACATTTTATCAAAGTCTTATAAAACTTCCAAGAGTTACGTTCGTAGTACCTTGTGGAGGTCTGTGTGGGTGGATATCAGACACTCATTTATTCATCCCATATATTATCACTTAATTTCAATGCTATCTTCGTTATTTTGCCAATTTAAATTAGAGTAGAGTTTCATCCATTGTAGAGATATAACAACTTTAATCCCATGTTATGTAATGCATTGGCCTTCGTTAATTACATAGTAGTATATATAAGTAATTTGCCAAATTAAATAAATTTACTCTTTATCTGATACTAACTTCACACGGGTTAAATGAGGATTTAATCCCGTGCTATTTTTATTTAATCGATGAATAATGAATATTTAACAACCGACATATTCTTCCGTACTGTGCTAATGCGTCGTACAACACGCTCTGCTTATTTTATTCACGCGTTTATTTAAGTACCGTAATATTAATAATACTCTGTGGTAGACTTTTGTGCAAGCTCGTCTGGGTAGGTAGGTACCACCCACTCATCAGACATTCTACCACAAAACAGCAGTACTTGTTATTGTTGTGTTCCGGTTTGAAGGGTGAGTGAGACGGTGTAGTTACAGGCACAAGGGACATAACATCTTAGTTCCCATAGATGTAAGCGGTGATAAACATATCTTATAATGCCATTGTCTATGCCCATTTGCTTGTCCGCCTTCCTATACAATAAAAAAACCACCGGTTCGTTGCGAAGTGTAAAATGCATTTTTACATATCAAAGTGAATATGCTACTTTATTTTGATAACGATTATTCTCATTTTTTGACAATTAAAGTACACCACAGGTGTGTTTATATTTTTTAAGGCTTTTAGCGGCTTTAGTTTCGAAACCGCCTGTACCGTTAATTTAATTCACATATACACACAGTCATAGTGTTACCTAAATCTATAAACTAGAACAATACGAAAGTTCCATACTAATCGGATTATTAGTTTTTACGTGAAAACCGAATAAACAAACGTATTAATAAAACAAAACCTCTTTATAATAGAATGATTTCTTACTAACAATATAACGACGTAAAAATTTGGGTATAAAAATAATATTTAAATAAATATACCGTACAAAATAACAAAAGATGAAATATAACGTATAAGACTTCAAGCTCACGTCTTCTGTGATATGATGGTTGCTTATAAATCACCTTTGTGTAAATTGTATTTTCCGGGTTACTTAACATATTTGCGTGGACCTCGATCTATTAATAGAATAGCTCGGTACGGGGTTTGTACTTGACCTACCCTCCCTTTCAACATTGCACATTGAAATCACCTTCATATTTAGGTCGTTATAAATATTTTTAATATCGATGCAAAGTCAATTTGATGACGGTTTTCGCGTGGGAGCACCGCCTCTGCGGGTTTGTAAGATATGATTATTGTAATAATGTTTCTGACATTAATTTTCGTTGATATTGTAATATAATTTACTTTTATTCTGTTTCGCTTTTGTTATTTATTTGATTTGTAATGTCGATGAAATAATTAGTTTTTAATAAAATTTATAAACAAAACTATAAATGATTAAATTCAATATACATATAAGAGTAGGGTAAGTAAGTAAGGTCCTCCGGACCGATTTCGGCCACGGCGGCCAATCTCAAGAGAGATTAGCCAACTGCGCAGGAGATATTATAGTGCACAAGTGTGTGCGCAGACACAGGTGCACTCTCTTTTCCTTAGCTCTCATAATCCAATGGGACGGCAATCCGACACGACTGGAAAGAGTTCAGGCGCAGGACCAACGGCTTTACGTCCTTTCCGAGCTAGGCAGCTACTGAGAATTTTCTGACAGAAAAACCCAATAACTACTTATTGGCCCGACCTGGAAATTGAACCCAGGACCACCGGGTCTGCGGCCTTATATCTAGCCACTAGACCAACAAGGCAGTCAAATATATATAAATATATTAATATTCAAGGGATAAAAATTTGAGAGATATTAGTTAATTAACTTTTTAGGGCTTACTATAGATAAACTTGGTTTATATTATTTACGATGATTCCTACAAAAGCCGTACGACAAAAGAAGATAGATTTTTTTCGTTCTATACAACGATCTTTTAAAAAATATATAAAAGATAAAAATAAAATAAATACAAAAATACTAAGAACATTAATGTATAAAACAATAAACTAAATATAAATATAAAGTAACAGCCTGTGAATGTCCCACTAGCTAAGGCCTCTTCTCCTTTTTTGGGGAGAAGGTTTTTGGAGCTTCCACCACGCTACTCCAATGCGGGTTGGTGGAATACACATGTGGCAGAATTTGAGTGAAATTTGACACATGCAGGTTTCCTCACGATGTTTTCCTTCACCGTCAAGCACGAGATGAATTATAAACACAAATTAAGCACTTGAAACTTCAATGGTGACTGCCCGGGTTTGAACCCATGATCATCGGTTAAGAGTCACGCGCCACTGGGCCACCTCGTTTTGAATTATACTCGATTAAGTTTTACCGATTGGTAATATATAATACGTATCAAACACACTAGACATTCATTGTTCATTTATCTTATATATCGTCTAGATGATCGACGGTAATTAATATAATATTAACCGTGAACCCATATATCACTGTTAATTGACACCACTTGGCCGAGATTATGTATTGCCTTTCAAGTGAAGTTTCCATAATGGATGCATTAAAATGCCTGTCTTTTATGTCGCTTATAATTACCACAGTGAAGGCATCCGATCTTGTTAATATTCCTATGAACATTTTCAAGTTTAATTGTATGATAAATCGATTATTAAAATATTCCTCAGATAAATATTGCTCTTTTTTAATATAAATATTGGTATTTCTGTTTGATATTAATCGACTTTGAAACCGTTTTACCAATCAATATCAAAGTAGTATATAAGTAATTACAGCATGCATTCAATAATCATATATAATCACTAGCTGTGCCCCGCGGTTTCACCCGCGTATAATTAATAAAAATATAATAAATAAAAATCAGCCTAGAACATTCCTCGATAAAAGTACTATACAACACAACAATAAATATTAAATTCGTACTAGTAGTTCCTGAGATTCGCCGGATCAACAAACAAACTCTTCAGCTTTATATATTAGTATAGGTGTATATATACGTATATATTAACTATAGTAACGTTTCTGAAGTAAAAAAATATGTGTATCGTGTATATTACTCATTTAATATTTGTAATAATGTGTTTATTTCTAGAAGCCCGAAAATCATCCCGCATTAATGTGCCGTGAAACATGTGTGTAAATTCACTCTAAGTATGTTCGTTAAAGTTTATTTCATACTAGTGGGTTATTTTTTAGGAAACAAATATTACATGAACTGTAGGTATTATTATTGTAGTAGGATGATAGCAGATCAAAAATGGTGAACTTTTTTCTATTGATAACCGGAAAGAAGCAAGGAGCCAATTCACATATCATTATTTGAATTTTTATTAAGCAGCTAATGGTAACCCAGCTAATGGTAACTGGCAACTTCTTAACACTTCTAAAAAAAATTATGTTTTCGGACTCGAAATTGGTTGTTTTCGCCGCCCAAGACATATTATAGTGCGCAAATACAGAGGATCTATTTCCTCACTCATGGGACGGCAATTCGATACGACAAGAGAGTTTAGGAGCAGAACATAGTGTGATAGTTAAACAATGCAGTTACTTCTCATTACGAATGTCAAATCGATGACGAAAGAAAGAGAAAAAGAGAAAGGATTTAACTAAACACCCGCTAAGCCAGTAAAAAAATAAAATAGTTTTTTGTGATTTTAAGGGAAAAAAGAGGTTTTATTTTAAAGTTGTTTTTCCTAAGACCGTAAATATTTTTTTCAATTATTTCTTTATTGTATAAATAAAAATGGGTCCTGAAAATTAAAACGTTGGAAAGATTAAATTCACATGAAGCGTGTATAGTTTTTTGCTTCGATCTCATTTTTAGCTGCATTGCTTCTCGTTTTTGGCATTTGCTGCGATTGTATTTCTCGTTTCATCGCTTAAACGATTCCAGGCGCTATTCACTTTTAATTATTTTTCAAACAACACATAATAAAACGCACGTATAACATACAATTTCATTTGCAATAAATAAAGATTATAATTGAATGGCAGGATTAACATAATATCGCGTTAAAATATATTATTTCTAATGAAAACATGGAGAGGTCAACGAAATTATTGAAAAACATCAATGTACCAAAAAAAAGTAACAATATACAATAATAATGAATGGTCATAAAAATATACAAAAAACGGTCATATTAAGAGCGTTCTCTTTTAGACAACCCCTGGATAAAGGATGTGAGCTTGATAAAGCGGTATAAACTTATACGGATTTATTATATAATAATGATTGTATATGAATACATACATAAAGAAAACTATTTATTATTTTAAGTAAATAGTAATAAGAGATCTTAGGATTCTATACAACGTGTAAAAATGTTCAAATACTTTAATAAAAATGTTTATGCCCTATCGGTTATAAAATCTTTTTGATAGCAAATCATGAGAATGTAGTTATCGTCTCTGGACCGTTTCAAATTTAAAGTAATATAATATAATTCGTCTCATCACAAATTCTACCGCCAAACAACAATACTTTATTTTGTTGAGTTACAGTTTGAATGATGGTAAGGCACAAGAGACATCATATCTAAGTTCACAAGGATAGTGGCGCATTACCAGTCTACCTTCCTACTTTAAACGAAAAATATCATGATACTAATCGAATATTTATACTAACAATTTTATTATGAATTTTATAATGTGATGTTTTTGAATTATTTTTTTAAATGCTGTTATTGATACAAATAAAACGTTGTTGCTTACTCAAAGAGGCTACAACTAATTGCGTTCGCTACAGTTAATTTGTGTTCTATTTTCAGTGTATTCACTCTTTTGCCTAACGTAGTATGCAGTAATAGTTTAGAGCTAAGTTGATTGCTGATCTAAGTGGAGTGAAAGGAAACACAATTTAAAATTTTTAAAGTATCGAGAATTCGCTAAATAAAAATATATAATATCATCTGGATATTTATATACTTCTTATATGTGTTAGAAGAGAAGTATTAGTGTACATCTTTACATAAAACCTAACCTATCATCAAATATCAATTTCGATGATTCACGAGTAGATTATTATACATGTATATTTATGGTATTATGCCTGAAACCTTTTTGCAAGTGTTAACGATATAACTTCATATAAAGTTTAACCTTTTGGATAAATGATGCGTGAACGAATGAAATAGGATCAAAATGTCTTATTGTCATATAATATTATACTATAAGTTCAAAACTAACAAACGTCGCTAATTTTTAAAATCAATCCTATATATTTCGTTAAATTAAATTTCTTATCTATAGTGTTGGTCGTTGAGTTCCTCCGCTGGGAGACAACTAAGTGTATAATAACGTATAATAGTGAGTGTATAATAACGTCATGCTTACCAAAAATATAGCTTATATTAATTTTTATACCAATGTGTATACAGTCGAATATAATTATTAAATTATTTAGCTATATATTATACTTATTTATATAGGTAATAAGAAATACTATTAAGGAAGTGTTCGAAATAGTATGCACCTACTCAAAGTTTCCACTATGCATGGATAAGGTATATTTCAAGACCTAAATCCGTATAATCTTTTTCTACCATAAACGAGGCCAGGTCAGGAAGCCGCAAGTAAAAACATTTACCTATATTGTAAGAAGAGGAGCGAATGAATGCAATTTACGCTTCCGCAATCAAAGTATTTGAATGCCGCTTGATTGGACAGCGGTGAAGGCTTTTCATGGTGAATGAAATGTGAAGCCTGGCCAGCGAGCCTATTTACTCATACATATTTGGATGCATTTATGAATTTTAATGTAACAAATTAATTAGCATGTCTGAGTTGCTGAAATGAAATCCTATTTGAAATAGATTTAGGCTTATTTTAAGTAATTAAGGCTTATTTGTAATGTTTTATACATTGATATGTTTCTGTCGTCATTTTTACTATTCTCTTATGTGATAATATTATGTTTGTATAACTACTACTTAAGTAAATCCCGCCGTGATATATCCTACTATATTTGCAATGACAAAAGAATCACAAAAAACTGTCAATCTCTAGATTGTGATGAAGGTGTTCTGTTCTATGTATTTGTATATTATGCATGCGTATTATAAAATATTGATTCATTTATCTCATATATATTGAGTACAGAATATGGTATCGATGAAATAAATCGCTTAGGGCGTTAATAGGAAGTTTATAGCGATCGTTCTCAGGGCAATTTCAACGTTAAAATTTGTTTTTATTTTTCTTGATAAATATCTGTTCTTTATACTTTTTTGTTGATTTTATCAATACGGATACCAATTTTGTTTATGAAAATTGAGAAAAATTAATAATACCTTCAAAAAAATTAAAACAAGAATTTAGAATTCTTTCTGTGATGAAAACTTCTTCTGTATGAGTTTATTTGGACCATTAGTCTTGGATTTTTAAACTGCATAAAAATTCAAAATAAGGCGTTATTATATTTATACTTATTACTTATATCGTAACAAAGCGAAATAACATAACGAAAGTGAAACGTCAAAAAACTAATAAAAATACAATATATTATTCTATATTGAAATTTTTATTTTCTTTCTTTCGCGTATAGTTGGAGAAAATCACCAATAAGGTGATTTAATACGTACAATCCAAAAGAAACCTCTTTAAGTAGAAAACATATATTTTTATTACTTAATAAAATAAACTTACCAGTTTAATATTTCTCAGCAGTAGATCTGAAACAAAGCATAGAGCAAATCGTTATTGTGCGTAATATAATATTATAATATAATTTTGATTCTAGTTAGCTTATTCTAAAACACAGCTTAAAATATAGGCTTCATTAATATAAGATAGTTTTTATCGAATTTAAAATAAATGATTAAGTTACATTTTGGCAATAAGAATTGAAACATTATAAAGATTTTTCTGAGGGTGCAGGATTAAAAGTAGGCGAGTACCTAAAGTCATCAATTTATTTTTCCGTCACGTTTATATATTTGCGATAGAAGAAAACATTGTGATTAAACGTGTATATTAAAAAAACGAGTATTTTCCTTTTTCCGTAATGACGCAACGTGTAGGATTACTTCGAAACCATTTTAATTGTAGAGGATTACGCCAATAATTATAGATATTTTATCTGTTTTATTTCATTTTGTGTTTCATAAAATTATGTCCAGAATTTTTATTTTAAATTATGTCCGATATCATTTGTTGTTTATTTGTTTATTATTATTGTAGTATTAAATATAAAGCTAAGGAGACATACTAACATATATTATAAATGTGAATGTGAGTTTGTTTGTTTGTTTATGAAGCTGTCAATCCTAAACCACTAAACCGATTTTAAAAAATCTTTCACCAGTGGATAGCTATATTAACAGCAAGTAATATAGGCTACATTTTGTCCCCGTATTCCCACGGAAATGGGAAACCGCTGGCAAAACGTTAGTAATATAATTTTAAGAGAAATATATTAAAACTTTTCAAGAATATTTTTTTGTTATTTCAAGGGCAACTTTCGTCGTTCTTGAATAAGCATCTATACATGTGATCACTAGGGCCTTCGTTATAAACTAAGTTTTCTTTTCACGAATAAGTTGCCTCAGAAAGAAATGAATATTCCGTACAAATGTGCTGCTAAATGAACCCACAGGTCTTTAGAATTTATTGCGAAAGTCTTCTAATTAAACTTCTGGTCTTCAACTTGTATTATGAAAAAGTCAATCAGTTCTGAGTTAGGGACCGAGAGCTCTTGTATTCAGACCCATGTCAAAACCATTGTTAGTGGTCTGTAGGGGAAAAATTCAATATTCTCGAAACTTCCATTGATCTTTTCGCGACCGGATCTTTTTGTTGTGAATACTGTTAAACAACATTTTTTGTTTGTTTGGAAAGTTCCTCAATACCTATGGTTCCATCATGCTTTACAAAACATCTTAATGAGAAAGTAATGTGAAACTTGCTTTTACTTAAAATATAAATCATGTCGTACAAGTATTTTACGGCATATTTCAATTGTTTTCAATATCCTCCATATGTATAGTTACTTGTTATTTATGACCTAAGTGATTATTTGAAAACTATATTATTTAATAACTATAATATAATAAATATATAGTTTATATAGCTATAAGCTAATACAATGTTATTACTTTACTAATTACTGATTATATTTCTTAATTAGGAGAATAACTATAAATTATTTCACAAGAGTAAACTTTAAGCTATAATTAGAAAACTCAAATTAAGTATTTCGTTTAAGTCAATTTTCTCTAAATGAAAGTTCTCGGTGTATGTAAGAAAATTGTAATCTCTAATTACAAGGCCGCTTAATTAAGATCAAAATCCTTAAAATACCTGTATAATTACGGGCAAGGGATTAAGATAACACCAAGCACCCTCGAACTTGAGATGCGACATCTCTGTCATTAGCAAGAGAATAGAAAGAGACAGTTGATTTTCTGCCGTTAAAATATAATCATAAATATATCGACAGTAAAAATGTCGTATTTGTAATTTATTTGTCGAACAGAAACGCATAACCACCTGAGCTAACAATTTTTATCGCCCATTATTACCGAGAGCCGTATTTTTTCATTAATCTCGCTGAAAATTTATGCGTTACTTACTAGTTTTCGCCTGTGGTTTCTGTTTCGTTAATTTTGTCTTGTCATAAAAATATCTCTTGGCCGTCGACTAAGTATATTGGCCTTAAATTATCCTTTATTTCTCTTCTCTCTTAGGTTTTCTTTTAGCTAAAAACATCAAATAATATTTTTGTTTTTATAACATTGAATAAAATATATAGGATATTCTACAAAGTGTAAAAGAGGCAGTATTTTTTATAATTAGTATTTAATTAAATAATACATTTATTTACCAGGTTTTATAAGAAACTGTTTTGAATATAAAAAAAGACATGATGCTTTTGATGGTAATTTTTTATCTGTTAGCAAAATGAATAGATAATGAATATATTACATTTTAGTATTGGAACTTAACTACAATATGCGTTCAGTTCTATGTAAATTAATAATAAAATTTCAGTATTCTAACAATAAATATATTTATCCATGTGATTGTTGAATGATATGCATTAAACTGTTAATCTCACTGTTCTTAAGGTTAAGAGGGATAAGAATTAGCAGCGACTTCTGTCTTATTTGTAGTTTTTACGTTTAACTACCATTAATGTGTGACCCAAATAAGCATACAAAAATTACCTTTATCATATTAGCAACATCTATATTAAGATTAATATAAATATAATCTTATTTATTTAAATGGCATTATCAATTTAGAATTTACAATTAAATAATAGCCAATTTATTTCCTTACAAAACAATTCATTTAACGTCGCATTCCAAGCGATTTTATGAAATATATTTATCACTTAGTTATGCCTTACAATACTAAGTCTACTTTAGCAAAACAGAAGAGGGTATTATAAGACCGTTTGTATTTTATACCACAGGAGATTCTAAGTTTGATTATATAAAGAGATACTCAAATATGAAGTAAAACGACGTTCTAAAATATGACCCCAACAGGCTCGGTTTGTGTCCTTTGATCTACCGCACACTGCTCTAAGAGTTACCGCACCCTGTCTTAGAATAAATGGCAAAAGTTTTCGTTGGAGACTTGAGGCTGCTTTGAGAAACTTTAAATAAAGTAATTTATATAAAGAGAAAAAAAGAGTACGTTTGATTTTAGTCGTGATTTAAGAGTTAGCTTGTGAACAATTTATTTTTATTTTTTTCTTTGATCGGCCTTCATGAAAGAATGAAAACTATGTTATACTTTCTAGTGCTACCTCTTGATAGTTTCATCATTTATATATACTGAGATAGTGCAAATATATTAGTAATGTTACGAAATAACTCACATGGCTATTGCTTCAAATAACAGTTAAACTGAAATAATTAAACACAAATTAATTTAAGACGATGAAAATTAAAATATTATATGTAGTTTTCAATAGCTTAGGTTATAATTTCATATATTTTTAAGGCTTTGTTTTGTTTAATATTAATTTGTTTTGAGATAAAACCAATAAAAGTTCCTGTATTTTTATTATCCGTTTTAAAAATCGATGATGAAAAATTGCTGGTATATTATAATCGCTTCTCACGTTCACGAAATTTTACTAAAATTAACAGTATTTTTTTACCGTCCAAGTCTAAACAATTTTCTCTCGTCAACATATTTTAGCTCGTCATTAAGATTTTACACCGTAATATACGAAGAATTTAATAAATGACAACTTTGAAAAGCACAAACTCATGCAAGGAAAAGAAAATATGAAAAGTAAAGCGATATCCAATTTAAAATTTCATTATAAACTTTAAAAAATAATCTGTTGAAGCTTCAACGTAGTTTATTTTTACCATTGAGCGTTTAAATAGAAAGCAACTTAAAGAAAATTTTCTACCTGGCAATTAATATTTCTTATATTAAATGTCATATATTTTAATGAGATTTCAAGTAAAAAAAAACATGCGTTCTTTTACCAACCAGTACCGATAAATAATCATTTAAATAAGAATCTGGTAGCTGTGTCGTTAAGGTTGATTGAACATCATGAAATTATACGGGTTCAATTTAATTATGAGATACGAGATCACAGAGTATTCCTACATTGAAAGTATTTATTCGTTTACTAAAAACATTTTCGGTCATCGTTATATCGGACACGACTTTTCCTTCATCGACAAAATATATACGGTGATTATTATATAGGTAAGTCTAGTCTTATTATGTATTTTAGAAGTATGTAATGTATATTCGTGAATTTACCGCATTCAGATTGCTTAGTAGAATAATAATACAAATAAATCAGTACTACATTAACATAGATACATAATTTAATAATACATAATTTCTTTACAATATTTATAATTTAAAAATGTATAGAATGTAGAACTCTTTGCAGAAGCTTGTATTATATGAAATAAATGCGATTATAACTTAAAATGTAAATATAAAACAAAAGCTGATAAGAAGAAGAAGTGAGATCATAGGTAATGAAATTTCATAAAGTTGTTCGTACGATATATAAAATTTTAATTCAAAATTTCTTGCCGATTCTACGCAATAGAATCGATATTCCACCCCAGGAGTGACCTCGCATGAAATACATTTTATTAAACATCAAAACGTTGAGATTTCTCTCAGTAGACGCGTGAATCTTAATCGAGGCAAATTTTCATGTGCTTAATTTGTGTATATAATTCATCTCGTGCTCGGGGATTCGGTAAGGAAACCTGCATGTGTCTTTTCACTTAAATTCTGTCATGTGTGTATTCACCAAACATCATTGGATCAGCAGGTGGAAAAAAGCTCCTTTTCGTCTCCCCAAAGTTTGAGTAGACGTTAGATCAGCAGTGGTACATTCACAGGATGCTAATTTACTTTACTACAACTTTTGTGTCCAAAGCTAATTGTATAAAATTGTATAAAACATGTTAGAATACAGTTGCTATTCTACATCAAATAATAACTTATAACATTTCATTCAATATTCAACACGAAAAAGAATTTAAACGTAAAACAATAACAAACAAATAAACTATTCCACAATATAAACAAACAAACATACTTCAAGGCGTTGTTGATTATGAACTGATCAAAAATTTCAGTTATGTTTAAGGTTCTAATAACATCTACAATACGTAACCTTCCTAATGGGCTTATCATGAATTAATCCTATTATGTTTTGTCCAGGGCCGACAATAGTCTTTTAGGGAACATTGAAATACTCTCGAGTGTTCTTATAATAAATCCTCCTTTTATATGTGATATAAAAGAATACCATTGAAAATTTGTTACGTTAAATTTAATTTTGAATTTCGAATACTTATTACTTGTACGTTTTTTGAAATTGAATTTATAATGTTGAAATAATTTAAATAGTTTGTTGTGTTATAATTCTGTGTATTATTTTAATTACATTAAAACGATAACTATTTATACTAGTAGTATAAATAATCAAGTTATTTTCCTCATTATAAATCAATTTAATTCTTACGAATATTTGAAATAAGTCTATTTGTTGGTTTGTTTTCTTTAACGTAGCGACGGATTGACCTATTTTTTGCAAAGAGATCATAATCAGCAAAGAGAGAGCAGAGAGAGAGATAGATATATATATATATATATATATATATATATATATATATATTTGTATAACATATTATATATTTTGGGAAAATACGTGGAAGCGAATCAAGTAAAATAAGTACATCATAAATATGCTTACAAAGAATAAACTTTCAGATTCATATTAAGATTAATAATTTTAAGAAAAACATTTAAGGTTGGCATTTGATTTTATTATGGACAATAAAAATATTCAAGTAACTTTAGCCAGTTATGAAAATATTAAATTCAGACTGTGGGTCAGCCCCGAGATAATTTTTCTTTATTATTTTATACCCTTAACGTATAATATATGATTGAAAGGGACTGTTAGTCGATATTTGAATAAATCCAATACTCTGATGTTATTGACGAAATATCACTTTGTTTTTTTAATTGAAAATTTGATTTAACAATTATAAGAAAATTGAACATTCAAATGAATATTAAGCTCATACCTTATCCTTAAAAAGCAGTGGAACATATTCGGTTATATTAATTTATTCAAACTATTGTAATTGTTTATGCAATTAAATTACAAATTAATTATGATAATAAATATTTGATGTGGGTGAATTCTGAATAATTTTAATTTTAAGTTAAATGATATAGAACTTAAATATTCGTGTAAGTATTTGTCTAAAAGATACAAGCATAGATGAGTTGCGTAATACGCAATCCCCGATCAGAATAAATATTTCATTACGATATACAAGTTGTTAGTCTGGGCGTAATATTTCGCATATGGACGTTCAGTGTGGAGTTAGTATTGATGAGTTATATAAGTACACTATAACTTACCCTTACTTGCTATAATCAAATCCAGATTAATTAATTTGTCCTTAAGCTTAGTGGTCATTGGTCGATAGTAGTTTCGCAGTAGGCGATCAATGAGTGTTAATATTACAGGCAAATTTGTTCATTTGGCTTTGATCAGTGTTCCAGAAATTTGAGGTAACAATTGTTGTTATAGATACAGATCATTTAAATAATACATATATATTATTACACACATATATTGGTAAATAAATCAATTTATATAGATATAAGAAATATTAGACATGTCCGACGTAATCGTCAAGGCATTATGTATTGGTACCTATTTCGCTGCGTCAATTAGTCTTCAAACGTGAACAAACCAATGAACTCAACCGTTATTATTATTATTATTTATTGCACAACAACATATAAATAACACCAAAGGAAAAAAAAAGAAACATTAACAAATGGTGCGCAAAGGCGGTCTTATCGCTTATAGCGATCTCTCACTGACAACCTTTATTGGAAGGAGCTTTTTAAGAGAACAGGTAAGTGCAAATAAAAAAAATATATATATATAACAATATAATATAAAATTAAATATAGATAATTGTAATCTACATACTATTACATACATATATACATCCCTATATACATACATAGATACATACATATATACATACATACATACATACATACATACACACATACATACATACATATACATAGTTTATTTAGTAAGTGACAAATAATAGTTTTTCAAGCGATGTTTGAAGATGTTCAGTGAATTCGACTGCCGGATATCAGCAGGTAGTGCATTCCATAGCTTGATAGTTTTTACAGTAAAAGAATTACTGTAGGTGTGTGTCCGGCTACAGGGAAGAATAAGTTTATTATCCTCCGAAGAACGAAGGTTGTGTGTGCTGTCACTTCCAAGAAATTTGAAGCGTTCTTTGAGGTAGGATGGTGTGTAGCCGATATACAGGACAGAGTAGAGAAGGGATAAGGCGTGTAGATTTCTTCGAAGTCTGATTGGCAGCCACTTTAATTGAGACCGATACTGAGAAACATGATCAAATTTTCGTAGACCGAAGATAAATCTAATGGCTATATTCTGAAGCCGTTCTAATTTATTCAGAAGGTCTTCAGTTAAATCCATATAGCAGACATCAGCATAATCCAGTAAGGGCAAAAGGAAAGAATTGGCTAAGCTAATCTTAGCCTTGATAGGTAGCAGATTTTTCCACCGCCTTAAAAAAGTAATGATAGCAAAAATCTTACGGCTCATTTCTGCAACCTGGGGTACCCAGGAAAAGGAAGCATCAAGGAGGAGTCCAAGATTTCTAGCCGTTTCTTGCAACTGCAATATTTGGCCTTCGAATAAGATTGGCGGTAGGTGTTTACCTTGGACCCTCGATAATATCTTAGGGCTACCAAACATAACTACTTGCGACTTTCTTGGATTTACTAGGAGACCGTAAGACTTACACCATTCAGATATCTTAGCCAGATCATGATTCAAAGTTGCAATGGCCTCATCGACACCGTCTAAGGGAGCGGTGACGTAAATCTGCAGATCATCAGCATATAGATGATAAGAGGAAGAAATAAGCGAAGAGAGAGTATTAATGAATATAGAAAAAAGGAGAGGAGAGAGTACACCACCTTGTGGAACACCGGAAGAGACGTCTAAATAAGATGAATATTCATTATTAACCATTATGCATTGCTGCCTATTAAACAGATAAGAGCGAAACCAATCAATGGTTGTATTATCTATGTTTAAAGATCTTAAGATAGCCAAACATATGTCAAAGTCGATGTTATTAAAGGCATTTGAAAAGTCAAGGAGAGCTAGTATAGTTACAGACCTGTTATCGATACTCTAGCGAATATCGTCACATACCTTAACGAGAGCTGTAACTGTGCTATGGCCTAATCTAAACCCGGATTGAAAAGGGCACAGAATTTTATTGATAGTGAGGAACTCGTTTAATTGAGAATGAACAACACGCTCTAATACCTTGGAAAGAAATGGAAGAATAGAAATAGGTCTGAAATGAGACAACCGTTGTGAAATATTACGAAGATTCCATTTATTAATAGTATATCTATTATAAATAATTTACAGTGCAAATAAAAATTCATAATAAAACGAGATAAAGGATAATTTATGTACAAATGACACGCTTCGTGTATCGTCCTATCTCTGACGGTCATAGTAATACACATTAATGTTCCTTTATGCGAAAGCACGCGTAATCTTCCCTATATCGTGTCAATGCACGGTATGATCTTAAAAGGATTTGCGGTGATGGTCCCCTGCTGATGTCGACGGCCAACAAAGTGTGTCCACTTTGTTGCTTGTCCAACGAATCGAGACAACTTGTCCTATGAAATGGATGAAATGTTTTTTGAACTACTTCTATGTTAATAGTCATTAAAATGTTATCTTTATTCATTAGTTTTGTTTAGTTAATTGTTATGTGAACCTTGCATATGTTTATCTGTATTTATCCTTTGTCCATAGCTTAGTACAAATAAACTCGATTATTGGTTTATTTTATGTTTCAGATTTATTTAAATCTATATATGAAAAGATGAAGAGTTTGTTAGTTTGAGCCGGCTAATCTCAGAAACTATTGGTTCGAATTTAAAAAATATTTTTGTGTTGGATAGCTCATTTATCGAGGAAGACTTCAGACTTATTTTTCTTATTATATTTTTATTAATTATACGCGGGTGAAACCGCGGGTCACAGCTAGTGCTGTATGCACGCAGATTATTATTTGAGTGATCGCGTAACCACGTTCGATGTTGAATGATTACGGAATGATTTAAAGTGAAGGAGCTGCAAAGCGTGCTGAATTTTCATATGCTTAATTAATGTTTATAATTCTCTAGTATTCAGCGGCGAAGGAAATCGTCATAAGGAAACCTGCATGTGTCTTATTTCACTGAAGTTCTGTCAAGTATCCATCCACCAACCCACATTGAAGTAGCTTGGTGGAATAAGCTCCAAACATTCTCCTCAAAGGAAAAGGAGGCCGTAGACAGCAGTGTAACTCTACTTAAAAATGTAACGATTGAAGCTGGAAAAAGTACGATTAGGCTTAATCGAAAAATTGAAATTTGGAACACATGTGCCACTTATTATCTAAACCAAGGTATTTATCTCGCCTCGTGTGTTAATGTGATGGAGTATTTCTGAATGTAAATTGATATTTTAAAATTTAAAAAATAATTGCTTTTTGTTTGATCCGTACTAGGCTATTTTTGTGCTCGTACGATTTTATTCCTGCTAATTAAATAAAATTGGGTCATTCATTTTTGTGCTGGATAATTAATTCTGAGCAGCCTTATATCAATTCAAAATACGTCTTGTATGTCTATATATAGCACAATAAACCCACTGAAGAATCTTTATTAATAGAATCTTAGAATTCTATATACAGAATCATTAAATGAATAATAAGAGTTGCGTAGGATATAGAAATATCTTTCCTTGTACAAAATCACATACAATAAAAGAGGAACTTTCCTTATTAAAATCAAACGTATGAGTTAAACGTGATATCAATTAACATATATTTGTCACCGGGTCGTTGTGTTTGTACGTGTAGGAGCAACTTAATATTCTATTACGAAACAATAATATTTTGTTTGCATATGTTTAACGTAAATTGTTTCGTTGTACAACCGACTACAACACAGCTTCTTGGCGTTTGTTTGACAATCGATTGTCAGTTTTGCGTTTGATGTTCATGTAAGATAATTATTTGTATGTGATATCCGCCTTTCGAATTTCCAGGATAGATTTCCAAGCGAGATTAGTCAACTGCGCCAAACATATTATAGGCACATGTATGTGCATAAACTTGCTATTCGAAGCACGGGTCTGTAAACACAGCCAATTCAAAACTCCGGGATGCCAATTTCTAAACAGAAAAACCAAAAAAATAATTAACTAGCCCGGATTTGAAAGATATTGCAATCGTGATATGTCCCAGAAAGTCACTATGTTTATCATATAATAGTTTATTGCCTACTATATCTATATTTTGAACAAGCATTAGCTAAACGATCACACATAGTGATATGCTTATTCAAAAGTGCTTACTACTAAAATGTTATAATTATTTGAAAGATAACTTGCATTATTGTTAAAGAACCTATTTACATAAACGAAACGTTTTTGATGTTTTCATTTAAAATATATTAATTTACAAAATGAATAGTGAATGGTTCACTGCTTCGAGATAAGGTAAATAAACAGAGCAAAGGAATATTAATTTAACTGAAACGTTTTGTTAAATGAGAAACGTTAAACTACAACTTCTCATCTGCGGCCTCGACTTGTCAAACACACAAACCGTCACCGTTCCCGAATGAAATATAGCTAACGACTTATTTACAATTGCTTATC
Source organism: Nymphalis c-album (assembly GCA_963151315.1). Classification (NCBI taxonomy): domain Eukaryota; kingdom Metazoa; phylum Arthropoda; class Insecta; order Lepidoptera; family Nymphalidae; genus Nymphalis; species Nymphalis c-album. The sequence continues at coordinate 7,297,072 of OY720601.1, forward strand.
AATGTCATGAATACTTATAAATTTAGATTTGATCTTCATACATTGAATACTATTTCTAATATCTGAGTGTTTAATAATAATTCGATAAATAATAATAATAATAAAAGTAAAGTGAAGCCATAGTCTGTAAATATCCCACTGTTGGTCTGAGCTCTCCTTTTGAGGAGAAGGCTTGGAACGTATTCCATCACGCTGTTTAAAAAATGTGCGTCGGTTCACCGCCGAGCACGAAATGAGTTATACACAAACTAAGCACAGAAAAAAATCGGTAGTATTTGCCCGAAATTGAACCTGTATGTATTTCAATTGAGCTTCACATGTTTTTAATAGTGACCTATATGCGCTTACCGTGATGAAAATACATATTATGATAAAAAACGTATTAGGGTCGTGATTAATTTCTGGTTTAAATTAATACGCCAGGAACATATTATTATTTGATGTTCTTACGTAAGTATCAAAGGCTGAAAATTCTGATTTTTAATTTATCATTACTATTTTTTTACATGGAGATGATAGCGCTTGTTAAATAGAAAGAACGTTACAATAACTGCTTAGACTATTTATTTATAGAGTCATATGTAATAAGTATGTTTGGATATAAGTTTACAACTTATTTCGTACGCTTAGCTATTATTTTTAATATTTACGAATTAGCAAATTGTTTTCCATTATCGTTAACAGTCGAATCGCTGTTATTGTCTTCAAAGCGCTTTGGGCGTGAAGCCGGACGCTCGCTATGTTATGGCCAAGATCGTATATCTCACTACTATTCTCAATAAACTCTCTAAAGCAAACACAATATGCATAGTATTAGCAATAAAATAGTATTTCATGACATTCACATATATTTATAATGTACATTTTTTTAAACAGACTATATAAAAAGTTGGAGCAGTGATATATATACGAGTTTCTCATCTCATTCAAAGAAAATGTTCGTTACCCTTTTACAATAAAAACTTAGTCTCGAAGAAAATATTGAAGAGGGTTAAAGTACTCTTGTGTTACTACTTCAAAAAAGGATTATATATTATATTAAGGCTATTTTAGTAATACATTTACTATAGTTAATATGAGTGAGCATAATATTATTGTTTAGATTGAAATGATTTTTTTTTAAAAAGATATTTTCATAATTTAATCCCATGGCGCTTAAAACGATAGTTTTACAAAAAAAACCTTTTCATTTCGTAGGATATATAACCTTCGAAACAAAATAATACGTACAATGTTATATTTTTGTAGATAATGCAAAAGTGTCCGTGTTGCTTCTTGGTACAAAAGAAGATGAAGTTAAAGAAGAAATCGATGTAATCACTTTGGCGATATAAAAGATTTTTGTAGATTAAGTTTGATTGTATTTTTTGTTTTTATTTTTCCTCACGGTTGGTTGATTGATTTAAAAAAGCAATGACTGAAAAATAACTTTTTTGTTATTGTTCATTATTTTTTAGTGAAATTATTTTATACCGGCGAGAGAATGGCAAGCTTATAATTAAAATAAATATTGCTGGTAAAAGTCTCAATACAAGCCCGCCTGGGTAAGTACAATTTCCGTCCATTTAGAGGCAAACCGATCGTTAATAACTCTTCCTGGTGTAGCATACGATGACTGCCTCGTTGGTCTCGTGGCTACATATAAGGCCGCAGACCCGGTAGTCCTGGGTTCAATTCCCAGGTCGAGCCAATAAAATGCTATTGAGATTTTCTGTCGAAATTTCTTAGTAGCAACCCGGTGTCTGAAAGTTGGAAGTGTGTCGTCCTGTGCCTCGAAAAGCACGTCAAGCCGTTGGTACTGCGTCTGAACTCTTTCCAGTCGTGTTGATTTGCCGTCCCATCGGGTTGTGGGAGTAAGGGAATAGAGAGTGCACCTGTGTTTGCGCACACACTTGTGCACTATAATAATTATGTCATACGCAGTGGGCTAAACTCTCTTGAGATTGGCCGCCGTGGCCGGAATCGCTCAGAAGGACCATTATTTATACGATTTTAAAAAATGATTCTAAAAATATCCTAATAGCACCATTTATAATATGCAAAAGGGTAATATAAAATTTATAGTTTAGTGAGTTTGTTCGTGATATATATACCGATAACGATTACCTTCCTGCAATTCATTTCAAAGAGAGAAATCAGTGCTTATATAAACCTGTTGAACAAATTTTACAAAAAATACTGTAACCATTATTTTTATATTAGCAGTTACGTGTTTACAGATACATTTTTTTTATTGTATAGGAAGGCGGACGAGCATATGGGCCACCTGATGGTAAGTGGTCACCAACGCCCATAGACAATGGCATTGTAAGAAATGTTAACCATCGCTTACATCGCCAATGCGCCACCAACCTTGGGAACTAAGATGTTATGTCCCTTGTGCCTGTAATTACACTGGCTCACTCACCCTTCAAACCGGAACACAGCAATACAAATTACTGCTGTTTTGCGGCAGAATATCTGATGAGTGGGTGGACCTACCCAGACGAGCTTGCACAAAGCTCTACCACCAAGTAAAAACATATTTAGTTTGTGTAGGTAGGCGGCTAATGTAATACATAGGAGTTTCTAAATGTACGCTTCAAAATAGTGACCAAGCAAAATTTAATAAGAGAAGTTTCTATTATCACACAAAAACCTTCTAAAACCCGTCGTTTCAATACATTGTTATGAGCTCTGGCTTCGTAACAAATGATCTATTGTTGTTGAAATTAATTCTGTCTCAGACGTATTGTTTCTCGTAAGTTAGACAAGATCGTTGATCATTTTGGTTTAAGCGTTTACAATAATTTGGAAAATCTAAACTTCAGGTCAATATTTAGTTAAATCGACCTAACATTAAATATTTGTATGTATATTTTTAATTATATATATAGGGAAACAGGTGATTAGACCGCCGGATGGTAAGTTACCACCACTGCCCATAGACATACGAGGCGTAAGAAATATAAAACATTCCTACATTAAAGAATCGATATATCCAAACTCAATACTTTGAAAATGATTATTTAAAGTCACAATTTTTATTTTTATTGCGACCTTTGTAATCTGGAACTTGTAAATTAAATTTATAACTGTAACAGTGAGATTATTTTTTGTATTAAGTTGCGTTGTTCAAGAGCAGAATAATGTTGAGTAAGAGACCTCCTCAGCCCTACCATATAAAAATATTTTATACCAAACAACATAAATATAATATAATAAAATAAATGTACTTCCAGTAAACATAACTACGATATTTTAAGAAGACATTTGATATTGAAAACTTATAAGTCTTCGGGGTTCTTCCGATAATATTACGTTATCTTAATATGATATTGTTCCATTAACATACCCTTCAAGTGGTTCGCTAGAATAAGCTCGTAAATTTATTGAAGGGATTCATGTTTTTTAAACTATTTAATAATATTTAATATATAATAATTTCATGGAATATTAAATAAAATGTTATTAATATTGTCTGGAAATATAGAATTATTTTCATTATGTAAAAGCAAAAGTAATAATAAAATAAACTCCTAAGCAAACTTTGTCCAACCTCAAGAACTGGTCTTATCTCCGTTGGAAATATAATTCACAAAACTATACAGCAACACACTTGTGAGATTAAAGCGCTTAGGCTTAGTAAAAAAAAATTAAGACAATCCCAAAACTTCATTTTTTTATTGCATAGGAAAGCGGTCGAGCGTATGGGCCACCTGATGGTAAGTGGTCACCAACGCCCATAGACATTAGCGATGTTAAAAATGTTAATCATCGCTTACATCGCCAATGCGCCACCAACCTTGGGAACTAAGATGTTATGTCCCTTGTGCCTGTAATTACACTGACTCACTCACCCTTCAAACCGGATCACAACATTACTAATTACTGCTGTTTTCCGGTAGAATATCTGATGAGTGGGTGGTACCTACCCAGACGAGCTTGTACAAAGCTCTACCACCAAGTAAATTATTGAAAAACTTATGTTAATTATTTAAAAAAATTTAAATTAAAACCCTGTGTTCTAGAATCAAACGCTTAGTAAGCAGTTATTACAAACATGTTATATCATTCGAATTTGAAATTGTTAGTTGTTGTTGTTGTTCAGTAGTTCCCCTCACGAAATAAGTTTTATGTTTTTAAATACTAGAAAACCTTCATCGTTTCTATTGAAAATTTATAAGCAAATACATTATAAACTAGATGATATAATATACCGTTGTTAGACTTTCGTAATTAAAACATTACTTTTATACTCGATTGATGAAGCTTGGGAATTATTATTAGACTAAGTTATTTAATATCAAGGTTTCAAAATAAGCCTGGAAATATATATATAATACTTTACAAGGTAATATCTTTAATAAATGTTATTAGTCATACAGATAATTTGATAAACTTTCTTTTATTACCTTTCATGTATATGTTCAATCAAGTGCATTTTATTGTTAACGACATGAACAATGGTCTCACGTCACTTGACTGTGTACAGACTACAGAGTGAAGCTCACTATGGCTGGTGGCTTATCGTGTAACGGATAAAGCACTGGCAAGAGCTCATAAGAACTTGTAAGAATATATGTATACAAACTACCTCATTGCTTTAGTGGGCAGCTTCAAAAGCTGCAGATTCCAAGTAATAAATAAACTGTTTTAGTTCTATGTCTGATCTCTCTTCGGCCATATCGGATTGACATTCTATTGGATAATGACAATAAGAGAGAGTGCATCTGTGCTTGCGATCATACTAGTGCTGTTGACATCATCATTAACAATAATATTTAATCACACACATACACAGGCAATTGTAATATAAAGTACAAACAAAACATAAATCTGTATTAAGAACCATTTAAACTAAGAATTCTCATTAAGAGTTTAATGTACTCATATCGACAACCATTATTTTCAGTTCACATCGGTTACCAAAGTTCTATAGTCAAATAGCGTGAGTCAGCAAAAGTCGTTGAAGTCACAGTTGGTTATAGTTAAAATAGTTGTGGGTAACTAAAATCACCAAGCACTAAAATATTAGTATATTTAAAGTGAGAATACATATTTTAATGGTTAATATAATAAATCGAATAGAATAAAGTAATGATTATATAATATATTAAAACATTGCGTTACGAACTTGAAAAATTTAAGTGGTTTACGTATCATTACGAGAACAATACCCATTTCACCACTATACATTTATTTGATTGATGAATCCTTCAATCAGATCTCTAGAGACGGTCTAGTTTGTCAAGAGTCTTGACCCTGAAGGTTCCGTTTAAAGGGGTTTTAATCGTCCATTTTCGAGTTGAAAACTCTTTATACACTTTATGAAAAGTTAGATTGACCATCCATCACTTCTTATAAAAGCTTGGCACAACGGATAAATAATAATGGAAGTTTAGAAAAAGTATAAGAATTTTAAAATTTAATACCAGGAATTTTAGGATTTAGTCGACTGAATTTGAATACTTTAAATATTTAATATGAGAAATATGTAAAAAAATCGAAAGACAATCATATATATATCTTTTAATTTAAATAAATTGATCGATAGTTAAAGAAGTATTTGCACGTATTGTGGTATCTAATACTTCTTTTTACAGACCAACGTCTTTTTTTTTACGGGTTTATTTGAAATACTAGTTTTCGCCCGAGCCTTCGTCCATGTGGGGGAATCGAAAGGAAGCTTATAATATGTATTTCGTATGGTTAAAGCTTTTTTCATACTAAACTGCATCAAAATGGTTTAGCCGTAAAAGCGTAACAGACAGAGATACGACCACTTTCGTATTTATATTATCGATCTAATGTATTTACATTTCACGTTTGTATTTTACTTTGTATGAGTCGATATAGAAGTTCGTGCATTGCAGTGTTTCGTCTACGCTAATTATGTCAAAGTGGTTACGATCTAACAACAATAATGAAATGAATTATTAAGTCAATTTCGCGTATACTACTGGTTTTATTAATAAATATTGATGTCTTTTTCACGTTGAGCTCATCACAAACATCATAATTATGTATTACATATTGCTTAGCTTTAATTTGATCCGTGCAATAAATTTAAGAAATCTTTTTTAATATTGAATGTAGTATGTAGACATGTGCTCCAATGATTTTGTGTCATATTATTTATAAAAAACAATGTTAATTATATACATGTATATTATAAACTTAGCGTGTAATATATTTTAATCTGTGTCAATATAAATGAAAGAGTTCTCAGGGGAAAGCCTTATTGACTGTCCAAGCGGACAGAGACACTAACATATTCGGTCGTTATTAAAAATAATGTGTTTTTATATTGGCAAAGGCTACATTATATTTTATTAAGACCGTTTTGTCTGGTATATCAAGGTGCCTGTTGAATATCTCAAGGGAAATCAAAATGAGATAAGTATCGTGACTGAAGAGTCTTCAGTGTCTAGTTTTAAGCCGGCCCAAGTATTTTATTTTTATATCTATTTTCGTCTTCAAAGGGACCATTGTTTTCTTTTAAAAATTGTAGAATTATATAGTTTAAAGGTAGAGTTTTATGTACATTATATCTGAAACATTATAATTGTTAATTTACAAAACGTACTTGTAAGTCATTTTTTTCACTTTAACAAGTAAAACAGCTATTATTGGGAAGTGGATGGAGTGTTTTTAAACGGTTCCCATATTTAAGTTATCGTTAATTTTTTTTATTATTATTATAATAGGTAGGCAGGCTAGCAAACGTGCCAAGCATTGACTACAATGCACCCTTCGCCAGTAGTAATACTGGCTCACTCGCCTTTTAAACCGGAACACAACAATAATAAGTAGTGCTGTTTACTAGTAGAAATTGTGATTTTGATGGTACTTACTCGCTGATAATGTACCTTTGTCTACGTGAAAGAATTTTTATAATCGTTTTAGTAGTTTTTGAATTAATCCATTTCAAGACACAAAAAGCCGGACAAGTAATAATAATATTTACAGATGTTAAGTATGCGAGTTTTGATAATTTTGTCATTATAAATTATCTAATATTTTCCGCATGTTTCATAGACGTCGAAGGCGTATATAACATTAAGTTTGACAGGGTTAAAGTAGATCCCAAATTGAATTTTCTCGGATAAATTTAAAACCTAAAGCCAAACAAAATTGAAATCGTCGTCGTCCAAGCTTGTTGGTAAAATTTCTTATAAATTTAAGAGTGCGCCTAAAGCCAGCAAAATATCAGGTTTCACCTGCGCGTCTCTAAGACGCGCCTCTCGAAACGCGATATCTTTTCTATGCTTATTTTATCTATAATAATAACTGGTGCAGGTCCTCTAACTATAATATAATAATTAATTAAAACGAAGTGCTGATTTTTTGCCTAAGCTCAACAGCGCCTAGTTAAGAAACAAAATATGTTTTAAGGAACATGCGATGCATGTGATATGGTTTCGAAAAGAAAATGTAGTAAGCGTCAAAATCTTTTTGTCGTAATAAAATTAAAACGATAGGGTTTTACAAGGAAAGCCTAATGAGTAAAAAGTAAGAAAAAGTTAAGTAACAGCCTGTGAATGTCCCACTGTTGAGCTAAGGCCTCTTCTCCTCTCTTACGGAGAAGGTTTGGAGCTTATTCCACAACGCTGCTCCAATGCGGGTTGGTGGAATACACAGCAGCAGTAGCAGAATTTGGGTGAAATTTGACACATGCCGGTTTTCTCTCGATGTTTTCCTTCACCATCAAGCACTTGAAAATTCAGTGCCCGGGTTTGAATCCGCGATCATGGGTTAAGATTCACGAGTTTTAGCCACTGGCCCATCTCATCTTTATTAAAAGTAAAAGCTTTCATTTTTAATGATAAAGCTTGATCTAAAAACCTTTACGAACATTAATAGTTATATAAAGCATTAAGATAACTAACATATTAATAAAATAGCACTGAAGATTTCCATTACACGAATGAAGTCATTAAAGTACTATAGCATCCCAAGTTTATATTGCTAATAACAACAAACAAACCGACCTTCAATTAATCGCCCAATGGGATAAAGTACACGCAACGATATTTATGTCTCCGCATTTCATACAATTACCTGATAAAGCAGCACAGTTCACCGCCCTAATCACGTGATATAAGAGTGCGGAATTAAGGATTTACCGCAAGCAGTAAAACCTGTGATCGGAAATCGATCCCGTGGGTCCGTTTGAACGTGACCCGCGTAAATGGCCAATTCTATTTGTCCTTTTACGTTTTAAGGAGCAACACATACATAGCCACTTAGCCGACTCATACGTGGCTCGTGAGGTATTGACGTAAAGCGAAAAATTTGAGTTAATCGTAATCTTATTTTGTCAAAATCTATCAATTATATAATTGGGATAATATTAGACATATTATTTGAAATGTATATATTATTTAGTTTAGATTCAAAGATTTCCTTTTTTTTAATTTAATTTATATATACCTATAGTAGATTTGTTGATTCCTACAACAGTGTTGTTAAAAAAAGAAATGCGCTAATTTAAAGACGCCATTTCGTTGATGGATAGAAAGATAATTAATTAATTATTGGCGATTAATTATTAACTTATGATTGTTGTATTATTTGGATTTTTAAAAGTGAATAAGTGAGTTATTTATTTCAATTTGTATAATTTGGATATTCTATTTTTAATAAGACCAAATTGAGGTTTTTGTAAAAACAGTGTCACTATCGAATTCTAAATACATTTATTTATTTCTTACATATGTACTTAAGTGACAGATAACATATAAAAATATTGTCAGTAATGAGGAAAAGTATATTATTATATGGCCCGTTACTAACTACAGATCTTTTGAGCTGTCTCTTCGCGACTAACTTGAGTTTTGATGACCAAGGAAAGAAGGAAGGAAGGCTTCCCGTGAAATTTTGCAATTGGATTTTACTTGGTGGTAGAGCTCTATGCAAGTTCGTCTGGGTAGGCACCACCCACTTATCAATACATGGACAATTATAATTACAAAAGAAATGTCGATAATGTGAACCGATGTCTTCCCGAATTAACAGTCCTCAATAAACGATAATAACTAAAATCTAACACTAGACTAGATATAAGAAACGATACGCAATTTTATATAATTGTCTTAATATCGTAAAAAGTTTTATTTAAAATCGACAGTTAAAACAATTTAATTGTTATTGGATTTTCATTACAGAATTTAAAACGTAATAAGTTTTTATCGTTGTATTCTGAATTTAAAGGTTTTTACTTAACTTTTTTTTATAGAATAGGTGCGGACGAGCATATGGGCCACCTGATGGTAAGGGGTCACCCACGCACATAGACATTGGAATTGTAGGAATGTTAACTATCGCTTACATCGCCAATGCGCCACCAACCTTGGGAACTAAGACGTTATGTCAATTGTGCTTGTTCTCTGGCTCACTCAACCTTCAAACCGGAACACAGCAATACCAAGTACTGTTGTTTTGCGGTAGAATATCTGATGAGCGGGTGGTGAACCTACCCAGACGAGCTTGTACAAAGCTCTACCACCAAGTTAAATGTTATATTTTTACGTATGTTATTAGATTTTGCCATGTTATTAGGTTTAATAAAAAAGAGCCATGTGCTTAATTTGTGTTTATAAATCATCTAATGCTGGTCGGTAAAGGAAAACGCCGTGAGATAATCTGCCTCGGATGAAATTCAGATACGTGTGTATTTTGTGTATCCACAATTGCAATGGCTTGGTGGAATAAGCTCCAATACAGGACTCCAATACTCCTTCTCTTCAAGGATATGTTGGAAACTATGGAACATTAATAGGTTATACGTAACTTTTTCCTTTTTATTCAAAAACATCACAAAGTTGCATCAATATTATGTTCTGTGTTAGTTAGTATCCAAGTAAATATTGCGCTTAATTAAAGCAGTGTTATTAAATGTTGAAATGAAGTTTTTTAATTTGCGTTGCTTTAGTTTAAATATAATTTTGCTGCAGTCAGCTACGTTAACCGTATTTAATGATTTCCGAGATAAAACTATGATTTTCACGTCCTGAAAGGATTATAAGTAGCCTTAAGCCCACGCTGGTTTGAAGCACTTTGAAATCTGTTTGTGATCAAATATTACCCAAGCATTTCGTTTGTAGGCGTTCTTACTGTGGGTCGATAGTGGGTAGAAGAGTTTGTCGTGATATTTTTGTCATTTCTTGGTAGATAGTATTTGTAGTGCTTATCAGACCAGTCGCAAAGTGAACCAATAGTTTCACTACTCGGTACATTAGAGACCCGAATAAACATTGGTGTTTTACATCTAACCTTCAAACGGCGATTGCATAGATATATCAATATTATTTACGAAAGCCAGAAAAAAAGGCAAGTTTTACAAAATAAAGGAAATATTCTCCAAATAGCTCAAATTACTTTTGTAGAAAACGATAAAGCTAGGATGTTCGTCCTCTTTGGAGCCAAGGTCTGTCCGCTCGTTGAACGTAAATAAACCCGTCGTTGAACAGTTGCACACAAATTGGATCAACTTGTGTGCTAATGTGTATAAAACGCGGTGCAATTGTGTGCAACTCGCCTTCTGTTTGGATATTTACTCGTGTGGTTAAGCGAGTTGACGAGGGACAAACAAATTTCTGATACTTTAGAGAACTCTGGTTTTACGTAACACAGTTTAAACATGAAATTGAGGAACAAATTTTTAACTTTATGTTCTCAATTTCGCTAAGATATATGTATAAAATCGTAGTTACTTTACCAAAGTTTCAATACCTTTTTATCTCACCTTACCTTTGTACCGAACAAAACTCTAATTTGAAAAGGGTCTTCAAGTTCTACCTAAAAACTTTAACTTTTGAAAGAACGTCAATGAATTTGACAAATTAAATCGTACAGGACTAAATTGCTCAATATTATATTACGTATTTATATAATACGATATGAGTACGCATGTTATATTAATTAATTTGATAATAATTAAATTACGTTTATCGATATTGACGTAGATATAATTATTTTAATGACGTTCGATTTCATTACTAGTAATTGCTTGTGCACTCAATTTCTGTTTGATGATGTTAATATTAATATTGTTTTCAATTCAGAAACAAATTTAGATCAATTAAATTTATACAAATGATTATTATCACTCATAAATAAAAATATATATAAAACTAGCTGTGCCCCGCGGTTTGACTTGCGTATAATTAGAAAATATATAATACCTTCCTCGATAAAAGGACTATACAACACAAAAGTATTTTTTAAATTCGAACCAGTAGTTCCTGAGATTAGTTGGATCAAACAAACAAACTCTTGAGCTTTATATATTAGTATAGATTTATAAAAATCTATAATATATATTTCAACATAGCATTCTTGTAAAAAAACTGAAATCGTCCCAAAGAAATATCTTGCTACAAGATTACAAATGGCGCATTTCGAATAAGCTAATACCGTTGATAACATATTAACGGTATTAAATAACTATCCATTATAATAAAATAAGATAGGTACACGTAGACATAAAACAAAGATAAAAACATCGCTATTTCCTCATACTGTCGCGTGTTACAAATAAAATAAAGAAATGTATGTCTCAATAACTGAACTCGGAGGAGCAACAGATTGTACCAGACGAGACAGAAGGGAACCTATGTATCGTATATAGTAGATAATTCTGTACTTTATTTAATGTAAACTGAGGAAATGCTTTGTAATTTATAACAGAAAACGTTATGATCAAGTCTTTTGTTCAATATTTTCATTATGTTTTATAGATGTGAGTGTGTGCTTAATAACTCAGGTAACTTCTAAATAACAACCTCGTTATAATGAAATATTTTAAATATGTCATCCTGACTATATTTTAACCTCATATCTAGTTTTCCCCGTTGTTTATAACATATTGTTATATAGTCTTTCTCAATAAATGAGAAAATATTTTACAAATTACACTAGTAGATCCTGAGATTAGCAGGTTGAAACAAATTAACTCTTCAGCTTTATATATTGGGCTCGGCGCAGTGTTGAAACTCTATGCAACAGGATATGGGCAAGCTTAATGGCTGACTCCCTAGCCTCGCTGAAAATGCTTTATATTTTTTATTGGAGGTATGGTTCCCTGAGCTATACAGTTAAGCCCACGTGATTGATGAAAAAAAGATCCCTCAGACTACACTTAAGATACCCACGGTTTGAAATGGGGCCCTCAATTCAAATGGCAAGTGGGCCAAACCCACACGGAATTCACGATTAAATTTTATTTTATCTATATCGCCTATCGGTTTCAAAATAAACGTACGATACGCAGTGAAGCAACAGATTGCATGTGAAAATCGATACAGCCTCGTGAAGACCGTGGAGTCGATTCATTGGTTTGTGTTTGTTTTTTTTTTGTAGTTCATCGGCTCTGTCATTATATCGTTACTTGTCAGTTTTGTCTACAATATAATATTATAATATTGTATGGGTATATTCTTAATTTTTTTTTATATTCTTAAATTTAATTGTGGCAAGGCTTTGTTCAAATTGCGTCTGAGAGGTACCATTCATCAAATATTTTGTTGGTAAACAGCAATACCTAGTAATGTTGAGTTCCGCTTTAGAGGGTCACTCACCCATCCAATGTAACAAGTACAAGTGACATCTTAGTTCTCAAGGTGAGTTAATATTTTATTAATTCGCCAATGGATTGATGACCACTTACAATCAGCTGTTTCATTTGTTCGTTCACCGATTCTATAAAAAAAAAGTATTTATAGGTTTTGCATTTCGGTTCCCATCTGGTTGTTTGCTTATGTTTACGACAACTGATTATATCGTAATTTGATATTACCTTATGAATGTTAAAGATGTATAGTAACAATTAAAGGGAAAATAGTATCTACATTAATTTCCCCGCAAGCTTAGAAGAAAACATAGTTAAAATTGTTAATAAATCATATTCTCATATCATTAAAATATAATTTTCATTAATAATTCGTTATATTACACATAATCTTTATTTGAATCAAAGTGTTTCGGCTCCAAGTTGTTGTGTGTGTAAATCCCTTTAAGCCTTGCCTTTCTAAGACAATAAATTCACTAATTCACGCGTATTATCCGTTTATTCATTGGTCTGGTCCCAAGGGTGGACTGGTTGCTACGTTAAGTTAAATAATAAAACATTGAACACATTTGTATTGTAAGATATTTATCGGTGACCTTAGTTATATCTAAGAATCAAATTATTGACGTGACAACGTCTAATAAATCGATGAACGCTGGCTGCATGCACGAAAAATTGTCCCGTTACGCTGATTCACTTCTCGCTTGCGCCGCATCTATCTCTCTTTCACTCGATTGCAGTCATTTCATCAATGTTTTGTTATGACGTTGTCACGTTAAACTATCGTCCGTAAACCGACTTTACAGAAAACCATGTTTATTACAGTCTCTACTAAAATTATGATATAATTCAATAATTGATGGTGGGCTATAATTATGAGTTAATTAATTTATCTGTAAAATATATTTTTTATACTAACGGCCTGTAAAATGTCCCACTGCTGGGCTAAGGCCTCTTCTCTTTTTTTGAGGAGAAGGTTTTGGAGCTGCTCACGCTGCTTCAATACGGGTTGGTGGATTATACGTTTTAATAAAAAATAAGTTAAACAAATTTTAACAAACACCAGCATTATTATACACAATAAAACTTTTATTAATATAAAACTGTTTATATTTTACAAAGTACGCACGTACATTGTAACGCCTAGTATATAATAATAATTGATATAAGCGGAAGGTAAACTTGTCATAAAAGCCGGTACTTGGAGGTTCCGATTTAGTTTTACGACCAGTAGTTTATCTTAACAAGACTAAGTGTGATGGACGACGATTTCTTTCAAGTTTGGGCAAGTTTCACTTCAAAAGTAACCCTTTCTGCTTAATTTACTTAGGAAAGAGCGAGGTGTTAAGAGCTGTTAGCCCTTTTTGGGTGCTTTATTGATAAACTATTCTCGAGTTTGTAAGGGTCTATGAAGAGTTGTTATAACGATTAAATTGTTTTGGATTTTTATATTCCTACATTTATTTATTTTTTAATTATTATTAACAAAATCTTTTTACGAAATAGATTTTGTTAATAATAACCATTTATTAAAAGACTTATTTATTTACTAGCTGTACCCGCAACTTCGTCCGCGTAGAATTAAATAAAAAGTTAATCATTTTTATTTTTATTATCATTTTTTTCTTAAATAAAAGTAGCCTAAGTTACTCCTTATTACATCAGCTACCTGCCAATAAAAGTCCCATCAAAATCGGTCCAGCCATTTCAGAGATTAGCCGGAACAAACAGACAGACAGACAGACAAAAATTGTGAAAAATGTTATGTTGGTGTATGTACCGTATATATTTTCATATGCATGTAGTAAAAAGCGGTTATTTCAATATTAAAAACAGACACTCCAATTTTATTTATATGTATAGATGTATAGATTATCATTATTTTCTAAATTTTCTAAAATAAAAGTAGCCTAAGTTACTCCTTATTACATCAGCTACCTGCCAATAAAAGTCCCGTCAAAATCGGTCCAGCCATTTCAGAGATTAGCCGGAACAAACAGACAGACGGACAGACAGACAGACAGACAGACAGACAAAAATTGTAAAAAATGTTATTTCGGTGTATGTACCGTATATATATTCATATGCATGTAGTAAAAAGCGGTTATTTCAATATTAAAAACAGACACTCCAATTTTATTTATATGTATAGATTACGTTATTATTACACGAAACCAACAAATAAATACGTAGGTAAGGTATGTTATTCGAAATGTAAAAGATAATTGAATGTTTGTGATAACCGAAATTATTCAATATGCACTATAGTATAATATATTATTTAATAAAAGCCTTTGTTATTTCACAATATCGAGTTAAATTACAAACTAGCCCGTATTTTATAAATATATTTCTCAGAACAATTTATCATGGTGCATTGCATATATTTCACGTTACCTACGTTTCATTTTATATTGGACTAACATTTTACATATTCATCACTGAAGTTTTATTATGTATTCACTTTATAAATAAAAAAGTTTTGAATATTAATGCGAGGGATAAAAAAAAATTGACACATAAATCAACGCATTATTTATTAAAATTATGTATACAAGTATTATTATTAAAAGACAAACAAAAGCGAACATAAGAAAATTTAAAGCATTTTCAGTTAAGCCTTACAATACTTTTATATGACAAGTAAATACCTACATAAAGTCTTTGAGAGCCGAAAGGTTTAAATAATTTTTAGGGACTAATTAAAATTAGCCCGCATGTTTGTGTATTTGGCAGTAACTTCCTTCTTAAACATTACACGGTCCCTTTTGTGAATATAAAAGATAATTTAAAAACGAAATTAGCTTTTTATCGCTAAGTCACATATTAGTATAATAATAAAACAAACAATTTGGAGATATATTCATTTACCTTTGTATTTATTTTAATCTGTGCTTCGAATAAAAAAAAATATAATGTTGTTTAGAATTCAAATTTGGAATAATAAAATTCATATTATATTTTATATAGTCATGTAATGTTCAGCGCTCTACAATTTATTTATAATATTGAATAATTTTACAAAGAAAAATGATATTGCGTTACTTTTTTATAGCTTAAAGGATTTTAGCATAATGAAAATAATTAAATACCACATTTGTCGAGTGCAGTAATATACTATGGCTCATACGTTGTTAAGCTATCTTAGTTATAGCAGAAAAGTTATTTAGCTGTGACTAAAACGATTTTAGTAATTATTGGGTAGAGTTCTCGAGTAGAATTTGCATGTAAACGAGAATCGATGATTGGGTTGCGGCCACGTCTCGGTGTTGAACGTCGAGGCTTATTAAATTAAAGCTAAGCTTATTGAGAGTTCGCTCTTTCAATATGCCCTAAAAATATTGACGTATTCAATAGACGTTTCTTGAAATTTGTAAGCAAAATAGTGAGACTTAGAAGAATATTTACTTATTTATCCTCTTTATATTTAGATTTAAAACTTTGATAATATTAAAAAAAACAACAAAGATTGTGTTCTTTTTTTGAATAATTAATAATATTTATTGATAATAAAATAAGTAGGTCAGTGTTGTTGTTTTTGTTATAATCGGGTGCGTCAGCTGTGACATCTGACCTAGTTGTCATCCCTAACGCAATTTTCTTCAAGTTTGTGCATATTCCAGCGTCCAATGACTATAGTTTAGTATCAGAAGTTCTCGAAGTTTCTATTCGCTAGTACATTACATTGAAGTACAAACTAAGCTTCAACTGGAAATTGCACTATCATAAAGAGAAGATGTTTGTTTGGTTTCATCAGTTAGTCAGATTAAAATCTTGCCTTTATATTTTTATAAAATAAAAACCGTAATTTATACTTTACATAAGCCAGCATATATTTTTAAAAGGTTATATAAGATGTGTGTGTGTGTATTACTCTTATTTAAGTAAAAAAAAAATACTACATAGGAAGGCGGACGAGCAAATGGGCCACCTGATGCTAAGTGGTCACCAACACCCACAGACATTGCCTTTATAAAAGACGTTAACCATCACTTACATCGCCAATTCGCCACCAACCACTGGAACTAAGATGATATGTCCCTTATGCCTGTAATTAAACTGGCTAACTCACCCTTCAAACCATTACACAACAATATCAAGTACTGCTGTTTTGAGATAGAATATCTGATGAGTGGGTGGTACCTACCCAGACTAGCTTGCACAAAGCACTCTACCACCACCAGAAAGTGTTAAGTGTGTAAGTTTCAAATATTTAATAGTTGCAAAATGTATAACTATTAAACTATTAAATATTTAACTTACACACTCTACAACATTTGTCTTTAATAAATGTATGTAGTACAGATATTATATATAGTACAGATATACATATATAGAGAGTAAAAGCTTATTATTACATATAAGTACGTAATTTATCCACATATGAATATTTCTTGGTTCGTCCCATATACACGCCTCTTATATATTAGTCACCTGATTGAGATGACATTTTGTTCAATGTACAATAGATGGTGTCAGAATTGTATCGGAAAATTTCTCAAAAGCACACACACAAGAGGCACTGCAACGCATACTGGACATTAGCTCGTGAATAATGAATAATAAGAGGGGTGGTGGGGGGTGAGGGTTAGAGTTGTGCGAGATTTGCATACAAATGTGATGGTAATGCGTATTTAATTTGTTTCCGGTTGTTCAAGAATATCCGCGTGTTTTGAGTTGGCATGTCGAGTTGTCAATTGTTTTTTTTTGTGCATGAAATGTTATTAGATAATTTAAGAAATAAAAAAAAATAAGCCAAAGTGGTTAAAATGAGTGAATCTAATCTACAAGCACGCTCGCACGCACGCAGCGGGCAAGCACCACTGAATTTTGATGTGCTTGTTGTGTTTATAATTAATCTGTGGTTGTCGGTGAAGGGAATCATACCTGCACGTGTCTAATTTCACTGAAATCTGCCACATGTGTATTCTACCATCCCGCATTGGAGCAGCGCAGTGGAAAAAGCTTCAAACCATCTCCTCAAAAAATGCTGACATTAATAAGCTGATACAAACATTTTTTTTTTAAATATTCGTGTTCAAATTCAAATCAAAATTACACATTCACTTCAACTCAGCCAAATAAATAACTTCAACTTTATTAAACTTCATACACAATTCAAAAACATTCGTCGAAAACCTCAGATATTTACAGTTTAAAAAAATAGTTCCGACCCTCTTTTGAGTTCACACAAAGAGATGTAACTAAATATTAATAACTTCTACTGTTTAAACAGAACATTTGGTCTCGAGCCTTGCGGCGACGGGATGTTGCCCAGACGCCCTCGCCTTATTGTTTGTACGTACCTTGTGGAAGCTTGGTGTGAGAATGTACGCCACGTTTTTATGACAAATGACCCACAGATTAAATATAACCTTTCCCAAAATGTACATTCATATTGCTTGAACATGTTAAACGTCTTTATTATTTTTATATATTAATATTTGTATGAATTTAGGTTATAGGGAGTAAATTTAATCTTACATATTTCTGAAATTATTTATATTTAAGCCTTAAATAAGTGTATATATCATTAAATGTAAAAATAGCCAGGTAAGGCTAGGAAGAATGTAAGAAGTAAACAAAAAAAACTCTTCCTACTATCACTGTGCAAAACCATTATTAATGATGTGAACCTTTCCAAGAAAACATCGAGATATAATAGATGTTGATGTGTTTCCATTTTATAGGTTTGATTGTTTAGTCACAGGTACTAGATGCACATAATCTTATATCGTGTGGTTTGTAGTGCTTTTAGTGCCAATGTCTACATACCACAAGGCACATTTGCTCTAACCAACCAAGTGGGCATGAAATTGATCTAATGCAATCGATATAAACATGTACTTTTTTATAGGATAAGTAGGCCGTCGAGCATATGGGCCATCTAATGGTAAGTGGTAACCAATGCCCTTAGACATTGACAGTATAAAAAATGTTAAACATTGCTTACATGGGAACTAAGATGTTATGTTCCTTGTGCCTGTAAGTACACTGGCTCACTCACCCTTCAAACCGGGACACAAAAATACCAGGTAATGCTCAAAGCTCTACCACCAAGTAAAATATGATATATGTAATTGATAATTGCTAAGAAAGCAATATTGCAATATTCCAATGTTACCCAAAAAATATAGAGAGAAGATTTGTTTTTCATGATCAATATTTATATATTTTAATATTGTACCATAAAGTATATTTTATATTTAACAGTATACTTCTTCCACCAACCCGCATTGGAGCAGCGTGGTGTAATAAGCTCCAAAACCTTCTCCCCAAAAAAGGAGAAGAGGCCTTAGCTCAGCAGTGGGACATTCACAGGCCGTTACTAGTATATTTCTAAGTAAACATATCGTAATCGAAATATATGTATATATAGCGTTATCCCGGGAAATGAATCGGGTCCCAGAGGACAATCTAGATCTATCCCAGGAAATGAGCGGCTTTCTAAGGGACAAAATACATAGAATTTACCTTATAAGGTATGTATATTTCGGTCGCAAAACCCTGATATCGACTATCAGTCAACTGATAAGAAATTCAAGAATTTCCAAGAGGAAATATTTATGAAAAGTGTAAGCGCGAGCAAAATTTTCCATGTATTTGCACATATACTTATAATATACATCTGTTGTGAACTAAGATCTAACACTCGAATGCACTTTGCATACATTTATAACTCGTTATAGAATCAGTCGCCGTAACTCGGTAATATCATAAGAGGCTTACGACTCTCCCTTTATGAATAAATTTCTACTAAATTCAAGTGCAGGTATTATTCAAATCAATATAACGTTTCTTATATTTTATTTTAGTTTTGTAGCTATCAATTCAAGTTATAAGTATATACAAGTATAAACTTGGTGGTAGAGCTTTATGCAGGCTCGTTTGGGTAGGTACCACTTGCTCTTCAGATATTCTACGGCAAAGCAGAAGTACTTGGTACTGTTGTGTTTCGGTATGAAGGGTGAAGGAGTCAGTGTAATTACAGGCACAAGGGACATAAAAACAAGAACAATGTCTATGGGCGTTGGTGACCACTTACCATCATATGGCCCAAATGCTCGTCCACCTTCCTATGCAATAAAAAAAAAGTTTGGTATTACAGAGTTTTATATTGTATGTAATAGAATAATTATGTAGAACCTTATCACATTTGTATACATTTGGCTATTGTAGATGTTCCGTGCGCTCAAAGAAGACCATGGGATAGGATCTCTGTAATTTAATTTTCTAAAAGTTATTGTTCGTGTGACATGAGTGATTGATATTCATTGTTGTTTTAACAAGAATTATTTTTGATAATGATTGATTTATATACAAAATTATATACTAGATACATAAAATAATTTTCAACCAAACTCACTATCACAAATCTGGCCTCTCAGCTCTATGTCGGCACTCATAATAATTCTACGTCGGTACCCAAAAGTTTAAAGTTAAATACAGAACTGCTAACTTTATAACAGTTACATGCACTTTCCTCAGTTCCTCTAACTTTGAAAATATTATAAATGGCGTGTACATTTACGTGAATAATCTTTTAGCGGATTGTATAACAAGTTACATTCTGAATTTCACTAAAGGAACATTTGGAGTATTTTCACCGCACAAAATTCAACCTCATTACATAATAGTCATATTGCAATACGTATAAAAATAATAAGATTTCTTTGGCAGAAATAGTAATCTTGATATGCAATTCTGATCCTTCAATTAAACATTTTTTACGAATTTAGAAGAATCTTGCATCATCATTTTGAAGAAAGTCGTAAGCCAATCGCTATCTCTCTATCTTAGACATCGTCATAAAAAAACATTATAAAAATGAATATTATTATTACAATCCTAGTAAAGTAATTATAAGGAATAGCTGGATATTCTGGTTGTATTTTTATATTAATCTAGGGACAAAAGGTTCTATAATAACAGTTCCAGTCAGTTAAGCGTCTAACATCAATAATTCTGATGTATTTTGTATGCAGTTTAAAGCGTGAGCCAGTAATTACTGACACAGGGGAGATTACATGGTTGCCAACGCATTAATGACGTCAAACAGTCTATAGTTAGAGATGATCCCATTTCCATCAGGTTATCTATTTGTTTAACTTTCTTCTATAAATAAAAATAATAATAAAATTGATGTCATATTAAAAATACAAGGTTAAATATGACAAGTTTTTAAGAGACTCTAAAAACGTCTTAATAAGCTCGACATGCCCATTATGGCTTCCTCGGAAAATCACTTAGCAGGAGGAAGTTTGTGTTCCTAAAACAGTCATATTTTTAATAGCTAGCGCCCATACCTTATTTATTTTGACTTGCAATCAACAGCGGTTTTTAGAATGGTTGTACAGTTATTACTTATGAGTAAGTAGATAAGGCCACATAAGATTACAATTTTATAATACATACATTTATTTTTTACGATGAATTTTATGATAGATAGGCGGTAGAGCTTTGTTAACGCTCGTCTGGGTAGGTACCACCCACTCATCAGATATTCTACCGCAAAACAGCAGTACTTGGTACTGTTGTGTTCCGGTTTGAAGGGTGAGCGAGCCAGTGTAATTACAGGCACAGGGACATAATATCTTAGTTCCCAAGGTTGGTGGCGCATTGGCGATGTGAGCGATGGTTAATATCTCTTACAATGCCTATGTCTATGGGCATTGGTGAACACTTACCATCAGGTGGCTCATATGCTCGTCCGCCTTCCTATGCTATAAAAAAAATATTTCTTTTTTGAATTGCTTTTTGGATAAGTGGAAAAAGTTATAAATAAGGATTGTTTATTAAATAGCTTTTTTTCATTCTGGAAGTTAACATCTATACTAATATACATATAAAGCAGAAGAATTTGTTTGTTTGATCCGGCTAATCTCAGAAACTGCTGGTTCGAATTTAAAAAATATTTTTGTGTTGTATAGTTAATACTTTTATCGAGGAAGGTTCTAGGCTTATTCTTATTCATTATATTTTAATTAATTTTACGCGCTTTTATTAATAGTGAAATATAAATTTAATTTACTGTTCTTGTTCTTTATCAAGACAAGACTAGATCATGACATCAAAAGTGTTCATGAATCATGACAGTATACCTTTAAACTAATCTTCTGAAACTGAGTTAATATTAACTGCATCACTTAATTATTTAATTGTAAACTATTGAGAAATCCAACGGGTTGTTGTACAGTTAATTCCTTTTTTAAAAGTTCATCTAAAGTTTTACTAATCAACTAACTAGCCGTCGCTATTTGGAATAAGTAACTTTAAAACTTTATTTGTAATCGTTTTAAAACTATTGTTGTAAGCTGCAAATGCTTTTTAATTATTAAATAGTTTTTAACAAGCTTTTATCTATATACTTTGTTTTGAAATAATAGGTTACTGTTAGCTTTTTATAAAAATAATGTATCGTCTGGTATATATGTATGGTTCGTACGGCAGGGATTGGAGGAGGATATCAGGCGATCAAGCTTAGAGCCATGGCAGCGGTCCATGTCCAGCTTTGGACTGACGCGAGTTGATGGCGATGATATGCTGTAAATTGTGTTTGCTATTTCTTGTATATATTTTTAGTCATAGTATATAATAATGTTTGGGATCAATACGTTGCCAAATACATGACATATTATTATTGTTATTGTATGTTGTGCAAGTGTAATAACAGACCTGCAATTGATCTTAGTACACATCAACCATTGCGGACGATATGTCTACATCCACTAATAAGCGCTCAAACAAACGTGCGGACCAGAACTCCATTTGCATATAAAGTAGTTGTTGATTTTTTAAGGAAATATAACATTCATGGCTACCTAATTTAAATTTCCACGCGTATGCAATGTTGACTTACTTTTAGTATATTAATAAGTTTTTTTTATTAACACTCTTTTCGTATTAATTATTTTTAATTAAATTTATGTCTCGATTTAGATGATAATTTTAAGTATACTTAAAATGAATTGTTGAGTTGTTACAGTTAAGTAACCATATATTATAATATAGAGATAGCATAGCGAGAGAGGAAGTTACCTCTTCTGATTTATAATACCGAAAATGAAAAGGGACAGAAAAATTGATCAATGCTTTACCCTCCGCCAAAGAGCAGTCGAACTCTGGGCTTAGTTCTCAATACCCTAAAAACGCTATAAAGCATTGGGCATGACCGGCGATTTGTACCCCACCTTAAAATGAAAATAAGAGAAAATAGAGAGCAATGTTATTGTATTTTCGCACACACTGCAATATAATAATTACATTCGCGGTTGAGTAGTTTTCGCTGAAATTAGACACGACGAGGCTGAAAAGCCTTGGAAGTATTAATTTCTTATTTTATTTATGGAATAATAGGCTTTCTGCCTTGCTTCTTTTAAATTATTATCTATTAAATATTTAATTAAATATTTTATGGCTGTAGGTTCTGACTAATCAGATAAATTTTAGAGACTTATCCAGTTTTATTTAAAGAAACCTTGTTTTACTGTATCACGACCTCATTCTTGTCCGTTGAATCTTAAAAATATGGTATCCCAAAATAATGAAACAATAAGGGGTTCATATGTTTAAAAAGAAACAACAAATTATTATCACGACTGGTTATGGACACACAGCTTAAACTATAATGTTGCGGTTAAACGGTGCGTGCTAGTGTGATTCCAGCGAGTCTCTATTTTAATCGCCTGATTTGGAACTGATATATGCGAATTGGTAGTTGGCACGACTCATCACCTATTTTTTGAAAAAGATCAAAGAAGAGTATGCGGCCACTGGGATTGGCATGACACGTGTTAACGCGAGCCGTCTAAGCACACTGTGCAGATCGCCCTACGGTCGATGTATGGTAATTAATTTCAATTATAATAATTTTTGATTATGCTACTAGATTACTTAATGTCACAATTACACCATCAACTAAAACTTTTAATTCCACTACGGGCTTTATTTTTTTAACGCTGTAAAATCATATTACGTGTTCCCCCACGGGAACAGTGGGGTATGTGGGACTCGACGGTTTCAAAGGCGCTGAGTGCGCCCGAATAACCAATAAAAACCAGCGCTACCCTTTCCGCATTAACGATTTATATTGTGCCATTATACCAGCCATATTACCTACCTACCATATAACCTGCATGTGTCGGAATGAAATCTGCCACATGTGTAGTCACTAACCTGGAGCAACCTTTTTGAGCAGCGTAATGGAATAAGCTCCAAGCCTAGCCCAGCAGTGGGACTCCTTGCAGTCTGTTTGTATACTATTCTACTATTTGGTTATGTATCTCATCATATATATTCTAAAGCCACAGTACTAAGTACATAATATACATTTATGTATATCTATATTAAAGATATTTATTTTCTGTATCAAATTATTTTTATACCATATTTTCAGAAATATCACATCTGAGTATTTTCGTCAAAAATATTTGCAGAGATGGAATAGTAAAAAGTATTTAAGTCTCGTTATGCATACAAAATCATTTGAAACACTCCTTTGGTTTTACAAACTAAACACCTTACATTCAAAACAAGTTTTGTATCTTACAAAATATTTTTACATTTTATACACTGTTGTATTCTGTTATCGTTTTTATAACAAACTAGCTAGCCGTCCTGACTATGTACGGGCCGAATAATAAAAGTAATACATATTAGTGTAACTCTAATGGTTTATGAGGCACACGTCAGTAACCCCCCCGCGTGGGATCTCCACCTTGTCGTGGTGGGGGGGCTCAGTACCCGTGGTAAGGTCGGCCACGGGGAAGCTAAGAGGGATCCCGGACGTGGGGCGCTCCTCGTGGGCCTCAGGAGGAGGCTTGCGTTGGATGCGCCCAGGGGGCGGGTGCGGGGGACAGTTCTGTCTGTCCCTCGCAGTCGGGAGTGATCGCGGGAGGAGAGGCGTGTCGGTGTTGCGTTGCCGCGCGCCCTATCTCCCGCGACCAAATGGGGGCGCACCATTTGTGCGTTGCGGTGGGGCCGCAGAGGAAGAGGAGATGCGGTGTTGTCAGGTTGCCGTCCTCCCTGTCCTCTGCGGCCGCTGCGTGTGTCGCTGTGGGGGACGGTTCTGTCCATCCCCTGTAGCCGGGAGCGGTCGCGGGAGGAGAGGCGTGTCGGTGTTGCGTTGCCGCGCGCCCTATCTCCCGCGACCGAATGGGGGCGCACCATGTGTTGCGTTGCGGTGGGGCCGCAGAGGAAGAGGAGATGCGGTGTTGTCAGGTTGCCGTCCTCCCTATCCTCTGCGGCCGTCAGGGTGTTTTTTGGCGGCGGAGCCCAACACCTTCATCCGTCGCCAAGGAGCTTGTGGCCTTCGGGCTATCCGTCGGGGTGTCAGGGTGGAATGCTCACGCGATCCCTTGGCACCCCCCATAAAGGCGGTGAAGTATACGCTGTGGTTTTAGTGGGTATTACGGCCTTGCACTTCAGCCGTCGAGTCCCACATAACCCCCCGCTTTTCACCTTGCGGGGGGTATGCGTAAAAGCATTTCCACAGCGAAAAAAAAAAAAAAAAAAAAAAAAAAAAAAAAAAAAAAAAAAAAAAAAGGCACACGTCAGTAAAGCACATATTCAACATAATTATATCGACATATTTCAGCCAATTTTTATAAGCCTTTAATGAATTATACATTTAAACCTTCCTTTTGAATGACTTCGTATATATGAGAAAACTTTTGAGTTTATCGGAGTCAGACAGACAGACATATAGGGCGTGGGACTTGTTTTATAATATGTAGTGATTATTGATTTATTATGTACGTAAAATGTATTTAATTATACAGTTCTTAAATACATAACGAATTTTATTATTGTTATCCTGTTTTTAATTCGTATTTAATTAATATTCCCTTATCATTGCAATAAAATTAATGTCTCATCTGATTAATAACAACAATGTATTCAATACGTCCCTCAAAATTACCGTTTGATAAATTGTAATCGAGACAAATTCCGTTTAAGCTCATTTCGTATGCATGTTATACATTAAGGTGAAATATAAACTTCACTTAGGAATATTCACAAAATAATTGAAGCGTTGAAGGAATGAAAAAAAAAAATTTCGTTTACATAAACAAAGGAGACATTTGATTGTTGTTTTTTTACTGTAATATGTATTTCAACACGTGAATGATGGTCTCTGATATTTCAACTCGTACTTTTGCTTTACCTCTGTGTCTTTATTCTTCTTTTGAAACGGATTACCAAAACATCATACATAATAAATCATTTAGGTTAAGTAAAGTTCCCTGTATTCAACATTAGTAATGTTTTAAAACTCATAAATATATAATTAGATTCTTTTCTGTTGTAAAAATATGGCGTAAATTTTGTTTTTCTCATAAAAATACGCATAAAATATTTTAAATAAAACAATCTATCTAGAACAAATAAATACATAAACATATATATTATACATAACTTAATATAATATCAAGATAACTTCTCTATACGATCAGGCTAGTAAATAATTATGATAATGTTATATATATTACCTATCTCTTGATAATGTGATAACACGAGATAAGAATACATTAATTATCCACATAGTATACTGAAACTATTACGAAATTGCGGGTATTAACTAGTTTACATAATTACAATTTAGATTCCTCAATAATTACATCAACCATCTGTAACTATTAAAAAAATGACATTTTACTTTTAAAGCGGTTTGCAAGTAATCATCAGCGATGATTACAGCCTTTTAACGCTGAAGGTAAAATTAAAAAAAAATCTCAAGCAATTTGATATTTAAATTGCTTTAAAAAGCAATCTTGTTATATTTAAAAGCATCTTAAATTGCTTGACTTTTATAAAACTGACAGTCATTTTTTTTATTCAGATACCGTGGCTATTTTTCATAATATTAAAAGAAGTAATTCAATAGTAGCATTGTTTTAAATTTATTTACATATTGTAGTTAAAAATAAATAAAAATAATAGAAACAAAATTTTGTAGCTTTGAAGATACATAATATGTCAATAGTTGAAAACGAAAAAAAAATCTATATTCTGAGCCGGCAGTAGCTTTACATTTAAGTCATTACTGTAGCATTACGATTCAATTGTTTTTTATGTGTCTACTTCAATAAAGAATATTTTGATTTTGAATTGGAGCCGTGATAGTCCAACCGATGGATTGAGTTTAAGCCCAAGCTTTCTCGGGTTCATATCTTACACAAGTGGTTAACAAGGACTTAAGATTCAGTTCATTCCTTTTATACATGTGCTTATAACTTACGAAAATCAGTTTGTATCAAAGGAAATACCGAAACTGAAATATTTACCACATATTAGATAACCCTCGAACTCCTTGAGAGATGAAGTATCCTTGTGTGGTAGTGAGGCATTTCAAGAGTTACTATTTTTTACAAGTTAATATATAAAAGAATTCAATAATTGTGACAGAGCTAGAGTAACTCATATACATATATGTACATATATCATTAATTATTGATTAAAATTGCTGTTGCGTTTGGAAAGATGAATTACCTCATATTATTTGAGGCACTGTGGTCAACCTCTTAAATCACATGGTTGGCTAGACATTTTCGAATAAAACGGCTTATAATTTTTTACTTTACTTTTTACGCCCACTTACAATTTCATAGCTTTGTAAATGATTATTATAATATAATGCTTATTATATAGGCATATGAACTATAACTTAATGTTCGATAAATTCTATTGTTTTGGTTTTAATAATTATATTTTATAACTTCAAAAATATTTATATGACGTCAATCATAGCCGATTGGCGTGGTTATTAAGATACTTGCCTTTCACACCGCAGGTCGATGGTTCGATTACACCCAGGACAGACATTTTTGTTCTAGAACACTGACTGTTTGTCCTAAGTCTGGGTGTATTTATTTACAAAAGAAAAGTAGTATATGTAAGTATATCAGTTGTCTGGTGTTCATTATACAAGCTCTGCTTAGTTTGGGATCAGATGGCCTTGTGTAAATAATGTCCCAGGATATTATTATTATTATCGTAATGAAGAACAATTCGTTTCTTAACGTTGTTAGTTGGTTTAGAACTATAATAACGTCTATTCACATTGGAATTGAATGTCACCAACGTTGAAATACTATCACTCGCCTTGTCGCATTGATTGTACTGGTGATGCAATTATGTTACGGACTACATAATGACGTTGCGAAGTGTATTCGACGCTTGTGTAGCCACAGGCTGAATAGCTAAATATTGCTATCTAAAGTAACTCAAATGCTTAATATTATTTTGTATTAAACGTATACACGACTTGACGTTAAAATTATTACAGAAACAGCTAGATATTTTATTTGTTCATTACAAAGGTATTTTTTAAACGAATATTCCAGTGTATTTGATCAAAACTTAATATAATAAATATTTTATTATAAAAATATACTATGTAGGTGGCATGTGTGGTGGCGAGTTTTATCCAATACGCGTAGGTCTTGTGACTATGTTTTCTTTCACCTGAGAGTACGATATAAATAAAATTATAACCAAAAATAAGAATATGAAAAATCAACGGTCTTACGAGTTATAATCTTTGTTGTACTCTAGTGAAATTCTCTAATAATTCTCTGTTGTTATTTATACATATATATAATATACTACATATGTATCAATAACATCAATTAACAGTACCTATGCGTATATCTTTATATATCTTAAGTTATTATTTATATTCTTATGAAAATATTGTGAGACATTACAAATTATTATTTCCATTAT
This sequence comes from Nymphalis c-album, assembly GCA_963151315.1. Lineage (NCBI taxonomy): Eukaryota > Metazoa > Arthropoda > Insecta > Lepidoptera > Nymphalidae > Nymphalis > Nymphalis c-album. The sequence continues at coordinate 7,325,351 of OY720601.1, forward strand.
AACAAAAACATGTTATTGTGTTTAAATACAAATATTTAATTCTAAGAATCAGCTTTAAAGACTTGACGCAAAAAATATCGTTACATAAAATTTTACTTATTGCTTAATAATTGTATTTGCTTAGCGGGTTGTTCAGGATTGATCATAGAGTCCTAGTTTTATTTAATGACTTCTAATCTATAACTGTCTGAATTCTTTTTGAAGTGAAAACAAATTCGATTGAAAGGGAAAATAAAAGAAAATCTGCTTTAAAGAACAGGTTTTTTAAAAAGTACCCTACAAACGCAATATCATCAAGCATCGACTTTTCTCCCATAATTATAATGAAGAGCCTCATTCTACATTTTATTCTGAAAATACCAAAGACTTTCTGAATAAAAACGCTGTGACGTGGGATCAATCAACTAAATGTGACCCCAAGGCCCAGCTTTGAAACGTTGAAACCGTGACATTTTTGTTGAATAGCATGTTATCTATCTATTTTACAAGTTACGTCACCCTCTTAAATATGTTCCTTTTATCTATTTCAAGTTATTAATACAGGTGACTTTCATAAAATATATTAAACTCACGTTCAAAGTTATTATATAATAAATAATTCCCAATCTCCAGCAAAATATATATATATATATATATATATATATATATATATATATATATATATATATATTAATTTATATAAAAAGGCTTACCTTGCGTAACTAATGGAGTACAATCGATCTCCATTTCGACAAACCCCTTTTGTTTTCAGCAAATTAACCGTACGCCGTATTATGAGGCCGTCTTTGAAGAAATTGAATAGCGACACATGCCAGCGTATATAGGTTTTGAGGTTAAGATCATTATAGAAATAGCAAGAACGTTTTGTTCATTACGGGGGCTATTATTTGAATTGTGCAATCTGATTAGATCACAGACAATTAAACATTTTTGGGAGATACCGAAATTAAAATGATAAATTATATTTTTGTCTATTTTTGTATTATTGAAAAGGAAATTATAACTCAACCACATTTTCTCTTACTGTAATTTACCGTTTGTATTCACCTATACTGTTTATATTCATATTTTATTTACTTGAATGTAGGGCTACAATCTACATGCAAGCGCTGCTAAATGGGTACCATTGACTCATTGACTCGTTCTACGGCGAACACCAATATTAAGTAAGTGTGTTTGTTGAACCATTGTAACTATAAACATAAGGGGTATAATATCTTAGTTTAACAGGTTGGTGGCGCAAAACAATATAATGGATAGATAATATTTCTACATTAATTAATATGTATTTACTGACATGTCTGTGTACTGCCCACTTAATATTATAATTACAATAGTATAATGTAAATGAAACAAAACACTCAAATGTATTTAATATTTGAAACACAGTAATTTATGCGTATTTTAGAGGGTCGATAAAAAAATGTACTTCTGTTAGTGGTGAAGTAACACCTGGGTGAGTACTACATGGATATTATTCAATAATACCTGCCACCAATCAGCAGATTGGGTCTCATTTTTATAAGTAATAAATTCATATGCCGTTAATCTTTAAGGCATATGTTACTATGAAAATTCATAAGTAGGTATTAAATTTTATAAAAATCATAAAATATTGTAACATTATAATTCTTATGTTAGCTAAAATTGTATCTAAATTATCCTATAAATGGGCATCTAATCACCAAACACGTTAGAAATTTCATATGAAATATCTCAAACTTACGCTCGACGTTGTGGTCACGCTGGTATTTATCTCGGGCAACGGCTTGGATTTTACTATTTTAATAATTACAGGTACGTTGTGGTCAAACCACACGTTAACATTAAATGCGTCAAGCACTTGAGCTAAATTTTAACACAGCGAAATGAAAATGGTCTCATATAAAATGACGTCATTGAAATTCATTCATTTATATATTTACTAACTAGAAGTATTTTTTTTGGTTTTTAGATTTAAATATAGAACGAACAAGACATTAAGAAATTCCAAGTATTAATTTAAGCCAGGCCAGCCAGTTACGGTAGGCGTGATTGTAAAAAAAGGCAATTTTCTCCAACTTAATTAGAGTTACAAGGTAATGAGAACAGTGCAATAAATTTTTAATCTAAAAAGTTATAGTCGTTACCCTGATTGACGGACGTCAAGGGGCAGAAAAAAAAATATGATTCGTGTTATACCAAAATTGATTTAAAAAAAATAATGATACGTTAAATATGAAGAAAATTTAAATAATATCGTAGTGATCAAAATTTAGTTACTGATACAAATAGGCCTCTTGATGTTAAGTAGTCATCGCCACCCATAATAGACATTGGCGATATGAGAAATATTAACCATTCAATACAATGTGATAGAAGATACACATTATACAGCAGGTATTAATTATACATAAATATTGCAATTTATATATAATTAATAGTTCGAATTTCAGTATTTATACTATGATCATGCTACGCCGTAGCCGACTGCAATATCTACGCCGTAGCCAAATGTGGATATTGTTAATTGATAGTAGCATTAATTAACAATTTTGTTGACTGAATGTTGACTGCCTCGTTGGTCTAGTGGCTTGATAAAAGGCCGCAGACGCGGTGGTCCTGGGTTCAATTCCCAGGTCGGGCCAATAAATAGTTATTGGGGTTTTCTGTCAGAAAATTCTCAGTAGCAGCCCGGAGTCTGGAAGTTGGAAGTGTGGTACACTCCCGTGCCTCGGAAAGCACGTTAAGCCGTTGGTCCTGCGCCTGAACTCTTTCCGGTCGTGTCGGATTGCCGTCCCATCGGATTATGAGAGCTAAGGAATAGAGAGTGCACCTGTGTTTGCGCACACACTTGTGCACTATAATATCTCCTGCGCAGTTGGCTAGTCTCTCTTGAGATTGGCCGCCGTGGCCGAAATCGGTCTGGAGGACCTTATTTTTAATTAACAATCGAGAGATAATCATTTAGAAATGACATAAGATATTGTATCATAGTTTAATTATAAAATATTAAATTTACATATTTGTGTAAATTTTATAAAGGATGTAAAAGCATCCTATTGTTAATTATTATATATGTCATCAATATTATATAATCGAGTGGATGACATTAATGTTATTAGAATTTTAAGTCATGGATACAAATATCAAACTAGGAGGTAGTTTGATATAACTACGTCATTTGAGGATTTGATTTGTCTTTACTTCTCCAAAAAATTCAGTCATTTGAGTCCTTAATTGTCCATACTATTTAAAGTAAGACGATTTAATATGCTTTATGTATTATCTTTATTTATAAATTGCTTTCATTTATTTTCTTATCTTATTTGTTTCAAATTGATGGTTTAAGCACATTATCATTTCTTTATATCGAGGATGTACTTTGTGTGCACTAACCTTTTTGGAGCACATTATTCAAGACAAAATCAAAATCCATTCCAATGGTAACACTTTATCACAAGGCAAAATCCTAATCATTGTTATATTAAGTCAAGGCGACTCTATATTAATTTATATAATAACCATTGACGACACTTTTACTGTAGTAAAACTAGTGGAATTCCTTCATATAATGAACTTGATCACTTAGTATGTAAATAAGGCTCATGTATGGTATATAGCTACATTATTTGTAATACAGTATGTACATATCTTTATAATTATACAATCTTTTTATAATATTATTATTCTATTTAAAGAATGTTTCTTTATTCTTATTTAGTTGAAAGTTATTTATACGCTATTGACAAAGGAATATTTTAAGAATACTACTATCAATGTACTATAGAGGGTGAATTGGGTACGTTTTTACAGAACCAATATGACAGAAAATGCAGGCATATCAATAAATATCTAGTCCATTATACGAAGTTAGAGTTCTAAGTACATACTTTATAAACCGAATTCGTTATCCGGTATATAAAGTTTGTACTTCATTCGTAATATATATCTTATATATGCACTAATTATATTTGATAAAAAATGTTATTTATTTGAGGGATGGCGTACGACACTACTATATATTTTAAAGATAATTCTTCACGACCGTACTAGCTGTCGTCGCGGTTGAACTCTACTAACACTTACCATCAGGTGGAATAGAGTCATTTAACCTCCCGGGAAATATAAAAAAGGTTATTAAATTTTAAGGATGTATATTAAATGAAACTTAGGTTGCTAGTAAACTCAATGTTGTTAAGATTTAATTATACGTCAATTGTCTCGTTGATCTAGTTGCTAGATATAAGACAGATAATACCGGGGTTCTAGGTTCAAACCCCAGGTCGACCTCATAAAAAGTTATTGGGTTTTACTTTCAAATAATCTCATTAGCAGCTCGGAGTTTAGAAGTTGAAAGTGTATACAGTGAGGGAATAGAGAGAGTGCACTTGTATGTGTGCTCATATTTCTGCATTATAATATTACATTCTGCGCAGTTAGCTATTTTTTCTTAAGATTGACCGCCGTTGCCGAAATGTTTCAGAAGGACATCGTCATCATGAGTAAATGACGTCCTATCCTACAGTACCATCACATTTACGGTATAAAATATATAAAAAATACAATGAAGCTGTATTTGATTTACGTATACTTGAAAACGCGTCAAATTTATATAAGATTAAATAAACGGTTACTAAACGGAAACCGAAATAGATTTTAAATTATGCGAGAATTCAGTTAGTGTACGCGAAAAAGCACTTAGAACATTAAATATGGACAGCGGTAGCGACGCTGCGAACGAAGCCGTCGGCTCATATCTAGGGGATTCGAATATTAATGGCCTACCGGACAAAGCCTCCCCCATCAAAATAATTTCGTAACGGTAAACAAACAAAAGCAAATATGCTTTAACCAATTCAACTTCATATCAGTTTGAAGTGAGTCGGAAGGGGCATTTATTAGTTTCGAACTCGATCGTATACCAATAACAGTTAATTTTCAGTTGCAAAATTTTATAAAACCTTATTAACTCACTTTCATATAATAATTTAAATAATATCAATTACTTTTTTTGTTTTTGTTAATAGTTTTTTTTATAATTAATTTATTAGCTAATTTGTGTGTTCGTCCACTTATCCTCGAGAGTTATAAACGAAATTATTTTAATTATAACACACACGAACTAGCATGTTCCGAATATTTGTTCTTTCAACTCTTAGTTAATATTTTTATTGGTAACACCAAAGCTCAACAATAACTACATAAGAAACTTTATAACACGTGAAACTGTGAGTACATAATTAAGGCTCAATTATTCATTTATTGGCCAAACCCGCTATTTAAACTTAGGACTACAGATTTGCATCACCATTAGCTAGCTAGTAAATCAAAATTACATATTTAAAAATAAATGTGTGGAAATTATATCAACTATATTCCTTGTTATAACTTATGTATTGATTATATTTATTTATAACCTTCTATCCTCATTCCTCAGTTTATATCCAACCTGCAACGTTTTTATATTAATAGAAGAAAGGGTGTTTGTGGTGATATTACTTTTTATTTATTTCGATATAGATATCGTTTATATTAAAAAAGTAACAGCATGTGAATACCCCTGATGGGCAAAGCTCTCCTTTTTTATTCAGAAGTAGTTTTGCTGCTTAATCCATCAAGGGTTGGCTGAATTACCGTAAAATTCGAGGTATGTAAATTTCCTGGATTTGTTCACCACGAGCACGAGATAAATTATAAATACAAATTAAGCACCTGAAGTCTTAGCCGCAAAAGACCCTCAATCTTTGGTTAAAATTGTGACATGTTCTAGCCTGTGTCACCTTGGTTTCTTTATAATATATGTATATTTTAAATGAAAATGACTAATTAAACGATTTAGGTAAATCGACAAAATCGATTTATAATGATCGGTTAAAGTTAGGTTAATATTATAGACTAAATATTTGAACGGCTACGCTGTTTCAAGCTGCGTTAAGCAATTTATTAATGTGTTAGCAATTTATAATTTCACACGTGTACTACATCCTGATTTTCGAATAATTTATAGTTTTGCACGCGTATCAAGAATCGACAAATTCGAATGAAATTTCAAACTTATACGCATTTTCAAATTTCGAAAATACTTTAGAATATTACTTTTTTTAAATTAACACATTGTAACTATTTCGTTTTTGTTATTATTGATTATTTTTAGATGGACTGCTACGAGGTTTAATAGAATTCAGAAACAGTTCAACGAACCGTAAAAATCAACTTCTAAGTAAAAATTTTGCAAATAAACACACAAGTTAAATCTTCATTTCATGAAGTTCGTATTACAAATAAAAACACTCAGCGTATTAAAATGTTAAAGACGACGTGCCTTTATAATACAAATTATTTATATTAAATTAAAATTGCCTTTTCTTTTGCCGTTTTACTTTAGTAGTGAAACCAACAATTTACTTTGTAATAAAGTTTTATCAAAATCAAAATAAAATTTATTCAAGTAGCCTCTTAGAAGTAAATTTGAATCGAAATCGGAATGTCGATTCTATTTCGAATATCTGACTCGGAATTTGGGGCTTGGCTATAAAATTTCTCGACTTTCAAATTCTAAGCCTTGTTTTTTTTTTTAAATAAATAACTTGACTGCTCCTGGAATTTTGTACATTTTCTGGATATAAAATATTATACTTAACTAATATACCTTTAAAATAAAAGATTTCATATTCAGGGTTGAAGTTTAAAAAAAAATTATTAGAAAATTCCGTTTTATATATTCATAATGTTTAATAGTTTTGAGGACGATTTTGTGGGTACGCGCCCATTACAAAAAATACGAAGGGTTTTTACTTTGAGATTTATACATTTCTTTATAATACAATTTAAGGAATGATTGTCATAAGAGCTGGTAGTTTATATGATAAATAGTCATCGTCATCTGCGTAACCACTAATTATATGCATAGCTAACTGTAATAGTGGATAGAGTATAGAATCCAAATTTTTCACTAAGATATACATTTTCATAAAGATTTTTTATTAAAAAAAAATATTATTGATATAACATATTTAAATTACACATTTGTAAATTTGCAATGTACATAAACAATTTTAACCGATTTCACCTCATGATTGGTTAATCCAATCGTTGGGGTCCAAGGATGAAAGTCTTAGCAGACAGCTAGACGGGTATTTTTTTTATTTATAATGCATTATAAGGCGTACGGTGGATGCGTCGCCTCGCATATTCTTTTTATTTATATTGAAGCCCGCTTAGCAGTTAATAAGGCTTGCATCTATAGTCAGCCGGCTTTTATAGTCAAAGAGCCAAGGTATTAATATAACGTTACAGCTCGTAGCTCTTGGCCTATGAACGATACAAAATAACGTGAACAGTTTTCTTTTTAACATTAAAAATAAGTAATTTTCGTGAGTATATATTTAGTTTACTATTTAGCTAATAAAATACAGTGTATTTTTTTAAATATACTTACTTATGTATGTTAACGCACAAATACACAATAATTTCATAACATAAATTTTACTTCGTTTTTACTGGTTAGTTAGTATTAAACCTTGCAATAAACTCAAGGGTTTATCAATTTTCCCTTTCACGTCGCCTACTAGCCTTTTCTGACCTACAAATAAATGATGTAAGTGCACTTAGTGTGCTCGCCTTATATATGAAGTAAATACCAAACATATACACACAATGGCGGACCGCCAAAGTATATTGGAAAACCATGTTATATTACCCCGAGCCGCGAAGATTGCCTATACCTTATCGTAAAGGAAATCTAATAAAATGTTCAAGATATATTTACCCTTTAATCACATTTTCTGAAAAGTACGTTCGTATATGTGATATACATATATCTTACTAAGAACTTTTAACGATATTGCATCTCTAATATATTTTATGTCGAAGGGAAAGTTTATATTTTAATATAGTTTATTTTTCACTGAAATATTTGCGTTATACTGAAATATTGGGTATCTCAAGTAAGGACAAATAAATGAAAAAATGTATTTATTAAATTGTCATTGAAACAATTAAATTAAATAGTACTATGATCATTATAGTTTAAATAGTACGACAAGTCTTGAAACTTGTTATACTCAAAACAGGCGAAAGCCAGATAACAAATAACAGTAGTATTCAAAGAATACTAATAATTTAATTTTTATTTGTATTTATTAAAGGTTTTAATGAAAATATTTAAATTAGTGTAAATAATGCATATGACATCGTAATTGTTATTATTTTCTTTCTTGAGTTTTAAATACTCTAACACTTTATAAATTTTAACTACTATTTATATAGTATATATTATTTATACTGACTGCCTCGTTGGTCTAGTGGCTTGATTTAAAACCGCAGACTCGGTGGTCCTGGGTTCAATTCCCAGGTCAGGTCAATAAATGGTTATTGGGATTTTCCGGAACTCTTTCCGGTCGTGTCGGATTGCCGTCCTATCGGATTATGAGAGCTAAGGAAAAGAGAGTGCACCTGTGTTTGCGCACACACTTGTGTACTATAATATCTCCTGCACAGTTGGCTAATCTCTCTTGAGATTGGTCGCCGTGGCTCAAAATCGGTCTGGAGGACCTTATTATTTATATTAAGGTAATGATATCATTGAAGCATCAATAGGACAATGCTTTATGGTTCGCCCAGCGATGTAACATGTTCGATCCTGATTCATGATCCATGATTATTATCTACACACCTAAATTTTAGGGCAAAAAATAGGAAAGTAGACACTATATGCATTAGGAATTGTATCTGACTATTAAACTAACAATCGAAATATGTAATATCTTATCGGAAAAAAGCTGTTATTAGGTGGTACTTAATAAAAATGTTAACATCACTTTACGATACAAAAATACAGATACATAAATCAACATTCTATAGTATTATATTCTATGTTTAAAATTTAAACATTTTTTTAAGAACTTATTTTTAAATTATCAATAATTTTTCTAATATGGGATGGTTGGCGTTCTTTGGGGGCGGCTTTCGTCCAGCAGTGGACGGCAATAAGCTGAAAAAAAAAATGTTATATTACCCCGGATTTGAATATAGATACTAATCCATCATAAGAACCAAGATGTGAGGCTAAAAAAGAACTGAAGGTTCAAATCCGGGGGCAACCAGGGCTGTACTGCTGTATTGTGTGAGCTGTTATATGGGGACTGTGAATACATGAATTGTTGTTTTGAATTTCTCTCGCGCGAAAAACGTCACGTGGAGACCTGCACGACTCCGATAAAGATATTTCACGTGTAGATTCATCAAAGCATATTGGAGTAGCGTGATGGAATAAACTCCAAACCTTCTCCTCAAAACGAGAGAAGACTTTAGCCCAGCATTCAAGTATATGCTGTTACGTTAGTATCCATATTAAATTTATTAATTGTGATATAATTGTTTTGCTCATTAATTTTATATAGAAAATTATAAAAACTTGAATTGTTTATTTTTATGTTTTTCTAATAAAAATATTATATAGAACAGCTAACAAATATCAACCATATCAATTCGTTAACATATTTGTAAATAATAATGTATTATTACATAAACCTACATTATATAAGTACCTACACAAACAAAATACAATCAGGGCATACATTAAAATTATGAAATTACACAATTTTAAGCAAGATTATAACGTAACCACGTGAACCGGCATGATCATTAATATAATATTAATACAGTCAGTTGCTCTTTATAATAAATTAAAATCATGTAACAATAATAATTAATCATAATTATAGATGGTAATAATTTCGTTTTAAAATACGTTTTAATCGAAGTATACTTGATTTCGCGATTATTATTTATCCATAATTCAATCGGAATAATGAATGATAATAAAAACGATTAAAAATAAAATTTCAAGGCTGATTATACACGAATAACAATTTAGTAACTTATAACCTCTAATATTCGTAAAATGTAAGATATTTTAGCATAGAACATCCCTATCGATGTCACCGGTATCCGAGTATCTATCAAAGCGGAATGTAACGGATATGATTGGATCGAATCAATAAATCCAAGCTCTCCCAAGACATGGACGAGGTATCACGTAATTCTATTTATATATAATTCTATGTTGAATGTTTTCCACCTCAATGGATACATTGTTAAATAAGGCGTTGTCACACACGGTGTTAAATACACCTTTACTAATTCAGAGCTTAGTTACTATATGCTATATCCACGTATTAACTATGCTAGTGACTGTCTTTTGGTCGTCAACCATAAACAATACTTAATTTTTTTGAAAATAATATATTTTTTTGTTTTAATTAGTCATAAATAGGATCATTATATTAATTTATAAAATAAAATCAATATTTTTTTTAATTCCCTAACACATTGTCAATTATATTATTGACAGAATTTAATTTCAATATGTTTACAAATGCTTTAATAAGTTTATAAGTGGAAATGGATATGGATAATAACTAATGATTGCCGTAATTTTGTTACTCAAAGTTTATCGCTTAGAGTTGAATTTAGTCGCGTTAAGTCTATTATCAAGGACTCGCTACTGCATAGCCTTGCTTAAATTTATATGTAATACAAATAGTATTAGCATTAACAGAGTAAGATAAAGCCCTTCTTAGCTTCTGAGGTATCGTGGCATAAAAGTATTTTTTGTTAAGCATTTGGCAAAACAAATATACCAGAAAAAGCGTTCTTAAGGTGAAATCAGTCAGAAGGACTACCGTTAAAGTCTGTCAAATCTTTTTATGTAGTCTCATATTAGAAATGACGATAATCAACTTGTATACAACCTAATGTACACAACGGAACGAATATTAATTCGACTGAAATTGTTTTGAACATAATGATGATATCAAATTTAAACTTTAATTCAAAATTTATGTACTTATCATAAATATCAGTAACGGTTGAAGAATTGCAAAGTACTAGTCTTGAGTTTTCCGAATGTAATCGTAATATCGCGTTGCTTTATGTTAACGCTTGCGGTTTCTGTATATTTCTGTTTCTTACAAATAATATCACAGATATAATCATAAATAATTTAAGTTATTAAAGTATAGACTACATAATTTTATTTAATAAAAAATTATCGTTATTAAAGTGTACTTTTAATATTAAATAACAAAATATCATATTTCTTAACCTAAGCAGATATTTGAAACAATGTATAAAACAAATATTTAAAAAGTTTTATTATATATAGATATATATATAAATAGATATATTGTATTAGATAGAGAAAATAAATTTTAACCATCCCTTACATGGCCAATGTGCCTCCAACTTAGATGTTATGTCCCTCGTGAATTTAGTTACACTGGCCTAAACCAGAAAACAATATATAGAATTGCTGCTTGGCGGTAGAAAAAATGATGGTACCCACCCAAAATGAGAATAATACAACATGTAAAATAATAATTCAAAACTACCAACTCCAACATTTAAAGTATCACTGCGGTATAGTTCTCTAGACATTGAAGGATGTATGGCTGCTATTCATCTTCTCAGATTAAATTTAATGAGAGTACTGTTACACTTAGCAAATTACAGTATGTTTTCTGTCACCTACACGGATAACCCGAAAACGACACTAACGTACATTTATCATAAGGATAAGTGCTCACAGAATTTAAAACAAAAACATGTGTAAATCTTTATATAAATGTCTAAATCTTTATAAAATATATTCTTTGATAATTTTGTTCCGCACCGGAATATAGCTTAGATTAAATAAACGGTTTTTTTTTGTAACTGCATTTTTTATATTAAAACAACTCAATTTTGATCATGGTGGTTTTTCTATATTTTGTTTCTCTGGAATGACACGAATACACGAACTTTTTATATGTATGTAATCTCTTTATATACTTTAACTTTACTCCTACAGTTTCGATATCAGTTTCGCCAGCATTTAAGATACCATATTTTGTGTATCCACATACCTAGTGTCATAGTGTCAAAGAAATTAGTTAGATCTATTTTTTTTTTAGGTTAATATTTAAAAAGGTAAGAAATATATAGTACAATTAATTAGACGAGCCAGTTGACGTGGGACATCTGTGTGCTTGAACACGTCTGTTTTTCCTGAGTCTGGGTGTAATTATTTATATATGTATGTATTTACAAAAGAAAAGTAGTATATGTAGTATATCAGTTGTCTGGTTTCCGTAGTACAAGATCTGCTTAGTTTAGAATCAGATTGAATGAGAGAGCCTTGTGTGAATAATGTCCCAGGATATTATTATTATTAATACGATATCGAAATTAAGAAATATATATATATATAATTCAAACTCAAAATACTTCATTCAATATTGAAGTATTACACTTACTTATTGATTGTCAAACTGGAAACTACTACCGGTTCGGAAAAGAAACACCCAGCGCTGAGAAGAACCGGCGAAAGAAACTCAGCGGGTTGTTTTTTTTGTCTTTTTATATGATTTTTTATAAAAAAAAAAACAAAAGAAATAGCCATGCGGCGATCGTCTCATTCCCAAGGCGTGCTATCATCCATAAATTCATTAATTGTATAGTATGCCACACAAGCGTTCCTTTACAATTTTTTTAAAATAATAATTATAATATATTTTTTTTAAATAATAATATATTATATTTTTAAAATAATAATAATTTATGACTCGTGACACCAATAAAAATATGATTTCGTTTGTAATGTACATATTGGGACCGAGATAGTTTAATCATTTGTGTGTGTATCCTACGCCTAAGCGAGTCAGTCGTAATATGAGCGAACTCACGTTTCACTAATATTGTGCTTAGTCGCCTATCACCATTGTTATTTTGGTCACGAATTCGTCGCACGTCGATAGCAATACCTTAATAGCCCATGGGAAGTGTTTGATTGAATCACAATTTTGTGAGATGCCTCCATGATTATTGGCATATTGGCTGAAATACACAAGTTAGATATTATGTAATGTATATGATAGTTATTATATATCAAGTTATTTAAGGTTATTTAAGGTAAAAATAATATTTATCATCAATTTTACCAACTTGATATATACATGAATAATATCACGTTTATAAAATTACAAAATTAAAATAACTTTTAGGAATAATTTTCAAACTGTTTTGCTAATTTACAACACTTTATTAAGCGTATAATATATTGTATGAATATGTAATAATCTTAGTTATTTTTTTGAAAACTTTAATGTCTAGAATAAAAATTTCCGATCACATTTCTATTAAATTTATAAACTACATTTATGTTCTTGGAATATAAATTTCTATCACAATGTCTTTATTGTACGCAAAATACGCTCTATATTCAAGTAAGGCAGGCAAATGGGTCACCTGATTGTCGCTAGTTACGTTTGCTCAAAGACGTTTCAAGAATCACAAACCACTCCTTACAACCGCAATCTTTGACCACATCTCCTAAGTCTCCGTTCCTGTTATTACCACAGTTCACTTAATCTCCAAATCATTATACTGCAATAGTTAGTTAATACGTCGTAAAATATTTAACTAGGTATTATTATATTTACTCAGGTATTGCCTTGTGGTTTGAAATATAATTGGATGGACGTAACAGCAGATTACCAATGACCTATTGACAGTGGGAGGAGGAGGCTTATCATGGTATAGAAAGAGAAGACCGATGTAATGAAAAGTATTTTGCCAAATTTTCATTTTAAAATAACATTCGCCTAAATAAATTTTAAACTTATTTTGTTGAACAAAATCTGGGTGACTTTGACTGTAACAAACATTCCCAAAAATAGTATTATTATAATGATCTGGATAATTGTTTAATTTAACCATAGCATTAAAATAATATTATGGCTTGCGAAGCTTACAAATGTATACTCGTCCGTACTTATTTCCTAATAATAACTGTATATTACTGTGTATTTAAATAGTATTAAAATATGATACTAGAAAAGTAAATATCTATACGAATATTATAGACCGAATCCGTAGACAAATCTTCTGATTAAAATAATCTTTTCAATTAATGATGAGTAATAACGACGTAGTCATTAAATTCGGTCATATTCAACGAAGACTAGCCCACTTCGTATAATTTATACGCAAAAGTGTATTTACAAACAAAACTTTTCAGTTTCACAGGCCTAAGAAATATCAAGCGCTTTACTGACAGTAAATTCTTTTCACGCAAGTGTACAAGTGTGTGTGTTTGCAAATTTATATTCGAATATAGAACTATGTGATCCGTAATAGTAATAATAATAGTAATGTCCTCTGGACCGATTTTGGTCACGGCAGCCAGTCTCAAGGAAGATTACTTGACTGCGCATTACATATTAGTGCTCAAGTGTACAATTACATGTGCACTTTCTATTTCTTAACTTTCATAATCCGATGGGAAGGTATCTATTAATATATTACTCGTAAAACTACTTTAATATGAAGTTTAAAGCTTGGAGTTCATTTAGCATAGATTTTACTGACACATTATTATCCACTATATGTACATACAATGTGTAATTACGGGCACAATAGACATAACATCTTAATATCCAAGGTTGGTGGCTCATTGGTGATGTAAGCGATGGCTAACATTTTTTGGACTGCCAATGTGTAAGTGCGTTGTGACCACTTACGATCAGGTGACCCATTTCCTCGTACTAATCTATCCTATAAAAGAAAATGGAGAGCGGGAGAAATCTCTCTATACTTTTCCTATCAGACTCTAATAGCAACTCCTGTGTTAAATTTATTGAAAAAAATCATTTTCTTAAATAAGTTTCTTATATAAATATGTATATCAAAGATCCAAACAAATGTTTGCATTTATATTAAAACAGAACTTTGTTTATTTTTGTGAGAAGCGAACAAATTATTTAGCAATCTCCAGGGCTATCGGAAAATCAACAAAATATTCCTACGCACCGCAGGCTAAATTAATATCAAAGCGAGGTTATTAAGTTTACTATAAACATTTACTTTGATTGGCATAAGTAAGTAAGTAAGTAACAGCCTGTGAACGTCCCACTGCTGGGCTAAGGCCTCTTCTCCTCTGTGAGGAGAAGGTTTTGGAGCTTATTCCACCACGCTGCTCCAATGCAGGTTGGTGGAATACACATGTGACAGAATTTCAATGAAATTTGACACATGCAGGTTTCCTCACGATGTTTTCCTTCACCGTCAAGCACGAGATGAATTATAATCACAAATTAAGCACATGAAATTCAGCGGTGCTTGCCCGGGTTTGAACCCACGATCATCGGTTAATTCACGATTCACGCGTTCTTACCACTGGGCCATCTCGGCTTTGATTGGCATATAAAAATAATAATAATTAATGAACTAAATTGATTGTTATTGAAAATAAAAATAAGAAAATTAAACCTTATTTACTACTTTTATTTAAAATTAAAGTAATGATGACAGTTTAACAAACAGGACAATTTTATTTAAATTTATATATTTTTTAATTTATTTTAGTCCCTCTAAATACAATATCTAATAATTAACATACAGGAAATAATATAGTGCATACACATGTTTATTTTGTATTCCTTGAATCTTAAAAACTGACAAGATAGTAGATCTGTATGACTGGAGAAAGATCAGCCGCTTAACATTTTATGTATGTTCCTAGGCATGATCTAATTGCAGCGTTAAAAACTAACGCCGATAAATTCGTAATACTACATGGCAACCACGACCACTCTGACAAGAATGTCACGAAGAAGATGAAGAAAACAGCAAGCATCAGAAGAAATCAGCTAGAGTACCAATAAAGAAATTGACAGCAACAACAACGCCAACGCCACCAACCTTGTGATGGTATAACCAAGATGTTATGTCCCTTGTGCCTGTATTTACACTGGCTCACACACCCTTCAAACAAGAACACAACAATACCAAGTACTGCTGTATTTATATTGTAATCTAACTATTAAATATCCAATATGTTCAAGTATAATACAACCATGGAGTTCGTAATCAAACAGAACTTGCTTCACATCAATCTCAAACTGTTAATGAGTTTCCAAAACCGTTTCCAGCTCCAATATTTATTTATATTCCGACCTCACGTAACTATCATAATAGCTTCCATAGAACCTGAGTCTTCAATTATTATAATATATATAATTTCAAAATGATTATAATTAATTTTGTATTAAATTTCGTAATTTTCATGTCCTAATTCGATCGCCAGATTGTTGTAGGCTTATTTATAAGAACAGGCATATTTTCTTTGCTCAATCGAATAATTAGAATGCAATTTAAACATCTCCCCCTGTAGGTTCTTATTTCTAATACATTAAAAAAATAAGCTTGCTTGATAAAAGTTGCATAATTTTCTTTTCACAATTAATAACAAGTGTGTTTTTATAACTATGTTCTTTTTTTAATTTTAATACTCGAAATATTTAATAATAATAATAATAATAAATAAATAATTTAATACATACATATATAAAACACAATTGTATTATTTTTCATATTTGAATATTCTGGTATTTATAAAGTTGGTTTTGAAATCGTACGTACCCTTTTCTAGATCATCATAACATGAAAATGATATTTTAACACTTAGTAAATAATAACAAATATAAATCATAGTTTTATAAATAAATAAAATATTTATCACGATTTTATAAGTTACAATGTATTTCTACTCTCCAGCCTGTCCCTACTAAACAAGGGGCAGGTTCACACCTGCGTGCGTCATAATGGCGGTTCGGTGGTGGACGTCTCGTTCGCCACCCCTGTCGTAGCACGCAGAGTGTTGAACTGGAGGGTTGAGGAGGAGGTGGAGACTCTGTCGGATCATCGTTACATCCGATTCGAGATCTCCACCTCTCGCAGGCCGGCGGAACCCCAGAGGGTGCCGACCACGCTGCCGAGGTGGTCTCTTAGCCAGTTAGACCGAGAGCTGGTTAAGGAGGCCGCTATCGTGCAGCGGTGGGGTTCCGCGGGACGAGAGGAGGGTGCCAGCGTAGATGAGCTGGCGGGCCGCATGCGCAGTGCCCTCCAAGAGGTATGCGATGCGGCCATGCCGAGGACCCGGCGCAGAGTTCCACGCCGGCAAGTGTACTGGTGGTCGCCCGAAATAGCTGAGCTTCGGGCGACGTGCAGCCGGGCGCGGAGGGCCTATGTCCGCTGTCGAAGGCGTAACGGCTTCGACGCGGACCTAGAGGGACAGCTTTTGGCCATTTACCGCCAGCTGAAAAAGGGTCTGCAGCTGGCGATAATTCGGGCCAAAGAGAAGGCGAGGGAGGAACTGCTGGCGGAGCTTAACCGAGACCCATGGGGGCGACCGTACCGTAGGGTTCGAGGAAAATTCCGCACCCAAACCGCCCCTGTGACGGAGATGCTGCCGCCGGAGCTCCTCCTGCGCCTGGTCGGGGAGCTGTTTCCCCTCCCAGGCGAGTTTGTCCCTCCGTCTATGGCCCCTCGCTCCGTGATAGAGGATTTAGTGGCTCCACCACTGATCACGGAGCGAGAAATGGAGATGGCCCTCAGCCGCTTGAGGGCAAAAAATACAGCGCCGGGTCCGGACGGTGTTCCAGGGCGTGTTCTGTGCGACGCCCTGGAATACCTAGGTGCAAGGCTTCGGGAGCTGTTCGATGAATGTCTGAGCAGCGGGCAGTTTCCGAAGCCTTGGAAGCAGGGGAAGTTGGTGCTGTTGCCGAA
The DNA here is from genome assembly GCA_963151315.1 of Nymphalis c-album. Taxonomy (NCBI): domain Eukaryota; kingdom Metazoa; phylum Arthropoda; class Insecta; order Lepidoptera; family Nymphalidae; genus Nymphalis; species Nymphalis c-album. The sequence goes on from OY720601.1 coordinate 7,342,940, forward strand.
GGAGGGGCGACCGCCGGGCTCCTCCTCGGCATACAGGCCGATAGTGCTGCTGAACGAGACGGCCAAGCTGTTTGAAAAGATTCTCGCAGCCCGTCTCGTTCAACACCTCGACGAGGTCGGTCCGGGTCTCTCAGAGGCTCAGTTCGGGTTCAGGGCAGGCCGTTCAACGGTTGACGCCCTGAACGCCCTGAAGACTCGGACCACGGAAGCGGTGGCCCAGGGGAAAGTGGTCCTGGCGGTGTCGTTAGACGTTGAAAACGCCTTTAACAGTCTCCCTTTCGAGACGATCAGGGAGGCACTCCGATACCATGGAGTGCCGACCTACCTGGGGAGGTTGTTGGAGGCGTACCTCCAGGACCGAGAGGTTGTCTGGGTGGGGGGCAACAGGAAGTTGGTTCGGCGTCGAGTAGGCTGCGGCGTTCCACAGGGGTCGGTTCTCGGCCCAATTCTGTGGAACGTCAGCTTCGATTGGCTCTTGAGAGCTCCCGTCCTTCCCGGTATGGGGGTGTTCTGTTACGCCGATGACACACTCATCACCGCGACGGGGCGGGACTTTCAGGAGGCAGCACGCCTGGCCGAAGTCGGAACAACTCTCACCGTGGACCGGATTGAAATGCTGGGACTGAGGGTCTCAATATCCAAAACGGAGGCCCTCCTCTTCCACGGTCCCCGGAGAGGCCCCCCACGAGGGGCGGGTATCACCGTCCATGGGACGGTGATAAAAGTTAAGGCCCAGATGAGGTATCTGGGCCTGATTCTGGACGGAAGATGGAGCTTCGGGCAACACTTTGTCCAACTGGGCCCGAAGCTCATCAACGCTGCTGCTGCCTTGGGCCGCCTCCTACCCAACGTGGGAGGGCCGCAATCACCATGCCGGCGCTTATATGCCGGTGTGGTGCGCTCCATGGCGCTGTACGGTGCACCCATTTGGGTGAACGCTCTCACCGCTCAGAACAAGGCCCTTCTGCGGAGACCGCAGAGGGTCATAGCGGTGAGGGCTATACGTGGTTACCGTACGGTGTCATGGACGGCGGCTACACTTCTTGCGGGTGATCTGCCTTGGGAACTCCAAGCGGAGGTACTCGCAGAAGTGTACCGGTTTCGAGTGGAAGCCAGAGCGAGCGGTGGCCGTCCAGGATCCGTGGAGGTGGGACGAATCAGGGCTCTAGCCCAGCAAGCCCTGATTCGTAAATGGGAGGAGGACCTGAGGTCCCCATCAGCCGGCCTAGCGACAGTGGAGGCGATTCGGCCCCACTTGAGTCGCTGGGTGAGGAAAAGTGGCACACTTTCGTTTAGGCTGACGCAGGTGCTTACCGGACATGGCTGTTTCGGTAAGTACCTGCACAAGATAGCGAGGCGGGAGGTATCACCCTCCTGCCATGAGTGTGGTGCGCCTCTGGACACGGCGCACCACACCCTGACGGAGTGTGCTGCTTGGGGGCCTCAGAGGCATACCCTGGCGGCGTTAGTCGGCGGAGATCTCTCGCTGCCGAGCGTGATTAACGCCATGCTCGGCAGCGAGAGGTGCTGGTTGGAAATGGTCTCCTTCTGCGAGAGTGTCATGTCGCAGAAGGAGGCCGCGGAGCGGCAGCGTGAGGAAAGCGCCTCCGCTGACTCGATCCGCCGAAGAAGACCGGGGAGGAGGCGTCGGCGTTATGCGCACCTTCTCCCCCCGCCTTAATAGCCGCCGGGGCTAGGGGGGTTCCCAGTATCCCGGAACCCCCTTAGAAATGGAGGCCCGCAAAGGCGGGCCGACCGTCGGGGCGTCACGGTAGCATGCGCAAGCGATCCCGTGGCGCCCCTTGACCAGACGGAGAGGATACCGCTGGTTTTTTAGTGGGTATTCCGGTGCCTTCAGTGCCGGCGAGCCCCACATACCCCCCACTTCAAGTGGGGGAAACGCGTAAGGCGTTTTTCCAGCGGAAAAAAAAAAAAAAAAAAAAAGTTACAATGTATTTTACGCTCATAATTGAAGCTTACTGTAGAGACATATTAATCGGTAAAGCTCCTGCAAAATAATTAAAAACCTCCCTCTGGCTAATCTTAATTAAAGGCTAATATTTTCTGCATATTCTGCAAACAAATTCCATTAACATATATAAACGTAACTTATAATTAAATGTATTAAAAAAAATGTATATGAAAATCAGTCCTTTGATGATTTGTTAGCTTGTGACAAATATTATGAGAAATATTTTTTCACATTTCACATTTTAAAGAGATTTATTTTCTAATTTCATTAACCTTAAAATATATTAACAAAACTCAAAGGTCGTGACTAAAACGAAAATAACACTGCCAAATATCAAGTCGATAAAAGTAACAGTAACAGCCTCTAGAGATCGCACCGTTTGGATAATATGGTCTCCTCTTCTTTCGGGGAGATGGTTTTTAGCTTATTCCACCACATAGCCGATACGGAGTGGTGGGTAATTAAAATATGTTTTTTTAAGAATTATCGGATTCGCCTCATACTACCATACGTTAATGTTACTGCACCAGAAATCTTAACGAGACTATCAACGACAAATTTAATATAGAAAGTTTCAACACCATCTGATAAATAGCTTAAAAATCCATATGTGATAAACGAATAGACCATTTTGTCTTAATGTTATTATAAAAAAGAGAACCGAAATGGCCCGGTGGCTAAAACACGTGGATCGTAACCAAATATTGTGAGTTCAAGCTCAGTGAAGTGACACTAACTTTTCATGTGAAACATTTATATAACTGTTAAACTTTTAAACAGATTAATATATTGCCTGTTCTTATAAATAATTGTATAAATTATATATTATTTAATACACATTATGTACTTGTATTTTCATTTCATAATGAGTAAATGAAACTATCACTTGTTTTTAGTACATGCATATTCATTAAAATTTATAAAGATAAAAGACACAGAGAAAGGCACGAACATAATATGCAAGAAAAAATAAATAAACGCAAAAATGTCTCTCTCGTATGCAAAATCTTTTCGTATAATAAGTACGCTGTAGCTTTTGTGTGTATTTAATATTTCTTTATAAAAAAATTTTTAGCAGAATATAAAATTTTCGAAAGAAAATCCTTTGTATCAGATATTTCTACGAAATTAAATTTTAACATTATTATATAGAAATATTTAACTTCCGTCAGTTCCCTGTTGCTAATAAATAATAGCTTTGATAAAACAACCCCTTCGTTCTGAAATCTAGGGGTTATTTAACGTTAATATTGGAGACGTCATGTCAACGTCATTACAAATTAAATTAATTGAAGAAACATGAATTTAATAAAACAAAATGTTATAATTAAATCAGAGTAATCAAAAAGGATTTTTTCGTATATAAAATTAATATAGCGTCTCAATACAAGTTGTGAAACATTTTTCTTTTATTTTATAGGTAGGCGGACGAGTATATGGGCCACCTGATGGTAAGTGGTCACCAACGCCCATAGACAGTGGCCTTGTAAAAGATGTTAACCATCGCTTACATCGCCAATGCTCCACCAACCTTGGGAACTAAGATGTTATGTCCCTTGTGCCTGTAATTACACTGGCTCACTCACCCTTCAAACCGGAACACAACAATACCAAGTACTGTTGTTTTGCAGTAGAATATCCGATGAGTGGGTGGTACCTACCCAGACGAGCTTGCACAAAGCCCTATGACCAATAATAATTCTTGCGAAATGTGTGATAGAGACAAGACGATTACGTTGTCATTTTCTGTTCGTAATCATTATAGACCTACAAAACAGAGACGGTTATTAATTAGACCCATAGTCGGTAAGCAACTCCTTACACCGTCTTATAATAGTCCAAGTTAGACTTTGTTGAGTTACCTTCTCTAAATTGGAATCCAGCTGTAATAATAAAGTATTACTGGCAATCAAATAATGGGTGAAGGTTTTACTTAGACAGTTCTCTATTATGTACAGATTTAAATAAAGTATGGAAAAATAAAATTGAATTGATCACGCAACATGAGATTAGTCAACTGCTCAAATACAGGTGCAATCTCTATTCCCTAACTCATATAACTCGATGGGATGGCACATGACCGGAAGGAGGTCAGGCGCAGGACCAACGGCTTTACGTCTTTCAAGGGCACGGGAGTGTACACACTTCCAACTCTAAGGGCTGCTACTGAGAATTTACAACAGAAAATCTCAATAACATTTTATTGGCCTGACCTGGGATTTGAACCTAGGAGCACCAGGTCTGCGCTACTACGCCAAAGAGACAGTCAACCTAGTACCTACCCATACCTCAGAACCTCTCTCGATAACATACAAGCATAAAATGAAACGCGTCATAATCACCACATGCATAAGTTTTGGTACGTGAACGAACGCGTTGTATGTGTGAGTGAATTAGAAATGCATAACGCTTACGTCATTTATACATCTTTATACGCTTTGAAATTTAGAAATGTCTTTTCTCGATGAAGACCAGCCTCAAAAAGTAGCATAAAAAACTTAAACATAAAAAACCATCTTGATTTATACGCTAAGTGTAACCAGTCAGTATTTTTACAAAAAAAAAAACAAATACTTTTAAACTAGTTTCTTTATAATATAAATGGATATATGATAATAATTACCATATAAACAGCTTTATTTCCATAAGAACAGAAGTAAGTTTTATTATAGTAACAACATCATATATAATCGTTACTGGAGTACCTTCTTTATAGCGAGTGTTAAAATTTATTCGAAAAACTAATTCGTTAATTAGTAACGAAAAACCATTAGGGTAAATATGTCTATAAAGGCGTCTGTTATTATTACCTTTGTTTGTGAGTCCCATTAGCACTAACATTTTTAGAATGTATTTTTATTTATAGTATTTGTAGCAAGAAAGTTGAGACGTTTTTATAAAATCGGACGTGCAAATGGGCTATCCGGCAGTAAGTTATCACCATTGCCGATTGAAAGGCACCTAGAGAAATATTCTTACCATATCACCAATGCGCGACCTAACTTTGAAATTTAGATCTTATGCGCCAATAAGCATCAAAATTGTAAATGATTAAAAAATAGTTAACATTAATCAAAATCTGTGTTCACATACATTGTTTGTCGAGGAATTGAACATGTTTAAAAAATGAAATTAGATCGCCGACTATCAGCGTCCATTCCATGCCAATAGGAATTGGCCGAATAAACTTCGGTCGAAACATGTTGAACATTCCTCGATAAATAACTTCTAAACGAAATTAGAATAGTTAATAAATAAAGCAAGTACTTATAAACTAGAAAGCTATGTAATATTGATAAAAGGTATGCACTTAAAGTAGTATGTAGCGTTGGCTTTCAGTATAATGCCGATGTACATAGTTTCTATAATATTAATAAAATTCAAGTATGATGTGAGGCAAACTGCGGCACGTACAAAGCCCTTCCTTAGAAGAAATCTTTTCGCAAACTAATTTTCCGTCTTATATGAGTTTCAGGTTTTCTCGGTCTATTCACACAATCGCAGTATATTCGAGATTTATATAATATGTTATTTTAATAATATTATTATTAATGATATTATATAACAGCTTATATGCTATCGATATATAAAAATATATATATATATATACTTTTATATATGTATTTATTGTATACTTATACTTATATATAGTTATGTTAATTAAATTTGTATTCATCCTCATAAAAATTAACTACTACTAAATACTCACGCTTACTATATTTTACACTTTTTTAGTTTTTTCCTAATTTTCTTTTAAATAAAAGGCCTTATTTATAAATGATTTTTTATCATGAGATTGTTTGCACAAATAATACTAAAAGTGTATATTTTCAAAGTGATTTCAGCGAGTAAGATTAATATTGTAAACACTAAACGTTTGAATATTTTCATAATAATTGAAAATGTAAGCATACAAAGTTCGAAAATAAGCTGACTAGTTCTCAAGTATTAAGGACTAATAATGTTAAAGCGATCTTGTACTAGCTTAAGCAGCACTTTTGAAATACTTTCGATGTTGATGTAGGAAAACTTTAAGATTAATCTATACTCTATTAGCGCTTTAAAGTGCTACTCGATTTATTTGATTATTTTTTTATTAGGTTTAACATGTTCTTTGCGGTTTGGTTTATTTATAAAGTAAATGTAAAACTAAAGCGAAACTAATGGAAGTTTTATACTAATCCCTTTTCGCGTTAAGAGTAGAAGTTGTTTACTAAAGCTTTTGCATTCTTCTTTTGAATGTAATATTACTCATGTTAGAGAGAGAAAGAGAGAGTAATAAATTAATTTAACTGTAGGGGTAAGAAATGAGTGCAATTTAATTATAATTTGAATAACATCTAATTTAAATACTATTTAGAAGGATTGTGTTTGTTTGTAACCAGTATGTACTGCTGGATAGCTTTATTGTTCTTTCATTTTAAATAGCCCACAGTATTAAGTACTTACATAAATAAATAGTTATAGTGCGATGTAAATTATAACTAGCACCATCTATTAATAAAAAGAAATATTAAAATAACACTTGCCATTACGTAATTTGATCTTGAACATATAGTCACATTATATAATTATTCTAAATTAAGGGGCTAAAGATCTGATGCTTAGATCGTTTTATTGTATTTTATTTCAAAAGAACCAAAAATAAACTTATATGTATTTTACAATTTCAAAACCTAGGGTTACTAGGCTGTTATCCTTTGACTTGACACAATATTGACTTCATCTTCTTAGATCAACATCGTTAATTTCAATCAGTTAACATACAACATGTATTTGCAATGCAATATTTTTGCCATGTAATTTTAACGACTTTCCAGAAACTTCCACAAACTCTATGTGAAAAAATGTATTTATTATTGATCCGTGTTTATTTTTAGTTGATAAAAATTTTTGTAAATAAATATCAAATGGAAACATTTAATTTTATTAATGATATAAATTGAAATACTTTCAAAAATTATTCGAATGATTTTAAAATTACTATTTTAAGCAATATATTTTATCGCATTCTTTGTTGTTCGAAAATTAAATTTCAAATCTCATAAAGACCTGGGTATACAAGCTTGGAATTTAAACACTTTTTCATATAGCGTGTAATGTTAAAGGAAATTAAAAACTACATTTTTTATTAAATTTTTAACACAATATTAACATTTTAAGAATAACTGCTACGAAACTTTATTAGACATTTAAATTGAACGCAGATATCTAGTGCTCTATAATATTCATATCATAGATAATAATATTTTTATTGCATTAGTTATTTATTATCTGGACTGAATTAATGTATAATAAGGTCTTATGTGAAATTTTAAATAATTATTATTATTATAGATAGCAATCGTTACTAGAGATAATAATTTAATTAGTCACTTAACCTATTTCCAATAAATATAATTTGACTAACCTCATTCTAATATTTGTAGGTTGAAAAGAAATATTAGAATTACACGGGTAACCGTGTCGTATGAAATGTCTGGGGTGTGTCATATGAACGAATGTGCCTATTCATAATAGGCACATTGGTATTATGTAGTACGTCGAATGTATTATGTATGCTTTAAAGATTTATCGCTTTACCTGCGTCGGGATTGGGATGGTATTATAGTTATTCATAATTAACAATGTAAAACATTTTTAAGAAAGGTATTTCATACTGTCATCCAGATATTAAGCCACTTACAGATTTTTTTTTTTAAATTCAGAGTAAATATCACATTTTCCGATATAAATCTAAAATAGGAAATTTTATCAATATACTACTATAGAGGACATTGGAACGACCTGGATCTTTAAACCGGAACCTCGGGATCTATTATTTTATATCTAACCACTAGACCAATGAGCATGGTATGGTATCGTTTTTTAAGATATTATAAAAATGTAGAAAAATGCAAAAATAAGAGCACTATAAAAGCGACCATCATCGATATCTAAATATATATGTACGTTATTCTAGAATAAGTCTTCACCTCCAATTAAAGTAACAAAGGTTCACAAGTTCCGCGTAATTTTGAAATTTTAACTACATACCTTTTCATATTTAACATTAGCCCTAACTAATAAATATGATTATTACTGTCCCATATCTACATTCATGAAGTATAATAATAATTTTCTTTTTAACTTTTTTTTAATGTGACGTAGGCATTTTTAACCCTATAAACATGCTTAAGAAAAATCTCATTGGTCATATAAAACAGACTGTAGATGATTTTGTTAATTTATTCAATATTTTATACGTATTAATTATTTTAGATTTTAAAGTAATTGCGATACCTTAAAGTATTTTATATTGTTATGGCAGACTGTTAACCGAGTTGTATGCTCGTCTACGGTATTTAAGGAAGAGTAATGGAGGACTAAGATCATATTAATAGGAGTGCCTATTAATATGATCATAGTCCTACAGGAGAGGACAACTCCCACAATTTACAACCTGCTTCCCGGTTTTATTTAAAAAAAGTTAAATTTAGAAAGTTATGTTAGATGAGATGATGGACTTTTCATCATTAAAAAATAAGCAAATAAAGCGAGTATAATACTTTCATTTTTAATATTAAATTTCGATTTTAGACTTTAATGTAAGATCTTAACATAGCAACAATGATTTTTTGAACGCATATATTATTTATTTTGAAGTGCCAATATTTAAAGAGAAAATCATCTACTGACAAATCCACCTACATCCGTATTTCTATACATAAAATATTACTCATAATATTTCAATAACATTTTATAATAGCTTTTAATTTATACAGTAGAATACATGAGATAAAATCATTCATTTTTAAAATACTCACAGGACCGTTAGTTATAAAATTCTTTGTCGAATACCGCCGGCCTGATACAGGGCTAATTAAAATATGTCAGAATTCATTCCCGAAGCTACAAAATACGTATTGTAATTTGTTTTGCGTTTCGTTGATCATGTAGTCATCGCTCGTTTAACTACTGTTTGTATTTTTGTTTAATATTGACTGTTTGATTATGACTTGCTTATATTGATCCCCGTGATTTCATCTGAGTTTTTTTTTCGTATTACCCTATTTTTCTTTTCTTTTTCTCGTAAATCTTTTAATTTTTTTATGTCATTAGACAAAATGTGTTTCAATAGTTGTGATGAGGTTAGAAACATTATTATTATCAATATTACTCCGTTATAAATAAAAGAATAATTCCTTCTTGCAGCCCGTCTAGTCAGTTATTGTATATTTTCAATCGAAGTATTATGTTTGCTTTAAAAAAAGTAAATAATAGGAATTTTTATTTTTAATATTAATTTTGAAATTAATTAATACTTAAGATCGATCAATCATTTAAATGACTTGTTTAATAATAAATGTTTTCAAAATTAATAAATTTAATATATTTTTTTAATTTTACAACAGAAAATCATTAAATTTTAAGAATCAAAAATACTAAAATACAAAATTAGTTTAATTATCTTCGACCTCAATTAAAAATAAATAATAAGTTTTTTTATTTACCGATAACCCAATTAACGAACCGTAATGATATGAAATGATGAAAGGAAGATTCAGCCTCTTCATTATTTAGCTTTTAACGTCAGAGCAGCTTAATTAATTTTATGATATTTTTCATTTTTATTTTAAAAACGGTTTAGCAATAACTTTTAACGAGATAGGAGAAAATATAAACTAATTGTTTATCGATACATATAAATTTAATTTAATTATCGGTCTGAACTTTCAATATAAAATATTTTTAAAATAATACATATAATATGACTATTTGTAAGTTACAATATCGAAATAATTACTTTTAATTTAATTTGTCTTTTTGCCTGGGGTATCTTCAAAACAGGTAAGTCTATCAAAAGTTATAACAACCTGTTAAAGAGTTTTCTACCTCGGATTGTGTAAAAAGCTATGTTTTACTCGTGTTAGTTTAGTCTAACACCAATTACAGATTTCTTATTATTCCAATTGATTATACAATTATACGCAAGTAAAACCGCAGGTCATGTCTGGGTATGAATCCACACTTATAACTTACACGGTGATAACTACCTCGTTGGTCTTGTGAGTTTACAAGATTGTAGATCCTAGCGTGCAGGGTTCAAATAATGGAAAATTTAATTAAAATGATTGATACTCATTCAAACGTTTAAATATGTTTCATACAAAATAGCAAGATGGCGTCCGAATATTATTAAACGTAACACAGGTGTTCCTTAGAAATAGTAATACAAAATAATTGGTATTAATGATAAACGCACGAAATATATCTGGAGCTCCGCACTGTTTTTACGTCATAATATATTTCACTTTCGTAAATTAAGATTGATTATTACTGGATGAAATGTAAAAGTTATATTCTTATGCAAATATAAATAACAAAGAAATATATGAAAGGAATGATATGTAATATATCATGCCAACAGAATTAATTTTATTTTTGTATTGTTGGTAACTCAACGAAATAGGGCCACCACACTTCATGGACACACCTTTTTTCATGTTCATACTTTAACTAAATTCTTCCTATGACGTATAATTAAATTATTCTCAAGAGATGTCACGAGTCCTCTTACCAAACGTAGTTGACGAGTTGTAATTCCCTGTATGCACCGTGGACCACATATGGTCCTGAAAACGAAATGTTGTGGGGCGAGGTCTGCTCTAAGGATATTTGAAGGAAAAGATTATACACAACTGCTGGTCATAAAAACATTGCTGAATTATTAAAGTCCGGTGACAAGTGAATTATAAAAACTGATAATTTTTAATTGCCCTTAAAATAGTGCTAAAAAATAAGCTTAATAATGATGTGCCCTAAGCTTTATTTTAAATATAGGAAAAGACATTAGGGTTCTCAAACTATATAGTTGTATTATTGGTTTTTACTAAGTTAAAAACTTTTCGGAGAACGCATTTATATAATCTCTTAATCTAGACGGCTGGTAAATCGGTGAAGCGTATAAATACATACACTTCACTCAATTTATGGAACTTTCCATTTAAATTTATATAAAATTTGAATTATTATTTTATGGCACGTGGAGATTATTAGGGCAAAATAGGTCAGGTTAAGTGTTTAACGGGAAAGAACCCTCATCGGTTCTGTAGATTGTTCGGACTCCATAATTTATACATACATTTTTTTTATTATTATATCATCGACAGACTAGTGTCTAGTTTTATTGATTTTTACGTAATTACCATTATTCGTATTAACTGCAGTTAAGTTAAAATAATAATTATCGCCTAAAAAATTTCGCATGAAATACATATTACAAATATTATGTCCCCAAATACGGGTATACTCTGCAATTCCCGATGTGTAGTCCTATACTTTGATGGTTAGACAATCAGATATAGCCGGAGAGACCTCTGGCAATTTCCATGTGCACGTGTATTTCAGGATACAATGAAACAATTTCAACTTCATAACTCGGGGCTAACAATGAATTTTATTAACATATATCAAAATATGTGTTTAGGTACGACCCAGGTTTCGAATCAGTTATCTTATGATCTACAGCTTAAATATCAGCTAGGTACATAAGCCAGCCACCAAAAGTAAAATTCGTGCTCAGATTGTTAACAACATTATCCCAAAGGTCAAGATTGAATTAGCGCCTGTCAAAACGATAGACAGACGTAAACCAATTTATATCAAAGTTTATTAATAACCAGCTATGATTAAGAGCTAATATAAGCTAATTCTTGTTTTATGTGATTTTTATATAAATAATTTACGGTAAAATATAATATAGATATTGAGAAATTATCCACGCGCAATGCACATCTATCAATTGTACAAAAAAACAATAAGGATTAGATTAGAACTTTTAAATGTCATCATGTCGAAATATCTCTTGTATCTCGAGTAATCGAAAAAGTTATCGGATCTTCATAAAATGTTAATAGACTTTCGAACTCTACAGATATCTAAAAAAAAACAACTTTTAGACTATTCGAAAAGCGTTCGCTTCAAGCATATTTTACAAAGAAGTAAGTTACAAAGTATCCCAATCGAATTTGCCCATGTTTCATTTATTCATAGAGCTGTTAATTTCGTATATTTAAATTAGCTAACTTTCCAGCTTGTCCATACTTCGCGGGAAGTTTATTCAGAAATTTCATCGTAAGCGTTTATAGTCAAGTAAGTGACGATGATTTATTTAAAGTGATTCTATTCGACGCGGCATTTCAAAGTTATATAAGTCGGAAACTATTCTCGCTTCAACATAGTTTATAATGTTATGATGGTGATATCCTCATAACAAGAAAATCTAACTACGCGGGACATATTATAGTGCAGGCGTGCGTACGCAAACACAAGTGCTCGCTCTATTCTCTCACTCTCATAACGTTGATGTAATGGCTAATACGACACTACCTAAGACAGTTTAGGTGACAAGGACCAAGGGCTTCACATACTTTTCTAGAAGTGCAAGTTATGTTATGCTAGTTATATATGTTACTTTCTCACACTCTAAACTTATGCCCATATCTTAAACTATGAGGGGCGATTTAGTGTCATGATCTTGTTTTTGGGCAAGTTTCCATAAAGCCATACAACGCAAGATTTGAAATTGCCGCCATTTTGCAGTAGATTGTTGGGAGCCCTGTTAAAAGAATAATTTGATAGCTGAGAGTTAAGAGTTAGCTTCAGGAAAATCTTGCGTTAATTTTGGGGTCCATAATAACAGACTCTTATCAGTTTGTCACGTTATCGTGTTTCGAAATTAGATAATATGCTTATGTCGGGTATCACAATCAATATTGATTTGAATTAAACTACTTATCGTCGCTGTGACTTTTGTTTATTTGCATTAAATTGTGATCGTTATAAGTCTCTACTTGTAAGTTTCAATTTTTTTTAAGACTTACGACTACTTAGTATAAGTTAGTTTTTCCTTACTAGTATAATTGTCACTAGATGAACGAACAACATTATTAATTATTTTTAATACATTGACAGAAACCAAGCTTTTTAATCATCATTTTACGAGACAAAATAATTTATTGTATCATAATTAGTATTATTATAATAAAGCAATAAAACTGATTAAGTTATAATGTCCAAATAACAATATTATGCAGAACATGTTGTAAAAGTAAGAACCGATTCACAATTGAAGTCGAAATTCACTAAATTTTCACTAATTCAAACGAGCTAAAGAAATTAAGGCTATATACGATGTTTGCTTAATAGTAAATCAAGTGAAAAATGATTGATTGATGATACAAAATTGGCAATGAAATAAATCTATGCAGTTATTTTTAAAGTCAAATCATAAATATCTAACGATATTATAATGCATTAGTTAGTGTATTATTAAAGATGTATTTATTCTTAAAATACTAACTCTAATAATACGACTGTAATCAACTACCTGTAGGACACAGAACAGAAATACGACACGAGGGATAGAGTAGAGCCAACCGCTTTAAGTGCTTTCTGAGGCACCGAAGAATCCCCTCGCTATTGAAAATTGAAAAACCCAATCGATGGACCATCTTGATAGCAGCGTAAAAAATCTAAAAGAAACACAATCAGTGGGGAAATATTATTAATGTTTTTCTTACCCCAAGTGAGATGTCTTGTCATTTTTTTTAATTTACGAAGTACATTATGTTTTTACTTTTAATTTTATACTACTCACCTAAAGTGTTCTTAAAAAATCCCAAGAGAGGTTTTTTGAAGTGAATGAAAAAACACGAAATTAGCGTTTTGTGTAATGTTATTTTAGGATAAGTAAATTCTTCTTAAGATACTCTTCGGGCTCGTTTAAGGTTAGCTCTCCAAGGTTCTTAACTCTATAAATACACCTCGATATAATAAAGAGTGTCATTCATTAATAAACGTTGGAGATATTTAAATTGAATGGTTTTCTTGGTAACATAAAGGAGGGAAATTGTATTTCCCAGCTATCCTTACATCCACTTGCTTATTAAGTCTCTAACGCCCTTTTGTTAAAATATTTAAGTATCCTGTAGACCATGCTCTTAAAATCGATAAAAATACCAATTTAATTATTTTTCCATGGCTAAATGTACAAACAGATTAATGAAAGACGATCTCCGGAATTGTGTACCGAATTGATTCGTATTGTAAATCAATATTAATGCGGTCTAGACTGAAAGAGATTTAATAAATAATTACTTATGCCTTTTTAGAGTTACGGCACTTCAATTTTTTTTAATATAAGGTTATAATCATTTGCTTGTTTATCACACATCCGAATAATTTTCTTAATCAAATATAATTTATTGTCAAACTGCATGCCGCAAGCGCAGAGCGTACAGCTTTCTCAGTGCATTTTTCATTCTTAAGAATTAAAAGAATTAAATCATAAATCTTTAATTATTACACAATATGTTAAATAAATTGATTAAAATAATACAATAACTTTTTTGTATGAACACGATGTAAGTACATATCTAAAAATAAAAAATAATCTACTTTAAATAAAGACAAGATGTTAATCACATCGCCAATTGACGTTAAAAGATATTTTAATTTGCTTAACAAAAAATATGATTTGATAAAATGATCATCGTTGGTATAGTTGTATCGCCTGATCAGAGAGCTAAAATCCTCCAGACTGATTTCAGCCACCGCGGCCAATCTCAAGTGAGATTAGCCAACTGCGCAGGAGATATTATAGTGCACTAATGTTTGGCAAACACAGGTGCACTCTCTTTTCCTTAGCTCTCATAATCCGATGGGACGGCAATCCGACACGACTGGAAAGAGTTCAGGCGCAGGACCAACGGCTTAACGTGCTTTCCGAGGCACGGGAGTGTATACACTTCCAACTTCCAGACTCCGGGCTGCTACTGAGAATTATTTTACAGAAAAACCCAATAACTATTTATTGGCCCGACCTGGGAATTGAACCCTGGACCACCGAGTCTGTGGCCTTATATCTAGCCACGAGATCAGAGGCGAGAGCTAGTGGGTGCTGTGTACGGTGCTATCGATGGTCCTCTACGAGGCGTCAAGTGTGGTCTCATAAACCGTTAGACATACGCCAAAGTCTCCATGCGAGCAGTTGTAGTCTCCTTCTGTGAGACCGCCTTAATACAGAAATCGATGGAACGCAATTAGTAAATTTAGCAAAGAGTTCAGTAGCTGAGAACGTAGTCGTCACCTTATCCCTCCCATAGCCTCGACGCTTTGGGCTTAAAAGATGGGCCAAATGTATTCAGTTTCTGGTAGCTCTTAAAACTACGACAAAAGCTATTTTCCCTTGGATCAAGATATCTTTGGAAACGTCCATCCATCGTTATCGTTAACACTCACATGCCTTGGAAAGCACATAAAGCCGTTAGTTCCATAAATGCATTCTCGATGGTTGTATTGGATTATGAGAACGAATAGAGAATGCATTAGATGCACACACACTACTTAAACATCGAACTACCGACGGAAACAGCGTTAGGCTTTATTTGGCCTTAAAAATAGGTAAATGACACGACGCTTTTCTCATTTAAGCCTTTTAAGAAGAAAAAATAGTGTGCGTGCATTAATAAATACTCTTTATTCTAACATTGGTGTGTGGATTTATTCCTGGGTTAAACTGACAAAATTTACTTTTTTTAAATTTACTTAATAAATACTAGAGATATTATTTTCTAAGATTATATAATATTACGATACTATAGTATATAATCTGAAAATTATTGAATTATTAATAAATGACGGAACCTCTCTGATAATCAGATGAATAGTCAACCTCTAAAAAATAAATTATCCAAATAGTATTTTAATATTAGCGCTTATCATATATAAAACATTTACGCTCACGGCATAAAATTTTGTGGTTTGAAATAGTAATTAGCTTAATAATTGTTTTATTTTAATTAAACTCTTATAGAATTAAGGAAATTAAAACGCATTTGCTGGAAAAAACGCAGTGAGAAACCTAACAAATAAAAAATCTATTTACTAATATTAACTTAATTCTATAACTTACCTCACGTCAGGAGCGCCCAAGTTTTGAAATTTAGTATTTTACAGCGACGTAATTATGAAAATTAGATTCAATATCTATATAAGTAATAGTCAACAGGTAACAAAGATATGAGTATTTAACAACAGTTTAAATATATTCAAAAGTACAACAAACGCGGGTTAAAGGGCTCGCGTATCACGATACGATAAAAGGTCGTTCGTAACAACAATAACACCGAGAGGAAGACTAAATTAAGTATATTGAGGATACGAGAAATGAAGGCAGAGCGGAAGCGAAAAGTAGACATCACAGGTAGTTGGAATTATATAATAATATATCGAGTGAGGAAAACATAAAACAACTAAACTTTCAGATAAGATAACACGGTACAAGATCGCGCGCGACGTGACTCGAGTGAGTTTGGAAATGGTGTGAAAAGTCTGCAGATATTCAACAAGTGGTGTTGCGAGGGCGGCCGTCGCGGGCCAGCTCGGAGGACCTCGCGGCGGGAACGTTCGCCCGCGTGTGTCCCGAGCTCGTTCCCGCCTCGCCGTCCGACCTTCGGGTGTGTGCGCATTCGCTCTGACGATACACCCTTATTACATGCGCGTCAGTGTGGGTGCCATCCCCGTTCCCGCAATTGTATCAATGTGAGTGTTTATTCTGTTAGTGTGGGAGCGTGACGCGCCTACGAGTCTAGCACAGGTGAGCCCGGGCGGCCCCCAGCTAGCTCCTGTCCTATCTATACCGCTTTTACAATGAAATGGCTGGCTGAACATAAACTACTTGCGTGATCCTACATTAATAGACGCGTATACTTATGTGTTGCTACACAACGCTTTGTTAGTTATTTTTTTCTGGTGCTAATTCATTTTATATTTTCAAAAATTATCTCGTTTTGAACAAACATAATACATTGGTTTTAACATGAAAAATCAATAAGTCATTTGATTTGAAATGTTGTTATTATTACGTAATGTTCTGCATTATATATAATATTGTAGAGCTAATCACTTGACTAAATTAGATTAAGAGATAGTTTGGTAAATTATATAATTGCTAATAACTAATTAGTACAAACTATTACCTTGATAAGTACTATTTGTCGTTTAAATTAACAAAAGTAGCAATGATTTAGATTCGAATACATTGCCATTGTGAGATTAACCTTTTTCACTACAATATTTTTGGAACTTATTGTT
Source organism: Nymphalis c-album (assembly GCA_963151315.1). NCBI lineage: Eukaryota > Metazoa > Arthropoda > Insecta > Lepidoptera > Nymphalidae > Nymphalis > Nymphalis c-album. Next base: position 7,360,050 of record OY720601.1, read on the forward strand.
CCATCCGTTGTAATTAAATATTTTAATTCCTTTTGTCTTTCGTAAAACTATGTTCATAGGTATATGTCTTAATTAGAATAGATATGAAATACCATTTACATTCAGTTAATAAACTACGAATCACTGCAGGCTATTTTAACTAAATAAACTTGTTGAAATCATGCTCTACGACACTTGCTACACTAGCTACGGCGTAGTGCCGAGAGTTTGCATATTGACTACGGAAAGGAGGCTACGTGCTACGCCTTTCAATGTTAAGGCAGCTTAAGAGCACTCTCACTTAAATGGTTATTGAGGTACTTTTAAAGACCATAGAGCATATTATACATTATTAAACTTTTACGAACTATATAAAACTTTATTAAATCATTTATAAACATAAATAAGTATGGACATTATATCAATTGCATAATAATTGATATATACTATAACAAATATGTATTCAAATGCAGTAACGTCTAAGATTTGCATCTCATCATTTTATATCATAGTGAATTATTAATATGACACTTAATGAGTTTGTTCAAAAGTTATAAAGCTAAATAAGCGATCGAACCGTTTTTAACAGACACGAATATTGATTTGTCTCTTCTCTTCTTTGTGTATGTTGCCACAGACTATATTTGAACCAGAGAGTACGGTTTTAGCTGCTTGTAATGTAAATATCATTGAATTTGTGCTTTGGAAAGTTTTTCAATAATTAAAACAGATATGGGTCATTATGTTCAAGTTTGATTCAAAAAGTAGTTTTTTACAGTTTAGATTTACTTACTATACTTGTATAATGTATTGGTACGCTTTAACGTAAAGTGCTTCTGCCAATATGTTCTACAAATACGTACAATATATCTTTACCACGTTCTTTATTTTATGACACAGGCAAGCGGAGGACTGTATGATGAGTAAATGGGCCACCTGTAGACATTGGCGCTGTAAGAGATATTAACCATTACTTACACTGCCATTGAAGCCCAGTGGCTATAATGCGTGAATCTTAACCGATAATCGTGAGTCCAAACCCGGGCAGGCACCGCTGAATTTTCAAGTGACTAATTTGTATTTATAATTCATCTCGTGCTTGACGGTGAAGGAAAAAGTCGTGAGGAAACTGACTGCATGTGTCAAATTTCATTCAAATTCTGCCACATGTGTATTCCACCAATCCACATTGGAGCAGCGTAGTGGAATAAGCTACAAAACCTTCTCCCCAAAAAAAAAAGGAGAAGAGGTAAGTCCTCTTCTTGTGCTTGTAAATAAATACGAGCTCACTCACCCTTTTAACATGGTACAGCTTTGTGCAAGCTCGTCTGCTTAGCTTACCACCCACTCATTAGATATTCTACCGCAAAACAACAGTATTTGCTATTGTTGTGTTCCGGTTTTAAGGGTGAGTGAGCAAGTCATTGCACAAGGGACATAACTTCTTATTTCCCAAGTTTGGTGGCGCATAGGCAATGTAAGCGATGGTAAACATCTCTTGCAATGCCAATGTCGATGGGCGTTGGTGACCACTTACTATCAGGTGGCCCATACGCTCCGCCTTACTATACAATAATAAAAAATAAAAAACCCGTATCACAAAAATATTAGTGTCTGTAATTAAATTTCAATTATACATAATATATTGTAAAGTGGTTTCACAACCTGAACGGTAAGTAGGATAAGTTACTAATTATTATTGAATTCTTGATGCATCAGTCAAATAATACACAAATAAATAAAAATGAGGCTGGCTTTTTCCAGATTTACAACAAAACTGATCATTTAACTGATGCTATTTATATGTTGCAGATTTTTTTATCGCCCGGTCGCATTTCGAGTTATATTCGATATTTCGAACGAAATAGATTCAAAACTAGTGACTAGATGTCAAAACAGTTTGTAATGCATAATAATATTGTTTTTAGAAATCCTCAGAAATCATATAAAATGACTCCTCAGAATTACTTGTAAATAACATTTTCACATTGCAAGCAATACATGGATGTCAACTGAAGATAGTTGAGTCAATTCCAAGCTCTGGATTTTCATGTGCTCATAATCGTACTGATCAACGGAAAAATCACAGTGAGGAAACCAATATGATATTCTGCTACGTGTGTACCTTTCAACTCAACCACACTAAAGTTGCGCCGCAACTTTAGCTCACAAACCCAACATAGTTGCATTTGTAGATTGTTACATTTAATTTACATGATATTTACTATATTATGTATGGTATTTGTTAATTATACAAATATTTTAAGAAATATCAATATAACATACGTACAAAAGTATAATTTCCTAATATTTATAGCCTGGTAATAAAACTCATTATATAAGAATTAGTATTAAATGTTAAGACATTTTTATTTAATTTAAAAAATATTAACATATTTAATAAATTGGTACTTATTTAGCTCACTTAATATGATTACTCTGATTATATTTTTATAACACGCAATTAAACAACTGATGAAAACTGTATGAGGTACCTACTTATTACTGACAGGCTAGTTACAAAACGTAACGTAAGGTAACCTAACGTTTTAAGCGTAAATGTGGTATTAGTTATATGAATAATTGATATAATATACGATAGATTATGATAAAGTATAGGTACCTAGTTACCTATATACTTAAAAAGAAAGCTATACTTAAATAAAAATAAAACTAACGACTAAGTGTTTATGTTATGCTATAGGTAATATAAAATTAATTGTCTTGCTATGATAAAAATGAATAGGTACTTATAGTTTGGCTTTGAAATGTAGGTATAACTTTTTTTTAAATATTATTATTTATATATAATGATATATTACGTATTTTTTATTATACAAAATAGCTTATTATTATGACACTTAAATGAAATATTATTCTAAGTACGAAATAAGGTGAATTTGGAATGGTCATTTTTATTTCTCTCTCTCAGTTTGGTCCCATAATCAATTTTAAACTTTAAAATAAAAACAATTTTAAATGTTCTAAATAGGAGAAAATTGTAATGTATTTGAATGATGCGAATATTGCGAATGTACATTATTTTTCTCTTAATATAACAGAAATATACTTTGAACATGCTTTGAAGTAAATAAAAACCATCCTTTTGTTACATTATAGGTAAGCTTTTCGCAAGAATGCATGTATCTCAATAAAAGTTATAATATTCTAGAAATTTATGTATTCTTTTTTAAAAAAATATAAATAAGAAGCTTTCGCGACAAGCTTGTTAATTATATAAAATTATAAATTGTAACTATTATACCGTAATTATTTATTTATATTCGTTTCTATACTGTGAAAAATTGAAAAGTTCTTTCTTCTAGAGACAATAGTGGGTGAAGAACTAGGTCATGGTTAGGTATCTGGACTAACTAAAATCTAAAATTTCAGATCTGTAGAATTATTCAGCTCAGCATCGTGCAGATGACCAACAAACACAAATGTTGCAACTTAAATAAAAGCTTTATATAAATAGTAAAAGTTTAAATAGGTACAATAAATTTCAGCATTGCATACTTTTTTTATTTTGCTATATTTATCATAAGAGCCATCTATGAGACGTCATCTGAACTAGGTTTTCGGTAAAGATGAGAAAATTAAATACTTTAATAAAATATTATCGAATAAAATTAAAAATGTGTGTATTTTTATATTTAAATATTATTATTACATATAATACTTTCTTTACATATTAAAGCACTACGCAACAGCTGCTAATAAAATTTCTATGACATCTGTCACTGTCAATTATTTGCTATAATGCAGCGAATGCAGCGTCGGCACTCGGCAGTCGGCAGTGTCAAGAAGTTGCCCCTGGCCTGTGGCCTCTTCGTTTTTCATTTCACCTGAGATTCGATTGCAAGGTTTATTTATCAAAACCAGTCAGTTTACCTACCGATCAATGGATAAATTTACAAAGCAATTATAAAATAATGTTGTGAGTCAACGCTTAATAGAAGACCGAACGCGGCGAAGAAGGACGTGTGTTTTATTCACGGAAAACCGACATTGATATAGCTTTATTAACTATAAGATGTCTTTTGTTAACATCAAAAAACAATATCTAGCTTTCGGGATGTTGATTTTTGTTGTATTGTTTTTGTTTAATAGTCGACCAGCTATTCAATGTCAGTTTACGCCAGAAGTATCAACATATGTACCTACAATCTACGGGATAACTCCAACGTACGCTAGACTTGCTCAAAAAGCCGACCTTACACGGTAAGATTTATATTTTCGTGATGATTTTGCCCTTGATGGCTTTGTTGGTATTTCAACACATTTGCTTAGCTTCCAATTTGGCATTAACCCATATTAACCTTGGTAGGTACATCTTTTTATAATGAAATCAATTTTATTATATTAAAGTAAATAGCCAAACTCGAAAAAAAAAACAAAATTTAAGGCATCTAATATTTTTGAAATGAAATATCAATAAAATGAAATATAAATTTTTGCATTTTCTAATGTCCACAACATTTTTTTATATAGATTGTCACAGACCTTGATGCTGGTGAAGAATTTTCATTGGATTGTAATTGAGGATTCTGAGACAAAGACCAGTTTGGTTGAAAACTTACTTAAGGAATCAACTCTAAAATATACACACCTCAATGTGAAAACGCATAAATCAAAACATTCAACAGTATGTATTATTTATTAATAAATAGTATTCAATATACGTCTCATAATAGCAATTGTTATGTAGTTATTTTGTATTATTTGCATCACAATGTCACAATATTCAAACTTATTTTGCTCTGTAGTAAGATACATTTTTGTATTTAAATAGAACATTGTATTATTATAAATAATAGGAACAATATTGATATATTTTAAAGCATAATATGGCTTAATATATTAGGTTTAGACATAACCCATAAATTACCCAGGGGAAGACCCTGAGTAAAAGCCCCCTGCCTGTGAATACTTTCAATATACCACTCCAGTCTTGGTTAGTGAATAAACAGCCCGGTTTCATCAAGTGAACACTTGCCTGGATGGGTATTATTTATAGAGATCTATGTGCAATATGTACAGAGCCACATTGGATTATTAATAACCATACAATACTATGATTTTATTGCTTAAATTATTTCAGGTGATGGATGTCAATATATGTGTTTTTAAAACAGAAACGATCACCACTAGTTGGTACTGTGTATGTTCAATATTCATAATATTATTTGATTGTGTTTGTGTGATTTATGTTAATCTCTTATATAAGCTGAACTATTGAGGTTTCTTTTTCTTATTAATCACATATTAACACATAAAAAAATAGCACCTGTTTTGAAAAAAAGTAAATCTTCTGATCTACTTAAAAATATATTTTAAATTTAAGATTCGGAATAAATATATTTTACTGTATATCTAATCAACTTTTTTTATCTATTAAGTAATCTTATTATTATTTGTTTTGTTTTGGCTATACTAAAGTAATCATTTAATTTTGTAGCTATTTTATTTTTTCTGACTCAATTTATTTTAAAAATACTAACTGGTAGTAGTTAGATAATCGAGCAAGATATTTTTATATATTCATGTTTTATAATTTAAATGAATAGTGGAAAAACTCTTCTATATTTATTCTAATAAACAATTTTTTGTATGTTAAAATAATATGAAGATGATTATATTTTAGGCCAGCGGTGTAGAGCAGCGAAATGTTGCTCTCAATTGGCTTAGAGGACATTTAAAAAATGCTGATGACAAAAGAGGAGCAGTATATTTTATGGATGACGATAATACATATTCTTTGAAAGTCTTTGACGAGGTAATTATATTTATAATATAAGTTTTTACCACGGCAACAATTATTATTCATCAGGATAATAATGCAGTTCAATTAAAATCCATTAAAGCCAAGTCATATAGAGCTTATAGCCAATTTCAGGTTTTTTGGTAACAGGCTTAATCTCTATACTATTCTCTATTTTGCATGTCAAATAAGTTTTGAATGAACTAATAACCTAAAACTTTGCTTCTGTAGAGATAAAAGCACATTATTTGCAATACATACTAAAAAATTAATGTGATTCATTGGGTTTTGTAACCTATCAACTTATGAGATGTTTTTTTCTTTTAATAATACTCTAAAATTTTCATTTCTATCCCCACTTGCTATTAATGTACTTTTTATCATATAAGTGTGATAGTAAGTTGATGGAAATAATTGAAATTTAGTGGATCACTTTATTTCTTATAATAATTTAACATTTTTATTTGATGATAGAGCTATAATAAAAAAATAAAGTTAGGTACTACCGTTAGGCATTATATGGTAACTACAAGCACAAAGGCCATAACATCTTAGTTTCCTAGGTTGGTGGGATGAAGGAAATGGTTAATATTTCTTACAGTGCCAATGTATATGAATGTTGATCACCAGACCACCTACTATCAAAAGATCTTTCCGACAAACTATTTTATATAAAAATAAAGTTGGAAGTTTGTGCAAAAAATTTAAATGTACATGTCTCTATTATAGTTCATTATTCTAAAATGTATTGCACATGCCTTGTTAATAAGTTTATTGTATTACACATTGCTATTATACCTAAGAATAAACAATCTCTTCTATTAAATTGAGATTAAATATTATACTTGTACATTAACAATGCTATGAAATATGTAAACAATAACATGACACATTATATTGTCTGATATTTAAACTGTTTATAAATAACAATATTGTTACAAATCGATTTCATACTAACTTACGATATATAAACATAACAGTTTAATTTTTAAATAGTTGACATTGCAAAGTATTTCTATAGTATATCTAATTTGATGTCATTTTGGACTTATGTGACGAATGTGGTGGATAGTGGTGCGCAAGTCGACGCGGCATACTTTGATATCCAAAAAGCTTTTGATATAATTGACAATGACGTCCTGTTAAGTAAATTTGCTTTAGTGGGGTTTACTCCGCTATTACTTAAATTTTTTGCTAGCTACCTTTGTAACCGAAAACAGTATGTACAGTATAAAGGTTTCACCTCCGAGCCATACTATACTTATTCAGGTGTAAGCCAAGGTAGTAATTTAGGCCCCTTGCAATTTTTAATTTTAATCAATGATCTACCAAGGGTACTTTCTACGGCAAAATGTCTTTTATTCGCGGATGACTTGAAACTTTTCTGTAGCATTAAATATCCTTCAGATTGCATTATTCTTCAAAATGATATATATAATGTAATTAAATGGTGTAATGATAATAAGTTAAAATTTAATGTAAATAAGTGCTCAGTTATTACATACAGTCGTAGTTTAAAACCCATTACAATGAATTATCAATTGGATGGATTAAATATATCCCGAGTAAAAACCGTTACAGACCTCGGGATGAAGATTTCAAGTGATTTATCATTCCGTTGTCATATAAACAGTGTGTGTGAAAAATCATTTAGAACTCTAGGTTTTGTACTAAGGCTAGCTTATCATTTCCAATCCATTACTGCAGTTAAAATCTTATATAACGCCTTCGTGAGAAGCAAACTAGAATATAATTCTATTATTTGGAATCCGCATGAAAAGAAATATGTAGAAATGGTAGAAAGTATTCAAAGGAAATTTATTCGGTGGTTATATAAAAAACAGTATGGATATTTCGTAGGTTATCCTATAATATATCCCAGTTTATTGACCTATGACCTATGAGTATTATGACCGGCTATAACACTCTGGAGCTCAGACGTAACATAAGTCTTATTGTTTATTTAGTGGAGTTACTGCAAGGGCGTAAAACCAATTCTTTTATATTAGAGTCTGTACATCTGCATGTGCCCGATGGTTATGCAGTTGCACGTTGCCGAACATTATTCGCATTGCCACAGTGTAGAACTGTGCTAGCAAGCCAGGCCCCGCTTACTCGTGCGCTGCGCTTGCTCAATGATCTCACTCATGAGTGTCCGGAACTTGATGTGTTTCATACGCCACCAGCTAAGTTCAAAAATACTATAACTTTTTTGTTAGATAGTAAGCTTAGGTAGTTTAAAATATATTGTTTTATTTTACTTATGTTTTATGGTATTATATTTTGTATTGTTGTATTTTTATATTTTTTGTATTATTGTATTATTGTATTTATTTTTTTAATTTTGTGTATTCCTATTGTTAATAACCCGAAAAAGACGACTTGGGCAACTGTAATGTTTTTTTCGGTATGTGGAAAAGTAAATAAATAAATATCTTGTGTATATGTAAAAAGAGATGATTTTACTTGATCTTTATTTTACAAACTTTATTTTACAAAATTATACTCTATTATTAACAATATTTTAATATCGTTATTTGTGCATGATTGTGGTTTTAACATAAATTATATTTGAATATGTAAATGAGACAATTGCATTGTATTCAAATATTACCTTAAATTGTTTCTTGCTTAGTAAATCTTGTATATTTTTTTAAAGCTCTAAAAACTATGATAGAAAAGGCAAGATGGCCCAGTGGTAAGAATGAGTGAATCCTCCCACGATCAAGCCCCGGTTTGAACCCCTGAATTTCATGTGCCTAATTTGTCATAAAAATTCATCTCATGCTTGGCGGTGAAAGAAAACATTGTGAGGAAACCTGGCAGAATAAGCCTTCCAAATCTTCTCCTCTTTTGAGGCCTTAGCCCAGCTGTGGGACATTCACAGGCTGTTACTGATACTGATCATGTTATCTATTTTTAATATAATTATTCTACTAAATAGAGTAATATAAAATAGTTATTAAATTATATTTTGATTGATAAATATTTTGTTATAAAATGTTAAGTTTGAATATTTTGTATTCCAGATGAGAAAAATCAAGAAAGTAGGCGTGTGGCCTGTTGGTATTGTAGGCGGGATGCGAGTAGAGATGCCTCTAGTAACAGACGGTAAGGTCTCTGGTTTCAATGCAGTATGGAAACCATTTAGACCATTCCCTATTGATATGGCTGGCTTCGCAATAAATGCTACGCTATTTTTGCTTCATCCAGAGGCAAAATTTTCAAGAAAAGTCCAGTCCGGGTTTCAGGTTTGCACTATTTTACTATATTTTTAAATTTATAAGAAAGCGCGAACTGTAATAATATACGTAGGATGAAAGAAAACTGTATTCATATCTTTGTACTTAACCGACTTAAAAAAAGGAGGTTATCAATTCGTCTGTATGTTTTTTTTTTAAATTCAAAAGTGCCTTTTAGTGGTGTAATTAGGGATATGGATAAGTAGTTTAAAAAAAAAGAAACTTAATAATTAGACATTCATTGACTGAATTGTATCTAAAAGTATCGACAAAATAAACTATGAGGACCAATGATTGAAAAAATATATAGGAAATTATAAACGTAATTAACACTTTTAGAGAATGGTCGCTGACTGGTCATGGTCACTCACGGTGATAGTGCGTCCTTATCACGAGAGCTCAGAGCTCTATTAATTTTACTCCGTTAATACACTAGGTCAAGGAAATTCAGATGTTTTTTTATTTATTATTAAATATATATTCAATCTTGTGCAAACTTACTTGTTGTTTCAATTTGCACATGTTGTTTAATTAAATTCCAATTTGATGCTTAAAATTGCACCGTTGTATACATTGATTGAGAAATTATAATTTGAACAGTAAACAAATATTAATTTGAAATCTAGCGTTTTATCTGCGGTTTCATTCGTGTAGTTCCCGGTCCCGTGGGAAGACGGAACAAAATGTAGCCAATGTTACTCGTTGATATAATGTACCTTTTCATTGGTGAAATAATTTTTTTTATCGGTTTACTGGTTCAGGCGTGAAAATGTAACAAACAAACAAACTTACATTCGCATTTAGTTAAATTAACAAGTCTTATAGTAGTAGTAGTTTACGGTTAAAACTGTTCTACCTTTAAGGCTTAAAATTGCTTGCCAAATATAATAATTTTAAACAACTATATAATTTACAGTTTAATTATATATGAACTAAAAACATGGGTCTAAGGTCAGAATCGATATCAATTTTTTTTATCATACTTTCACTTGTAACCCACATGTCACTATCGTTATCAATAACTTCCTTTACGTTTTTTGCGTAAATGTTTTATAAATAAATCGTGTTTAACATAACAATTTATCATGCGTAAATATTATTAGTGATAGCTTTTATATTATTGTTGTGGAACTATAAAATGTTTGATATATTTGTTGTTAAATAATAATAGTTGGTTTTTTTAAAGACTAACGCTCGGATCGTCTTATGGTTAGTCTTCCTTGGCCCATAAACGTTGGCAATGACATTGTCACAAGAATAAACCACTTCTTAAACCTTACATTAAGGACTTAAATGAAGGATTCAAATGACGCTTTTCAATTAATCACTGGAAATTATATACATATAGTAGTTAGAGATATATACTAATATATGTGATTCATAAAACTTATCCCGAAAAAAAAACCTCGCACGAAATAAAAAAAGATAACACCTGTTTTCAATGATCACTTACATAGTGCAATGAATAAGTATTGTATAAACTAAATTTAATAGAATATTGGTTTGGGATCTTTTTTAAAAAGGCGTTTTTTTCGTTGTTAGAAATGAAAGTAATAAAAATACGCTCAATTATTCTTACCTGACCTACGCTTGGAAATGAATTAATTAGCGCCCGGGCTATGTAAGAGCAGCGCTTGTGCAAGCTCATATTTTATCCGTATCAAGTATAATAATAATAATATCCTTGTTGTTGTAATGGACATGTTCGCAATAATAAAAATAATAGACGGAATTGTGGAAATTAATTGAATAGAAGTTAATTGTTTATTGATATTATAAGTTTTATCATACCTAACTTCTGTAAAATTCAAAATAAGTACTTGTATGGTGCAAGCGAGATAGCTGCTATTATATGACGGCTAGGCGGGGATAATATAATTCGAGCGGGGAGAGATCGAAGTCTTAAACAATTGATAATGTGCTTATAATGAATCTACAAGTAATGTCCTTGGTTACTCAGATATGTTTTTTTTTCTTACACTGGCTCACTTACCACAATATATTATTTTAACATCTTCATACATATAGTAACTTAATATATATACATGTGTGTGTATTTTCATATTACAGGAAAGCGAAATACTCAAATATGTTGCAACGAAAGACGACTTGGAGCCCTTAGCGGAGAATTGTACAAAGGTATATGTATGGCACACGCGAACTCAAAAACCTTCAATACTTAACCCTAAGAAACTAAAACACCCCCCACTACCCGATGATCATATCGAAGTCTGAACCGACAATAAAATACTTACGGATTCAACTGTATTAAGTTAATAAGCGTTGATCGCTTTGTCTTGTGAAATAATTATCTCAACATTTTAATGCAGTAAAAATTTAAAAGCCTTTTGAAATATTGACGGTAAATTTTAATATTGCCAAAAAAAATGTTATACAATATCTGTCTAATATAGAAGTAATGTATGTTTTTAATAATCGTTAAACTGCCATTGCATTTATGTAAGATATTAAATTTATGAACGACTTGTATTCATTGATAATTCCCAAAAACATTTGTAAATTATTTGTATTATTTAAATTGGTTCATTATTATTTTCGATAACAAGCGGACAGATAATAGTTTCCTATTCAGGATAGGATAATCGAATTATTGGATACTCAATATAATACTTTTACATATATATGATACTTAACGAGTTGATTAGAATTTTAGGTATAGCCTATTATGTAGTATATAGATATTAAGATAAAAAGTGAATTTTATTTGATTATAGATTAGTGTTATTTAAATTATCCGTATTTAATTAAGTCATATATATATGTTAAAATAACATATTTTAATTAATATATACATGTTTTATAATTAGAATGAAATCCGGTAGTGGGCCAAGTTATGGTAATTGGTCGCCAACGCCCACAGATATTGGCGATGTAAGGAATATTAACTACTCCTTACATCGCCAATGCGCCACCAACTACCAAAATGTTATGTCGTTTGCGTCTGTAGTTAGACTAGATCACACACCGGAATCTAACAATGCTTCTTTTGGCGGTAGCATTTATATGAGTGGAGCATCTACTCAGAGAGGCCTGCACAAGGCCCGACCACCAAGTGAAATTATTTAATTAAATCATATGTTATATGGTATATTTTTATTATAGGCAACGGTTTATTTAACAGATATATTTTTTTCATAATTGTACATCAACAAGGCCGATTATTGACTTTGTTGAATGCAATAAGTGTAATTTCACAAATATGCATAATATTTTTGTATTCCAATCCAATCCAGTATTATTTTTGGGTTCTCACTTATCTCCAATTTTTTGTGTCAGCCTGTCTAGAAATCTCTATTTTTTTTCTCTGGTGAACTTTATTATCTGTCATTTGTCAAAATTCGCGCCAATATTTTTCATCAATGCTATCAATACTTCAAAAACTTAATAATGTTTATTTGTATTTTAGAATTGTATTATTTTAATAATTTATAAACGATGTGTTTTCATTTATTATATTTTAATTTAAATATATTATTACTTTAAGTAGGGCCAAAACTTTTTTGTAAATGGCATTAAGTATATTAATTATAACCTAAAAAATATTTGAAGTCTATTAAATTTATTATTTATTGTAAACAAACTCGATTTTTTTACAGTTTGCAAGATATTAAAAAGGCATAACAATGAATATATTGGCCAAAGGCCTTGGCCAAAATAGGATTTCAAATTAATTATAATGTTGTTGTGAAGCTACCAAATTTATTTGAATCAAAATCTTCAAAGTTAGCTACCCTAGCTTTGCCACGCTTAACTATAGTCAACCTACTAATATTAAGTAATTTAAAAGAACGTGTTTTTAATCAAAACGTATTATCGTTTCTTCGTTTGTCTGTTTTGACCGTTTGCTTAAAACAAACAAATGAAAATGTTTTAGAGTCACAATCTTACAATTACGTTCATTTGTATATCAATAACTATTAACTAAGAATACTAAGATAAAACATTACTAAGATAAAAACAAACTAACAAATGAACCGTGAGTTTTCATAGTATTATCATAATTATCTATTACTGTAATTATGTACGTGATTTATGTCGTCATTTACCGAGTCACAGCCGACATGTTTGATTACATTGATGAACGTGTCGTGATTTCGAGGTGTCTTTTACGTAATGAAAACCAGTCTTCCAAAACAATTCTCTAGCATACCTCTGTATGATTTTATACCATTAAATATACTTCATTGTGACATCATAAGTCATAACAATTTTTTTACGTTAACGTTACATTACGTAACGTTTATTAACCTTTACTTATATGCCTGTTTGTCAAAATCTCGTTAGTTTTAACAAATTGTAAAGATCAAAAATATTAATTATACTTCTTTGTAGCTTCCTAGTCGGATAGAAAATAATGTTTTTTTTATATATGTATGCATGTTATCTTGACTTGTATTCAAAATTACAAACAATGAGGCCTAAACTATGTCGTTAAGAATTATTAATATTGTAAGACATTCCAAGTGAGCTTGATAATAAAAACAAGGCAATTTAACAATAAAGTTTTACATTATAGGATAGTAACATATAAAAAAACGCATATTTCAGGAATTACAAGTGAAATAGAGCTATTAAAAATTTTATATCCATGTTTTTATTAAGGCATATTGTAATATATACCTTTTTATTAAATTAGTCTTTGTAGGAGATACTTATTTCCTTAGCACCTAGTTGTCACAGACAATTAATTAGTATTTAATCTGTGGCAGGTAAGCTTGAAAACCATGACATTTAGTTAACAATTAGGTATGTATCATGGTAGATTTTTTATAATCGGATTTATAACCCTCATAATTACAATGCTAGTACCGGGTACTAGAAAGCTCCGTTAATAGATAATAAATAAATTATCTAACAGAATCGGCAACAAGCAGGCTAGGCAAATTAAGGAGATAATTTTGAATTTTATTTTTTCATTAACTCATTTATTTATATATTTGACGAAAGAAGCAATTTTATTATGCGTTAAATTTTAAAAGATATTTAAATTCAATATATTATTTTGTATTCGATTAATGTTTTATTTTATCATATTATAAGCAATATGTAGCTTTAATATACGCATAATAATTTTGTATGTATTACATGACGCTCAAATCTACTTATCGGTCTAAAATTAGGTTAAGATTTTCATGTACTTATGTAGTTTTAACCTTATAGAGCAAATAATATAATTGAAATGTGTAACGAACAAACGACTTGTCCCATTTTTTATGTATAATGAACAAAAATGTATTTTTTTTTGTATGTCATTCTCTTATGTATATTTGTATACTTTAAACTGTATCAAATGATCTGTACTATTATATAAGTCGAAAAAAATGCGTCTGTGTTTTTTAGATGATAGAAATAGTTGGAGACAAACGCATTAGGTTTTATTGATTGACATTTTCATTAATTTACAATTTAATTATAAGAATCGCGATGACCTATTCACAGTGTACATCATTTGACATTGCAAACAATTTTAATATCGAACTCATGATCAATCTCTCAATCAATTTTCTGCACTATAATCTTACTTTTATTTCTTGGCCCACTGACGTGACTTCACAGCACAGGATTTACGCTCCGACAATTCCATCCAAGTTATACTTCAGTTTTTTTTCTACTTACCGAATCCCAGGCAACCTATTAATTTTACTGTGATTTCTGACAGACATTTCTAAAATTTATTTACTTGTGTGTTTATGAGTTGTACATGTTATACATAGTGATTGAGATATGTAGTGCCAATTTCCATATGATTTTATTTTTCACTTACTTATTTGGAAAGAAAATTTAATTATGTAACCCTGTTATAGTATTAATTATTTTTTTATTGCATTATATAGAATCACAAATTTATAGAAAAAATACATACTAATAATTACCGTATTCTTTTTTTATATTTAAGAGGCATATTACCAAATTTCGTATCTCAAAATTAGGTATTTACGCACGACGACGATTCGATCGGGCTCTTGAGTTTACGACACTGTACTGTCGCTGTGACTAAGCAATCTTGATACATTTTCTATTATATATTTTTTTACTTATATTTTGTAATATTGTTCATTTTAATAAGCTATATTTATTTTATTTCAGTGTTTGTGTATGTTTTTTTCATTTTGTGATTTGAGTGGGTTGTTGTGTATAATTGAGTTGTTATTCCTTCACGTTGATGCCCCTAGCTATTCGACCGCGGCTTCGCTCGTGTATACTATTTTTAGAATGATTATGCATTAGCTATTAACTTTGCTTTATATATTTTTTAAAATCATTAGGTAGTACCTAAAGCATTTTAAATAAAAAAATTTATTGGTATTATACATTAATTTATATATTTTTATTAAAAAAAAAAAAACATCTATTAATGGCATAGATCTGGCTTTTAGAGAGACGATTATTTCAGGAAGCATACACTCATTATAAAAACGCGTTAATTTAGGTAACATTTCGGTTTTCCAAAAATTCTCATCCTTATTTATTTATTTATATACCTATGCTTTATTGTACACACAGAGATACAGAAACATACAGTAATGGAAATAAAATAATATATTCCTGTAGCACAAAAGGCGGTCTTATCGCTAAAAGAGCTATTTCTTCCAGACAACCTTTGGGAGAAGGACATGAGCTTAATAAAGCGGTGGAGGTGTACAAATCAAATAAATAAAATATTGTTTTATTTTAGTACTATATATACTACTATTATACTATATATATTTATACATATAAGTAGCTACACACATACAATAAACTATATACATGTACATCATTACATAAACTATATATAAATAGAATAAAATAATAATAATAAATAAATAAATATGTAAGTAAGATAATAAAAATAGCTACGACAGTTCTAATAATAGGCAAAAATGCGCGAAAACAAATAAAACCACACCGAAACAGATAATTATAAAGTTAAATAGTACGCCTTGAGTCGGATTTTAAACGTATTGATCGATTGAGATTGTTTTAAGTGAAGCGGTAAGGAATTCCAAAGGCGAACTGTGAAATTCTCGTCCTTGTGTACCCTCACTATTTTTAAACGATGATCCGAGCCGGTCCACACCTCAAATAAGCATATATTTCTATCTGCTATCTGAAGCTACATTCTAGCTTAGTCGGATAATAAAACAATTAGTCAGTTTCGTCAAAAAGACGTACATACATACATACTCTTGAAACACACAACCAGCATTCTAGCGTAGTCGGTTAATAAAACAATTAGTCAGTTTCGTCAAAAAGGCATGCATACATGCATACATACATACATACTCTTGAAATACACAACCAGCATTCTAGCTTAGTCGGATAATAAAACAATTAGTCAGTTTCGTCAAAAAGACATACATTCATACATACTCTTGAAACACACAACCAACATTCTAGCTTAGTCGGATAATAAAACTATTAGACAGTTTCGTCACAAAGACATACATACATACTCTAGAAATACGCAACCTACATTCTACCTTAGTTGGATAATAAAGCAATTAGCCAGTTTCGTATAAAGAAAACAAAATTATTTAATATATAAAAATTAGAAAATTACTTCATGATATTAATATGATCTACAATAGGTAGTCGTCGCACTATACTCTTTACGTACGTATCGTGCGGCGCGCACAAAATCGACATAGGTCCTACCTCTATAAGCGCTCGCGCAGTACTGAATTCGAATGTTCAAAGCATCGCATTTTGTAGCAATTTAGGAGTTGTAATTATGTTATTTTTAAAGTATTTTAATTCGTTATTTTTTTAAATCATTAAGAAATTTAAATTCTTTATGAAATAACGTTAATTTTGGTATATTATTTTCCTAATAATAATTATTTATTAAGGAGAAAATCAAGACGTTTTCGGAGCGTTTTTAGTAGTTTTAATGCCTTTTAATGTAATTTTTTTTCATAGTTTATTTATACAAATATCGAAATTTTGTAGCCTCTACGGAATAAATCACTGTTTAAAGTATATTATGTAATTTTTCCATTCAAATTGGTCAGCACAGTAGTTCAATCTTCTTACTCAAAAAAGTGCATTCGCGCATTTTTCGTCAAACCTGCCTTGGGAATTGTTATTTTGTATAAAAAAGCAAAGCCTAAATACAAAAAAATGAGCCGCTATGGTTTATACTAATAACTGCTCTTCATTTTTCAATAAGTTCAATATTTCAAAGTCGTTTAGTTTCCCAGAATAGGAACGGCGAAATATACCGTTTAATGAAAAAATGACGGTTAAAAGGTAATAGGAGCCTTAAACATTATGGATTTACTTTATTAAAATGTGAAAAGCAAAAATTAATTTGTTAGAAATTTAAATATCTTCACTCACTCACTCACTCACTTCACTCGGGATGTTAAAAAAACTTTGCATTAGTCAAATCTAGAATATTAATTAAAAGTAAAGCTGCCAATGGAAACCGTTACTAATGATTTTATATAAATTAAAGTAAGGTATCAGTAATTAATAAACTAAGTATGACGCATCTCTTAGTATGTATATAAATATATTTTAATTAAATTAATATTCTATTTATATTTTCACTCTAACTAAGCTTAATTAGCACTTGCATATTCCGATCACTGATTATAGTGTACTAATTAAAATTATCACTTTGATTTCGTATACGCTTCAATGAGTATTATGTTCATAATGCAAAATGATTATTATTATTTAGAAGTATATAAAAATTACAAAATGAAAGTTCCGAACAATATAAAATATTTATATGATATTATTGTATTGATATCATTTTGTAAATAATGTATTACATTGAAATATTGGCGATGTGAGTAATAAAAGATTTTAAGAAATAGTATTATTTGTTTTTATTTACCTTGTTTTTTTAATTAAGGCTGGTACAAAAATAGTTGTGGCAAATATAAAGCAGTACTTAATTACTGTAACAAACCTATCCAAGCTGTCTACAATTAGTGATTAAAAGGATTGATAAATATTTCATATTAATAGTATATTTAATTTATTTTGTTTTCCCATATGTCATTGATATTGTTATAATTTCTAAATAAGTATGACGTAATATTTTTCTGTTAAGTGGTAACTGCCTTTCAATGTTTTTAAGTTGGCAGCACGGTCTTTTTTTAAAAGTGCGGGAAAGAGGAGTTTTAAAAGATATGAGGGGGTATATTAAATGGCTACCGGATATTTGTTTTTATTATTTATGAACAGTATCAACATGGCGCCGACCGCTTCTACCGTAATAGTTCAATTCAAACATTAAAGTCACTGTAAACCACGATGTTTAACCACTCTGACTCTGACAATTCAGAAAATAATATGCGACGTTTAGTATAATAATAATAACAATTTAAAGATTTATTATTATTATTAAAGATCTTACATACCTATGTCAGTTATCAACATTTCATCGAGAGTAAGTGATTTTCTACTGAAGTAAACAGCTGATGTTTAAATTTGTTTTTGAAAAGTTGTTTCTTTAATCTGTTGTATGACGTGACTGTGAGGATTTTAAGAGGCGGACTTTTCATAATATACTTATAAAAAACCGTAATTGTTTACATGTAAATAGGTATTATAATTTTATCTGTATAAAACATATGTAGTAGCTTGGAATACAACATCCAATAGTTTCAATGTCATCATAGACAAAAAGAACAAATTGAAACTAATCAAAGTATATTATATTTAAATACTTTTGAATCGTTCTTAAATTTTACGAGATCGTAATAAAATGTAAAGTTGTCAGTGGTAAAAGTCGTTGGTTTTGGAATGTATTATTCTACTGCGAAGAACTAGCAAGCAATATTAAGTAATAGATACTCCTTTCCATTACTTAAATAAGGTACAGTGTATGTTAAATAAACAATTAAATTTATATATCCTGTCTGGGATGTTATATCCACGAAATTATTTACCAATGCTTTGAAATACGACCCTAGATTGGAGTGGATATGATAATGAAAGCCGCAAGTACACAATCGATTTGCCGATGATATCGTCATCGTTGCACAGCACTAAAGGCACAAGGGACATATATATAACATCTTAGTTCCCAAGGTAGGTGGCGCATTGGCGATGTATGGTTAATATTTCTTACATTATAAATGTCTATGACAGGTCGTGAACACTTTCCATTGAATGGCCAATTTTCCCGTCCGCCTACCTATAAAGTAGAAAAGAGTCTCTGAGTACCTACTTAAACAATTTTAATGATGTGTTATTTATTTCTATATTTTTAATTTATTAAACTTGAGACGTATTTTCTCCGAGAGAGGTTGAGATTAATAAAAAAATGTAATCTATTACTTGTAAGAATAGGGCGGATCACTTCAAACTTATCTAATATAATTTGAACTCGGTAATTCGTTGTTTTCAAAAAGTATTCCTCTTACCCAAAGGAATCCTTAAGTAAAAAAGGTAGGTTCTTAAGAAGTACTTATATAATATATAAGAACGAACTTTGTTTACTTAGTAGTCACCTACTTTAGTTTTATTATTGGATTAGCTCAGACTTTCGTAGAATATACACAAAAAATCTCCTTGGTACTTTTTTTAATAATAATAATAAAAGTCACATCAGCTATGTTATAAAACTTAGCAATTCGTAAATTGATCTTCAGCTTTTTCAATAGATGAATATAGACTTTCAGCTTCACTATGAAACAAATAATAATAGATTTTTTTTAATAGATAAACACTACAATTCTAACTTACATATATAAATAATAAAGTCCGGGATATACAGTCCTATGTCACTTTTCTTTAATTAGAATAAATTCTAGAAAACTAAATACTTAATTAATAAAAAAAAATTCTAGAACAATATTGTTTTTGAATACTCGTATGATGTAATTTGGGTTCATACATACATACATAGCTAGTCATAGCATGTCATATTGGTGGTTGAAAATTCAGGTTTCTAGCTTTCTGCACAATAAAGTTACAGGGTTTCGCACATTATTTTATATCACTTACCTACTATTTACGTGGTACCTTTATGTTAAACGTATTTTCTCTTTCCGTTTTCTGTTACATATCTAAAGCTGTTGATAATTACGCTTCACATCTTAAGCGAGTAATGCAAACCACGTATCTAACCTCCGAAATACGGATTCGCTTACCGGGTCGTTTGCTAAAATAATAAATTTGCTTAATGGCTTGGCGAAATTGAAATTTCGACAGGTAAATTTAGACAGTTATAAGTACATAGCTGTAATATTTACGAGCGAGCTATAAAGCAAAATGATAATCTTTAATTTGATTCGGCAAGGTAATACAGTTTAAAATTATAAGTCTATAATTCAATATCTATATAGGTATTTTTTTGTTATTGTAATGAATAAAATCCATTATCAACGAGTTACAGGAACTGTTTTTTATTTATATAAAGATACATCATACCTTTAGATTTTAAGCAAACTCACCTTTTTATATTGTTGTTGTTGAGTTATAAATTACAACTCCGTCGCCCGAAACTGCAAACCTTTACCACATACATCTAACCATTCCAGTTCAGTCACAATAACTGCATTTTGCCCAATTAGTCAATCAAAATACGAGTAGTATATGATGTGATGTAGTAGAAAATGATGTCATTTTTATCATTATATTAATTATTCAACCCAACTAAATGGTTGTATGATAAATGTCGATTATGAATATTATTTAAATCGGATCTTTCGTTGTGAACGTATGTGTTTAAAGTGAAAATGTACTGCGGGATGAGCTAACTGTATTTTTTACCTACAAATTTTATTTATTGGAGATTGTTGAATAGTATATCTACTTTTTAATATTTGTTTTATTATTTTAAAACTTTAAAACGCTCATTAAATAAACAGCAGCTGCGGTGTCTCTCGAACGAACTCAGAACGTATTTGTCCTTAACACTATACAATGTAAATTATCTTTTGAGCTACGTTTGAGCTAGAGCGAAATGAAAACCTTCGTGTAACTAGCAATTGAACCATAAATAACATTTTTACTATTAGGGTTCCGTACCTCAAAAGGTAAAAACGGAACCCTTGTAGGATCACTTTGTTGTCCGTCGGTCTGTCTGTCTGTCAAGACCCTTTACCTCAAGAACGCGTGGAGGTATCGAGTTGAAATTAAAAATATATCCTTAAGTCTGCAGTCTCTTGAAGCTGTAAAAAAATGAAACATCTGAGTTAACGTAAAAAAAAGATATGGCCGTTTATGCCGCAAAAAACCGTATATTTCGACACTCAAGGAAATCAAAATTGATAGAGTATTTCCGGTTGACCTAGAACTATGAAATTTGGCAAGTATAATTCTCCGTCATATACTACAAGTATAGGGAAAAATCTGAAAACTATACATTTGTAATTATAGGTAGGCAGCCGGCAGGTGTTTTTTGTAATTTTGGTGTATGTAGTACCTAACAGTTTGCACTGTTATGCATACCTGCTTATTTAATTAAAATTTTTGTAATTAAACAACAACAAATCTGCATTAAATTTGGTTTGATTAAATTTGATAAATTATGTACCGAAAAATTTGTACGGAACCCTCGGTGGGCGAGTCCGACTCGCACTTGTCCTGTTTTTTTACTTTTATTTCAAACAGGTGAGGAGTATATCTAACGGACACACTAAAATTACGTAAAATGACTGCACTTTGTTATAAATTTATAATTATCGTGAAATGTATAGTGCTTTTATCGAGGAAGGCTCAAGGCTTTTTTTTATTAATTATATTTTTATTATTTATACGCGGGTGAAACCGCGAGGCACAGCAAGTCATGTATAAAGTATAATTAGTAACAAGAAAATAAACATTGAAAAACAATTTGTGCTGTTGTAGGTTGAAATATGAAATTTACCCATCATAGTTTCTACCCATCAAAGACTTGATATGCATAATAAAATACCTGCTTAATTATTTTTTATACAAAATCTTTTTTATCCTTATAAATTTATTTTCTTTATAGACATTTTAATGAAAGTTACAACTACATGTATGACTGCAGCACTAACCCGGATAATGTGTTTAAATCAACCTTAATACGGTTATGTTATGGGAGTTGACTAATTAGCCATGACCACCCCTTATCCGATATAATTATGTTAGCAGTCTTAATCACATTCCGTACTGTATTTCCGTGGTGTGAAAGTGTATTCATATTGAAAATAATAATTATGAAAAAACATTGTGTTTAGTCTTTTAATTTTTTTTGTGAAGGAAGCCTGACATACTTTTAGCCTATGCACCAAATACCATGCCATGTGGAATGCTAGGATGGAACGTTAAAAATGTAGCTTGTTAAAAGTATGTATGAAGGTACGCTATATTTAAAAAAGCTTACATTTTGTTATTTCGGTCACACGAAGCTAAAATATTATCATTTGCTTAAAAATTTATATATTTTATAAATGATAGATGTTTTACCATACAGATTATTGCAATTATGTTCCATTTTTTATTAAACTATATATTTTCTGTCTTTTTTTTTTACGGTTGCGCGGAAACTAGTATTACCTATATAATTTTAATAGTCCATCATCTTTCGTGGTAAACAGTCGATCTTATATAAATAATACAATGCGCCCCACAAAGGGTTGGGACCTTTTATGTAAACATTTATGTGAGTTTGTTGACAGAACAGATTCGAACAAAACTGAAGTAAAAAGTTTTGCTTTTCAACAAGGAGCTATGAAGTTATTATGACTTTACTTTATATGTAATGATTCAATAAATCAATTACAAATCTATATTTGCTAATCAAAGCTGTCAGACGTTAATTATAATCTTATCACACACTGTTAACATCATGATAATCAATTCAAACTCATGCAAAAGGGTTTATTCAATTAATATAATTATAATAATTAGACTCAAATTGCCTCAAAGTATAAAAATATTTTTTTTCTCATTTATCGAATTCTCGATTTTTTAAGGTAGACAATATGAGTGTTTCACATAAATAAAGGAAAAAAAAACACATAAATTACAAAACTGTTCTCTGATATGTATAATGACATACAAATAAATAATAAGTACATTGCAGTTAATTTAACGCAATAATACATTAAAAGGCATTCTTAAAATACCTACTAAAAAACAAATTCACAACATAAGTAACCTAAAATGTTAATTACGTTATTAGTTTCGTAACTTCATAAAGGACACCAACAAAACGATGTTATTTTGCAAGTCACGTTACGACAGTGATTGCTTTGAGATTTTAACGAACCCTTGCAATTCTGAATTTTAGACTTGTTAATATTTTGTATATTACAAAGTACTTCAGTATTGAGAACTACGCGTTAATTTCCATGTAATTAGAATCTAATAATTTCGAGTTAAGTACAAAATTGGATGTTAAATTGTCTTTTGCAAAATTAGGAAATTATGTAAAGTCAATTTTTTTTGCCGTGTATCCACCCTGTGACCGCAAATTATTCTGCCAATGTCACGTATAAAAGAGATGACACATAAGATGTTAGATCATTCGGTTTCAAAGTTTGAATCATTATTATTCATTTTTATTAAAGCAAGTTACATATTTTTTTGTTTTTATTTATCAAATAAAGAGGTTTTATATTTATTTATATAAGGATGCGTCACCGTTTTACACTTTCTATCTCAGTATCGGCCTGGGAGCATCAATTTTCTAGTCACGTGGCTTCATCGATTGCGTGGGGTCTGCAATCATTACTCTTGTCTCGCCAATAAGTATACAATTCATTCGTTAGTGGTTTCTATCATTGGGATTCGTAATTATGATAATAGGGTTTCACTATTCAATTGTAATTTACTTTCTTTATTGCGTTGGCATTTTGTTGCTGAAGAATTTATTTCGTGACGTTTTATCTAATGGCCTGTTTTCTTCTTGATTTTCTGTCAAAAATGTGATACGAAGAAAGCTGAGGGGATTAATTGTTTGTTTGAAAGCAATGATTTCAGGAATTTAGGATTTCCATTTGAAAAATATGACATATTATTTAGGAAATTTATCAAGGAAAGTTTTAGAGTATGTAAAATAAGACAGATATAGCGCAGAAACATGGGTGTACCCACTCTGAGAACCAAGCAGTCACTAGTTGCTTCTTACAAGAAAATACAAATCTACCCAAATAAAAAGAAAACAAATTTAGACTGACATCCAATCAATATCATTAAGTACTGTAATGCTAATGACCCTTAAATATCCCTCTACAGTCTACATGATAACGATCCCTGGTACAAAGTTGTGTACAACATACTGCACACAATTTATAGCAAAGGCAAAATTTCTTTAAATATAATTATATGCATTTTCTCGTGATATCTTCACTGCCGCGTACGATTTCATTTTATTGTATACTTAGGCGGACGACCATATGGGCCACCTGATGGTAAGTGGTCACCAACTCCTATTTTGATTGTTTGGAAATGATCCGCGATCTTTCGTGATAACCATGTTCTATCCATGTAATAGATAATATACATAATATAACAGATATGGTATGCAGTATAGCAGAGAATGCATCCAAAACTTTTCACCAAAAGTTTAAAGATACTTCGTACATAGCGAACGTAGCGACTGAATTTATGTATTGTATATACATATGTACGTAGTTACGTACTACGTCGGTTGTTAAATATAATTTAGCTACGAGACGTTGTCACTAATGAGAAATTTATTTTTAGCGTTCATTATCGTCCGCCGTAACTTCGAATATTTAAATTGAAGCTACTTTTGCTTGAGTCTTATTTAGTTGTTTTTGAACTAAATTAGTGTACTTTCTGGACTCCTTCATTATTGATTAACTAACAAAACAAAAATTATTATTTTTTTAATGCAATCAACTAAAATAGTTATAATTGTAAGTTGTATCATTATCTTTACTAATATTTTAAATGTGAAAGTAAGTCTATGTGTCTGTCTCGATGTCACGACTGAGCCTGTATGACTTACATAGCACAAGGAAGGACATTTTTCTACCAACCATCTGCTTCCCTCCCTTCTAACACGTTGGTGTACATATTAGCAATAACTAGTTATTAATATTTAGTTATAAGCAAATATTATTTTAATTTGTAACGACATCTATCTCGCCACATACGAACTATGAACAGACGTATACTACATCGCGATATTAAAGTTATCAGAGCGATTGAACATAAATACAAAAACCTGACAACAATCGTCGGGGGGGCAGTAGCCCACCAGACACAACACCCGTCTGGTCGGAGGATCCTCCCGTTTCAATGGTGGCCATCCCCAAAAATTTGATGAAAAACAGTATTAGTAAAATATAACATGCTAGCGTTTGTAGTACCTACCATATGTTTTTAATCGTTTTCCAAAAAAAAGTAAACTAATGGATATTATGAATGTAGTGTAAAGTATTTTTGTTGGTGTCATGCAAAATTCACTTAATCGTATACATATCTAAATAATACTTGTAACAGTAAATATGTAAACTTACTTCGAAATAAGTCAAGTACATGTTTATAAAACACTAGCACTACTCGTTAAAAATATTAAATGAGTGAGTTTTTATAGCGAACTATTTGTCTAATCACGACAACATAATATGGATCATAAAGGACTATGTGAATCTTAAGACAGTCGATTAGATCAAGTTTAAATTGAGGGGGTTCAACGACCTCAATAAAATCTGCCTCTAATTTTATGAGTTAGTTTTAACTGACCGTGCGCGTCGATAGACAGTCATTCAGGCTTCTGTCTGTGTATAATTATAGATTAACCGTTGCGTACACTTACGCTTCGCTTTCCCATGTAGGTGTGGTCGAACCTTTATGTTTTTCTTGCGGTGTTTCTCTGGTTTATTTGAACGCTTGTCAGGGGTGCGTCACTATAACTTGACTAGTGATCAATCAATGTTCGAAAGTGTTGCGCTAAATTTGATAAGGATAACCACCGAATAAACTAAATTACAATGATATTCGATTAATATAATTTTTATTGTTTTAAAAATTTAATTTTTAATTACCTTTGTCTAAATTAGTTACATGCATAATAGGTACTAGTTAAAATAATTATAACACTGAATATTATAACTACATACATGCATTGTAATATCGACAAAAAAAGCCAATAACTTTTTATCGGGCCTTACTCGAGAATAATGATTTTGAACTAGCCACTTGACCAACGAGGCAGTCAAGAAGGCATAATAGTAAACAAATAACATAATTTCACAGCGCAATTAATTAACCAAACTTTCCCCCGGAAATGTAAAACTGACTGTCAGCGATATCAGCGTCAAATATTCACGCGCGAAAGGTTTGCCCGCGGGACTAGTAATTTAAATAAATATTATTTCCCCACATAAGATATGCATGAGCTCGCAAGCCCCTTCGAACCGGGTAGTATCTGCGTAAACATTCTTTTGTTAAATAAAGTATTTAACGTACTTTTACGCAACACTTTGAATACATATTTTAACTTTCAGATCAAAAATGTTTTTATATTTATTTGTGTAACGAAGAAACTGAATCTAGAGAACAATAAATACCAAATAGATAGAATAGATCCAATGATAACCATCAAGGAATCCACTAAAACACACATCACAAGTCATCAAAATCGGTCCAACCGTTTAGGAGGCTTTGATTGACATATCCCGCATTGGAGCAGCGTGGTGGAATAAGCTCTAAACCTTCTCCTCAAAAAATGAGTAGAGGCCTTAGCCCAGCAGTGGGACATTCACATGCTGTTACTTACCTCAATAGGCTGTTACTGTAACTGATTGACATTTACATAAGAATTATATATACATTATACATACATAAAAATAATTTTAATTGCACAGGAATATTTTAACACATGGCTGGAAAATAAATTAGAGAAGTGACGTAATTTAATTAAACCAACTACGTCATATCATCCTGTCTTCAGCATGTACGTAGTGATTTAGACGATAACATTATCCGGAGAAACTTACAGCACCTCGGTATTAATCTCCAGCCTGACGTAGTCCAGATCACGTAGCGAGCATTAGTTCAGATACTGGTAACTCTAATGGCGTGAACTGAACGTGCAACATCGAATAATTAAATTAAAGATGCCTTTCGAAATGTTATATTTGAAAATGGTTTTTGATCGACTTTATGGACGGTTCTCAGTCTCTATTGTTGTATATTTATGTGCGTGTTCTTTGTATAAAGTACCTGTAATTACACTGGCTCACTCACACTTCAAAACGGAACACAACAAAGGCAAGTATTGCTGTTTTGCGGTAGAATATCTGATGAGTGGGTGGTACCTACCAAGACGAGCTTGCACAAAGCCCTACCACCAAGTGATTGATATATAATAATTATACGAAGAATATATGTACTAAAAAAATAAAAGTAATAACAGCCTGTGAATGTCCCCCTGCTGGGCTAAAGTCTGTTCTTCTCTTTTTGAGGTGAAGGTTTAGATTTAGAGCTTATTCCACCACGCTGCTCCAATGCGGGTTGGTGGAATACACATGTGACAGAATTTCAGTGAAATTTGACACATGCAGGTTTCCCCACGATGTTTTCCTTCACCGTTAACCACGAGATGAATTATAATCACAAATTAAGCACATGAAATTCAGCGATGCTTGCCCGGGTTTGAACCCACGATCATCGGTTAAGATTCACGCGGTCTTAACACTAGGCCATCTCGGCTTCATATACTATTCGGCTTCGGCTATATGTACTAAGTTTATCCGAATTAATTCGTTCCACTCTTCTTGAAATCTTCTTAACATATTAAATAAGTTAAAGTGTAGCGATAATATTTTATCCGATCAGATACGGAGGCAAAGCAAATACTTAAAACGGAATGGAAAAATATATTTTATCCAACCACTTCGGATAGGGAGAATTGAAGATTTCAAATATTGGTAGTTAGTTACATATAAACTTGTCGTTAACACGTAGGTATTTTATTATAATACTAGTAGGTTCGCGCGGTTTCACTCGCAGAAACTACTAAGTCCCCGTGAGTAGCATAAAATTATAACTAAGTCTATAATCTTGCTTAATAAATGTGCTATCGAACGTAAAAATATTTCTTTGAATTAGGAGGTAGTTCTTTATACTCGAGCGTTCAAACAATCAAGTTAGCTATAATACACATATAGATATTACATAGGGCAAAGTTTTGAATGTATTGTAATATCTAAATTAATCATTATCTTTGGGCTACCATTTTACGGAAGTTATTATAGATATACTGACTACTAAATTGGACTAAGGGCAAATTTCAAAGAGAAGGTTACACTTTTTTTAGATTTCAAAGTTAATATGATATTTTATATTATACTAGCTGCCCGTCCCGACTTCGTACGGGTAAAATAAGGATTTTATTCCGTGCATTTTTTAAATCAATAACGTTTAAATGTTCACTTATCGATCTATTCGCCCGTACATTACCGTGTATGTTCAGTATAGGGCATTGTAATAAAGAACTACTAAAGAAAACGAAAACTATTTGAGATACTTAAAATAATGTATAACATGTTTATATTACTTATCTTTAACAAAAAAATAGATCGGGAGGCTATATATCTAAGGCTATTAAAATTAGGTCACAATTATTGCTTTTTGTTCAAATTAGTAAAAACAGAATAGAAACGAACGATGATGATATTCTTATCATGACATGAATCCCTATGCAATTTAATAGTTTCAGTTTGATTATACACAGTCATGTAAATTCCTTTTTAAATGCTTCGAATTTGAGCTTTCGCTTAGAAGGACTGGTACATAAAATCATACATGAACTGAGCAAAAGCGCACCATAGATATCGGGAGCGAACAGCAGGTACTACGCTTAGTCTGGTTTATCTACCAAAAACGTGTCTTAATATGTAATTTTTTATTGATTATATTTCAGATTTTTTTTACACCCCCCATGCGTCGGTCTTGCGTCTGAAATCTTTCCAATCGTGTCGGTTTGCCGTCCCATCGGATTATGAGAGTTGGGGAATAAATAGTGTACTTGTGTTTGCGCACACACTTGTGCATTATAATGTCCAGCGCAGTTGGCACACCTTCCTTAAGATTGGTCGCCGTGGTCGAAATTAGTCCGGAGGGCATTATTATTATTTTTATTGTCACACTAAACAGCGTTGTCCTCCTTTATTCAACTTCATTCTTATTAGTTGGTATATTTGTATGGTTTTCAATGCAAAAATGTTAAATTAGGATACAAACAAACATACAAAATAACTAATTTTACCCCTTTTTTGAAAAATAATAATTTTATTTCAAAAGCATTTTAATTATCAGATCCTTAAAAAAAAGTGAACGATAATAACTGCTATAGTATAAAACTGTGGTGCAGTCTGTTATTAACACCCGCCAAAAAAGCGACATTTCTCTATTTTATAAAACGTTTGAGTTCTACAAAATAAAGTAAAAGTAAGAAAAGACACGATATCATTAAAAATGTTAGATTACAAAATTGAAACATTTTAAACGAAATTTGTTTGGTGGCGCATTGGTGGTATAAGCGTTAGTTAACATTTCTTACAATGCCAATGTCTATGGGCTTTGGTCACTACTTACCATCAGGTGGCCCATTTGCTCGTCCGCATAACTATACTATAAAAAAATTTACAAACAAACATACAAAAAAAAAATACCTCTTTAAAATATGTATTATTATAGTTAAAGAACGAAGCCGCGGGCAACAGCTGGTTTATCAATAAAAACATCATGAAATCGGTTACTATGGCAACTGTTAATGATGTTTGGTATGGGCTCTCCAGTCTCCTACATATAAAGTGAATGATAAGATATATTATTATGTGAAAAATCTGTTTTGGATGAGAGTTGAACAAAATCAGCTTTTTTAGCCTACCTCCACTCGGCGAAAGGAATATTCCTACCAAAATTCAAGTCTCTACGCTTTATGGTTCCAGAGATATGGTGATGAGTCAATATATTGGTGGAAATCTCATATATAAATATATATTTATAGATTATCCATCTCTAATCAGAGGCTTGTATAATAAATTTCATGCTACTAACATCAAATTGACGGACCCGCTATAC
The DNA here is from genome assembly GCA_963151315.1 of Nymphalis c-album. Lineage (NCBI taxonomy): Eukaryota > Metazoa > Arthropoda > Insecta > Lepidoptera > Nymphalidae > Nymphalis > Nymphalis c-album. Next base: position 7,390,035 of record OY720601.1, read on the forward strand.
AAACTTTCAAGCCCTATTTCATCCTCTTGGAGGGTAAATTCTCAAAAATCTTGAATTACATATTTATTTATTTCTAACCAAAAGCTATTATATAAAATTTTATGCTTCTTACATTAAAAATGACGAACCCGCTTTACGAACTTTCAACCCCTATTTTACCCTTTTGACGGTAGATTTTCGAAAACCCTGAATTCAATATTTATCTACTTCTCACCAGAGGCTTGTATATAAAATTTCATGCTTCTTACATCAAAAATGACGGACTCGCTATTCAAACTTTCAACCCCTATTTCACCCTGTTGGAGGGTCAATTTACAAAAATAATGTATTACATATTTATTTATTTCTAACCAAAAGCTTGTATATAAAATTTCATACATCTTACGTCAAAAATGACGACCTCCCCATATAAACTTTCAACCCCTATTTCACCCTCTTAGGTGGTGAATTTTGGAACACTCTGATTTGTGTACTTATTTATTTCTAAGCTGTAAATTGTGTATAAAATATCATTGCTCTAACTTTGAAAATGACGGATTTACATACTACGTTTCATCCCTTGTTTCGCCCCTTTAGGGGTGGAATTTCCAAAAATCCGTTCTTAGCTGACCTCTACTTGACGAAAGGAATATTTCTACCAAATTTCAAGTCTTTACGCCTTTTGGTTCCAGAGATATCGTGATGAGTGAGTATATACGTGGAAATCTCCTTTATATATATAGATTTTTAAACATTAGGTAATGGATGTCTAGTAAGCGTGAAATTCTGAATTTAATATTTTTAACTATCACAGAGTTCTATATTTAGACAAGCGTAAATTATTTCTCTGTATCAACTCGTGCGGGTCCATTATCATTGTTAAGATAGAACAGAAATATACGAATCGGACGTACAAAAATAAATCAGTCATTTTTAATTAAACATTGGCCGGCTTAAATGCAAAGGATAATTTACGATGGAGACGACACAGTGAGTAATTAGAGTACGGGACTCACTGTCCTCACAGATTATTTGCGAGAGAGAATTTTCACATTTTTTATTTATGCTATACCTATTAGGTCGTACTAAGAATTCTACAAAACTCACTATGATCTCATTAAAATTTAAAGCATTAAGTAATTTTATAAAGAATAATAAATGTAAAGAAAAACAAAAACTTTTATATTTGTTTTTGAAAAATGGGTTCAATTCAAATAGATGACAATACATACTACTGCTAGTATTACCATTTATGATTGATGTATGAAAAATATTAGTTTAGTAAGTTACATTAGATAATCCATGTGTTATAGTTTGTTTGAAGCTTTTAACGTTTAAAGCAATCTGTTAGTTTGAGTATGTGTCCGTCAAGCTATGCAACTGAATTTTAAACCAGAGCCACTTAGCCGATTGAGTTGAAATTTTCCAAACAATTACGGTGCTGAATACAATGCGATGCAATATTCTTTCGAAATATTGTAAATTGTTAAAACGATTTGCTAAATGAAAGCTTCATTGTTAAAAGGTTTTTTAGTGGTTGCTTACAATTATTATTTTTAGTTAGTAATTATTACTAGTATTTCATTATTATTAGTTTCACTGCCTCGTTGGTAAAGTGGCTTAATATAAGGCCGCAGACTCGGTGGTCCTGGGTTCAATTCCCAGGCCGGGCCAATAAATAGTTATTGGGGTTTTCTGTCAGAACATTCTCAGTAGCAGCCCGGAGTCTGGAAGTTGGAAGTGTGTACACTCCCGTGCCTTGGAAAGCACGTTAAGCCGTTGGTCCTGCGCCTGAACTCTTTCCGGTCGTGTCGGTTTGCCGTCCCATCGGATTATGAGAGCTAAGGAAAAGAGAGTGCACGTGCGTTTGCGCACACACTTGTACACTACAATAATAATAATGATATAATGGTCCTCCTAACCGATTTCGGCCACGGCGGCCAATCTCAAGAGAGATCCGCCAACTGCGCAGGACATATTATAGTGCACAAGTGTGTGCGCAAACACAGGTGCACTCTCTATTCCCTAACTCTCATAATCCGATGGGACGGCAATCCGACACGACCGGAAAGAGTTTAGGCGCAGGACCAACGGCTTTACGTGCTTTCCGAGGCACGGGAGTGTTCACACTTCCAACTTCCAGACTTCGGGCTGCTATTGAGAATTTTCGAAATCTAAATAACATTTTATTGGCCCGACCTGGGAATTGAACCCAGAACCCCCGAGTTAGACTGCCTCGTTGGTCTAGTGGCTAGGATTAAGGCTGCTGCTAACACTACAATATCTCCTGCGCAGTTGGCTAATCTCTCTTGAGATAGGCCGCCGTGGCCGAAATCGATCTGGAGGACCTTATTATTATTATAGTTTTTTACAATGTCGACTTATATTTCAAGTAGGTACTTGTTGGTGTCTTGCGAGTACCCAAATAATATTTTCAATGCTTGTAAACTCCGCGTATATAAATTGTCACATATATTATTAGTATTTTTAGTAGAATTGCATTCTCACGCACTCATGATCTTTCACCTTACACACGTAACATAAATTGTCACAACAAAATTTTAATGAAAGATACATTACTGCATAAAATATTCTCGTCACAAAGTTTATAAATAAATGTATTTTTAATTTCTTTAATTTATTTTCACAACTAAATATTAAAACACGTGGGAATGAAACAAAAACCATCAGATTTTCCTTGCGAATATATATTTATTGAAGTTGACTTTGCATTGAAGCATTTTTGAATCGTTAATACTTTCACTGTACTACCTTTTCGGAAACCACCTACTATGCTAGTTTCAAATGAATATTCAGAGTCCATTGGTAGTAGAAAAAGGAAAGTATTACAAGAAACCATTATCGACACCTGTGCAGCGAGTGCTGTTAAAAAGCCCATAAATTCAACAAATCGCTACAGTGGCGTGAGAAATGTCAGTTGCAGCCCTGCAGATCTAAGCATCCCTTACAGATTTTCAAATACGGTTTTGTTATGTTTAGTAATTTCAGTAGATTATGTTGTTTTGTTAATAAATCATTTATAAATGAGACATTACATATATTCATTCTTATATATAAATAATTTATAAAACTGGATAGATTTTATATATATATAGGTTTTTATATAGATAGATAGATATAAAGATATTAGTATAAGTGATGTTAAGCATCGCTTACATCGCCAATGCGTCACCAACCTTGGGAACTAAGGTGTTATGTCCCTTGTGCCTGTAATTACACTGGCTCACTCACCGTTCAAACCGGAACACAATAATACCTAGTACTGCTATTTTGCGGTAGAATATCTGATGAGTGGGTGGTACCTACCCAGATTTGTTTATTTCATAATCTCGTAATTAAATATGCATTTCGACACTGGGCACATGATGCACATGAGAAAGACAAAAAAGTGATAAAAAATGAAAAATAATCACCCAATGCAGTGTAATGTAATTACTGTACTAACGTTGAGTTGAACATTACAAAAAATTCAAAACACTTTTGGCAGTTTATGAAGGACAAAAGAAAGGGACAATCTGTTATCCCAGACACAGTATACCTTAATGACAAAATCGCCAATACTGGTGAGGAGATAGTCAATACATTTGCGCAACATTTTTCGTCAGTTTTTGGCCGTAACTCAGCTCCTTGTAATGTACCAGTTAATTTAAGTAGGAATGACAAAAAAATGTCGAAACTAAATTTCTCTGAAAATGAAATTTTTAAAATAATGAAATCTTTAAATATTTTTAAGGGTCCAGGACCAGATGGATTACCTCCACTTTTTATAAAACGTTGCGCATCTGTGTTGGCTCTCCCTTTTATGATAATTGTCAATCAATCATTAAAGAGTGGCTGTTTTCCAACGGAATGGAAAAAAGCAAGAATCATACCTATTTACAAAAAAGGTGATAAAAGCAACGTAATGAATTGTCGTCCAATATCTATTTTATCCTCTTTTTCAAAATTATTCGAGTCTCTTATCATCCTTTAATATCATCATTTGCTGGAACCGATATTTCTAGTCATCAACATGGATTCAAGCGTGGTCGATCTACGGAGACAAACCTCTTGTCCTTCATATCTGACGTTATCTATGACGTTGACAGAGGTAAGCAAGTGGATGCCGTATACACGGAGTTTAGTTCCGCATTTGATAAAGTCAACCATTTACTTCTTATTAGAAAGCTCCAGGCAATAGGTATAAACGGTTCATTACTGCGATGGTTTGCATCTTACCTAGATAGAAGATCACAATTAGTCGCAGTGGATGGATATGAATCTCAAGCCTATTATGCGGAATCTGGCGTTCCTCAGGGATCGCATCTGGGTCCCATTTTATTTTCAATTTTTGTCAATGACGTAACTCAGGTAATTCAGTACTGTAAGTTTTCTCTCTTTGCAGATGATTTATAAATATATACTTTAATCGATTCCGAACTTGACGTAGCTTTTATGCAAAAGGACATTGATAATATAATTGTATGGTGTAAATTTAACCAGATGGATTTAAATGTTGTTAAATGCTCTCATATATCCTTTACTAGGAAGAGAATGCCAATTTTAACATCTTATAATATTAACGGAATTTCACTTGTAAAGGTAAATGAAATTCGCGATTTAGGTGTTTTAATTGACAATAAACTGACGTTCGTATCCCACGTAGACTACATTACTAAAAAATCTATGCAAATGCTAGGGTTTTTAAAACGCAATACAAAAAAGTTTACGAATCCCTATACCAAAATTATATTGTTTAACGCATTAGTACGTAGTCAGTTAGAATATGCTTCATCGATATGGAATCCAATATACAGTATACACTCTCAGCGCATCGAACGAGTCCAGCGAGCGTTTACTCGTTATTTGGCATTTTACTCTTATGAAATATCGTACAGATACCCGTATGATCAACGTTTAGTATATTTTGGCATGAAGAACTTGCGTGCCCGACGCTCAATTCATGACTTAACGATACTTTATAACATTATAAATGGTAACATTGATTGCAGTCATCTACTGGCTCAACTTTTTGTTTCAGTACCCAACAAAATTCCTCGTCAACGTATAACTAAAATTTTATATCATCCAAAAGTTCGTACTAATCTAGGTGTGAATTCTCCGCTTGCTAGGATGTGCAACTTATATAACTATTTAAACAAAGAAGTAACAGATCTGGACATGTTTCGTGATTCTCTTTCAAAATTTAAACAGACTCTGCACAAATACTACTCCCCAAAATTGTAACTTTTTATTTACTCTTATTACTTTTGATTTATAGGCTGTGTATTAAATAAGTTATATATACATATATATATATATGTATATATATATATTTCTAATTTAAGTTTAATTAACTAAGATTAAGGTGTTATCGCTTGTCATAAAACTTTTTTTTTTTAGACAATGTTGTGAATACCTGTAATAGGTGTACATATGAAGACCTGAAAAAACTGTAAGATTGTATAATGTAAGTGTTGCATATGTAAACTGTTGGTGTTCTTATTAAAAAAAAAAAAATTGACAAATGTTTTTCTTAATATATAATGTTGGCTTCCTATGAAATTAATAAATAAAATTATATGGAACGGCTTATGTTCGTGATAAAATAAAATAGAATTCTTTCTTAACGTTTTTAAAGCTACATTAGCCGTCATTTCCAAAGCAATAAAAAGTCTCTTCGAGATACTAAAAATAATACCTGTATATTTTTATTCTTCTTTGTTTAAGATTGCATTAAAACTTGCGTTCCGGTAAAGCAAAATGTTCTACCGCAAAAAAGGTAATTTTTCTCTCAAGTTTTATTCGCAGTATAAAATCAACTTTGAAATGAGGAATTGGAGTTTGTAAGTTAATTAATCTACAAGAAATAAAATATGTATTATAGAAACTTGGATTGAGAAGAAATTTAGAGTATTAATGTGTCTTAAATAACTAATAATAACGTAAATAAATAAAAATTACTGGTGGTAGAGCCTTGTGCAAGGTCGTCTGGGTAGGTACCACCTACTCATCAGATATCCTACCTCAAAAGCGCAGTACATGGTATTGGTGTGTTGCGATTTGAAGGGTGAGTAAATCATATCAGGCACATGGCAAATAACATCTTGGTTCCCAGGGTTGGTGGCGATATAAGCGATGGTTATAGTTTTTTACCATGCCAACGTCCATGGGCGTTGTTGACCAGTTACCATCAGGTACCTATTCAATAAAAAAAACTATCTATATAAATAAAATGATAGAGGTCTGCAGTTGTGCGCGTATCACGGAAAAACTACAGAATAGATTTCAATGAAATTTTCTATATTTTATTTCGTAGACACTTGGCCCTTATCAAAAAAAAATGATTGCGATATAACTATAATAAAAAGTTATTAAAGTTTCAAGAAACAACGATTTGTATATGCACTGCGTGTTCAGTGATGTATGTTTAAACAAAGTATATTTTTGCTTGCGATCTTTTTGATGGTTTTTCCTTCGTACATAAGAATACTTTGTTAATATATCAAGCAACGCGGACGAAGTCGCGGGTATCAGCTAGTATAAAATAAAAAGTTTGTCAAATTGGATGGATGTTGATCTTCAAACACCAAATTCAAGGTAGTAGTGTTCAGATAACTAGTATTTAATGTTCCTCAATAAACTGGTTATGTAACAGAAACATATTTTTAGACATCAAGTTCATGAAATAAGCGAGTTGAATTATAAAATCTATACAATATTAAAATATTAGTTAAAGTAATGCAAATGTGGAAATTGTCGAATATGTGTAAGTTTCGTAGTTAATATTGATTATTGAATTGCCTTTTTTCTAATGATATGTATATAGATTGTTCCCTATGTAACTACTAACTTATTAACGTTTAACAGTAAAGTAATTAACAAACAATGATGTGGTAGACCAAAGGATGAAGCATTGACCAAACGTAGACCACGAAGCCACTAATTTAATATAAAATCATACATACCTCACACAGGTTGTGCGATGTGGTTGAGTTATCTATGTATAGTTTTATACTCTATAATTATATAATATTTATTATAAGTGCTTTATAAGAATGTAGTTATGTGTAGTTTATTGTAATTCTTATTTGATTTATGTATCACTTATTAATTGCATCTACCTGTTCTCTTCCAAAGCTTCATTCACCAAAGGTTGTCTGTGAGAGATCGCTATAAGCGATAAGACCGCCTTTGCGCACCATTTTGGTTGTGTCCTATTACTTATATGTTTGTTTTTTCCTTTTTTTTTTGTTTTGCAATAAGTGTTAAATAATAATAAATAAGGTTATATAATTGAAATTAAAAAACGCTTTATCTGCACATCCCGAAGGCCTGCATTCAAATCCTGGTTTGCTGGTCCAAACCTTAGTAAGGTTTAACCTTTGTAAGGCATAATGACGTTTCAAAATTGCTTGTAAGGATTTCTGTTACGAACCGGAATAAACTGCTAATTAATTCCTTATCAGAATTTATATTACAAATTTAATACTAATTTTTATTTTTATTTATGATATAACACTACACTTTAACAAGATATATCTAATTTTTTTTCTTTATTCATAACTAACTGTGTCGTTTGGATAATCATCATCTTCATTATTCAAATATTTCATTGAAATAATTATTAAACATGGACTAGGGTTTATGTATTAAATAAATAAAATTTAAATATTAATTGAAATTTTATTGTTAAATCTTTGGCATACAAACTATAAAAAGCGAATTTCGTAAATTAATTTAAAATACAAAATAAATATGTAAGTATCGTACATACTTTATAATCTAATGTTATGTCTAGAAATTATTATGTACATTATCCATTACTATATTGGTAACTAAATAGTTCAATCGTCCGCTTGATAATACAAGCGACGGATGTTGTAAGGAAACAGCTTCTTTCATATCCTGTATGTTATGACTAATGACAGAAATAAAATGTATTCATAAAGTACCTTTTTTTAATTGTATGTAAAGAGTAAAAGTGACATTTAAAATGAAATTAACGTAATTGTAAAAAGTCAAATTAAATAATAGGACTAAAATACCTATAAAATAATGAACTAACAAAATTAATTTACAAGATTGTAATGCAAGAGATTTTTCCAGTTGTTAGAATAAAATAAATAGATAATTGATAATAATTGAATTACATATATTGGTTTGTAAGATAAATAATAAACAATGGCAACAAAAAAACGAATGAATAAACTTATATGAAATTAACATTATTTAAAACTTTTTTTCTGATATCGATAAAAATATATTTTATACTGACATTAACTTTTACAATTGAATTTAAATAAAATAACGCTACATTTTAAAATACACATAACATTTAAATAATACGTTAAATACGTCCCATAATATTTATTGTTGTTTCGCGTCAAGCAAAACTGATCCAATTTTATAAATATTATAAAATAAAATTTACAAATATCAAAAAAATATGTTACATAAAAATCAACTTAGATAAAACTTGAATCAATATAAATAACATCGCTGGCCTTTGAAGCATAACACCATCCAGTTTCATAATTCCTTCACGCTTCAATATCCCTCTCGAGACCACTTTCGATAACTTGTACTGTGTATTAACTATGATCTATTATATATTATATTAAATTTATTGTTATTCTATACAGAGGAATGTTTGCCAGTGATCACACCGGTTGTCTTGTTGTATTCGTACTCCTTGTGTCCGTTTGTCGGTCGTTTCAACGAATCATTGGTCTCTGTGTTTTCTTTCAGGAGACCTTTTTTGTCTCTGAAATAATTTCAAATTTAGTTACTTCAATAATATTTAGGCTATATTTTTCGACGATGTATATTTTTACGAACGTGCAAGTCGAACTCATTTCAACGATTGTCTTATAAATTACATGAAAATTAATATTAATATGAGTATATTGTCGTTGTTTTATTTGATGATGATATGATTAATACAAGTTTTAATAAAGATAACCAAAGACGCGAATGTTCTTGCAGTTCAAACTAAATGATCTGAGTGTCGATGAACAAATATTAAGAACAATATCCTATAAAAAAAAATCCATTAGAGCCCGTGAGAACTAACTCGAGACTCACTGCAGAAAACGATCAGGAAATGTAAAAAATATAGTAATGGTTATACATGGGATAGTGCGCATAATAATTATAATATTTAAAGAGTCATAAGTCCCACAAAATAGCATCTGAACGATAAAAAAGTAAGTTTTCACTATATAACTTTTAGACAGACCATGATAAATCAAAATACTAACCTGGAATTCAAACTGACCTCCCTCTTGGTCTTTTTCTTGTAACAGCAGCCAGCTATAATGCCTTTTCTTCGCCAAAGCAGCAGTAGTACGTCTACCATGACTAGGCAGAGAATTACTACTAATATCGCTATGCCTATAATTGCACCGGATGATAAAAACGATTCTTCTTCGGCTAAAATAAGTGACAATTAAAAAACAAATGAAATATATGAAAAAAAAATTACCGGCGATATTATAAGTAACTTTAACTAAAGAAATCCATCCTATTTCTCAAAATTAATCGTTACTTCTCCATGTGATTACAAATACGAAGCCTGAGTTTACGATTAATCGCATATCTTTTATGAGCTATTTTAAATAGAAGTGTCTATATATAAATATCATCATCATAGATATATAAATATAGACGCGACATATAGTCACGTACGTACCTGGTATAGTTACCGTTATTTGTGCAGCAGAAGAATTTCCAATTGAATTTCCCGCTACTATTTCAAAGTAATAAGTAGTATTAGCGTCAATTTTATTTAATTGAAATTCATCAGTAAGTCCAATTTGTTCCTCCTCGCAGAGATTCTCTTCAATTAAGCCATCGTTTGTCTAAGGAATTACACACACACACAAACACTTAAATATGTTTAGATACAATTATTAGACGTTATATTGTTTTAAATTGAGTTGATTCAACATTCGGAAAAATACTTTTGTATTGCGCGACAAAACAAATGATGCTTTGAACGGACTTAAGTACATATTGACAATAAGCAATAAAGGTATCACTGTGTGGATAATACAGGTTCAATAAATAACGTGTTAATTTATTGATGAATTGTTAAAACCGTTTGACATTGTTATTTTGCTCTCAAATTATCTAAATAATCAAAATTCTTAGTAAATTACAACTTTGATTGTGTTAATCGTTTGACTCTGAATGTTAATATAATGTAAAAATTCATAAAGAAAGCCAAGAAATACTAGAAATCACTTTGACAACAATATAACGAATTTTGTCCAATACCAAATATTTAAATTTTCTTTATATCATAATAAAGGATTTCGCTTCTTAAGGCAAAATCGATTTTGAAACAATTATCAAATATTTACCGGACAATATTTAATAGCAAAAAATTCCACAGATTCGCTATCCACAGGTTTCCACTTCAATACTCTGTTGCTTGCAACGAGCTGTGCAACATCGTCTTCCCAAACCGGTTCGTCTGGCACTGATCTAGAATCAATTCTGAAATTTTCGCTTCTAATATTATTAAATTCTGGTCATACTTGAGTAAAATCTTTACTATAAAACATATGTACACTTAAATAAAATACATATGAAATGGTTTTTAGGCGCTAAATTAACTCTTTAGTCTTGCTTTTAATATTTTTCACATATACACAGACCAAAGAAATGTTTAGTTTGAAGATAGTTTTTTAAAGCATATTTTTTTAATTAAGCCTTTTCACAGATGAGATGTTTTCCAAATATGAGAAAATTAATTACTTCGTAGTTATTTTACTCTGAAATCTTTCAAGTGTATTTACACATAAATGGGATGGTATCAAAGTGAAGCCAAATTTTTCGCTCGTTGAACCCGAATGAATTTCAGCATAAGGCTTGAAGTTCTCAAAACGTTTTCGGCTTAATGCTCAAAGCTACGGATCTCTGCAATTATTTGTATTTATGTTTTTTTTTTAAACAAAATAAAGAAAATAATTATCACTTTTGTACAATTTGTTTTTTTTGTTGTTTAATTTTTAGAAATATGATAGTTTTTTTTAAATTAAAAGTGTCCTCTGTTGATATTGATTGCATAAATTCTTAGAATATTTTAAGAATCACTATTATTGCATTCTAGAAGAACATTTATTTTAATAAATTTTTTATTTACGTTCATATAGGTATAATAATAATTTATATTCTTAAGTAGTTCCTTAATTTAGATATGAAAGCTAACAAACTATTCGTTGTACTAAAAAAGGCACATTGCACGAACTTAAAATAGCAAGGAACAATGTTTATGTTAAACATTATTTAGTACGTATAAAGAAACTTACTTTTCAAGTGTAACAAAATCAAATATTTCACTCCAAGGTCCATTCCCGACATCGTTGATGGCTGCAAACTTTATATTATAGCTTGTGTTTGCTTTCAATCTATCTAATCTAAATGGTCTATCTTTAGACCAAGTTCTATTAATATGTATGTCAGTTATATTATAATTGTCAACTTCGTCGTATTCAGACTGGAATCCAATTATATCCGGTCCATTGACTTCATTTGGTCCTTCGATGGAAAATGTGACGGAATTTGATGTTATATTTAGAATTGTTACCTGTAGAATATTAATTTATTTAGTATTCAGTTTTGAATAATAATAATATTATATTTCGCAATGTAAACTAAATTAATGTCATAATTTATAAATACTGTTCTTGCAATTAAGATTTTGTGCTACTCTCGGAATTCTGTCTCGGTCTATATTACGTATAAGTACTTATATTATATGTAAGTTATGAGAATAATTGTAGACATGAGTGTATGAAGAATATAGGTACCATTTAAAAAACATAAATTTTTAAGTACAATTTGAAAAAAATATATTTTCATATTAAAGTCATGAAAAAATGTGTCTTATTTAGTTACTCGAATCTACGGACTAAATTGTTATGTATCTATTGTTGTATACGTATTAATTTAATATATTTTCGTATATTTATTTAATAAGTGTCTCAATCAATTAAGCAAGAGTCTTTGATGCTGATTTCTAGCTAATTGTGACTTAATGAGTTGAGAATTGTGTATGTAAGGTAATGCTTCTTTTTTCTTTATTAGGTTGTTTGTGTAACTACAATGTGTTTGTTTAGCTTTTCTCCTAAATATAACGCTTACAAATTTCTTCAGCCTAAAATAACTTTAAGCGGATAATATTATGATTCTATAGTATTCTTTCTTTGTTTATATATCTATATATCTAAGTTAATTAATTAAAAACTTTTAAAATTTTAATATTATATCTTATAAGATAAAATATTTTATAACGAACGAATAAAATCTTACATTATTAATAACTGTTGGCGTAAATCCTTCTTGCAAATGAATTATTTTCTTCGCTTCGCCGAACTCGTTTTTCGCAGTACATTCATAAATTCCGTACCAAGTTTTGTTTTCAATTATAAGAGGATTGCTGTGTAACTTATCTGCCATAATTTTATTTATATCCACTTGATTTTCGACTGTTATTTCATTACCTATATATCTAATAATACAATAATTTAATTAATTATTCGTATTCTTTCATTTAAAAAAATGATATTGTAAAATAATTTCCTATTTGACATCCTATTAAAAATTCCTATTGAAAATACAAATGTAATTAAACAGACTAATATTATTAATGATAACAGTGGAACCTCTTCATGAAAAGTGAATATAAATAAAAATTAAATAGACATTTTTTTATATTGATACTGACTTCCATGTGACTTCAGATTTCGGATTACTTTGGTGTTCGCAGCTCAAGTTGATGTTCTTGTCCTTCCACGTCCAAGCCCTCTCATATGAAAGATTAAAGTGCGGCGCGAACAGAACTGATAAAAACGTTTCTTCTACCACTGAATCAACTACAGATAAAAAATAAAATAAATTAAAAAACACCAAGATTTTTAAACTCAATAGGAGTGCTCTTGTTAAATAAGAAACAAATTGAATATAGTATTTACTTAAACAATTCAAACGGTATAATAAATTACCATTAACCATAAAGGCATATCATTGTCTTAAGCTCTAACAAAATCATAACTATAATGACTAAGGCGGTGTCGATTATTTCAGAAATATTTCATATATTTTGATCACTAAAAGTGATTTAGGAATAATTTCATAAAATATTTTTTATGTGTATTTAATTAATCTTGCGCTCGCTGGTGAGAAAACTTATATGGTTAGATTGAAAATTTGTTACATGTGTTACCACAATCCCGCTTTGAATCAGCGTGGTGGATTAGACTCCAAACCTCTCAAAAATTAGCCATTAATGAAACATGTGAACAAATGAATAGGTACTACTACTAAGTTCAGCTTATTAAGTTAAGTTCAGAATACTATAGCGTAAGTAATCTTACTCTCATTTGTTGCATTGCAGAGATATATTCCGTCATGCGACCGATTCACTCTAAGAAATGATAAGTAGAACTCTGCTTCTGTGTCACTCAAATTTTTGTTGTCCCACACAATGCTAAAACAGTAACATCATCAAGTTAAACCTATAGCTTACAGATTATTTAAATTAATAATCAATCTAAATAAATTACATAAGTAAACCACAAGTAAATACAAAACACTATTTTTATTTTTTCCCATGAAAATCCATACTTAATTGTATAGATTAGATAATCTTGATCTTGGTGAGATTTTTTTCTTTAAATTGAAATGGGATCAAACGGGCAGTATACTCTCCCAAACGAAAAAAGGTTTTTTTTTTAAATCACGGCGGGGTTCTGGAGTATTAAACATAAAAAAATAATATTTATTTTGTGTGAGATTTCAATATTTACCTTTGATCGTCAGATTCTTCACCTAAAAATGTTAAAGAAATCTGCGGTATCGGCCGACCTGATGCTTTACAAACCAATTGCGTGGTAGACCCTTCCACTGCAGTTACATTATTAAACTCTGTTATATTTGGTGGCAGCAAAACCTTTGAAAATGTACGTATGGTTTAACGAATTTAATGTACTTCTATCTAAGATCTAAGCTAGTCCTTAAATTTGGATTAAATTGTATACATATATACACTATTTCTTTAATTTACTCGACTGCCACCCTGGTTTAGCGGCTTGATATAATGTGGCAGACTCGGTGGTCCTGGGTTCAATTCCGTGCCTCGGAAAGCACGATAAGCCGCTGGTCTTGCACCTGAACTCTTTCCGGAAAATCCCATCGGATATTGACAGCTAGGAAAGAGAGAGTGCACCTTTGTTTGCGCAAACACTATTGTGCGCAATCATATTTACTGCGCAGTTGACTAATCTCTCTTGAGATTGGCCGCCGTGGCCGAAATCGGCCTGGAGGGCATTGGTTAAACATAACTTTAAAATTTTAAAGCACTATTGATTATAAATATTTAATTGACATGGAAAATTTGTTATAAGCTTACAAATGAGGGTACCATTAGGCAAAAAAACAATGAAACAATCAATAAAATAAATGAATATGATACGTTACCTCAATATTAATCGCCATAGCATTACTCCCAGCACTATTGCTCGCAGTGCATTCATATGTGCCTCGATCCTCTGCCTCTACTTCTTGGAATACAATCCTGCTATTGACTTGCTGCCAAGTCACGTTCGTTTCCGACGAGTTCTAGAAATTTGACTTGATTTAAAACCTTGATTAACTTGGTCGGAGGTTTTAGAACTTTCTTATACTTAAAAATTTACGATAGATATAATTATAAGAAGTTTGAAGAAGGCATATGTTTGTTTTTCCTGAAGCATACGAGTAGGTAAGTCAAGTGCGAATAACGGTCAGGAAATGTCCCAGTGGGTGTAAATGTAAATTTTGGGTGGTTTTGGAGTTTACTCCACCGCGCTGCTCGAATGCGGGATGGTAGATAAAGTAGCAGATTTTTATCTGATACGTGCAGGTTTCCTCACGATGTTTTCCTTCACCGCCGACCACGATTCGTAAACACAAATAATGAAGATTAAAATGAATTAAAAAGAAAGTATTTCTAGCTTAAAAAGTTCATCATATTTATAGTTAGATAAAATTTTGGGTTATAACTTACTTTTTTAATTTACATACCTCAACTGATATTTTCTTCCATATGTATTCCGGATGAGGAATACCCGTCGCTAAACATTCTATCGTCAAGCTTTCACCAAGTGCAACTGTTGCATTCGGAGATGCTGCCAATTCTACTATCGAAGGCGTAGATATCACCTAAAATAATTATATTAAATATAATTCAAGCTAAGTATTTTCTTTACACCTATCTTTAATACTAGCTACCAGTCTCGAATTCGCAAGGGTAGAATAAAAGTCAACATAAAATGTTTTCGTAATTCGTAATACGTATAAATGTAAGGGTATACGCGGTACACATCAGTCGACGTGAATTTTCCGACATATTCAACATTTTACATCATATTTAAGTCAATTTTCACAAAATCTTAATACACTAAACCTTTCCGCTTCTTGTGAAAGTCCTTTGTATTCGTTAAGTAGTGTTCGAGTTTATCACGTTCATGCAGACAAATTAACTGACGGGGGACTTTGTTTTATTATTACAATCAATTCGATTTTAACATACAAATATATTGTTTATTATAAAAAAAAAAATTACGAATTACTGAAGGAATTATTCTTAACAAGGCTTCTAGGCATATTATGACGAAGACCGTTTTGTTTAAGTTAATATTCAACTTATTTTACAAAACTAAAACCAATTCCATTAATGCACGCCGTATTGGAATATTGAATTGAATTAGCTAATTGAAATTTGTCAGCATACTCAGGAGTAAATTAATTTAAATTATTTGACTTTGACTACACTTAAGCCTCAACTATCAGTACACACTAACAGTAAGAAACGCCGTTAGTCTTATTGCTTTTCGCTAAGTATATATATATATATATATATATATATATATATATATATATATAATAGCATATATACTCCATAATATGCTCTATTTTTTTAAATTACTTAATCACTTATTAATATATGTTTAAACCTTAACTAAATACAAATAATAATTAAAAATAATTACTATAATAATTTTATGCTTTATGATTTTATTTTCGATTATATTTTTTTTAAGTATAATAATTTTACTTTTCTAGCAAAAATAGTTCAGTGAAAATAGGTCGAATATAGATCAGCTTATAATCAAGTACTATTAAATATTCATGTTAAGATCTTTCGATATTTAAGTGGATAGTCTGAAGAAGCTATTCGTTAAAAAATGATTTTATTATATTTATTTTTGCAAGATTGACATTATTAGGAATAATAATATGATGTCCTCTGTAATACAAATATTATTTTAGTCCCGTTGTTCCACGATTTTTAACATATTAAGGTAACGTTACTGATAAGCGCCCGTAAGTCATAGCGATGTTATATTATATACTCGTAGTTAAACCTTTCTCAACATTTTAACGTATGTTTTGTTACCTTCAGAGTATTATACTCATTTTCATTTCACATTTTCTAAATATAGCACGACTTTTCTATTTTGATACTTAAGAGATACTTATTTATTATTTAACGGTCTTACAACACTTATAAAGTTATTTAGCGGGGATTAATTAAACAATGCTGCGTATGCTTTCAAATGTAAAATTAATAATGATAGAAAGAGATAAATTCGTGTTTATCGAAACAGTCACTGAGCGTTTATTAGTAAGGATATAATATTTTGAACATTTATTTTAAAACAGAAAGTCAACGTATAAAAAACATGCCTATCTTTTTCTCCAACATAGGTACCTCTAATAATTACGGATACGTACAATCACGTAAAAACTATGTTACAACTTATCATGATAAATGAAATTATAATTAATATTTACCTCTACAAAAATGTCCTTGTCTATACCTTCACCAGTCTCCAGATCGGATGCTGTACATCTGTACGCGCCACTATCTTCTTTTGTTATCGAATTTATAATCAGTCCTTCTGGAGTTACTTTGTATTTGTCGTCATCTGTTATCTAAAATATGTATTTATTACACATTAACACTGTCTGTTAGATGTTAACATTAGATGTTTTACTCGTGTTAAATGAATTTGTTCGCCGCCCGTGAGTCGTGTCGATGAAGAATTATAATGTCAAACCTTTCTTAATAAAAATAAAAAATGGTTGTCTGTAAAGTGGGTTTACGGACGATAGTTAAACGTGACAACGTCATAACAGATAGATGCGATGCAAGCGTACAATCGGCGTAACGGGACAATGAGCGTAACGGGACAATGAGAGAAATCCTAATATTAGCATGTTGAATCAAAATATTCAGTTGTATAATATGAGTATTGATTACCCATTATTTTTATAACGAATACTTATTTATTACAGACCTAAATTATTATAATGAACTGATCAAAATGTAGCAGTAATCAAGAAGATTAAGAAAACGAAAAAAGAAACAATTTACATTAAATGCAACTGTTATAAAGAGTAATTTAGTAATAGAATTTGATAAAGTTAAAATTTTACTATCCTTAAAGACAAAACAAAATATGCAAATTAATACCTCAATAAGTCCTTCGTCTTCTTTATGCCAACTAATTAATAAATCGGTTTCGCCTCTCGCTTCACATGTTATCAAGGCAGCCTTCCCGCTAACCACATATTGTGTTTCCTTCGTATTTACGAAGTATGGTGGGTCTGTACGTAAGTATATATATTCATTAATCTCATATTTAAACCTACACGTATATATCCTATATAAATGCTTTAAGCTTTTTCGTTGAAATTATAATATCAAATTTGAAGAACTTGCTTAAACATACTTGTTTTGTTAACTTGTATCTTTTAATGTCTGGTATTATGATATATAGAGTAAAACTAAATTAAATTACATTTATTTAAAACAAAATAAAAGTTAGTAACCTCCTTTCCAGAGAAGATTTGTTTATGATATCAAAACATCATCAGAATATGAATAAATATTAGTTTCTTTGATACATATCTTTAAACTACAATTATCAATTTAACATGAACTCTGATTGTCGAAAAAGGCTACCGAGTTACTTCTGATCCTTCTCGGTAGAAAATATATTGTGAACCAGTGTTATCGTATAACATACTGCCGAATACTGAAACGTCACTTAAATATTAAATACAACTTAATTATTTGAGACGCCGTTAGTTTCATACTAATTTAGGAGCTTCTCAATGTTAACTAGCGTTTAAATTTGAGGGACGTTTCAGTATTCGGCCGTTAATCATGTAAACTGATTCAAAACACATCGCAAGATCTTACTTCAATAAAGTACATTTTGATTTGATTTGATTCATATTCCAATATATTGTATTACAAGACCTATTATGTTTATCGGCAAACAATATGTCGACTAATTGCGATACCTACCATATGCTTCCACGTTATACGTTAACGTGTACTGTCGACCATCACGATCCGTCACACACTTGTAAGCACCGGATATTGATTTGCTTATATTAGATATATAAACACTGTAAGTCTCTTTGTCCATCCATTCAGAAAACACGTTCGATTTTGTACCTGGTCTTGTGAAAGTAATTATTTACTTTAGGAATAAAAGTATTACTAACGAAATAAATTTACTACATAAGCTTGTGTCTCAATATAACAATAAAATTTAATATAGCAAAAAAATAACTGTTCCATTTTACTTATATTTTTTGTTGTTATAAGTAATTAAAACAAGCCAAATAAACAAAGATTTTTTTTTATGTTATATTACCTCAATGGTTGTATTTCTTGATTATTTATATCTAACCATTTGAGTTTTACTTCTGAACCTGGGTCATCGCATCTACATTCCTGGTAAAAGGAACTTCCTGTTTTAATCTTATTAAATTCGACTTGATTGCTAGTGAAGCAAGCGTCGCTCTCTGTAAGAAAGAATTCTATTATTGTCACCCACGCCTAACGCATCCATCAATTATGTGTACATTTCGGTAGCCATATTCGAAGTGTAAGAGGTCATAAAACGATATTCACAATAAAGGAACTTTCGTTGTAACGACAATGTTATAATAATAAAATAATACTAATGTCAATTTTCGAATATAAATATTATTTAATTTAATAGTTTATATTTATAGCTGAGCGATATCTTCCAGACCAACTTATATGTTTGAAGCAAAATAATTAATAGCACACTCACAATAACATTTAAAAGTAATTTCAGTACAAGCCCTAGTTGGAATGTCTGTAAAAATGGTGGCAGCATTTCAATGTCGGATCGCAATTCCGATTCTTTGAGCGAAAATTGCTTACACTGGTATAGAAAATCAAACGAGGAGTATTAATAAGAGAGATCGCAAAGATCTCTAAAAAAATAGTGCCTTTTGTAGAATATTTTTTATTGTTTGTTTGTGTGTAAAATATAGTTTTTTTTAACTTATCTATGATTGTTTTACTAAACCGAATAATATTAATCTTAAATAATTAATAAATAAAATTATTTAAGAAGTATTGATGCCCATAACTTATACCGCTTATTCTCCTTTTCCTTACCAAATATTTGAGTTGATTTTTTTCGTGAAATCTTATTTAAGTTTGATAAAAGTTCGCGAGGTCTTGATAGACATTATCACGACTAACATCACATTCCAATATAAGTTAATTTATCTAACAACTCAAGTCAGATTGATGATGTACATAAAAAATATTATTGATAACGTCTACTAATTGGACTTTAACTAAAATTTTCTAAAATTTTACTCATGAAATACTTCAACCCTTTTAATTTATTTATGGAATTTTAATATGATACGGATAGTCCATTAAATATTATTAAAATTAGGTATTTATTATATTGTGACAGAAAGTGAGGTGCGCTTAGTGTAATTAATATATAGAAAACCACAACAAAGAATAAAACCAGTCGATAACAACCCACAATTGTTAATATTGATAAAGAGAAATGTAAAGCAAATCCAACAATATCATTTACAATTTAGCCTCTCAATAAACCGTATTTTGGCGCGAAAACAGCCCACTAAGAAAAGTATTAAACCTAGAGTTGCAGTTAGACGTTTGAGAATTAGGTTCACCGTTAAAGTTTGGCAGATTATTTTTCTTCTTGTGTTTATCACATCACACACAACACACTTCGGAATCAAAATAAATAGGACAATATAAAATATTTACACCGCAAAACAAACAGCAATTTGCTCATATTTTCTAATAATAAATACAATTAAATATAAGGTGCTAGCAGAAAGATTATCATAAAATCCAATCATACCTTCCACGACTTAAATTGCAAAAAGAACATAATCGTGATAAAAACAATACGATTTTATACTTCTCATCTTTATTAAAATTGTTTAGCTGTAATGAAAAAGCTTAAGAAAAATGTTTACAATTCTAATAGGCCGATGTTGCGCGCTTTGATCTCGACAAACAAAATTTAACTGATGTAATACATTTGGTCTCATAAACGTATTTTTAGCAAAACGATTACAAAATCAAGAATCACAATTAAACGTACTACATATTAGTTAGTAATCCTAACCTGTGTGTCCTTTTTTTATTTCATAGGAAGGCTGACGAGCATATGGACCACCTGATGGTAAGTGGTCACCAACGCCCATAGACAATGGCATTGTAAGAGTTGTTAACCATCTCTTACATCGCCAATGCGCCACCAACCTTGGGAACTAAGATGTTATGTCCCTTGTGCCTGTAATAACACTGGCTCACTCACCCTTCAAACCGGAACACAACAGTACCAAGTACTGCTGTTTTGCGGGAGAATATCTGATGAATAGGTGGTACCTACCCAGACGAGCCTGCACAAAGCTCTACCACCAAGTGAACCCTAGTGTCCTAACCCTGTTTATTGAGAGTTATATAATAAAACAATTACAGGCCTGTTATGTGTGGAGCTTATAATTTTGATTTAGATTTTCGACTAATAATAAATATGGCTAATATGGTCACGCATATTACGCTTATTAACACGGTCATAAATGTTCATGTTTTGTGTTCTAAACAATGTAAGTGGGTCACTTTAACAAATTACGCCGGAATGTGCAGCTCATTATTATTTTTAATACACACCATCAAATGCGAAGGTCATCCAACATGTGTTTTGTAAAAATGCAGTGAGCATTTAATGAAAACGACTGTCTATGATATCATTATTAATGTTTCGACTATTATTAATGTTTAACGCATAATACTTTACAAAGAAAATTAAATTATTTTATCAATGAATTTATTTCGCTTTGATTCTTCAACACCACTGAAAGATTATAATTGTTGTGAATTGCTCGTTCGATTAAGTTCTTATGATCATATAAAATAAAAGTGCTACAGATTCCAAGGTATTCTATTTGCTGGTACTGCCTCGCTGTTCTAGTGGCTATAAGGCCGCAGACTCGGTGGTCCTGGGTTCAATTCTCAGGTCGGGCCAATACATAGTTATTGGGGTTTTCTGTCAGAAATTTCTCAGTAGCAGCCCAGAGTCTGGAAGTTGGAAGTGTAAACACTCCCGTGCCTCGGAAAGCACTAATATCTCCTGTACAGTTGGCTAATCTTTCTTGAGATAGGCCGCCGTGGCCGAAATCAGTCTGGAGGACCTTATTACTTGTTGGCAGAGCTTTGTACAAGCTCGTCTGATATTCAACTCAATCATCAGATATTCAACCGCAAAACAGCAGGTATTATTGTGTTCCGGTTTTATGGGTGACTAGACCAGTATCTTAGTTACCAAGGTTGGTGGTGCATTGGCGATGTAAGCAATGGTTAACATCTCTTACAATGCCAATGTTTATAGGCATTAGTGACCACTTACCATCAGGAGATTGTTCGTAATCCAAGTAAATATCTAAATCTATTATAATATTTAACATACCAGTTATAGAAAAAACCTATGCTGTTAATAATAATGACAAATCCGGAAGACTCGTGGGCATTAGACAAGTAAATTGTCGTAAACTTGACTCATGCAACACATGTGTCCTACTGATGTAAATACGTAACCTTATCCTTTTGTAAGGAGATGCAAACAATCTTAAACGAGATTTCACGTGACATCATACGTGTCCTAACCGTGAAGATTTTTAATCAGATAATCTTTTTACGACACTTTAAGTGACGTTATGTAGCCCTCGTTTATGTTGCTTTTAATTTCAACTTGGATCTACCATGCTTTAGTTTAGTGGTAAACAAGGTCGTATTGATTAAAGAGTTTGTACGTTGAACACTTGGGATATGTTTAAAAATTAATGGGTAAAACTGTAGAGCGATATTAATTAATAGACATACGTACTAAAAATATACATACTTGATATGTGCCAACTTTCATTGTAATCAATTAAAATTTGCCGAAGTCTATTTATCAGAAGCAACCACCACCAAACATGATTCACTTTTATATGTAATCTCTTAATATAATTTTTACAATTATTTTTAATTGATTTTATTTTCGATTTATAATTGGTTGCTTAATTGGTAGGTAAAAATGCTTACGTCATATTAAAGATATGGACATCTTTTCAATTTTATTTGTCCCAAGTGAAGAAATTAGCACATCGGGACACGTCCTAGGGGTTCTACCCCTGCCAATAACGTTTTATGGAATAAATGACCATGTACCGCAACGATTGAATCTGATATGGAATTATGGACACTTTCAAAATTGCTGGTTTGGTATAAATTTATTCGCAAACAACTTTTGCAGATAACCCTCAAACATGTTATTCTTTTTACTAATCTTAATACAAAATATCAACGCGTCTTATAAAACTCTCACTATTAAAAATAGGGTTGAATTAAATTCTTATATAGATTTATATTATGCAAACATTGTACTGGTATAATGTTATATACATACAAATGTATAAACTAGTTTCCATCCACGGCTTCGCCTGCGTGTTAGGCGGGGGCGGGGCAAGTGTTAGGCATGAAAAGTGTCCTTCCTTGGAATTCAAGCTAAGTTAATACCAAAGTTTAGTGATTTAGCTGTGAAAGTAAACAAACAGAGAGATCGAGCTACTTTGGCATTTTATAAAATTAGTATCGATAATCCAACCGAAACATCGTAAGATGAGGAGTTATGAATAGACTGATGCTCTGCTGGGCTAAATTACTGTGATAATGCAATTTAAATGGTAACCTACATATAAATAAGTAATATTAGTGAAATCTTTTGGAAGAATGAAGTTTCTAAGAATTACCTTTGTCTACCTAGTAGAAGAATATTCATTGATATGATGAACAGTGTTCAAATTTTGTTGTAAATCATACGTCATTCGCTTGTCATAACATTTCTTGGGGTGTTAATAAACAAACAGTTATAAGATACCAAAAATGCATTAAATTATATGAAAAGCGTACTACTATCGACTATTTCCAGTAAATACTGAAACATTAGTAACTTGCGTTAAGAAAGAACACAAGGTACGATCAACATCGATTCTTTGATGTTCCGGCAAAGCTGGCTTTATTGTGTACTATATACTGTATACTATTGCGTCGATTTAATTAACAAATATATATCGGCTAAATTTCATTCAACTACAGAAGCATATATAAATATATGCTTCGAAAACAGTCATGCAAATGATGAAACGGCTCATACATAAATAAGAATAACATAAAATTTACATTTGAAAAATAGAAGCACGCAAACATCGTCCTTGACAAATATCATGCGATCATTCTTTAGACAACATTTGACATTTGTAACCAGACTAATCAGCGTCCATCTAAATAAAACAGGAATAGCTGGCACGTCACGGCATTGATACGAATTGAATGTTCACAAAACAAACACGGCTAGTACTTAATTAATTACATAGTTGTGTGCGGATCAAAACCAACAATGAATTGCAGAAATTGCATAATCACAAACCAAATTAAACAGAACGACGGTTTAAGCGGAATATTCATTGCATTGGAGTTAGTTTCTTGCTTACGGACGGTGGTTGGGGTGCGAGCTTTCGGTAAACTAATTAATCACTAATAATGCAAGCCTTTACGTGCTTTGTACTTTCCGCACTTCTTTTAAATTGATCTACTCACCGGATAAAATAAGTCCGTGTTATTTTTAATAGTTGAAATTAATTTCACTTGTTGGTTGAACTTTGTGCAGGCTGTCTGCGTAGGTAGCACTCACTCATCAGATATTCTACCGCAAAACAGCAGTACTTGGTACTGTTGTGTTCCGGTTTGAAGGGTGAGTGAGCCAGTGTAATTACAGGCACAAGGGACATATAATCTTAGTTCCCAAGGTTGGTAGCGCATTGGCGATGTTAGCGATGGTTAACATCTCTTACAATGCCATTGTCTATGGGCGTTAGTGAACACTTACCATCAGGTAGACCATATGCTCGTCCGCCTTCCTATGAAATAAAAAAAAACATAAACAATTCAATTAAATCAAAATTGTCATTATTGTTTTCCAACTTTTTCAAACAATAAACTGGTTAATGAAACGTATCCATAAAAGATGTTACTTCTGACATTTCTAAAGACCTTTTGGATTATTGTGTGTTTGGATACATTTGCATGAAAATTTTTCAAAAATTTGCAGCATAATAAAATACCGCCTATATCCGTCCTGAAACGATAAACTAAAGTAATATGAAAGTTCTACATCTAAGGACACCACTGTATTGATATTGTATTGAGGACACCTCTGAGAATGATATCTAAATACTTAATAAAAAAGATCTATTGTCATACGTAGTTATAAATTTAATTTTGCATAAACTTTATGACCTTATAGAAATTATGTTTCGTGCAATTTTTAGCCCTTTAACATATCTGATTGCATTAAGCTTTGCCAATGTTTTTGGATGTGGTGAAAATATAATCTAAAAAAATGTACTAGTTTTAGTACATAGATATATTAGAACTTTGTTCATATATAGCCTTATTTATATTATATTGCGAAATGTGTTCTTTTTTTTTGTCACGAACAAATAAAATCTTACTCGTAGCTAGAACTTTGACTCAGAACTTTAATGAAACCGCAAATAGATTGTTTATAGGTCAGTGTTTGGCAACGTTTCCAGTTTTAATTAAAATATGTATATCGTTACGAAGTTCTATATTACACGGAAGATCAGATCGGCCAAGCGACGCGATAATACCTAGTATTGATCTCCGATTACCATTCGCATTCACGGTCACTTAGAATTACCTTAACGATATGTCTGTTATTTCTTAACCTTTATCTTTTTATCTTTATTTATCACTTTTCATAATATAACGCGTGAATACCCGATGATCGTGGGTTCAAACCCGGGCATGCACCACTGAATGAATTTCATGTGCTTAATTTGTGACTATAAATTATCTCGTGCAGTGAAGCAAAACATCGCAAGGAAACCTGCATGTGTCTAACTTCAATGAAATTCTGCCACATGTGTATTCCATCAAACCGTATTGGAGCAGCGTAGTGAAATAAGCTCCAAACCATCTCCTTAAAAAAAGGAGACTGTAATTAATTATTTATTTATTACAATTACTTTTTCCAAACAAAAAGTAGAAAAATCTATGGTGTGAATTATATTAATCGGATTAAGTAAACTTAATTCAAAATTGACTTTTTTATCTTCGCTCACCTTAATAAAAGGATTTTTGGCAATGTAATATGGCTAGCGGGCGTCTTTGTTCGCGATTCTACCTTTATATAAACAGTGGCTTAATGGATAGTTTGTGGAATCGCGGGTTGCCACTTAGGCTGATAAGATCGGTAAGGAATTGTTATAGTGTAAAGTTTGTTGCATCTCTAATACTATGAGTAATATCGACTGATTACAATGTCGTTTCTTTTTAAATAAAAATGAATAAAGTACTTAGTTTTTATCTCTATCAACATATCGCAATTGTATTGGAATTATAATATTGTAAAATTATTATTTGAATAGTGTTAAGGCCTTTTATAAGTATAATATTTATGCTAGTATTTTTAAAACATATGTCAGTCTCGTTAATCTAAATAACATAAGAACTTCAGTCAAGCTCTACAAACTGAATCTATTGAGCCATATCTTTCTCTCATATTATAAGCTACATATATCTTGCATGTATATATCGATATGAATCATTGGGCTATTATTGATTGACTGTCAAACGGTATAAATGGAACATTGGTGAGACTGAAATAGCGCTTATTAATTAATCACAGCCTCTAATTGTAATACTATAATGGGACCTCAGATAACAGCAGCATTACGAATATGTATTTCTAATAAGAATAAGCTGAATTATTTCATTGTAAGTAAAAAGTTAGTGGCAATTACTTTTGGATGTTTTAAATTTTTGTGTAGGTATAAATATAAACTTATTTGCTGTATTATTTACTTAGAGGTAGAGCTATGTGCAAGCTCGTCTGGGTAGGTACCACCCACTCATCAGATATTTTACCGCATAACAGCAGTACTTGCAATTGTTGTGTTCTGGTTTGAATGGTGGGTGAGCCAGTGTAATTACAGGCACAAGAGACATAACATCTTTGTTACCAAGGTTGGTGGTGCATTGGCAGTGTAAGCGGTGGTTCACATCGCTTACAATGCCCATGTCTATGGATGTTGGTGACCACTTACAATCAGGTGGCCCATATGCTCGTTGGAAATAAATATATAAATAACGTAATATAAATTTATCAAGAGCCGTGATATCCTATTGGATACTTGTTAGCTGACCTATTTATCTTTCGTTCCCTTTCTGCCCCCAAGCTAAATTAAATCGGAATTGTAATTAAAGTTAGGTATACTATTATTTTAACCAAGTATTTTTCCTACGGTGCGTTATATATACATTTTTGAATACAATACGATACAAATACGTTTACGATACAATAGGTTACAAAAAACATACATAATATGATTACGTAAAAAAATGTTCTTCCTTCTTTGTACAAGAGCTATTCTTATCGCTACGATAACGATCTCTTCCACAACCTTTGAATAGAGGACATGAAATTGTATAAGGCGGGAAGTTGTACAAATGTTAATTAATACCACTACATACTAATTGAAACATATACCCAATACATATGTATAGTCTATGTGATAATAAATGATAGAAAACAATTAACGTAACATAAATAATAAAAAAAAAACTAGAAATTGTGTATTTTTTAATATAGATCTGTACGTATCTGTATTTTGTATGTAGGTATATCTGTTTATAGCTATGTAACACCTCAATGCAGATAATTTGATATTGGATTTAATATTTAATTGTTTTATCCATTTAAAGTATTCGATAAAATCTGAACTAATGAAATGTTGATGATCTAAATTTATATAATTCCCATACTATTTACTACTTACAGTATGGGAAATTTTGTGTTAAATTAAATAGTATAATTATTACTGTAGTCAAATATATATATAACAGTCATCTATATCAAATTTTCCGTACAATTAATATTATATCAGCGATAATTTATATCATATTATTTTTAATTATTTTAATAAACCTAACAAATAGCTTTTTAAAGGCCAAATACTGAAACATCACTCAAACATTTAAGTGAAACTCCATTATTTGAGATTTGAGTTAATTAAAATTTCGCATACAACTAGATATTATTATTTCAACGCAAAACAATTTTACTGTAGAGATAAACAGACATGAAATCAAGGCGCTTAATCGCTTATAATCTTTACGAGTCGTGCCCATCATAACAAGTTAACATCCACGACCTAAATATCAAACCGGAGTACCATGTTTTAATTCTACCATCATGACACCAATGTGGTGCACATAATTTTAGGAATTGCTACCATCGCTACTTAACGAGCTCAACTAGCTAGTGACCGAACGCATCAAATTGTCGTTTGATACGCGTGTTGTGTTACCCTTTTTAATAACAACATGTTATATTATCAGGAATTAGAAGTATGTAGGTATATTCCATCGTGAGGTATTGTATTGAAATGAATCTATGTATTCGGAATCGCTTCTTGGCTATGTCAAATAAATTAAAAAAAAACTGTCATTGTATAAAATGCCTTTATTGTAAAGATGATTTATAAAAAAGCCCGCTGAATTCGGCGGTTCTTCTTATGTCTGAGGTGCTTAATTCTGAACCGGTGGTAGATTTATGACAGTCAATAAGAAAGTGTTGTACACTACGTCTAATCGTTTATGGTGAATAAAGATTTTTGATTTGATTTCATTGCCTTTCGTGATGTAACCTTGACTATTGATCTTATATCGCTTACTTGATATTGGTAGCTCGCTTTGATTGTTTTTAATAATAGTAATAGGTTTTAATATGGATGTTTAATACAACATCATGAATTCATGTTTATTGGTGCATTCCGATGAAATTATTATAAGGCCTTAATTTGATAGAGTATTATTGTTTATTATGTGATTTAAAAATATATTTTATGTAGTAAAGAAAATAATATAAAAAAGTTATGTACCTGCTTTGTACATTTAATCAAATATTTGCTATATGTAATCATTATAATGGAAACATGTTAGATATCATATCCATATTTATTCATTTTTTTAATAAATTAAACAAAAACTTACGCTTAGGAAGCAAGGGCAGATAGCTGGCTTTATATAATTAAGAACAAGCAACGCCCTCATTGGCCTAATGTCCAATTGAAGGTCTATCCTATTAAGTTAATAAGAGCTTAACACACTTCCGTATCGGTTCATGTGATATATACATTTATTTCAATATAAAATATGCCTATGCTCATTATTTGCTATATATAGTACTGTGTATAGTTATTAATGTAACACAATGTTAACTAACAATGGTTTCGAGGTTTTTGTTTAACAGATTAATCAACATCTATAATAACCATCACACATGGAGGTCACAAAAACATAACAAAACTAATAAAATTATAGATAAGGGGACAATCATCTATTTATTTTTTATTAGAATAATAATAAAAACTTTTTCAACAATATATCTGTAATTTACTGTAGTTCCAAAAATTTAATCATTAGTATAACTAGTGGAAAAGGTAACGAAGTATATTTTATTAATTACTATTATTACTATAATTAATATTAAAAGAGTTAGAAATAGTTTTCGTATATCTATTACTTATAATGGAAATACCGAAAACTGAAACGTTATTTAATATATTACATTTAAATAATGTGCCCCGCTCCACGTTCCATTTATACGCCCTCAGGTAATCGCATCGAATTTATAAAATAAGCAGGCCTTAAGGTTACCTGGAATCGCGATGTTTTGAATAATTAAACACGAATTTAATTTGAGTAAAGTACACCGTTTCAGCAGACTCTATAATAAGAGTGGTATAAATTTTATTTACAGTACATTTAAAATATTAAAACACTTCAAAAAGTTTAAATGGGTTTAAAAATCAAATTAATAATATATCCCTGTATATAGTTATTTATATTATTATAGTATAACAATTTACATTAATTTCGGGGTCAGAGGTCCACCACCAGTGTTTATGTTATAAATTAGAAGTAATAAATAAATAAAAATACATAACAGCGTAATAAAAAAGTAAAAAAGTACATTAAAATTTACGCACGTACAAGTAATTTATGAATATCGTTTTATAACTTTATGTCATATTTTAATTATTTAGTTTAAAAAATATATTAATATAAACTTAAATTAATAAAACTTACCTGACAGTAAAACACTTAGAAGAAACGAAACAAAAAACATTTTCTTTTTTTCCGACTTCATAATTAAATATTTAATATTAAAATCGTAAACAGTAAAATGAATTAAACCCGAAATTTAAAATAACTATGACAGATAATTTTTACCGCGTAAAAAAATGCGTTCAAATTTAAATTTAGAGCGTTCGTTCTAAAACACGCTCTAATTGATTTGTGCGGCAATCTCCATGCATGCGGGCGACTAGGTTTAATGCGACTGACGATGGATACTTGTGCTTCGTTGACTGAGTTCGAAAACGGGACGCATATTGTAGTAAACATCACGCTTATTTTTAGAGCTATTACAATAGTCTACTTCTCCATAGAATGGAATGTCATTATAAATGGCAAAAGGTTCCGAAACAGTTACTTTATGGATCTTTTAAGAATTAAAATTCCAACCAGAAATAGAATATAGCAGCATTTCTCAATTGAAATAATTTGAAGACATAACGTAAATATTTACTAGCAGACATAAAACAAATATTTTTAATAGTAACCGCTATTTCCTGTGTATTTTTTTTTTCAATTTGCGGTATTTTTTTTACTTTGTTGAGCAAAAAGTGTTGGTATTGTGCGCTTAATGTGATCATATTTTTTACCTTTAGCGAATCTTTTTAGGATCTTATTATGGAGGGCAATGAACAAGCAATGTGCTTTACTCCCCACTTAAATAAATCGCTTCTCTTTACTGAAAAGAATAGCATTAAGAAAAGGGAAGCGTTTTAAGAAAGGGTGGAAAAACTGCAACGTTGCTTAATCGTTTGTTTGAATTTCGAAGTTTGGATTAATCACTCTCTCTTTAATACAAATAAGACTATAATAATTTCCATCTGAACTGTGTAAATACTAGAGTATACATAAAATGCTTTATATAAACAAGACGATGCCAATTAAGCAAAAACACCGCATGAGAAAATATTTTGTTGAAAATAGTTCCGTTCGAAAAACAATAATAATATGTAGGACTTAATTTTAAATAAAATGTAGGTAATACTACTCTAAATAATCAAGTCAAATAATATCATTTATAAAGTAAGTAATACAGTCAAATAAAAGCATTTATAGAATTAGTAATGGAGTCATGAATGCTCACCAAAATTACTTTACGAAATGGACCTTGGTACATATTTATGCTGGCGTAAAAATTAACGTTTTGTTTCTTGGTCTAATCGGTGTCATTAAGATGAAAACCCTTTTGGAAAGACAAAACTCTCTTCTAATTTATTTTTCCGCTTAACAAGCCTTGTTTTAATAAAAAAAATTAAGATAAATGTTTTTAATAAGCGTCCAACGGATGTTGTCTGTGATGTGGTTCTTGTGAATACTTATATCATCATCGTATGATTGATAAGTTAATATATATCAAACTCTGTTTTACATAATACATATTTTGAGAAAAAATATAGAAAACAGTAATTAGGCTTTATTAAAACAAGCGATTCCAGTGTTGTTGATAGAAGAGAGAGAAAACATTGTCTATAATATAAATCATTGCATATAATATAATATTTAAATCAACTGAAAGAGATGAGGCGGTCTTAGCACTTATATAGTAATATATTCCAGACTACAGTTGTTAAGTATTTTAATCATTTAATAAAAAAGTAGATATTGAAATAGCATCCATACATATGTATCTTATAGTAATACAAGTACGTTAGATTTACGGTCATGGGCATAATATTATATAAAGGAACGTAATGAAGCTCAATAATATAAGTATTGGTAATTATCTCAGGTATGCGGGTATTTAATGAAGTTAACGTTTATTGAGTATAGCAAGAAAAAATGTTGCTGTTTTTTCAAATTTCAGTTAAGTATTATTTATTTTTTGTTAAAACTTATTATTAGCCTGTTACGTTACGTTAGTTCATGTCTCGCGAGGTTTAATTTTAATTGAAAAGTTAATCTAACAATTCAATAATTCAAACATTAATAGTTTTCTTAGTGTCATTTCCACTATTCACAATCTTAAAACATTACCTGCGGGCTGAGAGTTATAAAAAACTTAAATGACAAGGTTAATAAAATATAACAACGCCGAGGGATGACGATTTATTGTCTTTAGAAATCGCATTACGTTTATTTTTGTTAAGAAATAAGACTTGAAACTCCCAAAAAGGTAAGAAGTTATAATGATGCCGGAATAATTGTACCTAGTCGTATCTAACTACGGACTATTTTTGCTTGCGCACCTGCAACTGATTAGATGATGCAAATGCATTGACGTATCTCTATATCCTCTCGTTTTACGCCTGATAAAATGTAAACGCTCATTAATCAAATCGATTACAAAAGTTTAAAAAGATATAAACTATATATATAGTTTAAATATATATGTATAGTTTAAAAAGATAAAGCAACTCGTGTCGTTTAATTTATAATCTCTGTCAGCGCCACAAATTCAATACAGTGTTGGTCATAACCGACACTGCACTAAAAGGAAAAAAGTTTAATCTTCGTAAGCCCAATTGGGCCAACATTGCAAATGGAATGGAAAAACAGATAATATGTGCCAAGCCTTTGGGCAGGAAAACAATTTCCCCTCTAAGGGTTGTTTAAGCCACGTTTCAACCCTCTAATTGTGGGTAAACGCCGTAAGCCTCTAACGTTTTACGAAATACCACTCGATGTTACGCACCTATCTCTTATTGTACATCTGTAGGCTTAGACAAGTAGCTTTTACGTTAATAGAATAGAATAGAAAATAATCATCAATGTATGAGATTGACATTCGCGTTCGACGTTTCGAGACGTTTCGAGTCGAGTCATTGATTATTATTTTCTATTCTATTCTATTAACATAAAAGCCACTTTTCTAGAGGGGCTGTTTTGATTAGCTTGTGCTAAGGCTGTATTTACTAAATAAACGTGCTTTTTGCGTAATTATTTGTTATTAAATGAATCAGTACGATAAATCTCGAGAAGGCCTAGTGGTAAGGACGCGTGAATCTTATTCGATGGTCGTTGGTTCAAACCCGGGCAAGGAAAACATGCATGAGTCAAATTTCACTGAAATTCTATCACATATGTATTCCACCAACCCGCATTGGAGCAGCGTGGTGAAAAAAGCTCCACACTTTTTTCTCAAAAAAGGGAGAAGAGGCCTTAGCCCAGCAGTGAGACATTCACAGGATGTTACTGTACGTTAAATCTTTAAACTTCATACAGAACTGATCTAAAAATAAATTATTTCTATACTGATAACAATAATTCCTCAACTACTTTACAATATAACGTCAAACGTTCATCAATTGTACAACTAAATTTCAAAGAGCCAGTCCGTAACCACTGACCATTTCATGAACTATATCAATTGACAGCATCTGTGCAGTTGTATCCCTTACATTGGACTGAACATTTCGAAACCTTGCCCCAGGACCTTTCAACTTTAATGTAGACAAAGTTGCTAGTGACCAAACTCCATCTAGGTTAACTTACTTCAAAGTAATTTATGATGTTGGATTTAATTTATAACAATGAATTGTGATCCTTAAACAAATATATCTCAGATATCTTTATTGTATAAGTTTATCATATAAGAGGAATAATCATAAGGTTTGATGAATTGCGAGAGATTCTTGTATATCATACTCTTTTCACTGTGTTGAAATTAAAAGGCTCAATACGAGAAGTTTTTTTTTTATCTTTAACAGGTATGGACTGGCAAAGGCAAAATCTATTTATTTAAACAGTTTGATGCATTTTAATATTAATTGCGGTACATAACACTTGATAATTTAAACTAAAATTCTAGCCTGCTACATTCCGAACCAGTGGATTTACATTAAATTTAATACTGTAACATGACTATCCAAAAGTGCTTTTGAGAGAATATTTGATAGAATATTTAGATTTAATAATTTATTTTTATGTAGCATTAAATTTAATTTAGACAATAAGTTTATATCGGCAGTTCTTTTGACGTGACAACGTCTTATAAATTGGTTTGCCGGGTGACACTTCAAGAAACTGCGTTACGCTCCGCTCACGTTATGCGCTCACAATGAGAGCGAGTGAGAGGCACGCGTCCCTTCCACTCGGGCATGGTTAGCCCGCCTAAGAGCGAGAGAGACAGACATAAAAAGTGAAATTCAGTGCGAGATTCTTTGTATAAATTAATGTTTTAAATATAATTCTTTGTATAAATAAATGTTTTAAATTGTTACTATTATTTCATCCTTCTTCCTACTATACGAATGAATATTCACATTAAAATTATTTTACCACTCAAAGTCGTTGTCACGTAAAACTTTCGCCCGTATACAGACTTTACAGGCAACCAATTTTTTTAAATTGTAGGATTATTAATATCGCTAAATCTGGTTGGTAAAAGAAAAGATGAAAAATAATAATAATTAGTTCACTCTTTCTATTTTGACTATATTATAATTTAATGTTATAAACGAAGCGGTGAATTTCTTCTTTAGTAATGGACAGTGTGCTAGTTTGAACGTTAATCCGATTTATCATACAAAAGCGAGTTCTATTATAGAACGTGTTACTTGCATATGGGACCATTTTCATGAAAATGGTCCTATAGTTTTTTAATGCCCAACTGTCTAACTCTAAGAATAATTATAGTTAAGCTGTTAGTGCTAAGGCTGCGTTCGTACTTTGAATACGATTAACGAATAAATCCTGGTTGTTCTTACCAAAAACAGCAACTCTTGGTATTGTTGCAATTCATTGTCGATAAGCAAGTTATCTTTTATGACATGATTGAAAGAATGCCAATGCCTATAGAAATTTGTTATAGTTACCATAAGATGATTTACTGTTATAAGCTGCTAGTGAGTCGAGATGTCCTAGTGAGCCAATATGGCCCACTGGTTAGCGCAACTGCGTCTTAACCGAAGATTGTGGGTACAGACGTGGGCTAGAAACATTGATTTTTTCAGATTTTTCGTCCTGTCTACTTCTCGACGATACATGCTACGTTTTCTTCTAGTAAGATACAATTAATCGTTGTTTTGATAAAATTATTCATCCAATCCAAATATAAAAATGTTCCATGTTCTAAGTTAAAATGCTGTAACATTCAGATAAGATTTACTGTCGATAATAATATTTACTCATTTGTATGTACAATTCATCAGTATGTTCATATTTTATACAAGCTGCTTTGTTTAGTTTCATCTAAGTTAAGTTACTGCTTTTTCCCAGTGAATCGTAAGATTACATTGCATAGGTTATATAAAAGCATTTCTCATTAATTGGACTATCCAACAAAAAAATTAACTAACAAAGAAGAACTCACTTTATAACATTATTAAAGATGAATAAATCCAATCTCTTTATGAAAACTACATCAAGTATTCAGCATAAAAAAGATATAATAAAGAACGAAACTCAAATAGAAATGAGTCTCACGATCAATCAGTACGAGAAAAAGAAGTCCAACTTATATCAGATGAAATGGGAAACCACTCGGCGCGTCGCAAACTTTCCAGTGATTACATTAGTTATGTAGAAACTTCTGGAAGAAAGTACGGAACCGCTAGCCAAATTAACGATGGAAGTTACATGTGAATAAATGCTCAAAGCGATAAATGTGAGTAATAACTTCAATTATTTTACTGAAAGAAAAATCAAATTAAATGAACAAAAGCAGATACTGATTGTATGTAGCATCCTCGTTGTTACATTTCGGTCACGTCGGCAAACATCAAAGACTTTTTTTCGGCGCAGGAGTACTTTAGCCAAGACTGTGAACAAACACAGGTGTGCTCTATATTCCTTCATTCTCATAATCTCGTGTGGCTAAAACCTGACCTGAAATACCTCTCGCGAATCAGGTCCAATGGCTACTTGAAGCACGGTAGTGTTAACACCATCCACTTCCTAACTTCGAGCTGCTACAGATGTTATTTACGAAAATAGAATAACTTTATTGAACGCCATGTTATTGCTATAGATTCGTTCGAAATAGATATTGGACAGCTAAACATATGATATAAAGTGAATAAAATATTCAAAAATGTTTCTAGAATATTTCAAATCTCGGATAAAACATATTTAAGTCGGCTGCTTTTTGAAAAATGTTATGAAATAGGTAAGCGGAAATAAAATATCGACAAACAGAATTTATTCTCGGGAAATAATTTTAAAATATTTCAGCGCTGCGACATCGGCTCAAATACGATTCAGAAATACGTAATCGTTTTATATGCATACGCTTGAAAGGAAATTACATATATAAGTAGAGAGAGAACAGCTTATATTTTTAGTGTTAATCAACACGTCGATAATACCAATTCATTTATAATATAATCTAATAATGTTTTAAGTTTAACGTTTCTTGTGGCTAATTTTTTGACAATAGATATGTAGATAAGTACAATGCCTATTGAATAAAGACTGCCTTTGATTTGACTTTGACGTATAAATCCGAGTGTTGTGTGCTGTAAAAAATAAGATTAAGGATAATATCAAATGACATGCAAGTATTAAGGTACCATGCATACATATTATTTTATTCTTCAAAACCATACTTCCGTATGAAAAATAATAGAAATGTAATACAAAATAATAGTAATTAAGTCAAATATTAAGTGGGACTTAATTTGAATTTAATGACGTTCCAAATAATTAAATCTGACTTAATATTTGAATGACTTTTCAGTATTCGGCCATCAGTAAAATAAATTTCAACCCTAATGATTCAACTCACAGTCTCAAAAGGGAACTGAACTGTCCAGATAAATAATACTTCGCGATATATCTATAACTATTATTATACATCTTTTTATTTTAGTATTTGATTTAATATTTATTAATTTACTTTCGTTTAGAATTCATTGAAGATATGTATATAAAACTATATCTTAAAGCTATTTAGATAATGTTTTGAATGCGTGACCCGTTTGTTCGATTCCCAAAGGAAATTACTGCTCTAAAAGTAATCTACTGCATCTGCAACGTAATAGTTGCGCATGAACCGTAACGTATACCGCTTAGCGAATTTCTATGCAAATTAAATTTAGTAGTTTTTTTTACTTACTGTGCATTTATATTTGGTAAGTGTAACTTTATGAGTTGTAGTAAAACTTCTTTAGGTAAAATGTTAAATGTCAAGTGATTGAAAGGTTCTATTCCTCACAATTTAACATGATATACATGATGCTAGTTACGTAGAACCACAGTATAGCATAGCTTAGGTTGCAATTTATTTTTTGTTTAAGTAAAATAATTTAGGACGGATATTGTGAAATATTGCATCAGCCGAGAATGCATTATTAATCGATTAGCAATGTAAATTATTATTAGAATTGACTTCAATCGAGAAGTTAGTCTTAATTAGAAAATAGTTTTAATTATAATTTGTAATTTTAAATAAATAATTTTAAGTAATTGGTTTTTTTTCAACCATCGTTCTGCTACCAACGTAATTTGCTTAACAAAAATCACAAATAAATATTTATCTCTTCTGAAAATAAAAGCTCGTATTGCAGTACAAATTAAAAACAAAAATTAAGAAAGCTATTTACAGGCATTCGTGTATGTTGGTGCTGGTGTCTGTTATAGGTACCGATCTGAACTGCAGAACAACAGTTACTCGTACCATGGCATTAGACATAACATAACAAGACAGAAGCACGTATGAAATAATGAAAGAAACAAATGCGAACTTGTTATTAGTACTTAATACATTAAATTAATGAAATATTTTTTCTCAGCATAAAATATATATGCGATGTAAGAAATAATAATCGCTAACATCATTAGTACTAAGATTTAATGGCCCTTGTGCCTGCAATAACACTGACCCACATAACCTTCAAACCGGAACGCAAAAATACTTAGTAGGTATTCCTGTTTAGCGGTAGAATATCTAATGAGCGGGTGGTACTTACCCAGTCGGGCAAGCACAAAGCCCTACCACTAAGTGAAGCATCCAACAAATAATGTTAATTCCGACGTTTTATAAAATCCGAGGTTCGTATAATTTTATACAAACCCCGCTTATTAGCTAAATTTTCGACAAAAAGTACCGCAACGCTTAAGGTTTACTTAATGAAGGCGTAAGCTTTGACGATGATTGATTGAATAAAAATGAACATTTCCCTATGGCAGAGGTACGCTGCGGCAACACAAAATTGCTTTTAGATTAAAAGCAACGAACGAACATACTGAATGACGCCTGACAATACTCTCGAGGGATCTACCGTCACGGACTCATTTTT
This sequence comes from Nymphalis c-album, assembly GCA_963151315.1. Taxonomy (NCBI): domain Eukaryota; kingdom Metazoa; phylum Arthropoda; class Insecta; order Lepidoptera; family Nymphalidae; genus Nymphalis; species Nymphalis c-album. Next base: position 7,427,835 of record OY720601.1, read on the forward strand.
CTGCTATATCAATGTTGACTCATGGGATTGTCACGAACTCTTGAATAATGATGAGTCGATATTTAATTGAGATCTTTATTTGCTTTATCTTAAAAAATATGTAGTAAAATATTGAGAACCGATATTGCCCAGTGAGTAATGCACGCTCATCTTAACGGAATCGCGTTTTTATATTTGAGTGTATGTTTTGTTTAATTTGTATTCATTTTTAATCTCATGCTCAATTGTGAAGTAAGAACGTTATAAAGAACCATGCATATAACATGTATGTACATATAGTACATATATACACTAAGCTGCATTTGAGCAGAATAAGCACTGAGAATAAGCCTTTTTTCTTGAGAGAAAAGAACGCCTTTAATTATCTGTGGAATTATACCACCTGTATTTTGATTTTTAAGATTATTTAAATTTAACATTTTACATAAAGTTACTTGAAAATGTTAATTCAAAAATAGTAACAATTGTAAAGAAACAATTTATTTAAAATATTTCAATAGCGAATAACGTCGCACAATCTCCTCCTTTGAGCTGCAAATAGCAACTGATCCATATAATCACTATTACATTTACAAAATTCGAATTTCGAACACAGAGCTCACTATACCTTAAATTCCAACTAAGAACAATTCTGTTTTCAAATTTAATTTTACATCTCGTCCCAGAACATCGTATTGTTCTTATAACTAATAATAATCGCTTTATTACTGGTCGGTTGAACTCAACTGTTACCACTTATCTACAATAGGGGAGACGGCACAGATGTTCTAGTATTATTACAACCTTCGACGCGAACGTTAGAAGTACGCAAATCGATATTCTATTCTTATAAAAAACATATTACATTTCATCTATAAATCAAATATCACCAGTTTCGTCCAGAAACTCATGTTGAAATTAAATTGATAACAGATTTGACGTAGACGTAAGTTTTTAACCGTATTAAAAAAAAGTTATAGTATTTATACTAAAAGTGTATTACTTATGACGACACCGGCATTTGAAAGTGTACAATATTCAACTGACTTAACATTTCATTGAGTCTTTCCTATTTAATATTTAAACATTGTATTGCAAATGTTTAATAATAAATTTTAATTAATTATTATATTTTGTTCTTCGTGTATTTATCATCATATTATATAATATTTGCTTATTATTATTTGCGAATGGCTAAAACACACGAGTGTTCATAAATTAACGTAATTTGTTAAACATTATATTATAAATCATATTATGGGTATAATTAGGATTCTGAACAAGTAAACGGATCACTCACAAAGTTAGAAGCGCAGCTGTGTTAGAACATTTTGTTATCCATTCTGACTTCTCCCTACTTGAGCTTTCAATTCGTGCAAAAACGTGGTTAGGCGTTCCGTACATATGAGTACTTATTTCTTTTAGTAAATATTTCTTTGTCCTACAGATGATTTGAAGATAGTATGTTTCGTGCAGCGCGACATTACCTAATTTAAATTGCTTTACGTTGTATCTTCTAAATATTTTGTATACCTATATAAAAAAGTTGGTTTTTTTTTTTAATTTAAAAGCTTTATTAAAAAGTCGAAAGAACAATATATGACTCATCATCTGCAGAAACTTGCTTTATATTATTTACTATCTACTCCGCACGGTTTCACTCGCCTTAAACGTTACTACTCCGCCCTCGTGGGTCGTAGCGTGATGTTGTATAGTCTGTACCTGTCTTTGTTTGTGAAAATGTTTCTTAAGTCCACTCAAAAATGTTTTTTAAGTCCGGTAGTTACAGAAATTAACGACTTAAATCAAGCAAAGGAACAAACTATTCAGCCTTATAATGTGAAGATTGTTGCATAATAGGTAATAAATAAATATAAAAATTACAATAGTTATCGTTAAAACATTACCACGGGCAATTCATCAACGCTCTTGGCAATCCATCACTGAATAATCCATTTATTTTATTGACGGAAAAATCTCCAGCTGTCTGATCAACGTCGTTTTTGTAATGCAAACTTAATTAATCACTTTACTATGTTGCCTTTGCTCTAGAGAGTCGATTAGAACTATCGTAGACGTAAAATATTGGAGACTTGCCAATCGGTTCTTTGCAACAAAGGAAAAGAAATATCTTGTTTCTGAAGTGCATTGTGTTAATCTTGGCTTTAAAGTTTTGTACAAGTTCGCTGTAAGAAATATATATTTTATTTCAAATAGAATGTACGAATATCGCATGGTAAATTGTTCGTTGTACGAATACTGAAACGTTAATATTATCTGTGAACAATATGGACACCAGACTAGTTGGAGCTAACTAGACCAATATTATTAGTGCGACATAAATCTGTTTGTCTGTTGTAATAAATCAAAGAGGGTAGTCTGGAACAAAGGATAAGACAACAGGCGTATAAATTACTAAATATATTTAAAAAAAACATGTGAATTTCGCAGGGAATGGAATATATTTTAAAATCAGTCAGCCAGCAAATGTGCGTACGCAATCGCGAAGACAGCAGTAGAAAAAGAATTATACTTTTTTGCAATTATGAAAAATTGTATATTTATGGAAAAAGCCAAGATTAACACAATATATGAACATTATAATTAAAAATAATACTGATTTCGTTTGACCTACATCGCATTAAAATAAACGAGACATTTTTTGGGATAAAAATATTTAAATCTAATTTAAATATTTTTTCACAAAAATGTCTCGTATATGTTTCAAAAAATATGTCTCGTGAATGTCCCAATAGGCACTTTATAATATTTACATTATATACTTCTGTTATTTTTAATAATTCAAGAAGTGTTAAAACGTGAAATCTTCTAAGTCTGTTTTTCTTCTTGAAACTGAAACATTAGTTAGTTGCGACATATCGTCGAGTCATAAAGGAAGATGATAATAAATCTCGTTCCTGATCGTATCTATTTATCTTACAGATATCAATTTAAGTTTAATGCATTTCATGTCATGGTACCACGATAAGGGTATACTGTAGGTAAGGGTAATTATAGATACAAAAGATATAACAAGGGTCACAGACTGGCAACAGTGACAATGCGTTTCTGAGATATGACTAATCTTAAAGCAATATTGTGAAGGTGAAAGTTTGTCATTGGTAGTTTCGTGGCTAGACAGAATTTAAAATTGGCTTAGAAGTCGATTTAAAACGGTAAAAATAATTTCTGTCGTTTCTCAATATATGTATAGTGTATAAAAGTTGTGACGTACTATTATTATCGAGACTGACTCGTTGGTTTAGTGGCTCAGTTTATAAGGATAAAGATAAAGATAGAAAATACATTTAGATTATAGTTTTCTAATTCTTAGTAGTTAAAAACTTAAGAGTAGAAAATGCTTATACTTTAATCGAATATAACTTAAAATCGTTACTTTTATATTAATATTAGACCCATAATGGTCCAGTGGTTACAAGACGAGAATCTTAACCGATGATTCCGATTTTAAACTCGGGTATGCACCACTAATTTACACGATTAATTTGTGTTTAGAATCATCTCGTGCTCCGGGAGAATATCTTGAAAAAACCTGTAAGTAACCGCAGTGGAGCAGTGTGGTAGAGTACTTACCATATACTTAATTATTTGTTTATTTATACTTTATTGTAAACCACAAAGCAAAAACAATTACATGCTTATAAATATAATAATAGTAGCACACAGCTCAGGCGACCTTATCGCTACGTAGCGATCTAGCTACTACTACTATTTATACGACGATGGTGTTATTTTGAATTTTGCTCTTTCAATATGTCCTCATATAACTTTGTACGTGCCAACATTTATATCCTCAATTCTTTCGTTTTATTAAAAAAAAAACATTTCATTATTTACGTCTACCTTTATTTTAAGACAGGCATAAAAGTTCAATACAGATGGAAGGTTATTCATCAAAGTAATATCTTTATTCTCGAAGCTCAGGAGAACGTAAATACGCTCAAGATAGATGAAAAAGGTAATAAGATAAATCATTTTATATAATACATATTTTACCTTTTATTCAACGCTTTTCTTTGACAAGACAACGAGAGTATTAAACATTTTTTTTATATATAAAAAAGAATATTCAATTGAATAGAAGATAATTATATAAGGAATCTAGAATGGGTTTAACAAAAGCTTAGTAAACCAGTTATAATTATAAAAAAACATTTGAAATTTATTCGATGTAATAAATTGAACTATTTAACAAATTAAACATAATAATCTTCATAAAAATAATAACCAGGACGGCGTCAACCCATAGTTGGTTCTCTCCTACAAAAATCTATTATCCTATTTTTTCTAATATTATATAAAGGAAAAGTAAAATAAGACGAGGTGAGGTAACAAATTGTCACAGTCTCATTTTTCTTATTTTCTCGTATCTTATAACGTTAACATAAATATTTCATACAATATTAAATTATCTACCTGCTCATAAGATGATATTAAAATATACAGTTGACGCATTGCAAAGGCTTGTTGGAGTATTTTTTTTTTACAATTTATAGGCAACTAAAACTTAATATTAATAAATAGTAAGTTAAACGTTATACACATACTACTACTTGGTGGTAGAGTTTTGTGCAAGCTCTGGGTAAGTACCAACCACTCATCAGATATTCTACCGCAAAACAGCAGTACTTGGTATTGTTGTGATCCGATTTGAAGGGTGATTGAGCCAGTGTAGTTACAGGCACAAGTGACATAACATCTCAGTTCCCATGGTTGGTGGCGCATTGGCGATGTAAGCGATGGTTAACATTTCTTACAATGGTTCTATGTTGGCGACCACATACCATCTGGTGGCCCAAATGCTCGTCCACCTAGCTATACAATAAAATAAAAAAACATAACTATAATAAGTTGTTACACTCACACACCACTACTTAATAATATTGTTAACAATTGAAAATTAAATATTATAAATAATTTAACAATAAATATTAAAATAATATTATTCCTAAAGAAAATTATTTTATTTATTATATAGGTCTTGTTATTTACTAATTATATCACCCCATATAAAATTAAACATAAGGATACGATTATTTAAGACGATTTTAATACATGATACATGGGCTGACATAAAATGTTGATTACAGTAAAATAAATTGAATTCAATAAGTACGTAAAATATTAATTAATAATTGTGAATAGCATACCAGGATACAATTTAACATCCATTGTTAAGCAGTAATTTCCACGAGTACCAGGAGGTCAGCAAACCCATGGAGGTTATTAATTCGGGGTGGTTGCCTCGCGACGGGAGAGGCGTCGCGACGGCGCGCCTGTATGGCGAGACGCGTGATGCATCCAACACCTTTTGGATACGTTCTGCCTTTTCTTAGTGGAGCATATTTTTTTAAAGAAATTTTCAACGTCAAAAGATTTTCTCATAACAATCTGCCTCGACCTATAAACGCGTATTGTTTGAGACGTTTCTGTAATCAGTTATGTTTTTAGAAATTAGTTTTTAAGTAAATGACACACAGTTTTAATAAGTAGTAAATTCTCTTTATTTCTGTCGGATTATCTATATAAAATCCATTCCCCACTCATCACGAGATCTCCCAAACTATACGCCAGATTGACTTGAAATTTGTCACAGTTGTTACTTCCCATACGTAGACGCTCACTAAGAACGGATTTTGTTCAAATTCCATCCAAAACGGATTTATCATTATTAATTATCATTCTCTCTATATATATAGGAGATCCGAGAAAATTTCATATAGAAATATTTTAAAAATGATTACATAAATAGAACCGACTCAAGATACCTAATAAACACTTCACGGATCGGACACGAATTTTGTTACACCCTGTATAATTGTAAAGTTTTATTAAAATCCATTCAGTAGTTTTTGCGTGAAAGAGTCACAAATGTCCATACATCCATAAAAACTGTAGAGGATTATTATACCCTGTACTGAACACACATACATTCTACTGGATGGGTGAAGAGATCCTTATTTTACCCGTACGAAGTCTGGACGGGCAGCTAGTAGGTTATAAAACCTAATTATAATATTTTATAAAATACAGTTCTACGTAGTCTGAGAGACTTTGTCTAGTAACTAACACAATACTAACCTATGTAATTACAAACGTAGTTAATATACGTTCTTGCAATAGACAGTAAATGAGCACTTTAAATGAAGGATCATACATTACGACTAGCATTCAAATTCCATTAACATATTAAATTCTCTCACACCACTGTGCATTATGGTGACTGGAAACTTGAATATACGAGTATAATCTAATCCTGTGGATGAAATATTATTTACTAGCCTCCTCCCGCCCGTGTGTGCGCATGTGTGTGTGGGGGGGGGGCATATTAGGTACCCTATGTCATACATTGTACCCCTGACAACCTGTATGCAACACGTAAGGATGATCGGTTGAAGGTAAGACGTGAAAGAGTAACAAACAAACAATCTCACTTTCGAATTAATAATATTAGTTAGTATTATGACTGCCTCGTTGGTCTAGTGGCTTGATATAAGGCCGCAGACTCGGTGGTCCTGGGTTCAATTCCCAGGTCGGGCCAATAAATAGTTATTGAGGTTTTCTGTCAGAAAACTCTCAGTAGCAGCCCGGAGTCTGGAAGTTGGAAGTGTGAACACTCCCGTGCCTCGGAAAGCGCGTTAAGCTGTTGGTCCTGCGCCTGAACTCTTTCCGGTCGTGTCGGATTGCCCTTCCATCGGATTATGAGAGCTAAGGAAAAGAGAGTGCACCTGTGTTTGCGCACACACTTGTGCACTTTAATATCTCCTGCACAGTTGGCTAGTCTCTCTTGAGATTGGCCGCCGTGGCCGAAATCGGTCTGGAGAACCTTATTATAGTAAGTATTATCTAGTAAATAGATACGATATTTAACGCGCATTATTACTTACAAATCTGTTATCCGATTATATTATACATTGAAGGAAAATGAGATTATTGTATTTGAAGAGGATTAAAAGCATAATATCTTATTTTAAGAGCATCCAAATGATTTCAGTCAACTTTTCCCAAAAAATATAAGAAAAAAAGTTGGCTTCGCTTGTTACGTTAATTGATGACATTTTATAAAAATTCTACGAAAAAAGACAAATTCACTTAGTCTTACTCACTCTAATGACTGACGAAATTTCGCCGCGAAAAAAGCCATTCTGCTGACGCCTCTCACGTTTATTACTATGCAGATAATAAAAACTCGATAAAAATGTCGGTTTTATTAAAGTTTGACGCAGTAACGTTAAAATGAATTAAGTTATAGTACATAGTAAATCTAAAATCTATGGTCTGTATGTTACATTTACAGTAGCAGCCTCCGAATGTAATAATTATATATTAATTAACTGCTTGGCTAATGCCTCCTCTCCTCTTATTGAGGAGAAAGTTTGGAGCTTATTCTATCACGCTGCTCCAATGCGGGTTGGTGGAATAAACGTGAAAAAATTACAGTGAAATTTGACACAGGCAGGTTTCCTCACGATGTTTTCCTACACCGTCAAGTGCGAGGTGAATAATAATCACATATTAGGCCCATGAAATTCAGTAGTGCTTGCCCGGGCTTGAACCCACGATCATCGGTTAAGATTCATGCGTTCTTACCACTGAGCCATCTTGGCTTTTTATCTATTTGTAATAGTTCTTTATTACATACAATTTAAATCCAACCCGCTTAAGCTCATAAGGATAAAAACGCAGATGCGGATGGTGGGTTCGTTTTAACTTAAGCTCAAGTTTCAAGTCTTTAAGATCTTATCATTTAGAGTAGTTAGTATCTTGTATAAAGGATGTCAGGGTTTTTTTACAATATTAATTATATAGGCTTGCTGATATTTATATTGAATTTGATAATAAATATGTATATATAATTTAATTAATAGCTTTAAATGGAAGGGATCCTATGGGCCATCTGATAATATAAAAGGGTCATCACCGCCCATTATATTTAGTAATTAGAAAAGACTCATATCTCACATATCATTTTAAAAAATAATTATTATTTGTCCTTTATCCTAACTATAATATTATAAATTCGAATGTGAGTTTGTTTGTTTGTTACGCTTTTAAGTATAAACCATTATGCTGATTTTAAAAATTCTTTCACCAATAGAAGGCTATATTATCAGCGATCAACATACATTTTGTCCCCGTATTCCCACGAGAACAAGAAATGTGCGGGTGAAACCGCAGGCATAACGCTAGTTATTCATAATTTAAGTTTGTTTTTATTAGTATTACTCTATTAGATTATTGTATTAACCATGTAGTGCCTATCTCGTGTATTTATATTTCATTTATATGATAAATATCTACATACTTGAACGAATACGTTTTTTTTAAATCCTGTGTCACGATTATATTTTCTTATACCGGGTCCATTATATCTAGGGAGCCCCAATCAACACAAGGAAATCATCAAAATCGATCCAGCTACTTAAGAAATGTTCAATTATATACATATACAAAGATATATTTAAGTCACATAATCACCTATACTTTCATTATTTAATTGAGATAAATCTTTGTGACTCACACCCTTCGCTGAAGATGAGAAAATAGATCGAGTAACTAACAGCGGCGTTGGGAAAATCCGGTGACTCAGATAAATCTGAGGAAGGGATAAAATTGTTATCGTAGAGTCTTGTATTTCGTACTTACCAATACATTTTTTATATACTTCTAATCTTCAGTGTGTATCACATATCGAATAGCTTATATATAGTAGAATATATATTTTTATTCATTATATTATTTCATTTTAAATACAAGTAATTTATATTATAAATATAATATTCACCAGGTACATAACATATTATAATCGTTTTCAAAATTGGTGACGAATTGGTGATGTAATGGAATGGTTAGTATTTCTAGTTTTGATAATGTCTAGTGTGTCGGTGACCATTGCGTATACGCATCACAACATATAAAACACATACCAAAATAAATATAAAAATAATTCCAGCACAAGAAGGACAAAATAATTTAGATAAGAATACACGTACATTCAAAACCTAAATTGTATGATTTTCATCACATATATTTTCTCCACTATATAACTTTATATTATGTTAAAACAACAATGCATTTGTCTATAATTAACCGTATGAACTAATATATTAATATCTTAGGACATTTTTCACACACGGTCATCTGATCCCAAACTAAGCAGAGCTCGTACTATGGAAACCAGACAACTGATATACTACATATTATACTACTTTTTCTTTTGTAAATACATACTTATATAGATAATTACAACCAGACTCAGAACAAACAGACATGTTCATGCACACAAATGTCTGTCCTGGGTGGGAATCGAACCCACGACCTGAGGCGCGAAAGGCAGGGTATCTACCAATCACGCCAACCGGAACTGGAACATTATTTAAAAAAAGAACAGCATATTTATAAAATAGTGAAGTTTATTACATTTATAATAGCAATTCACTTATAACAACGAAAGCTTTCTTCCCGTACCTTATTCAATTAGAAAATCAGACGCTGCAAGGAACGTCACTGTTCAACTAACCGCTCTGTCTCTGAGTTACCTGAAAATCTATTTGCATCGGAAGGAGTATAATTTAGTTTGCATCTTGGTAAATTGATTTCGAATACGATTCAGACTTTCTTGACATATTTCAAGAATATTTCAACGTTGTACTAAAATAATAATATCGAATGAGCTAATTCAAGATTGATTAATTAATATTAGAAAAATACAGTATTTGTTCATATAGTTACCACTTGCAATGTTGGTACATTCAATTTCTTTTTTTTAATAGTAGTACAGAATAAAACTAACAATTAAGTTAGTCTAGTCTTAGTAGCATCAATAAAATTATACACTGAATAAATCATGGTAATATTTTAATAAAAATAATTATAGATATGTTTTTTTATTGTACCTACACAATACGGCGGACTAGCATATGGGCCACCTCACGGTAAGTGGCCACCATCGCCCATTGTGGCATTGTATATTTCTTTAAAAAAAACATCGCTAATGCGCCACCAACCTTGGGAACTAATATGTTATGTCCCTTGTGCCTGTAATTACACTGGCTCACTCAACCTTCAAACTGGAACACAATAATACCAAGTACTGTTGTTTTGCGGTGGATTGTCTGATGAGTGGGTGGTACCTACCCAGACGAGCTTATATAAATATAAGTAAATAAGAAATGTATACATTTTCAACATTAAATAACAACTTCATGAATAGTAATAATGTTTGATTCAATAATAAATAAGCCTTATTATTACAGTCAAATTACATTTAAATTATATTGCAATATGCAAATCGTAAGATTAGCTTGTGTTTGGCGTGTAATTAGCAGCGAGCGTTTGAGCTATGGCAGCCTCAATTATACCACTGACGACCATTTTCAGTTCCATGTTGCTTTGAACATTATATACAAATCGTTTATGTAACTAGTTTTCCAGCAAATAAGTTCTAATATTAATAACGTAAAGAGATTAATTTTGTGTGCGTCCACAATCACCGATTATGATTATGATAATTTTAAAATAAGAACCATGAAATTACATTCTAGTTAGAAAGAAGTGAAGGGTGAAATGAAAAGGTGTTATTTCTTAAATAATCATCATTAAACGTACTGTGATTTTCTGTAGTTTGTCTTTACACCTTGTAACCTAAATGATTTGAATAAAAAAATATTTTATAAATATATTTTTAATTTTTAAATTAATTTTTCCATACCATTTCTCTCGTTTGGGTTTGAATTTCTAAAAACGACGAATTATGTATGCAGTTATTTTATCTTAAGAGTTTTAATAGCTATATAACTCTTCTTACTTCATAATGACGGACTCCGCAAATAAACTTTCAACCCTTATTTCACCTTTTAAGGTTGTGAATTTTGAACACCGTTGAAATACGTATTTATTTATTTCTATCTAGAAGCTTGTATGAATTTTCATGCTTCTAACTTTGAAAATGAAGGATTTCCACACAACCAAATTTCCAAAAATCCTTCCTTAGTGGCTGCTTACATCTAAATGTATCTACTGCCAAAATTTGAAGTTTTTAACCCCTGTGGCTTGGGCTCTGCATTGATGAATCAGTCAAGACAAGTAACTATGTATGTCCGTATGTATGTATAGATAACAAATAAAATACGATTTTTTAATAACTTTTGGTAGACTCAACCGATTTTGATGAAACTAAGACTTTAGTCAATCTTAATTCTATAATAATTCGAGGTTCTATACGAATAATTTAGCTATTTCAATTTGTAATTTTTAGTCGTTTCCTAAATTAGCTTGGACAAACAGACAGACAGAAACAGAAATAAAAAACGTTATTATTTTGATTTAGGTAAATCGCAAAAAGTCATAAAATCCATAAAAGGCAGTTATTTTGAAATCACAGACTTAAATTTAATGTATATGTACCTATAGATAACATAACACTGGAGAATAAAAATATTTTACCCACGTAATGTCGATACGGGTATCAACAAGAAAATATAAAAAAACAGTAAAAACTTAAATAAAAAAAAATATAAGCCCAGTGATGAACCACATCTAAAACATTAATGCTAAAGATCAATAAATCAGATAAAATCATTTTGCATATATAAAAAAAAACTATTCATAAAAACGTACGTTGGAAACTGTTACTATTAGGAATTTAGCCAAATCACACCTAAATATACATACATCGCAATGTTCGTTCGTAAATTGCAGTTTCCCGAACCATAACCACCACTGATGAGGCAATAAACGTGGAGCAGTGAAAAAATAAAAGCATTTCGTGATTGTAGTACCGAGGGACAGGGAGGCAGGCGGCACGCGTCCCCTTAATTGTGAACCAACATCTGACCAATGTAGTTACGACGGTAAAAGATGAATTGGACTAAAATTTGTTTTCAAACTCTTGTTCTAGAAACAAATTATATACGTAAGTTTAGAAATAATTCAAGCTAAGGTATACAATGACAACATTATTTTTTCAAAATGTAAATTATCTACGATTTAATTAAGAAATAAAATAAATTTGAAATAAAGTTTTTAAAATGTAAATAATTTTTAAATCGTATTTTCCTATATTTTTTTTATCAATATCAAACAATAGCGAATATTTGGATTTTTATCAAAACAAAGAAAACTACGAGATGGCCCAGTGGTAAGAACGCGTGAATCTTAACCGATGATTGTGGGTTGAAACCCACTGAATTTCATGTGCTTAATTTGTGATTATAATTCATCTCGTACTTGACGGTGAAGGAAAACATCGTGAGAAAACCTGCATGTGCAAATTTCATTCAAATTCTGTCACATGTGTATTCCACCAACCCGCATTGGAGCAGCGTGGTGGAATAAGCTCCAAAAACCTTCTTCTCACAAAAAGAGGAGAAGAGGCCTTAGCCCAGCAGTGGGACATTCACAGGCCGTTACTTTATCAAAACACGTAAAAAATTGGGCAAAACGGGGGCGAAATTAGGAAAAATGGGAGCAAATTTAAAAGTTAAATCAAGTCTACCAAAAGTATACAAATGTATTTCAACTGCAATAATGGTTATTATAAGATCACCCTCTTGTAGTCGATTTAATTGTTAGTTCCATTTCTCTAACGATTATTATAAAAAGGAAAGTACATACTATATAAAAGTATAATAGAGCGAAAAGAGGCGTTATTACGAATATTAGCCATACATTAATATTTATTTCGATATTGTAATCAACGCTGTCCCTTTGGGAATTTAATAGTGTCGTAGGTTTATGGATATTTCACGTGAACATTTTGCTTTATCGGATATAAAAAAGCAAAAGCGGTTGACAAGGGTATCTCGACGAGGAGTTTCGTTCCAGACCGCCCAAAAGGTTTCCGCACACAAATAAAATAGATAGAAAAATGTCAACACATATTGAATAACTTTGTTCATCAATAATGTGGTAATCATAATGCAGTAGCACATAATTTTTTTAGGTATACTCGTAAATACATTAATAATTTAAATAACTACTTTTTATATCTTTCAAAATGTTTGTGAACTCCTAGTACTTGTATTACTGTATCTATTTTGTTTTAGTCAATGAAAAAAATATCATGATTTTCGCAATCTAAATTCTCAAGTTCAATGAGTTTTTTGTGTCGTTAATGATTGTCAAGAAAACCGATAACGATGAACATTGGAAACCTTTATTAAGATAACGATATAAAATTCTTAAAAGTTAAAGCTATGTTATGTTAAAGACAAAGTGGACTAAAAACTATAATCAACTATAGCCTATACCAATTGAAGGAGGATTAAAAATAAACAAATCTATGAGCTACTCGCATGCTCCAAACGATTAGCTAATAACTCTGCTATATTATACACTACTAACACTATTCCATTGAACTACTGTGAACTGCTACTAAAGTGACTGCATATTAAAAAAACAAATTCACCGACATTCAAAAGGTCTTTTTCTCGTGAACACAAACATTTATATAATCGATTCATTATTACCAATCAATATCAATCTCGACAATTCAATTTCAAAGTTATTTATGTGTCTTTATTTATATTATGGTTAGAATAGACTATAGTTTGAGGTGAGTTGGAACTGCGCCGCGACTCCGTTAACGTAAAATTTTGCCCGAATATCTCAAAACGTATGTGCTCATACCCTTATCTATGTCCCTGTCAAATATTAGGATATAATTATTTGAGGTCCGATAAGGTAACAAACAGAAAGACAGAATAACCAATAAGATTAGTATTGAATCGATTAGACATTAAAGAATATTACTAATAAATAAAAACGGATAACTTTTAAATTGATGACGAATACTTCAGAGCAATCAATAAAAGGGTCTTCAATTAATTCAAAAATGTGCGTCAATTAAATTCAATCGTCTTCAGTATGCACGCTGTGTCGTAACAAATCAACGTTTCATCCGATATCTATTCTACCCGCGTCACAACCCTCGGCATCAACCCTTTCTTCTTACAGTTCATTTCTTTCGACGCCCTGATTTTATTTCGCTCCCTATAAAAGCTATAAAACATCAATAAGATGTCACGAAGTATGTGCTATTTGTTTTACTTTTATAATTTAGTATAGGTACTTTAAACAATATATATAGAATACCACACCGTTTATTTATTTATTATTTATTGCACACAATTTACAAATACAAAACTAAAACCAAGATCAAGTGTTACATATTACAGTATGCAAAGACGGCCTTAAATTAATTTAGATTTGTTTAATCGTCAATCTAATAAATAATTCTTAAAACTAGTTTCCACTATTCTAAAGTTCAAAACATCAAAACTTTCAAATTTATAATATTAAGTGGGATTAGCTTTAACAATAAAATGAAAATATTTCTTATTTATTTCAAATTATGACATTTATTTATTTACTTAATACTAGAATACAATATACATCAATACTAGCTGCACAGAGCTTTAATTTCAGAGCTTCTTTGTGAAGCACTTTTATGTACCAAAGTTATAACGATTTATAGCATTACGCTACGACCCTTTGAAACCTATAAGGTCAATTAAATTAGCAACTTTACTTTATTTTATTTGTCTTTGGACACATTACTTTTGGAATATTACTTTTTACCAAATGTAGTTTTAGTATGTGATTCTGGAAGGAACTATGTTTTGTTTAGCTTTATTATATTTATTAGACAAACGTTAAAAGTTTTCTATATTTCATATATTATGATTCTTGAATATTTGTTTGCCTATATAAACCCATATCACAATGACTTCCCGTTATTGGTGTTGTAATACTAATTAATAAATAATTTCAACTATACGGCGTATACAGCCATATAAAAGTGGCACGTGCAAATTGGTATCCTTATTGCCGTCCTTTATTAATGTTTTCCTATAATTATTATTTATTCTAATAAATAATTTAACTACTTGTGAATCATGCAAAATCTGCAGTTATTAGCCACTAAAAATTAAAAAAGTCATAAACAATATTGTCTTATTTATTCTCAAAAAATGAGTCCAATCATATATTAGCATAATTTATTGTGCCTGATAAAGAATCTAAGTATACTTGTTAAATAGTTATTAATTATAATAATGAATATTATAAAGCTGGCCGGCATATTTATTCCGCACGCACAATACATTGGTCATCACGTGATGCGGCGCGCCTGTCAAACAATAGAAGTTATGCAACATACGTTATGTACGAGTACAAGCAAGCATTACGAGTGCGTATAGCGATAAGTATACAAGTATTTTAAAATTGTGATGCTTTTTTATCGCGATTGAAGCACAACGCCCTGTCTAGACAAGTACATAATCATAAGCCATATGACATGTATCTTTCATGTATGGGACAGGTACCTAAATTATTTTAAGAACTTTAATTACTTGACAAAATAACTATAATTATAGTAGTTTTATCACTTGTAAAGAATCTTCATTTCCAAAGCTCCATCCTATATCAAATTGCATATTCTACATTATATCATTCAAAAAGATAATTATGATTTTTCTTAATATATTTTCCTTTGTACGTTGTTGCAGTTCATTACTAATTAGGTAACAAATTTGCAGTCAACATAATCAAAATCACATTGTTATGACAGATAACGAAATGCGGTGTTCTCTCCCTATTTCCCGTTGTGACCGGTTGTCCGATTAATTATGAAGGCCCCGCAGACACAGGGTCGATTCAATCCGCAAACGTCAGATGCATTCACATAGAACCTTTAGTGAAACAAATAGGGTATACAATTCGGGTCCTAGAGTTTCATATAACTATTTGAGCGAAATCAATTAAACCTATATATGTATATATAAATTAATCAAATGGATGTCAAGCGTGCTGTTAAACGTTGAATTATTTAACGAATGGATGAAGGATTAGAATAATATTTATTGACTGTAATGTTTGTTTCGTGGTTTTGCACCTGTCAATGTCAAAATGGTTAAATTTAATTTGTGTAATCGTTACTAATTTTATAAATGCGGTTGATCAATCTACTGATCGTTATGGAATTAAAAAACACATAGGTTACCTAGTCTCTGCCTCACACGCGAGGCGTCGGACGGACATTAGTTATAGATTAAATTAAGAGAAATCCTCCTATGACCATCTTCAAGGACTTAAAAAGCAGAAGATTTTAGTGCAAAGATATACACTCTAATCCCTGTCTTTCAAAGCCCAATGTGATGGCAATTTCTACGAACCGACGAGAGAGTTCCGACTCAGAGCTAAGCGATTCACGTGCTTTATGAGGCAAGTGTAACACTACCAACTACCTCATTCCGGGAAAGTACTAAAAATTCGTTGCCAGAATATCCTAATAACATATTAGTAATCCGACCTGTTATGCGGAATTTTTGTTCATTTTTATTTTTTATTCTTTCTTTCTTAGATTCTTCCTATTTTCAAATAATATCTTACTCGTGGGTGAATCCGAGTGAAGACAGATTCTTACCCAATAAAACACCCCAACACTGTTAGGCTGAGAGATTTTATATACGCATTTGCCTTCAATAATCTGATCAATTAACTTTTAAAAAAATATATATATGACACATTTAAATATTGAAATTTTTGAAATTGTTATAACGTATGGAACAATCATTTGGTGCTCAAAAAGAGGGCTACCTGGAAACATTTCCGGGAGTTTTGAAAATTGGTGATTTAATAGATTTCGACGTGCTCTTTTCGAATTTTTACCTTGGCATGTCGTATCATTGCCGCTCGCGCCAAATTATAGCATTATAGTATAATAATATCGTTTTCATGATATAAAAAAAGAAATTAAAGCATATATTATGCCTTATTATTTTTATCGGGATATACTATAACAAGTAATAAACATTTAACGAAACTTATTGAAAATTAATTAAGTATATGTAAGTGAAAAATCCTTATTCTTAAAATTGATATTAAATTATGTATTATTTATACAATAGATAAACAATCGTAAACATAATATAAAAATAAAATGTACATATATTCAGTGAAAATAAGTGTTACGCGAGACACTTAAAACTATTTGTAGTACATAATATTAAGTAATTTTGTGCATTACCATAAATGCTAATGCGTCATTTTGGACCGCTGTTTGCTGTTCCCATTTCACTTTGAATCCCCGTAGATAGTACTATTTGTTATCGAAAGCATCTCACAAGGACACAAATTTTCATCACTTATATTTCAATAAAATATTATTTATCTACAATTACTCGGTGGTAGAGCTTTGTGTAAGCTCGTCTGGATTGGTACCACCCACTCATCACATATTCTACCGCAAAACAGTAGAAGTTTGTATTGTTGTGTTCCGTTTTGAAGGGTGAGTGAGCCAGAGTAATTATAGGCACAAGATTGTAAGCGATTGTTAACATTTCTTATAATGCCATTGTCTATGGGCGTTTCTCACCACTTACCATCAGGTGGCCCAAATACTAGACCGCCTACCTATACAATAAAAATATATCCAAATACGAAAAATATGTAAAGTAAATTAAAATTTATTAAATACAATTCAAAATCAAGTATTTACGTTTTATTATTACAATAATGACGTACGCGAAGTTAACGTGGAAATATTACTTTCAGCTATTCCAAGCTTGACTATAGTAAATCAAGGCAAGACTAGAGTTTTATAAAATTGCAGTAAAAATGTTTAAACAATATTGTTACGAGCAAATAGTAAATCCGGTTTTTGTTTCAATGAATTCAGCCTGCTTCTTTTAGCTGTTATGTTAAACATCTGAAATGTTTTGTTTTATATGAATCTCTTTGAGCGTATTTTTGTTTAATATTGTCTTTTGTTTTTTTTTAACTGTAGCTTATGAAATCGGCCATGACAGCGTTCGAGAAACAAATATTATTTAAGGCTTTTTGAAACATAGGTAATTTTATTTTTGTTTTTATAACAGTTATTCTTCTTCAATTTATATAGTTGATATTGGTAGCAGATGTTCCAAACAATTTCATATTTTAGATTACGTCATTAAATATATATACGTAAGCATACTATGGTTAGTTTCACACTATTGTATTATTCCACGCCTTCCAGTAATAAATCTTTTATAATTAACTAGCGACCCGCCCTGGCTTCGCCCGAATAGCAGAGTAAATATTCTTAAAAAAAATATCTGTCGTAGTACGACAGATACTTTGTATAAGCTTTTAGCTATAGTGACCGACAGCGGGACGCGGGGGCGCGCAGGCGGTTGCATCAAGCGTTAGTATGCTTGAATTTATTTAGTGCATGATAGTTTTAAAATTACGATAACTCCTGAGATATTCATTTAAATCGGGTGGTGTACAGAGCAATTATAATTAGCCAGTGGCTAAGCCAGTGTAATCACAGGCAAAAGGGAGATAACATCTTAGGTCCCGATGTTGGTGGCGCAGTGGCGATGTTGCGGTGATTAACATTTCTTACAATGCCTATATGTCTATGGGCGTTGGTGACTACTGACTACTTACCATATATAGTATAAAAAAAAAACTAAGCATCAATTTCCATTATGACAGTTATACATTAGGCTCAGGCATTAGTTGTAACAAACGAAGACGAGTCATAGATTGATATTTTCGCGATATATTTGAAACCATCAAAACGACAATAGCTGTTATAGAAATAAATTGACACGTGCGATTTCAAGTTGATCTCAAAATGATGGAGATCCCATAAGAGGTGATACGTGCCCCGAGCTTTATCTCTAACCCTTGCTGTATCACGCTGTATCAGCTTCCTGCTTCGATTCAATTAATGTAAAACAACGTACTTAAAATGTTTTGTTAGTTGCGCTTTTAATGCACCCAAGTGTTATTTTTAATAAAGTGCAATTTTATAAGTAGTTTAACATACATTTTGTGGTGACTCTTGGGTTAAACTAAAAATACAGAAACATCTTAATAAAATACGTTTTTTCAGTTCTACTAATAGAATCTTATAACTAAAAGTTTGAAGAAAAATACCGTAATTTCATTTAGTTAATAATTATAAATATAGATAATTAATCTTTGTTGATCTAACACAGATTATACAAGTTAAGCTTTTGTTCGTAAATAAAAAATCAATTCACAAACTCACTAAAGCGACATTTATATTTAAAACAACTACCAATTTCTTAAAATACCTTCTCAAATTACGACATTAAATGTTCGTAGAAATCGGGAAATTTCTTGACATTTCTCGAAGACGGTCACGTCTAGATGAAATTGAATAAATCAACATTGAAACATGAAATAGCGTTTCATTATAATTGGCACTTAATAAGGGTTTTAACTAAATAAGATATATTATTTAACTATAAATATGAAATATAGCTTAGTATTATTTAATATTAATTTACTACGATCTACATATCGAAACTCGATTGTGCATATAATAGTAGTAGGTATGATATAGTGATAGATATAATGAGGTAACAAACATAAAAAAAAGAAACAAAAACATACAGACGAATTGATAACCTCCTCCTTTTTTTGAAGCCGGGTAAAAATTCCCTGTAAGTTCCTAGGTAAAGAAATACAAGTTTAATTATAACATAGTAGCAGATCGCGGTGACGATGAAAAGACTAAGGTACGGTAAGGTAAGGTAAGGTAGGTAAGGTACTTGGCCATTAAAAATATTCTCTAAAAACTTAACGTCTCCTAATTTAATCTAACCCCACAAATAAAGTAAAGCATATAAAAAATATAATATATAATTAACATATTATATCATGTTTATTGTATTTAGATATTATATTCGTAGTATAAACAATTTTAAACTAGAAAACGGATACGAAAATAAAATATATACAGAAAGCTGTGTGATATTCTTACATACAAAACGACTCATAATTATTTGAATTTGAGATCTCTAAAAGTATCAAAACTGTTTAGTTGTTATATAAATTAATTCCAATGTAAACATAGACATTGTTACGTCCGTGAGTAAAAATAATAATAAGGTGTTGGATAAATTAAATAAAGAGTCCTCACAGTGATTCACGGTTAGTGCCTTCAAATTTCGATAGCTCATAGGGGTTTGCCCCTCGTAAACGAAGATTGGGCGAGATGACCAAATTTACTTAGACGCGACTACTCACACTACGTGGTTTCGGACATACTGTACTGTTAACTACATTATACATTTGTATCATCAGAAAATAAATAATTGAAATATATTTTTTGTACTAATCATGTAGATTTATTTCAATCTTCGTGTATTCTTCTTTGTCAAAACCGATTTCCCAGTTCTTCTGGGGCCGGGTCGCCTCGCACTTCTACGACAGAGAGCTCTATTCTGGCATGTGTGTGTATTCAGATTCTCTGCGTAAATACAGATTACTGAAGAAATAATAAATGCCGTTTTAAAATTTTGACAATTTCGCTCTTTGTTTATAAAATAATGTCTATTTTTAGAATGGCTGAAAGTGGTCAGGATTTAATTAAAATTAGGAAGTAACAGTACTAAGTATTGCCGTTTGGCGATAGAATATTTGATGAGTGGGTAGTACCTAGTCAGACTGGCTTGCACGCAGTAAAAAATATCTAAATGTCATTGAATAAGCATAATTATGACTATTTTGACATGAATAGTTGGTTTGTTTGGTAGGAACGCGTGAATCTTAACCGATGATCGTGGGCTCAAACCTGGGCAAGCACTGTATTTCATATGCTTAATTTGTTATTCTAATTCAACTCGTGCTTGATGGTGAAGGAAAACATAGTGAGGAAACCTGCATGTGTCAAATTTCACTGAAATTCTGTCACATGTGGTTTTGACGAACCAGCATTGTAGCGGGGTGGAATAAGCTTCAAACCTTTTCCTTAAAAGGAGGAAAACGCCTTAGTTCAGCAGTGGGACATTCACAGGTCGTTACTGTGGAACTTACTTTTTAAAATGGTAGGATTACAATGAACAAATAAATTAAATAAATTTTAATTCTTACACTTTCAAAATAAGTAAATATCTAAATTACCTAAATCCTTCATACTTCTGAATAATATGTTGTTTGCTGTGCAATAAAAGTGTATCCATCTATATATCAAAAGCATTTTTTTCTTATTACATAATGTACGTTTTTTTGTAATGCTCCAAAAATATTAAGGAACTGTACTTTTAATTTATGGTTATCTAGATTGAATTTAAGCACTTTTCGTCTTGATGATACTTTTTTCCAAGTTCGAGGGTATAGGCAAACACGGGAGATGAATCATAAGGACCCCAATAGTTTACGACTGCTATGAATTTTATGGATACTTCGCATTTCACCCATTTCTTATATCTTTTATTTTATCTAAAACAATGGAATAAAGATAAATACAATACATATCAAATTGTTCGAAACTCATTTAAAATATATATCTTTTTAGTCGAATGAATAAAGAAATATTGAAAAATAATATATAATTAATTAAAAAAGACTATAAGACTACATATATAAAAAATATATAAAATACACGCCAAACATAAGATTGTAATGTAGCATTGTACTCAGGACGTTTAACTTTTATCTTAACTAGGCTACTAGGCCCTGCCTTTGAGTGAGGTAAGCGCCGGCTCTTGGGTCACCGGAAGTGTGTACTAGTTTCTTAATAAGGTATTTCATTTTTTTGTCGCCCACATAAATTTAAATCATGACTCTAATATTATATAAATATTAAGTAAGTAAGTAAGTAACAGCCTGTAAGTCCCATTGCTGGGCTGAAGCCACTTCCCCTACTGAACACAACTCTGCTCCAAAGCAGATACACGTCATGTGAATTGCTGAAATGCTGAATTGAATCCGACACAGGCAGGTTACCTCACGGTATTATCATTTACTTCATAACAATAGATGAATTACAAACACAAATTAAGCACATGAAACCTCAGTACTTGCCTCGAGCTTGAACCCTTGAACCTTCGTTTAAAATGCACGTGTTCTATCCACTGGGTCATCTCGGCTTATATCAATGTAATAATCACGAGTTAAATTGGATGAGCAACATAAAACACACGAACCGGATAGAATGTTCAGTACGTGTTTTTTGTTAAAACTGTCTATTTATTTAATATTCGTTGGGGAACTCTTTCATTTCTCATATTTAAAAAAACATATAAGCTCACCATGACCGTGTTGAAATTCATTAAAACCCTTCCTGCTATTTCCGTGACGCGTTCACAAAAAATACCGTTCTATAATAAACATTGTGTTTGTGTTCGCTACATTTTTCACATATGGTATTACTCACGATCATTTAAAAAATCACGAATCAAAATAATTCAGTCAGAAAAAGTAAAAAGTAAGATATATTTAAATTGAAACTAAAAAATATTATAACAAAACATATGATTGTGGACTTTTGTAATAAATACACGCTGCATTTTAGTTTTAAAACCCATCGAAAGACAATAATCCCGGTAATGCTCGCAAAATGTCGAGACAAAGGGTTCGGAAGGTTTAATTCCAATAAAACTCGAAACGTGAAAGGAATTACATTCTATATGTACGTAAGCTGCTCTTTCATAAGCTGAAGGGAACGATTAGCCTTTTCCCCCGTTTCGTGTGTTGTTTTCTTTCAGTCTTGACACGAGCAGATCAAAGTACCTCATTTAAAAAATATGTATTGAGAAAATAAATTGTAGAGTACTTTTTTTGTTCGAAATTCAAAATTTTGTCAACATTTGATCATTTATTAATTTGGCAATACAATTTATATTTAGTATATAAATAAAATTCAATTTCAAAACACAAATCTTATGATCACAGATACATAATGATAGCTATATTATATTTTGTTAAAACGGGGAAAAGTACCTTGTACCTCTTACAAAGTTAACAAACCAGTTAACGAGTTTAGTTCGCGTATTTATTGGATAAAAATGTCTCATCATGTAATTCAAATAATGTATAGAATCTATTCCTCAATATATTATATGTCGGATTAGTAGTCTACTAATAATGTCATTACTACTACTAAGTATCGACGGCACAAATCACCCAATGGTTCTTATGTCGTAAGCAATAAAAGCAATAAAAACGTACTTTAAAACTAAAATTTATATAAATGTACGCGATAATGAAATGCTGGCAACGCATGCCCCCGTCGCTACGTTAGCAGAATATTGATATCCTGCAAATTTGAAAAGCCTCCACACAAACGTGGCGAGGGAGAACTTGGGTGTCAACGAAAATCGTGTACATTGTAAATAAGTGTTGTGACAATAACGTGTCTGTGGCAAGTTTCTATTGAGTTACTTCGAATTTTTATTCGATTTAGAACTTTACTAAATTTAGATACATGTAGAATATGTCCTGGATGAAATGGAAATAGCTTTGATGTCGTATTGTACTGTTTAGAACATATGTTGAGTAAGTATTAAATATTTCGAAACAAAAAATACTAATAACATCTAAAAATAAGGTTAAGATTTAAGATTAAATTATATATAAATGCTACAGAGTATACTTATGGAGCATAAAAACACTGAAACAGTATGTAGATAAGTTTCTGTAGTAGTAATAAGTGTCTGTAGACTTGGATTAAATAAAATATTTAAGAATTTATTTTAATGAGTTACAATATGATTAAAAGTAACTTATTATTTTTGTTTTCAAAATTGAGGTATACGTTTATTTTAGAAAATATAACATTAATAAAAGAAAATTAATTAAAAACGAAAACAGATGTCGTGTTGCTTAACCGTTACAAGTAGCAAAATCTCCGCAAATACTAAGGAGTTATATAAAAGTTTGAAATTAATTAGCAACGGATCGGCGATAAATTTTACAGAGTTTTGATATTTCAAATAAAATCATGTCGAAAACTGATTTAATCTATGTTTAGTAATTACATTCCTACACTATATATGCATAAAATTTGAGTGCCTCGTTGGTCTAGTGGCTTGACATAAGGCCGCAGACTCGGTGGTCCTGGGTTCAATTCCCAGGTCGGGCCAATAAATAGCAGCCCGGAGTCTGGATGTTGGAAGTGTGTACAGTCCGTGCCTCGGAAAGCACGTTAAGCCGTTGGTCCTGCGCCTGAACTCTTTCCGGTCATTTTGGATTGCCGTCCCATCGGATTATGAGAGCTAAGGAATAGAGAGTGCACCTGTGTTTGTGCACACACTTGTGCACTATAATATCTCCTGCGCAGTTGGCTAATCTGTCTTGAGATTGGCCGCCGTTGCCGAAATCGGTCTGGATCTTACACATAAGCATATAAATAAGAGTTTGTAGCATAATTTTCATATTATAAAAAAAATCTGCAGTTATAACTTATACATACTTACTTAAATAACTCGTACAATACACACGATTTAATTTAGACGGTCAGAAGTTAGTTACGAATAGTTGTAGCGCATGTATTCTGCTTCTAATGTCGTGACATTAATACGTTTCTGAATAATATCAAATTTAATTAGCTATATATGTCAATCCCTTCATTAAATATCGAAAAAAATCTGGAATGAAAATGTCATGGTGTCGTTTCTTACTTAAAAAAAAATCAGAAAAGAAAACTAATTACAGCTCTAATAATAGTGGTTTTTAATAAACAACTTAGCTAAGAATTATACGATCAGTGCCAAAAAAAAACTCGGTATAAATGGGTTTTTAAAGTTTGTATAAATTTCCATAATAAATGATAGTCGTACATAACAAGAAACACTGTTTCGTTAGACATAACAATTCCTATCGACGTGAAGGCGCAACTCGCGAAATTGCTTATAAGATTTGCGAGCGGAACACAATAAAATGCATAAGGAATATTTATTGTTTTATCGCAATACGAGTTTTATAGTGTGGCTGATTTAGTGGCAAACGATTTAGGGCGGTTGCGGGATGTCCGCCATTTCCGATTTTACGCAAGGCTGAACACTGCGGGATTTATACTTTAACTTTTAAGAATTACTGTAGCTGTTTTATTTGTTGAAAACGCTATCTTTTTATAATTTCAAACGGTACGAAAGTTTTGTCATTAAAAAGATAGATAGAATTTTAATTTCTCTGCCACTTGATAACTTCAGTTATTCACATCGGAATACGGAATTATTTCAAATGAAAGAGCTTCATTATAATAAAAAGTTCCATTAAAAAATTACTCTCTATAAATTTTTGCCTTCATTTTAGTTTCATGTCATTAGATCATTAGGATAAAACAAAAATCCAATCTCATCTGGTTACAAATAATCCTTATGATAATAAATTACTAATATTTAAAAACATATTTTGAGTTTTATGTACAAAATTTCATATCTGTGCTGTTAACCGTTGAGGTATTCCTTTGTCTGGAGCTTAGGATTGGATAAAGAATCAGGTCATGATAACCATAAAAATACATTATCATTGGAACTGAATCAACCAAGTTGAAATATATAAGATTTGATCCATTCAAACTAAGAAACATTGCAAGTTTAATAAAATCTTCTAAAAAGTATAAGCCGTTCGCTTAAAAGATTAAACTTGATAGTAATGAATGATAGTATATACAAAATATAAATGATTTGTTGTGAAAATATAAATGATATATCACACAAACATCAACATTATATAATTCACGAAACATAATATTATTATCGTATACAAATTTATTTCTTACAAGAAAAATCCAGTAAGGAGGGTACTAAGATAATATCATTACTTTCAACGGATATAAAATACGACAAACGAATGTGTCTTGGCTCAAAAATCCACTGTGAATACTTTATGAGTCGAAGTCGGGTTTGTGAACACGTTTTGCGGTGTAAGCCTGAGCTTTATTATTCCCTTAGCAACCGTTTCAAGAAACCCTGGATGGACGTAAAATAAAATTGAAATATAAAACAAAATAAGTCTGTAAATGCTCTTTGAACTATTGTCATTATTATTTTATCTCCTGCTTGTAGTCGTATTATTGAAATTAAAAGGAATATCACATTATCGTAGGAAATAAACTTTATCTTTAAAAAATACATATTATGTATGATGTATGTGTTATTTGAGTATAATAGTAAGCGTTATAATAATGTTTGTGTTAGTGCTTGATCTCTAGAAATTATGGATTGGAACGTTCTGTACGCTGATGCAATGCGTATTGCATCGACACATTTGACAGAATTTTATTCGACAATATCCAGGTCACCTCACCACGTTTTTCTAAGCCAAGCACGTGACAAAAAATAACCACTTGCCTATCTGGGACAATTATTCACACACGGTTATCTGATACCAAACTAAGCAGAGCTTGTACTATAAACAGGAAACTGATATACTACGTCTACTAGTTTTCATTGGAAATACATACTTATATAGATAATTACACCCAGCCTCAGTACAAACAGACGTATTCATGCACACAAATGTCTGTCCTGGTTTGGAATCGAACTCACGATCTGCGGCACGAAAAGCAAGCATCTACCACCCACGCCAACCGTCTTGAAGTCATACTAACATGAAGATCAATATTTTTAGAAGCTATATAAATAACACCCTGTACTCAACATTAATTTAATTTTAAAAAGGTACCCCCAGTTTTATGATGTTACTTTATACACATACATTAGCAATAAATCACACTTTAATTTAATAATTAGTAGGTTAACGTTACTACTACGATAATATCTTAAATCTAAAATAAATTCAGAATATTACATTACATGATTTGGTTGTGTCTCCCAGATGGTTTTAGACGTGTGACATGTAATAATATAGCTATAAACTCACCTGTACAATCTTGTCCCCTACAAGGGTATGAAAGGAGAACCCTGTGTTGTCAACAACATCAGCTGTCCCGGGCGGGGTCATTCACCTTAGTTACATTTATTTGAAAAACTTTGTAGTATGTGTTCGATTGGGAAAACAAACTGTATGAAACTTTGTTGGAGAGATTTAAGTAAAGATATTCTTGTCTCCAAGTGTGTCTGGTAGGAGAGGGGGGAGATGCTTTGATTTCTTTTATTAAATTATAATTTCTTTATTCTAAAAAACATATACTTTCATGAAATTTACATTCGATTATTAAAAAATGAAATCAGTTACCGAATTAAGGACCTCTTTTGTATATATTTTAAAAAACTTTTTTTTTTATTAACTTTAGAAATTGAGTTGCTTTAACTTATATTTTAAATAAGAAGCTTATTAAACAAATATCGATGAATTTTCGATACATTTTTTATCAAATACAATTTTGGATACTTTCCCAAGAAAACCTTAAATAAGTGGTAACAAGGTTCAAGGTTATTTATAAAATACAAAGTAAACATAATTACGCAGAAAAGGAGATCTAATTACAAAAAGTCGTTAACATAAAGACAGACCTTGTATCCGGGCGAATACCTGCTGGCCACATACGTAAGGATATATTTACAAAAACAAAGGACATCAGGGTTACTCTTGGGACAGAGGGCCCCAGCCCTCGCCTCCCTAAATAAATAGGTACTCTATTACTGGCAGATACCTCACTCTGACCTTTTAGATATACACGGGATTTTTAAATTTGTGACCCGACTCGTGTCACGCATGTACATTATATTTATTTTTATTCACAAAGATAAATAAAAATTTTAACAAAACAAAAACCGACTTCATAGAAAAACAAATAAATATGCACTAAAAAGTAAAAAAAAATTTGCGTATTCTTCTATAATTTGATAATTAACTTACTATTTTCTACTCATATCAATATGTAGGTACTAGGTACGAATGTGTGGTGTGGTTGATAATGTAGTTACAATTATTGTTATTTTTGGAGTCAATAAATCATCAAAATCGATTCACCCAGTCGAAAGTTACGAGGTAACAAATACAAAAAAATAAGAAACAAGACGAATTGATAACCTCCTCCTTTTTTTGAAGTCGGTTATAAATATGCATATTCGGTTTCACTAGGGCACGCAAAATACTGATGATAATCGTTCCAAATTATTTCACAAGAAAATTAGTAAAATATGATTTATATAGTTTATATATTTATGTATTTGTTCGTTAGATCATAAATAGTCCAGTCGCTGGATCACGTGAATTTTAACCGAGATTACAATTATCTGAAGAACTGAGTTTTCAAATGCTCAATTAGTGATAATTTATCTCTTGGCGGTAGTGATGGAAAGCGTTGAAGTAAACTTTCATATGTCGGCTATAATTCTATCAGAACTAACCAACATTGGCGCAGCGTGGTGGAATAAGCTTCATTCTTTAACGACATTCTATGTTCTTATTTAATTTGATACTATATTTATGATTAGGGTCTTTTAATTTAAAAAATTCTCAAATTAACCAGTAACTTTTTATTATTAGTTTGAAGAAAATAGCTTATCTCTATGTCGGAATTGTTCATTGGAAGACAATTTTGTAATTTTTATTTTATACAGCACTATCAGAGCGCTTCGCGTTCGAGGCGTGTTTCAAAATAAACAGTACTACATTTCAGATCAGTATTAACTTTACAACTTTTTGAACAAGAAATATTTGTTCTATAAATAAGATATCTATCGTATGAAGCAATTAATGTTGAAGTTAATTTAAGGGAAGGGTTTTCGAACGATATTAAAATAAATACTATAAGCCATACTCATTTTCGAAACCAGAATCGACGAGAAAGTTGAAGAAATTTTCGACATCACAATGATTGTGAAATAAGGTTAATTTAATGAATAACTTTCGATAATCCTTACTTAGGTATAATAAAATAATTGTTTTGTCATACTAAAGAGATGTAATAAATAACATTTGTGATATAAATTCAAATTCAAACAAAAGAATACTAAGTGTATTATTTTTTTGTGTTCTGTTGTTGTGTTGTGTTTCTTATTTTTCAGAAAAAAATAAATGTAAATATAAGCATACAATATAAATTATATATCTATTTATGGTACGGTAAATTCTTCCCACCGCCCAATAAAAGCCGCCGAATTTTCATTAGCGCTCTTGCCTGCAAAGGGGTAGCTTGTGTCACGTAACTTAATATTTATATGTACTACTAATATAATAAGTAACGTAAAAATTATATACGGCTATCAATATTTCTTTTTTTGAAAACATACCTATATTTTTAGAATAAACGAATTAAGTTTACTGTTATAGTCAAGCAATTATTCATTGACGTACATAATAACAACCATCACATTTGACCATTTTTACCTTTTCAAGGAACGAACCTTATACAAATTTCTCGCATCCCTCATATCTATTAGTTACATATAATTACTAAACTAACGTTACATGACATGTTTAAGTAATGCATTGTCATTGCACACAATGTCCATTATTTCTACACGACACTTGATAACTATCCAAAACTATGTAAACTACACCTACTCGTAAGTTCAAAAAATATATAAAAACATATAACTTCTCAAATTATATTTTTATTAAATGACCGATGTAAAACTTGCACTTGAGATTAAAATAATAATAAGAATAAAATAATAAAGAAAAAGGCAAAACGTTGTAGACATTATGCAAAGTAGATAATCTTACCCAAAAAGAAAGCAATAAATAAGGTTAATAAAAGCGCCGTTACATGAAATGAAATGAAGAACCTACAAAGGAAAGAAAAATATTTTCCTTACTGTTTCATAGATGGAAATTTTTCTACGAAGATGATATCTGTCTCCATAACAAATCATACTATTGTCCCTTGTGGAACCCCTCGCTTTTTCCACTCCATAAAATTAAATATTGCGCTTGAAGAAAGAATAATTTTATTACATTTCATTTATGAATTATAAGCTATGCATTTTATATTTTGTAATATAATTCAAATTATTTTTTTTCATAATAATTCATAATAATTTCAAAATTATTTTCAAAAAAAGTATAATAAAAGTATATATTATTAATTATGTTTTTTTTTTTAAATTGACCTTTCTAATAACTTAAACGGTAAGTAACTATTTCGAAGGCATTCATATTTAATTCATTAACACTGTTAAGCGCCTGAACTCTCATTAATAGCAACATCTTAACTATTAAACGTAAGTCGAAGTTTTCCATTAGGCGCTTTGTATACACGGAGTCGACCACACTAACGATATCATCTTCTAATGCATATTGTCACAACTTCCAGCAGCATCCTGTTAAACGTAGCGGGGGATGTTGCTTTAGAAATTTAGTTTGTGATAATGCATATGTAGCGAAGATGCGCTGAAACTGTGTATAATAAAGTACCCACTCCCCTCCGGGCCCAGCTGCTTGGTCGAGTTGAGAGTAAATGTTGCCATTTGGGTAGTGCTATAAACACTCGCCAATGGTCTTTTATGAACCTGTGGAAGCTAAACAAAAAAGGTTTTAAGGTGATTTATTGGATTTTCGAGGGTGGCTATATTTTTAAATAAATAAAATAAAAAGACAATAATAATGTAAGTACAAGAAAATTAAAAAAACAGGTTTCAATATTTATAATGTTTTTCTATATTTAAATTTGATTTTTATATTACAAGTGTTAACATTACATTATGTGTTACAATTATTTTGTAGTTATCTCTAGGTCAGGAGCTTATTGTCGTATGTGACGCAATTATTCGCACATGTTAGGCAAATATATAGTAGGAGAGCTTGCATTGCAAGGGGGCAACTTAGTAGTGCAATGACGACCTGCGGTTTGACCCTATTCTGAAATGCGCTCAAGTTCCGTCATTAGTGTCTACGGAGTAATAAGACAGCTTACGAGATACTCAATTAACATTATAAACAAATATTCCTGAATACAATTCTGTTTAGATTAACTAACGTTACATAAGTCTTGCCCTTCTCTTTTTATCATTAAAATATACATAATATGTAAATATTATTTACTCACTTCGTTTTGTTTTTTTTTTTTCAATACCTAGTATGTTATCAAATTGTGAGAAGTCAAGAATAATACCACATTATAAAAATACTAAAATAAAATAAACATACAAAAAGCATACATATTAATATTTTTTTGACCTTTGATAATCCTTGAATAAAAAAAAATCCATACAGGGGAAAGATGGGGAACTTTCAAATTTTATTTATAATTACATTTTAAACGATGTCACCAATTTTCAGCTTGTTGTAAATTTATGTAGCTTCACTCTTATTTTTTGGTTTAATTTGACCAGACTAATAAGTAATTTATGAAATTGTGTCATTATAAGTTGTGGTTGGCTAAAACATCCTCTTTATGTGTATAGGCGGTTAGGAGATTATCGCCACTGCTTAAATGCGAATGGTTCAGATTTTTCATCCAACTCAGTTTTTCTCACGATGATATCCTTCGCTGCCAAACACGAGATGATTTGATTAAAATATTTGTTTAAAATTAAATTATATTTCGCAGCCTTTCTAACTCTTCCTAAATGTTATTGCGTGAATCCTAACAAAATGTAAAATTTTATATTTAACTAAGATATTGATTACAATAAACAACAAAATAACAAAGTATTACCTTGTTTTCGGCTCCTCTTTACATAATTATATAGATTGAATGATTCCACGTATATATAGTATTAAGTATGTTTAATAGAGGTTACAAACATTTTTAGGTCTTGATTTACATCTTAGTAATTTTATTGCAATCGGTTCACGATAGATAATAAAGTAATACACAAATTAACATGAATGGCATTTATTTGTAATCAACTAGAGATTTTTGAATCAGTCGCAAGACCTTTAAATAATATTAGTTAACGACATAATATGAAAAAATAATTATGTTGATGAGATAACACAAACTTTACGAAATAAATAATATTAAATGGTTTTATATATTCGAAAAAATATAATAATGGTCATCAAATTTAATTTTAAAATTTTACAATCAAGTCTGTATCGAGAGAGGCAAAAACTTTTTGTCAAACATCCACGCTCCCGCGGGCGATGCTGCGCGTTCCGTCTAGTTTTGTGTATAGCAAATACAAATTCGTATTGTGGTAACTGAATATTATTTTGGAAATCATAGAAAGGACATTTCTCAGCGCTATTTAAAGAGAAAAAGATTTACAACTCCGGAATTTGATATTTATTCAAACCAATTAATTCAATTAAAATATACCTACTTCATTCAAGTTAATTTTAACAACCACGTCTACTTACCTTTTGTAACCTGTTTTTGTAAGTCTATCATAAAATTAAATATCACAAAATAAAAAAATACTACTAATCCTAACCAATATTATAAATTCGAATGTGAGTTTGTTTGTTTGTTTTTTGGTAATATTATAGGTGGACGAGCATATGGGCCACCAAACTTGGGAACTAAAATGTTATGTCCCTTCTGCATGTAATTACACTGGCTCACTCACCCTACAAACCGGAACACAACAATAAAAAGTACTGTCGTTTTGCGGTAGAATATATGTCGTTTTTTTAACATATATTAAACGTTATAAATAAAAACATATATTTCATAATATCTTAACATAAAGTTCGTATAAAATTTAGAAAACAATAATTATTATATCTAATATACGTATGTTTGTAATTCTATTCCATTTAAAATACGAAGATTGTTACTTCATTAAATACATAACTAATACACGAATTATTAAAATCACATATATATTATATTACAAAATACGATACAACAACATATATATAGAAACTTCGGAGTCTCCTAGTACAAAGATAACGAGTCCTCAGGGTGTTATAATTAAATTATAAACTTTTGTGACCGGGGTCGTACGGCAGAAGGGTCAACTTGCGCTTTAAGTAAATGCCGTATCGTAAAACTTTATTACGTGCCAAATAAAGGGGTTGTTAACTTTTACATTTGTTTTGCAAGCGATAAGATTATAAATTTATTGTAACGAATTAATTGCCAAGAGGCTTACCGCTGGCAATCAAATTGCACGTTGTATATAACGATAAATAAAATGCACCTCTTCTATGCGATTGTAAAACATTTTTATAGACAAAACATGGACATAAAATCATGGTCATAAAAATGAATATTAATTCTACAAGCAAGAGTATCTTGTTTTTGGATTTGAATTTAAAACTAATGTTGCTCCTTCTACACTTACTATTAATACCATTACCCATAAATATATGAAATATTATGATCTCCTGACTGATTCTGGGTACAGCATTTACCATGTGGTTGGGTGGTTATTAACTATTCTAGTTCTTATGGTGCTTCTATCTATGTGGTGACCCCTTACCATCACGTGTCTCACTGCGGTCGTTCTACCTAATACTAAAAAACAAAATGGCGGATACTTTATACTACACAATATTATTATTATATTATTGTATACTAAAATACCTACTTACTCGACTACTGCTTATGCTTTATTTCGACCACGTTTAACGACACAGGTCAAAATATAATTCAATTGAAGTGAATTCTAAAACCGCTATCCTCTGCTAAATACTGAAAAAGTTTCCGTACGTGACTCCATCAAATTCCTTTCCGACTTTTTGAGGTTTGTTTCATCTTACATTGCTTTATATTCGCCTCGGGTTTTATAGCTCGTGAATTTAAAGTATATTTTAGTTTATTTAAAACCGAATAATACGTCTGAAGCGACAAAATGTCTATAAATTTTAAAATAAACCGTAACAAGAAAATATGTTAAGCATTTCTTATAGATGTCATCTTATAGATATTAGTAAATGTCAGTGGGTGTACGATAATTAAAAAAATAGATATACTGAATGACTGATGTGTAAATAGAATTGGTAGGCGGACGAGCATATGGACCACCTAATGATAAGTGGTCACCAACGGCCACAGACATTGGCATTGTAAGAAACGTTAACCATCGCTTACAACGCCAATGCGACCAACCTTGGAGACTAAGATGTTACGCCCTTGTGCCTGTAATTACATGATATTATGTTTATACCTTGAGCCAATAGAAAACAGATAACTATTAATATCGCATAATATGCGTTGTCAAAGCTCAGTAAAAGTAAATATTTATTATTTGATACAATGAACTTAAATTAAATTGTAGTATAAATACTTATGTGAGTAACTAACAGTCACTAGGAAAACCTGTGTCTCAAAAAGAGATCGAAACAGTGGCTCGAATTCACGATCATTAAACTGAAACCAGTTAATTTTTAAATTCCAAATAATTTATATAAAATTGACTTGTGCATTGATGACGTCATTGATGCCATGGAAATTTGAATCTATATAATAAATATATCAATGTACATAAACTGAGTTTAAAACGTATATTAAAATAATGGTTTATAATAACAATGATTCTGTTTTATCGATGATAATACCCGTATCCATTGAGCATGGAATGATAGTGTTAGGGGATTAGAGAGCGTGCCAACGACCATTCACTGTATTGTGTTACGGTTAGATGCAGATTAGTCGCAGTTCTGTAAAGTCAGGCTAACAAGTTGAGGCTGAGATAAACAGCTATGATGAGAAGCGATTACGAACTAGACCAAATTGTTATATAACACTTTTAACTTCCAGACTCCGGGTTGCTACTGAGAATTTTCTGACAGAAAAATCTTTTTAGTGGTCCCACCTGGGAATTGAACCCAAATAATCTATCATCAAATAATAATATTTTGTTCAGTTCCGGATTGAAAGGTTAGTAAACCACTGTAACTACAATACTCAACACAAAAGTGATGATATTATCTTAGTTCCCAAGGTCGGTGTCGTGTTGGCGTGGTATGAAATGGTAAATATTTATTAGCAGTTGAATAAAAAAAAATGCTTGGAAAGGGATTATGTCAAAAAAATTGAACTGCAAATCCAATAGACTACTAAAATGAATGTCGTTTTCTTATCAGAGGTGAAAGAGCTTATGATTTTTACAATGCCACGGTTCAATCAGTATTTTACGTCATTTACTTTGAATAATAACTAAATTTTCTAGTTTAGTTTTGTACGGCATTTTTGTATAATACTAGACTTTAAGGGCCTTACTTGTATTTAGCGGGTAATTAGTTAAACAATGACACGACTTGTTCCTTTGAATATCAAATTAATAACGACAGAGAGAGCAAAATCAGTGTTTACTGATTAACTAAACAGCTGATAAGCAATGTTTAAAAGTAAGACCCTTTAGTTAATAAATAAAAGTGAACAACCGCAATGCAGCCTCAATGCATTATTTAAATTTTGAAAATGCAACGAATGTTAAAAATTCGGTTGTATAACATTGGAGCATCTTTAAGATGCAGAAGCGCAATGCACTGGTGTCGTTGGCCAAACACGAAACGACAACATTGTTGGTGTACTTGCTTTTATTATGTTGACACACGTTTGGCAATATGCCTTTATCTACTCACGATTACGAAATTGCAGTATGATGTTTTTATATTTTCCATAAAAGGTACCTTACCAACTTATGTCGTTTTTTGAGATGAGATTACTCAGTTACGTTATATACGTAGGACGTAGGTATCTAGATATCAATGATTCGTATTAAGAAAAACCAGAATAAATAACGTAATTAAAGGATCTCACTTTGAAGTATTTGAATCTTGTATAATTGTCAATGGCGGTCATGGATCGATTTTTAATCGGTTAAAAAATAGTAACGAATTTTTTAATTTTGCTTCAACCTTTTTTGCCCGTTATTTTTTTTAATTTGGAAGACAAATTTTAGCAGACAAATTATTTGTAAGTGATACTTTTGACACTTGCACTAGAAGAAGGATAAAATTAATACTTCAATCAACACAAACTATGCACTGCTATATGTGGAGTGGAATATGCTATTGTGTCTGAAATTACACTAGCTAACACATGATGAGCTGACACAGAGAGTATTGATGTTTGTAGGACTAATTAATGAGTGGGTTATATCCACCCAATCCTGCAAAAATCACTCTACGTTTTTGATTCAAATATTCAATTAAGCCTTAGCTCTCGCTGGTAATTTATATTCATGCGTTACATTTTAATTTGCTTAATTAATTTCATTAGTAACAATATGACTCAAGCCTATATTATTATTAGAGTAACAGCCTAAAAATGTTCCACTGCTTCGCAAATACTTCTTCATTTGAGGAGCTTATTCTTCCACGCTTCTCCAATGCGGACTGGTGGATACATAAGATACATTTTGACGACACACTTGCAGGTTTATTGTCGTCTTGAGAGATGAATTATTATAAAGAAAAAATAACTTTAAACCGTGTTTTTATATAAATAGGGACAAACAGAATACAGTATCTGAATCAAGTCCCCAAGCGTAGCCAATTTAAAGCGCTTACCGAAATCCGCATTTTCTGTTACATGCATAATACCTGAATAAATAAAAGCTCTTTCACTTTGCTATTTGTTATGAAATTCACGAATAATATAAGAGATTACACTAAGTAGTATATATTAAAAACCGTACTACACATATTATGACCCGTATACCATGCTTTTTATTTGTATAAACGTTTAAATTTTTATATGTTATATATAAAATACCTTTGATCGATACTTAAAATAACAAAAAAACATCTGAAAGTACTTACCACCTTATTACAGTAATTTTAAATTCCAAAGTCATACAAATTATTGTAAAATAACTTCCAATCGTGACTTTGAAAAACAAAAGCCTGTAAATGTCCTCAAGCCGCTGCTCACAGAGATCTCTTCTCCAATTTAGACGAATTTTTGGACATTTCATGTCATGTCACTTACTTTACACGTCATGTCATGTCGTTTACTTGATGTAAATTCAGGCACAAAGGACATAGCATTTTCGTTCCCAGGGTGGCTGGTTCGTTGCGGTGCATTGCGTTATAAGGGATGTTTTATATTTTTACAATGCCAATATGTATGGGCGGTAGTGACCATTTACCATTAGGTGCCGCACTTACCAGACTGCCTGCATAATATAATAAAAATAGATGTATCTCAATGTCATCAGGGATGCAGGTTTTATTATCTAACAACTTTTCTTCCATCAATAATAAAAACTGAGTTTATTGATATTAGCTTGAATGTACACTTTAAATAAATACTTAACGTTATCGAATTCCAATTAAACCAAACGCTAAATAACTATCCAAATGATTCAAAAGCAAAAAATATATATCCAATATATATACAGAATTGAGAACCTTCTCATGTTTTAAAGTCGGTTTTAAAGCAACAGAACATAGCTTGGTACTATAAATGATAAGTCGGTGGTATTATCCTCTACTACCGGTGAATATAACTACGCTACCTAATTCGACATCCAAACCAAACATTTATTTCAATTCACAATAGTCACGCAAACAACATCTGTTCCGGCAAATATTCGAGTATTAGGTGAGATTTCGTCCATTACACTCGGTCAATCGCTTGACCATCTGCGCCTGAATGAGGGTTAACAAGCCGAAAACGGTCACGGATATTTTACAAACCTCTATTGAATGTAGGCCATCTTTGAAATTATATAGCGGGTTCACATACAGATTAACGTCTGAACACAAAAACTGCAACTGATATTGATTATCGGCGATTCAGTTTCATAAAATGTTTGCTGTTTTTAATTTGACACAAATAAGGTAGTATTTACTAACTCTTATAACATTTTAAAATAGTTCTATTTTTGAAATAATAAAGCTGGTTCATTTGTATTTGATATCCATAAAATACAAATATAATGATGAAAAGTTGAATTTCCAAAATATATACATATTTCTTTTTTACTTTTAGATTGTACATCTATGAATTATCACAGACAATTTGGTAGGCTATTCAAATGGTTTAACATCAAATAGGAAATATGGAAGTTTAAATAATCTGATTTAGTAGTTCTTAGTAAAAACAGAATTTAATTACCTAATACCGTAGTTAAATTAATTTCGACTTTAGTGAGGTGAATCTACGATCGCTATTCCACGGATTATGATATAAATAATCAACATTTTTGAAAAAAAATCTATTTATATTGAGCACAGATTATTATACGTGTCCTGTATTTTTCCTCTTCTTTACTTGCAAGTATAAACAGTGGACTTATATGTAGATATATTCAATTAAAGATCCTTCGGCATCTGGTTGTTATTCTATGAAAAGAATACCCTATTATTAAAGATAATAATATATATTCATATTGCATAAATTCGCGGAAGCTCGTTCTGCTTGTATGGGTAAATTAATTACGAAAGTTACACAAACAAGCGTTACATTTTACTATAACGAACGCATAAATAAAGATATCCTTTCCACATCTATTGCAACTTTCCATAGTAGTATTTTTGGTTAGAATGAATTATAAATACACTTTTTAAAAATATTAGTTTTGTTAAGGTTAAGATTAGATTTGATCAAGTTTCGAGGTTGGTTAGGAAGTTTGGATAAATAGCATATTGATTAATTTGTATCTTCTTGTGTATTCCTACTTAAGTTTCATTTACGAGTAAAATAATATTTAATGTAATAAGTTTAATATACAAGCTGCTGGATAGGTCCATGGGTGTATTCCTTATCATTAACTTGAATTAATATTTCAGCTATTGTTTTGGATAGCCGAGGTGATGTAGTAGCAACAATTTTAATATCTCAACAGAGGAAATGTTTTACTATGTTATTATCATCACGCCGTCTCTCGTAAATATGAGTTTCTTAAAGTTACGAGAGGTATGTCACTATAAGTAAAAGTACGAGGTAAAAGTTCGTCGCTGTTATGTAGTTGAAACTTAAAAGTAATGGAGGGACATACCGTGGAGTTGCGTATATAATTCGCCGTCTGACGGCAGCAAATATACGGCGAGAAAAATTTTACGTTGTATTAAAACAATACAGATTTCATTTGTCTACTTTTAAACTGTACATGATACGAACATTTTTGTAATTTTCGTAAATACTGATGACATAAAATTGTGCTCTTGAAATTTTTTGTCAATTTTTTTTATTACCTTTAGATCATGATAAGGTACCGACCCAGTTAATTATAGTTTCATAACGATGCATTAATGTCAATGATTCATAAATAAACTAATAGTGTCCGTTTGGTTTTATAACGAGCGCCCAGCTGCGCAACGCGAGAC
This sequence comes from Nymphalis c-album, assembly GCA_963151315.1. Taxonomy (NCBI): domain Eukaryota; kingdom Metazoa; phylum Arthropoda; class Insecta; order Lepidoptera; family Nymphalidae; genus Nymphalis; species Nymphalis c-album. The sequence goes on from OY720601.1 coordinate 7,466,667, forward strand.
ACGCAATCTCTTGGGTGTTTTGTGTAACACGGCTGTATTATTGTTACAGTCAAAAATCAGTCCGAAGTTATAAGTTACCCGATACCCACCTTAGGCGGTTTTTGCAGTTTCATTTCAGAGATCAATTATGTATTCGTTATTTAATTGTTTCAATGTTTTAATGTTCAATCTTACTTTTTGTGATGTAATATAATAAATAAATAAATGGAAATATGATTTAACTGACTATGTATGTTCAACTATTTCTAGGAAACAGATTTTCCTACTGTGATAGTACAGCACTTTGTTTATAGAAATAGTTACGTCACAGCCTTTAAGTGTACCATTAGTGAGAAAATTCCACCTTTCCTCGTATTTACAAAACCTATATTTTCATAATAAAGTTAGTAACTTAGTATAGTTGAACGCGTAAATCTCGGAAACTACAGATTCGATTTTAATGATATTTTGTTGTCGTTATTATGTGTATTAGTCCATTTATTAATGATACTTCATTATTATCGTCAGTTTTTGTCCTCTGCTGGACAGAGGTATCATCCACATCAATGCCGATCTTCGGCTCTTGTTTTAAAATCGTGACTTCGCGCTTCAACTCAGTAATCATAAACTATTGCTTGAAATATAGCAAAGTTTATGAAAATATATATTATGTAATATTTTATCGCAGATGAAACCAATCGAAGGACCATGAATATCTGTTCATGTATATAAAATCCATAACTATAAAAGGTTTCACACTTACTTTCGTAATTCTATTAATATTATATATTATAATCTATTACTTAAGACTTCGAATATTTGAATAGAGTTCACTTTACAGAGTAAATGAGCAGGCGCTTCTACGAAATGAAGTTAGCGACGACCGTAACGACCTCCGCTATCAATATTCCATCAGAATAGATAATTTTTAAAAGAGAAACGATAAAAGATAAATGAACATAATTGAGCTTAGATACTTAAGTAACTTAGTTAACTTACGAGTAACCTTTTTCTTCTTTAAATAAATAAATAAATATATTTATTTATTGACCGACGAGCAAAAGATTCTTTTTAATATATAACATCATTACATTTGCGCTACCATACTCAGTATCTAAGGTATAGGTATCCTTTGTGCCTATAAACACAAAAACTTTTACAGTGAAGCAAAGCTTGATACAATAATCAATTGATAATAATTGGTAGTCCAGATGGGATGGGTTGAACAATTGCAAAATTCTTGTTATTCCGTTTCACGTAACATATGTTACTCGTCACATACCCTGCCGTATAATATAATATACTATCTATAAGATAAGCCTAAAATGGATTAATGAAGACCCTTAATCAAAATGCAACAGCACGAAACAAGGGGCGGTCGGTTTTTGCTAAATATCCATGACAATTAGAGTAACGATATAATCCCGCGCCCGGTGTTTGTCTAACCCGATGTTTCGGGGTCCGTGTTAAACAAACACGCTAATATAATTAATTTATTAAGTTCTTTTTTGTACGTATGTTGTCAGTTTTACAGTCAACGTTTATTTAAATTAAATGAACTCCACAATATAAGCTGGATAAAGGGCTGCGTTCATTACTTTGTGTAACTTTTTTGTATATTTGCATTTTATATTACGATCATTTTACAGTAATTAAAGAAAAGTAAATAAATCAGACACCAATTGTATTTATATAGTAAATATTTATTATATAAGTCTATTTAAAAGTAATTATTTAAGCTCTCCGATTTTCTTAAACTGAATCCGTATTTTATCAATCATGGCGGTTCGAATAGTGCAAGATGGCGCCAAATCCCTCACATTCAATAACGCGGCAGAGCTCAGCTGTACAGAAAAGTTTAATCTTTGTTGAATGATGAGTGAACACTCCCACTTGACGGGTGATTTAATCCAGATAATGTTTATTTTATTATCAATTAGGTCACTCGTAATGATCCTTACATATGAGAATAAGTCTGCTACAAATAAGAATAAGTCTCTACCATGAAACAAATAAATATATTTGAATAAAAAAAAAAATTGGTTGCCTGTAAAGTCGGTATACGGGCGAAAGTTTTACGTGACAACGACTTTGAGTGGTAAAATAATTTTAATGTGAATATTCATTCGTATAGTAGGAAGAAGGATGAAATAATAGTAACAATTTAAAACATTTATTTATACAAAGAATTATATTTAAAACATTAATTTATACAAAGAATCTCGCACTGAATTTCATATTAACAAAATTTTATTTTTACCTTTACACATACATACGTATTTAATACAAATATAATAACTGTGCTCGAGTGGAAGGGACGCGTGCCTTTCACTTTTTATGTCTGTCTCTCTCGCTCTTAGGCGGGCTAACCATGCCCGAGTGGAAGGGACGCGTGCCTCTCACTCGCTCTCATTGTGAGCGCATAACGTGAGCGGAGCGTAACGCAGTTTCTTGAAGTGTCACCCGGCAAACCAATTTATAAGACGTTGTCACGTCAAAATTAAGCGTACTTTTAAAAAAGTAATAAAGTCACGTGGATATAATAATAAAAGTTCAGGTGATGTATTTATATAGGCTGCTTGTTTTCTTCGTAGGTAATAAATTAATTATAGTTTTCATTACCCCTAAGATTTCCCACCGGAGTGGCTGCGTTTTATTACTCGCCATCAATTTGTCATAGCTATAAATTTTTGATATCGTTTACGTTACTGACCGCGATTTTATTATTGGAAATCTTTTATTCATTGATACGAATAGATATTTCTCATATAACTTTATATAAATATTTATTGAATATTCTCGTATTATTCAGTTTTTAATAACTACTGTGTAATACCTGTACATATTCGTTATGTACAAAAATTAATTGAAATACAAACAATAGCAATAAATGGACCAAGTTCTACTAATTAATTTATCTAATTTATATAAATCCAAAAGTATTTATTTATTTGTACAAATATTAAATCGGTCGCAACTGCACTGTGAAGTTCTCGGAACTAGAATTTGTAAGCGACTTTGCCAACGACGGAACGGCTAATGACCAGAGAGGAAGTCAACGAGAGATCAAGAGAAGAACGAACGACTGAAAGATAAATAAATTTATCTTGAAAAAATTTAACAACAACTAAACGACAATATAAATTTCTATTAGCAAAGAATTCTTGGATATTTCACTTTATCCGCCGACAGTTAGACAAAACTTAACAATCTTACTTGGTGGTAAAGCTTTGGGCAACCTCGTCTGGGTAGGTATCACCCACTCATCAGATATTCTACCGCAAAACAGCAGTACTTGCTATTGTTGTGTTCCGGTTTGAAGGGTGAGTGAGCCAGTGTAATTCCAGGCACAAGGAACATAACATCTTGGGTCTCAAGGTTGGTGGCGCATTGGTGATGTGAGTGATGGTTTACATCTCTTACAATGCCAATGTCTATGGACGTTGGTGACCACTTACCATCAGGTGGCCCATACGCTCTTCCGTAGTCCGCCTTCCTATGAAATAAAAAAAAGTCTGATTGTGGTCAGTAGGTTATTATTATGGGAAAAGAGAGTCCAAGGTCGAACACCCAGCTGTTGATGTGACCAAGTAACGTCACTTAGTGATCTTGCTATGACAACTGCTCTGAAACCTGCCCACATGCCGTTGGACGAATGCCTTTCAAGAAAACTGACCTTCATTAATAAAGAACATTAAGAAGAAATTTAATATTCAACATACATTCTTGATTATATTTTCATTTCTAGGATTAAATGACGACGATGACCATATATTGGAAACTGTCCACAATATTAAAACTTTCAAAGTGATAAATGTATTCACGCTCATACTTTTTGTTACGTATATAGGATATTTTATCACCCTTTGCAAGGGGTGTTTGATGGATAGCGTATTGCTATCGCTACGTCAATAACTAAACTAAATTGATAGAGCACGTCTAGAAGCCGTGGTGTAAAGTAATTATTGACGCCTTGTACATATAATGCATGTTGAGCGATATATCATCGTTATAGCATATCACGTCAATATTTACTTAATTTTATCCCATTTTGCTTCGGAAACTCGATGATAGAGTTTGCGATTATCGTAATGCGATAATTTGAACTTTGAGGTAGGTGACAGCTGTGAATGTCCCACAGCTGGGCTAAATCCTCCTATCCTTTTTTTGATGAGAAGGTTTAGAGCTTATTCCAGCACGCTAGTCGAAGGCGGGTTGTTGGAATATACAATAAATATGTGGAATATACACTTCAGTGAAATTAGATACATGTAGTTTTCCTTACGATGTCTTCCTTCACCGTCAAGAACAAAATGAATTATAAACACGAATTAAGCACAGGAAATAACAGTGGTGCTTCCCTGGGTTGGAACCTATGATCATCGGTTTTAAATGAAGATATATGTTCTGTATGGAAATCGACGAAAATACTGATCACTGGCAGAAAGAAGTAAAAGTGATATAAAAATATTTTATACAATATACCCGTATAGTACCGTTTGCCAACTTCCACCATAATGAACCACAGAGAAAGATCATCAAGCCATTTGACATTTTTTACAGCAAAATCATTATCAGCAATCAGCAAATCAGCAATCTTATTAAAGGATTTTATGAAAATGTTTACGTCTATTCTGTTGTAATGCCGAGTTATTTGGGTTTTTTGGGTAAGACGAGATAGTTATAAATTTGCATAAATTGCGAATTAGCTTATGTTAAATACTAGAATGCGTAGGCGTGCTTGGTATGATATTTTTTTTCAGTTGCATATATTATTATTAGACTTAAAAATATCAATACGGCAACACCACTGTTTATAATAAATTAAAGTTTCAATTGAATCGATATTAGAATAGACGGCTTAACTACGACTTATTGAGATATATTTTTTGGCTCGTGTATCACTAACGACCCACATTTTATTTCATAGGTTATTAAAGGGCTTGCAGTGTTCGGATGTAATCCTTGTCATCTGCTACCGAGGTAATTATTTAAAAGGGAGCAAACGTAAGCTTCTGCGCGTGTCAAACCCTAATTGTTGTGCCCGATAACCAATAAGGGCTTGTAGGGTCGGCGTAGTGCGAAATTAGTTTTGACGTGAGGGTTTGAAAATATTACTTCTAGTTATCATTTTAATTTCCTTCAGTTCTTAATATTATTCATTCATTGAATCCATAGAAAATGTTATAAAATTATTAATATATATTTCTAAGCTAAGTTTAGTAAGTAATAAAAGAAAATAATTGAAGGCTTGCTTACGTATGTGTGTTTTCATTCAAATATTAAGTGCAACTTAATTATTTGATACGCCATTAATTTCAAATTTCGCATACTAATTTCAATGTTAAGTAGCGTTTAACTAAGTGTTTGCTTGATGAACGTTTCAGTATTTGGCCGTTAATTTGCAATAAAAATGACGTTCTCGATAAGTCCTCCTCAACCTGTGCGCATCAATCAGTATCGAAGCATCTTTTTAATAGGATATATTTGTACGAACAAATGTATGAAATTTTAATTCCATTAGCAATTTGAAAAATCAAGATCTTGATCGTAATGGCGAGTCAGGACTTGCTGTTTCGCTATTGAATTTAAATTTAGAATAATCATGAACTTTTCTCTCATTATTATTTTAACAAATATTGAATTATTGAATGCGATTTTTAAGTTGTCAATTCAAAAGAACAGTGAATTATAGTATAGGATTTAGCAATGTGGTGATTCAGAACAATTCCATCACTTTCATGTGCGTGGACAGATATGACACGTATAGGTTCCCCATACTACATATCCCATAAATTACGTGATACAGGGTGTGTCATTGTTGTCCGTTCCTCAAAATGTATTAAACCACAGCGATTGACTGCACCCCATTGAGAGAAGCATGACGCATAGCTTTTAAATAGTGACGTTAATTATATCGATGTTTCTTAATTAAAATTATCGTATTTTAACAAATCAGTTTAGCCTTAACATAAAGAACAAAACGTGTCAATGTTAAAAAAGATTAAAATAAGAGTAAATTATAAAAAACACTACCGTCTCATAAAGTGCTTAAAATATAGAAAAAAATTTCAAATATATAAAAATATACTTACGTTTCTAAAAATTTCTGAAACATACGGGCGCTTAATTTTTCAAATGTTCAATTAATCGCTCCCAATCATCAACAAACTTATCGAATTTCCGTCGATAGCTTGTAGCTACGGTAGTACATCACTATTGTTAATAAGTGCGTAAGTGTTGTTGCCCAACATTTGCGCTATTGTTACTAATACGGGCTCCGTGCTCACGCGCAACCCTCATACAAGATTACAATGTAATAGGAGCTGCGATTAAAAAGCGTATTTTTCGTCATTGTGTATATCGCTTATTGTTCCGCTAACAAGGATAAATCGATGTTTTATACATTTTAAATGCGTCCTTATAACTTTATTTGCCGTGAAATGGCAGATGATACTTAACTCTCTCATAAAAAGCTTATATAAAATGCTTTGTCATTTATTACTTCTTTAAAATAAATTTTAGAGGTAATAAGATATTATAGAATAAAAGTTTATGTTTAAAAACTTATAATTTACTATCGTTGTGCATAAATATTTATGTATAGAAAAAAAGAAGTAATAAAGCAAAGGTACGATACCTTTTATTTGCGGCTTTTCGTTAGTTTGTTTTATTTTCTTTTTTAATTGATATTATTTTCTTTGGCTGTGTTGCCAAATTGTCAAATAAATTAATTGTTAATGTATAATATATTATTATTAAGTAAATAAAAAACGTAATTTATAAAAGACATTTATTTTATAAAAAATGCGCATTTCAGTTGTTACAATATTTCTCGATAACATCTTGTTCAAAGCATACATTCAAGAGACTTAGATGCGTATACTATACCTAAAGCTGTGACATTAAGATAATATTTAATAAATACAATATAAATAATGTATGAAAAATGTCTTTGCGTAATACAAAACAAATAAAAATCAATTTAATATTTTCATTATTACGACCTGGCGATTGTATATTAAAAAAAAAATAGTGAGAAATGGATATTGTAATTAAATTTCAACATATTGATGCGGTTCCTTGGTAAGATTATCAAACAAACTGTTAATATAGTAGTACTAAGAAAATCTAACTTTCTATGTATATTATTTTATGGCCATTAGTATATACCAAATAAATTCCACAGCGTCACTTATGGAGGACACATGAAAGTGTAAAAAGTTATGATCTGTGCGATTAATCAAGTAAATATTAAAAAAAAAAAATTGGTTGCCTGTAAAGTCGGTATACGGGCGAAAGTTTTACGTGACAACGACTTTGAGTGGTAAAATAATTTTAATGTGAATATTCATTCGTATAGTAGGAAGAAGGATGAAATAATAGTAACAATTTAAAACATTTATTTATACAAAGAATTATATTTAAAACATTAATTTATACAAAGAATCTCGCACTGAATTTCACTTTTTATGTCTGTCTCTCTCGCTCTTAGGCGGGCTAACCATGCCCGAGTGGAAGGGACGCGTGCCTCTCACTCGCTCTCATTGTGAGCGCATAACGTGAGCGGAGCGTAACGCAGTTTCTTGAAGTGTCACCCGGCAAACCAATTTATAAGACGTTGTCACGTCAAAAAAACAATTTAATTTGAATTTGGAATATTAATTTTATCATATCACATTTACATTCTGTGTATTAATGTAGGTCAATATACTAAATTGGCTTGACCACACTTCAACGTCGCCTCCAATAAGACAATGCAATCAGAATACAGACACTATTACTAATTGTGTGTCTATTACCGATGTTATAATATATATAGTTGTGTATGACATGTGTTTATAAAATTGGTGTATCAAAACTTGTGAAAATATTAACTACATGTTGTGATAACATTCGATTACGTTAAATGTGATAATGTAAAAATAGTTACTTAATATTATAAATGCGAAAGTGAGTTTCTTTGTTTGTTTATTTGTTACGCTTTTACGTGTTAACTACTCAACCGATTATTATAAAATTTTGCAAACACGTCGTCAAGGATACAGACAAGAACAGTGTCCTATAAATAACAATAGGTGGTAATCTATTCTCACACTATCCATTTTTACATATGTATAGTTTATGTAGGAACAAAAATAATTTTAAATTGTTATCAGATAATATCATTAATGTTACTGATCATAATAAAAATTAAAAATAAAGATTTTTTTGTTCATAATAATGTATAAATAAAACTAAAACATAACCGCGGTATGACATACAAAACGAGTTAACCGTAACTCAATATCACTGAAATCGATTCAACGACGATATTCTCAGCTAAGTTGGATTTCAAGATCTACTCGTACGTCACTTCGATATTTGATGATAGCTTCTCTAAATAATACTGACTTAGTACACTAATTGATTGCGAAGTAGTCGAATATAAATGTATTAATTACTGAATCTAAACGATAAGTACGATACATTTGTTTTAAAAACTAAAGACGATATATTGTAATTGTATGAATTGAAACAATTTGAAATCTAACAATGATTCCTCATTGATAATATTAACTTATAATTTATATGCTAACATTTAGAAGAGACGAGTAAATAGAGATCTTGTCATATAAAATACCAATTTAATTCGTGAAAGCTATACATTTCTAACAAATGCAAACATTCCCACATTTAATCTAAATGACATGAACATAATATATAGTTATTATTTACAAAATTATAAATTACTTATTTACATCACATTAAAATTATATTAAAGTTGCTGCGTCTACTCAGTGTTTCATACAAGACGACTTTTATAAAAGAAGATTACATACTTAACATTGACGGCTAATCATTTTAAATTAAAAAAATAACCTTAAAATTATATAAAGACTATCTATAGCATATTCCAATTATAAGAGTAAAAACAATTAAACGACATTGATTATATGAATCGACGCGATACATATTCATTTCAATGTCGTGATTTAAAAAAAATGGCGTTTATAGTTTTTACAGGAGTCTTGGAAATAAAAATTAAGTGGATATAAGTTAGGTGGAATAGTGTTGTATCATAAATGAAGATATATATAAGAACTGTTCGTAGTTCATAATATAGCAGAGTTACTAGTAAATTGCAAGGAAAATGTCAATCTAAAGTTTGTTCATCTTTACTCCGTGTTGGATTCGAATAAGGTATACGTTGGGGAATGCTTATAAAATTACTGGGCTTAATTTATGTTGTGATTTTAAATGATGACAATTACGTCATACTTTGTGACATCAAAGCTCTATTCTATAAAGTACAAAATATTATATACAATCTAATCTATACTATAAATACCCTCATGATAGTACCTATAATCTCTAAAAGGCACGAATTGTACCTCTTGAAGCAATATGTATGTATGTGTGTGTGTTTTATTGTGTTGACAATGAAGATATTTTTGTTAATTAAAACGTTACGAACTAATTTCTTTGTAACGTAACATATAGAGATACATTAAGCTTGATTTATTTCTATTTAGTTCCATTACATGTCTCAAATAATTATCTCAAATATATTGTTATAGAAAAACGTGTAATTAAATATTAACTCTAATTCAACGCAATAAAGCTGATAATGCTCTTAATAATAAACGATATAATTCGTCTTTTGGCAGTTACGAATACTGGTCGCGCTCATCACAAATACACAAGCTTTTATACTCGTAATATAATTTCAATCGGAAATAATATTAATTCGAATTAACTTAATCGTTCGACGAATTCGAATTTTAAATCTTTAAATCGATTTTCGTGATTTTTATTTCGTATTCGATTTTTAAACTGCTGAATTTTTACCAATAATGGTGCCCGCGCTGGTCGCGTATACCCTACGTCCGTCGAATTCGACTGAAGAGTTTCTCTTTATAGCGTCGTCCCCAGTTTCTTTGAGAGGTTCCTTTTCATCTCTGTGGAAAATGAACAAAAATATTTAACTTTTTTCTTCCCAACGTAATTTATTTTCCATGTATACATATTTACACACACAACCTGTATTAAATAACCAATTCAAACAAAAAACAAATTATTTATATTATTAAAGTAGCAACACTTTAAATGCAACGTGCGTAAAAAAAGAAAATAAAAATCAAGCTTAAATATAGTTTTCAACAAGCAGTTATGGGCTTTAGTTTTATAAATAAACAACGTATTTGTGGCGCTATGATATAGTTGCATATAATATTATGTATATCTTACACTGGCGTAGTTGGGATATAACTACAAGTGGCCGGGATGAGGCAGCGTGGAGAAGACAATAAATATAATTCGTTAGTAAACGTGCAATATTTTATATGAAATTGTATGTTAGGTGAAAATAACACATCAATCGTACAGGATGAAAAAAAGTGGGATGAATAAGAAAAATATTGGTACATATAAATAATGATTTAAAAAAAAAACAATGATTGATGTCGAAAAAAAACTGGTAACATTTAAATAAATGTCTTAAGAGATGTTCCAGGTTCAACTTCGAATCAGTTTTAAACAAGACACCGAGACAATTTTGAAAATCACAAAGGTTTCATTGTATACAATTACAGATAAAAAATGTATTATATCGAGTAACTGTCTATTCTACGCAATGTACATTATAAAGGCTAATGCGCTATTTAAAGACGACCACTGGCATATTTACAAAGGCTTAACGCTAAGCTTAACTGTGTCCAATCTCAATATTTACAATTGGTCGGCCCCAGCGAAAAGCATACATTTATTGCATTTACTGTAGCTTTTATTCAAACCCGTTACGTTCTTCGAAGAATTTGTCATATTCTCCTCACAAGGGCCAAACCATAGCGTCTGCACACACAAAGCATGCAGGAAATCGAATGCTGAATTTCGAGATATCGTTATAATATTTTATCGGTTTTTAAAATATTTATACGCGTAAAACGTCGCTAGCTTATGCCATAACAATTTATTCCTTCCAATTTCTTCTACAAATTTTGATATAAAATTTAAAGTAAAAAGTATTACTATTAAAATAAAATATTATATCAACCAGGACTTAAATCCGGAAAAATGTATTTTTCGCAAAAATCACTTTCTGTTGATCATCATTGATTATTTGAAATATGAAGCTAGTAAATAAACATTTCAAAAACCGATGAAAACTATGTAACATTTCGAAAATTAGCAAACGAAATCGTGTCGTTCATGTGATGCCTTACGTCGGAGTCGGCACGAGCTTGACGGGCGGCGGCAGGGGCGCGGGGGAGGGCGGCGCGCGCGGCTTCGTGCTGCAATAAGGGAGCGGGAAGCGCCAACCGTACAGACTAGCGGGCAGAAACATCTCTCATCGACACTAACACTTTTTACGGAACGATAGGAAGTCAAGGACCGGATGGCGGTAAAGGAACAAATTTATATGTCGATGAAGTGCAAAATGATCACAATTCATGTGTAACATTAAATGATCTGACACAAAGATTGAAAGTTAATAAAATAGATTTGATGAAGTACTGTTGACGTATATTACCTTCCTAATTTGGCCTCGTCGTCATTGTGTTTCTTGACTCGTTTACCGCAAATTGTTGCAATGACGCCTTGCCGTCTGAAGCACAGTAGGAGTAGATCCACTACTATAAGGCAGATCAAAACACCAGCCAACGCTAGTCCAATGATGGCACCACTTGATAATAGTTGCGGTGGAGCAAAGCCAGACCGTTCCACTCCTGTCGAAATAAATATATATAAGGAATTGATTAAAATAAATATTTAAAATAAGAGCAGTAAATTTGAATACAATGTTTGAATTTGAAATTTTTGATAATATATTTTTTTTAGATTTTATAATATTTACTGCTCTTAATAAGTTAGTTTTATGCATCATAATGAAGAAGCTAAATATAATGTTATGTGATAAAACAGATTGTAAGAAATGCCGGTGCTTGTGCGGTTAGGCTGAAGACAAGCGACTTAAAGGAAAGTATAAGCATTTATTACAATCGATTTTGGTGAACCAGGAGTGCTTTCAAACCAAGAAAACGTGCACCCAATCACCACAACAATTTCTTTCAAAAATGTCGCAAAGACTATATATTCTTTAAACATGAAAGCCCTCCATCCGAATGAAATGGGGTTTGAATGAATAATGAAACGATAGAAAATATTTATAGCGACAGTAATGATGCATAAACGCAAATCTTATAGTTATCAATAGAAAAAAGAAAGATAAGTTGTCAAGATGCAAACATTCCAAATAACTCGAATTGACGCAACATAAATTTTTCAAACCCCATGACAAAACATCTGAATCTATAATAAGCGGATATTTATATCTAAGGTATAACATAATAGGAAAACAAAACTATAATATCGATGGACGTCTAAGAACCATCACCGTTCACATCGAGCCCCGTCGCTATAAGGCGTAAAATAGGTATTTTTTTATTTGTAGTTTGAAACAATTTTCCGATTTTCAAATTTAGAACAACGATACAATAATTTCGATTCAAACTACAAATATAATTTAATTAGCGCTACTTAAAAATTATTCAAATTCTTCCGTAAACCTTCTATAAAAAAATAAAAATACTTCCATAATACAGAATAGTTGTCATCGTATTCGAAATATAAAAATTTTGACACATGCTTGTAATAAATAAATTTTAAGTAATTAAAATATTACGTAATCATATATTATCACTACCGTATACTAAACATTTTAATTTCAGCTACTGTGATAAAATCAAGACAGATATCTAGATATAATGGATTATGATAAAAAAACCTAACTATTTTTTTTTTAATATAAAAAGGACCATGCGAATGGTTTATAGTTTAATTAATATTGAAAGGGTGGTACATAAATCTAGCATCGAGAAGTTCATGCAGTACAGTAATTAGTACATTCCAGAGGAAATATAGCAGGATTAACTATATAAGATTATTATTATAAAATATATTTACCCATAATTGGATCAGGGCGACACAAACACACTTTTCAAATCAACATTCAAAAGGGGTTAAATGGATTTCTTGATAAGCATCTTGACAGCTTTCTTTTAAGGGTTTTTATTATTTTTTAGATATTATATTTACATTACAATTAACATAAGCAATCGCAATTGCCAAAGGAATTATCAGGTGTAGAATGAATGAAGCTAATCCTATAACAGTAATCTAACCCTAACCTACCCATGGGGTTATTGTGGCCCCACTAAAAAACCTTTTAGATCAGAAAACAAATATATTTTACACAACTATTTTAATAGACAATATATTATGTATGTATTAGGAAAAACTTCTGGGCATGTATAGGTTTTATAGTTTGTATTTAGTATTAGCTTCATTCAGTTTAGAGACGTAATTGAAATCACAAACTCGTCCGTTTTTCGTATCATTTATTATGTTCACATTGGTCAATTTACCTCCGGATCTCATCACATTTCCAATACGACACTTAACTTTTCCACCTAACTACTTAATTCTATTTACTTAACAGGTCAGCAATATTACATTATCGACCATCCTCTTCTCGATATTTATTGGACGATTTTTCTCGCAATACATCAATGTTTTTAGAAAGATTTTTACTAAACGAATAAAATAGTCATCAAAAATTCGTACAAGTATCTTATACTAGATTGAGAAATTTTCTTATTTTTTATACTAAAAGGAAGTTCTCTTGGCTTACATCGTGGCAGTGTAAATTTATTTGCCAATTAACTATCTACGGTCTATATTTTAAATGTAACATCATAATCTCCAACGAGTCTACACTAACGGGAATAAATTTTAGCAATTTTAAAAAGTGTTTAATTTAGGTTGATAATTCTGTTGTATCTTAAACTCCATGCTAACCTTCTCGATAATGCTAAAAACGTTACTATCTCTTTCTTATGTTTTCGGTTAAAAAGGGATAGCAAACTTCTAGTCTTTTCAAATTGGCTTAGAAGTTGTGTACAACATAATCACCACCAACAAATATATTATTTTATGATGACTTTTTTATTGTGAGGTGAGTTATATTCTATTTATACAACAACAATTTTTTTTTTATCACATAAATTCCTAAATAACAGTCGTCTTTGGACTTATATTATTTCGATTATTATTACATGTATGATTATTTATATAAAGATATATATTAAAAGTAGCGTAATTAAGATGTCCATTTTATTGTGGGCCCATTGGAAAGTGCTTGGACTTCCACTTGGATTACCTAAAAAATATTTACTTATATAAATATCTATAATATATTTGCAAATTAATTAATTGCGAAACTATTATGTATCTACAATGATAAAACACAAAGGCATTATAAATACCAACTTAATAAAACTTACCATTAAAAGTAAAATAATCCTAACAAAATTATAAGGTCCTGTTAAAACTACACAGATGCGAATTGGTATTTGTCTTTAAATGCACAATACATTAAAAAAAACCCATGCAACAAAGCTTTTAGAAAGGCTTATTCATTAAAATATCTTATTCTGCTTTAAGACTGTAACGCCAATTATAGACATCAAAACATTTAAAATAAAATGAAAAATATAATCAAAGAAAAATAAGGACTTAAAATCGTAAAAAATGACGTTACAGCGTTAATGACACACGACAATAACTCTTTGAGTTATTTATTAAAGGCAAGACTTCATAACTTTATATTTTTAAAGCATAATCTATCTTCAATCGAAACTAAATACAAAACCAAACAATAAAATAGCTGTGGTACGAATGCCTTATAATCTAAAACATAAAAATTGTACTTTTTTAAAATAATGTAATATGAAAAATAAAAGCTACAGAAATGTATACAATAAGCTTTACATGGAACAAGCACTAAATGAAACAGAACATAACAAATTATGAAAGTAAAATGTTAATAAATGATACAAAATTATTCACTGTAAACGGATCTTACGTATTAGATCACAATATTCAGTTACCCTTAGATTTTATTAAATAAAATGTACTTCTTAAAAACAATGATGAATTGAATGAAAGAAAAATTCAAATAAGTAAAGGTATATAATGTAGCAAATAAACACTAAAAGACACTGCAATAACGAGCACTTCACAAAATGGAACGTACGAGAATGGACGAAAGCAGAACCAAAACAGAAGAAACAGTATGTAACGCTGTGGAAGTATGAGGGTCGGCTGTGTAAACGTCGTAGAAGCCAGCGCGAAGAGGAATCTCATTATGGTCTTGGTACTCACCGAGAGCAGTTTGAACGTAGAGTTGGGCAGGCAAGGAGAATCCAAGGACATTATGAGCGCGAACGTGCATTCGGTATCTGGTATCTGGGTGTAAGCCTCGTATTTCATAATTGATCGCTTCATAAGATTTTAACTCCTCAGTTAGGCAATCCGATTCACCAGATACACGCCATTCGCCACTTACTTTTAATACCTGTGAAAAAAGTGTTTTATTAATTGCAATTTATAGAATAGTTAGGCGGACTAACATATGGACCACCTGATGACAAGTGGTCAGCAATGCCCACAGACATTGTCATTGTAAGAAATATAAAACGGGAAGAAATACTTACAGGGCAGTAGCTAATTTCATACATATCAATAGGCTCGCCGTTATGAGCTGGCACTCTCCATTGCAGTTCATACCTATCCGCATACTTTCCATGAATAAGAGATTCTGAGCTAATCGTTTCTCTCCATTTGGGTTGTTCCGGTGGTGACCTAGGATTTAAAATTAATTACAATTACAAAAAATCATTGAGGAAGAATATTTATAGATTTTTTAATTATATTACCTTCTGGGCATAATAACAGTGAGAGGTGCTCCCCAGCTTCCAACTCCTACTTGATTGACAGCCGCGAACCTAAAGTCGTATGTGAACATTGGCCTCAAATTCTCAATAATATACGGAGAATTGACAGACCAAGTTCTGTTCATAGCGAGATTCCAATCGAAGTTTCCGTTTTCCTTGTACTGCGTAGTGTAAGCCAATATTGGCGGACCCATTTCTTCGGCTGGGCCAACTATATTGAATGATACCGATGTCGCCGTTATTGTTTCTTGTCTCGCCTAAAACACCGCATTGATAAATATAATATTATAAAACGAAACATAAAAACACGTACATATATATACATATATATATAACACAAACTAAAAAAAAACCATTACCAAAATATTATTTAAAAAATTAACAATTACCTGCACAACGGGTCCAGGTGGAAAAGCTTCTCGCAATTGAATAATGTGCTCCGCTTCACCTAGAGTATTCGTAGCAATACATTTGTAAATACCGTAAAGGCTCCTATCAAGAGGCGTAACAGTCACATAGCTGATTGGTCCTGACCCATATATTCTTACATGGGGAGATTCTACCAAGTCATATTCATGGAATCTACAAAGAAACAAAAAATAAATGAAATACTCTTAAAATAAAATATAGTAATAACAGCCTGTGAATGTCCCACTGCTGGGCTAAGGCCTCTTCTCCTCTTTTTGAGGAGAAGGTTTGAAGCTTATTCCACCACGCTGCTCCAATGCGGGTTGGTGGAATACACATGTGACAGAATTTCGATGAAATTTGACACATGCAGGTTTCCTCACGATGTTTTCCTTCACCGTTAAGCACGAGATGAATTATAATCACAAATTAAGCACATGAAATTCAGCGGTGCCTGCCCGGGTTTGAACCCACGATCATCGGTTAAGATTCACGCGGTATTACCACTAGGCCATCTCGACTTTTAAATAAAATATAATATATCCTTTTTTTATATATCATTAAGTTTACTTACTTCCATTTAATAGTAGCATTTGGTATGCTTTCAGCGACACAACTAATATTAACAGGTTGAGAATTCCAGCTCCAAATAGGCACATTGTTCATATGTTCGAATGATGGTTTGAATTGAACTGTAAGATGTCCATTTTTTCTCGCTTCGCCACCTATACATACATATGACATAACAGTTTAGTTGTAGATAATTAAAATAATAAATAAACAATGATTATCCTCCTAATCGATTATGCAAGAATACACTTTTAATAGATCAAATTATAAGAAATATAATTAAAAATATTTTAATTATAAATATAAAATAGTACCTTCATTTTCAGCAACACATTCGTATAATCCATCGTCTGTTCTATTCAATTTTGATATAGTAATGACCGCACTAGATTGCATTTGATCCCCAGTTTGACGACTACTTGTTTCGATGGTAATTCTGCAATTAAAACATATTCATTAGAGATCAAAATATGGTTTAAGCTAAAGGATATTTCATGTTCAAGGAAATATATGATATTATTACCTTCCATCATCGTTAGGACCATTCAAGAATCGTTCACTGTTGCTAAGTTTTCTAAAACTGATCCGAGGAGCCGGACGGCCTGATGCTTTGCATTCTAACCTTCCTTCAGTATTTTCCGCTGATGTGGTATTAAATAGTTCGAAAATTTTCGGTCGTACTAAAACCTCTACTTCTATTTCCGTTTCGTTATGTCCTGCTTGATTGACAGCACTGCAGATGTATTTACCATAATCTCCTGCTTCCACTCTATCAAAGGTCAAAAGTCCTGTATTTTCGTTAACACTGAACCGTGCCGTTGTTCCTAAGTTCTAAAATATTAATTAAGGTTAAATTTGTTCAAAGTTAATATTAATATATAATAAAAAGGGAACTTGTAGTATTACTTCTCGAGTAGAAGCCTTAATCCAAGAATATGTCGGTGGTGGTTTTCCTCTAGCTTTGCACGTGATTGCTGCAGATTCGCCTTCTTTTATTTCGACTTTAGTTTCACGTTCTTCCATTTCGGGTGCAGTATAAACCTAAAATTTAGTAAATTTTAAAATAATAACAGATCTTCATATTTGAATAAAATATAAAACGTCAAGTCCGATATTTTACCTCCAGTTTAATATTCCTCTCAGCCAATTCTCCCGTTTGGATAACTACTGCTCGGCAAGTGTAAGTTCCATCATCGCTTTCTTGGACATTATTGATTAGCAAACCGTTTGCATGAATCACATATCTATCGCCCGTCAATATCTGTAAGAGGATATATCATATAATTTTCAAAAAAATCGATTGAAAAAAATAAAGATATTTTTATAATTATTCTTATAAGTCTTACAGGTGTTCCTTCTTTAAACCAATCTACTGACGGAGCTGGCTCAGCTGTTACTTCACACATTACTTTGAAATCTTTTCCCTTTGTAGCGTATTGGTTTTCATTTGCATTCGTCCAGGTTATAGCAACTGAAATTAAAAATCATTTACTACGGACCTCCTCTCATGTAGCCAGTACATTTTTTTAAACTATTTTGCTTATTTAAAAAAGGATGTTTAGTTAGCAACGTTAATATACACGAAATCAATACCAAATGTTTCCAGGACAACGCTCGCGCTGAGAGGCATGTTCGTATAGGTCGCTTCGCACGTGTAATTGCCTGCCATTGCGGTTGTGATGGACGATATGTAGAGCAACTGCAGTTGTTTAGCGGGCATCGGTTCTGTGTAGATCTCTGGTCTAGTACCGGCTCTAAATTATTGAAACAGAAATTAACATATCATTAACGATCGATATTTGTATGTCAATTAACATAGGTTTTATTTATTCATTCAATCATTATTTATTTATTCGTGATACAAAACTTTGAAGTCATAATATAATATTTTTCATATTTTTTTTCATTTGAGTACGTTTATAGAAATCTGGTAACCCTTGTCTATACTTATTTATTTATTTTTTTACATTTAATTAAGGAGTGCAACAACAATTTTAACTTTTAAAATAAAACTATATTTTTTTATAATATATTTTTTTTCAATGCTTATAATATTTAAAACAAATTATTACTAACGCTGCTTCATTTATAATAAGTCCTTTAGGGTCACGCCATTGAGGTTGCGTAACCAGTGCTGGGTCTGGAGCGTCCGCTTGGCAGGTCAGCACAACGGACTTACCCACGGCCACCGTCTGTTGCTTCTGTATCGGAAATATTCTCAGCGTTTGTGAAGAACAGCCTGAAAAGAAATGCAAATATTAACATTTATTTCGAATAAATTCTATGGAGCTGTGATAGAATCTTATAAAACAGATAAGCAATTGTAGCTAAGGATAGAAATAAATTCGGATGAAAGTTTTTGTAAAATATTTGATTCCGTTGTAACGAAGGGCACCCGGGGAGGCCCGCGCTGTTTAATTAAGTTCACCGCAATTTATTCTGAGGCACGTGACGAAGATTCGTATTTCGTGGCTATTATTCCTCAAAGTTGCTCCGGACTACGAGCCAAATTAACTATTAAATTCGCTTTATAACAACAAAATAATGAAGTTCTAAGCTATATACAAATAACGTTGTTTTTTCCAGTTCTTATAACAATATTATTAATAGCTAACTTTCGCTGAGATATTCTACTTTATAATGATTTATGGGCTTAGATAGCATTATATATGGAAAACACACTTCCCACAACACTTAGATATCAATGTGAATAAGATAAAGCGTAAGACAACGTTAATGACGACATTGTATTTTTTCTTCTACCCCTTTGTGTTAAACACAATTAATTAAATTAAATTAAAACAGTAATTTAATTCGATTTGAATGGAACATTGATATTTGTGGTATTTCGAAAACACGTACAATACGAATATTTCAAATAGTTATAAAGTAATATTTACTTTTGAAAAACAAGTAAATAATTAAGATCAATTTTACAAAAGTTATGCATGTTATATTCTACTCATACTGCTTGCTGCTTGTAAATTATTTTCGTTTCGTAAACTTCTGATACGATGCATAGCAAAGATCAATAGAGTTCGGAAGACAATTTGAGTCTCCTCGAATCCGCGCTCCGAGCTCGAGAAGTTTCTGCTTATTAGAGAAATTTTCAAGTAACATACCTAAGCTTAATAATGTAACAAGTACCGTGTTCTGTTAATGAAGTTTTGGATTTAGGCATAAGTTTTATGGCATTGTTATAGCCCAAAATTGTAAAGCAAGAACCTCTTGGTGTTGGAGTCAAACTTATTTGGGTATGAGTGAAAATCTCAAGATTGAATTTATGCGAAACCTTTTTGTGTATCGTTTAAATGAAATGTGTCTGACTCTTAAACATTGTCAAAGAAGAGCAAAGTACAATGGCGAATACAACTTTTATCTATATCTATACTAATATATAAAGCTGAAGAGTTTGTTTGTTTAATCCGGCTAACCACAGGAACTAAGTACTGGTTGGAATTTAAAAAATATTTTTCTGTTGTATAGTGCTTTTATCGAGGAAGGCTAAAGGCTTATTTTTATTAATTATACGCGGGTGAAACTGCGGAGCACTGCTGGTATATTATAATATAAGAATAAAATATTTATTTATTTTTAAATTTTATTAATAGATACAATTTTATAGATGTGGCATGCCACCCGGCTCTTTATTCAATAATGCAGCAATATTTCTGCTCCTACACTTAGGCTGCTTGAAAGAAATTTATATTGCATCTACTTGTACTTTATAGGGTATAAATATTTCATATTTTATTTATTTTTCTTTTATATTCGGGAACAAAAATGTATTTTATTTTTATTATTACTAATGGCTATTACTAATCATCTTTGTTCAACAAATAAAAACCACTTTTTTATTTTTTTTCATTACATAGGAAGGTAAGTGGTCACCAACGCCCATAGACATTGGCGTTGTGAGAGATGTTAACATCACTTACATCGCCAATGCGCCACCAACCTTAGGAACTAAGATGTTATGTCCCATGTGCCTGTAATTACACTGGCTCACTCACCCTTCATACCGGAACACAACAATAGCAAGTACTGCTGTTTTGCGGTAGAATATCTGATGAGTGGGTGGTACCTACCCAGTCGAGCTTGCACAAAGCCCTACCACCAAGTACCACTGTTGTCATATATAAAAAAACAACAACAAACAAACTCAACTAAATAATGAAAACCATGTTCGTCACATACATCCGAACGACTTATAATATGATATATTAGTATGGAGGATGGTTTCCATTCTGATACAATACACGCTTGTCATACAACTCAAATATAAGCTGATACAACTGTTAGCGATCCGTTTTTTTTTAGAAATTGAGCCTTATTACAATGGGTAAGAAACTAAAGGTGTGAGTGTTGCCCACCGTACTGTTACATTCTACGAAGGCAGGCACGTAGAATTTTTTACCACTTTTTAGGTATTCAGTGTGCGTACCAGACCCTTCCTTTTCCCCGAGTTTTCCAAACAAACTGCGCTCGTTGCATTTTATACGAATTGTACACTTTATAGACGAAAATACTGACTACAACGTGTATAACTCCTGATTTCTTAAAACATTCCAGTAAAGGAATAAAATAGTAGAAGCAAGGTGAGGTTGATAGATATCACATATGCCCAAATTTAAAAGAGACGTAAGTGCTTTTATATTTTGTACGATAATTTTACTCTGAAAAGAAAAAGTTATAAATATATTAAAATATATTTTATAAACGCGAAGGGAAAAAATGAGACAGAAATCGATTAGCGTAACCATTATTATGTATAACATACCTTTTCTTTATCGATTTTTTTACATAATTATAGAAATATGAAGTATCAAATAAAAAATATGAATTATATATTTATATTTCTTAGATTATTTTCTAAAGCTCTAGTCACAATAAAATAATCACCAACCTTCATCAATAGCTTACAACGAAGTCTATTCAGGCACAACCAAAATTACATTCTGTGAGGGGAGATTGGGGAGACCGTGGACAATTTTACCAATGAGGGTAGGTACACCACATGCATAGTCAGAATGAATGTTGCATTTTGATTCTTATTCTTAAAGCATTAAGATATATGATATATGAAATTTACTTAGTGTACAATTGAAATAAGCGAGCATCGGATTAAAGGGTTTGTAGAAAATTTGTGTACTTCATAACGGAACCATCACTAGGCGAACCCCGCGCGGTTTTGAATTACCAATTACGTTTATTCTGGATCCTAACAGGGCTTTTGAGTCCATTAATAATAGTGACAGTCTTGCAAATAGGCGGTTTCGTTTGTGGCCGTAATAAATTGTAGAACAAGCTAAAGGATTATGTTTATAACACTTGTCAAAATTAATTATGAACTGAAATACAATATATGAACAATGTGATTATTTATACAGGTTTTACATCAGCTTTTACACCAGCTGCTGTTTCTCTTACTTCACTTTTGCTTACGATACGAATATAATAATAATACAATTTGGTATCTGTTATCATTTACGAGAAACATACACACAATCAAAAGAGGAAATATTTTTTTTAAAAAGAGCACGTGTGACTGTTTATACGAAACGGAAGAGAAACGTCAGAATAGTTTTGATTTGAAAATACGCAATTATAACCGCTCACTAAAATTCGATTTTTAAAATTCACGCGTTCGAAGTTTGACTTAAAAAAAAACGCTAAAAGCGCTAGAACTTTTCTTTCAGATAAATAACAATTACAAATGGGCCTTTGTAACTGTAATCCCTCTATTTTGAAGAAAACCTTTTTTCAATCCACCTTTAACCTAACAATAAGCCAATCTCACACCGATGAAATGAACCGTAACAGTTTCAGGTCTGACGGAGACTTCAGTGACTCACGTCCCTGTGGAAATTACTCATACAATCCTGGACACAAGGGAATTTGAACTGTTGTACGAGTATGTGTGGAATTACTGTGATACGTGTAGATTACGTCTGTAAACCTGTGATGTGATAATGTGACTTTGATGTTAATTTGTATTTAATGAACAATTTATTATATAATTCTGTAATTGTTTCTAAAATTGTTATTATTTTATGTAAGACCTCAATGTTTGTACTGTCTCTTCAGCGCTTTTCCAACATAGTCAATATCGTTATCAACATTGATATTTATCGCTGTATTTAGTAAAACCTTAATTTATTATCAATATTTACATCGTGTTATTCTTTTTTTTTTAATAATATAACAAATTCATCAATTAATTTTTACGAACCATTAGAATCATATATTCGTTATTAATTTGGCTAACCCTTATGGATAAAGTATTGTCTGTCGTCTGATCTTTAATTATTTTTTCTACTTTATCGTCAGAATATTGTCTATCTTATACGCAGGGCATTGTGATTAATTACTCCGGCATTATTTCCCAATTAAGCTCACCTTCCCCTAACTTTCTGTCGCCCGAGGGACCGGCGGCAACACGGGTACGTCTTTGCAGATGAAAACAAGAAATCTGTTGTATTATCGCTTAAACTTGGATTAGATCACAAAGGTGGAAAGCACCTAATCCAGTGTGAATTAATACGCCCTTGTTCCACTGATCTCGCTTTGTTTGTGAAGCTTTATTAACGAATGCTATATTAACTGAGTATATTAAATTTATACCACCGTGTTTCATCCGAGTTGAGTGTATACTGTATATCCCCCCGTCAGTCGTATCGTAATTTTTTATAGTCTATAACATTTCTTAATAAATAGGCTACTTAACTCACATATATGTCTTAAAATCGAACTGATAGATTCTGATGAGTGCTGGTTCAAACAAACAAATTAACTATCTAATAAATCATTTAAAATGAAATCTTAATTAAATATGTAATAAGGTATTAAAACCAAAACAATGATAAGATCAAATCAAACTGTTTAAACAAAGATTTAAGAAAGAAAAAAAAAAGTGCATTTATTAAATAAATTTTGTTCGGAACACAACAAAGAACACAGTATAATACTTCGTATAACTATTAAACATTCTGAATTAAAAGGTATTATAATACGAACCCAAGTTCATTCTGTTTGACTTCAATATCAACCTTAGTAAATGGGCAAACGTTGAGGGAAATGATATAAATTATTGTTGCGGATTGATTGCGGGGGAGTCTGGAATTCCTTGGAACTATGACTCATGGAGCCGACATTTAATTTAATAGCGAGATCTCGGTTCAACATTTCTGAATAACTTGTTCGATAAGAATACATTGTAGTATGTTTATTTATTTTGTTTAAATTTACTGCCACGCGTTGTAGAATAAAGGACTTAAATATTTGAAACATAAAAACAGGCATAGACTTGAACACTACTAATTAAAAAATATATATAAACATTTAAAAACCTTTTCCAAGGAACTGTTACTCCACAATTCCATTAATTTCAATGTTCTAATACTTATCAATAAAATTCTTTGATATAAACAGTCTTACTAACATATTTCATCAATGGCAGTAGTAACTTGTGTTGGACTATATTTTAGATTTCTTAACCAAATGCTTCCTTACGAGATTTTAAGTGTGGGTTCTATTTTTAAAATATATTAGAAATCAAAGGAACATCATCAAAGCACTTCAATAGGCAGCGAAACCTTTAATCTAATTAAACAAGTAAATCCATGTGTAACTTCCTCCTTTGAAATATCTTAACCCTTTTGTTGACTGTGCCATCAACATAATTTATTAATGTATCCAGAGTACGTTACGAATTCTTTAAACCAAGTGTTTAAGTATTTAGGATAACCATTAACGACGCTATTACGTGTAATGAAAACCGCTTCAGTCGTAGCAATAAATTCTCTCTTTTACAGTTTCACTACGGTCGAACATCCGAAGCTCCCTCGCGTTCATTATCAGTTAAACGCAAGGGTCCTCCGTAAAAAAAAAAAAAACGTTAAAAGCCCTATCTAAAAACTCGCTGAGTACAGAGGCGTAACGAAGTGGAATCTTAAAACAATAGCTAAATACAAGGGTCAGCCTTTTCATAGCATGCTCCTTGAACTGGAGATCACTCTATATGTGCTGAATTCGGAAAATTTTTACGACGAACATTTTAGACCGCTTTATTGCGTTTGAAATTTATACTGTCCCTGGGGTGCGATAAATTTTTGTTGAATTTCCTTGAAAACAATTCACCTCTCTCGGTTGTTATTGAACCCACATGTAAATGTTTGTGGGGAGGTTGGGGAAGAAAATTTTCTTCCGAATACCTACAGCACCTAATCTACGTTTGGCATTAATTAGTTTTGTTTGCCATTTTACCGCTAGCACCCTTTAAATTCGAGAATAGGTAGCAAATTGATCCAATTTCACCCCTGTCTACCCAGCAGACCATTAATTACTGGCTAATACCTAGCAAGCTTATCCCCTGGAAGCCTAGTTCTTGGTTTAGAGCCCACAAAAGAGAAATATGAATGCATTTTTTATTTATTTCCGCCTTTACGTACATTAATTAGTACCGCCTTTAAAATAAGGTTTCAAATTTGGAAGAATAAAATTATTAATGAAATGGTCTACTTTTTTATTTATTTCGTTTAAAATACAAATTTAAATAAACTACGTTCTTTAATAATAAAAAAACAGCTATATGTATATATAAATGATTAAAGATATTACACATTCATTAATAAATTGATCCGTAATTTGATATGTGCATATAAACTTGACGTGTTACATCATTCAACGGAAGCAAGTCCTCGAGATGATTCGTCTCTCGCCCAATAACCACTAATACAATCTTGCAAGTCGACACCTACGCACTGATTACGTTCAATTTTATAGCGCATTTTCTGATACTCATAAAACTTTATTCATTTTTTGTACATATTTTTTTAATGCTAATATAATGCCTCAATTTTGTATTAATATAAATGTAATTCATTTTATTATAATACACACATTACAATTACATATACACAAATTATATACACAAATTACAATTAACAGTAATTCAATTTATCTTTATTATGAATCCAGCATCCAAGTTGTTCTAATATGTTAATAAAGTTCGCTCACTTTATACTACGATACCACATGATCGCCATTGTGACAAGGTTTTGTAATGCAAAAGCGGAAAAATTCATTTTCCTTGAAAATTTAACTCTTTTAAGCGACATCCTGTTTGCTAACAATTTACAAAGATGAGCCTTTATTCAAATGTACTGTTGTGGACATAAAAGGATTTTATTTTTGAACGTTGAGAAATTTATTGTACATTTTTATTCAAACGGACTACGTTATATTACAATCATATATGTCTTCTTCACTACTAATTTATTTATCTATTAAAGTTTGCAACTAAACATGGTTTATTTAAAATTCTCTGGCCGTCGCTGCTGATCTAGACGTACATGCGTAGGTATAAACAGGAATCCGCAATAATCACGTTGGCGTCAACCATGATTTGTATTCCGCACCTCCGACGATCCGTCTGGCCAGATTAATTATCGGCTCGCACCCCTCATGTTTGTAAATAAGGCTAGCTGACTTTTCAGTATAAATCTTAAACATAGCAATTTATATTGGAACACACCAGACTTGTTGGTATAAAGTTTCGTACGAAAGCATATACGGCGTAATTTCCATCGTAAATACGATTAGCACTTTGCAAGAGTATCGTTTGCACAAATCGAAAGATAAACAAAAACATCGAATGTAAATATTGTCATCGAGATGCTGCAAAAGCCGATCGCTCCGACTTCAATCACGCACTGTTTGCGAAATGTTTCACAGAAGGGTGTCTACGTGATACATGTTGCAGTTAAAATATTAGTCCTAATTCTTCCAAACATTAGCTAGATGTACACGTTTACTCGCGTTATGACGCTTTGAATTAACTAGGATTATACACGGATAGACGAAAACGTAACGCTAACAAAGCACCTAGCGCTGTTGAGCGCTCCAAAGGATGCTCGTGGACGGCATAACAGCCATAATTTCAGAGAGACACGTGACAACAGACTCTCATGAGACTAAACGTACCATGAAAACATCTCAACGCGTCTAATTATAAATGAAATATCGCAATGAGAATAAACAGCTCTAAATTTTGGTAACGAAAATTCTAAAGTTAAATACGATGCCCTGGTGTTCAACGCGGATATGAACAGTTACAGATCTCAGATTTTATATATTACGTATACGTATTTTGTTATTAATATTTTAGAAAAGTGCAGATTTTTATTAATATACAGTAAAACACTTACTTATATAAATATTTTTTTAATTAAGAAGAAAATTAAAATAGTTATTAAACTCTGTTCTCGTTGTATAAGTGTACAGCGTGAAAAATACTTAGTAAAATGTATAATACCAAATAGTAACGAGAATTTTACATTAATTATAATTTTCTAAAGATGTGATTTTAATAATTCTTTATAATTAGAATTAAAACTTTTTATGGCTTAAAGAATAATTCTTGTTAAGTTTTCATAAGGAAATTGCGTTTGATTTTATTATTTCTAAGAACAAGAGACAATATATAAATCTAATGATACAAAAAATATCTGTCTAGCATTACCTTATTTGCAATAGAAACTTTTGATTACATTGTAAATAAGAATTCAAAGTTGTAGATGTGATGTGTTTGTTTTCATAGACAAATTATTATTAATCACTTTATTAGTTATTTTTTGAACATTTTTATTTCATGTGAAAAAGTGAAACATTATATAGATTATTTGCTTTGATTATAACACATAATTATAGAGCTTCATAGTCGCTGAATTTAATTCTGTCACCGAATATAGTTAAAGCGCTGGCAGCGCTTATTTACACAACTCAATTACTATAGACTTACTCGACTGTATGAGCAAGGAAATTCAAATATACAGCAAAATGTAATTAATATTTAAATTTAATTTGATGAGAAAAAAATACTTTAATTTGATTTATTTTATTTGTTCGATCTGTTACGTTTTCTACATATCACGTTTTATAATAGTTTAAAGATACACTTGTGTGGTTTTTTTTCATACAATGTTTGTAAACTGTTATTTCAATTTAAGGGTTAAGAAATATAAAACGCTCGAGGCACTAAAGCTAATGCTCTAATGCGCTTCGTACCAGGAAAGTGGCGAACCCGAATAATTTTCCAATTATATTTCCCTTCCAATTTTCCAAGGTGTCGCCCGCGGCACTCGTCAAATGCAGCCCTGAACTTATTATATTTAAGCTCATTTGACATCAACCTTAACTGTTTAGATATAAAACTTAGAATCGTTTAGATACTTGTAACCCTCTGAGAATACGTTGGGCATTGCAAGGCAGGTAGGTGACGGTTTCTATAAGTGTGCGTAAAAATCATTCAAATGAAAAATTCCTTGATATTTTTTTTTTACAAGTAAATATTCGTATTCGTTTATAAGTCAGGAATGTGTTCTAAATTTAAATTATTTTTGTAACGAATCATTATATTAACATGTACGCAATTTGCTGTATGAAATAAATACATTCTTTATTTAAATGTTAATTACTTATAGCACAACATTATATCTTTGGTTTACCTGTGTATTCATTCACGTATAAAGTATCGATTAGATTCAGTTATAGCTTATATCATGCGTTTGCATTAAAAAGGCTATTTAATTATTATAAAATAGTTGAAAATATAATACATAGCTCGTTATGTACGGCTTACGGTTGTAATCACGGCTTAGCATTGAGATGTAGGTATAAGTACAACATAGGAACTGCTTTTATGGAAACCCAATCATAACGTGACATTAAAGTTAATTAACTCGGATGGAAATAATAAAAAGAAATAAAACTAAGGAAATTATGGATAATGACTGTAATTTTATTTTAAAAGTAATTCGATTTATTTTTAACGATACGAAATACGAACGAAATTATAGACGAGTGATACATGCGCTTGAATAAGTCATACACAAATATATAATTTCCTAACTTTCAAATTTCAAAATTGTAAAAATTCTCAACACTTTTCAAGTACCTTTTAGTAAAATAATTTAATATATCTTTATGAATTAAGTTTCTTTTTTTTATTCCCATTATTTACTGATTAATGACATAAAGATAAATCTTCAAAATCACATCTCAGATAAAATTAGTACTGGTTCCTAACTAAAAAGTATCTTCAGTATTCAATTATTAGCTTGTTCAAGTTCATGTTTCTCGTCAGAAATACCTTTCACAAAATTAATATATGATTTTAATAATATATTAATGTACTTAAATTTTTTATTTTATGTTCGACATGTTCGAGATTTTACTCCACAACGGATGCATTGATTTAGCGAAGTCGGAGTTAATCTCATTGCCTTCGAGACAGACATATTATTATAGTATTAATCTATGCTCTTCGTAATAAATCCTTACTAAAATACAAGAGATATACATATGTATGTATGTATGTATTTATCGTCTTTAAAACAAGCACGTCTAATTCATATATTCAAAAGAAGAAACTGTATAATACAGCTAATAGTTCTTTCTATCAAAACTCTAAAGCTAAATATTACGATGGGAATTAATAAAAAATATGGTCTTAAAAATGATCGCAATGTATCTACAAAATTCAATCCAAGTTCGATCGGAGGATAAAAAGGATCATTAGTATGCTTTGAATGTTCTTCCAAATGAATTCTAATGAAGTTAATCTCGAATGGGGGTACTATAACCCCCTTTTTTAATTTATTTCCAAGAGCCCCTCAGGCCACTCGATGATAGCTTATATTGCTTTTCGATGTGGGTCACTAGAATTTTTAAAATAATTTGTTTAAACCACCTCAATTACAATATTATAGTTTTTTGTATGATTAATAAATTAAATTGGTTAGAATACAATGCGAAGTCAGGCGAAAGGAACGTGCTTTATTTAAAAACATTTTACGTTAAGTTTGTTTAGTTCATTTGCAAATACTAATGCTTTTGAGAAAAAAACACCATTCTTCCATTTCCGCACTATAATAATTTAATTGTACGATATGTATACTTGTTTGATGGCTTTACCAAAAAAATATTTTGTGGTCGTCATTAGTAAAACAATGCTATGTATTCTTCTTTATTTTCTTTCGAATGTCAAATCAATGAAGGCAGAGAGAGATATCAGTGTTTAACTAAACGCTTAATAAACTACGTGCTTAAGTAATGCCCATGTTTTAAATGTTAAGTTTAATCTCAATTTAAAGCGGATCAAACTACAAAACGGAGCTATACAATAATATTATACAGTAAAACCCGAAACGATGCATATTTCGGTATAAGTTATATGTAGACATATTGTTTTAGTAGATACATTCAGTTTTCACAAAAATAAAGGCATTACAATTGTAGATGTTTCAAATTATAAAATAAAACCCTCATCTGTTCTATGCATCTAAAAAAAGGAAATCAGTTACATACAAATATATCCTCTGCTAAAAACAATTAGTAGGTCTTAAAGTTATACTAGATTGAAACAACTAACTTTAACAATATATCTCCAGATCTATATGGTATCCAAGTGTAGGATCACGTACTCCGTAATGAACTGACGCAGACTGCACGTGACGACGTCAGGAGACTAACAATTGTTTGTTAACGAAAGTTGGGGGATGGAGAACAGTTTCTTACGAATCGTTACTATCAATTGGCATTTGACTTTTTTATACATAACAAGCAACCCCTCACGTCGGCTATTACAAGCACTTTAAAAGTCGTCATTTTAAAAGATAAATTTAATATACATTCTACTGAGGTAGAACGTACATTCTACCAGAAAATACCGGCAACAAAACTCAAGTTACTTTTTTTCATCGTACATATATAAAATATATATGTGTAATAATAATAAACAATTAAATTAATTTGTATGTATCCTGTAATTAATTTATGAATGTATTGGAAGTAAAAACCATTAGTAAAATATTCATTAAATCCCAGACTGTGTTATCTTTAGATATATCATATAATAGAACCATTTTTATTTAAAAAAAGCAAAGATTGTGATCTTTAATCTTTAAATATATTTAATATGATAAACGCAACTGGTCTGCTCCTTTTTCATATTAAATACTTATAAGACTACTATCTATAATACTTATTTTAATCTGTAGGTTTTGCTGGATGAGTTCTTGCACAAACAGTTTCAGTCGAACGAAGTTACATGGGTTTATATTTTATTAATACATACAATTGGCCCCACTGTGACATCGCTGGTTCGTTTCTTGCTCAGAGAATATGAATTGCAATTCAAAGGGGAAATATTGCAAGCATTCTTGTGACCATTCCATGCGGTCATGAACTGTGCAGATCGTATTATTATTTTTTGTCTTATATATACATAAATAAATATATAATTAAACTCCTTAATAATTATAAATACTTTTATGTTAAAAAATTATAATATTATTACACGATTACAAATTGCTAGTATTAATCTGTTTAGTGTCTAGTAAGCAAATTATAATTGGCTATGTTTTTTGTTGTGTTAATGTGTTTTTTAGATAAAATTCTATTCGATTCAAAAACCTACTCTATTTTCCTATCTGATGTGAATACATACGGGAAATACGAAGCTACAGGTAGCCGAGACACAAAGCTCCTGTGCTCTATACAAGCGATTTCATTTAAGTCTAGTTTTCCGTCTGTCATGTTCACAAGACGTATAAAGTGTTTTCTATAGCGATTGTGTTCCAATTTATATATGGCTTATATATCTTCTGTTTAACCTCGTTTATTTGATTTTTTATGATGTATTTTTTTTACTAAAAAATTATTACAAAAAAATACAGACAAAAAAGTAAATATAATAACAATAATATTAAATAAATATATAATTGTTATTTATAATTATTTATTATACATAGTTATAAATTATATTCATATTCTTTTTTATCATCTGAAGAATCACGTGGGGAAACTTCTTTAATTTAAAAATTGAAAAATTATTTAATTGCGAAATTTAAAAAGCATCTGCGTATATTGTGCAAGCTCGTCTGCGTAGGTACCACACACTCATCAAAAAATAGCTTAAATAATACCTACAACTAAACCTTTACGTTTTACTAATCACTGACTGTAATATTATCCTAAGCTGAACTCTGCCATGGCTGCTTTTCTCAACCGATCAGATGATATTATAGTGCACAAATGTGTTTTGTGGTGTGTCTGCACCTGTGCAAACACAGGTGCGTTCTATTCCCTCACTCTAATAATCCAATCGGGTGGCAATCCGCTATGACTTTTCAGTTTCTTTAATATATCACTGCTTATCGTACAAGACTGGTACTAATAAATAATTTCATAAGTAAATAATCTATTAACTTTTATTGGCCTAACCCAATTTTGAACGTAGGGGGCTTGAAATAACCTTATAAGCTAGCACCCCGACCAGTGAGACTATTTTTTTTTTACTCTGAGCAGAACGGAACTATATTTATATAAGTGAAGCCACATTTAAGAAGTAAAAAAATATTTACAATAATTAAATGAAACGACATTCTTTAAAAAAATCATTTTACTGTCCTTGTACCGTGATTTAATAGATGCCAAGATTTTAAGTTTGGCTAGCTTAATACACAAATGTTATAATTAGATAGTCCAATGTCACATATTTGAACATATCTTGAACATTTAGTAATACTCTTAATCCTTTAACCACAGTTGCACAAACACAGATGGCATTCAACAAGACACATTCGAGACTCGCCCGAGAGTCCACTGGTCTCAGGTGTTCACTCTCTTACCTAATTTGTCACTCGAGACCGCCACACTACCCTTGAGATGGAATATACTATAAAATATTGTTTGCATGATGTAGATGGATCGTTTAAGGCAAAGGCGAGACCACCCTCTGTTTTATCTTGGTTATTAAATTATGCGCAATTTTCAAATTGTATCTCATTTTGTTTATGAAAATGTAGAATTTTTATGAAAGTTCTTTTTCGCTGTTATTTATGTTATGGTTTGACGTTCTTAGTTAATAATAACGACGGTGCTTTATAAATTTAATGTTTTTATATCTATATATAATATATATACTAATATATAGAGCTGAAGAGTTTGTTTGTTTGATTTCAGGAGCTACTGGCTCGAATTAAAAAAAATATTTGGTGTTGTATAGAGTACAGAGGAAAGTTCTAGGCTGATTTTTATTAATTATATTTTTATTAAGTATACGCGGGTGAAATGGCGGGTCACAGCTAGTAATTCATATTATTTCAATTAAGAATTAAAACAACTACTAAGTTTTTTGCAGATCTGTATAGATGTAATCCAGTACATTCATCAGAATGTACTGGATTATTAATCATAATGATGATAGATTTAGTGGCATTTATTAATTCTTCTAGAAGAATTTGTAATACTAAACCGAATTGACTCGTGAACCAGTTTAATTACAGGTACGATGAATATAACACTAATTATAGATTATAAAAAAAAACAACAACGTACATTTATATAAAGGTTTCAGAATTTTAATTATTATGACATATAAAGTAATCGAGTTCTCAACGTATAAGTCAACAGAATTTCAAATAAAGCCATCTCTAGTATTAAACGCATTCCCGTAGTTTTTTGCCCGGTCGGAAATCCTAGGAGCTCTCAAGTCTCACGGGTAACGCCTGTTTCTCATATTTTTTTGTCAACGCTTCCGTTCCAAACGTACCGTGTGCATTGACTCAAATAGCACGTCATTTAAACTTCGAAATATTGACTAATTGATACAGATAAGGACAGACAAAAACGTAAAATAGGATTCTATTTTTGAATTAAATTTTCATAATTAATAATCTATTTCTTTTTTTGAAAGCTTTGGAAGACAGATTGTATTGGAAATAATATATTATTTAAAATCCATAGTTTAAATAAATCTATTAAACATAAATATTATTTTAAATCTTAATAACATTTGCACTATATAGAAAGTAAACTAAATTTGAAAATTAGAACTATCATTTGGGGATAAGACAACTTCATCAGTTAATAAATCAATTCCATACAGTTATCTTCATAAAATCTTTTGTGTTCGAGCGTTAGTGAGAAATACTTTCGAATGTTCGAATTTCACAATGCTATACTAAAGTTACTGTTTCCAATATTTCACTTTCTAATTTCGTCTACAATTTCGCAGATATTTTATATTACATTTGATTGAGTGGAAGCACGGTTAAATGTCTTTTCCATGTTTCTAACGCAATCATTGAAGATCGGCGCTCTATTAGAACCGTTATTTTTTAATAAAGATCAGATTGGATATTGTTTCCATGTCGTTCAACTTTATAAAAAGTAATCTATTTGATAACTATAATTGACAAATTAAGCAAGAAATAAATTCGTAAAAATTGTTGTATTTCGTTAAAAGCATTAACAATGGGATTTCTATGTATGTTACACGCATGTAAGTACATATATATGTATGTTTAATAGTGAACGTTTCTTTGTTTCGCTTAATTCTGAGAACAAATAATAAGATTGAAGGTTAATGAATGTTTCTTATCTGATCATTCTGATGCGTAATAACTGTACCGCTCGTTAAGAGCCGATATGGACCTGTGATTTGTGCATAGTGCACACTTAAGATAGCAGGTTTAAATCTGTCGAAACTATCAATACCAGTTGTACATATACCTATTTGTGTATGTTTTAAATATTCCTCCACAGAGTAGTAGAAATTATCCCTGGATTGAAACATTTATAGAATATTCGCTACCCGTCTCGGCTTCGCGTAGAAATAATTAAGGTCTGCATATAACATTTATAATATCGTAATACACATAGCCATAATTCTATAGGTTTACGCGACGCGCGCCAGTAAAGCTCCCTGACGGTGTATATTTTTCTGACATTTTCGACCATCGTTATCATATTTCAGCTAATTTAATTCAGTTGT
The DNA here is from genome assembly GCA_963151315.1 of Nymphalis c-album. Taxonomy (NCBI): domain Eukaryota; kingdom Metazoa; phylum Arthropoda; class Insecta; order Lepidoptera; family Nymphalidae; genus Nymphalis; species Nymphalis c-album. The sequence continues at coordinate 7,501,239 of OY720601.1, forward strand.
TTTTGAGTTTATCGCGAACAAACAGATAGACGGACGCGGTGGAGGGACTTTGTTTTATTGTGTCTCTTTATGTCACTACATATTAATTATTGTAATATTGTTGTTGAAGTTTATTTGTAAACAACATAAATCATACTTAAGAGGATTTCATGGGATTTTTGAAGTGTGAACAGAAAAATATTGCATATTTAAATTCATTGGTAAGTAGGAAGTACTTTAATTTATCTGTAGTACAAATATACTTTTAAATGATTCTGTAGTTCCGTTTTTCCTTTGCTGTCCATAGTCGTTAGCGTTGCGTGAAATTAAATCAAGGAATGTAAACAGTTTTTAAGCTCGACGTCGCGACAGCTTGATAAATTGAGGGAAAATTCGATTCAGGGAGAAAATTCAGAGAAAAATATCAAGTATTAACTAATTAAGATAAATTATTATATGTCTTTATAAATAGTAGTTTTAATAAAAAAATTTTTTGTTGAAAGCATTTTTTTAACATCGCCTTATTTGATTTCAAGGTAGTTTGATTTTGATAAATTAACCTAATAATGAATTTATTTATTTAGCAATTATAATGTTACTTTTGGAATTTTAAAATTTATTTAATAATGTATAAAAAATTATAAACATAGTACTTTTGTAAACTCTATTCGAAAAAACTCAACAAACGCCTTTAAATATTCATTCCATGCATTTTCATAATAAAAAAAGATTTTCAATTAAACTTATATACTCGAAGATTTATCATCTATTGAATCTTGTATATACGAATATGTAAATATATATAGATATAGAAACTGATAATATATTTTTATACGGAATCCTGAATAGTCCCAAATTATTTATGACTTAATTACCCTAAATGTACCTAAATACAGAATTACGATGAAAACAATGAAAATATATTTTATATTGTAACTAACTCCGTACTCAAGGTAATCTTTATCTAAATCGAAATAAGGTAAATCTTTCCCGAATCCACACACTAGTCAGTGGAGAGGCACTTAATTTTATCTAAGGATGTATTTGCTCTCCGAATATATGTGTAATCGAGAAGTTCTATTTGATATAGAATAATCAAATAGAATCGAATTATACGAATTACTTATACTATATTCTTACCAAACTTTAATGTAGAATATACCTGAAAAGATAAAATAAATTATTAATATAATAAATATTTTGTATAAAGTAAATATGTATATACGTGAGCAACTCTGTCAAATTAAAAATAAATCCTAATATAACGAGACTTCATTCCTTTCCTCCTCTCTTTGAATCCACACAACGTACATTTCTACAAAAACGTAAATAAAATAAAAATCCGGCCAAGTACGAGACGTACTCACGCACGAAGGTTCCGCGATCTATAAAAACGGAAAAAAACGTGTATGTTGTGTAGGTACCCTTAAATATTTATTTAATTTTGTTTTGTTGTTATAGCGGCAACATAAATACATCTTCTGTGGCAACCGTCTAACTATCACGGTTGAAGAGATACAGCCCACGACGGATAGACGGACGGACGTACAGCGGAGTCGTAGTTATAGGGTTCCCGATTCACCCTTTGGGTACAAACGCTACCCAAAGGAACCCTAAAAAACAACCAAATCTTCATAAACACGATCATAGGTCATAGGATGTATTTTTAGATAAATCAGCAAGTTATAATTATTATATTATCATCCAAGGTATAATAGGTTTTGTGATGAAAAGTTCAAATAATAATCATTCTATCAGATCGTTTCAAATTATAATATTCATAAATTCATATTATGTCATACATATAAAATTTTCATACGCCAGTCGCGTCGTACATAATAATAATAGCTTATGTAAATAAAACCTAATGCTTCAGATGCGCTGAATATGAAATGAAATACTTACGAGGCTCTTGATAAACAAACTACTCTTGCTTTTGAGTAATGCAACTACTTACCCGGCAACAACAGTAAAGTAGAATAACTCCTTATATATTCACAGTCAAATGTTTTTTTTTTATACATGGGACATTATTCACACACGGCCATCTGATCCCAAACTAAGCACTATGTTCTATGGAAACCACACAACTGAATAAACTACATATACTACTTTTTTTTGTAAATACATACTTATATAGATAATTACACCCAGACATGTTCATTGTTCATGCACACAAATATCTGTCCTGGGTGGAAATCGAACCCACGACCTGCGGCGTGTAAGGCAAGTGTCTTACCAACCACGCCAACCGGCTCATCTATTTACATTTGACTGTAATTTTGTGTGTGTGATTAACTAATTCATGTTATGTTGCAACTTTTGACATAAATATCTAACGTAAAAATAATTAATTTAAAAATATTATATCAAAATCGTTAAAGTTAATTTATTTTTAAACTTAATAATAAATAATTAAAATATTTTTAAACAAATAATTTGATTTTGATTTCATTATCAATCTGATTCAACATGTCGGCTACGGTGCCAAACATAAAAAAGCTTTTTGCGTAGTAGATATTATAGAGCACAAATATCTGTTCAAACATACGTGTTCTCGCAAAGTCAGACAATACACAATTTGCTAAATTGTAAAACGCTGGAAAAGGCTTTGCACACTTTCCGAGGATTGGGAGTGTATCACTGCCGTTATTTATTCCGTAATTCAATAAATTGTAATGATTTAACTCGGAATTTGAACCCGCGAATCCTGTAGTCATTCTAAAGCTGGCCACTAAAGACACGAGAGAGCTAATTTATTTATGTAATGGCGATAGTGCTACTCAGAGCAGAGCGGAACTAATTTCACTTAAACGAAGCTTCAATTTTACAACTTGTTTAATTATATTGTGACGGAGATGATTAATACTAAAAGCTATTTTACGAATTCGTATTTGATTACTTTTAAATAATGTTGTTCCTTAAAAAAATATAAACTCCGTTTATTTTTTATATGTTACAAAATGACAAAAACTAAAAAATATTGTCACTGCTTTTTAGATATAACAATTCATTATTAAAACTAAAAATTGTAACTACATTTTCTAACTATTTTTTTTTATTTAAGTTTAATATTAATCCTAATTATTTACATTGAACTTTAATACATATTTGCATGTTACATAATAAATAACAGTTAATATAAAAAACTCTTCTGTGTATAATCTGTACTATGTGCACAGATTATATAAAACGGTCAAATAGCATGTCAAAAGTGACAAACGAGGGGTCTAGTTCAGTTAGCGTGAGTAATGCGTCGCCTGGCAAACGTCTAGCAGGACCATATTAAATCAAGGGCTCTTTTGACTACGGCATCTCGTCAGGTGTATCTAACGACTATTTACTTGAAAATCAAATGACATTCACAATTCACATATTAAAAAATAATTTCTCAATAATAACCAGTATCGGTTAGTCTTTAATACTGATCTAACAATAAATTCCCATAATAATTATTACTTTTCGCGAATAATCAACCGCTAATTTTTTTTTTTTTTACAAAATTAGAACGTGGTCGAAATTATTGTATATTTAATTCAAACGAACGTTAAAGTACGAGTGGACAATAAAATACCTGAGGCTGTAAACAAATTTATTTATTAAGACCAACAGACAAATAAAAGCTAATAGGGGTACAGTTAAGCTATCAGTAAAACAAGATACCCTTATTACCTACACCCACAAAGATGAGCATTTAAACCCTTTGTTCGTTTCTCTAATGAATGTTCGGAACAGTCACAATGGTTTCCCATATGTAAGGGTCGGTCAGATTGCACTTGCCTAATGTTAAAATATTTACCTATTAAATTGGTACTTATTTATGTCGAGTTAATTTAGAAGAACAAACACGAAACTCACCGCAAAATGCTATTGCGAAGTATCAGAATGTGATATGCGACAATGACTTTAATAATTATTACATTTAAAGGATGAATGCATCAAAATAGCATATCGAGTTCTTGCTTTCAACCGAAAAACGTTGAAGTCTGAATGATGGAAGTGAGTACACTCCCGTGTGTCAGAAAGAGGGTAAAGCCGTTGGTGCTGCGCCTGAACTATTTCTAATTGTGTCGGACGTCGGATTTGCCGTCCTATCGGATTATGAGAACACGAGAATAGAGAGTGCATTTGTATTTGCGCGTATATTTGTGCACTATTATATATCCTACGCAATTGGATATTCTTCCTTAATGATCCGACTTGGTCGAACATAGGACATCATCGCATTATATAAAAACAAAATGTTTGCGTTAAGAATATATTCGATAAATATTTGTTTCAAACTTTATACGTTCAGCGTAATCTCTTTTCAAACATCAACTCGAACATATCAAAGTTATCCCAAAGATAAATCGATTTTCGATTACCGAAATACTTTGAATAAATCAAATATTAACTATATAAGTAGTATATTGCTATAAACGGACCGCATATTATAAAATTTTGTACGGCAGTAGTTAATGTCGTGAAAATCATTCTGAGTATGGACATGTTATATTTAATTATTTAATACCAAGAAAAAAAAGGTCTTTATATTGTATAACTCGAGGCGAAACGGGCACGTACCAAGTTATTAGTCAAGTTTCAAAAGGAGATACATAGTATGTTATATACAGGGTGTTTTGTCGATAAAGCTATATTATTTTTATTAATGCTTTGTACGCTTGTCATTTAAATATATATCAGTGAGTGTGGAACCCTCAATATAATAATTGTATAGTTTACCTCAATTTAATTTATTTCATTGAAAGTTTTTCAAGTTAAAAGTATGAGCATAAACATCCTACATATATTTACTATTAACGAGGGGTTAATAAATATACATATAATAATAATTAAACGTAAAACTTGTGTTAGCAAGGAATTGAACCTGCAACTTTTACATCGATATGCGACCTGTTAACAATTGCTCTGATGACGCTTTCCTAATTAATCGCAACTTTATTAATCACATATACAATTAATATTTTAAAAATATCACCTTAAAACGATAAAAATACCGTCACCATTTATAATGATAAATCACTCTAGAGATAGCAATATTTTCGCGTTAATGCGACAAAAACTCGGCCTGATATCAGTAAAAGGATAAAAGCTCTCTTAACTGAGTGAGCAGGTTAAGCGAAATAAATTCTAATAAAGTTAATTAAGCCGTCGGACGACATTATCTCCTGAAAAATATACCTCTAAACAAAACAACGTACTAGTATTTGGATCGCAGGGTTGAAATAATTCGTACGTGACTCTGGTTTGTTATATTTTAATTAAATAACTTTTATTACAGATTTATTACATGTACATGTAGATTTTAATTATTCACTTTATCTGACTGTTCGCAAATATATTTACTTATATGTACTTAAAAAAAATATATAAAAACAAGAATTTAGTTATTAGGTATACTATTTTAAATGGTTACTTCTTGAAAGTAAAAAATATTAAACATTGTAGTCATAAGCTTTCTATAGGTATATAAATATTAAAAAAAAGTAATAATAATCATGTCAATCGTTTTCTTATTTTTTTAGACTTCCAAAAAAAAGCGAACATATAAATTCCAAATAAAGTAGAAGGCACATCTGTTTAGAGAGAAAAGAGACAGTCGGTTATTCTAATCTGCTATTTTCTAAGGGAGAAAGAGACAGCTATAACGGGGTAAGTTAATCCACCATTAATGATAACCTTCGCACCTGCGCGTAATGCGCTGCAGAAAATATGAGCCCTAAAGACGAAACAAGGTGGAGAAATTAGGGTGGGTAGACTAATATTAGATATTTGTTAACGGATGAACATTTTTTAAGCTATAAATATCGGTACGAAGATAAGATGTAAACGGGTCTTGACGAAAATATTTGAATCAACTACGTGTGAATCAACAAATACAAAAGGTCATACAAATTATATGAAACAACGTTTTCCTTTATTTTTTAAGTGAGTAACTGCATGATATCTACTTTGATGATGATAATGTCCGCCTGACCGATTTCGGTCACTGCGGGTTTGTCGAAGAAACTTTGCAGGCAGTATATTTGTTTTTATTGTAAATAGCTTGCCAGTCACCAGAGTCACCACCGCCACTTTGAGAAATATTAACCATTCCTAATGAGCCATCAAGCTTGGAAACTGAAACCTTATGTAACTTGTGATTACAGTTGTGTAACTATTATGACTTATACGTTATGATTCACTCATAACAGGAGAACAATATTACGAAGTTTTTATTTTTATTGTATAGATTGGCGGACGAGTATTTGGGCCACCTGATGTTAAGTGGTCACCAACGCCCATAGACAATGGCATTGTAAGAAATGTTAACCATCGCTTACATCGCCAATGCGCCACCAACCTTGGGAACTGAGATGTTATGTCCCTTGTGTAATGTATTGCTATTTGTCGGTAAAACATATGGCAAGTGGGTGATACACATCCAGACGGGTTTGCACAAAGCCCTACCACCAAGTAAAATTTATATAGTCTACAAATGAATGCGCAAACGCAAAAAAATAACTCCTAAAATCCGACGACAAACCGAATCGACAAGTTGATTAAAACTTTACATGAGAATTTAACTGTTAACTTATTTACTTCAGACGCTTAAACCAGAACCCCACCAAAATAATCAATAACTTTTTAATTTAATAACACAGGATTTAAATGGGACATAACTCGTGATATTGAATAATCACAGTTCCCTTATAGTACAAACTCATTAATAAGCAGATCTCAAAATTATTGATAGAATTTGACGAAACAGATCAACTTATCTGATGCCTTTATATCAACAGAGTGCAAATACAATAGAATTTTTGGCTTTCATCAACCTTTTGAAAAAGAAGATATCTTTATAATCTGTTTTGCATTATTATCTCGCATTTAACTTGACAAAGAGTATTGTATGATCAAACCACAGAACATCTCGTCTTACCAGCTTATAAATAGTACTTGACCTTAATCGTTACAATTATATCTACGACGATTAATAAGGAAATAGAAAATAATGCAAATAGTTATAACTATGCAATAAATTTAAATAATATTTTTGTATATCTCGCAAATTTATAGGCAAATGTGATCTTGTTACTTTTTTATGTATTCTTGAGTTTTTTTAATATTTTTAATTATTCATTTCAGTAATCAAATTTATTTTATTAATCAAATATCACGTTACTTTTGCAAGGGATGGCAAATGTCTCATTCTAATTTTAAAATCTTTATTTATTATCTTTAAAATCTTTATTAATATTTTAATGACATTCTAACTTTGATAGCCAGCCAAAGACATTGTAATAAGACTATAAACAACCTCTTATACTACACTACCTGATAATGCAGAATATTTAAAACAGCGAAAATATATTTTCATATTTTCATAAGATACAGAATATAAATGTGACTTAAGCGATGAAAAACTTATGAAAACAAAGTTTTTTCACTTTGAAATAACAGGTAAGTAAGGTTTTTATGCAATTTTACTTTTAATAAAAGTTGACTCGAAAGAAACAATGAGACGTAACTTTATACATCACTGAGAATAAAATCCTTTTTAATTAACTGTGCCCCACTTTCCCCGTTGAAAGTTTGCATTTAATATACAAAAAATGAACGCCCGTAAGTAAAGAGATAAACAGTTTTTAATGGAACAAGGGTTCCAATTTAGATACTTTCTTCGTCGCGATATAAAAAGTTTATAAGTATATGAAATTTAATTATAATCACAAAGATAATTTCGTTTTTTTAATACACAAATTTAGTGTTTGAATTGCAAATTATGAAAAAAATCAATAATGTGCAAGAGAAAGAGAGAAATCAGTATTTAACGGTTAACAACGTTCCTTGTGAACGCTTTTTAAGAGAAAGGTCGTCAATGTTTAAAATTAAGAAGTTATACACGATAACTTAAATTAAATCGATAAATTAATCATACAGAAAGTTTTAATAAATAGGTAATTAATATTTAAAGTATTGAACGTCAAATAGTGCCTTGTAATTTGGAACACAGTTTTTAGATACATTTAAATAAACGAGAGGAAAAACCTAAATCGAAAGACGTAGGACTTGCATTATTACTGTATATTTATTTAAAAATTATATTGACAAACCTTAATTATACCTGTGGGAAAGTCGGAACAGATACCTAGTGAGTTAATAAAAATAAATCCACAATAAAACAACTCACTGGTTTGCTGTTAATTTTTATCTCAATTTATAAACATTCAGTTTATTCTTAGCGAGTAAGCAGAATACTAGCACTCGTTAAAAATAATGTTATGTACTTAGCTTAAAAATGTTTCTCTTTTTAGTTGGTTATGCAATATATGCAGTGCAGGTAACTCGGCCCTCGTTATTATTATTGTTTGAACTAGACTTTCTTTGCTAACTTGTCTAGTGTCTATTTTAAAGCGCACACAGTTTAAATACATTATATTACAACAACGCTTACTTAACTTACTTTTTTAATTATTATTTTTTGTGTAAAAATCTTTGTGAATCTATACAAATTGAAAATACGTATTTGGCTATTGAAAGTAAATGTTGAAATATTAATTCAATATAGAAATATTATACTTGATTACAATTGTCACCACGCATTGCACTTGGCGAAAGAAGACGCCAATATCGAATTTATAATTATTTTATTTTTACTAGAAACACATCTGTGTAAACTTTTTTCTTCATACACCAAGTTCGATAAATTAAGATAGACTAAAGTCTATAAAACAATCCTAATTAACGCCGTCAAGGGCTTCTGCCAAAACTTAAATAAATAAATAAATATCAATTGATATAATTGATTGCTAGATAATTTAAGAATCGACCGATATGTACTTAATTCGCCTATAACAAATAACGTATGATATAACTGAACTGTAATAGTTAATATTAAAGTACACTTTTTAAAACACAATAAAATCGAAATTGACATAATACGAAATAACGTATTACAAAAACAAGTTTACAGTCCATCACTCTACAGAGTTTCATTAGACGATGGTTTCCATCTAATCAAACGTAATCTAGTTAAAACTTTTCCAATAAGCCGCCCCTAACATTCCTCCGCGTTGGCAGTAAAACGAATGCCAAATGTCATAAGCACAGCCCGTGATTATAACGTGGGGAGATGAAAGATTTCATATCTCTTTTATCTGCCTCCAAAGTAATAAGGCGTTTGTAAAAAAAAAACCAGTGGAACTCAATTAAATACTTTTTGGTTTGTGTACTTCATTTTCTTGTCATTCGTAGTTTGGAATCTCATATGCATATAATAAATTATATTTCATTTACAGATGACAAATGATTTAATTAGTACATTTAATCAATCAGCACATCGATATTCAAAAGTAATTACTCTACAATTAATGATCGTATAAAATTTCGTCAAGAATGCTTATAACTTCTTCTTTGTCGTTCCCTCATTACTGTGTGTTCTACTCACTACTTGCTACTCGCTTCTACGATTTAGAAGACCTGCGCTAGTTCAATAGTGCGCCAGTACACGTACGTACAGCTTTGTGCAAGCTCGTCTTGGTAGGTGCCACCAAAACAGTAGTACTTTGTATTGTTGTGTTCCGGCTTGAAGGGACTAGTGAGCCAGTGTATTTACAGGCACAAGGGACATAATATCTTAGTTACCAAGGTTGGTAGCGCGTTGGCGATGTAAGCGATAGTAACATTTCTTTCAATGCCAATATCTATGGGCGTTGGTAAATATTGACGATTCAAAAACACTCCACGGTAAAGGTTATTTGATTTGATTTGATAAATCGCTATCTGTAAATTATCATATACGTGATTATAAGATTGTCGAAGCAGACATAATTTAAATTTAGATTTTTGTGCGATGCTCTCCTCGATAACTTTCCAAATTTGAAAGTGATGCTAACCCTCCGCCTCTGGACGCACCATTAAACAAATAAGATAAATCTTCTATACTTCGATACTTACACAACTTATAAAAATCAAACAGCCAGATCATTCCATAGAATATATAGTAATAAAAATTTTGTACGCTAACCTTACAATATATTTACTTATTAAAAGGGATAATATCATAAGGTTGAATAAAACAAAACTGTGGGATCTGATTTTTTATGTTTACCATTAGTAGTTTATTACGTCATCGGCACTTCAGATTGATGTTCTTAACATTCGAAGAGCTTAAATTGTAAATGTATTAAGACAAAGTAATTAAGTTAAATCAAAGTATATCCTTGTTCTATGGTATTTAGTTGATAAGGATGATTTTTAGACACATACTACATATTAAAAAAAAGAAATACTGTTTTATGATGTTGAAGAGAGAATTGGCTGTTTATAGGCTGTGACGTTACCCTAAGCGAACAAGTAATCTTTCAATCTTTTAATGACATTCGGGAAAGCCGCCGCAATTATCATAGCAATTGCTAAAACGTTTAAGGGATTAACAGGATATATATGAATACTTAAACCGGCGATTTACATTCATTTACAGTAATAATATATGATATACATACTTCCGAATTATTTATTTATTTATTTATTTAAATCAGACAGGTGTCCATAGAGTGTTAGTAACAGTATTCTTAATAATTATGTTAGTATCATAAATAAATTATTTAATCTCAATAAGTCTTTAAAAATCAGTGATTTTTTTTTATTTTGATAAGTCATATTTTTAAAACATAATTCTTTTATTGTTTCTTTACTGGCAAGTAATTTTATTTATAGTTTCTTGCCATTACTAGTTATAATATTCTTGAACTTAAATTTTAAAAAGCTTACAAAACTATTGTTCAGTCTAGATCGACTAAATCCTTTTTAGTATAATTGTAAAATAGCGATCTAAATGCAAGTATATGTATGACACACTAAAGTATTCTCGCCTTAGCTGAGCTCATAAAGAAATTCGGATTAAACTTGAGCCCCAATGCTAGAGGTAGTATATTATATTGGGACTTGTGAACAGGAATACCGAATCGAATGACCATTAATAGATAAATGTAGTTAGTTTTAAGATTATACTATGAAATAATATGTATTTATATTTGATATTTAAATATCAAGTACGATCTGCCGGTTCGGGGATCTAGGGTCTTACAACTTAAGCACTTGACATTTGAAAACCCTCAACATATTACAATAGCGCTTGCTTCGTTAGTACTGCTTATATAATTAACAAGACTTGATACTATTAATGAATTTATTTTAAAATATTGTTAATGACGATGATATAAATAGAAAACAACTCTAAAATATTCAATCTATATAAATAAAATGATAGAGATCTGCAGTTGTGCGCGCATCACGGAAAAAACTACTGGATAGATTTCAATGAAATTTTCTACACTTTATTTCTTAGACACTTGGCCATTATCAATAAAAAAATTGCGATATCTTCATTTAATAAAAAGTTATTAAAGTTTCAAAAAAGAACGATTTGTATATGCACTGCGTGTTCAGTGATGTATGTTTAAACAAAGTATATTTTTGCTTGCGATCTTTTTGATGGTTTTTCCTTCGTACATTTCGTACAACTTTGTTAATATATCAAGCAACGCGGACGAAGTCCCGGGTATCAGCTAGTCTAAAATATAATGGAAATACAACCATTAAGCCATATCGAATAATTTCTACATTCGTCAACTTTTTCTCCTGCGCGTATCTAAAATTTATATTACGTTCAAATTACGTTACGGCTATAATAATCATTCAAATGTTACCCCACATTATTATATACGAAGATGATATAATATCTTCTTTTTTATATATTACTAGCTGTACCCCGCGGTTTCACCCGCGTAGAACTATCCAACACAAAAATAATGTTTCAATTTGAACCAGTAGTTCCTGAGATTAGCCGGATCAAACAAACAAACTTTTCAGCTTTCAATTGTAAATTTAAACCATTCTCGAATCCATCTGAAGATACACAGAAAATTTCATTAAAATCGATCTAGCCGTGTAGGAGGAGTTCACAGACAAACACACGCACAGAAGAAATATATATATAAAGATATATAAGTACATTTCAATAAAAATATTAATTATGTTTATTAAAATAATTACGTACTAGTTATTATGTATCTACATTTATACTAAGTTGTATTTAAATGGAATGTTATCCATAATCTAAATATAACACTGAAAAATACCTTAACTCCACCAATTCCAATAATAACGTATTTAAAGTATATTTTCGCTTGTGCCTTAGGGGACATTATGTTCGTCGTTTGACAAAAAGCTCCTTACAAAATCGTTCCGTTACGCCACAGCAATTTATGTAAGTCACTTCGTTGGGGAGAATAAGACATTAGTCGTATTGTTGCTCAGCACTCTACAAGTCATCTTAAATGATGCGCATCACATAAAAGACTTATTTTACGCGTATTCTGGGAAACATTGTTTTGTTTGAACGAACTGTTCCTTAAATTTACCAAAAATTGTAAAGTATAAAGGGCTGTACTAATATTTTCTTATTTCGATAAAAATATACACAAATATTATCATTAAAAAGTCAATGAACGCAAACAAGGCGTATTAAACAAAGAGAGAAATTTAAATTAATAAGAGCGGTGTAAAAAGCTTTAATAAAGTAATTGAAACTTCCGGGAGGCATGCATCATACTGTTGCGGAGATGACGTGTAGTGGACCCGCACGTGTTTGAAGAGTTAAGAGCATGTAAACCACTGAATTTATAGCAAGATAATGTGCTATAATAATATAGATGTTCTATTTTTTTCCATTACACCGTAATATCACATTCTAATCGTCGCCAAGATATCCACGATTTATGATATTAAATCAAATAAACTGAAATAGAAAGATAATATATAATATCACTATAAGTGATCTATTAAAATAATTCCTTAAAGTTTGTTTAATTTTAACAATTGTCAGATCGTTAGTGGACGAGATGTTACAAATTGCTGTTTACACGCGTTCATATTGTACTGCTTTTGTTAACTAAAAATTATATCATGAAAGATTCATAGGATAAGGTTGCGCTATACGACGATATATTCTGTGGAACTATAACTTTATTGTTATTACTAGATAATTTGTGACAGCACTGTAGCATTGCAGTAGCATTTATACAATTTATTGAATGTATATCTATTTTGCTTTTAACTAACATAAATCAAATTATAATCAGTTTGATTGTGTCACGTGACAAATTGAATTCAACTATCGCTTTATGTATTCTAAATTCGTTACTTTAGAATTTAAAAAAAATTAAACTTTTTTTATTTTACATACATTTTTAAATAGCATTAAAAGTTAATTTTGTTTGTTTTTATGATATTATTATTAGTAGAGTATTATTTTTGGAGGTCAAGTTTGTATAACAGTCAATATTTCTCCGATAAAAATCAATAGATTTGTGTATATTGGAAATAGTAAAGGAATGCAATATCACGAACAAAGTATTTCCAGATCAAAGGGATAATTGAATTTTTCTTCAAATTCCTATTTCAAAGATATATAGTCTTTGAATATTAAAATATCCAGTTCTAAAGATTAAACTTTCAAGAAATTGTTCCTTTGCCCTGTTTCGAAACGTGCCTCGGTTATATTGTCGCATTAACGAGCTTTGCTCTCGTCTGCTATCACAGGACCTTTGAAAACGCAATCATACTTATTAACTATTCTCTGGGGATCCTATTATTTTTCCGATAAAATGTAACTTACATGTTGCCACAGAGTATAACTATCATTATAATGCTTGCCTCGTTGGTCTAGTGGCTACGAAATACGGCCGCTGACCCGGTGGTCCAGGGTTCAAACCCCAGGTGGGGCCAATGAAATGTTATTGAGATTTTCTGTCGAAAATTTTCGGTAGTATATTTATGAGGTTTTATATGTATTGGCTTATAAATAAGGTTGCAGATGGGTTTTGGGGTTAAACTGTTTGGGCACCAAAAAAATGTGTGGAACTGAATATGCTTTGGAAAACACATGCTATTACAGTCGCTACGTCATTTGTGCCCGTAATTACTCTGATTCACTTGTCAAACCGGAATACACAACACAAAGTAGTGCTATTTGACGGTAGAATAAGTACCATATATACATACATAAATAAGTAAGACGGTAGTAATGTGTTGTTGTACTTCCCAAACGGACGCAAAGCCATGAAACAATTATGTCGTTGTTAATTGAAAAATAAACATTTGGTGCCTAATTTATTCCTACTCCACAAAACCTTCTTCACATATAACAGAGATATCCCTAATGATCTTTTTCTATACCGCCAAGCATAAAATGGATTCATTAAATATGATTTAAGAATATTTAAACACTTCGATTTTTGGTTGAACGACGCGTCATTAACAAATAAATCATTAAATAATTAGGTTTAATAAATATTATTCAGAAAATAATAAAAAAATTACGTATTTCTGACAAATCATTTTATCAAATTAAAAACTGTTGTTTACAATCATTATATGTCTTACAGTCATATCCCGAAACATACGTCATGAAAATAAGGACACTTCTAAAGACTTTTGAATAAAAATTAACATTATGGGGATGCAGAACCCTTCTAAAAACTCCTTCTAAAATATAAATTACCTGGTGGTAGAGCTATGTGCAAGCTCGTCTGGGTAGGTACCACCCACTCATCAGATATTCTACCGCAAAACAGCAGTACTTGGTATTGTTGTGTTCCGGTTTGAAGGGTGAGTGAGCCAGTGTAATTACAGGCACAAGGGACGTAACATCTTAGTTCCCAAGGTTGGTGGCGCATTGGCGATGTAAGAGATGGTTAACATCTCATACAACGCCAATGTCTATGGGCGTTGGTGATCACTTACCATCAGGTGACCCATATGCTCGTCCGCCTTCCTTTGCAATATAAAAAAAAAATCCTATCTATAATCAAGTAACTCTCAAAGGATATTGGAGCTGGAAATAAAGCTATTTTGTTACGCATCGAGTATATATAATAATTGCTATTTTCAATTAATTAATACAAATGCACTGGCAAAACTAAAGTTCATAACGAACACTAATGTTATATTCAGGTAAAATATAGTATGAATTAAATTACTTGGAATAACATTTCGGCGTACTCTCGTAACAGGTTTGCCTATTGCATATGGAATAAAAAAAATATTGCCTATATGCAATAAAAAAAAATGAAATAGTGCGTTTATTTATTACGATTTCATGTCTTAACTACTAGACCGATAATTATGAATTATTAATTATATATTTTTCTATTATATATATTTGTTGCATACACGTTATCAAGTGTACAGAAAAGCAGACAGGGTAAAACTTATCCATATATCGCTAACATACGAGCGCAGGTTGGAAACTAGTAAAACATAAATCGCAATAACCATTTTAGTGTCTTTGTTAATTGCGAAATGAAGGTTTTAATAGAATATGAAATCTCTATATAATTATATAGATTGAATATGTAATAAGTAATAAAATAAATTTTAAAAGAATAATAAACGGCTTTTGTAAAATAAAATGGATTAAAGTGAATACAGCTCACAATTTACAAAGTGTGTTAAGAGAATTTTTCCACTGTCCGCATTTATAATGCCGAGACGCCATTTTACTCATTGTATGAGTACAGCTCTTAATGTAATTCTGAGTATGGGAACAACAGACCATTAGAAGGGAACTGTTTTCCTTATTTTAATTCCATTACCTTTCTTGCTTTTGTTTAATCCAATTTACTTCAATAGATTAATATATGTAGTGATGGAATAAAGAACAACTAACGGCCCATAAATGTTCCACTGCTGGGCTAAGGCTTACTCTCTTTTAAAAAAAAAATCTTAGAATTTAATCCAACACGCTGCTATAAAGCGAGTTAGTAGATTCATATGCGGCAGATTTCGTCCGGTGGGTATTTGCTGGATTTGAACCCGTTACCTTTCAATAACACTCGTACGTTTTAATTGTAGAAATATATCGGCTATACAAATCTTATTAGATATCGCGGTTTTGATACATATATTATCATAAATTTGACGACCGTTAAACCAAATGGGGCATTATTACCATCTGTGCTAGTTAAAGCACCAGCTACTACTTTTCGTGAGAATAATTAGAGAAATGCGGTTCAGAACGTTACGGATAATTTTGGCTAAACGCCAATATTTTCGCGAGGTTCATTCACGTCTTGGTACGTATCAAAAAAATAATTACCTTACTTCCTAAAGAATCGTGGAAATTAAAATTTTAATGGAATTTATTTTTTATGGAAATTTGCGACCATGGACACTTAAATATAATGTTGAATACAGATTAACATTGTATAGTACGTTTATATAAAAAATGTTTTTATCCATTCACTTACAGCTTAAACTTTTGACTTCAGCAAGTAAAATTGAATAGTTACTTTTTTTACTAAATTTTGTGGTCCTTATAAATATATATAATATGGCTGGCAATTGCACGTAAATTTTTTATCTATTTAATCACTATTTTTTTTTATAGTTTATTGTAACATTTAACTTGTCAATAAAAGATCCATGGCACTAATTTTGTATATGATCAAATCAGACGTCACATCCGACGTTGAGTCCATTAGCGGCAAATCTAGGATTAGCGAGATTAATCGACAAACGACAGGTGACTGACAAGAGTGATGCTGTGGTCATCTGACTTGGTGAATAACGTTTGCGATTAATGCGACCGGTGTGGTGAATGTTACCCTACACTAGAATACTATGTTTTATAATGTACTGTGAATATGTCATCCGTCACACGTGAATCATTGTGGTGGCTGGAATGTGGTGAACATGATGGATGGATGGATTTTCAATAAAATTGCTAAGACAACTTTATTGCATTTTAGAAACTTTCATATACATAAACTATGACGTAGTCTTTTATCGAGCCGTAAGTAAATATATATGTATTTTATACACGAGAAAGTTAATGATATTAAAAATAATAATAAATAATTACAATTGATTCGTTAAGCAACACAATTTTTTCACATTGAGTAAATTTAATTTTAATTAAAAATGTTTTTCAAATGGTTTTTTTAGTATTTTAATAAAGCTTACTTCATTTAAAATATATTTAAATGTACAGATTATTTATCATCATCCTTTCTAAAAATATTTTCCTGTGTATCGTAAAAGCCATTCTCTAATTAATACCACAAAGCACATCACATTTGCTCTTGGCAGGTCGTATCTTTTCAAATAAATGAGTAATACTTTTTTGAATTTTATTCTTATACCGTAAAAATTTGCAGTTTTCATTAGCTCTTTCGAAACACGTTTTTCTAGTGGCGTTAGAGTACAATAAAATATAATATATTTAAAAAAAATACCGAATCGGTTTTTTAACGAAGAGTTCGTTTGAGAGATGTAATTTTTTTTTATTTGAGAAATAAAAAAAACTGACTCATATCTAACTTATGGACTGTATTCAAATAAGTTCTTATTACAAAAAACTCAATTTTGTAAAAATAAAATTTTAAATATATGTAAATGATAATATTTAAGATATTTAAATTATTTAAAACAATTATTATTATTATTAATATATAAAATGAAATGTAAGCTATCCCAAAACCAATAGTAACATATAACAGGGCACTATAAAGGATGTTCAATAACATAAATAAGACTTAAATATTATATTAATAATATTTTAACACATATAAATAGTAAATAATTTTACTAACAATATAAACCTAACTATGTACTTTACTTTCAATCGAAAATTTCTACGAATTAAAAAAATCGAAAATTGCATTAGTCATGTTGATTTAATACATCCGTTATACCAAAAAGCTTTCGCCTTAGGTCTATTACTCCCATAAAATATAATGGTATCGTATTTTCAATACCTACGTAAGAATTACTATCAAATTCAATTTCCTCACTTAATACTTTCACATTGTCTTTGAAAAAAATCCTTAGTAAGACAAAATAGACATGAAAGTATATAAATCTTTGTTATTTTGTGGTTTCCTTTCTTTACGCGGCTGAATGAGAACATTAAGACAGATCACTCAAAAAGTAGTTGTCACGTGATGAATGGTCAATAATATTATGATTCCTTTGATCTCTGCGTGACTGTTACCATGATACAAACTCTTATCTTATTTTATTTAGTATACGGTTTATTTGACATTTACTTAAATGAACCATTACGAAAGTTTTCAGGAAATCCTTAATGTCATACTTAACAATACATTTTTCCCATTTTATTTTTGTGTCTTTATATTGTGATATATGTTTTATTTAACATAAAATGTATCATTGCCTCCTGACCGTTATCGGTAATAGCGATCATTCTCAAGAGATAAGACAACTGCGCAGTAACAGGACTGAGTCCTAGTCAGCGTTTCAAGGCTCTGGACTGCTACTGAGGATTTCTCGACAAATAACATTTTACTCTACCAGGGACATGCTCGACCCACAGTTGAAACCTCATGTTCTGCGGTCATATATGCTAGTAAATTAGACCACTAAGAATAAACTAACTAGTTACAGTTTTATTGCAAGTGATTTAGAATCCATTAATAGTTTAAAACTGTATTTATATAGTAGTAAGTTGGAACGCAGCGTGCTTTTAACTCGATGCACCTAAACGGGATATTTGTGTAAAAAAGCAAATAGTAAGTTCGGTCAAAACAAATAACGCTTACGAGACGGACTGTGCGAATGTAAACACAGGAGGTTTCTCTAAACATATTTATTCGCAACATTATTAATGTGTAAGTTTTTTGTAATGTTATATTTACAAAATTATATGCGGTTTCTTAATATGTGCAAAATATTAATTTTTTTTTTCGAACATATACATTACTAGCTGTGCCCCGCGGTTTCACCCACGTTTAATTAATAAAAATATAAAAAATAAAAATAAGCCTAGAGCTTTCCTCGATATATTATCCAAAACAAAAATACTATTTAAATTCGAACCACTAGCTCCCGAGATTAGCCGGATCAAACAAAAAAACTCTTCAGCTTTATATATTAGTATAGATAAAGTCATCATAAAAAAAGGTTAATAATGTAACTAAAGAGTGCTGCACCCCCTCAACTTTAAACGATCGATTCGTTAAAAGTTTAATTCTTGTTAACGCCAAGACATTTTATAGATTAGATAAAGTCGGTATGTTGTCGATCTATAAAATAACATTTAATATTATTTCAAATGAAACTGAAATATAAAACCTGTATGTTTGTGTCTTATTGACATCGTTTTTCAAAAAACCAGACTAAATAAAAAATAATAATAGTATACTGTATATATATTATAATCCAGTAAAATTAAGTAAAAATAATACTACATAGGTATTTCCTAGTTAACAATTGTTATATAAGTCTATAACAATGCTTAAACATAAGTTATAAACGAATGTAACTTAACAATGTATTGAAACAATACCCTTTAACAGCTTAGCATAAGCAATTTCAAAATGAAATAACGTAAATAAGCAACAGTGGATAAACCGTTTTGTGTCGGAACATCTAACGCGATTACATTTTATCCATTGTTATTTGGATTAAAATTAAAATTCCTCTCCGTCGAAATATTTCGCTGTTACTAACGATCGGCTTAATTAGAGCTTTCGTGATTGTTGCATGTATTCTCTATAGGGATTTTCGAAATAAAAATGAAACGATTTAGAAATACATACATATTCGAACATGTATTTTTTTACAAATTGATAGAAATGGAGTACAATTTAAAATTATATAATTGACATTAATAGATTAAAAGCCGAGATGGCCCAGTGGTAAGAACGCGTGAATCTTAACCGATGATCGTGGGTTCAAATCCGGGTAAGCACCACTGAATTTTCATGTCCTTAATTTGTGATTATAATTCATCTCGTGCTTCACGGTGAAAGAAAACATCGTGAGTCATGTGTCTGCATGTGTCAAATTTCACTGAAGTTCTGTCACATGTGAATTCCACCAACCCGCATTAAAGCAGCGTGGTAGAATAAGCTCCAAACCTTCTCCTCAAAAGAGGCCTTAGCCCAGCAGTGTGACATTCACAGGCTTTTACTTTAGATTAAAAGCATATTATATTCAACACGGGATATGTGTATGTGGATTAGTAAAAGATATAAATATTTGAATCCTGAAAAACGGACTCATGTCATTATATATAATGTCATAAAAACAGTACACGTACTTTTTGTGTTCAAATAACAATTGACTAAATGTGTGATTAGTAAAATTACGTCATCCATAGTCCTCAATAGAGATTGAACGACTACAAAAGTTCAATCACCCCTTTTTAAATAGGCTCTCTAAAAACTTCAAATAGCGGACGACGGCTCACACACAAAAGGATTCGGTCTAAATCCAAAATCACAATAGCTTTTCGAAACCACTCCATACCCGGTTCTAATAAAAACCGGATATGCCCGAATACGACGGAAGAGATCTCTACAGAACCGTACGGTCCTTGACAAGATGGCGATACGCGCAAAAATTTTACAAATAGAGAGATCATGTTTCAAAAGCATTGTTTTATCAAAGCAATAACATATGCTTAGGTGCTTATGAATATGAAACAATATATTTAATTATATATTTAGTGACTAATAATAAAATAAAACAAAAATAATAGTAATAACGCGTGCTCGTTATAATAAAAGGAAAGGAATATTGTTATAATAAAAGGAAAACTACGTGCAAGAATATTAGCAAACATAAAGTGACGTCATCAAAAAACTAAACAAACCTATGTTGATAAGCCACGCTAAGCATTAATAGCACCAAACGACATTTATATAGCAATTGATAAAATACTTTACTACCATTATTTACGTTCAGAAAAAGAGAAAACTGACAGAATTCACTGCAACATTAAACCATGTAACGCTACTGAACGAAATCCTCACAATAGTGGAGCGACATCTTGAAGTAAACAACAAGGAACCCCCGATAGAAAACAAATTGACATTTCAATGGTACACGCCCAAGGCTCAGCTATTTGCAATTCAAAGAACCACTTCAATATCATGCGAACGTATGGAAATAAGTGCGTTTTGAAAAGGATCTGATTTCCGAATAGATACGCCTCGAAGCCATGTATTTCAATAATGCTAGTATAAGCCTATAATCTTTAGCCCGTCGCGGTTATTTGTGTGTACACAGTTAATGTATAATGTCTGGTATATACGGACTTTTTTTTGTAAGACTTTTCTCTTTACATATTCAAATAACATGTTTAAGGCAAAACTAAAAACTCTCTTACATCTTTCAAATTTGGAAGTATAACGTACGCAAACTTTTTATGAATAATTCGTTGTAGTATTAAGGCAATTTATATACAGTTCAATTGTAAATGTGACAAACAAATCATGATTTAAAAATAGAATTAAACAATTAGCTAATAAGTTAAATCTTAGCTTGTCAATGCTATATATATAAATCATATTCAACAACAGAGCTGCATTTTGTTCATTAAAAGTTTCAATTAGTTGGGAAATCCAATGAAACTACAATTGTAAAAACTCAGCCTGTAGTCCACTCGGATCGGATAAAACGGCCGGAACAAATGACTTATTCATCTCTATCCGAATATAGCCAGTGAGTTCGGATAGTTATTTCACGTAGATAAAGCCCATGAAATAGAAAAAGTTCAGTTTTAAACTAACGTACGAATATATTGTTCTGTATTTTGTTTAGCATTGATAGGTTTGAGGAACGGAATATTCTTAATTTAAATTCAGTGAAAATATAAATTATTATTCACAGGAAGCTTTTTTTTTTTTTAAACCACTATGAATAAAATAATACTAGAATCAAATTTAATGGTCATAATTGCGTGCCACATTTCTGATATGTAAATATAGAGTTAATCTTTTCTAACGCAAAATCTAACATACAACTAACATTATTAAGATATTATTTAGTGATAATGATTTGACGTAAGCAATATTTTTATTAAATAAAAATAAATAAAATTTTGCACATCTAAATAGTTTTGCAATTTTAAGTTATAAAAATGCAAAAGTTGAGATGAGATACAGCTGTGCAAAAACTTACGGCAGCGAAAACATATTGCCAGCTAACGTTGACGTAGACATATTTATATAAACTCGTGAAATATTTCCGTTCCGAAACACTATTCACACATAACTCGAATACAACACGTTCTTTATAAATATATTTATGGTTTAATAAAAACTAAAATATTAGCAGTATTGTATATCTAATATTTGTTTTGCCTATAAATTTACATTCGTTCAATTTCCGACCACTAACCGTGTTCTATCCTATCCGATCATATTGAATAAATTACGTTAATATTAACCAAATTGGCGGGTTTAAATCAGTTCAATCATAAGTGCATATGACTGGCCACAATATCTAAACTAAACCAATTTGATAGAATTAAAAATATGACTATCTCTTTCTCATGTACAGTGTTAAAAAGAAATAGTTTTGTATAATAACATTATAACATATGCTTTGCTTTGGAAAATTAATAGTGATAAAATATGGGCTTAGGCCTTTGCTTTTAATGGGAAATCTTGGTTCTAGTTGTGTGAACTCGTTCTAGTGTGAACTTGTATTTCTGATCACTATTTTAAATAATTATAAATTACTTCCGGAAGTTTTTTCCAGCAGTAGAATGTTTGATGTTTCTAATTAACAGCTTACCTATATATCTTAAGAGTATATAGTAGTAACCATTTCATTCAACAACATTCAACCTGACCCTCTTAAAACAATATACATTTTATTATACACGCTATTAGCCCCGTAGGCGTATGTGCGACCCGCAAAGTGCATTAACGAGAGAACTCTAGCCCTAATAAATGGAAAACTCCCCGCGGTGCTGACTACCCCCAAGACAAAGTTTGTTACAAGACGTATATTGTTATTTATTTCATATATTAACTTACTTCTCATAAACAAACGAAGCAAATATTCTTAAACATATATTTATCACTTGTAAAGTAAACAATGTAATGATACTAAATCCATTTTTCCATTATGTTTTTAATTCAAATATTTACCAAAGAGATTTTATATATAAATGTTCGAAAGTGTGAAATACACTTATAATTCGCGCTTGTATCGTGAGTGTCATTATTTTTTAAAAATATTATTATATATAAGTTATATTCTATCTTTGTTCCCATCACGTGAAAACCATACAACATTTTATAAAAAAAAAAAAAATTTTAATGTTCAAATCAATTAATAACTCAAATCAACTCTTAACCCTATAAAGTGTAGTGTATCATTTTATTTAAATATTGATTATACTTTTCATGCCGAAAGAAAATTTACTCTAACGGCTCACGACCGAACAGAACAACCACATAATTTTTCCAAATTTTAATACGTCCATCGAAATAGAATACAATATGCTTTATTGTATAACTCACACAATCATCACAGATCACAGAAACATACAATTATGAATACTATTTAAGAAAAGTATTAATGTAAGTACAAAAGGTGGTCTTATCGCTAAAAGAGCGATCTCTTCCAGACAACCTTTGGGTGGAGGACACGAGAAAAATAAAGCGGTAAGGAGGTGCACAGAATCTATTTTACTTTTTAATTAAATGTGTATAATATAATATTCATGCATAGTATAATATACACTACCGTCCAAAAGTATTTGAACACCAGCATGTTTCTATTTAAAATCAAAACAAAACTAAAATATATATATTTAATAGGTATTTAAACGTATTTATTGTTCTTTGTTCTTCGGAAACCATCGCCTTAACGTTTTAAAATCAAAATTTTGCTTACATTATTATTGGGATCTCATCATTCGCCAAAATAGAAATTTCTTTACATTTAGAAATGTTCTGAGTATTTTTACTTTTGCATAGGAATTGATTCTCAGGATTTGTTTTTCGATTAGTTTTATTAGTTTGTGTTTTACTCAATCCCATAACACAGTTCCAGATTAAATATCTTGTCTCATTTGATAAATTAACCGTGCTTCAATACCTTGCAGTTAAAGATTAAACAACAAATGCGTTTTTGTTAAAAAAAAATTTATTAAAAATGGGGAAAACTAACGAATATTCCGAAGAGATAAAAGGAATTATCATAGGTCTTCACTAATCTGGTAAAATTATTCAAGAAATTTCTAAAGTTCAGAAGGCACCACTATCATCTGTACATTAAATTATTAAGGAATTTAAGGCTCAAGGCACAACATCGAATAAATGTCGTTCAGGGAGACCCAGGGTTACAACTTCGACTGAAGACTTAAACATAGTAATGAAAAGTAAACTCAATAGACGCCTGTCTGCACCTGAAATAGCAGCGGGAGTTAATGTGGGCCGCAGTAAACCTGTAACCTGACTACAGTTAGGAGAAGGTTACTCGATGCTGGACTGAAGGGATGCATAGCAATATCGAAACCACTCCTTAGGGCTATTAACAAAAAAAGAGACTAAATTTGGCTAGAAAAAATCAAAATTGGACACTTGCTGACTGGAAAAAAGATCTTTGGAGCGATGAATCGAAATTTAATGTTTTTGGTTTCAAGAGAAGAGTATTTGTCCGCTGTCGGATTAACGAGAGAGTACTAAAACCATGCACCGTCGCTTCAGTCAAGCAGGGTGGAGGCTCTTTAATGATTTAGGGCTGTTTTGGTGGTTCTGCTGTGGGAGATATTGTGAGAATACAGGGAATACTGAAAAAAGAAAGTTACAAAGACATATTGCAAAATCATGTTGTGCCTTATGGAATTCGCCTTATTGGTCCAGAGTGTGTCTAGCATGATAACGACCCCAAACACACATCCAAGCTGTGTCAACAATTTTTGGAAGCAAAAGAAAGTCAAAAATCAAAATATATTGAAAGTCATGCAATGGCCCCCCCAATCCCCGGATTTGAATCCGATAGAGTTATTGTGGGTTGAACTGGGCAGACAAGTACGGAAATGTTGTCCTACTTCTCAAGAACACCTATGGAGAATATTACAAGACGAATGGCGAAAAATAACCCCATCCACATTAGAAAAATTAGTTGCACGTTTACCCAACATTTATCATACTGTAGTCAGAAGTAGAGTAGAGGACATATCGATGAGTCAAAAATATGATTATTTTTATTATAAATAGTTGTATGTTGTTCAGAATTTAAAAAAGTAATGTTTTATAAAGATATAGTAATGTTTCATTTAATAACGTCCGTCTGTTTTATTGTTTTCGGGGTGTTCAAATACTTTTGGACGGTAGTATATATATAAATTATCGTTCCATTTAAAATGTTGTCACTGTTTTACTGTTTCCTTTGTTAAAATTTATTTAGTCCCATAATAAATCTTATCGACCGGAATGGTATACACTCAGCCCGATGACAGCCGAAATTATTCTCATGCGGTCGACATTCGAGATCTTCCTTTGAAAAGTTAATGTGAGAGTTTTGTATTGTTATTATTACGTCACCTTTGTTAATATTCTCGCATGACAAATACTCTATTTAATGCTTTTAGAAATATGAACTTAATCAGTATATGTTTTTTGTAATATATCTGTTCTGTCGACTCATAAATTGAAGCAATTAATCATATTGTTGAACATAAGAGTTGTCTTTTAAAACGCGTCTCAAAAGTATGTAAATAAAAGACACTTTTTAAATTGTTAATCCTTAACATTGTTTTAGTAGTGATATGAATTGTTATTTTTTGTATTAGTGATAGTTTCAAAATTGCAAAGATAATATATAAAATAACTTTTTGATATATTTTACAATTTTTTTTTCGTAAATATTGAAATATCAATTTTTATTCAGAAATTTCAAGCTTACGATAATGGGCTGCAAAAAAATATAGATAACCTTATATACTGTTGAAGTTTCGTCGGTGAATAATTATATAATTAATTGAATCTCGAACGTCGTTTAATTTTTAAATAGTATTACTTTTTATTGTAATTATATAATAATCAAAGTACCTATCATTACTGCCACCACTAACATAATAAAATAATGTGAAATTTTGTATGTTTATTACTCAATCGGATGGCTTTTGATGTTTCAATGGAGACGACTTATATTATATTCTGACTTAACAAATATAACTGATCTCAACATATTATCGTTTGTAACTTCCACTATAATTATTTTAATTTTGTTCAAAATCTGTGCCAATTTATCCTTAAATTGTTTTTAACAGTTTAACAACTAGTCATAAAACCAACTTAATAATAATATGTAAATATTTTACACAATAATAATTACTGGTTCAAAAATTCTAGTTATATTTATTAATTTCAATTCTCAAACTTCTCTTATTATATTTGAAATAATAAAAAACATAAAACTAGGACTTAAGAAATCTTATCCCAAC
Source organism: Nymphalis c-album (assembly GCA_963151315.1). NCBI lineage: Eukaryota > Metazoa > Arthropoda > Insecta > Lepidoptera > Nymphalidae > Nymphalis > Nymphalis c-album. The sequence continues at coordinate 7,527,481 of OY720601.1, forward strand.
ATTTGTTTCGCATTGCGCAAGTCAACACGTGAAGCTTTACAATGGGGCCAACATGTGCTGAGAAAAAAAATGTTTTATACGAAATTCCTGACCCTTTTAGAATAATTACTGTATAACTTTATTACTTATTTTGAACGCTTCACATAGCATGAGAATATTTTGATTGTTATCGTACTAATATTATAATTATAAAGACAATGATAAATAATATTATAAAGACGAAAAGTGAGGATAGATTGATGGATGGAACTTTGTTACTCTTCACGCAAAAATGACTGACTGGATATCGATTAAATTTCGAATAGAGAGAATACATACAAGCGAAGCCACGAGCAAGCTAATGCTAAATAAGATTAATATTTTAACTCATCAAGGTTGGGTGCTATATATATATATAATATATGCTGCGTCCTAATACACCTGACATCGCCGGTCTTCCATGACGCCCCTACATGAAAGAGCGAAAAAGATTGTCGCTAGAAATAAAGCAATCTAAGAACACAACACACTACGCGAAATGATTCTAATAAAAACTCTTTTCGTCGTCTAAAATATACTCAAACGCAAAAACAATTCAATAATTATATTCAAAGTAACATTAATCACGCACCACGGACGCCAACGATTCGATCCGATTATGTTAATTAATTCTCTCGATAAAAGCAAAGGCTTGCGGGCGGAATATACGCGAACAATTTCCCTATTATAATATTCCTCATACACGTTAAGGCATTACGTCATTTACAGGATTGTGTTTAATTCTTATCGTATACATAAAATGAATGTTTTTATACATAGACTATATGTATACGTAGAGTATAGCTAGTCCAGTTTAACACAAATGTTAACAACAGATTGAGTGTTATGTATATTGTTAACAGCGTTGTTAGCGAAACTTTCAACGATCGACGCACAATATGTACATTGTACAATATGCACCAACAGCATAATCGGTCTAGTAGACCGCGGACACTAAGGTCTATGGAAACATCGGGTCGAGCGTTTGTTTTTTTTTTTAATGTATAGGAAGGCGGACGAACATATGGGCCATCTGTTGGTAAGTGGTCACCAACACCCATAGACAATGGCATTGTAAGAAATGTCAATGTCAATGTCAAATGTCATCGCCAATGCGCCACCAACCTTGGGAACTAAGATGTTTTGTCCCCGGAAATTAAAAAAATTGGGTATTTCAATCGAAAAATTGTCATTTCAGAGCGGTCCACAGCTAAAAATTTAAAGCGGTAATACAAAGCTTATTAGCCATAAGCTATATATTTTTTATGACTTGACCGATTTGTAAAGTTGTAAACGACGAAACAGAAGTGCTCGTAAAAACCGATATGGATATCAATGGTGTGTAGTAAAAATCAGAACCTTAAATTAGAATCTTTACGTTGCCTAAGTATTAATCAACCACTCTTTACTTTACTTTATTTATTATATATTATCTGTATATTAAATATGATTTTGCAGCAGCAATAAAGTATTTTTTGTTGCAATGTATGTTTTTAACTGTAGGTATATATTTGCCGGATGTATAAGTATTTCGTATTTATACTATTAATTAAATAATACAAGCTATGAATTTCATCGATATATTTATGTTTAATAGATAGCTAAAAGTTATTTGTTATAACAATAATTTAACGTGCATTCTTGCCTAATATGTAAAGTGATTTGTAACATACTATGCGTAACGAATATTCGACTGAACAAAACGCTTTGTGATGTATGACGCAACTGCGTTCGAATTTCAAAAATAGAACGTCTTTGTTCGTTTATTGAAAAAAATATAACGGACTGCTTTTTCTAATTTGAACAACAACAATAGAACCATTGACACCCGCAAAACATTTATGGCTAGTAATTTTGGGGATATCAATTTTTTTTATTGACCGGCATGGCATGGGCCTTTGTTTAAAGTTTTTGTTGTAATTTAAGTTGACAGCTGTCATTTTGACTTTACTATTACCAATTACGCTAGTTTTTTATGTCTTAGTTTCTATATAAAGGAAGCTGATATATTTAAATGTGAAACACAACGCTCATTTGGTACATTAATAATAACAACAATTTAATGACTTAATTTTGGCTCGAAAAAGGTCAGTCATTAAAAGAGTAGGCAATTTCCTGTGTTTACTCGTAACGATACATTTATTACTTGTTTATTTACATGAGCATGTTGAAGTGCGTATCGTTCTAGGAAGATGAGTGTTATATTAAAACAATCAGCAATATATAACTTTGTTTAAGCTTAACACTCGTTGAAAATCTAATCAATCAAATGTTTCCATAGAGAGAAAGTTTTACAATCTTTATTTAACTCTACCGCCGTTACAAAAAGGATCTTATGAGAAAAAACTGTAAGAAACTACGTAGTTAATGGGGTTATTATCTACATAAGTATGTATTTACAACAAAAAAGTAGTATATGTAGTATATCAGTTTGGTTTCCATAGTACAAGCTCTGCTTAGTTTGGGATCAGATGGCCGTGTGGGAATAATGTCCCAGGATATTTATTACTATTTATTAGTAGAGTAAGAATTATTGGTCCTGATCAGTGTTAATGTAATATTATAAAACTTTAACATACGATGTTATTTATAACGTTTCTTTTCATCACCAAGTCCGTTACTTTTAAAATTTTAGGTATAAATGTATTTCTATTACGAAAATATTAAATAGCATTACTTACCTTAGTCCAATATCACCAATAATACCTACTTATGTTTTTATTTATGTATATATTTTGGATATATTTACCTGAAACAATAAACAGTAATAAATTAGATAATAATGTTAAGCTTGCATAATATTATATTATGAAGATTGAAACATAACATAAAAATTATATTCTGTAAAACAACCCCATTCTACGCCTACAATTCACATCGAATGTTCCCTTCTAGAATGACAGCGATTTGCTGAGTTTTATTGCGATTGACTGCCATTGATAAATCCGACCTGCACGCCCCGTCCAATTACTTATAGCGAGAGACGTGAGGACGCTGCCTTATCTAAATTTCATCTAAAGAAGTCGAAACCCGCGCACAACACGATAGCATCTATGATCCGAGGCTCCCACAACAATGCAATTCTATTTTATATCGACACTTAGAATTCGATAAGAATAAAGCGTTCTCGATTGCATCTATCGATATTGCATCAAGAATGACAATGAGTTTCATTTCTGTGAAATAAGATGGAAAGTAGCTATTATTGTGTTCATTGATTCGAGAAAAAAAATATTTACAAGGAAATCGAACAACGATTGGTCATCCATAGATATTTATTTTACCATTATATGATATTTGAATTTGATATTTTAAATGTACTTTTGACAATAGTTAAGGTAATCCTAACGGATTCACTTTGAAATTGTAAACCGGGTGGTTTAACAATTATGTTTCTTTTTCTTTCAAATATCAAATCATTGACGACAGAAAGAGTAACAGCAATTTTTAGGCCATTAGTATATATACTTTGTTTTTGTTCAATTATTTATAATAAAAAAATATTAAGATATTCAACACCGAACTGAAATTCAAAACTGACCATTAACTATCCTCTCTAATTACATTTCTATTCGAATAAATTGCATTCGAAGATCACACAGCTCGAAATCGTTCAGTTCAAACCAAACGGTATTCGTTATTTTAATTGAACGAACAAATACGTTTGATCAAAGTTACTTTTAGGCGTAACAGGTACAGTGCGACGTTGGAACAAATTTCAATTTTACGCTCGATTTACTTTGGGATGATTTAGATAAGAACGCAACGAAGGGAATGTTGACCGTGATGAATGAATTGCAGTTGTTTGGTTTTAGACGTCACTTTTATATTTACAGTATTATATCGAATCCTATAACTTTACGGTAGAACTAGTAGGCAGGGCTTCTTATCCCTTAGATTAGTGAGGACCTACTCGAAATACAAGCTTAATATTGAGTGGAAAGAAAATGATAAAGTTATTTTTGTTCAGGATAATATATATATCCTTAAAATTTTGCTTATTTGTTTATAGGCGTGTAATTAACTCTTATGTATACTTTGTGGAAAATGCTATGAATTGGATACGTTCCTCAAATTAAATCGTTGATTAAAAAATAAATGAATTGAACATTTGGTGGTAGAAAACTGTTAGCCCAGTGTACAAAAGGGAGTCTTAACCGAACATCTTGCGTTTGAATACGAGCAAGCTCCACTGAATTTTAATGTGCATAACTAAAAGAAATAATAGTTTATTTTAAGTTACAAAACCTTATAAGTTACAAGCCACAAAAAATGTACGGAAAAACTATCATAATGAAACTGACTATCATAAGGAAACTCGCATGAGTCATATAAAACTTGCCACATGTGTATTCACCAACTCATATTACATCAGCGTGGTGGAATAAGTTCAAAACCTCGTCAATAGGAGATGAGACATTAGACTTGCGGCGGGACATTTTCTGGCTATAACTTCTAACTTTATTGATTATATCTATTTCAAGAAACCCGACTACTGCTATACAGCGATTGATAGACTAAAGCACGATTTTTTAAAAAAAATATTAGGTATATATATTGTAAATGCGACAACAATAAATCACACTTTCCTCTCGAGAAAAGACAAATCCCTCGACAGCAATCTCTAAATTAATTTTGTAAGAGAACAAAAGCATCCACTTAGCAATGAATTTATATATTATTTTCCTCGTTAAGTGGCATGTTAAAATTGTACACGGAAATTCGGGTAACGAAATCCAATTATAGGCTACAGCGTGATGAAACATTACACTTTTAAATATAAGGCTTCGATGAAATGGGCAGTAGGTCGAAAAAGGCGTATGGAGTACTAAGGTTTTGATTACAATGCGAGCGGATTCATTTCAAGTATAATTTTCTGCAATTAAAAATATCTCTTTTGTATTCATAATGAAAATGAATTATTATTTTTTTAATTAAATGCTTTTAATTGTAAATATCGTGTTTGGCGCTGAAGAGAATTTGCGCGAGGAATCGATGAATATTGACCAAATATACACTAATCCGCATTGAAAAGGCGTAGTGGAGTATGCTCCAAACCCTCTGTTACTTTACTTCAAATTGGTCACATGGTTTTCATTGGTAAAGCAATTCTCCGCGATGTAATTAAAAGCTGGTGAAAAGCAGACGATCGTTAGCTTTGTTTAAGAAAAGCAAATTCTGTTATTCGCTTCCTAACTAACTTTAGTGGTTGGATTGTTTAACACAAAGCGCTGCACGAACATTGCGAAACTAAATTTGAAATAAAATAACCGTTCCACAGATTAACAAATAAAAAAACAAAACTTCTTGATAGTTTTCAACGATTTAAAAAAGTACTGTTTTATTTTTCGGCGTATATATATGTTAACAAAAGATCCGATAATTTGTAATATATTTTGATAGATTGTAAGCTATTTAAAAATTGTAAAAGGCGTATTTGATTGAGTATTGATTAATGAAACGCATACAATTTCGATAGCTTGTTATCTTAGATTCGTGTATTATTAGTGTATAATTTAATATAAATCGGCTCATTTTATAAATAAATATGCGGCGTTATATTAAACTGATAAACCTTACAATTATCCTGTAACATTAATATATTTTATAAACAGCATAAAACTTATACATAGACCCACACTTTATAAAAGAAAATTATATCCACGTATATAAGAAATAATAAATATAAATAAGGAACAAAATCAATTTCTTCTTTATTACGGTACAATACGTTGAATATAATACCACAATGGGTGCGGAATTCCGTGAAGGTATTCCTTAAAACAGGGGACATTTTTACATTAAGCTAGTCCTCCAGACATACATTTGCTATACAATTCATGACACTGTTAAGTGAAAAAGTTATTTAATGTACGAACACGTACATATATTTATATAGTTTTAAATGTGCAAAGTTATATCTAAATAGAACCAATACGACCTATTGTATAAAGCGAAACTATAAATATCAAATGGAATAATACGTATATTACTATTATGATAGGTAACAGATTTTTAATATTAAAATTGTCATATTTATATAACTCTTGTAGATAAGTACTACAGATTATAATGTAAAGCGTATTTAAAATCGCATTGTGTTATGGGTTGCATACCTAATAAGGGCAAGTACGGAACAAAAACAACACAAACTGAATTATTTCCGAACGGAAATGGACAGATTAATTTGTTAAGACTTTCACACAATAAAAATAGACGGCCGACTTCGCTTCATTCAAAGTAATTTTGGCTTTCACCTTTTGTTGATGCACAAATCGATGGTGCTTAAATTGGTACTCTATTTCAGTCTGAGTGTAACAAATAATTGACTTTAAATTGGATTACTGATGAAAAGATAATGTTGGAATTGCAGACAAAAGCCTTAAATTAGTTAAAAGTTCTCACATTTTTTTTCCTTTCAGGCTTAGTCGTGCTATTTCTTGAATGTGTTAATTTTTTTTAATGCTACTACCATATAACGCATTCACGTCATAAAGCAGCACTCATACTACCGCGTCAAATAAATTTTGATGTAATATCACTACATTTTGTCGGCTTACTGTTCTCTCGCTCCGGGGAAAATATAATAAGCGGGTTATAACATTTGCATATAGATCACAGTGCCCCGTCGTATGTCGACCCTTGCGTTTCTAAATTCACTAAAGTTCTTATGACGTACGATATATTATAATGTGTGAAGTGGATACGTTAAACCTTAAGCATATTTAAATTAATTAAGACCCGCTTACATGCAAAGTAATAAAAATAACATTAATGAATTATACGTTGATAAATACTACATAAACTGAATTATAATACGAATAATTTAAAAAGTTGGGTGTGTTGTTATAAATGATAATAAAAACAATGATGATTTAATTTTAACGTATAATTAAAAGGATACAGTGAAATTCGCGGGTAACTTTTTCATGCTTATCGTTATTACGTACCCTTTAAATTTCCATTACAAGTTTATTAATTGAAATTTTAAACGTAAATGAAGTTCAATTTTATACAGAATGCTTGTCAGAATAGTTGACATAATTTTTATTTATGTATATTTTACACAAGGTTTTCAATAATATTGAGAAAATTACTTGTAAAATGAATCAAATTTTATAAAAATATATTTAAAACTATAAGAGTACAAAACGTCTTTTTCGAAAAACTTTCAGTACAAGACGATTGTTATTTGACACAAAAACCCTTTAATCACGTGACAATTATTTTAATCTAGATTATAGTAGTGAAGCGACAGCAAGTAAATACATATTCCAATTTTGGTCTAAGGTCATTTAAGAAGGTGTGTAACTTATCTAGAGATAAATTATAAGCACAAATTAATAACCACTAGAAATGTCAGAGGTGCTTGGTCGAGTCCTGAATCTTTGATTAAAAATCAATTGTTCTACTGGATGTGCCGTTTCCACCCTTTTTGTAACAATCTAGAACTAATATTTCTATAGTTCATTGTGATAATAATACATACAGAGATATCAGAAATGTACATTAAAAAACAAACTCTGCACTTATATATTTGCACATCCTAGTATCTATTTGTTGAAAGTAATCAAAATTCAGCCGATGTCACGAGGAGGGTGGATAAAGGGACCGGAAGACTTTGTATGGAAAGCTATTTCACATTCATTGACAGTACCGTACCACCCATGAAGTGCAGATGGGAGGAATATTGTAATAAAAAAATATGAATATTTCTTACGTTTTATAACAAGAAAATCCTCAGCAAATTCCGTCGTAAATACGATGATGTACATATTAGGGCTGACATAGAAGGGCTTTTCAGTGTTATATATACGAGAAAGATGTGGATTTGGGATGTTAAAAAAATTATACCAAATATTCATAAATTTTATCATCAGAAAATATCATTTTTTCGTTATTATTATTTAGTTATTCCTTTTCTTTAAATAAAGTACTAGAAATAAATAAGCTTATCAATTGACAGTTGTTATTATTCAGAAATTTCACAGATTTCTAATAAATAATAAGACTTAACAAAATCACGTCTTAAAAAATTACTTATATAAATACGAGTACACCGTATTATTGTTAAACGGGACAAAGCCATGTGAATAGTTGCTTATATCAAATAGGATTTGAGAAATGCAATTCTCTCTATCCTTACAAAGGCTTTGTGATATACGAATGAGGGTATTTTGTCAAAAACAAACGAACACTGATATAACGCCAACAGCCCAACCGTTGATGTATTTTGTGAATTTTGTTGGTACGTTTAATTGAGTTGCAAACAAATCCACTGACATGAGCAAATCCGAGCGCACTGAGACAGGATTTGCATTCATCGGGCTTCGTGGCTTGTATTTTTTGTGTATAATGTATTCAGTATGTTTTTATTTTGAATATAAAATCACAATTTGAACAACTCAACTGGTTTATAGATAAAAAATTTGAGTATACTGCATGTTTGATTTAATATAAACTGAATATATACGTTTATATAATTACTGTTATATTATACTTTGTTGAATATTTTAATGATGTTCTTAAATTTAGATAATTATGACATACTTTTAATTTTATAAATTTAAAACGAAATTTAAAATAATATAATTTACTTTCTATTAGATATAGATATAGATAGAAAACAAAGGAAATAATATCGTTAATGTTATCTGTAGCTACGTTGTCTAAGCGTCGAGATTAACCCACAAACTAATTTGGCAACCAATCCCCCATCCAATTAGTTGTTATTGAAAATTATTTGGGGCTAGATTGTTGTGATACTGATTATCCAATATCGGTGAATTCTATTCGTACTTTCTCTCATTTAAAATTTTGTTTATTTATCTTCTATTTTAAATTATTACTGCTAAAATAACTATCATTTTATGTAAAAAAAATGTAGTAATTATCTTTTTTTTAATTAATTCACTTTGATTAAATGAATATAATTGGTATATTTTAATTGAAAATATTTTAATAAAACATGAAGCTTAATTAATATTCTTATTTATCTAATCACTTTTATACGAAAATTATTGCTTATTTTTGTTCGTGAGTTATTTGAAATTTTGTTCTATTGGTATAATACCATGAAAGTATGATGTAATTAAAATTCGTTCGAGATGTATCAGCTGTTATTAATTTAAAAAAAAAAAAATTGGTTGCCTGTAAAGTCGGTATACGGGCGAAAGTTTTACGTGACAACGACTTTGAGTGGTAAAATAATTTTAATGTGAATATTCATTCGTATAGTAGGAAGAAGGATGAAATAATAGTAACAATTTAAAACATTTATTTATACAAAGAATTATATTTAAAACATTAATTTATACAAAGAATCTCGCACTGAATTTCATATTAACAAAATTTTATTTTTACCTTTACACATACATACGTATTTATACTTAGAAGGGACGCGTGCCTTTCACTTTTTATGTCTGTCTCTCTCGCTCTTAGGCGGGCTAACCATGCCCGAGTGGAAGGGACGCGTGCCTCTCACTCGCTCTCATTGTGAGCGCATAACGTGAGCGGAGCGTAACGCAGTTTCTTGAAGTGTCACCCGGCAAACCAATTTATAAGACGTTGTCACGTCAAAAATAAGAAACCTTACAACGCAACTGTATTAGCCGGATTATAATAATTTGTCGTAATCGTATCATAAAGACCAAAAATTATTTCGGTATGTCACAATCAACACAATTGCTATTGTATTTATATAATATTATACGTAATTATTATTAAATTTTATTATACACTGATAGCCACTGTTTCAGATACTTATTTTAATGTAATTAAACATCTATAAACAATGAAACTTCGTTGATTCGTAGTATTAAAATAATATGCAGTCGTTTTAAATAATTAAAAACTTCGAATATAATTTGAACAATGCAGCTTAAAACGACAAAATGATTGTCATTATGTTCTTCGTTTCCGTATTATAAAGTATTTATCGAAATACTTTAGCTGTAATTTAAACATTTTGTATTTTACGAAATATTTACGAACAATACATTTCATTGTATCAAATTTAATGTATAGAACTTTTAGTACAACAATAAAATCGTCAACAAATCAAGCGTACATTTCGTTTTTTAAGATATCGTCTGAATTGTCATTAATGCTTCTTTGGTCTAGTAGTTTAAAAGGTCCTAAGTTCAAACCTAGATGCGATTCAATAAACACTTATTACGTTTTTATTTCGATAAATTCCCAGTGATAGCCTAATATTCAAAGGCAGATAGCGTTAACACTCTCGTGCCTAGACTACGTGAAGCTTCATCGTGCGCCAGAACTTTTTCCTGTCGTATCGTTTCCGTCTCATTATTCCATCGGATTATAAGAGTAAGCGCATATATATAAATACACTATAATACTTCCTACGAATATCCGCCTTGGTCCAAATCTGTCAGAGGCTCAATTTTCATTAAGGTTTTTTACTACCACAGAAAAGGCAAAAGCTTAAGTAGACTTTGCTCTAGAAATTGTAAGTCATTAATTATTACATTGCAAATAGATTGCTCACTATGCGTGCTAAATTGTTATATTCCTTTGTTTCTGCAATCACAGCCTTAAGTCTTCGATAATATCCAACCCTGTTCTATATAATAAGTCCCAAAAATACATTACATAATTGTTACTAAATAACAAGTCTACTTCTAAAAGATACCAAGTAACCGATCTTTAAATTTTCATTTTTAATAAGTATTTTCGAACAATGAACTTTCATTATAAAATGAAGAACGTACTTTGTATCTTAATCTTCGATAAATTTACTAACTAAGATGTTTATGGAAAGTTTCCCAAGCAGACTGCTGATCTAAAATTTCGCTTGATCGCAAGTAATTGATTTTTAAAGTGCTAAAACTCCTTGTGAAAGTTAAGCTTATCAATCTTGATTGAAATAATGATAAGCATTTAATGGCTCTTGCTTTTAATTTTATGTGTAAAATGCTTTTTGTTGTTGCGATATCTTTCGCTAGCTGGCTTTGTTATCTCCGTCCGTTTTAGTACTTTCTTGTGAAGTGAAACATTAAAGACCAACATGATTTATTAGTTCATTAAAATAATAATGAATTGTCGTGACGAAGCGAAATTTATGGATTAATCTAACTTATTACTGTGACGTAATACGTCTTAATGTTTTTGTATTAAAATTTTAGGGAGTAGCTTTTATATTCAATATTTGTTTTAACTATAGTTAAGTATACAAACTTTACATAATATTACTATTTTTTAATTTATGTTTTTAACAAAATCGCAAATATCGTTTCAAGAAAATTACTAACTTTCCTAATTACCCCTCCAATTAAGTGTTTGGAGTGGGAACAACAATAGCCCAACTTTTACGTTACTAGAGGCCCGTAGAATACGTAAACGATTGCGATATTGAGGCTTAAAATTATTTATTATTAATGACATATACTTATTACTGACACGAGCGGCGTAACATTCAATTGATGGCCTGTTGAAGATTTGTGGACTTAATGTAAAACCACCACCACTTCCACTTTGAAATATCATCAGGTTGCCAGTTCAATCCAACCAAACTATATTTTTATGAAATCTATTTATATAAGGAGACTTCGACATCATTTTCCGATTAGCATGACAGTTGACAAAATATACGTATGTTTTCATAGTTTGTTGTATCTCTGTGGTTTTGAAGCACATTAAGCTCACATCAGCTTGAGGCGATATTTTAGGGCAAGACGTATCAGGTAAAAATTAAAAACCAAATTTTAAAAAAATCCTAAGAAGGTATATAAGTAATATATAAATCATATATTTTAATGTACTCAATTTTAACAGAGTCGGCAGATTCAATCATGTTCAACAAATCAATAGCAACTTTACGCATCCGTACAATGGCTTGATTTCACAAAAGGCTCGGTACGGCTTCTTTAGGCGTGATTTCAATACATATACATTACAAATGCACTGAATTTTATGATTCGCACGTAATAGGTTTCAATTATAAAGCTTGTTTAACGGTCAATAGCCTTATTGAATAACATGTGTCGTATACAGCCTCGTTTGTTGTGTGACCGACGTAACGCCTGCATGTTATGTGATATGGTGTCAGAAAAATATTAGGTTTTGCTGGCAAAAATACTAAATTGGCGAAGTAAAGCCGTTAGTCCGGAACTCTCTCTGGTTTTGTTGGATTGCCTTTCAATCGAATTATGACAGGATGGAATAGAGAATGAAACTGTGTTTCTGTACATGCAAGTGCTAGAGCCGAACTATGTGTATGGCGGTTTTAACCATTTCCCTCAGATATATTTCTTAGATTGATTTGCCAATCTATCTCCCAAGTAACAGTCTGTGAATGTCCCACTGCTGGGCCAAGGCCTCCTCTCCTTTTTTGAGGAGAATGTTTTAAAACTTATTCCACCACGCTGCACCAGTGCTGGTTGGTGGAATAGACATGTGTCAGAATTTCGATGATCACGAGATGAATTATAATCACAAATTAAGCACATGTAATTCAGTGGTGCTTCACCGGGTTCGAACCCATGATCATTGATTAATATTCACGCGTTCTTCCCACTGTGCCATCTCGGCTTATTTTATATATTATCTATCTATATATTGCCAATATTTAGTTTTAAAATATGTGGTAGGGCTTATAAGTTAAATATTTCTAATAATGAATTTCTAAAGTTTCAAAAATTAGTGAAGCTAATTACAAATGTTATTTATCATAAACAGTTAATATAGTAACAAGTTAATTTAGCTGAAAACGGCATGCAACTGTTCGCAAGCGACGTAAATTATTGGTACCAGTAATAAATTTTGTTGAGACCAATTTATGCTTTACCTGTAATAAAGGTAATCGATCTTGCTACGGCGTATGTATGTAACGCTAAAAGCGTTATTATTTTTGCTTAAAAGGTATCAGCGACAAGTTAATTGATGTATTCGTTTTTTATTTCGCTCTCTTTATATATTATCGTGATTGTTCATAACATAGATGGTATATAATATATAGGTATGTATATCAAATAAGTTAAATTTTGTTTTGTTTATATGCCATATCTCATATCTGCCATAATTTTTTTTTTCATTATTATTTGAAATGCTTACAGCCGAATACTGAAACGTCCCTCAAAGTTAAACGCTACTTAACATTGAGAAGCTCTGAAATTTGTATGCGAAATTTGAAATTAACGGCGTGTCAAATAATGAATTTACATTTAATATTTAAGTGACGTCTAAGTATTCGGCCGTTTGTCTCTTTTACAAGTCGTGATTAACTATAAGTCTGGCAGGTTTTACCCTTCCACCTATTAACTTGTAAACTGTTTATTTCTAATTTTTTTTTTTTTTTTTTTTTAATTTATTTATCCATTTTATTGAGATTCATACATAATTTAAAATAATGATAGCAGCTAAAAACCACTAAGGTTTATACTTGTGCTATCTTGAGTCTATACTACAAATTAATAAGCTTAAATACTATCACTAAATTACATAACTAAATACTTACACTAAATACACTTAAAGTAAACTTAAAAAATATTGCTTAAATCTAAGTCTAATATTTTTATTTGTTATATTATAACACAGATCTGAAGGTAATTTATTTAGGTGTTCGAGCCTATGCTTGAACCACAATTGAGATCAACGCTTCAATATTCGCCATCAACGTCTGCTATCTCTTTCCTTCTTGAGGGGAATCTATGGTGCTATCACTATGTCTGTCTTTGTCTCGCATTTGACAGGCAGCGCGCGGCGGCCATTTGCTTCAGTACGCTTTTAATATTCGTGAGATCAACACGGCTAACACGTAATTTAAGTAAGTATTTCTTACTACTATACCCGTTCGGCGCTTTCGAGCCCAACGTTGATACCCTTCCGCTCGGCGCCTCAGGCCCAGCGACGATTGAGATTCAACGCCCTCGGGCTTGTCTCATGTACGACGAGTGAGATACCGTCGTAGCATCGCCTCGGGGCTGACGTCGCCTCACTTCCAACAACGTCGTCTCGGTTCAAGCGACGTTGTCTCAATTCAGGCGACGTCGTCTCAGCTCAGGCGTCGTCATCTCAATTCAGGCGACATCGCCTCGGAGGCTGACGTCATCTCAGTTAGGCGACGTCACCTCGAGCCGACGTCGTCTCAGTTTAGACGAAGAGAACGATGGCGCCACATGAGGCGACTGTCACATGAAAATACAAACATATCTATTTGTGTTCCAGCAAAATGGCGCTAACAACGATGGGAAATCTCGCTGTCACGCCCTGTGATGAGGTCAATCAAGAAACTCTATCGGCAATTGTAGCTTCAATTGATGAAAATTTTCCGAGTGATTGGAGAAATTGGAAAGTACACAATTATGCATTTGAGGAACTGTTTGGAAGCAAAACTGTCCCTCCAACAATTGAAGCGAAGCTAAGATTTGCCATACCCACAGTAGATCTTGCGCGCGCATTTAACCCAGCAGCAACTTCTCTATCTGAGCGGTCTTACAGAGCCATTCGGGTATGTATCCTAAATTTGCCTCTGGGAAGAGCTCTCCTATATGCACCGCACAGCATAATGGAGAAGATTCATTCCCCATCCTACAACGATTTCATGAACGCTGTAAGGGAATTAAAGCCAAAAATCGCTAAAAGAAGAGAGGCTTCGGCGGAATTAGAGCGATTTAGTCCGGCAAATATTAGTCCCTCTACGAGTAGGAAAAGACCAAGTGAGGTTTCTGGGGAAGATCAACATAATCAAACAAAACGTCCAACTCGCACAAGCACATCAACTATTCACTCAGAATCTCAGACCGCGCCGACTCAGGGCAGTGGTGAACATTTGCTTGCCTCAGTGCTCAATCAGCAAATGTTACTCTTCAACAAAATGCTTTCCATGCAGTCAGAGCAGAGTAAGAATATCGAAACAATATTAAAAAATCAACAATTAAATACTGTTCCGACTCCTGATCATTCCTGTGTTGACGAACTTAACAAGTCCTACGACTCGGTACCAGACAGCACTCAGTCTGATGAAGAGATCTGCAATCAAGAAGAGCAAGAACCAGAAGTCACTTCTCACGCGGCAGATAGTAGAGATTCTATAGAGTCTGACCTTCGGAAGAAGATTGCCGATGCACAGAGGGAACTGGCAGCCTTATCAGGGAAAAAGCTAAGCTCTACTAACACAACTTTTGATTTTACCCCAAACACGATAGAGAAGGAACCTAAGATTGCGAAGGCAGATCCATTAGCTGCAAAGTATGGGATAGACTGTCAGAGGCTAGGTGAGAACAGCTGGAGTAATGTAAGGTATGCTGACGTTCAGAAAAAGTTTCAGGCAACGCCAGTGTTCACTTCGCTAAAACCAAATAATCTCTTGGCAGGAAAAGCTCCTTCTTGGAAGTCGGTGGAGATTTTGGAAAGAACTGACTTGACCTTAGGAGCTATCACGAATGGCCTTATTCAACAGAGGTTAATATTCCAAAAACTTTTAGAGAGTCTGCCAATGGAAGTTAAAAACATTGTTGGTCGAGGCTTCGTTGCAGCAGACTCGGAATTTAGAAAGAACTCCGATGACCTTTTGCAATACGTATGCGGGCGGCGTGCAGAAGTGATTAAGGAAAGGAGGGAAGTATACAAACCTCCTAATAAAGCCTTCCGGGACATTTTAATGGACATCCCTCCTTCAGGAACACACCTTTTCGAGGAAAAACCACTTACGGAAATGGCAAAAGAGCTTGGTGGCATGCACAAGTTATTTCCTATCAAAAGGAAGACATTCCAGAACAGGAAGTCCCACGTATCCCAGGAGCCAAAGCCTAAAAGTTCCCAAAACACTCAACCCCGTTTCCACGACGCGCGAAACACAACGAAAAGAAATCCCTCATATAATAGAGGACAAGGAGGGGAAGGAAAAGGGCGCAATCAAAAAACCTTTCAATCCTCTAAAGCATACTCTGGAAAAAGGGAAGCAGGGGGTCGAAAGTGACTCCTTCACTGCGGGGTGCCTGAAAAATTTTGTAAACAGGTGGGAAAAAGCTCCATTAAATCTTTCAAAAATTTTAAACGGCTACAGAATCCCGTTCAAGTGCATTCCCCCAATAACAAAATTTTCCCGTGCAAATACCCAAAAATATCAGACAAAACCTTCTCCAGAGATGTCAAAGGAAATAAAAAAATTGCTACAATCCCAAGCCTTGCAAGTCAGTACCCATCAGGCAGGATTCCTCTCGTCAATATTTTTGAAGAGGAAGGCAGATGGAGGTATTCGTCCCATATTCAACTTAAAAAGGCTAAACGACTTTGTACTCACCCCAAAGTTTCGTCTAATAAATCATTTTCAAATCCCGTCCCATTTAAAAAAAGGGGACTATATGACGAAGATCGACCTTTCACAGGCATACTTTCACGTGCCGATCAGCCAAAATCATCGTCAGTTTCTTTCACTTTCCTACCAGGACAAAATATACGAGATGACGTGCCTACCCTTTGGGCTAGCAAGTGCGCCTTCTGCGTTCGCAAAAATCACGAACTGGGTGGCACACCAGCTTCGTCAGAGGGGTCTCCGGGTCATAGTATACCTCGACGATTTTCTGCTCATGCACGAAAACCATCTTGTCCTGGAACAACAAACGAAATATGCTATGGAATACTTACAAAACCTGGGTTGGCACATCAATCAAGCGAAGTCATCGACCATAGCTTCGACCACCATAGAATATCTGGGCATTACCTGGAACACGAATCAAAACACCAAAAGCCTGTCGAAATCAAAAATTCAGCAGTTGCAAAAGTGTATTCAGCATCTCCTGAGGAAGGCTCAATGGAGTTGGCACGATGCCAAAGTAATACTAGGGAAATTGAGCTTCGCGTCTTTCACAGTTCCTCTGGGCCGACTTCATTGCCGTCAAATTCAGAAGTCATCCCGCAGTCTCTTGCAAACATATCCTCACCGGAAATACTCCATTCCGAATCGTGTTGTAGAACAATTGGAGTGGTGGCTAGAAAACCTTCACAGGTCATCACCGATCCACTACCCAAATCCCTCAATCTTCATCACGACAGATGCAGCGGGAGAAGGTTGGGGAGCTATGGCAAACAGCCGTCACCTCTGGGGGAGATGGAACTATTCCCAAAGGAAGTGGCACAGCAATCTAAAAGAATTGTGGGCCATATACGAAGTCCTTCAAGAATTGGGGCCCGAAATTCGTCAGAAGACGTTAATGGTGCAGTCGGACAATCGAACAAGCGTGGCTTATGTGAACAAACAAGGGGGCACCAGATCAACAAAGTTATTGAATGCGGCAACCAAGATTCTAGAATTTTGCAACCAGATGCAATGTCACCTAACAGCTCGCCATATTCCAGGAATATACAATGGAATAGCAGACAGACTCTCGAGGGAGAGAGCACTACCAGAATGGCACCTCAGCGAAAGAGTGACTCACTGGATATTTCAGAAATACGGAACGCCGGAAATAGATCTATTTGCTTCAAGGAAATCCGCAGTAGTCCCGAGCTATGTCAGCGAAGATTCAACCGACTCCAAGAGCCAGTTTTGCGACGCCTTCAGCAGAACATGGAACTACAGTCTGGGATGGATTTTCCCGCCTCCAGCGCTGATCCCACAAGTACTGAGGCACCTTCAAACATCGAAGGGCCGATACATATTAATAGCACCCAACTGGAACAGAGTCTTCTGGAAACCGGAACTAGTCCAAAGAAAAGAGAAGCCGCCGTTACTAATCCCGGACCTTCAAAAGAACTTGACAGATCTTCGTACGAATCGTGCACCTCAAGGAGTAGAGCGCTTGAAGTTGGCGGCTTGGCTGGTTCGGGCTGGTCCAAGCAAATAGAAAGCTGGTCTGAAGAAGAAGTGAATGTTTTGGAGGCATCTTGGAGGCTGTCATCCCTCAAAACTTACAGATCAGTCTGGTCAAGATGGTGCAGTTGGGCCAGAACATCTGGTATCCCCGTAGACAATCCCAATCCTCAAGATTTAGCTAGGTACCTGTGCTACCTATTTAAAGTCGTAAAACTAGCACCCAGAACTATAGCAGTTCATAAATCAGTGGTAGCAAACTTCAGCAATCCTTTGAAATCGCATGAGCTTAGCTCCCATCCTCTGGTTAGGCAAGTATTAAAAGGTATCTTTGTGAACAAGCCCCCGGTTAAAAAGCCAATATCGTGGTTAATAGAGGATTTTCTAAGCTTTCTACAAACATATAATTTTGACCACAATAGCTTATTTGCTGTATCGAGGCACACGTGCGCATTACTTCTATTGGCTACCGGCAGAAGAATACATGATTTAACACTTCTTTCAATAGGAGGCGGAGAATTCGAAGATAGAGGAGACGAGTTAATATTTTGGCCAAAATTTGGGTCCAAAACTGACTCTGTATCGTACAGGCAATCAGGGTGGCTGCTCAAAAGAGGAGTAATAAATACTGATAGTCGACTTGATCCCGTCTTCTGGGTGAAGAAAACCATTTCAACTGCAGGAATTCGTCGCAACACGGCCTGTAAAGACAGCTTGTTCATTACTACCAGAGGACCTGTCAAAAACGCCTCCCGTACAATAATTGCGGGATGGTTAAGAACATTGTTCAAAGAGGCAGGCATCCACGCATCAGCAGGTAGTTTTAGAGCAGCAGTTGCAACTAACAACTGGACTAGTAATCAGTATAAAATCGAAGAAATTCTAAAAAGGGGCAATTGGCGTTCAAAAAGCACTTTCTTTCATCACTATTTTAGAGAAATAAAACCAAGGCCGGGCCGCAACCCAAAAGTCAAAACTTCTCATCAATTTAGAGCTGTAAGTTTGTTGATTAAAATATATTTTAATTATATTTTATTTTGAAATTTTGGAAAATTCAGTTTTTGATGATCGCACTTTTTCTTAAATATTAACCCGAATAAATCGCTATGATTTATTATTTTATTGATTCATTTAATCCTATCATAGTCACAGTACGCATAACCAGTCTCATAACGTGATATGAAGACTAGCCAGGCAGCGCCGGCAGATAATAAACACGTCTCAATTGTGGTTCAAGCATAGGCTCGAACACCTAAATAGAACCGTTTTTCCCCCGAAGGGTAAAAAACGGATATTTAGGTTTCAGCCGTAGCTTGAACCACACTTAAGGGCCTTGCCGGCTCAAGGTACTGAAGCAAATGGCCGCCGCGCGCTGCCTGTCAAATGCGAGACAAAGACAGACATAGTGATAGCACCATAGATTCCCCTCAAGAAGGAAAGAGATAGCAGACGTTGATGGCGAATATTGAAGCGTTGATCTCAATTGTGGTTCAAGCTACGGCTGAAACCTAAATATCCGTTTTTTACCCTTCGGGGGAAAAACGGTTCTATTAATTAATCGGGGAATAATATAGTCGGTAGTCCGCTCGCCATACTTATTGTTTGCACGCTTAGTGCAGATCCGTTTCTCAGAAACGGCCCGAGTGCATACAAGATGTGCTACAACATTTTTTAAAAAATAATTGAAAAATTGTTCTTTTAATAGTAAAACATTTACCAGCGAGTGCACTGGTAAAACTTTATAATGCTTAAAAAGCTTGTTTACATTGTTATCAAATTGGTTTTTTATTTTAGGTGTCACTAATGTTTTAAGGATCTTAACTTGTAAATTATAAATAGTATCAAGATATGTCTTGTAGGTACGACCATAACTACTAAGACCATACTGTATTACTACTGTATCTCATGTTGTTAATTCTTAGTAAATAAATGTTATTTTATTGAATAGAATAACGTAAAAGTATTTTTATTTCAATAACTAACACGCAAGTCACGTTACACTTTTTCATATTGTTTTCATGTTTAAAAATATACTATTTCGTAGTATTTTATAATCCCATTGTTTTTTCATGTATAGTTTCCTTAATTCCGATTAAACTTTGAATCGGAAAAGTGAATGAAACCAAAATATATTTTTCGGACTGAAAAAGACAGTTCTCTGCATTACCTTATGAGGAGCGCATAATGTTTTGATTAATGCGCATTTTGATGGTTCAATGAAATCTCTAAGGTTACCCGCTGTTGTTAACTTTTAATCTTTTTAAAATACTTCCCTTATTTCGTCAGTATTTTTGGTAAAGAACCAAAATGCAAAAGCGTTTTGATACAAACATGTTTTTCAGATTAAAATGAAAGATAATTTAATTAAAATTTTCGTAATGTGAATAAAAATGGAAGTATATAGAATTTTAAACATTTGAAACTTGCGTATAAAATGCATTTAAAATTTACTTCCGAAATGAAATCTACAACTACGTAGTATTAATTTTATATCACAAAATGTAATTTTCGCTCATTCCCAAGACTACAATCTGATAAAACGTATGAATTCAAAGTACTTCAACTGAGTAATAAAGATGTAGAACTGGCAAGTGCTTACGCCGTAAAAACTTCAAGCGAAACTAAAAAGCTGGTTGCGCCAAGAAGAAAAAAAAACATCTTTGTTCTTAGCAGCCAAAACAACTCTGTTTGGGCATTTGTTTCAATAACAAACAATGGTACGAGCCCCGCAAAGAATCGGGTCAGGAACGTGCCTAATCGAAATACTGCATTGGAATAGGGTATCGACGTGCTAAATTACTGAGAATGGGGATTAAGAGAGTATTGTGAAATTTTTCGCGGAACATACCTGTTGATTTATATGAGTCATTTGTTTTACGATCCTTAGCGTTTTTCTTTAACCCTGCCAAGTTAAACCCGGCTATGAAATATGAGGCACGGTATTGTGTGTCGGAGCCGAATGCGCTATAATATTGCGCTATTTTTAGCTTAAGGTAGAACGTTATTTGAATTTATAAATAACTCGCAATGTTGCTCCAATATTATAATGGTGATACATCATGAAAACAATTTAGTAAGTTTTTATAAACAGGAAACGAATATAAGGATATTATTAACACTTGTTTTTAGAGGATCACTTATATTCCACATTATAATATTATATACTTGAAGATTCGTACTATGGACAAAAGTCGAACCTTCAAATTCCACTATAACCAAGCCCATTTAAGCTTTTGAGGTTTTCTTATATTTAATTTGGATCTGCAAATCTATTGCGGTAAATTTCACCTTATATTTCACTGGGCAATCTTAACTCTAATAGTTGAAAATACTCCTATGTCCATTTATGTTTGGCAAAATTATAGTTGCTATATATTTGCAAATTTATATACATATTATCCCATATAGTCTTTACATAACTAACATCTTTACCAAACGGTAAATGCTATTTCAAATTGAGGCTAATATATTACCACTATTATTTATATTGTTATATACTTGTTTTTTCCTGTCCATAGGTATTTTTTTCAAATCAATGAACTATATTTAACTATTATAAACGTAATAAGGTTGAAAGATCATTGAACTCTCAGTGAAAAATATTTTGATTTCGTAATTAGAGTATCGTTTATCGTATCGTTGTTTATAAATACAGCAGCGGAGATACAAATTCTACAAATGTTTCAGGTCGAATGTTCGACCAACTTATTTACGATCTGTTAGAGAAACTTTGCGTATGTGTTACAGAAATTTCGCTGAACTGATTTATAAAACCTTTAATTACAAAATATATTTTTGACGTGACAACGTCTAATAAATCGATGAAAGCTGTGCTGCATGCACGAAAAAGGATGACTCATTGTCCCGTTACGCTCATTGTCCCGTTACGCTCATTGTCCCGTTACGCTCATTGTCCCGTTACGCTGATTATACGCATCTATCTGTTAAGATGTTGTCACGTTAAACTATCGTCCGTAAACCGACTTTACAGACTTAAACTTTTTTTTTGCCAGAATATATTTACAAACGAATACCACAGAAGAAACTATTCGCATTATCCTAACTAAACTTTGTGTTTGTTTTTTTTTTGTTGTATAAGTAGGCGGATGAGCATATGAGATACCTGATGGTAAGTTGTCACCAACGCCCATAGACAATGGCATTGTAAGAAATGTTAACCACTGCTACATCTACATCGCCAATGCGCCACCAACTTTGAGAACTAAGATGTAATGTCGTTTGTGCCTGTAATTACACTTGCTTACTCACCCTTCAAACCGGAAACCAACAACACAAAGTATATACATATACATTTTGCGTTAGAATATCTAATGAGTTAGATACTCATATGACTTGACCCAGACGAGCTTGCACAAAGCTCTACCACCGATAAAGTTAAAAAAACTTTAACGTTAAAAAATATTTTTTATTCTCTTCTAAATATAATAAAAGTTATGTTATACGTGATGTCGATGACTTTTATGTAGAAATTTTGGATATCCACAAAGTTTTCACGCATCTGTTATAGTTTTGACAAAAGCCGGAAAATCGCTTGTGTTGAAAAATTTCTCGCCTGCAACGTTAACATAATAAGATAAAAATAAAATACAGAAAACTAAAAATATTATATAGTCAGACTTAAAACTTTAAAACAAGTAGTTTTTATGTGAATCCGGAGTAAACATTAAATATATCATATGCAACCTATTCGGCGTGTGTTGTAAAGCAAAATTAATTTACAACTAAATGGTCAGTATCATAATTCATCTAAAATTTTAGTGTTATATGAGGAATAACCACTGTTGTGCATATATCATTAAGTTAACAGTTTATACTCTAAACGCGCACAGAACTAACTCAAACTGGCATAAATCGCAATTTGATTTACGCCGTGTCGCACCACGCCATGTGACGCAAATATTATGGTTATTGTTCAGTTTCAACGTCAAATTGTCACGTTACATATAATATATTAAAACTATATAGCAAAAAAATCGTTTAAAATATTTGTGACGTGTTAATAAACATTACGTAAATCAAGATACGCTTATACGTAAATCAAAATACGCTTGCACTTAATATAATACTACTACTAATTATAAAATATTAATTAATTCAACCGAATCCGAAGTTTAAACAGCGATTGTTATACAATTATACATATATTATAATCATGATACTATATAATCGAAATCGTCTAGTGGTAAGTTCATCATACTAACCGAAACTATTTCAAACCTAAACAACTACCACTGAATTGTTATGTGCGTTATTTGTGTTTATATTTCATCTCATAGGGTTGAGGAAACATCGTGCTTAAGCATGTGTCTAATATCCCTGAAATTCTGCCACATGTGTCCACGAAGTCGCCTTGGAGCAGCGTGGTGGAATAATCTCCACACCATGTATGTGCTTCCATTGTTCTCAATCCGCAATTGTCGGTTAATATTCACGCAATCTAATCTGGACCATCTCGGCATGTATTTTTTTTTATTAATTGTATTATATTTTTATTTGAACACTAGTACTAGTAAGAGGTGTTTTGAATCTGTATTTACTTGTACCTACATATTCATTCGACTGCAACCTATTTTCTTGTACTTTTCTATTCATTTTATGCATTGCACTTACTTACACACAACATTATTATTGGTCAACATCACGTATGTCGAAAATGACACGAATTATATTTTCCGTTAAAAATATTACTTTGTTTCCTACGTGACATTGTTGAAATAATCTATTTTATTTTGGCACATCAATGTTTAGTCTCGAGGGTAGAAATTATTAGAGTATTAGAGGGTATGTTGTCTCCGTTAACTGAGTGCTTATAGGCATTTTGGACATCAGACACTTTTAAGTATTAAGGTATTTTTACATTAGCAACATTTTGAAGTGAATTGAGTTTAAATAAACATTGTATCTATCTTTCTATGAAATGTTACCATACACATAAAAAAACGTAAAGTAAATTTAAAAACCGTTCTTGTTGTTTCGTGTACACTATCGACGAAAATTGTAACACGTGTTTCAAAATGGCAACTCAATTTGCCATTGAAGTTGGTGCCATATGGCATCACCGCTATGTTGAATTCGCAAAAACCGTTACCTGAAACAAGTGTCATGTGTAGGGGACAACTTTATAATATACTGTCGAGTCCTGCGACCATCGATTGCGGTTTATTCAACGAGCGAATTGAAACCGATGCTCGAAAAAGTCGAAATTGAATATCACTACTGTTAGTTCAAAAAGTCGCATCGAAATTATATTCGAATACCATTCTGGAAAAATTCAAATGTTAGTTTTTTTTTTTAATTCCTGCCCAATTTCCCAATGGCCAGTTACATTTTGTCAAAAGAATAAAATTGACAATTTCACAATCTTTCTACGCAAAAACTATTAAAGTAATTAATTGTTCAGATTTATTATTGATTATTCAAGAAAACATGAGAAAGTTTTTATGGTCTGTTTAATTATAATTTGACTTTTTTTTAAACAAAGTAATATTATCTTAAAATAGCATATTTGTATGTAGATATATAGCCTTCGTACTGTAGGTACTGTAAGACTTATTAAAAATTCCTTTGACGGCATTGTGCTGTCCACTGTGGGAAATAAGATGGTATGTCCCTTGTGCCTGTAATTATATACACTAGTACTCTTCAAACCGGAACACAGCAACATAAAGTACTTACTAGTAGTTTTGGTATTTAGTGATAAATTAACTTATAAGTGGATGACATCTTAAAATAAATACCTATTTTATATATTTACCATATCGTTTAAGCCAATTTTAAATTAACATTGACGGTCTGGAAGTTCTAACTTGTTTCGCTGTAAGTGTTCTCATAAATTGAAAATGAGCACAACGTGTAGAAAGGGACGTGTAACGAGGCATAAAACAGCAGGCAATGATGACAAACGACAGTTGGGTGGTCTGCTCTTAACGCACTACGGTTTAATAAAGTTGTGTTTTTGTTGGGTCGGACGATGGATTTCTTTTTCGGTTTCGAAAAAAAGAATGCCAATAATTTTGAAGAAGTTTTACGTTTTTAATATGCTTAAAATATGGGTTTTATTAAAATTCAATTATGGAATCAGTTATAATAAAAGTCATTCCATAAATGATTTTTATTAAAATGATTGCAGTATTTTTCTCAAAAATCCGAAAATAAAGTGACATTATCATTAATTATTTTATTCCAAATTGTGGTATTAAGACTGTAACCGTATTTTCCTTTTTATACAGTTTTCCGATAAATAAATATATAAAATGTAAGACAAGCTTTAATAAATAAAATTCGTGTCATCTTTTGACCGTTGAGGAGTACCATCGTTTGCAGCAATTTCGAGGTCAGTTTCTAAGTCAGGTCATCTGAACCAACATATAAAATTTCAACCTCGTAACATAAAAGAGAATAGGTTTAATTTTGCTTGCATAATTTGACCTAAACAAACTAATAAACATTGCGAGTTAAATTATATAATCTTATTATATGTATAATTGAAATAGGAAGGTTATATAATTGAAATTATAAAAAAAAACTTGTCTTTAATTTATCTCTTCAAAAATCAGCCACACTTAACTGAAGAAGTAGAAGCTTTGATTGAATATGTAGTCTTAGATGTAAAAGTAATTGGTAACAGATTTGAATAATTGAAAAAATCTAAAAAAATTAATACCAAACATGTAGTGGGTAAGTACTCAGCAATCAATAGGCAATAATTGGATATTGTATACAGCGATATGAGACAGACTTTCTGCCGTCGACGTATAAAGTACGTGTTAAACATTCACATAGACACGGCAAACAGAATTATTAGGTATTTCTGAAACGACGTTTTTTATTCATACTCGTCGTCGTAGCTCTGTAATTGTACCACTTAGGTGCTCTTTACGCGGCAAAGTAGGACTTATTTCTTAAATGTCTCATTAAAATTGTAAATACGCCCAGTTCGGCAAGTATCTGTGTTTCATACCAATTTATAAATATAAATTATTACGAACGACGGAGAAATAAAATTGTTTCGGAAGAAGTTTCATACTCTGTTCTTTTACACGTATTCAAATTATTCAACCGAATATTTAAATGAGAAGTATTTTAGTACTGAAATGTCGTTTGTTTTAATTATTTTTTATCTGTGACTTATGTAAAACAACATTCAGATATATTCTCAATATTTCATATCTGGTGAAATTATGAAACCAAATAAAAAATTAAATAAAATATTCTTTATTCAAATCGACTCCTTTAAAAATTTGAACCATCAGTTAAAAAATATATTATAATAATAAACCTACCATAGGCTTCAAATTTAGTTAGTACTAAGAATAACCGGCAAGTAACATAGTAGTTATATATGATAATTATAGAATTTTATTTTTATTTACTTGGTGGTAGAGCTTTGTGCAAGCTCGTCTGGGTAGGTACCATCCACTCATTACATATTCTACCGCAAAACAACAGTACTTCTGTTGTGTTCCGGTTTGAAGGGTGAGTGAGCCAGTGTAATTACAGTCACAAGGGACATAACATCTTAGTTACCAAGGTTGGTGGCGCATTGGCGATGTAAGCGATGGTTAACATCTCTTTCAATGTCTATGGGCGTTGGTGACCTCTTACCATCAGGTGGCGAATATGCTCGTCCGCCTACAATAAAAAAAAATTATACCACAATTTTTAAATTTTTTACTTATGCGTTGACGATGAATGCGATTTGGATAGAATTCTGATTATCGTCACTACATGACAGTTTTGTTAACATTAATGCTATCGAATGAGTAAAAAAGATGCACTAGGCACGCTGACCCATATCGGTTATTTTAAGAATTTAATTACGACAAAATTATAATACCTGATAAATGCTAAAGTTTGGCAAAGAACCAGTATAAGCTAAAGTGACTCCTAAGTCAAGTGTGGCGCGCTGCAGCCGATAAAATGTAACCTCTATCAACGCCGACCGCTGCTGTAACTTTACTCACTTTATTTCGTAACACTGCGGCCGGTTACCAAAACTTTACTACTAACTTCATTCGGTATTGACATTTTTAACTATAATTTAAAACTTTAAAGCGATTTCCAGCGCGCTATAAATTTGCTTCTTTTGAAACGCCAGTAATATTGCAAAAACTTTACTTAATTATTTTTAATCTTTTAAATAAGTTAGCTCAAATAATTTATAATACGATGTATAAAAGTTCCAAATCTGAGCGTTCTTATCTTCTAGTCTAGACAGCCTTGGGGTTAAGACGTTTGAAAATTGAGATCAGGATGGGTAGTATATTCATTTATAGATATGTACATGCCAATTACGACATACAATTTCAATAATATGACAGAAAATAAATATGACAAATATTACCAGATATTAGATAAATATATACTACATTATTATATTAGATACATGCTTCATTGTTTTATTAGCAATGCTATGTTGTTGCGTCTTACTGTCATTGTTTAAGAAAAATTGTAAAGGTTACAGCTGTAATAACTATACACTACAATTTGTAAGTTGTCAAGAATATAAGTTAAATATTAAATTTATGATGTAGCATATTTACAACCATTTTAAGCGTTATAAAATCTCCTTTTGTTATTATTGTTGATTTTTTCCTGCAATTACGACCCCGCCCGGGATATGCCAAGCAATCAAAAATCACTAAGCGAGTCATGTTTCCGTGACTTTTGATGTCCATAAATTATATAAACATCGATTAAATCGAATAAATAAAGGGATACTTTGTTTAAACGAAAATTTCAACTTTGCCTTATCTATCACTTACTTACGCAGAAGAAGTCTTCCCATGAATTCAGTATTGTTATTATGGATAAATTATTATTAAAATATATTTTATTTATTATTAAAAATCTAGAAAATTTCCGTAGTATACAAAACCATAATCAATTTATTTCCATATGTAACTCTGACTTGTTTATGAAGACGTAGGTAATTTATATAATACTTGATGTAAATTATGCAAAAATCTCCAGAAGAGTCGGGATGGCTCAATGGCTAGAATATGTACTTGTAAATCTTAATTGA
The DNA here is from genome assembly GCA_963151315.1 of Nymphalis c-album. Taxonomy (NCBI): domain Eukaryota; kingdom Metazoa; phylum Arthropoda; class Insecta; order Lepidoptera; family Nymphalidae; genus Nymphalis; species Nymphalis c-album. Next base: position 7,555,317 of record OY720601.1, read on the forward strand.
TGATCGCTGTTACAAGCTCAATCAAATCAAAGTTCCTGTGATTAATTTTTCTTTATATTTAATCTCGTTCGGTAAAGGAAAATGTGTCCTATGTGCCACCAGCCTACATTGGAGCACAGTGGTTAAATAAGCTCCAGGTTTCCTTAAAAGAGTAGTAGACCCCCATCAGTGGAACATTTATAGGCTGTAACTTTTTATACAAAAACGGAATTATAAATCAATTTAACAGCTAATAATATATAAACTAAAAACATAATAGAGATATTTGACAACGATAATAAAGAAAAACAATAGGTAAAGACGATAATTAACCATTAACTAAGTTCACGTAACACATTACTTAAAGTAAGCTTGTTAAGTAAACTCGTAATACCGCAAATTATTCGGCCTGATTTAGAAACCTCCACATTATCTAATTAACGAGATCAAACAATTTGACGCAACCGAAATTTCGATCGTAATTATTAACGAAGAGCGATTAATTAGCAAATTTCGAACTTCGCTTCTCAAAGTTTTTGTAATCACTTTCAAATTCTTAAGTTCCGAAATACATAAGTAAAAATATACGTTAATTGGTATTATTTAAATAAATATGTAGTCGATATGGCGTAGCGGTTAGAACATGTGAAGATTAAACGAATATTTCGATTTCAAATCCGGACAACAATGTCTTAATTGTCATGTGCTTAATTTGTGTTTGTAATTCATCTCGTGAGAAAACGTAAATATGCCGGATGAAAATTGGCCACGTGTGTATTCTCTAACCTATTGGCATTGAAGCAGCATGGACGAATTAGCGTCAAACCTTCTCCTCAAAAAAGAGGGGAGGCCTTAACCAAGCAATGGGACAAGCTGTCAATATTATAAAGGTATAATTAATAATGTATTTCATTTCCGAACATTAATAAAAACAAAACTATTCTAAGTTTTTAACATTTCACTTTAATTGGAATAAAGTTCAGGAATAATTAATGATTTTGTATGTACTACATCGTTACCAGTTCATTAAATCGAGTAAATGACCAAACTTCCACTAGTTTAATAAACTACCAATTTGAACATTGTGGAATAAAGTTGAACGATACTGCATGAACGTTGAAAGCGCAACGAAATTTATAGCATCGCGATTTTGAGTACATGTTTTCATTGTTATATATCAGACGAACGTCAAAAACCTATATACATAACCTTAAGCATCTGTTTTATTATATAAAAACGCCCCATAAGAATTTTCGAGATACGAATATACAGACATATTTTTAAATAGCTCCATACTCGAGCGAAATAAAGTAGAATAGCGACTAAAACTCCTAAAAGTATATATAAGTAATTAAATTTTAAAATATCCGAAACACCGCTGATCAAAATATCCAAAGCAAATTTAAAGGTGTGAAAAATATATAAAATTCAAGCTGCACTTTTCTAGTGTGACGACCGACAGAGGCTGTCAATTCCAAAAAAAAAAACGCTCTACCCACCGACAGCACAAAATACTTTAAAACTGTTTTGCTTTAACCAAATACCAAACCGTAGCCGACAAATTTATCGAACGGGTAAGAATGAAAACAGAGTGAAACTTTCGCAGTATAATATTTACTCGACTAAGATTGAAATCAATTTTGAACAGTTTCAAAGTAGGTATCTATATTATTCACTACTAAAAATTCAAACTCTAAAACTAAGTAAATGTATAAAGGAAATGCTAAATTATTATATACTAAAACTTTCCTGAATATAAAATTCAACTGCACTCTATAACAAATGTCGTACGATTTTATTCTTAAAATAGACTGTTCGTTTTATTATAGAGCTAGATTAAGATCGGTAGTTGTTCCTTTTATTACAGGAACACTTAAAGACAACGGAGTGTGTTTTATTTTTAATCTCGTTTATCTAACTGCTCTTATAAGTGTACTAAGGATTAGGTAGCGTCTGGTTGATAAGGTTGAGAGGTTCGTACTTGGAGATGAACCGCTCTTGTAACTTACATATAATAAGTATAAACCGACTCCAAATTGAAATCATTATATAATTAATAAAAATGCAAAATAGAATGCATTTCGTATCTACATAAGTCGTCAAACATTAGTTAACGTTACAGATTATATCACAAGCTATATTGGAAATGATTCATATTGCTTATTCTCTTCAGATCTCAAGTTCGTCGGCAAATTGCTGTTAAATTAGTTGCTGAGTTTCGAAGCATGAGGGAGGATACATCTTCCATTCAATCTTAGTTACGTTCAAGAATTTAACTTTGCACAGACTTCGTACGTTTCCTGAATAAAATCATATCAGCCATAGTACCTATAAATAACGAATGAGGTTGGTAAGATTTTTAAACATATTTGAGTTAATATTTTGAATACAATTAAGCATATTGTTTTACGAAAAATTGCAGCATTTTAAGGCGACAGAAGAAAAATTAATCTATAATAGGTATCTATAAGAAATGATAAAACACATGAATCTGACCGAGAATTAATATACATTATTAAGTTTTTCCCTTCAAAGGAGACATTAGTCCTTAGTCCAGCAGTGGAACAAAATGGGGTTATACCTTACAGCTTCAAAGCGCCACCAACAATTAGAGCTAAGGTGTTATGTCCTATGTGTCGGTTTACAATGGCTCACTTAACTCACTCATTAAACTAAAACATAGCTATACAAATAAAGTAGTTCCTATTGCTGTTTGGCAGTAAAATAAGTGTTGACAGAGTGGTACTTTACACCACCTACACAAACTTGCACATGACCTTACCAAGTAAACTAAATGCAATCAACCTTGTTCAATAGACTCAACAAAGTAAGAATTGGATAAAGAAACCGCGACGATGTCTAATACATTAAATAATGATAGATCAAAGACGCGATCTAAGAGTAGAGCGACAGGTAATGATATATGAAGCGCAAAGCTGATACAAAGTAACATTAGACCACATCAAAATAAGAAAGGGGCCGTATCAAAGGCAGTAAGGCATCCCCAAGGGCCAAGACCTTTATTTATGGCACGCCTTTGTTAGTTCACAGGAGAAATATAAATAGTTCGCGCTGAAATATCGAATGCTTTTTGGGGGTGAGTTATTGTAGAAAATTAATGATGTGGTCAGTACTTGGATTGGATTAGGGTGTTGTGAATGAATGGGTGAGATGCTAAAAGGCTTGGGTGGGTTTGTATGGCTTTGTAAAACACTAACGCAAATTGGGATGAAGCCTGCTGAGATGCAAAGGGGACGTAAGTGTTGTTACATTTATTTATAGCAATTTACATTTTTATTACTTTGTACACTTATTATATTTATAGTCTGACATAATTAATACATAATAAACATTATTTATTGAAAACTATTTATTTAAAATAAATCATAATAATATGATGAACGTTTTTATTACTGTATTCTTCAAAAAAACAGATCTCTTTTAACGTTTCTAACTTTTTTATATTTTATATATACTACTCCTCACAGAATACTTATTCTTGTTAAATTTTATACAAAAAAAAACCATATAAGCTATATATTATTATCTATGTATATAACAATGTTTAATGAGTTGTATTTAGTTTATAAAATTAAATGATATGCATGAATAATCATTTCATTTGAAATAATCTGAATAGTATAAATTTTAAATGCAAGGCGATAAAACTTTTACCACTATCCAGTTAGCAGTAACAACTCCTCAACAGTCGTAAATTTTACCCAAATATGATTCATTTTGAATATAAAATAGTAAGTATTTGTACAATAAAACCTTTTTGCTTTAAGTTACGAGTTACGCCGTTTCTTGCGAGAACTGTTGTATAAGTAGTTTATTTTGTAAAACTATGGACCGTATCGGTAAAGATTTTATTGGTAGATAAGATCGTTATTATATTTACGCTTTAGATATTAAAAATAGTTTTCAAAGATTTCTTAATATTTTAAATTTGGAATACACACATTTTAAATTTAAAACCGCTTATACAGGGTAGTTAAGCACGAATACGTCGTTATTGTATAATAAACTTTGTTTTAGACAATAACATATTATTCCAACATTTAGGACCACATAGAGCATTTTTAACTGACACATATATCAAGTTAATTTAGCTGAAAATGTCGTTGGGTCAGATCAATTTCTGTAAAAAAATATTAAATGGTGCAAAACCTACATATAAAAAACGATTAACTTATTAACATACTATATTCTTTGTACTCTTATGTTATATTTTAAACAAGTAAAAATGTTGATATCATTCTTAGTTATTAAATAGACACGCAATATGGCTGACGTCTATAAAGTGATGGGTCATCGACTCTCATCTCGGACAAGACAATAAAGGTTTTAATGCTTCGTGTACATAATTCATAGGTCGCCTTCCATCAGCCGGCGCCTGTGATAAAAATTCCACACATATCATGTTGGAAACAGGATTTCAATTTTTAAAACGTATTGCAAATAATATCAAACGATTAAACAAAGTTACTTTATTTAAATAAATCATACACTGAAATTTAAATACATAGGCGTTAAGACGTGTAAATATTTGCTTTTTATTTTCCCATATTTTTTTATCTTTTTTTGTAATAACATTTTTGTATTGCAATTGCGATATTTAGTTTGCCAAATTTAATAACTGGATTATCATGTTGTAAACATCACTGAACCGAAAACAGTTGCATAACTAAGTAACTTGTAAAACTCACGGTTTAAAAATTATGGGTAAATTGAGCATATTATCTTGCAAAACTGTAACGAATACTTACAAAATACACTATTAGCAAGTGGTAGTAATGGTCGCCTTAGATCATCGTGAATGAGGCAACAATTTCCATTGTCTTTGCCTCATGAATTCCGGATCCCGACGCGGGCGAGTGCTTTAAAGATAACCACTACCTTAATGCTACTTTTTATCCTCGCGTAATACGTGCCTTTTATTTTAGAAAAAAACCTATTTTAAGTGATGTCATTAATCTTATGATAAAATACGTGAAGAGTTTTAAAGATACCTAATTCAAAAATAGAATTCAAGTTGATTAACTTTTTTGGCACACATTACACTGTCGTGTAAAGTTGTCTATTGGATCGCATGAAGAATTTGTTGCAATGCAGTTCTTAATTTGAAAGCAATACGGTCTAAATCACAACATTGACAATTGTCATTTAATTAAAGCTTCGAGTTACATGACGAATACACACCGCTACAAATTATCTAAAATACAAGACGGATTTTATTCGTTACTCGCAAAGTAATTTAACTCATTTTGTAAGGGTATATAGTAAGCCTCTGAACGTCACGTTTCTTACCGTGATTAAAGAAATAACTGAGAACTACGTGCTCTTACTAATTCTATCGTCCTTCCATTCAGGATTACTTGCCAACTTACACAACAAATCCTGTGCATGGCTCATTAAATTCCAAGCTAATTTTGCAAGCTAGCATTAACTCGCTCTTAGATAATATATAAGAAAATAGAGCTACTATTATAAGGCAAATCTTATGTTAGTGTAAATAAATGAATAAAGAGTACATAAAATATGTCTAGTGCGAGGCCACTGGATGATTTTGATAATATAAATCTTTGTGTAAATTTACTTTTATTTTATTTATTTTTATAGAAGTTGTAAGAAAATACATGTATATTTTATACAACCCTAATATTTCATACCATAAATATTTATAACAAAGCTTTTTAAAGACTGCTTCAAACAATAAAATAGATTCTGCAAACCTTTTCTAATATAAAATACATAACTTACTAATATTAATGCTTATAATTTTATTAATTAGAAAAGACTTGGTGAAAAAAAAAGTTAAAAAAATCCATACCTGTTAGTGGATTTTACAATAAAAGCTCATAGTATAAATTATGTTCAAGTTCATTATTAAATATTTTATATAGTAAATGGATAATTCACGATAAAATGTGTTATTGAAAGAAAGAAGCACAGACGAAAACAAAACTAATAGTAGTAGTATTTAATTAATTTTGAAAAAGAAAAATATAATTACTTCTAAATATTATCTTTTCGAAATTTTCTCTCTATGTAATATATAGAAGAAAATGTGCCTAAAGATGAAATATGTCTTTCAGGCAAGGAAATTAAGGTAGGCCGAAAAAAATGAAATTATATTTTTAATAATATTAACTCCGCCCAATGAAGCTAAGATCAGCAATTTAACGATATCTCCAGTGTAATCAAAATGTCTGTTTAATATGTATCTACGAAATTTTATAATATTAAGTTAAGTAATAACTACAGAAAATTAAGTTAAGAAATAATTACATAATATACAAATTTAAGCTGAAGAGTTTTTTTGTGTCGTGCTAATTTCAGAATCTATCTAACTTAAAAGAACTTTTTGATTCACTAAGCTAATTTATTGAGAAAGTTTATAGAATATATAACAATGCGCTACGACCCACGGGGGAGCAATAACGTTAAACGTGGGTGAAACCGCGGGGAGCAGCTAATCTACCTATAAAGATTATATTATGCCGTGTTGACGGAAACGCCGCAAATCTACTGCATCATGCCAATTTCTTCCACCGAAAAAAAAAAACATTTTTATCCAAACCTTACCTACCTGTGTTAATATATCACCACTTGTATATCATAAATACAATTTCAGCAATTAATTATTGTTATACCTTAATTAAACCTTGAACATTAATCATTAACGTGGGTACATGAAAATTATGAACGTTTTTGTTCAAAATTTCAACTAGTTTTCATTCTCACTGGAAAACACCAACAGCTAACAACGTACCTGTAACAAAATGAACATAGTAAATAATATTGCGAACGTTGTTGAATCCTTTATGACATTACAGATTAAACGTCACGACCAACAACAAAGCAAACGGTCTGGGAACCTTAGAATGTAACTTTGAATGTTAGCTATGTGCTTCTGTTATTGTTGCTCAACTTGTATTTAACTTGATGTATATAATCTTTACTTCATCTATAAATCTACTATTTATACACTTTATATATAACAAAAAAAAAACCTTGCGCTTGTGATAGGTGTTAAGTACTCTATTTAATAAATAAAAAAACATGATGTTTGGTTGGGTAAAAAATACTTCCTCAACCAAACTCACTTCTAAATTCATAGTAAGTATAATCATATTAATGTATGTTGAATCTACATTTCGAAAGGACTCTTAATTTGATTCAAAAGTGTGTATTATAGTACTTGAATATTTTGATTTTGATTTAGCAGAATATCATCCACTACATGCAGGTTTCCTCACGTAATTAATCTTCAGTGAGTTTAACGTGATTCTATAATCTAGGCTTTTTAACAATACATTAAATACAAGAATAACATACATTAAAGTAATTAAAAGAATACCTAAAATAATTTAAATGAACTAACAATGATCAGAATTTCTCTCATTATTTACGACTTTTATAATTAACGAAGACAAATGTTTGTCTATAAAGAGTATCGTTAATTAAGTCAGGATGCCCTAACAATGGTACTCAAATTAATGTTGCTTCATAACATGATGGTATGTATGAAGTATGAACGATTATATTCCTCGTCTTAAAAACGCGGGCATTAATAGGATTAATTTATGAGCACTGTGGGTGGTTTAGACAATTGATAGTTGCTGCACCCTAGAATAAGTCGTTTAAATTTAGATGCATAGTAAAATTATATTTTACGATTATGAAATCATCAGTAGTAACTTTTTTCTTTTTACGAAATGCCTATTAATTCTATCATAACTCAAAATTTACATAAACCATATTCCTATATAGAGCCGCGATGGCACAGTGGCTAGAAGATGTGAATTTTAACCGAGAATTGCAGGGTCAAGTACGTGCGAGTGCTTAATTTGTTTTTATAATCCATCTCGTTCTCGCATAAAGCAGCGTAGAATTGAGGAGAGGAGGTCTTACTCCAGCAGTGGGACATTTAAAGTTGTTAGTTTACTGCTCTCGAAATGATCTTAAAAATATTTATAGCTAGTGAAAATTGAGGTGTTCACATTTTTACGGTCTCATACTTTTTATAACCCTAGGATCATTACCACCATATAATCAGAGCTAAGCTTATACCATTATGCGTGTCTAAGAACACCTAAAATAAATGTAAATTAGTGTCGAATACTAAATATCCCATTATACTAAAAAAAAACATAAATAAACAGTCCTGTTTTATAATTTAGTATAATCTGATATGTTCAAGCTTTTATTTTCTCTCCTCAACCTAAAGTTTGTTTGAAATAAATCGTCATAGAGATGAAGCCGCTTCTTTCACATCTTTCTCGTCTGTCGTCGTCGTCATCATTTAGGTCTCATTCACTCATTTGTGTACAGAAAGAGATACAATACTTTTATATAAGAGTCCAATAAGTAATATGTATCTAGCAAATAAAGAGCCATGTATAATATATTACCACGAAGATAGAACATGTTACACAATACAAATCCATCTATATTAATTGTAGTAATGAAAAACGTCTCCTGTTGCTAGACAACCTTGATAGTGCATCAATCTCTATGTAATTGTGACGCAATTGTAAAACAATTGCCATCAATTTTTGTATGTGATTCGTATTGGCATTGAAATCATTAAATTCAATTGTTTGGATATTGCTTACTATTTCGTAATAGAATAGATACTTTAAATGAATGAAAACTAAAACGCTTAGTACATAATATGAGTAAGAAGTGATCATCAGCACGTAAATTTCCTAAAACTGGACAAAAGCGACAAGATTTTATACTGCGATCTTTTTACTGAATTAATTGTTGTATATCTTTTATTTACCATTTATTTTTTATCTATATTCACAATATGATACATGCTCATTCGGACTTCATACATTTGAAGTTGTTTGAATTTACGCATTTTAGTAAGGTACAAAGTACATAGCTTGATACCATATTAAGTTAAAAATTTGTAACGTCAAACAATTTTTCCAAAAAAACGACTGTACCAGTATCGAGTTGCAGACGTACAAAAAATTCAAAGCACTTGACCGGCTGCTTGGCTCCATGTAGCCAGGGGCGTCTTGGGGCCATAAAAAACGGCACTTTGGAGTGAAGCCAACCAGCTACCACTTATTCGACCTCATTGAAAAGATACAATTTTAGCCGAAGGAAGAACACTTGAAACCATTTTTAATTTATCCAACCTTCAAAACTAAGCAAAGATAAGCCATCTAAGTTAATAATGACTATAAATATTTTCTGTTGAATATTTCAATTGGGTCTGGAAAGAATTTCCGTCATAATAAAGCGAAGACCGCGCTTGCAAAAATACTCTTGCCTTAAAATAAAGCTGCATGCTCATAATAAATTTAGCGATTCGAGAAACAAGTTTCAAGAAGGAGTATGAAGCAACTTGTAAAACAAAAAGGAAATAACAATAAAATTAAGAGAGGGTTACTCGATAATACTTACACTGTAATACAAGCGACTACGTAAGGACTGCGGTTTTCATCGATAATTTGCATTTAAGCGTTTGTTGTTAATTTTTATTATAAACGATAAAGCCTAAGGGTAAAAACTTGTAAATTATAAGTTCTAATCGTAATGTTATGTTATTTCCAAGGTATAAGTATAATTGAATGTTGGAATGCTGAAAAGTCAAAGAGTTATATTGTCACCAATACCAAATAAACCAAGAAAATGTAATGGTTTATTCTCTATATCCTTTAACTTAACAGACACCAAAATCTTTCAAAAAAAGATAATAGTAGGTTAAAGTCTATGCAAACGATGTCGCGGCCATTGCATCATTGATACATTCATTTTAGGGTATCAAGTGGTTGTTATGTATATTATAACAATTATTGTATTTTTATTGTTATGTATATTACAACACTACAATACAGAGATCTACTAGTACTTTAACGATGTCAGTTTCAATTGAAAAAATCTTGAATAATCATACGTTTTAATGTACTTTCAGCAACGACCCGAGAACAGAACTTCAAGCCTCCTTGTAACGAAACGAAGAACAAAGAATGTAAATGACACTTATCCGTACTTTGACATTTTCTCGTTTAATATATCACAAGTGTGATTCAGAAACAGGCCTTTTACATCTGTACAAAATATTTCAAAGGCGGATTATTTATATTTAAGATATTTCTTACTCGAAGTATTTCTTTATCCTAAGATTAAAATAACTGCAAAGGCTTTAAAAAACGAAGGGATTTCAGCTGAGGCTTCATAGAGATTTTTAATTTCAAACCCAGCGAATAGCCTCGTCTGGATTTTCCGGTCCGAGAGATACCAGTTCTAAAAATAGATTAATGCCTGCGAAATAAAGAGCTCAACATTTCATACCGCACTTGAACAATGTCGTTTTATTGTTTCACCTCTGTGAGAACGACTCGTATCTCGTTCTTCACACATCCACGCAAATGATTACTGCGTCCGAAATTCTGTTATTTAGCTAATTAAGCATGTAAGTGCGAGCAAGTGTAATACAATGGAGCCTTTCATTAACTGTTCTCGACTTCTCGGCTGGATGTTGTGTTGCATCTCGTTATAGCTCGTGTTACAAGCGGTCAAGTTCTCTCGATGTAATCTGATATCAAACATAATTAACCATTTTATTACTTGAAGTAAAACGGACGTATCGTAATTCGTCCGTATTAAGCCCTACGTCAATACACATTATTCTAACATGGTTAATTATATAGCATACATTAAAATATTCTTCTTGAACTTCAACTGGAATAACTAACAAATATATCAACGAGGCTGTTGATGAAAAACAAATTAAGAACACTGTTGATTCATTTTTGATTTATGTGCTTTTCTTTCGTGTAAAATCGTACATATTACTACATTTGACTTGTTTATAATTCATCTCGTGCCTGCTGGTGAGGGAGCCTGCCTGTGTCGAATAAAAATTGTTCTACATGTGTATCCACCTAATGGAATAAACTCATACTTACTGCATGTTCTCCTTAATAATATTTAGCAAGAAGTGGAACATTAGTCACAAATAAAAATGGCTATAATAAAAAGTATTTATAAACAATTGTAATCGCGTATTATAATAAATAGAAATATTTGAGTTTGGAATATACATAACATGGTTTAAATATTTAAAAAAAAATGCTATTATAATTTTTTTCAATAGCAACACTGATTACTTCTCTTGTTCAAGTAAACACATACGATTTTGCGCTTTTGTTTATCGAATTAAAACAATGAATGCACAGCCGATTCCCTCGATGAATTATGAATTCCAACGCTCATCGGAGACGTCGATTTCATTGAATATGGATTCGTCAGAATGAAATCACCGTTACAGATAAAAACAAAGGACAAAATTTGATGCACATAATTCATGGCGTTCAAAACACAATGGACACACGACGTATAAAACGTGTTCGAGGGACCTCCTTCGAAATTCCCCTCGCCAGCTAAATCTTATGGGGATCAAACAATAGCACATTTCCTGAGCCTACTACATAATGCTTTAGAAAACTTCCTATAATTTTGCTATTATTTCCTACTTAAGATTAAGATATAAATACTATGATAAAATAAGTTATTTTTATCACAAAGAAACAATAGGAGAACAATTCTATTTTACAAATATAACAAAATAATATACATTTTTTTGACCACAGTGAATATTCGAAGTCACATTTTATTTGAAACATTGTGACAGCAATTGGGTACACCGACGCAAACCGCATTCCCGTCGGATCTAGTTGGAATACAAAAATAAATGAAATAATTGTCTCAAAACGAGCGTGAAGGGGGTCCTATACAAAATAACGGACAAGCGTCCCAAAACGTGCTACAGGTAGACAATAATTGTCATCTAATTTACCACGTATAAAAAGTTTTCAAAATTAGTATTTCTTTAATTTTATCGATGGCCGAAACCTTTGTACCTACTTTGTAATACTTTTTTTTTGTTAAGCAGTAGAAAAATTCGAATTACTTTTGTAAAGAGTCGTCAAAAACATTTTGAAAAAAAAATGCTTACTTATACATGCCACAAACATTCGAAATTAACATTTTTTCTATTATTATATTTATACTAGAATAAAGTTATGACTGGAACATTGATCTAGTGCCTAGCATAAAAGGCTGAAAGTTTCTAACTTCCAATGTTACACTCCCATGAATGGAATAGTCGCCTTCCATGCCGTAACAAGCCGTTAAAAGGAAATAACCAGCAATAAAATACTTATTTTTACAACTATTATCATTATAATAATTTATGATTTATATTTGTGCGAATATATCGCATATATTTTTTGTAAAGTAAAAAAATGTATCGTCAGTAATCTATGCTTACCTAATGGATGAATTAAAAAAAATATTTTCATATTAGAAGACAAAATATAACACAGCGATTTTCGCCGTCTCCAATAACGAGAATCAAATACATAAATGAGCGAAGCTGAAGAATGCGGCCGGGCTGAATGTGTAAATTGTATCAATTAAGAAAATGTACCCCTCTAATGTATGAACGACGATTTAACAAAGGAACTGCTGTTTGTAACGTTCTTTATGTATCTTTGTGTTTTTTCTTTATTATTTTGCATGTAAGTTCACTACAAAGCGCAGATGAAATCGCACGACCCACATACTAGCCATTTTATGATATGTTTTAAACTATACTATATTTTCTTTCTACTTAAACAGTAAAATGTGAAGTATATTTTCTTCAATTACTTACCAATGTTAAGTGTATTCTACGAAGTTTTTTTTATATAGTGTCTTGAAAAGAAGACGTTAAAATATAAAGAGTGTAGATTTTGTAATTCACTTTAATATCTTCTGTTGAAAGTAGCTAACGCTTAGAAATTTTATTAACCGTCGCTAATCAGTCATTACCCTATAAACAATAAGACTTATCTTCACAAACAGTTTAGTTTCGTTTTAATCGTCGAATCGATTTCGTCGATTCGTCGAATTTTCTTTATTAATAAATAATTAGATTAAGAGTCCTCGTTCAAACGGTAACATTAAATATATCGGAATTACTAAAATACTATGACTAAATTTACTATTGCTGAATATATTTATCTTCCAATTTTAAGGTGTGATGATAACATACTTTTTTTCTAATTTATTTGACAGAAGTCATAGTATAAATATTACTTATATCATGTATACAATGAAAACAAATGAATGTTTGTCTGCTGAACATATACTAATCTCGAGGAAACGGTTATTATTAACTTATTCCAAACTATATTCACGCACACTTAATCACGAGATAAACAATCAACATTGATTAATTTCGACGTCTGAAAGCTTACGGAAGAATGTGTCGTCGACTATTCCATCAGAACTCCCAACTTAATCAATTTTCACTTCCTTGGTCCGAAGTTCGAGTCCCTAATTGTTGTCCCCTTTATTTATTCAAAGTAACATGATATGTCATCCACACCAATGCTTCCCGAGCGGATGTCATACTCGTTAATGTCAATATATGTTGCCCAAAGTAGGGACTTATTAACAGCTGAGTCATAGTATTTCACTAAACGAACGCATTTTGAGGGTATCACGAAATCGGGAATGTTCGTGTTGTAAATATATCAACGTTTGTTCCGTTTAAAATAACATTTAATAAAACATTTCTAACGTTCTTCGTGCTTTTAATCGCAAAGGGAATAATTTACAACTACCGTCGAAAATAAAAAATACTATAATGTACATATTTTATAGGCTTTTAAGTAAATTGAAACAAATGTATTTTATATATTTTAACACTTTCACAGCGTTCTTATAACACTTGTCACTAATGTTAGTGAGTAAATTTTATAGTTTACAGATAAGCATATACACTAATTTATTCTGCAGATAATTAAAAACTATACATATTTTTTTCGATTCAAAATATACAATTAAAAATAAAGTGACAAAAATTTTATTGAAGTTCAACATTTGAGGCTTAATTGTTCATACGACGAGATATTTAATTTTCAATTTCATCTTGACTTTAACCTACTATTATCTTTTTTTGAAAGATTTTGGTGTCTGTTAAGTTAAAGGATATAGAGAATAAACCACTACATTTTCTTGGTTTATTTGGTATTGGTGAAAATATAACTCTTTGACTTTTAACGCATTCCAACTTTCAATTATACTTAATTGATTCCCGTGTTATCATAAAAAATCAAAACAAAAAAAATTGACCGAAAGAATTTATAAATATTTTCTTTATAACGCCACTTACGGATGTTCATCATCCCCGGCTCTCGTCGAACAGTCGTAAACATGCCGCGCGATGACACATTAACACCTAAATGTTTTACTTAAAAACGCATAAAAATTTATGACTTTAATTTACATTTATGATACTTTTATAACATTTTATTAATTGTAAAGATAATTGATATTTAGTTTCAAGAAAGTAAGTCCCCTTGAAGACATTTTACTGGTGGTAAGGCTTTGTGCAAGCTCGTCTGGGTAGGTACCAGCCACACATCAGATATTCTACCGCAAAACAGCAGTACTTGGTATTGTTGTGTTCCGGTTTGAGTGGTGATTGAGCCTGTGTAATTACAGGCACAAGAGACATAACATCTTATTACCCAAGGTTGGTGGTATATGAGGGATGTAAGCGATGTTTAACATTTCTTACAATGTCTATGGGTGTTGGTGACCACTTACCATTAGGTGGTCATATGCTCGTTCGCCTACATATTCTGTAAAAAAAAAACATGACTCGGCAATTGTCTAACACTCATTCAGGTCAACTAATTTTCCTAACAGTAGAATATTTTCCTTAACATCATTTTTGAATTATAAACAGTAATGTACTTAAAAACACAGTGGCCCTTGTCCAGATTCAAACCCGTTACCATCATTTAAAACCTACGTGGTCTGTTCACTGTGCCCTGTCAGATAAGTGTGATTAACTCAAGTAAGCTTAAACTATAGATAAAGGAAGAAAAATGGTTTTTCATATAGTATAATAAAATTTACAGATAAACTCAGGATCATTTTTCAAAGTAACTAATAAAGTGAAATTCGAGCCTTTTCAAAGTTGTAATGGTATAATATTAAACCGAAATCAAAACTTTTATAATGTCCCCTGCGAACTAAACTTAACTTACTAAACGCTAACATAACATAACTTTTCAATTCCATAAATCATATCAATCATTTGAATCGCACTGCAAATAGCAAAACAAAGGCGAAGGGTGGTGGTTAATGGGCCAGTTTGTTCAGAGAACTTGAACTGAACACATTAATTTTAATAACAGTCAAAGTCAAGTGAGTTCCATTAATATTTATGGAAGTTTGACAATCACTCTATTTGCCCTTGCATTACCGATAACAATCTACGTCATTAACCCTATCGGCATTCCTTCAATGCAAGTGCAGTTGCAATTTTAGATATCAAACGAAATCAGACTTTATTACAAGAGTGAGAGAGTTCAATTTTAATCATTGATCCGATAATAGAAGCACCTAAAGTATAATAAACATATTGAAAGCACTGAAAGATGCAGAAATCTTGAAAGGTCATTAAACTCGCATTCGGGTTAAGCTTGGGTCGAGTGCTTATCAGTTGGCAAATAGCCAATGCGATGGCTTTATGCGATGACGTCACAGAAATCATATCGCTAGGGAGTTATTACTTTGAAGAGATCGGAAGTAGGTGCTCACGATTCTAGGTGGTGAAATGAATAACGTATTGATAGCTAGTTTATTTGCATTGTAACTATGACTCAAGTAAGGCATCAAAGAGCTACCGTTGCTGCTTTGCGGCACTGCTAATGAAATGTACTATAAAATTCAATGCAAAAAGAAATTCTATACAAGAAATAAAACTAGCAGTTTGTGTCTGTATAATATTTTTTGTTATAATAACTGAGGGGGAGATTACTATCGTTAGAGTTCTTAATCAAAATTATAATGAATATCAAAACATCTGTTATTACATACGTCATAAACAAAAATATTTTTGATTGGATTAATCGAACTCGACAAAGCACTTCGGCAGCAGAATATATTTATCTATAATATATAATCCAAACTATATCGAGACTTGCAGTTTTTAAAATATTTTTGATATATAATATAGTAATTTACTAAATATAATTGTCGTAATTTTTTATCAAACTTTTTTTATCTGTTAATTCGAATTTAAAAGATAATGTACATTTAAAGTAAGATTAATGTACAAGGTGTAAGACACATCTACTTACATAGGTACTTGTATATATAACGTACATGCATATAAATATGTATATATTACATTATTTTACTTATATCGCGCTTTTGTGATACATTTGTGGATCTGAATAACTTTCACCCGAATAAGTAATCTAGTACTAAATAATAATAATAAATAAATATCCTGGGACATTATTCACACACGGCCACCTGATCCCAAACTAAGCAGAGCTTGTACTATGGGAAACAGACAACTGATATACTACATATACTACTTCTTTTTTTGTAAATACCTACGTATATAGATAACTACACCCAGACTCAGGACAAACAGACATGTTCATGCACACAAATGTCTGTCCTTGGTGGGAATCGAACCCACGACCTACGGCGTGTAAGGCAAATGTCTCACCAAACAAACCAACCGGCTACTCTTTGAATACCATAACTGTTATTTTAAATAGTTAAGGTTTTTAAGTTATCTTAATCGCGTTCATATTATATTTGACAGCAATATCATTGTAAATAAGCATGGGTGAAAAGTTCATAACAAAAGTATTTAAATGTTTAAATCGACCATAAACACATATCCATACATTATGTGTATGTTTTTGCAAAAAAATATTATGTATTTATTAATTTGTGCTAAATGTAAGAATACCAATTCAAATTTTTGTTTGTCGTTTTATTTATTGTAAAAATGTTTTGTGAAAAACTGAAATATAGAATATTAATATTTTTTTAATACTATTAGTATATAAATCCGAACACTTTCATTTATCATTTAAGGTCAAGAAATTGAATATAAAAGAAATTATATGTATATAAAACAAGTGCAATATTATATTATTAAATTAAAACACACCTTCTTAAACTTTATTTGCCCTAAACCTAAAAAGCAAAAAGTATTGTAGCTATAGAGAATAGACAATTCTTATTTTTTATCATCGTTTGTGGTTCAAATGCGTATCGGTCACACGAATAAAATAGTGCAATAAAAATTTAATACAATTTTTCGAGGATTTGTTACCACATTCGACATACCGCTGTAACTTTATTGACATGTAACATGAAGCAGTAAAATTAACTAGAATATACATACATATATATGTATGTACATAAATGTTACATACATGTAATATATATATTTATTATTTGGAAAAAAACTATTTGAACTTGAGGTATTTAATAAAACAATGGAAGTTATAACGGTGTTCCCATCGTATAGTAAATATGACAATAATTAAAAAATAAAATATAATTAAATATTAATATTGTAATTCAAATTTCTTACGTTGTATTATTAATTGTTATCCTCTTGGGTGTGCTTGAAGAAATCCCTTTGAAAGAAACATGCCTTTTATGCATTATCTTTAAAAAAAAGACAATTATTTCATGTTAAATACAATTATTCCGCCACGACAGTAAAGTGTATGTCAAAAGTCTAACGGCCGAATACTGAAACGTCATTCAAATATTGAGCGCAACTTAATTATTTGAGACGCCGTTAATTAAAAATTTATAGTAAGTATGCGAAATTTGAAATTAACGCCGTCTCAAATAATCGAGTTGCGCTTAATATTGGATGACGTTTCAGTGTTCGGCCGTAAGTTTGCGTATAACATAAAAAAAAAACATAAAAAGTTGTCCCAACGAATGGGGCTTAATACATAATACTGTTTAAATTATGACCGTTCATCACGCGAGTGAAGTGGCTTTCTGAGAAGCCTTCAGTTCGCTAGCAGCGACGAGATTAATGTCATTTATCTACATAAAACGTGATATTAATTTTAATATTTTCATTCATAATTTGTATCATACCTACCTACATTTTTATCAAAACGAAAACCAGGGAATAATCCAGGTGTTTTTCTCCGTTATAATTAGAAGCGCTGAATGATAACAATATCGTCACTTAATGATTGACATTTAAAGGTTACTAATTTTGTAATTATGAAAGTATGTATCCATATATTATATATTTGTAACTATAGCAAGTTTGGACGACAAGAAGTCAGTTTTTTAGATTATGTCGTAGAAGAGAATATTTAAAACAAATCGAATGTAAATAAAAAATATGCTTCATACATTAAAATTTTAGAGATTGCACTATCGCGATTCCTTACCTACCCAGACGAGCTTGCACAAAGCTCTACCACCGAGTAAAATGCTTATACTCTTCTTATTTTTTAGAAAAAAAATCATCATTTGTTAATATTATTAATGTCACCCAATATGTTGTATGTAAATTTACGTGTAAATAATTAATTATTCATTCGATCGTTATTTCGTTCAGTAAGGCTCAAGTCAGTCAATCATTCGTGTTCTTACCTTAAACGTTTGTTTCGTCTATTTATAAAGTACAAGCACACTGCACTCCGGGCGCTTTGGTTAATGTTTAAACTCAATTAAACGAACCTTCAGTAAATTTTGTGGCCAGCTCAGTTTATCAGACCACTTATGTACTGAAATAGCTGCGGTTAAGACGCTAATGAATCAATATTATGATCCAATAATTATTTACATTCGAAGAACGTTTATTGGTTGTGTTCAATTTTATATTATATTTTTATTTATATTCTTTGTATTGTTTACAAAAATACAAAAATGAAAGTGTTATTTCAATTTTTTATTTTCTATTAGCATTACTCTTATTTGCTAGAAGGATCTATCAGTCTACTTCAGAGAAACTCGGAATTTTCATATTTATTAACTACAATAACATATATTGTGAAAAATTGTAAATAGATGGTAATCGAGATATGCTGGTTTTCTAAGTAGGTAATTTACCAAATTCAAATAGAATTTTACACAATTTTTGAATCGTCATTTCACGGGATTATATTAATCGTAAAGCTACTGCCGGTTCTAAATTTAGAATCTACCTAGAAGAACCGGCAAGAAAATCACTAGTTACTATTATTCATCAATTATTATATACTGTCTAGATATCAATGAATACTAGCTTAAATAACGCGTTATTGATTAGCATTTTTTCAAATTGGAAAAGTTATAATAGAAATATCTGCGGATATGTTTACTATAGAAACGAATATCTAGAAATCGATTTTATGTATTAATTCGTTTACGAGTTACAGCAAATGAAAGAGATAGCTAATATTAATGATTTATAAACATTTAACATTTTTAATTTACGTAAATATAATCGATCAATCATACTCGCGTGTTTCATCGTAAAACCGCCGATAGATCGCAATTTAAGATAACGAACATTAAAAACAGAACGTAACATGTAGCTGAAATACTGCACTACTTTATTGCGATAATAAATTCCACGCCGTTCGTATTTTCATTTTATATCATCATCACGTGACTATCTACCGCAATGTTTCCGACCTATTCTGAAATTTTATGATTTAAAGCCAACTGTATTCAAAGAGCATTGAGAACGAAAATTAAAAAAAAAATGTCGATGTTCCGCTTTATACTTGTATTTATCACGTTAATTTTATCTCTAGGCAGATTACAAAACTGAACAATAACAACGGATCATATATATATATCAAAAGGGAAATTAGTTGATCGAATAAAACGTTCTTCTTCTTATATATCTTAGAAAATAAATATATTTTATTCAGTAGTAAATTCTAAAACAATATATTTTAAAATTTAAAGAATGTGTGTTTTATAAATAATATATTGTATGTAAATACAATATTCCGCTAACGGTATCATGCAAAAAATATGTTAGATTTGCATTAAAAACAATTAAAATTATCATAATTTGTTTCTTTAATGATTTTTTTTATTACAAATATAATTCTAAATCTAGAAATTTAAGTACCGTTATGTTAAAATAATATTTCGTTTCATACCTATTAGAATCGTTTATATTTTAATATTCTGTTATTAATTCGAAGGTAAATCAATCTATTTATTTTATTTATTATTCAATTTTATAGGTGGCATAGGTGGGACGATCATATGGGCCACCTGATGGTAAGCGGTCACCCACGCCCATAGACGTATGGTATCCATTGCTTACGTAGCCAATGCGCCACCAACCTTGGGAACTAAGATGTTATGTCCCTTGTGGCTGTAATTACACTGGCTCACTCACCCTTCAAACCGGAACACAACAAAAACAAGTAGTGCTGTTTTGCGGTAGAATATCTGATGATTGGGTGGCTAACCTACCCAGACGAACAAAATATTTTTTTATTTATAATAAACATTTATGTATACTTAATTTTATGTTAACATAAATAATCACCTAGAATAGTCATTAGATTACAAGAAAGAAACCAATATACATAACACATAAACGTATATGGTATTCACATAACGAAAGTACACAATATGCGCAACAAACAAACGTTTAACTCAATATGCAACGGTTTCCAAGCTAATAACAATCCCGTGCAGAACTGACGCTTGAACAATGACCTGGACAGCAAAAATCTAGATTGTAAGCAGCATGAAATCATTAGCTGAGTACAATTACTGCGGACAATGGTGAGAAAGTGCTTCGAGAATGAAATTCACGGCTTCGTGGGAAAATTAATGCAAATCCCATTTTCTCTAACTTTTTGTTGATTGTCTATGCTTTTATTGCTCCGCTATTACGCCTTTTAACGATATCTATTAAGATATTTCGTAATATTATATTTCACACAATCATAATTTCTTTGTTATAATAAATTAAAAAAAAATCTTTTTAAATTAGTTTCTATATTCACTCCCGAAAACTTCTAAATTCCAATGATAAAAAATACTAGAAATATGCCACTTAAAAAGAAAATAATACTCATAAATGTTTTGTTTATCGTGATTATTATTTAAAATAAGAAATAATGTGTCAATTATTCCGTGTTTGTTTTAATCAATGAATTATGCAAACTTTAATCCAATCACATTATAGAAATAACGGTCGTAAAGTATTCTTATTTATTTTCATTAAAACCGTTATAAATAAAATAACGTTATAAATGAATTAAGTTACCGTATAATATACCTGATATACTGGTGAATATAAAGTGTGGAATGATGCTATTTTCTGAAATATTTGATAACTTGATAAAAAAATTAATCAAAGCCTTTTGTACTTTTTTCAAATACGCACGACTGCGTTTCCCTTGCAATAAAGGTAGAATTTAATAATGCTCCACCTTTCCCTCTTTCATTAAGTGTCATGCTGTAAATTTTAACATCTTTAATAAGGTCACTATCAGAGAAGGTTAAATATAAATAAAAAACTATAAATATTTACTACAAGCACTAAGAATCACTTCAAATGAAAATACGCATGAACTGATTATGAAAAAAGAGATGACTTAAATTGAACTTACAACAGGACAATATTTTCAATATTCCAGTGAGTCCCACATACGTTAAATCGTTTTTACAGCGATATCAAAAAAGGCACATTTTTTTAACGTTATAGTACGAGTGTCACTAACAATAAAACGATTTACATGAAAATATTGATCGTAGATAATTCTCATGAATACAAATTATTCATAACAACAAAAACTTTACACAAACGTTACGTAACAGATAATCAATAATTCAGAGACGCGTGTCAAAAATACATACACAAAGAGGTCGGTAAACATGAGGCTGTATTCATGTCTTTGAAAGCCAGCTACGCACCAAGTCCCATAGAAATGAAACTTTGCCGTGTAATAGGATATTAATAGACTGTCACAAAACGTGGCCTTACAAATATGTTAACACTAAGTATAAAAGTGTACCAGATAACATTTTTTTGCATATATTTTTTCTAAGCAAGGATGTCAAGTTTATTTGTACGGGTAATACTTGAAGTAAACGATATACATATGTGGATACCATATTTCTTTTTAGTTTTTTATCAACATTTTTACTCCACATAGATAAGATTTGCTTGAGTAGGAGATAAAATTAGTAGTACATCGCTACTGTTAATGAAAAAGGTCCGCCGACTGTTAACATAAAAAAAATTGGTTGCCTGTAAAGTCGGTATACGGGCGAAAGTTTTACGTGACAACGACTTTGAGTGGTAAAATAATTTTAATGCCTTTCACTTTTTATGTCTGTCTCTCTCGCTCTTAGGCGGGCTAACCATGCCCGAGTGGAAGGGACGCGTGCCTCTCACTCGCTCTCATTGTGAGCGCATAACGTGAGCGGAGCGTAACGCAGTTTCTTGAAGTGTCACCCGGCAAACCAATTTATAAGACGTTGTCACGTCAAAAGTTAGAATTTCAAACTGACTCATATTATGTTCCTTTTTTTTAAATATAGGTATTGCTCTACGCTAAGCTAAAATTAGAAATTATGGGAAAATAAGGTAGACAAATATCACCATTATACGTATAACTAAGGAAATAATATGCAAATACATCAGTAACATATCATATACACAAATAATTTGAATTCAAATACCGACTTCTAAAATAAAAGAAGATTATAATAATTCGATTAAATTTGTATGAGTGATTTCTTCGCCTAGATAGTTCGAGAGTGTAACAGAGATTAAGTAGTGGAATCTTTACTTTTAGAGTATATTTATTATACATAATATATAGTTAAATATTTTGATAGGCAGCCGCGTAAATTGAAACCAAAAAAAAAATTCTTGATGATCAAAAAGATATTCCTCTTTAGTCTTATTTAAGGTATTATCGTTATATAAATAGCACACAATTCAAATACAAATTCTCACAAGTATTTGATCATTACATTGTAATTCTGCATTTATCATCGAGTATTTTACACGAAAAAAAAAAAATT
Source organism: Nymphalis c-album (assembly GCA_963151315.1). Lineage (NCBI taxonomy): Eukaryota > Metazoa > Arthropoda > Insecta > Lepidoptera > Nymphalidae > Nymphalis > Nymphalis c-album. The sequence goes on from OY720601.1 coordinate 7,578,165, forward strand.
ACAGCAAAAAAATTGTACAGCCCATTACTTAACTTGTTGCATTAATCCGTATCGAGTATGCAAAAGAACATGTGTATATTATAATCGAGATCAGAACACCCCGTCAAGGTCCACGGACGCCCGGTCGTCAATCCGGTCCTAGCCGACACACTCTGTTTCCTATAATACCCGTTGCTTGAATGTAGCCGTTTGTGAAACTCGGACATGTGAGGTAAAAGAAACAAAATATAACAACAATACCAAATTCAGTGTTTTTTGTTTTCGTTTTAAAATATAAATAGGCAAAGATCAAACAGTTAAGTACCTTCTTTATTTGACTTTTATTTATTTCTTATTCGTGGATATTAACGAGCCTTAGAGTTATAATTAAAAATAAGACTAGAAAACCGTCCAAATTAATATGTGTTTATCTCAAATGTATATTAGTAACATTTATGATCCATACTAATGCTATAAAAGCGAAAGTAACTATCTGTCCGATTTGGATGAAATTTATTATGAAGACAGCTTGAGCCCCAAGGAAGGAAAAAGGCATGTATTTTTTTAACCTAATACCTGCCGTCCTTCCTAACCCACTAACTAACTAATTAACTATACATTCGCAGATAACACTTACAAAAGCTATATTGCTAAGAGAGTTACCTCCAAACAACCTAAGGGTAAAGCAGTTTACATAGTAACGGCGGCTTTGAGTTATATATTTAAAGCTATTATGAAACAAAATATATATAGTTACATTTAACGTAATATATCGTCATAATGTGAGCAGGAAAGACAATCACAAAATATAATAAAAATAAAAAATATTTATTTTTTATTTTTAAGATTCAAAAGCAACGTTACTTTCTTTTAAGCAAATAAATAATATACTACAATTGATATAATGTCATGATTGTGTACTATTATTATATATTATTAAAGTAAATTCTGCTTAAACATATAATCAACGGACACTAAATGGATAGGTAGGTACCAGTTGTCGTGTGCTATAATTTTGTAGAAACGATATGTATTCATTAATAGTATGTGAAAGCCAAAATGGCGCACATCGGCTTGAACAAGTGAGTCTTAACCGAAGGTTACGGGTTCAAACCCGGGCTAGGCATGAGTGCCGTGCTCCAATCATGTACTCAATTTGTGTTTCTAATTAATCTCATACTCGGCTGTGAAGTAAACCATCGTAAATAAACTTTTTATTAGAACAGTGTGATGGAATAAACCCCAAACCATCTCCACCAGGATCATGGCCCAAGTGTGTGACTGTTATAGGCTTTTACTTTATTATGTTAAAATGTTACAATAATTAATTGTTGCTCATAGATTTCATTTCATAAAATTAATTTCAATGTCAATTCGTGATATGTTCCTGTTAAGCGAATCATATTGAAATCCCGTGATTCGAATTTTAAATCCTAAAGTCATAAAAATTTATAAGGTTCACGTTCAGTTTTTGATTGATTGCAAGGCTATTATTTGATCTATCAGTGTGCCACTTTCGAACTGACTTTGAACAATTTATGCATAAATTGCCAATTTAGAGTACATTCAGTCTATAGTTTAAATAATACAATACCAACATTAATATAAAGTTGTTCGAAATTTTGAAAGCAGCTTTCAATTAAAATCTTTTAATACCACTTCCTTCTTCCTTTCTTGTATTCATTAGTAAAGGAAACTAATTTGAGTTTCGTTTTAATTATAATTTCAATACCTTTTGTACATTAGATTACTTTTTCCTAAAAATAAAATTATGTGTATATTTTAGATTTTTGATTAAGGTTCAAAATATCAGAGATATTCATTTTTAAAACTAAATAAACATTTTATATTTACATATTTAAAAATATAAATTTATAAAAGCCCTATTTGATTCACATATATAATACCCACACTACATATATTAGAAACAACGTGTCAGGTTTATAGTTTAAATAATAATTCCGTTTAAATTGAAAACATGTGTTTCGTTGTGTTTAATTTACATTTGCAACAGTTCAATGAACTCTCTGGAAACCACTACCACATTTACGTTTTGACTATTAAAAATTTTTGAGCATACTTAAATATTATTTGTTTTAGCTATTTCTAACACAGACCTATGTTTAAAAACGTTGGTTTGAAAACAAATGTTTGTTAACGAAAGTTCAAATTAAAACAGCGAATCCAACCTGTCCGTTACACTCCGCTGCCTGTATCGAAGGGAACTATCCCGGGTAAAAAAAATTAAACGGGCTTACAAAGCCAACCTTTGAATTTAGAATGCTTTTAAATATTAAGCAAAAGTTAATTGTGTTATATTATATATAAATTATGATTAGGGCAAGATAATACGTTAAATTACAAAAAACTGCTTAGTTTTAAGAAATTTAATCGTTAAATAAATATGACATGACATCGTTTATATAGAAACTGGCAGCCATTTCACACTGGCATTTGTAGTTTATTAAAAAGAAACAATAGTTTCTAATTTCTAAACAATATAAAAAATATTTTGTAAATAAAAATCAACTTAAACATTTATTTTTTGAATATTAGCGACATTTAAAAAATAAAGTAAAAACGTTTTCCAGAGCCTGAATCTTTGATATGCCACCGGTTAATTACGGGCTAAAAAAAGCACGTCTGACAGTGAAACGGCGGGAAAATTCGCGACGCTCCTCCCGTCAAACCGGTCGGAAGAGCGACAGTGGCGCCACCGGTTATAAGGAATGCAAGATGTAAAAGCAACATCCATTTATAATAAGGAAACGGAAACTTGGATCGGATAGCATTGATAGATACATCGGATGTGTACTAGAGATATCGAGAGATACGCACTAATAAGTAGGACAGTCATGAAAGTAAGATTAATTATTTATTTCAATTTCAAATATAGATTTTATAATATACCTACATATAAGTATTTCCGTGTTGATTTAAAACCTGTTAGTTTTTGGTCAAAAAATATATATTTTTTAGTGTTTCGTGAAGGCTATATATGTATTAATAAGTGATTGTTCATGGTTTAAACACGTTTCAGTATTTCTTTAATAAATTCTCAAGGGCAACACTTAACAATATATAGTCGGGTATTTTAAATGACATTTGAATAGCGTTTAGTGACTTTTTCTTGTTCTTGTTTGAGTCGAAATATTATCTGAATATAATCGATATAGTTGACAATTGTGAAATTAATGTATATGGCCCACTGTTGGGATAAGGCCGAATTTAAATTTGATACGATGATTTGTAGAAGTAGTGATATAGTTGAAACCCATAATCTTCAGTTAAGATATTCATGTTCTAGCCATTGACTCATCTCGGCTCTCAGTCTCGCTTCCATTATATGACACAACATTTTAATTTATATGACAGGTAATTATAATCAATATATTACATACAGTTATAAGTTCTACTTGGTGGTAAGGCTTTGTGCAAGCTCGTCTGGGTAGGTACCACCCACTCATCAGATATTCTGCCACAAAACAGCAGTACTCGGTATTGCTGTGTTCCGGTTTGAAGGGTGAGTGAGCCAGTGTAATTACAGGCACAAGGGACATAACATTTTAGTTCCCAAGGTTGGTGGCGCATTGGCGATGTAAGCGATGGTTAACATTTCTTACAATGCCCTTGTCAGGTGGCCCATGTGCTCGTCCGCCTTCCTATACAATAAAAAAAATATATATCTCACATATATAGTTGTAATGATACACGCTGTTTGGGGACTACCTGCTCTAAGAGATAACATATCTTATCAGCAGTGACGGTACGAACAGTTACGTTTCGTATTAGTAATGCTATATTATAAAAAAACATTGTAATCGTGAATGAAAAACATCCGTTTGGCAAACATCCTTTTGTTACCAAATGTCTGATGAATAACTTGAATAAATTTACTAAAAAAGTTACACAGACATATGAAAATAAGTTGGCGTCAATTTTTCAATTGTTTGTACCAATCCAAGGATCAGCCCGTGAATTTCTCACAGCGAGTGAAAAAAGCTGCTTTCCGAAGAAAAAATCTCTTGGAACTTAAAACTAATTCCACCATGTTGTCGCGAACGGGTGAATATCAAATGGGCTAATTGAATTAGACAAATGTTAATTTCGTTATTATGCTTTCATCATTAAATATATAAAGAGATACTAAAAAAAATAAGTGGTACCCGTTCGAATTTGAACCGGGAATATTGTTTTAGGATCCACATGTCCACAACCTATCCACTGAGCTTATTTGGCTCTTACTCCTTTTTTTATATCAACTAAAGTGTAACTTTTTTAATTTGTACCTGAAAGAATTCAAACTAGGTCAATAAAAACATTCGTCCATTTCTCTATATTCATACTTAAGGTAAAACAAATGTACGACTCATAGTGATTCATTATGATAAAATAATTTGTGAATTATGAGAGCTCATCTTGTGAGAGGTTAACTCTCACACGAAGAACATTTTATAATATTTTCGACCGGTAAACTCATGATGTCACGTAATATAAAACTGCCTTTACGTGCTAACATGATCCATATATGTAGTTTACGTGTGATTCATCGCTTTGACCCACATCACGCCTTTCTTAGTGTTTAGATAAAATGCTGTGATTACCATGACATGAACTTAAAGACGTGACAGTAAGAAAAATGTCATATGTCTTCCTACACATGTTGACTTATAACTGTATGTATTTCATTATAAAATAATTTACTCACACTTTTTTACTTGATAAAGTAATTAAGAATCCTAAAAGAAATATTCTAAAACTAGCAGCTTAGTTCTAAATTAAATTTAAAAGTATGGACAATAATTTAATAAGCGAAGAATGATGCGATATACACTTGTGCAAAGTTATATTGATTGACAGTCATTGGTCCGATTTGACGAAAAATATTCATTGACGATTCAATTCGATTTCAAAGCTAGATCAACCAAGACGTTGACAATACTCCAAAAAATAAATTATATGACATTATTTTACATTAAAACATTCAAAGTATTATAATAGTTAAATTAATTTTATCATAAATACCAGATGACGTAACAAAGTCAGATAGATTCGTTGAAATTGAAATGCAGTGCAGAAATACACATTATGATTAGGAATGAAACAGAGCCCTGAAACACATGGAAATGGTATTCGTTATTATAACTGATCAGAGGTGTTGAGATGAGTAATAATAACATTATAACTGCTTTCGCTCTTGCATAATCACTTGCATTTGATCCCAGATAGCTATTTGTGTTCAGGAAGCTGCGCTAACCATTATAGTAGGTAGAGTTACCCGGCTAATTCATTGAGCTCCCAACATTGAATTATCGACTTCGCAATAATACTAAGGCTGCGTGGTATTTAGCAAACTAAACTTTACAAATTAAGATTATATTATGCACTTACTAAATAACCATAATAACAGATAAAACTTGAATTTAAATCGTTGAAAATTTATCATTGTGGATTTCAATTAGGGAACACGGTAGAGTTTGAATGAGGTTTAATAATTTCGAATTCAATGTAGTCTGGTTCTACACATGAAATAATTATTACAAAAAAAAACTAAAGCTTAAGTTAACCAAACGGTTGAGACAATCATGTGCTAAGAAAATCTATCATAACTAGTATAAATTGCAATAAAAATCATCGGAGTTAAAAATGTCACCAAAACATAATAAAATATAAAAGAACAATTATTATTTAAAACGCAAAATATAGCATATCAAGGTTTGTTGCAGTGAAAGGACAAATTATATCTTTTACGATCGTTAGCGGTCATAATAGTTAAGATATAATCTTAACCGTATGAGAAAGTTCTGGATATCATTTAGGGTGGAATAATCTTCTAACTTTTGCTGTTCTTGTAATAAGAAGTGATGATGACCGCGTAAAGAGACTACACACTCATATAGCAATCTCGCAGTTAACGCGCTTAAATGACGGGGATAATGACACGGCAGATGTGTTAAATTTGTTTAAATTGTTAGGAATGTATGTAGATTAATAGACGCCGTTATAAACTAAGTAATATATTACAGTTTAAAGTAGGTATATCTTTATTCTCTTTTTCTTTTCGTATCAAAATTTATTTATTTAAATTTGACGAAAATCTTGAATTCACACACTGATTCTCAACTGATTCGACTAAGATTTAAGTTGACGAGCCGGTTGGCGTGGTTGGTAGATACCCTGCCTTTCGCGCCGCAGGTCGTGGGTTCGATTCCCACCCAGGACAAACATTTGTGTGCATGAACATGTCTGTTTGTCCTGAGTCTGGGTGTAATTATCTATATAAGTATGTATTTACAAAAGAAAAAGTAGTATATGTAGTATATCAGTTGTCTGGTTTCCATAACACAAGCTCTGCTTAGTTTGGGATCAGATGGCCGTGTGTGAATAATGTCCCAGAATATTATTATTATTATTATTATTATTATTATTATTTCTTTTAAAAACAATGGATGCTTGATTTTAAATTTTCTTTTAAAAAAATATAATTAGAATACATTTTGGAATCTGATTTTATATCTGTGGCTATACTGTAGCGATTTCGTATCTATCTGATTATAATAGCTTAAACTTAAATACTCAGAGATTTAAAATTTGGTAGAGACATTTTTGCAATGTAAAGTCTCGCACTAAGGAAATTAACTTATAAGAAAATAAACTTTGCTAAATATTTTATTTTAAGAGTCGATTTGATCGATCGTTTTAAATGCTTTTTAAACACATCAAGACGACGACGAATTCAATGTTTGAACTGTCAGTTATTTTGTGTATTACATAATTATTTAGTTCCATTGCGTAACAAATGAAAGACATTTCTTTGTATTTTTGTCTTTTATTCGTTTTGTTTTGCACGAAGAAGCCATTGTCCCGATTAAACACACTTTACGTTTTTAACCGACTTCAAAAAAAGGAGGAGGTTATCAATTCGTCTGTATGTTTTTTTTAAGGTTATTAATTCTCTGGTTTTATTATAAATTACTAAACTTCTTTGTCGGCGTCGAAATAGTAAAGATTGATACAGGTGCGAATTATGACGAAAAGGTAATACACAGTTTACAGCAATTTACGCTACATGGAACCATATATTTTCAGATAATCCCGAATACTCCCGATATTCAAATTACTTCAAAAAATACTAAGGTCTTTGCAAAGGTTTTGACGTTAATAGGCTAGTATAATAAAAAATAAAAACAGATTTTATTTATTTTAATTATTTATATTTCATTGCTAAGAATAATTATACAAACGTTAATTTTATTTGTATTATACTGAATATATTGAATTATAATTAAACTAGTACTGCAGAATTGCATTTAAAAGAATTAACATTTGATCGAATCAACGCCGTTTCAGTGTGAAAGTAACGCATGAACGCACCCAGAATTAATGTGGCAGAATTCTCAGTTGTTCCAGGAAGGTTGGTTTCCGCCATTTTACTTTTTTAACGTTCGCCAGATAACGGGCAACGGTTTTTGCAACCGCACCTGCTAACTTTCTCGTGGAAAATAAAGAAATGTAACAATCGGTACTTTTAAAAATACAAACTGTACTAGTTCCTTGCTAAAGAAATAAATGCTGTTAACATTGATATACTATATGACTGTGTAGCTTATACCGTCTATTTTTCAATCTCTGTAAATATTAGTTCATTGTTTGAAGAAAGTTACACTTTTACTCACTATTTAGCATATATAATAAAGATGCGATTAAGGATTGGTATGTTTTTTATATATTTTACAAATAGAGCATGGATTTAAGTTATTACAATAAACTAATAACCAAAATAATAGTGTTCTATTCAAAAATATATGTATCACGCACACAAAAATACTACTTACTATAAACATAACCTCGAAATATTCATTTGAATGATTCATAATCGTACCTGTGTATTGCCAACTTAATAAAATACAAATCATGAAGATAAAAAAGTCAATTATCGTATATACGTTAACTTATATTTTCCAATTTAGAAAATCTAATAAGAAACTTGTTAAATAAGGATGTTATTCGATACTTTTAAACTAACTTACCTGTTATTATAGCGAACAAAACCGCCAAAGCCGCCACACCTGTCGCTCTTGCCCGGTGGGACCTCATCTTGTCTCTTTTTAACACGCGACTTGAATGCGTTCTTATAAACAAGAATAAAACAACATAAAATTTAAACTCTGCGTCTTCAACGGTATTTGTCTTTTATTTCAAAACATTAAACAATTTCACTTGCGTTATTTAACACCAACGCGAACCGTATCGTGATATAAAGATAAAGAGATTCACAAAATACACTTATAAATGTTTTTTCTAACTTTTCGAAATAGGTCTGAAAAAATGTCTTTTTAACGATTCACTTGAGTTCATCGTGATATTTTCCTGTTATGCGATTTTAGGAAGAATTGGAAGTGTAAAACTTGTTTCGTCAAATGAATTCAGATGCAACGTTAGGCGAGCGTGCGTCCGTTCCCTACGGCTGCGGAGGACATACTATCGCGGGCTCGCGACGTGGGCGACATAGAGTCGTGTCGACAGATCGGAGAACTAGCCGGCGTCAGTCGTTGGTCGTTGGCTCGATAGCAATGCGTGACGCTAGGATCAAAACTAGTCCTTCGTTGTTTGTTATTTATCGTCCAAAGATTGAGGAATCTCATGCGTGAGGAATTTCAATGTGATTTGATGGTTGTTTTTTAGGTCAGCGTTATATTTTATTTATGCTCTTTTTAACATCACGAATGCAATAAATATACTACCATAGTTAAATCCTGAGTGTGCTCTATGTCATTGAATTCTTTATTTACCAGAATAAAAACCAGAAGCGTCAATAATTACCGCCTGCGTAGAAACTATTAATAAACTTATATGCCATACATAAATTATTTTATACCAACAGTTGGGGTTTTTTTTACCTAGGAATATGTCTTGGTTAGTGCCTGATATCATAGTAAATAAGCATCTAAATTCAAAATCTTTATTTAATATAAAAGTATTACTTCTTTATTGTCAAAACTCTACCATCGCACCGAAGGTAGAGTTCTTATATTACATTGTTCTACATTGAATATTAAAGTATTTTAATTTCTACTGCCAATTCTCAATTGATACTTGTTATCTTGTATATAGTCTTTGAATTATAAGACTGATGTTTGGTCTTCATAAATATAATCACATTTTCGAACTTCGTAAAAAGTATCAGGTAGTGCCAATTTGTTCCCGCTGTAATACTCATATTAGACTCATATTCTCCAATTTTTCTATCTCTTACCTCCAATTAAAAAAACGTTTCACAATTGTAAGCAAACAAAATATACAAACGTAAACTCTTACGTTACATTAACGTTTGTAAATGCTTTTTGTTCAAACTATTCATCAGGCACTCTCTCGAGAAGCAAGATATGCACAAAAACTTGTTTCGTTTAAGAAATTCATAAAACAACGCTGTCTCAGCCCTTTAGCTGCACTTTCTAGCTCTCAAGTGTTTTTAGTATCGACTTACTTCAAATAAAATGTGTAGTTGAATGTTTATAAAGTCATGTCGTGATTTATTTTTAATGTAAATATAATGCACTTTATACGCCACCTCTATCGATCTCTTTATCTTTCCTCTGCCTTTAATGTTGCCTTGAAGAGATGTCACAGCGCTGTCATAGTGACTCCTTCGCCTTGTACGTCTTTCTAGTATGTATTTACGTTTAATTTTTTATATGTATCCACTAAAAAACTATATTTTATTAATACGATGTTTTAGTGAACTGAACAGAATTGTTCGCATATAAAATTAGCTAATACTCGCCCACTTCCCTCGTAAATTAAACATTGCTTGTTAGCTATGAATTGGTCGTTTAATTAATTAAAAAGTGCTACTGTTCCGTTCAACTTTTATGCCTAATTTATATCCGTTAACATAACAACCTTTCACATTTATAATATTAACAAGTAACACAAGGAAGGAAATATATATAATACGTAATTAAATAACGGTGATATAATTTTCGTTTCATTATGACTAATCCTCTCCACGAGACGGCCTCTGAGTCACCAGTTCATTGCCTAATTGTACCATAACTCGTAAATTATAGACAGCGGACGCCCTATAAATTCCATCCATTTAATTATATCATAATCAATACCCTAATAATTAATACAGTTGTTAGTATAATGACGATAATCAATGGCTTGATAAGTATAACACGAATCGATGATTATCAGTTTTGTTGTGTAAAATATTGTAAGTATTTAACGAACTTCAGAAATGGAGGAGGTTAAGTCGGGATCACATCTGCGTCTCTATGTCTTCATCAGTCACAAAATATTTTTGTGAGTGTGTGTCTATTAATTAGTTTAATTCACAGACGCATATTTTTAATATGCTTAACACGTTAGAAAAATATAATTAATATTGTTGATAATATTGTAAATTGAATATTTAATTAATTGACATCTTTGACTAACTTTAAAAGATTTTCTATCTCCCCTGTGTATAAAGAAGCGCAAAAAATGATATTGAAAATTAAAATTTGATATAAAACATGCTTTATATTGTCAATATTCTCTAAAGTAAGAACTATGTTGCAAATTATTATCCTGCCTCTTTAACGAAACCGGTTTATTCACATTTCGTCGTAATATAACAACAAAAACTTTGTTGCTTGTATATAGTCTGCACTCCTGCGTTGTAATTATATTTTTTACAAACAAATATATGAAGTAAATTTAAAAAATATTATCTTCATTTGCACGGATAATAATTATAGTATAGTAAGCTAGTACTTAATTTATCAATTCTGTGCAATGCCGTATTATTACTTTTTTAAACAATACTGTATCAAAACTAATGAGCGATTATGTCACGAAAGTCAAATAGACGGATAAACTTCAATACAGTTATACTTAGTACAATGTAAATTGCACGTACAACTTCGATATATAAATAAAATATCAACTATAATAACGCCAATAATCGTTCATGTATTTCTCTGAAGTCAAATTTTGATATAATTATTTCATTCTACTTATTTTTAATAATTTTATCCTCCATATTTTGAGTGATACATTCTTATCTATTCAACTATTTTCAACCAATCTTGCAGTAACGCATTGAAATAATCTTCAACTCTTCACCGTAACAGGATAAAGGCTTTTACTTACCTGTACCGGGACAGTCTTACTATAACTGATTATTACCTTTTTATATATATTTCCTTTTTATTGATATGCATTTTTCAGAACTACGAGTAACTTGCATATAAAAGAATGACACACTGCAGCTCTGTATGGAAATACTTGCATAGTTGTCAAGTTATTTGAATCTCTAGTGAGAAACCTATTCCTCTAGACAATATTGCTAGTCTTCCCAGTGTCATTTGTAGTTTCATGAATACCCAAGTACACTTGATTCGCTTTTAGCCATACATCTGTATCATTGTGGCTTTTAATATTTTATTACTAATATCATGTTTTATTTTTATACACTATGCTAACCGCGATATGTTCTATTTAATTGTATATAGAAATTACTTTACATTTTTGTTAAGTTCTCTCCTTCTGATTTTCTTAGGGGAGGAGGTGCAAGTGCTAGAGATAAAATGTACGTACCAAATTTCATCAAAATCGGTTCAGCAGTTTAGCAGTGATACGTAACAGCCAGTATAACATTCTAAATTAATTTATTTTAATAAAAACATATTAGAAAAAACTAAGTTCTAAGTCGTAAATTTTTTTCTACACGTAGAGTTAAGCACGTTACATTTTTAATTTCACTTCGTAAAATACAAATGCCTAAATAATGTATCCTTACAATATATAATATCGTACTTTGAATAAATAATATCGTAACTTTTAATATAAATTCAACGCAATTTTCAATACGTTAACTCTTACCAGGGTAAATCTAATAAATGATTAAAAAAACTTTACAAATAAGTAGACAATTGTTCGTTTGACTGTACATTTCGTTCTATTTCCCGACTAACATTACGACCCTAGTCTTGGCTGACGTGAAGTTTCATGAATATCTGAACAGTCGACAACGTAAGCCCTTACGTCTATACTGCCTAATACGTTGCCTACACTTTCAATGTATTTACTATTATATATTTTATTATAAAACCTAATGGCCGAATACTGAAACGTCTGTCAAATATGAAGGGTGCTCAAATATTTGAAACGTCTTCGAATTTCAAATTTCGCATACTACATTTTGAAAAATAATGACATTCCAAGCAATTGAGTCCTAATCATATTTGAATGACGTTTCAGTATTCGGCCGTAAGCTTGTTAAAAATATTTACCCTATATAAATTATATGTAACAATTTGATTGATTGAAAGGTAAATTTATTTTTATTTTTAATAAATATTGATATGAATTCGAAGACAATCTTTCAAATATATTAAATAGATTACTTTATAAATTAAAAAAATGTTTTTAATAATATAGGTATGTTATTAAAAACTAATTTTTATACTACCTTGAAATTTATTGCTTATTTTGTAAAATAAATCATTCAGATGTATTCTTACTATTACTGTCCATAGTATGTATAAAATGCTAATTTCCTGAATCAGTAATATCATTACGGTACATCATATCCAAAACGCGAATGTGGTTAATAAATCACATCCTAATAAGCTAATTATTGAGATTTGCGAGTTAGTAATAATTTATTAATTATTAACCACAAATTATCGATCACGAATATTTAGTAAATCATGTGATATACATAATTCATTGTCAGAAGGAGTTATAGGATCGTTCTATATGATATGACTAATATATATATGATAATAATAATTATGTCAATGCTATTTGTTCAGCTTTTATTTGAAATACAGTCAGTACTGACACAGTAAAAGTACATTAACTCTTAAAAGATTTCTTATGTCTGGACAATTTCTATGTTTGAACAAACTAAGGTCAGGAATCACTGGTCTGATTTGAAAAAGAACTTCTTTTGGTAGATAGCTTCGTTAATGAAGTAGATTATAATATAAAGAAAGCTACTTCATAAATGAACACTACGACTCTTAAGCAGTCGGTCAAACCAGTATTTAAAATAATAAGATGATTATGGTTGCAAGCAAACAATTCATCGATTTCTATTATTAATCGAAATACAGGGCACAACAAGTTATTTGTTTTTAGTACAGATACTTAGACACGTTGAACTAAATTTTTTTTTTTTTATAAAAGTAACTAAAAATTTTCATAACATATTTTCATTTATATTTAATAATGTTTACTTTAATATAAACAAAACATAACAAATATACATACATACCTTAAATAAATAAATCATTTAATATCATAACAATTATAAACTACACAATATAAAGAGAAAAATTGGTTTTAAGTGTTATATTACATATAAAATTTTATCCAATCATTTCCATAGAAATTCACTCGTACGTTGAATGTTGCTATTAATTTTTAACTGGCACGAGTACGATAGGTTACTCGTCATATTTAAATAAACATTTTCCTATTTTCGATTTAACTGAAATCGAAAACGAATAAAAAGAGTGCCCTAGGGATATTCGAGTCAATTAATTGAAAAGGGGATCGAGCCCTTGTTTAGACTGAACAAACGAAATTAAAAACCTACCTCCCCATATTCGAATAATCGCTCTATTTAACAATTCGACAGTTGACTGCCCATCCGATGATAGTTTAATTTTAAATGGACAAAATGACCAATTGTTATACCAATTTTCATATATAATAATAAATCTATATTTATTTGTATTTAATAATAAAGTACTTTTTTGTTACTAACGTCATGGTTGTTGCTACTAATTAGCTGTGCCCGCGTGGAATTCAGTATGAGACTAAGAGTGTCTTATTACTATTATAAAATATATTATATGTTATTTCTCGACAGCTTTCTCATGATGAAAATAATAATAATTAGAATTATTAATACGGTGCAGTTGTTTCAGACTTTATCTATTATAAAAAAAATCATACCTCTACAATATTAATATAAAAAAGCCATACAATACAATGCACATATATATTAAAAAGTTGTATTTCCTGCTCAATATTGAGATTATTTCTCCGAACTAATTAATGTTATGGATAGCTTTATTAATTTCTTTCACAACTAAGTCGCCCAAAGCATGGTCTCCATGGCATCGGATCAGAGGGATGGATCTTGCACCCTCTGATGTCCTTATAGATTAATCACGGGCCACTGGCTTCTCAAATCACCGATACCGTTAAGGTGAACGAAGTATTACAAAATTTTAAATAAAGTAATATACCTGGTAACTCGTGCATGTAATTTAGGGATAGCGAATTTACGATAAAAATTATATATATTTTCCGGTAACAATATGCAAAATAAACGCTGTTTCTACAAAATATAAACATTGAATGTCTACAATGTATTTTATAAAGTTACACGGATTGCTCTAACGATGGCCTTAATTAATTAATTGAAACGTTACATAATTGAAAGAAAACCCATGATTTAAAAGAAATACTAACTTGAACTAAAAAAAAATCCCGCTGAGTTTCATTCACCGGTTCTTCTCAGGTCTGAGGTGTTTATTTCCGAACGAGTTATAGATTTATGACAATCAATAAGGAAGTGTAACGCTTCTATATTGAATAAAGAAATTTGAATTCGAATTTAGATCTACATTTTCTGTTCTTACAAAAAAGTTATTGAAATATAGAATACTAGCTGCGAATGTTTGTATTTAATATAGTAAGTACTTGCCTTTGATACATGCAACAGCTACGAATGAGGTTCTAATGACGTTTACGTGATGTGCTTACTGAGTAGGTAGCTCATTGGTATAACTTACTTATACTGTCAAGTACAAGAAAATAATCTTAAGTTTGAAAGCCTGTCAAGCTAATTAACATGCGGTCACTTAAGGACCGACCATACAGAAGCGCAATGGAGTGCAGCAGGAAACACAAAATTGTATTAAACATTACCTTTTTCGTGTAGTTTGCATATCACTGGCCTGCCTACGCATTCCTCGAACCAATATATGTTTATTTAATTTCTCGTTTCAATACATACAGTTTTAATCGTAATAGTATTTAAATAATTTATATCAAAGGAATTTACTTCATTCCATTTAAATTTCATATAATGTGATTAATGAAAAAGAGATGCTCGAGTTCATTTATTAAATCACTCAAAATGCTCGTTAAATCATCTTTGAATATATTTTATATTAAATTATTATTGACCGTAAATAAAAATAATATTTTATCAACGTGAAATGAAATTTTGACATTAATATTTCGTGAGCTGTACATGTACATATTTCTTTATAAAACTTTAGTAATCCGACTAAATAAAAAAGTAGACTTCATTACTCACGTAACGCAGTTCAATCCCGATACCGTTATTAGAATATACGACTTCTAAACTAAATTGAGTATCCGGAATTCCGGGTCTTACCGAGAGCCTCCCTCAGACATACCGCGAAGTGTATTAGAGACTTGCGTTATTACTTGGAAAATGCGACACTTCTTACCCTTGGAAGGGAGAGCACTATTTATGACGTGTGCTTGATTTATTGCATAACCACCCCAGCGCTCAGATATTTTGTTGTTTCTTTGAAAGGGCGTCGAACTTGTGAATCAGCGTAGTAGAGACTGATAGAACGATGAGACTTTCTAACAATGAGATCCCAAGCGATTACTACTTATAAGCCAAGGCTTAATATATGCATCGAAACAAAAAGAATATTCAACGTGAATAATCTATATACTCGTATCGTAGTTACGATGTAGGTATGTCTATATATTATTGAGAAAATCAATTACATTATACTTTATTCCTATAGTAGTCATTTCGATAGTAATTTTTAAGTAATAATGCCTACTGAAAATTATTAGTACGCATTTTATCCAATATTTTATTTCAATTTTCTTTTCCATTCTTTAATGTTGTTTGCTTCCAAAAGTAACCCTTGTGCCTTTAATGAATTTACTTTTTTTTGTTCATAATTTATATATCTACAAAAATTATATTTATTAATTAAGTAATTACAAATACACGCTCGCGTTTTTATTATACAGACGTGAATTCCGTGTCACTAATATTCACAATGATTTTAATCTGTTTTGTTGCTTTGCAATTATTAGGAAAAAAAATTACAAAATAGGCAAACGAAACTAAAATTCATGCTATCAACAAAGATTAAAATTACAAATCTCTAAGTGATAACTTGGCATTGCCGTAAAATCCTAATCAGAGACTATGTATAAACGGTTTGCAAATTCAAATTTGGCTAACGTTTAACTATTCCACGATTTACCATTCCCCGTGCGTTCACAGCCCATTATTCACATTTCATACCGTGTCTGCACTGAAGCAGCGACGGAAGACTGCGTAAATCATTCAAATTACTGCGATGACAACTATCGCTTGCTATGTTTTATTATCGTTTCCTTCTTTTGATAATATATATATATTTTTTTAATTTATCTCGATAAAAAAGAAAATGATCGCATTTTAGACCAGTGTCGTGATAAAAGACTTCTGAATGAAATACTGAAGCTGAAAAATTAGAATATAAATCATGCCAGATATAGGTACTTATAAATTAACAGGTTGAATACAATACCCGTTAATGATTCCTGATATCCAGGGCTTGAATCTCCTCAAGTAAAAAATAAAATCAGAAAGAAGTAAAATCAGAAATCAAAATAGTTACACGGCGCCTGTTCTCTCCTCAACCGTGTCGAATTGTCATCTTACCGGACTTTAGTCGATGTATTGATGCATTGTCATGTTATTATATAACACTTTAAATTATGTTAAATTACATTCGAGTTTTGGAAAAGTATATAAACATGTATATAACCTTTTTTCGGTTACATTTATCGCTTAAATTCAATAATGAACAATGTACAGAGTAAAATATTTGCTATATTAAATATTGTAGGCGTTACTTTTATTTAATATTATTAAGTAAAGTAAGTAATGATTTTTCGAAAATTCTAGCGTGGCCTAAGCCCGTAAGCTATAAAAAGTTACATTATAGATAGAATGTTTTATATTTTTAATTAAATTATAATTTATTACTTTGATTACATAGTTATTTTAATATGTATAAAATGATTTATTTGCCTGTTTAAAATACAACATAAATCTTAATAATAGTAGATACTTTGTGTGTTTGAATGCTTGTTGTTTGTTGATGTTAATACATTTTGGTGTTAAAGTTGATAATATCGTAGGTTAAGAAAATTGCATTTTTTGCTAATTATTAACTAAAATTTTATATAAATTTGATCTACGTCTAGCAAAGCAGGCAGATGACAAATAATAATGAAATATGTCACAAGAAAATATTAACGTAATCCCTACAAATCGCAAAAATATATTATGTCGAGATATTACCCGTTTATACAGTCCCAGTATTCCTTCCCCATTCTCATTGTGCTTATATATAATTTACCGTTAAATCATAAATCTATTTTCCAATTTGTATTACAAACGAAATGTATGTTATCCTCTAACGGTTTGGTCACGCGATGTTCGAAATGCCGCAAACTTTCCGCAAAGGGTGAAATAATCGATGACGTTGTAGGTCAGGGTCGCTTTATTAAAGTATCATAGCTTATAACTATGAATATTTTGCCGCAAATTTATTGTGATTTTTTTTTTATAAAATGAGAATATTTCGCTGCATTTTCTAATTACCTAAAATTTTAAAAGTACACATGTACCTTTTAGAGTAGACCAAATGTCCAAAAATATTTTATACAGCATCGTAACTTAAAATCGTTCGGGTTATTTATATTTTTCGTTTTACATCTTAAGCAATATAATTAAATAATTACTAATTACAAAAAAACAATAATTACATTCGTTTTTTTTTCTTATGAATTAAGTAATTTTTTTTAATAGTAGTTATGCGGACGGGAAAATCGGCCACCTGATGGTAAGTCACCACCGCCCATAGAAATTGGCATTGTAAGAATTCGAACCATCCAAGTAAGGGTACTTCGCCAATTTACCACCAATCTTGGGAACTTACCGTTCAAACCAGAACACGACAATACTTAGTACTGCCATTACGCGGTAGAATATCTGATGAGTGGGTATTATACCTACACGATCTTGCTTAAAACCGTACCACCAAGTAAAATTTGAGTGTTTAATATTCTATAATCTATAACAATCAAAACTAAAGATTATTGTTGTCTCGATTGATAACATTACATAGGTGAAAGTAGTCGAATATGCGAGAGACAGTTGAACCAGTATAAAAAAAACATTAATGGCCGAATACTGAAACGTCTTTCATATATGAAGTGGGACTTAATTATTTGGAACACCATTAATTTCAAATTTCGCATACCAAATAATTAAGTCCCACTTCATTTTGAATGACGTTTCAGTATTCGGCCGTCAGAAGCTTTGTAAGCGATTTTTATATATGACATATAAGTTATGACACATTTAGTGATTTTGAGATTTATGTGAAAAACTAAGCAAGATTCGTATTTACGAAAGAAAAAAACTAAAATAAAAATTC
This sequence comes from Nymphalis c-album, assembly GCA_963151315.1. Classification (NCBI taxonomy): domain Eukaryota; kingdom Metazoa; phylum Arthropoda; class Insecta; order Lepidoptera; family Nymphalidae; genus Nymphalis; species Nymphalis c-album. The sequence goes on from OY720601.1 coordinate 7,596,647, forward strand.
ATTAGATAAATTATAACAAAGGAAAGTCTAACACCTCCACACGGAAGGTGGACAGCGTTATGAAATGAACTGGGTAAGCTCATTCCAGCTCACGTGAACGCACCGGTGAGCCTAGCTTTGCAATTAAATAGGTCGACGAGCCATTTCAATGGACTCTTATATATGTGCTATCGTCACTAGTTGTGTCGCGTCCCTTGTTGCCTTCGAAGTATTATTATGTGTATTTAAAACGGTTTTTTTATTGTACATATTCTATATTATTGTTCATTCTATATGTCACTTTAATAATACATTTGTATTAAAAATATGTTAATTAATTACATACATAGCATAAATCTAATTTGTTTGTAAAATAATAAAAAATAACAAAATTCGGTGTTATAGCAATGCCAATTATTTTAAAGAAGTGTATATGAACATTTTTAATTCTTTTCAGTTTACATCTTAAATTTCTGTAAAATTTATATTCGTTACTGACGAATATTTATGCTAGATTTTTAAATAACATTTTTCGATATTTTTTCTGAGACAAAACATGACAAAACCGCTCACGTCGTAAACCGGGGGCGTTGTAAGTTTGGCAACTATATCCTGCTTCGTGGTGCTAGCTGATGAACTGAGTTCAATGCATTTTTTATCCGAATGTTGGTTAAGTCGAAACGTTTTTTTTATTGTACCATCGGTGCTCTAATCTTATTCAAATATCCTCTTACGACTATTTAACAGGAACCTTCTCTCGTGATGTTTCCCCACAGTGGATTCGAAAATCAGTTTACTTCTAATTTACCAACGATCTGGGGTCCAATTCTGCTAATGAATTGTCACTTTATCGCAATCGAATGAAAATTATTCGTTGCTGTTCATAAGCCGTTATTTATTTATTATTAACCGTTTTCTTATTCTTCTAACGCAACGATCCAGTTTCGGTTCAGTCGAAATCGGATAACGATATAGAATCGATTACGTAAATCACCATATTATTATAAATTAGTTGAAATTGCTCCAAATAACGATTTAACTGATATATTTTTTGTCTTAGAGCGTAGACCTTGTGGCGAGGTGGACCGATGATTTAAAAAAGGTGGCAGTTACGGGATGGATGCGGGCTGCCCAAGATCGGGATGGTTGGCGTTTTTTGGGGGAGGCTTTCGTCCAGCAGTGGACCGCGATAATAAAATAACGTATCGTAACCGTTGTAACTTAACAGAATTGAGTCCCAGGAGATTCATAAAACGACATTTGAAAAAATCAAATAAAATTATTTTTTTGTTTTAAACAGCAATCCGGTCATTGACGCGCTATCATATTATAAAACAACTTAAATTACATTCGATTTTTTGGATAAAAATATAAACATATATATGTACACATATATAAAAATTTATGAGTACCTAATACAAAAACCAAATTATAGAAAAGTTACTATTACACTGAAAGAGTCAAAAGTACAATGACTTTTATTTTAAGCGTTGGCAATAAAAGAACAAAAAAAAACAATAGAAAATAAAAAGAAATAGGATCTAAGGAAGGTGCTAATGGATGGACAACTGGAAAACTTGCTTCGTGGCTTTGTTTTAATGGCCGTATAAATAACGAGAACTTTATACGTTTAGTTTTCGAAAGCTACATTTTATTGATTTTATTAAACTGACCGTACTCTTTGTATGCAATATTAAAGTTATAAAAAAGCTAGTAACTTATGTTTTGTCACTTTACGAATTATTGGCAAAGAGTAATGCTGACTAATACACATAAGCCTCTTTCAAGGTGCACCAAAATTCCTTTAGTATAAATTATATATAATACACAATCTAATCATTCCGGCTTATATCCAGCAGTGGACGACAAAGAGATGATGAAGATGATGAGGTAGATTAAAGATGATTTTGAAGATACTACAGTTTGTTACTTTGGTGTTTCTAGCTCTAGCAAGCTTTCCTAACACGGTCAAATCTCTGCTATATAATAAAATTTTAATAATAGTCTCTTATCTCACTTGTGGCTTCTTTGCTTTTTTTAATTTAACAGAACAGTACCGTCTTCACCGTCGTCCATTTATTATATGATTGTTGTGTGGTTCGACACACTTACAACCACATTAGGAACACTGCTGTTCAAGTGAAGTTAGGACTTTGTACAAGAATGACAACTTCTTTTGCTGTTATATATCCTCACCGCCGTTCTACTCCCTCGCAGACATGTGCGTGTCACATATACTTTGTTTATTTATAATATTACTTAATATATTATTAATAAAACTAATATTTATTTTACTCCAAATCTTGGTCTTGATTTTACATTGTATCAATAGCCGTCTATTTCAATGTTTCAAATTTATCGTGATAAGCACATCTTTTTGTTTTTATTTATTCTACTTACATTTTATATATAATTATGTTTAATAAGGACAGCTTTTATGTTACAGCTTATTATTATTATATCTATATACAGACTGTTCTATGTGTGATTAATATTTTTTCCCAGAGAGGAATCCAGCTACGCATTGTTATCGCCACAGCGTCTGCCACTCTCATGTCAAAGTATATGACAGGCGCTGACAAGTTTGAATCGGCTTTGGCTTAAAAAGTCGATACTCAATCCACTCCACATGAAAAACTATTGCATTTTATATCAAATATTATGCTTTGTTTAATTAAATTTACGTTACCAGGATTTACGACAATACATTTTAGTTAAGGTATCACAAAGTAAATGACACGCTAGCTCGTATATTTCTTCTTACTGCACTAAGGATGAAAAATATTTTTATTTAATATATTTTTATTTAATTGTTAGTGATATTTTATACGTGACTTTGACCGCATCAGAAAGTTTCCGTTGAAGAGGGACATAGACATTTTTCCCCTAATCGATTAACAACAATAGAATTTTAAATCATACTCTAAACACGTGTCAAATGTCGTGACATCGCATTTAACATATAAACGAGTCGTAATAAAATAACAGTTCGATATGAGATCGGTGAGGGAGACACAATGGGTGTATGACTGTGCAATGCGCGTGACGGATCCGCGCACCCTGTATGTCATTTCAAAGGCGGACTACCCAATGACGTAAAAAATAGAATTAAGCGCATCCATAGTTATTGTAGCGTGAATCATTCGAATATTGTTAGACTCTTGTTAGTGTCACTCCCGCTGATCCGTTTACACGTTTCATCGGATCAGTCTAATCGCATTCGCTATGGATTCCTATTTTTATTTCATTTCATTTGTCTTATACCGATTATTTATGAAATGTTATATTTCTGTGATAAAGTAACAATTATAAACATTGTATTTATGTTATGAATAGGTACTTACTACGTACTGTCGCATAAATTAATTTCATAAATCGATCAAGTCTGATTTAAAAAAGTAATCAATGCGAAGAAATTAAGTATTTTAGATATTTATTAAATATTGAATACTTATGATGGAACACAGTTAAAAAATTGGCAACAAAACCGATCAAACGTTTTTTGCGCAATTGTTTCAAGAAATGTTTATTTACCTACTATGTAATGTAGGCCCAGATGGATGTAGTTGCAGGAATTTAGTAATCAAAAGTCACGAACGAAGACATGAGAGTTTTGATAAAGTATTAAGTAGTCATAGGTATCAATTCTGATTAAAAACCATCGCAGATTGATCCATCGTTACATAAGTTTCACATTTGGGATCGTGTCCCTGTCGACGCATTTAATATAAGTTTGCGTGCAAGTCCACTACAACTCGCTCTGCATATTCATGAGACTGGCAAGTTGAGAGTCACGATGGGATCTTACTGCTTAACTAATTAGTTTATAACTGTCATCGCAAACATTATTAAATACAAGTCGTGCTGGCGACTTTGCTCTCTAAAGATATTGTTAGAACAAATTCGAAATATATGGTTATGCCGTGTCAGAACGAGAAAGTAATATGAGAGGATTATAATAATAACATTGAGATTGCATCAATTCGGAGAGCATTATACTATAACAGGTTATGGATTATAAAAATCAAGTATTATCAAGTCCTTAATAACATGTGTTTGTAAGAAATTGAAGTTACATTTACGTTAAATTTGCACAGATGATTACCAACTATTACACTTATAAAACCCATAATAAATGTTGTATCATCTTTCTTTTTTTTATTTCATAGGACGATCATATGGGCCACCTGATGGTAAGTGGTCACCAAAGCCCATAGACAATGGCATTGTAAGAGATGTTAACCATCGCTTACATCGCCAATGCGCCACCAACCTTGGGAACTAAGATGTTATGTCCCTTGTGCATTTAATTACACTGGCTCACTCACCCTTCAAACCGGAACACAACAGTACCAAGTACTGATGTTTTGCGGTAGAATATCTGATGAGCGGGTGGTACCTACCCAGACGAGCACAAAGCTCTACCACCAAGTAAATCTTCATAAATCACATCCTCTATAGTATTTTAAAGTAATAACCACTAAAATTAAAAGACCTAGATTATGTATGTATGTTTTTAACACATAACGAGCGGCCCATCCGAGTTAAGTTATAATTAATCAATATACCTCTTATGTTTAAGTGTAAAACTTATCTCCTTAAATTAATGATTCATAATAGATTAATATTATAGATTTTAACACACATTAAACTTTCCTTTTGTTTTTAAATAAAATACAGTTTAATCAGTTTATTCGAAAGGTATACATTTTGCCAAGTTTGATCCATTGTCCAAATCTAGATAAGGGAAAACGTTTTTTTTAAGGTCCTCCAGACCGATTTCGGCCACGGTGGCCAATTTCAAGAGAGATTAGCCAACTGCGCAGGAGATATTATAGTGCACAAGTGTGTGCGCAAACACAGGTGCACTCTCTTTTCCTTAGCTCTCATAATCACGGCAATCCGACACGACCGGAAAGAGTTCAGGCGCAGGACCAACGGCTTAACGTGCTTTCCGAGGCACGGGAGTGTACACACTCCCAACTTCCAGACTCCGGGTTGCTACTGAGAATTTTCTGACTGAAAACCCCAATAACTATTTATTGGCCCGACCTGGGAATTGAACTCAGAACCACCGAGTCTGCGGCCTTATATTAAGCCACTAGACCGACGAGGCAGTACCCATGTTATGGGTAAAAATGTTCACAATGCTTTTGTTATTTTATACCTTATTGCATCGTGAATAGAACATAATTCACAACAGAGTAATAAAGTTGAAAATCTTATTGCATAACGATAATATTTCCTTTTAAGGAAAAGTTATTTAGTTTTCTGTAAATATTTTATTAAACTTGTCTGGGCTCTAAATAAAGCTTGTCTGGGTTTGTACAAACAAAAAAAAAGTTATTTTTTTCTTTGTTTATCATCCATTAATAGAAACATTTTATATCTATATTATTTTATTCGTACAAACAGACGAGTAACTAGTATAAAATTAATAAGATTCTAAAACAGTAGCTGTATTTCAACTTCTTATATGTACATAGATATTAATAATAATAATAATAATAATTTATTGCGAAAAAGTAGCCTCACAAATAAAAATACAGTTTTATATTACTAAATAAAAGATAAACAATAAAAATATTAATAATAAAATAAGAAAACAAAACTAAACAAATAAAAACACAGACATAATATAAAAACTAGGTACATGTAATGTGGTAGGCTAATTAAGTTAATACCTACTCAAAAATAATTCTTTTGACTTCCAAACTAGGATAGCCTGTATCTTGGAAGTCAAATTTCACTTTATACGACCACATAGCCCGTGTGCATGGATAAGATCTATATGAGTATATTAGCGTTATAATATAAAATATATATATTATACAATACTTATATTTATAACAATACAAGAAGTTATATTTATAACAGAGCTGTCCTATTTTTATCTCTGTTAAGATGAATATGTGCGTGTGAGTGTAATAATTCACATGTAGAGGTAATTTCATGTTTTCCCAGCTAACATTAATATGTGAGAGTTATAGTTGCGAACTGTTTAGTTGCATTTTGAAGTTACTTGAAGTCAGACTCCTCTATGATACAGTTGTTTATTTTGCTATCATCTCACGTATTTACTTTTGTCCATATACATTCTCTATTACATTTATTGGCGTATATTATAGACATTACGTAAATATAGAGACATTAGGTAGAACTATCTTATATTGCAATCCAAACTAAATAATAATTCAAACGTAATTAAAATTAACGGCGATCCGTCGATGACATCCAACCACTATATATGGTAGTTATGGATGTTTTTTTTTATTTTTATTATTTTTATTGCATAGGAAGGCGGACGAGCATATGGGCCACCTGATGGTAAGTGGTCACCAACGCCCATAGACATTGGCGTTGTAAAAGATGTTAACCATCTCTTACATCGCCAATGCGCCACCAACCTTGGGAACTAAGATGTTATGTCCCTTGTGCCTGTAATTACACTGGCTCACTCACCCTTCAAACCGGAACACAGCAATAACAAGTACTGCTGTTTTGCGGTAGAATATCTGATGAGTGGGTGGTACCTACCCAGACGAGCTTGCACAAAGCTCTACCACCAAGTAATGATGTCCGTCAAAACGTTCCGCCAGAATAAAAAAAAGTCTGCTATCACGCTCGTCTCAAATTCAATAGCCAAATTAATGACAGCACCACATTCTCGCCGACACATTTATAATATTTAAGATTATAGATTATTATAGTTTGATATCATAATCATATTTATTTAATCTTGTACGTAGACGGTAACAAGTTTAAAATTACAAGATGGTCTATTGATTAAAGCTACGTGATTGGTCATTCACCAGTTTAAATATTTCTAGTACAAATAGTTGATAAAATAAATAAATAATATAACGAACATGTCATTTTAAGTTTAGTCTGTGTTAGTTTGTACTGAAATTTGTAGGTACTATTTGTTTAATACCTTGTAGAACACAAGGTATTAATTGTGATTTATTTTTGGATATATAGCGGTTTTCTTTCTGGAATGCTGCCGTAATACTTTATGTTGCTGTTTCGGCTTAAAGGATGACTGAGCCAGTGTATTACAGGCACTATAGGAATAATAAATAAGTTAGACGTAGTAAAGTAAGTAAAACACTTAATATTTCTTACAGAGACAACGTGTGCGTGCCCGGCTTCCTATTCTACGTTTGCCAGCTTTCCAGAGTCGAGTTATTATTTTTCTTGAACTTAACAAAAGATGTTAAGACGTTTTATTTTATAAAATAAATAGCTTATAATATAAATATAAAAGAAAGTGATATTATATGACAAATATTTACTAAGAATAGAATCTAATACTAAACTAAAATAAAATAAAAATGTATTTAGGAATATGTTCTAGAACAACTGGAATATAAAATTTGTTGTTGTAAATACCGTGTATTATAATCAACACAAGTAACCATTTTAATATTTTTTTCGACATTATTAGCTCATATTCTAACATGCTTTACGTAATCTGTTCTGTTCTCTACTTTAATTAAGCAGTTCTCAGTTTGTTCAAACACAAACAAGACACTGTAAGGCTAGTACTGAAGGAATACATTAACAACTACACACTGAAAGGAACTTCGCCAACTGCAGTGACAAGAAATTAGAAGATGAAATGATTAAGTACCGTATTTTTTTTTTGTTGACCAAATAATTTAAAAAAGCGTTATTTATTCTGCCAAGCAAAATGTTTGATCGAATGAATGATTTCAAAATAATCAATATTATACCTGAAACAAAAATATAATATGAGTTTTCGTACTTTATTAAAAGAACATAAAAATAAGTTCTAGCTATTTTTAACCGACTTCAAAAAAAGGAGGAGGTTATCAATTCGTCTGTATGTTTTTTTTTTTTTTTTTTTTTTTTTTTTTTTGTGTTTGTTACCTCATAACTTTCTACTGGGTGAATCGATTTTGATGATTTTTTTTTTATTTGAAAGGAGTTGCTTCCCATGGGGTCCCATTTTTTTTGGTCCAGGTTTGACAGTGGAATCCATGAGAAAACCATATAAGTCGTAAATTTGCATGAGGTATGTGCGCGACAAATGGACGAATAACTCAATAGCGCGCCAACCGATTTCGATGATTTTTTTTTTATTTGAAAGAGTATACTTCAAGGTTTATTTGATGATAGTTTGGTTAGATTCTGATTATAGGATCCATGACAAAGTAACGGAAATATTCAATTCTTCGTAGACAATTAACGATACGCGGCCGAATCTTTTATAGGCTATCTAGATTTATCATTCACCTACCATAACATCGTTATGATAAAGTAATTCTAGTAATATTGTATAAAACACTTCTTTATATACCGTCAATAGTTTTCGCAGCGCACGCGAAATAATAACTTTTATAGGCAACAGTTTCATACGTTTGGGTTACATTGCTCCATTTTAAGTAGAGATCTATAAGTTTTTGAAAATGTAATAAAGCCTATATTACTCGGTAAAGACGTAGCTTTCTAAGGGTGAAAGAATTTTTAAAATCGGTCGAGTAGTTTTTGAGTTAAATCGTAATACAAAATCAAACAAAAATCAAATCTTTCCGCTTTAAAATATGAGTTATGCATGTAAGCATTGTATATATGTATATGTTTGTAATTGAAACATATTTGAACATCTCCTAAAAGTTGAGACCAATTTCGAAAATTATATATATATATATATATAGAATCGTATAAGTACTCTTATATACATGTTATATTTATATAATATTAGTTACTAGTGTTTTTCTCGCGGTTTAACCCAAGTAGTTCCCGTTCCCGTGGGAATATGGGGACAAAATGTAGCCTATGTTACTCCCTGATAATGTAGCTTTCCATTGGCGAAAGATTTTTTTAAATCGGCTTAGTAGTTTATGCGTGAAAGCGTCACAACAGACTTACTTTCGCATTTATAATATTAGTTAGGATAATACAGATACTTCCCTTTTTTTTAATATACAGACATTCCGTCATATTTTATGTCGAAGAATGGTATAACACAACATCTATAAACATACAGTTTATTTAATTATTACTAGAAATAATTATTTGATTATGTTATGGCTGCCCAACACCCCACCAACTAAATCTATTTAATCAAAACGTGTTAATTGATATTCATACATTTAACCATATTAACTAATATTTATTAATTAAGTACCAAAATGCATTTTTCTTTACGTTTTACTGTTTAAGATTAATATATTTAAATAATAATATAAACGGCGCTGTCTCATATGAGCTGCACGTTTAGTAGGTCTACCCATATTCTACAAATTAGTGAGTATACTTCAGATTCACTAAAAATCGAAAAATAAATAAAAATTTTAACAAAACAAAAACCGACTTCATAAGAAAAACAAATTAATATGCACTAAAAAGTAAAAAAATAATTGCGTATTCTTCTATAATTTGTTAAATAACTAACTATTTTCTACTCATGAATATGTAGATACGAATCTGTTGTGTGGTTGATAATGTATTTACAATTATTGTTATTTTTGGAGTCGATGTCAGCTAAGGAAACACTTAATATACCTAGCAATACGGGAATCTTCTAAAAACAAACAAAAACATACACATTACAGATTGACTTTCATTCGCCTCGTAAAGTTGCGCGTGCGACACAATCACATCTCACCTATAACTAACTATGTATGTAGTTATAAACCCACCTTGGCTGACATCGACTCCAAAAGTAACAATAATTGTAAATACATTATCAACCACACAACAGATTCGTATCTACATATTCATGAGTAGAAAATAGTTAGTTATTTAACAAATTATAGAAGAATACGCAATTATTTTTTTACTTTTTAGTGCATATTAATTTGTTTTTCTTATGAAGTCGGTTTTTGTTTTGTTAAAATTTTTATTATACAAACCGTTGCAATCTTTTTAGCATTTACCTCAAAGTGAAAATTCTGTGAGGTATTAATTTATGAAAATAAGTTAATACTAACGATGTCAATTATTCAGTTTATAATATTTTCAATGCTCAGTCAGTTCGTGACCACAACAGGTGCAATCCTGTCGAAATGTCGGATCGCGGTTAAAAGCTGCATATAATGTATGAAATTTAATATAATAACCGAGAGGGATCAGTATCATTATCAAGAACCAGTATTACTTTTCTAAGTGCATATTAAACTGTTACCGAGTTTTTCTGTTTGGAATATAATGAAACAATTAAAATCCTTACACACTCGCGATGTTGTCCTTCACCGTCAAGCACGAGATTAAAATTATAAACACAAATTTAGCAGATGAAATTTCAGTGGTGCTTGCCCGGGTTTGAACCCACGATCAACGGTTAAGATTCACGCGTTCTAACTAGGCCATCTCGGTAATAAAGTATAAAGTAAATTAAATAAACAAACCACTAGGTAAATAAATAATACACGATCTATTCAGAGAATTCAATGATAATTGAAAAACACCCGTTTCACCAAGGTGTCGATTAAAGCAGTACATTCTTGATTCAATTAATTTAAAATGTATATCAATTTATTTGCAGATATAATTTAAAAAATAATTTAACAGGATTTATGTTGAATTAAGTGCCGTGAAAAATTAAAACAATCCAAGCGAGCAAACTCTCTGAGCCGTTTCCGTTTATTTATCAGACTCCGAGTCGCTTTCCCAACGTTTTTACGTTTGGAAGATTCATGAATTCCCTTCCCTTTGTTATATTTTATTATTCACGCCATGAACACGAAATGTAGATTATAGTTACGTCAGTTCAATTATTTTTTATCTCATTTGATGTACTCACAAAATAACGAACAAATAATTAATATGTGAAATACTGGTTGTCGCATTTTATTTTTGAATGTCGCTGTTTCTTTCATTTTCCTGAGTACAAAAGTAAGGACGTAGAGAGTGCATCCAGCGTACGGAGTTAGCAGGCTTTGACATCCCTTTCATTATTCAGCGAATCGTAGTCTTCGCTGGACTTGTCTCTCACAAGTTGCGTTCAGTTCTTCGCCTTTCGTATCCAAATGGGTCCTATACCTTCCCGTCGTCAGTCCATCTAACTAGGGACTAGTCTATGCAGTATTTACCAATCCACGTTAACATATTATATAGTATATAATAATTCTTCTTACTTGATAAGGGAAATTAAGTCACCTTCAGATATTCATACTTAGTATCGTCGTGTTCCGGTTTTAAGGATGACTGAGACAATTTAACTTTACTTTACTTTATACGGCCCTTAAAAGGACCTTGTTAAATCATAAATTAAATAATCAAACAAAACAATTAATTTATTAATATTTAAATATCAAACTTTAATGGTCTTCATCATTATGGTCTTCAGTGTAATTTCGAGTCTCTTTCCTGACTGTTATGGTACATTGTAATCGCTAACTACAGGCATAAGGGATATATAACATCTTAGTTCCCAAGTTTAGTGTCGCTTTGGCGATGTAAAGAGTTCTTAATAAATAAATTTCTTACAGCGCCAATGACAATGGGCGGTGATGACCACTGGCCATCACATGGCCCACTGATCCGCTTACCTATTTTATATAAAAACTGAAACCTACTTTTCTCCTTTCATACTCGACGCATATAAATATCTAAATTGTTACAAACTCGAGATAAACAAATGCTTTACAAATTAAGTTCAATACAGTTATAAATTATAAAGTTGATATGAAAAGGCATAAATTGTAATAAATGTATAAGCCCCTGCCAACCGCTTTCCCCAAGAAAATTTGCAATTCTAAACTCTGGCGCACTAAGCTGCAATGTAGGCTCCATGTATTACGAACTTTATTTGGTTAAATTTTGTAATGTGATATTGCCCTAAAACCATAAACCTACTTTTTTTAACTCACATTAATTATAAAAGTTCCGCAAAATGCATAATAGGTTTATGTATTTAGTTTTAAGTATTAGGATTTATGATATATTAATTTTTTATAGATTACATATGTATATATATTTATAATTATCCAGAATAATATTACAACATATGTAAATTTACAACTTTTGTTAATAAAATGAAAGAACTTTTACAAATTAAACATTCATTAAAAAGTTTTAACGAGTCCTTAAAATAAAATCAAGCAGATTTTGTTTAATAACTAGAACTAAAAAAATCTTGGTTAAAATATAATTATTTTACCTTAAATAATTATATGAAGTATGAATTTAAAACAACCTAATATTTGATACTATCGAATACTTTAAACTGAATAATGACAATACAAGCATATGTATATGGCTTATGAGCGTTTTAAACAATCTTGTGTCTTCTTCTTTCTAATGTAGAATTCGTGATGATAAAAAGAGAAAAAACATTAGTTAGCAAAATATTCGCTAAACAACGTTAATAAGTAAAGCTGATAATTAACATTTTTAAACACGAACCAACCAGACTTATGTGCGATAATCTGTTGCCGAAATATCGATGATTGAAGAGGAAATTGACTTTTTTCATTAAACTGTCCTTATCTCCGCAAAAAAAACACATAGGAACTTAAAACATAAAATTGAAGCTTAATAAACAAGACGACACATACACGACAATTACATTGAAAAGAGTTGAACAAAAGTCCGTGCATTATCATGAAAAAAAAGCTGAATCTTCAAACGGCTATTTTTTTATCTTGATATGACTATTTTTTACCAAGATACAGCCTTCCAACTTTAGTGAAAAAATTGGTTTATTTTATACATACATTTTTGTGTGTCAATTTAATATAGTTCAATCGGAGCAAATTGGAAAAAGATGATTTATTTTGTATAAGTTTATTTGTTTATACAAATAAAGAATTACTAACAAAAACTATTCGGTACATAACAAGACCTCAAAAAGATGAGTAAAGTGCTTTGGTGCTTTTCATTTAATATTTCAGTGGCGAACACGTTCGAACTTTCTCTTTTGGGCGATCATGTGAGAAAATCTCATCAATCTCTATCGATTTTCCACCATGTGTTGGCCCTTTTACTAGTTCGCTAATAGATATTAGTGACGGGAAGCATGTTATTAAAACCGTGCTAATGACGAGGAATTGTGAAGTAATGAGATAAATATCATATCAGCCTTATATCATAATTAAATTATTTTAACTTATTTATGTTATTATTATAAATTGTCTGTGTATGCTTTGTCAGATATTCTTCAAGTCTTTAGGACCTGAAGATGAAAGCTGGTGCAGGCTGTTGCTCTTTTTGGGTTACAATGTGCGTTCGCCTTACCATACAGGACCATAAAAAAACCATGCAAAGTATTTTTTAAAGATAGTTTTACAAGAAGGTTTTATATGTAATATTTTTTTAATACAAAACATTATTTTTAAAATGCTTACTTTTCATACTCAATTGATTTTCCAATAGTTTATTTTAAAGAAAATAAATATATTATATCTAAAACAATTATTTGATAATAATGAATTGTAATATGCATAGAAACATATAAAAATGTATGTATTATTGTATATACAATGTATTATTTTACTTAAATCGCATTAAATGTAACAGAAAAGAGGATCTCCAACTACTTCAATCTGCAACCAATTGATACAAGCAAAAGTTGCCGGTACCAATTACTTTATCCCATTTCAATTCAACAAACTAAAAATACAACAATGTATGTTTTATTTCGTAAACTTTCAATACATTCGGCTTAAATCATTTCCGTAGCGACCTATCCGGGGAGTTCTCGGACAAAAAAGGGGAGGCTGGGCGCATTTGTATCCATTACTGTCGTCAAATTAAATCTGCGTGCCGTACCGACTGCACACTTGATTTGCTAATGGATTGCACTAAGTTAAATTGATATTGCCAATATCACGATTGAGGTAATTTTTTTATTTATTTATTTGAACACATTTAAAATTTGAACATACAAATGTTCTTTTGGAAAAAACATGTTTTTAAACGGTATCTAACTTATAACTATTTAGTTGTGAAACTGACTTACAACTAAAAGTTGGCTCAGTTCAGTATATTTTGGCTTATGCTTAGATAGCGCCTATATCACTCATCTGCTATTTTTGTACAAACAACTACGAACTAAATATTTGATATTGTCATTGTACAGAATATAAAACTTATTTACAAACACAAAATGATATTTAATTTAATATCTTAATATCATATAAAGATACATAATTAATAATAATTAGATGCGTTCTAAATATAAGAAAATAGTAATAAAAAATCAAATACTTCTATGAACCAAAGATTAACAAAAGACACATTTTTATTTTAAGCATGACTATCATAAAGTCCATTAATACAAATTTGTTTTAATATTAATTAATAACTAAATAAATTGAATAGTTGCAAATACTCTTAATGTTTAAAAAGAGGTAAATTCATTGAAAATAATTGATAATGAGATCAATAATAATTTTATGATTTCATGGCTTAAAGGTCACTACAAATGTGACATATTCTAAATAAGTTAAAAAGTATTTTTTTTATTGATGTGCATTTTATATTTAAAATGTCTTTTATTTATTACTTTGTTTTTGTTATAGATTTATGTTATTTTATTTACTATAATTATATGCACCACCTATCTCATATCCTATGAGTAAAACTTTACACCAATAATGTTTTATCCATGTTGTATCCATGTTTTGTAATTCTTTTTAATCTTTGTGGTGTACTATAAATTGTTAAGTAAAGTAAGTTAGGGTAAGTTAGGGTATTAATAGTATATCCGTGCCATAATTTCCCCACTTATGTAGATTGCATGAAAGGATTTTAAATTTCTAAGCGTTTCTCAGGTACGCTATCAACTTTAATATTTGAAAATCGACTCTACAACTTTCGCATCTCGAATAGGATTTGCATGATATTGGAAATTATAGTGTAATGTAAAAGTAACGTTGGGAACAAAAATATATATCGAATAATAACTGCTTATAAATGTTTAAAAATAAATGTCACACGTTGAAAAGGCAATAAAAAATTAATAATTCTCTCGTCTGTGTGTGTACCTAGTGCGCTTATTGTACTTCTTCGATAATGTTGGAATAAAGACAGCGCAGTCTAGTGACAATAATCGGAATGCCATACAAATTGCAGTTGATGTCTTTTAGTGTTCTCAATTTGGTTAATATAATATGAAACTTTCGGCTGAATACTGAAACGTCATTCAAATATGAAAAGGATCTTATTTATTTGAGACGCCTTTAATTTGATATTTCGCACACTAAATTTGAAAATAACGGCGTTCCAAATAATTAAGTCCCACTTAATATTTGAATGACGTTTCAGTATTCGGCCATTTACCACTTACATTAGCCGCCGTCAACGTCGCGTCGTCGGCGTCCATGCTCTCGCTCTTGGCTGATAGATATTACAGTCCCCTCGAGACATTAAAAGTCTTATTCGATAAATAAATCTTAGCAATATAATATACATACCTTAACAGAATAAAGATTAAACCATTCAAATCCCTTTTCTAAACGTTCATATTTATAAGTCAGTTTGAAAGCTTACAAGCCACTTCTCTCAATATTGTTTTTATAAATGCTAAAACAAAGAAAGTTAGAACAGAATCCATTCGAAGTGTCACGGCGTCAATACGTCGCGTCGAGTCGTGAAATTCGTCACGTTTTTCATAAATGTGCGAAAGGCAATAACCTCGCGCCAATATCAGCGTGACATATCGTTATAGATCGGCATCAGAAATTTCTGAAGCCTACGAATTCCCTAATTTACTCTTTATGGACCATCATCTATTTGATTAAAAATCTTTTCGTGGATATCAACATTTTACAACACAATATTTCATATAGTTTAAGAAGTTACAAAGTTCAAACTTTTACGTTGAAAACGACAAACTGTGATCAAAATGAGTATGGTGCAGTTTCAGATTAGTTTACAATTCAATTGTTATAACAGCGTACTGGTCTTGGCGAGATAAGACATCTCGCTTATGAGAAAGCCCAACTTCCTTAACTTGTATGTTAGTCCAGGAATCTGCAAACTTAACCAAACGAAGTTGCTTACAAGGAATTTCTGGAATAGAAAATATAATGAAAAGAAGAAATATAATATTGTAATATACGGTATAAATTATATTGAATACTTCAAATTGTTCAGTTCAAAAGTTTCATGAAACATTTCATATATTTGCAATGTCGACTTTAAACCTTAATTGCAAAATCTGACAAGAATATAATATACATATGTATATGTGTATTTTTTCTCGTTTTTATGGAAATTCTAATTTTATTATTTACTCTCTAATTTAGGGTACAGCTTGTATTAGAAATGGAGATGACAATAGCCCAAGTGGTCAGGATCGAACTTGAGACTTTTACATCGCTAGGTGGCCCGTCAACCGTTGCGCTATTAACAGTCAATATTTGATCATTGAATCAAATAAATTTTAAGATATTTTCATATATTTTTTGTCCGATACACAATTTCTCGCTCACGAGCAAGTACCACGTAACGATCACGTATTAAATTTTGGCAAAGGTAAAAAATACGAAGAGAAAATTCCGGTAATTTGGGGTGTACCTTCGTAGTGACAACATGGATCGAGTTATTGAAACGTCGCCAAATCCACTTAGTTTTATGACGTGGAAAATGCGATACGGAGCCATCGTAACGCTGCGCGGGGGCGCGTGTGATTATATACGATTTCTGTACTCCGCTTCCAAAGTTATT
This sequence comes from Nymphalis c-album, assembly GCA_963151315.1. NCBI lineage: Eukaryota > Metazoa > Arthropoda > Insecta > Lepidoptera > Nymphalidae > Nymphalis > Nymphalis c-album. Next base: position 7,613,267 of record OY720601.1, read on the forward strand.
TCGTAACTGCGTCCCTGCTTTCAGTTTGATGACCTCAGTAATAGCTAGGATAATTAAATTTAATATTTTACCCTCAAAGTGCTTAAGTACTTAAAATATTCTAAAAGTCCAACTAAACTGTTACCTTTTGTTTATAAAACAACAATATAATGATGGGCCAGTGGTTAGAACATGTGAATCTTAACGAAAATTGTGGATTCAAACTCTGGCTATCACCGTAACGAAGAGTATAGCCACCAGGTAATGTCATGTGTACGCCTTTCGTACACACACTCCAGTAGATTGGGCCGCGCCACACTCGTGATACGAGGGTGATACCTGCTACCTAGGTATCCCTTGTAACCTCCACAAGCCCGTACATAAGTGTGCGGATCTTCTTGCTAACCAAGAAGTCAAGTGGAGATGAATCGAGGAGGCCTTAACCAAGCAGTGGGACATTTATACAAATCATAATAATACATATATTATAAAAGATAGCCATCTGGACTATCTCATATACGACGTAGTAACCTGTCCTTTAATGATGTGTACAGTGTTGATAAATAAATAAATGTGGCTTTAGTAAAATACAATTTACCTTACCTTACCTACCTTTGTTGTCTTCAATAAATATTAAACGACTGTTCTAAATAAAATATTAAGTTAATAAACTTAGCGTTAATCTTTAGAAACTATTTTGAATAATATTTATTATTTAACTTGATAAAAATATAAAAACAAAGTAAATAAAACTGTTTTAGCCAAGCATTAGGATGGAACCCTTTTCAAGGAATTATCGTCCACTCTAGGAAAAGCCTACTCTCACTGGGATTAAAATGTACAACATATCCTAACCCAAAACTTTTAGCTGTACATTGATTTCGGGGAATTATTTAATCAGCTTAACCTTTACGTAGTACTACACTTACTATTGCCATATATATGTAGCTAAAATAGTATTACTACACAAACGTTGAATTTCACCACCGGACATCGTGTCAGAACTCAAAATTCCATCCTCACCACCTCGATGTCTGGAAATCCACAACAGTGCGTTTCTTAAGGCATTTTCTGCCTTGCACAATCACCGTGGAACCAGCTTTCGCCGGCGACTTTTCCGAACCGATATGACATAAAAACCTTCAAGAATAGAGCGTACTCTTTCCATGAAGGCCGGCAACGCACCTGCAAGTCCTTGGATGCTGCAGATGTCCATGGGCGGTGGTAGTCGCTTTCCATCAGGTGAGCCTCCTGCTCGTTTGCCCCCTCTTAAATAAAAAAAAACGTCAGTCTGAAATGCTCTATTGTTTATTAATTATTAGATGAATTGAATTACGACTACTCCATGACATACTCAAATGTAAATATTTCACCGATGACAGGGTTTTATTTATGGGTGGGTTCCACACACGAGTTACTCTATTCCAAAATTTCAATACTATATTGCGTAATTATTTACACTAGGTTGAAATCCGGAGAGATTTCATGACTTTTTTTTTGTTTAAAAGAATGAGACTTTAAAAGACTCAGCATGGCAAACCTGCTTGTATATTATTTAGAATAGCTTCATATTCAAATAATATACTAACTGGAACAATATTATGACTTAGTAATAGAAATTTTACCGTCACGAGAAAAACATAATCTTAAAAGAAAATTTAAAGATCACGTTCATGAAGGACAAGATATCTCTAGTAACCTTATAAAAAGCGTGGTCTTTACGGAGATATTTCAACTAGCGAGTATAAATAAGTGTCGAGTATTGTGCTAATTTGTGTGATATAAAATAAGCTCACCCTAAGATCTAATAAATTATGAACTATCTAACTATCTGGACAAATTATAACTAACGACGTCATATATTTCCACGTCCAACGGGGCAGGTGCGCGGGAGAGAAAACGCTCCAAAATATCTATTGTTAACGATCAAGCCCCACATGGGGCAGAATTCTAAATTATATTCTTAATGAGGGCAAAATTTTATCTATCTAAATATTTGATGCGTTATTTTTCTTATAAATAATTTTATTTATAGCTTTAAGTGATGCTTAATAAGATGTTTGAAAGTAACTTTAACTAATTATATTAAACACCTAATATATATACCCATATCTATATCAAAGAGATGGCTCCGTGGCTAGAACACTTGAATCTTAACCGATGATTGTGGTTCCAACACGAACGAGCACCACACTTTTCATACGTTATCTTGCGCTGGCCGGTGAAGAAATATAGCGTAGAGTAATGTACATGTTTCGCTTAAAATTTTGCAACAACCACCAAACCACATGGTTGTGTAAGCTTCAAACAATCAACCAAAAATCAAGAGGAGGGAAGTGCTGGCTGTTACTTGTGTGCTACATTACAAAGTTGGAGAGTTTGTATGGTTGAACGGGCTGACTATCTAGCAAACTCTGAGCGAGTAGCTATGTGTAATTATGAAACAGGCATGTTCAATCCAAATTTACCTTGAGGGTAACTGAGTAGTACCGCTATGTATCCATCTATCTATCGATCTATCTATCTATCTGTCTATCTATCTATCTATATATGTATCTATCTATCTATCTATCTATCTATCTATCTATATCTATCTATCTATCTATCAATATTTCTATCTCTATATATTAAATAATTGATCGAGTGACTGATATCAACGCACAGCCCAAACTACTAGCACTAAGCTAGCACAAAGGATACGAATGCATACGGATTTTTTATACAGTATGTCAGCGCTTAGAAAGGTTTTTCATTATTTATCCTCTAAAGATGTGATTAAGGGGATAAACGTTAGAAAATAATTGGGTTTGATAATAATTAGTAATTAGTAAGAACAAGTTTAAATATAAAATAGAATTTAGGTCACTCTTGAAATTCCCAAATTTTATATAAAATCTTCGAAAGTTAAAAAAAATATTTTTGATATTTTCGCTGTAATATTATAATACAGGGTTAACAAATTCCGTGAAAAATAATCCTCGTCGGACAGTAGAGTACCTAGTGGCTTTAAATTATAACAAATGGCATCATATATCTCCGTGTCAGTTTCATAACAAGAAAACTGTCCTTATAATTTTATTATATCATTTCCACGTAAAGCCTGAGTATTAAAACTAGGAAAATATAATAGGATAGATGGGTAATGTTACTATTTCATTAATTATTTTATATAAAGATAAATTGAGAAATCGTTTTAACAACCATTTTCAAACTGTACTATATCAGTATCTACAATTTATTTACATTAAAACCTTAAATAAACAAAAATTAAAATTAAAAATAATTACTGTATTTATTTATTAATTTATTAAGTTATTAATTTATTTTTCAAACTCATTTTATATTCAATGCAAGGTAGTTGTAAAAAAACAACTTTTATAAATAAGTTTTCTACTTGGGGTTTATGTTACATTCCATATTAAAATGGAAATTAATTACAAGTAATGAATATATAATTATATATCGAATCATTATTTCATATCAAAGTTTCTTTAAAAAAGTAACTTACATATCAAAACAGTTGAATTACTTTATAGTGAATATTATCATGTAACATGACCATACTATACTATACGTATGTGCTTGTAAATGCCTTAATTATTTAACAAAGTCTCATCTGTGTCTCTCATTTGTGGGCTATAAATAATCTTCTCTCCTTTTGAGGTGAAGTTTTAGAGCTCATTCCACCACGCCGCTCCAATGCGATTTGGCCCAATATACACGTGGCTGATTTTTATCCGACACTTGCAGGATTCCTTATGTTCCACGTTTCCTGCACCGCCTAGCACTAAATGAATAGTAAAGACAATTTGTTTGAATAATCACGTGTATTATGATCAAAAATGTTAATGACGATTCAAAAGTGCATATTACATACTCAAATCGTAATATTAAACGTCGATAAAAATGTGTTGAAACAGTATATAATATAACAGTACATAAATATACTAAGCCAAAGTAAGACGAGTCAATTTAAACAAATTATTTCGATCTTACATTTTTAAATCGAACCGATATGGCTATTAATATATATATTTTAATAATTAAATAAAAATGTTATAAAATCTAAAATATTACGTTTTAAAAGTTATAGTATAAAGCTTAAAATAATAGAAAATCGACGTTTATGAAAAGTATAAAAACATACATGGCTAAATATATAACTTAAATAAATATAATTTAAATAGTTAAATCGTTGAGTTTAACATTATCGTCACTAAATAATATTTCAAAAGCAATAGATATTTGTTTGCCTTTGTACTTATCATATGACAACATATGCTAAATCTAAAACCCGCATACAAACATGTTTTGAATATAGACTTCATTTATTATCTTTTTAATGTTATAATCCCGTTATATCCGCGATTATTATTTTCATATGATTATTACCATGCCTGTCATCTGAAGAGACTTAAACCTGTCATTAATGATAAACTCGAAAAGGAAAATGTTTAAACGAACGATGCAAACATTCGTTTTATTCGTCTTATTAAAAAAGAATGACATTCTTATGTTTTTCGATGATATGCGCCAAGCATATCCAAACGTTCGAGTCACATAAAAATAAGTAATTACATTGTTTTCATGCCCGCACTGAGGTGACAAGAGAGTTGGTCCTATTTCGTCCAAAATATCTACGTATTTTTATACCTATATATTATTAATTAGTTCTTTTGTAAATAAATAAATATAATAGACAACTATCTTGAAATACAGATACAATAGATCACAAAAGCAGAGAAACAGGGAATACTAATGTATTCGAAAGTCAAAAGGCATAATTGAATAGAAACTTCCCCCGCTTAACACATTACATGAAGAAAAAAGAAAAGTAAGAAATCCTTTGAATCAACAACCAATGTCACGTTTTCCTCAGTTTACATTAGGTATTGAGCTAAGAAAAGTAATCTTCAAGGGAAGACATGCCCCTTATTGACAAAACGCGTTTTTGCTTCGAGAAAATATTAAAAATAATCCACGCTGAGAGGATTCCTTTTCGACGAATTGTAAAGGAGGAGAATGAACACACAAACGAAAAAGGTATCAAAGCGTCTTCTTGTTATGTATATATGTATGTGTATCAATTATATTTAGCATGGTTTTTTTTAAATTTTTGCTGCTATTAAAAAAATATTGATATCAAAAGCAGTTCAACAAATTACTTCGCTATCTTATCAAATAAGGTATCAGCTTTCATAATCTTTGTGTCTGTAATACTGCTTCACACGACATAAATCTATACTAATACATAAAGCTGAAGAGTTTGTTTGTTTGATCCGGCTAATCTCAGGAACTAAAATTCGAATGGTTCGAATTTAAAAAATATTTTTGTGTGTATAGTCCTTTTATCGAGAAAGGCTCTAGGCTTATTTTTATTCATTATATTTTTTATTAATTATACGCGGTATTACTCGCGTGCATGTACAGTTAGTATAAACATATTTATATGTATAACGCACTATTTTTCAGCAACAGAGAAATTGTTCAGTCGAGTATTCCAATAAAAATCCTAACCAACAAAAATACCTTCGTTACCTAGAAACCATTAGATATTAACTTTAATCAGTAAACAGTTAGTCCATCATCAAATTGTAATTACACATGAGAAGCGAATATAGGACAATAAAACAAATCGCTTATAAGCCATGATCATTAAGCTTCAGTTATCGTATACCGCCATATCGGCGCCGCTATTTCCACGAGCCAGTGCGAAGAGTGAACGCCCTGTGGTGTCCTATTTAATAAAATATCTGCCCTAAATATGAGCTTTTAATTACACTACATGATAAATATTAGTATTCAAAGTGATTTGTTTATAATAATTGCTTCAATATTAAGCAATTATTCTCTTATCTATTTAAATTGTACCTGTGTCAATTTTAAATTTAAATCTTTTTATAGCCCAATGAATAAAATTATTTCGAAGTATTATTTATTCAACAAGCTTTAAATCGGCTACTTAGATCACGTAATAGTATTATTCTCCAAATGAAAAAATAACCACTACTTATTCTATTATTTATATACGAATATAATTCTTAGAATGATTTAACAAAAGAACTGTACAACAGAGCAAAGCTTATTACTTTAAGAGATTTCCCTCGAAAAAAGCCTAGATGGCCATGTGGTAAGAACGCGTGAATCTTAATCGATGATCGTGGGTTCAAACCCGGTCAAGCACCAATGAATTTCATGTGCTTAATTTGTGATTATAATTAATCCATCTCGTGATTTACGGTGAACGAAAACATCGTGAGGAAACCTGCATGTGTCTTATTTCACTGAAATTCTGCCATATGTGTATTCCATCATATCGCATTGGAGCAGCGTGGTGGAATAATCTCTAAACCTTCTCCTAAAAATAGGAGAGGAGACCTAAGCCTTGCTGTGGGACTTTCACAGGCTGCTACTATATACAATACCCTCGAATGAATAATATGAGTTAGTAGTTATATCGAGGTAATTCGTTTATCGTAATAATTTACTATACAAAAGTATATAATAATATCCTGGGACATTTTTCACACACGGTCATCTGATCCCAAACTAAGCAGAGCTCGTACTATGGAAACCAGACAACTGATATACTATATATACTACTTATTCTTTTGTTAATACATACTTACATAGATAATTACAACCAGACTCAGGACAAACAGACATGTTCATGCACACAAATGTCTGTCCTGGGTGGGAATCGAACCCACGACCTGCGGCGCGAAAGGCAGGGTATCTACCGATCACAAATATGGCAACAGTCATTAATACTTGTTCGTCTATGTTTGTTTCCTCTTTTTAAATAACAATCTTACTTCGCCGTATAATGTCGATGAGAACCACTATGCTCAGATAACATAGCCACATAAGGAGCAGTATGGAGATACGTGGAAATTGAAAAGTCCCTCAAGTACCTCTTAAAAGCTGACTTCCATCGTTGTAGGTATTTAAATATATGTGCTCGTATTTGATGAGGTAACAAAACCACACTACAACGCTAAAAGTGTTCATTTTATGTAAGAATAAAATAACGCGATAGAATTTATTAAACAACCATTTAATCGAATTGAATCAACCGCAAAATTCATAACAATCATAAAAAGAAGCTGTATATTAAATTACTATTGGCCGAATACTGAAACGTCATTCAAATATTAAGTGGGACTTAATTATTTGGAACGCCATTAATTTCAAATTTAGTATGCGAAATTTTATTTTTTTATTGTGGGTGTTAGTTTCAGGAAATCTCAAAGATTTATTGGCTGACAATAATAATTTTAATACTCACTAATGTTACTGAAACGAAATACAATGCCCTAGTTGTCTTATTGCTTATATTCAAAAGATAAAAGGAAATAGTAAATAGATTTAATAAATAATAAGGAAATAGATTTTATTCATCACTTAATATTGCAATGTCATGAAAAATACACGTGTACCTATACCTACACCATATAAAACAAATTACAAACAAGCTTTGTTTCTATTGTAATTCATCTATCACAACAAATAAAACTTTTTCATTAAATTATACATGCACCAGCAAGCTTGTCTGCAAAGTTACAAACTAAATGTGTCTACAAAATGTTACCTCAATTTTAGACAAACCATATATATTTCTATACTAATATACAAAGCTGAAGAGTTTGTTTGTTTGATCCGGCTTATCTCAGGAACTACTGGTCCGAATTTAAAAAATATTTTTGTGTTGGATAGTCTTATTATCGAGGAAAGCTGTAGGCTTTTTTATGTACATATTATATTTTTATTAATTGTACGAGAGTGAAATCGCGGGGCAGAGCTAGTAAAAAAATCTTGTAGTGCTTTTATATAAAGATGTTTTATCCGTGCATATATAAAGCATATTTCTAAATATTTAACACATTTTATTTTCCATTTTTAATTTCCCTTTTATATTTTACATGTTCATCTTTTCCATCCATTAAATTTTTATTATTGATGTAAACAATAATATATAATTAATTCAATTTAATGGCTGCAACATCATTACTATCTTAATTACTACTACACGTTTGCATAGTTATTATGCAACAGTGAAAATCGCGAACGTTGCTTGCTCTAAGGAAATTGAACACCGCAGAGTTCTGTTTTTATGGCCATTTTAAACTTAAAGGTTTACAATAACAGTAACAGTCAGTAAATGTCCCACAGCTGGGTTAAGGCTCTTTATTTGAGGAAGAAAGGTGTTGCTATAGAATTGTATGCCTCTCGTATTTTTAATTTCACTGGTTCATACATTTAAAGGTGCTATGCAGTAAAAGAAAATTAAAGATGTCTTTCATCAGTGAGATTGTATTTGCTACTTATTAAAAATCGAAACGGTTTAATATATACTAAGTCATACGTACACCACAATAGTGTTTAGCTGTATGAGTGTAAAATATATAGGTAGGTATCAATTTATAGAACTTAAAAATTGCTATCGATGCCGCAATTTTCAAGGTGTAGGTTGGAATTGTTAACGATATATTTTCTCTGCTCGTATATAAACAGCTCCAGAGTGTTTGGATGTTCGCAATTGAATAAGATCATAAGTCATTTTGTTTATTTATTTTTTTATTGTGGTTTACGTCTTTTTGCTACGAATATTTCAATAATATTTAGTTGGGCAGGTCGAAGGGAAAAGACCGCGAGGTCGCTTACCTACCCGTTGGTCAGACCAAATAAAAACGCTCACTGGCCTGCCAATACCTAAAGCCATTAAGACCGCCGAAGACAGAAACACGTGGAAGAGCATAGTGCAACGAGCGATCACCTCTTCATACTGAACACGACCTTCAGCAATGAAGATACCGACTTAGAAGAAGATTTCAATAAAATTATTGAACAAGAACAACATTGTCAAATATGAATTATTCAAAAAGAATACTTCGTAGAACTAAACATAAGATATTCATTTATTTATTCTTGGGAAACGTTAATTGTATATGATTGTGGTTTATTAAATTGAAACAAGAAAAGCAAATTCAGTAACAATATTATTTATGAGTAATAACCCGTATGGCGATACAAACGCCTCTCTCCTTATAAGGAGACGGTTGTTTTGAACTTATACCCATCAGGCTTCTTCATTATGAGATGGTGGATAAACATCTAGCAGAATTTCATTTAGCATATTTTCTCAGACAAATTTCCTCACGATATCTTCCGTCAACGTTGACCACGAAATGAATTGTAAAAACAAATGAAGCTCGTTCAGATTAGAGCCCTCATTATTATGTTAAAATTGAGCATAATATATGTCGGCTCCATTTTTAAAACTTACTCAATTAAAATTTAATATATATCATACAAATCAGAGAAATAACTAATTATTAAATTTTTACTATCTTACATAAAACGATCCTGCCCTTAAAGTCATCACCATTTCCCACAAACAAAAGAGTTAAATACCCGAGATGATGTCACCTATTAACCACAGTCTCGCATTATAGACAGACCTCCTTTTGAAAACCTCTTTACTATACGAGCGTTTAACAAATAAAATGACTACGGGAAAGAAAAATGCTCTATCTATATTTTTATTTTATTTTTTCATACTTTCCCTCGTTCCTTAAATCGCTTTTGTAAATGTAGCCCATATTTAAATTGTAAGGGTGGTTTTATGGTCTTTAAAAACGTGATGCCATGATGAAGTTACCGTCTCCAATATTAAGTGAAATTAAAGCAACATGGCGATATAATATAAAGTAATTTCACGAATGAATTATGCAGGACACGGAGATAATGCTGTCATTAAAATGTAATTATATTGCGATTAAAAATTTAATACTGTACTAAATTGAAATACTTTTATATAGTTGAGTGAGTTTATAATTTAAAGAAGCGATGATAATCTACTGACCGATTTTTACTACGGCGGAGAAATTCGCGGGTCATATTATATTACATAAATGTGTGCTTGAACACAAATACGCTTTATTCCAACACTCATATAATCCGAAGGTACGAGAGATCTAGAACGATCGGAAAGACATCAGATGCAGAACCAATCACTTAACGCGCATTCCTATGGACGGGATTGTAAACAGTGCCAGCTTGAAGACAACAGAGTGCTATTGAGAATGACTTGACGACAAAACCCAGTAACTTTTTTTATTTGCCTAACCTGGTAATTACAGGCACAAGAGAAAATCATTTTAGTCCCCAAGGTTAGTGGTATATTGGAAAAAGTTCATATTTCTTACAGCGCCAATTTCTATGGCCTAGTCTGCCTATTTTATATATAAAAAAATCTTTGGCTTAAGCCCAGTCCCTCAGGTAAGTCGAATGCAATTTAATATGCATTAAAACTACGAATAAACGATAAAAAACTTGAAATAAAGAGTTAACGTAAACAATATTTGTTAAGTTCATTAATTAAGTTTGTGCTTAAAACAAAGAATGTTGAATACTGAAATCCCTGAAGAATAGCGCTGACTAAATCTTAAAGAACTTTGAAATGAATTCTTCACTCTTGAATAAACAAATTTTTTAGTTCTCCAGAAGGTTTGTTTTTCAAAGCTCTCTTGTTTGTAACTAAGGCACTTCGTCAAATTGAGTTTATCCTCAGAGCGTCTTTAAAAGCATCGCTGAACAACTTAAAGTGTTTGCGGGATACTATTCAATAGCAAATGAAAGTTTTATTGTATTTCGTTTTATTTTAAATTATTACATTGTAAATAATGATCTCTCACAGTTTGTATTTTTTGTTAGAACTCTTATCGCATCATTCACCTTGTTATATATCTGTTATCATAAATACATATTAATATTTATATACTTAATGATAATAATAATAATTAATTATGATTAATACAAACTATTTTATAAATCAAAATTATAATATCTTAATTATAATATATCAATCATCGTTATGTTTTTGTCGACACAAATTAAAAAAAAAAACTATAAAGCCGCACATTATTGCTCCAAACTTACGTAGACTACGTTCTTCTTTTATACCTGACTTGGCAGCAACGCTTCCGCTCGACATTATCAAGTAAAAGATTAAACGGGAAAAAATCAACCAAATTGTTTTTCATGTACCGCGCGCTTAAGATTTTAAGGAAGTAACAATATATATAAAGTTAACAGTTGTATAACATTTTCTATCGTTTTAGACTAATTCCGCTGATGTTTTTTTTTAGTAATTTTTTACATTTAGCTCAGTAGTAAAACATATACCAACGACGAGCCGGTTGGCGTGTTTGGTAGACATCCGCCTTTCGCGCCGCAGGTCGTGGGTTCGATTCCCACCCAGAAAAGACATTTGTGTGCATGAACGAGTCTGTTTGTCCTGAGTTTGAGTGTAATTATATAAGTATGTATTTACAAAAGAAAAGTATGACAACTGATGTACTACATCAGTACAAGGTTTCCATATTACAAGCTCTGTTTAGTTTGGAATCAGATGGCCATGTGTGAATAATGTCCCAGGTCCTAGTATATACCTACGTTTGTATGCATAAGAAGTTGTGCATATATCCTGTTCTAAGAGATGTTTATAAAATAATATGTCTGTATATATATAAGAAGTAATAAATTACGCTTATATTTCTGTAAAACCGAAGTATTGAAATGTGAATTATTATCATGACCCTGTAACTATTTACGGCTTACTTCTAGATTAGCTAATAATTAAGGAGCTGAATTTGATCAGCTCATGAACTTAACTAAGCTTAAGATTGAAAATTATTAGGGACTAACTAAATCACTAACGGCCGAATACTGAAACGTCATTCAAAATGAAGTGGGACTTAATTATTTGGAACGTCATTAATTTCAAAATTTAGTATGCAAAATTTGAAATTAATTGTGTTCCAAATAATTAAGTCCCACTTTATATTTGAAAGAAATTTCAGTATTCGGCCATTTGATAAGAAGAAGGATAGGTTTTCAAATAGCCTACAAGCGTTTTTGAAATGACTCTTAAACGGCAATGTGACTTGCACAAAAGGCTCCTTTCTTCGCCTTTCGTTCACCGCAGCGTTAAGTAGGCTGGATCATTTCCTTTTATCCTGACTGCCGTGACGGTGAATATTAAGATTCCTTGAACATCTTAAGCTTTATTAATTTTACAACAAAAAAGATTAATATAAAATCGAATTTCACAAATATGTACACCTGTTTGAAATTTGACGAGCCGGTTGGCGTGGTTGGTAAGCTAACGTGGTTGGTCGGTAGCTAAGCCTAACACGCCGCAGGTCGTGGGTTCGATTCCCACCCAGGCCAGACATTTGTGTGCATTAACGTGTCTGTTTGTCCTGAGTCTGGGTATAATTATGCATTTACAAAAAAAAAGTAGTATATGTAGTATATCAGTCGTCTGGTTTCCATAGTACAAGCTCTGCTTAGTTTGGTATCAGAGGGCCGTGTGTGAATAATGTCCCAGGATATTTATTTATTTATTTATTAATTAAATATTACTTGTATTTAAAGAACCACTAATAAAGTACATTTGTGCTTATTCTGAATTATTTGAAATATTTTAAGTAAGTTTCCATATGTGTCCGTCAGCTGAGATCAGGTCTCGAAAAGGATTTAGTCGATGCTTCATGTACCACATTTCTCCCGTGTGGAATGTGTTGCCACAAATGTGGGTTGCCTCGCTATGATTCTCGTCAAGGGAGAATACAAAACGAAAAATTACCCCTTTAGTTTTAGCTTACTAAGCTATGTTATTTGTGTTTACATTTTAATAATGTTTTACTGTGTGAACAAGCTAGCGAAAGATAAATAACATGTTTTTATAAATGTTGATAATCCACATTCTAGACACATCTTACAATACTGTCTTCTCAAATCGCAATCAAAGTATAACTAGGAGTGGTTAACCTCTTAACATAAATAAATAAAATACATAAATATACTTATTATAAATCCTACAATAAAGATATTCTTTTCCATAAAATGAACTTAGTGTTTATAAGATATTTGAAAAATGACTATGCAAGAAAGTGGCAAATCCTTATATTAATATTATTAATTAAATCTCTTTAGTTATCACTTATGATGCTATATTCTTTGGAGTACGCGAACGAAGGCACAGGTGTCTTAAAATAAAACCTACAAATTGAATTCTATGAGCCTTAAACAGTTGTAAGTCTTATTTCTATATGCAAATATTTATGATGCTCATTTATTTAAACGGAAACATGGGTAATAAGAAACCATTCAAGGGCGAGTTAGATTGATGTGGTGGTTTCGTACCAACGACATAGAAAATAGGAAGAGATAAATACTACACTCAATGAGGATTATTATGATAGAAATAATGAATAACTGAAATAAATAAGTGAAAAAACTAAAAGAGTGATATCTCACTCTATAAGAATAAATTTTAAAAAATGTTTTATATTAATTTTTTGTAAGCAATCACCCTGCAAGATCAGATTTTATTTATTTCTGATATAAGTACATAACTACATACATATACATTTTTTTGTTCAGCCGATTCAGATAAAAGTGTGTGACAGGCGGACGAATAGGCTCGAGAATATTCCTATATGGGTTTTGTTTTATCATGGGATGTACGAAACCCTAGAAATAAATGTTTTCTTTAATAATGTCATCTTCAATGAAGGGTAACCAAATGTATTATGAATAGGGAACGACCCCTTATTGTCTGTTGTAGTGATTCAGTACTTCATATATTGATAACATATTTATTTTATTTATATATACAGAATATTTCAATATTATGTTACGCGCGACGTCGCGTCGAGGCGCCTCGTAAGCGATAGCTGCGAAGATCTAAGCAAGGAGGTTTTGTACAGCGATTGACATGAGACTGGCATGACGGAAAAAACAAGAGGAATATACGTGGCTTGTCAGATATATAAAAATATGGTATTGGCGTCTATGAATAATTATGAAGTTAGAACGATTCTGTAATAAAGATAAATGTATAATTACTGAAAACTGTATTTGATTTTAACATTCAGAAGCGGGATAGAACTAATAAGACTCGAAAATGAAAAGAGCAATCTCTGACAATAAAATTGCGTTTACGCGGACTACAAAAAAAACCGTTTTCTCTCGGCTTCCATGACGAGCACTGAAGATTTTCATGTTGAAACAGTGAATAACGATACGTCATCAACTGAAAATGTTTCTGAAGAGAATATTTACCCTAATGTTAGGCTCGAACGGCTTTATCAGAGAAAGTTGAAAAGATGGTGGTAGTTTTGTGTTGAATCGCGTCCTTTGCGAAACATATCGTGAGATGAGATGTGAGATTGGTGAGAAAATCGTACCAACTTTTGACTCTGATAGTTACGAATGCAATGTGAAGAATTGGCTGGCGAAGATTGATCAATTAGGGCTAGTTCATAAATGGAATGATTACTCTGTAGAGACATCTATCTCGCCACATACGAACTATGAACAGACGTATCCTACATCGCGATATTAAAGTTATCAGAGCGATTGAACATAAATACAAGAAACCGATAACATTCGTGGTGCAGCCCACCAGGCCAACACCCGTCTGGTCGGAGGATTCTCCCATCTTCAATGGTGGACATCCCCAAAACTCGAAAATAGTGATTATGCAAACTAGTTTAGCAGGGCATGCTCAATTATGGTTTAACCGTTTAGAAATGTACTATTTTACTTGGGAGCAATGAAAATCTTTGCTGTTGAAGGTGTTCACTAGAAGTTTTGACTATGCTGATATGCTCGAAGAATTATTTGGTAGAAAAAAGTAAAGCACAGAAACGATCACTCATTATTATCACGACAAACTCGATATGTGTCGCATATGTCAATTAGATGATCCTACATCTCTTTCATGTCTGATTAGGGGCTTACCACTAGATCTGCAGAATAATGCCAAAGCATTCAAATGTGAAACGCCTGTATAGTTCTACTCGGGTTTTAAGTAAGATGTAATGTGACGAAATAAAGGCGAACTTATTACACATGCTATACCATGTGAAATGATGAATGACGAGAGAGCTGAAAGAATCGAAGGTGAGGTATCGATTACGCTTCTGGCCGATATCACTGAGGTGCGTAATAATAATTATTATTTAATCTGTTTGTTGGCCTTGTGCTTCTGTATTCTGTATTATTCTGTTCTGTTCCGTTCTGTCTGACTACTTATTTATTTATTTTAAGGAAGACAAACAGTTTAAATTACACACAAAAAAATTATCACTGATCTACTTATTCTGTACCGTTCTGTCTGTCTGATCTGCTTATTCTGCTCTGTTGCAATTTATAACCTGGGCCCGAAAGATTCATTAAGATGTAAATTTAAAGAAATTAAAATAATGAATGTCGCTTCTCAATATATATTTGATAATGTTATGTATGTACGCAAAAACATAAAAGATTTTCCCAGAAATTGTGACGTACATATTGTTAACACCAGGAACAAGTTTAAACTTACAACCACTGTTACTAGATTACATAGGGTTAGTAAGTCTTTTATGGGACAATGTATACGCTTTTACAACAGGATCCCAGAAAGCGTTCAAAAATATTCAATTGCGAAATTTAAAAGGAGTGTTAAGGATCGCTTGTGTGCTAAAGGATATTATACAATCAATGACTTTTTAGATGATTGCACACTCTGGGAATGAAACGATCGCCTCCAGGTTGTTTAAAAAAAAAAAAATATTATTATTGTATTGTTATTATATAAATATTGTAAAATATGAGCTGAAAAAAAAAACCCGCTGAGTTTCTTTCGCCGGTTCTTCTCAGGTCTGAGGTTTATTTCCGAACCGGTGGTAGATTTATGACAATCAATAAGAAAGTGTAACACTTCAACATTGAATAAAGATATTTGATTTGATTTGATTTGATCTGTTTCGTTATGTCTGTCTGATCTGCTTATTCTGCACTGTTCTGTTCCTTTATTTCTGTCTGATTTGCTTATTCTGCTCTGTTCTGTTCCGTTCTGTCTGTCTTATATGCTTATTCTGCTCTGTTCTGTTCCGTTCTGTCTGTCTGATCTGCTTATTATGCTGTTCTGTTCCGTTCTGTCTGTCTGATCTACTAAATTTGTTCTGTTCTGTTCCGTTCTGTCTGTCTGATCTGCTTATTATGCTCTGTTCTGTTCCGTTCTGTCTGTCTGATCTATTTAATTTGTTCTGTTCTGTTCCGTTCTGTCTATCTGATCTACTTATTCTGTTCTGTTCTGTTCCGTTCTGTCTGTCTGATCTGCTTAATCTGTTCTGTTCTGTTTCGTTTTGTTTATCTGATCTGCTTATTGTGTTATTTATTTATTTATTTAAGGGGACAGCAAAAAGTTACATTATACCTTTTGTTGACAATGACTTGGTTTTTAGAAGAAAATTAACAATAATGCAAACCATAACACTATCCACATATTAGTAAAAAAATAACTATAAAGGTATTAATAAATAAATTTACAATGTGTAGTACATTATCGTAGTAAGTATGCTAAAACTAACATTGACAAAGATTGTGAAGGTATTTGTGATATTGACTTCTTTAATTTACTAATAGAACATGCAAAAATATCTATATCTACAAATTGTGTATTGCACGACTCCACCATACAGCGCATAGGTGACCGATGACCTGCGTTCGTCTGACAGGTACTCAATGCGAAGAGGTACCCGGCACGCGTTTTTCTTTTATGAATAGTTCTGGGGAACTACATAACACAATCTAAGTATTAGGTCAATGCAATTGATGTAATTGTTAACGAGCCTATATAGTGTTATAGCTTCTAAGTATTTTCGTCTAGACTAAAGGTTTAAAATATTATATTGTGGAGTAATTGATTGTATCAATATATCTGTAGTGCATGCTGCGCAAAAATTTGTATTGAACTTTTTCAATTGTGTCAACATACTTGTTGTAGAAGGGATTCCAATCTGGTACGGTATACTCTAATTGGGATCTAACTAAGTTTTGTACAAATATAGATATGTCGATGTGCGTTGACATTCTCATTATGAATCCATATAATTTTAAAGCTTTATTGACTATGTTCTCAGTATGACAATTAAGATGCGTTTTAGTGTCCAGTTGTATTCCTAGGTCTCTTAGTGAAGTAACGTTTTTCAGGGGAGCATTGCAAAGGTTGTATGCGTATGAAACGATACTCTTATTATTGGTAAATCGGATATGGCTACATTTGGAAATATTTAACTTAAGTCTATTGCTATAGCTATACTGTGTAAGTCTATCTAAGTCTCCTAGTAGCATTAGACAGTCTTCAGTTGTTTTAATAGGTTTGTATACCTGTAGATCGTCCGCATACATTGAGAATTTTGAATACTGAAAATACTTTTGGATGTTATTTATAAAAATGTTAAATAAGGGGGGCACCAGAATTGAGCCCTGGGGAACCCCGGAGGTGGTATAGATGCTATTAGACTGATATCTGTTAACAACAACCTTTTGGATCTGTTTTGAACATATGAAGCAAACCAGTGCAGTAAGTTGCCACGAATACCATTAAATGCAATCTTATATAGTGAGATATTTTGGTCTACTTTGTCAAATGCTTTTGTAAAATCCGTATATACCGCGTCTATCTGCGTGCGAGCGTCAAGATTTTCGTAGACCTAACTTGTGAAAGTTAACATATTGGAAGCTGTCGATCTTTGTTTAACAAATCCATGTTGTTCTTGAATAATAACATTGTGAAGTAACGGGTAGATTTCATGATGTACTAGTATTCCAAAAATCTTAGATAGCACGGACAGAATAGATATAGGTTGGTATTGCTGAACATCATGTTTAGGTCCACCTTTGTGTATAGGGGTAATGTTTGCACGTTTCCAAACCTCTGGAAATATTCCTTCAGCTAAACATTCATTGTAAATTAACCAAAGTGGCTTATAAACACTGTTGCTGTAGCTGTGAGCTTGAGAAAGTATGGGGGATTTCATTAGGACCTTTATTTCGGTCGTTAAGTGCTCTTTCTGTATTTTATATTCACTGAGATGTAGGGTGGATATAAGAACTTCACTATTGGATGCCAAGGGTGGAGTTTTCCATGAGTTGAGAGCTTGGGATGTTGGCTCAAAAACTGATAAGAATAAGTCTGAAAACATATTACAGATCTCCTTTGGATCACTTGATTTAAGGTGTTGATATTGCATAGTGGATGGAATACTTGGTCTACTTTTATTGACTGTTTACGTACGCAAAAAAAATAATAAAGTAATCCTGTTGGTTTTTATATATTTTTCACTTAATCCACGCCTCCCGTTTTGCTTTAAATGCACGTATTAAGGAGAATGTGAACTAGACTGGAAATCCAAGCGACTTAGTGCCAGCTAAAAGCGTATGCGATTTTATAATGTCATATATAGTATTATAAAAGAAATCCAAAGCGGCTTCAGAGGGGAGATGGCCCAGTAATCCCTCCCAATCAACATCAACTATTCTAGATAATAGCTTTGAAATTGACTTTACGAAAGTTATACTTTATTAGAGGTGTCTTTTTCATTTGTGAAAGTAAGTGATTAATGGTTATATGTGCTTCGAAGAGAGGATGATGAATGCTGTTTCTGTTTTACATTCCGTTTCAGAACCGATTTTACTTAATTCCGATCATGATTCAGATACTGATTCTGAAGCAGATTTTATTTATTTTTAAAATAATGACGTATGATAATCTGATTCTGTTTTACAAAAAATAAACATTCAAGTTTTATTTAATTTATGTACTGTTACTATTCTGTTCTATCTATGTATCTATTATTAATGTGCTCTAATACATACATATGTAAATTTATATAAGTTTTTGAATTGATGTTATCAGAACGGACTTCTGAACACCTCAAAACCACACTTTCGCCGCCGTAGAGAAATACGCGTTGATAGTATTTCTGGCCTTGTATCTGAAGAGACGTTGCGTGTGAGTTCGACTCAAAGTTGCAAACATGCTGCTCTGTGTGAACGTTGATTGGTTTCAGACAGTTCCGTTACTTAGACGTTCCTTAACTTCCGTTACCGTAGACGATAAACTTCAGTCTATATACAAACAGCTTCAAGGTGAAAAATAATTACTGTATCCGGAATGACCGTATTTATCGCTCTCTGTGTCAGATGTCTGTGGTATCTGTTTAAAAGGGCTAGAAAAAAATTAATAGCACTGGTTTTTGCTGATGAGTGCGGCTGTAGAAAAGTTTTGTTAACTATGGTACTGATACTGGCACTGACGGCTATAAAGTAGATACGTAAGATCTAATAGATCTCTTAGAAAGTTAGATAACTACTTTTCATTCTGATGTGGTTGTATCAGTTCATTTTATTTTGTTAAATTTCTCACTAATGTTTATATGTGAATACCTGGTGGTATTCACTTTGTAGGATGGCCGATGTTACGCGCGACGTCGCGTCGAGGCGCCTCGTAAGCGATAGCTGCGAAGATCTAAGCAAGGAGGTTTTGTACAGCGATTGACATGAGACTGGCATGACGGAAAAAACAAGAGGAATATACGTGGCTTGTCAGATATATAAAAATATGGTATTGGCGTCTATGAATAATTATGAAGTTAGAACGATTCTGTAATAAAGATAAATGTATAATTACTGAAAACTGTATTTGATTTTAACAATTAATCCGGATTGTTAAGATTAGATAAAATTATTGTAATTTATATGGATATAAAAGCCGAGATGGCCCAGTGGTAAGAACGCGTGAATCTTAACCGATGATCGTGGGTTCAAATCCGGACAAGCACCACTGATTTTCACGTGCTTAATTTATGATTACAATTCATCTCGTGCTTGACGGTGAAGGAAAACATCGCGAGGGAACCTACATGTATCAAATTTTAATTAAATTCTGTCACATGTGTATTCCACCAAGCCGCATTGGAGCAGCGTGGTGGAATAAGCTCCAAACCTTCTCCTCAAAAAAGGAGAAGAGGTCTTAGCCCAGCAGTGGCACATCACAGGCTGTTAATATTATTGTAATTTTACTATCTTGTACATACAAACCTAAAAAATATCATAGTTACTCCTTTCATGTCATAGACGCTATCCAAAAAGGATTTTTACGCACATATTATCCATAATTATGAATTTACCCAACGGAAACATTGTTCTGAAAGTCCTTAACATTTTCTAAATTATTTTCTCTTATGAAGTCAATTTTCAATCTTCACGAGTTACATACAAAGCGAGTTTAATGACGCAATGTTTGTCGCAAGTTGACATTTATATTACGCCCAGCATGTCTCAGGAATAATATTTGATAGAAAGTACGACGATAATATTGAAGTATATATCAAGTTTTCACAGCTTAGACCTATACAAATAAATATCAAAGCACTAAGCATTATTTAAGAGAAATGCTCTCAACCACGAAAGTGTCTTCATTCTTAATAAAGGGAGTTTCCAGAAGCGGTATTTTTACTTGAAAATACTCAGGATCCATACTTGGTAAATTGCAAAAACCGTTCTATATAAATTTCAAAGTAAAACATTAAATTTATTTACGAAATTTCGTTCCTTAGTATTTGAATGTATCACCATCTTTTCTTTTTTTTTGTCATAATGCATAAGGCATTGACGAAGGCGATTTACAATTATTGGTCCTTTCGGCGAGCACAGTAAGCTCTGTCTGAAGTCTGAACCGAAACGTAATGAATTTGTGAGCTCGATTAGGTCGCGAGTAGAGTACGGACAATTTCGACTTCAACAAATTGAATGTTAAATTAATTAAAAGTCAAGTATATAAATAAATACAATGACTTTTTTTATTTATTAATTATATAAATAAAATGTAAAATTCTTTTTACACCAAAAGTAATATTCTTGATGACAAGTATTTAAGTGAAAACTCGTCAGCTATATTTTGCATAAAAATTGAAAATATGTTTAACATTTGAAGAGTATAACAAGTATCAAACTGTATTAATAGACAGAAATTCACTATGTGATATACGCTTTGATAAAAGTTTCAGGAAAAACATAAAAAAAAAAGATTGGTATGATGTTGAAAATATAATAAAAATCATAAAGACTATACTTGTGTTATAGCGTTTGATGTCAAAGCGACAAGGCTTTACGCAGTTTAAATGACGTCATAAAACAGCAGTCCACTGGGAGTAAGGCTTAACATTCAGTGGATAGGTTGGACAGTGAGCGTTATCTCGCTAAATTCTTTTTAAAAAAAAATACTAAATTTAGTTTAAAAAGGCCTTTAATAAAACTATACATGAATATTTTCGCCATAAGTATCAAGTATGTTTGTGTACGCCTATACGCCTATTCACTGACGGATGAATTATAATTTTTTTTATAGTAAAAATTAGCAATTTTTATTAAATTTTTAGCAAGCCAAGTTACAGCGCTATAATACATTTATTTGCATTTAAAATATTTTTATCGCATTAATAATAATAAATTACCTTACCTATATACATTTGGAAATACAATATATATGTAACGCTATTGATAGCAAAGTATATAAATATTCCAATTTTCCCACGCACACGCTCAGAAATAAGCTTATGCTTTCAATATACATATGTAGGTATACGACAAATCCCTCGCCATTCGGTATATTGACGAACTATTGTCTTAATTCATAATCCTTGCTAGACAACATGACATTAGAAGTGAAGTGATATTATAAACTTTTTATGTTCATAATATCAATATATTGTTTTTATTATTATATTATATGTATCTTATTATTAAAAATAAATGTGTCCTCTATTCGTTTCTAAACTATTCATCGGATTATGATGAAAGTTTGATAAGTTATTCTGCGAACTTAAGAAGTTTTCTAGTACATCATCTTCAATGAAAACAATATTATTTCTTTGTTTGTTTGTCCTTCAATAAACTTTTTATGAAGAACCTTATTGTACCCGTGCGAAAATTGGTTGAATACCTGGTAAATATTTGATATAAATTCATCTGCAAAAGTGATATCATTGCAAACTTCAAGGCTATATTTATCCGATAGAGAATAAGCCTTAAGATATTTGTGGAAAATCCATGAGTTTTAGCGCTAACATTTTATAACAGCCATATAACTTTATCTTTTTCACTTGGACGTGGTTGTTTAGGATTATTTATCTATTTATAAATGTAACTTATCCTTTGGGACATTAATTTATAAATATGTTTATATGTTCATATATTTATGGATGTAGCAAATCGAACTATGTAAAATGTATATATATAGAAACCTGAAGACCTGATTGGTATAAATAATAAAAAAACACGTATGCAATTCACATGTGGTAGAAGTGAACATTCAAAAATTTTGGCTTCAACTGTGTTATGCTTCCTATCTCATTTTCTCCCACGTTAAATCTCATGAACTTATGTGTCTGTCTCTTTTTACTGTCACTTTTTCGTTTCATCGACTTTCAAATCACAACGATGCTAAAGAAGTTTTCACTTCAAAAGTAAAACATTTTGTGTAAAATATCCGTAAGATTTTTTTATATTATTTTAAAATGGTGAGAAAATCATTTTCAATATGTCGAATAAAAACTTTATTCAAATAGACACTGATTAGCATTTTGAATGGCCACTTAACAGGATTAAATTGAATGTAAAGCATGCCTGCTACCGACATTCGATCCGTTCGAAATGTAGATTCAACCGAGAGCACAACCTACAACAAACACTAAGTTGCTCTCTGTCTTAATTGAAATTATAAAATCAACTAAAAACAAATTTATGTATTATTTACATTACTGTTTACTTTGTACAAGTCCGTCGGGGTGGGTACCACACACTCATCACATATTCTACCACCAAATAGCAATACCTATTGTTGAGGTGCTCCGGTTCGAAGGGTCAGTGAACCAATTTAACTGAAAACACAAGGAACATAACATTTTTGCAGTGACATTTTTGCAGTTTGCAATTCCGCTTACCTATATTATAAAAAATAATGCTATAATATTATCATATGATATTAAATGAGTATTCTTGTGTATTCCGTCAATCTCGAAAACGGCTCGATTCAACTGAAATTTCGTATTTAGATAAGGTTTTCCAATTATTTTAAATAAATGTCTGGCCTGAGAAAAAACGCAATTTTTCACAAAAAAAATTGTAATTACATTTCATTACAGCCGAGTGAAGCTTGGTCGCCCAGGTATCTTAGCTCTTACTTAACACAGTTTAATTATAAAATGTTTATAAACTGTAAATCATAAATGATATGCCGCGGCGGTCGTTCTCAACAGAACGGAGAATAGTCAACTGCACAGGATATATTATAATTCACAAGTTTTTGAGCAAATACATGTTCTCTATTTCTTCTCCAAATCCGATGAGACGGCGAATCGGACACGAACGGAAAACGTTCAAACGCTTGACCAATAAATCAGAAGAATTACTTGACAAAAGAACCTAAAATCAACCTCAATATCTTTTTATTGGCATGATCCGGATTTAATAACCAGAATCTGTCTTATTAACTAACCAATTGACCAATGAGAAAGTCAATAAACATACATTAGCATGAATAACATTTAGTTACATTATCAATATTGAAAACTTAATTTGAAATTAAAATTCATACGAAGGAATAAATATCAGATATTTTTATCAACTGGCAACTTAAAATTTGTTTAATCTGTTAAAATTAGGGTGTTCATTAAATGCGTTGATTTCCTTAACGAAGCAATAAACAGAATCCCCTTATCTTTCATCTACATTTAAATTAGTATCCTTTGATTACAAGCAATATCAATAGGGATAAATTAAAAGTCTTCAAATTAAAATCATCGGTTTAATTTAAGCAAACACCAAAAATATATTCATAAACAAAATAAAATCACAATTATATAAAGTAGTATAAAATGTTACATAACATTTTTATAAATATCTTGCTTGATTTAAAGAATGTAAGTAGCTGTTGACTATAATGGCAAAGTATATAAAAGTCGCTGAAACAACGATAGAATAAGTAAATAAGGTGGAATATAAGTAACACCTACATAACTAGACATTACATTGTTGGAACAATGTCACAGTAGCAATATTTTAAACTTTTTTTATATATAAATTAGTAGCCTTAATCCTTCCTTGGTTCGAACTTTCTTCTTACCACATGCCATCAAAATCTTTTCAGTGGTGTAGCCATAAAAGCGTAACAGACAAACAGAGTTACATTAGAATAGATTTAAACGATTAGGTAGCAACGGTAGTCTAAAATAAAAAAAAAATGTTTAGTTAACTCGCAATTTACCACAAAAAGAGGCAGTTATTTTGAAATCACAAATAGACACTCCAATTTAATTTATTAATGTAAGTTATTTTATTTGTATTCTGTAAAAGATCTCGATAATACTAGTATTTATCTCTCCTCAAAGAAATATTTGTTAATACTTATAGAATAGTTGTTAAACTTCATCTTGTTTGAAGAATTTCATTTAACGCGGTTTTTACAATTATTTAGAAAGTTTTATCAGAAAGATTTTTGTATGGTATTAGTTATATTACTACTATAATTGAATATTATCTTTTATTTAATAATAGTTGGATATATTATGTTTTATATTTAAATAAATAAGACAAACTTATGTTTTATTTGTTTGGTTATTTTATAGCATAGGTAGGCTATAGGTAGGGTAGGATGAGCATATGGGCCACCTGATGGTAAGTAGTCACCAACACTAATAGACATGGGCATTGTAAGCGAAGGTTAACATCGCTTACAACGCCAATGCGCCACCAGCCTTGGGAACTAAGATGTTATATCCCTTGTGCCTTTAATTACACTGGCTCACTGACCCTTCAAACCGGAACACAACAATACTAAGTACAGCATGTTTTGCGGTAGAATATCTAATGATTGGGTGGTACCTACCCAGACGGACTTGCACAAATTTATACCACCAAGTAAAAGTGTGACATAATAATTATTATTTCAAAATATATAGCCTTTACAAGCATGTTATAGCTGTTATCTATACATATAAATAAAATTGGAGTGTCTGTTTTTAATATTGAAATAACCGCTTTTTACTACATGCATATGAATATATATGCGGTACATACACCGAAATAACATTTTTTACAATTTTTGTCTGTCTGTCTGTCTGTCTGTCTGTCTGTCCGTCTGTCTGTTTGTTCCGGCTAATCTCTGAAATGGCTGGACCGATTTTGACGGGACTTTTATTGGTAGGTAGCTGATGTAATAAGGAGTAACTTAGGCTACTTTTATTTTAGAAAAAAATGATAATAAAAATAAAAATGATTAACTTTTTATTTAATTCTACGCGGACGAAGTTGCGGGTACAGCTAGTAAATAATAAATATTATGCACAGAAATTAGGACAGAAATACAGAAAACGCTATCCATTATAAATTGACTTTTTTAATCTACATTTTTTTTAAATACTGACACGGGAAGAAATTAAAATTTTACCGAGTTTTGAGATTAGATGGTACGCTACCAAAAGCTTTTTTTTACGTAAAAGCATATAATCCAGGCTGACCGAGGTGCCCCATCTTATATAATATGTGCATGTCACTTCCAATTATTATTTATTATTAAACGTAAACATTTCGACTCTGTAAATTGAATTATCTTCAGACTTAACACTTAACTGACAAGGTAAAGGCAAATTACTTATGTTCTGTACAATCTAATTTAAACATTGTAAATATATTCTCTTTAATCATATATTTCCGCAGAACTAAATAATGAACTCACCGATTACGTTCGAATTTTAATAAAGACACATTGATATTTAAGTAAAAAAAAACTAATTAGATACCTTCATATAGAATTCCGATAAACATGATAATGGCAGCTGTAACGATTCGCTTCTTCACAAAGCAGACCACAGCCTCCGCGCTGAACAGCAGAAAGTACATCGTCAGCAATGATATGTGGGATACGAACCACAATGAACACAGGAATATGTTGCCCTTTGTCTAAAAAAATACTACTAATTACAACATTTTCATTACAAATTCAAAGAAAAAAAACGTATCGCAACCTCTAATTTTCGATTAAGAATAACGTATCCTAATCACTAGACCATTAAGACAATTATAAAGTTAAATTCATTAATTTTACTAAAAAGCAAAATTATAATCATCATTCGCTTGTATTGTGTAATTTACAGCCTTGAAGCTTGAAGATTGCTCGGTAGATGGCGCTGCGATCGTGTTCTAAGACATTTCTAGATGACGAGCTAGTGGTTGGTAAGACACTGGCCTTTCACGCCGCAGGTCGTCGATTGGATTCCCACCCAGGACAGACATTTGTGTGCATATAAATTTCTGCTTGTCCTGAGTCGTGAGTGTATAAGTATGTATTTACAAAAAAAAATTGTATATGTAAGTATATCAGTTGTCTGGTTTCCATAGTACAAGGTCTGCTTAGTTTGGGATCAGGATGGCCTTGTGTGAATATTGTCCCAGGATATTATTATTTTTACAACTAAAACAATAAAATTCACATACTAAAACAATAAATAATTCAAACGTGGAGTCACCAGCAATTACTTATTTACATATAAAAATATTAATTACATCACTTTATTAAATTTGCTTACTTATCTTAATCGAACTCCATGACCTAAATCACAATTGGTTAATTGTCAATACTAGAACAATTATGTACAATGAAAACGGAACTAAATCGTAATGGAAGCATTTCCGATCTCGAATACTGCTGTGTCCAGGGATTGAGTGATGCACTGTCTATTACATAACTTTATGTACATAAGTACCGATACATATTGTTTGATCTAAGCTATGTAAATAATAAAATATAAATTACATAAGCCACTGCTGTTATTCAAATGTATTCAGATAATATTACTAAGATTATTCAAACGATTAAACAATGTTAATTAAAAGCATTTTCAAAATGGTTGGAAATGGTTCCAGTTATGGTTTCGAAGGTACATTGACTTGACGTATCGTCATTATCACGCGAACAGTGGGAAATAGCAATGAATGGAATGATTATTCTAACGCTACACTATCAAAACCAATATCTTACCACTAAGTTAGCATTTGACTGTTTACCTTATAGTAAAGCATAAATGTAGCAGAATTCCAGTAAAATAAGACACATGCAGGTTTCCTCACGATGATTTCCTTTATCGCCAAGCACGAGATGAATTATTATAAATACAAATTAAACACATGACAATTCAGTGGTGCTTTCCCGGGTTTGAACCCACGATCATCGGTTAAGAATCAAGCGTTCTAACCACTGATCCACCTCGTTTACACTTTATAGCTTAATGAGATTTAATGTTCGAAAACGACCACATGGAAAGAGGTAAATATTGTGCTCTATACCTTAATCGCCTGCCAAAGCAACAACAATGTGATGATAATCTGATAAGTTGATAAGCAAGCTGCTACAAGTCCGAATATCAAGTTGACGGCGACGATCGGATTGCTGTTGAACTGTGTGTTCATACACGATATGATTATCAGAGTTGTGATTGCAGTGAACAACATTACCACCGATATTACCTGTAAAATAAAAAGGTATCATTATATTATATAGGTAGTACTCGTTTCAAATTCATTTTGCGGACTTAAACTGAATTAGAGTAAATTTTTAGCCGCAAGTATAATATATCATTATTTTTATTACCAAGGATGTTATTCCCACAAAAATTACCCCTTCCTTTAGGCTGTACCCACATGCGGTTTCCACTTCGCAACAAATGCATTTTGAAAATATGTTTTTACACATAAAAATTAAAACAAATAATTTACTATTTCATATAATTTTATTCATAAATCAACTAATTTGCATTGTGAAATTTCTATTTAGCCGAAATATTTATATCAGTGTAAACTGTCAAAAAGTGATGTGACAACAGTAATATAAAAGAGGTTTCATATAGATACATACATATTTATATAGCGTCTTTATTCTACGTTACAGATACTAAAGCGTATATATGACGTTAATTATTATACTAATTACTAAGCAAATGTAGAATGCAATAATTTTAATTAAATTTATGTTATTTAAACAAATACTTACGAGTGCGTTTTTATATGTTTTTAGAAAAACCTTTCTGTCATACACAAAACCATATTATACAGGACCTTCTGAAATACTCAAAATCTTAACATACAGTAAAATAAAAATCAAATTTGTTTTTAATTATCATTAATCTTATACTTTTACTTGGTGGTAGAGCTTTGTGCGAGCTCGTCTGGGTAGGTACCACCCACTCATCAGATATTCTACCGCAAAACAGCAGTACTTGTTATTGCTGTGTTCCGGTTTGAAGGGTGAGTGAGCCAGTGTAATTACAGGCACAAGGGACATAACATCTTAGTTCCCAAGGTTGGTGGCGCATTGGCGATGTAAGAGATGGTTAACAGCTCTTACAACGCCAATGCCTATGGGCGTTGGTGACCACTTACCATCAGGTGGCCCATATGCTCGTCCGCCTTCCTATGCAATAAAAAAAAAAAAAAAATAAAAACTTGTTTATAATTATATATTAAAAACAAAATAAACATACGAAACAAGAGCCGTATAATTGCTTCATATAAATATTGCCAATCCAACCATATATATTTGTAAAAAAATGCAAAACGGCATACATAAAATACGAAATAATTTGCATAGCTCCTCACTTTGCATATTAAAATCAAAGAACAACCAAATTTTTAACATAGAAATCGGTTTATTACCGCGGAATATTATCATAAAAATTTAAATCAAACAAATCCATATTTCCCTCCGGTGTAATTGGGTTATTCGAAATATTAAATGTTTAAATTTTCCTCAGCATAAATTATAATATCAATATACTATCTACAAAAACCTGTAAAAATATGTTTCATTATATTTGATCTTTTTGTTATTATCTATACTAATATATAAGGCTGAAGAGTTTGTTTATTTGATCCGGCTTATCTCAGGAACTACTAGTTCGAATTTAAAAAATATTTTTGTGCTGTATAGTCTTTTTATCGAGGAAGGCTCTTGGAGGATTTTTATTAATTATATTTTTTATTAATTATACGCGGGTGAAACCACAGGGCACAGCTGGTGTAAAATATTTATTTTATATACAACGACAACAATAAAAAAGTATGAAAAGAGGACGTGTATTTTGTTGAGAATGATTTCAAATATTTTTTAAACGAAAAACCATCAATATGGTAAATTGTATTTACTTATTCACGCCTACGCTGACAGCAATAGACACCATGTGCCATGGGGTGCAAAAATACAAATGATAATTTTAAGCAAAAAATATTTTTTTGCTGTGTATTTTCAGATCCGGCTGCAAAGTCGAGACTTCAGTGGGAAGAATTTAACTTCAAAATCTACTAGATAAAGTGTAGAAAAATAAACTAATCATAGAAAAATAGTTTACCTTATAGAAAAACGTATTAACATGCATGACTACTGGGTCTGTGGCTCTAATGATACGTCAATTAGCAATTAAAAAACGCAAAAAATGCCATACCCTGATAAAGGTCGATTGCCATAGCTGGTACTTGTTTTCCTCATAAACGAAAACACATATTCTTTACGGCCATACAAACGCAAAACCACGTACCATCACGGCGCAAGTAATATCACGCATTCCATAAAGCCCAACATAAACTAGCAAGCAAAGTTTCTACTTAAAGTTATGTATTTACTTAGGGGCATACCATGAGGCCTCATAATTTAACACCCTAGTCACGTTTGTCATTTCGTCCTGATCTGTAGGCAGAATTTTCACTATAAATTTCCCTAGTAGTAAAATCAGACGTCATACTCGGGTTTATCACAGTTGTTATATTTCATTTCAGTATTAATTATTTGACAAACAATATATAAAGATGAGATTACTTATTGGTTTGAACACTTGAATCTTAAACGATGATTACAGGTTCAGACACTACTGCATTGTGAAGTGCTTGGACTTATCACGTGCTTGGAGTTAAGGAAAACATCATGAGGAAACCTGCAAGTTTTGGATCCTGTGAATCATATGTATGCAACATCCGGCATGGCAGCGGGGCAAGGTGGAATAATCTTCAAACTTTCCACAAAAGTAGAGGAGGCATTGGTTCAGCAATTAAGATTCACAGGCTACTTTACACTTTTTTTTTTACAATATAAATATTTATTAATTTTTTACATATTATAATATTATTTCCAACAAAGTCAAATTTTTACATGTATATTCAAAATTCAAATTCGACATTTTTATCTCATCGTGCAATATTTAATATTTAAACTTCTTTAACCGAATTATGCTGCACTATGTTTGCTGTTTTTAATTAAAGTGATATATTTGAAGATTCGTTTAATAAATCTATGAAAGCGTACATGCTAGCGTTGCGGATGGAACAATCATAGCCTCGGCAAATCCGTGTTTAAACGGAAAAACAAAACAGACAGCTGCATGAAGCCCATACAGGCGAGCTTTGTTTGAAATATTCAGTGGTTGAAGTCAAGCCCGAGTCCTAAATACCGGTCGTGTTTATCGTTTGGGATAAACAAAGCTGTAAAGAGCCAATGTTCAAAATGTTACGGCTTTCATATTACGTATTCCAACACACTTGAAGTATATTATAAGCTATAATTTTAAAGGTTTTAAGGACGTGTATATAACAATATATTACTTGGTGATTGGGCTTAGTGCAACCCCGTCTGGGTGGGTGGTCACCACTATCTACTTATCAGTTATTCGGCCGTTAAATAGCACTATTTACTATTGCTGTATTCGGGTTTGTAGGGTCGGAGTTGAAGGAAATGTTTCAATTTTGGTATTAAATGATCGTTTTAATTTCATTTGAAATTCAGTTCATTTGGAACTATAGTTATTTGTTATATCTATATTACAATATGAATGATATAAAACTGTAAGTATATAAAGCGATCGTTTTCAGAGATGCAAATATGTATAAATACATATTGTAATTAAAGGTGTTATATTGTAATCTAAGGTGTTTCCCCAAACAGATTCCCCAATCTAGTAAGGTTCAATCGAGCAAACACTACACCTTGCTATATGAGGACGATGGCAACCTGTCGCCCGACGGTCTAGTGTAAATTTGTATAACAAAGCGTCACTAATTCTCGTAAAACGTGTCAAAGTCATGTTGCATATTCAAACCAGTATCTTACTTGTGTCTATAGGCGATTTTTAATTAACGTTTACCAAAATCGGGATATGAAACGTCAATCACAAATTCTTAAAACTTAACAAAGCGATTTATAAAAAAAACATTATTGAGAATATTTTAAATTATGGATACAAAGAAATTTAAGATAATTATTTCCTTAAAATTATAAAAGGAAACACATTCGTATTAAATGTTGTTTTTATAATTTTAATTTACATATATCAAAGACATTATGATTGAATTTCAAACTATTTGAACTCAGTTGGTTGTCGGCTAAGTTCATTTAGAGTTGCTAATAAAGTTAACATAAGTCGATAATTCACCTGGATTCCAAAGGTATATGTAATTATATAGAGTCAGGATATAGTATAATTATTGTTAAAGTTCCGGTAAGGTTGCCTTACAAAAGCGATATTTCACCGACACAGCTCCCTCGAGGGCTTTGTTCGTAATCCCGTGACTGAATAGTAGTCACTGTACGAATAACCGTACATCACTAGCTTACTTACTTTTCAAAAGTTTTGCACAAATATGTATGTTTTTTACCAAGATACCCATGATGGGTATCTTTTTACTTTAATTACGCATTTCCATGACAATATTGCAGTAGTCAAAGCCGTCGGTGTAAATTTCTATTATTTTGATTCACTTCAGTTTTCAATTCCCTGCATTTTTATTTCCAGCCAGAATCACAATATATGTACATAATTAAAACTTTAACCAACTGGAACTACAAGTGAACTGCACAATTAAATCAGTATAAAAATTGTATGTGTATGGAGTTGATAAAGTTCATTTGAAATTCAAACTCAAACTACTAACATGCATACGAAGCAGAATTTAAAAATTCATTTGACACGAAGCGCCATAAAAATATGATTAAAAAAGTTATTGCTGTGCCATACTCCGGCAACTGGTTAAAATAAAACTATATGAGACCGATATCTCTTGCATATTTTAAGCACTTCGCTATTTAAATTCACTGCAGGCGCAATCTGAACCGAAAACAAACTGAAAAATATTCTTATACTTTGCTTAGTTTTGATATCAACGTTAAGAAATATATTGATCGCAAGCGATTTTAAATCCTATAGTCTTCATTACTGAGCCCAATTTCTTCTGGGTAATGCGTCGTTTGTAGCCTTCCCAAAACCCTTTCACATGAGAGGACGTGAAGGACTATGTTGTACCAACTGCGGTTTACCGCCAACATGCTATCCATTTGGAATTCAGTTGAGCGGTCTACAAGTGTACTCAAAAATATATACATTGCCAAATCGTGTAAAAAGCATAAGCGGGCTTAAAAAAAACACTCGACCGAAAATAATGGAATTGGTAGTTAGATACTTCACATGTGAGTGCATACAAAGATTCCAACACGACCGCAGATGTATAATTTAGGTGCTGATCCAATCGCTTTACCTGCTGTTCAAAGTAGTGTCGCCCAAACTTCAGCTACTACTACACAACCCCAAATAAATAATGCATTATTTTATTATATAAATAAGCAGTAGGATAAATTGACCGACTGATGGTTAATGGTCGACACGGCCGATTCAAACCGGAACACAACAATACTAAGTACCTATTGTAGATTGGCGGTAAAACATGTGATGAGTGTGGGCTACCTACCCAGACAAATTCACATGGTGATAGGGCTTGCATAAAGCCCTATCACCATGTAATACTTGCTGATAATGTAGCTTTCCATTGGTGAAAGAATATTTAAAATCGGTTTAGTGGCTAAGGCGTGAGAGCGTAACAAAGCCAAGCTCACATTCGCATTTATGATATTAGTTAGGGTATACATTTGATCAACACTTATATTCAATAATTATATATATATACGTAGTATTATTTATTTAATTGATGTTTGATGATTTTTATGAAATTGAATTACAAAAATACACTAGTATTATTTAATTTAGAATGCCAAGTTCTATATATTAAAATAATTAAATCAAATCAAAATAATTAAAAGCCTCCAAAACGTTAACTAAAAAACTACATAAAAAGACTTTATGTAAGACGAATCAAATGTAACTAACACCAATTTTCTACCATTTAATTATTATTTTAATAACCAATACCTTCTTCTTCAAGTGCCTCTCCGACTAGCGAAGGTTGTCAGTCAGCTTTGAACACTCCCTCTTGTTCTTCGCGAGGTGGAAAACCAATAGCTATACGTGCATATTGCATTTATTTTGTATTACAGTAATGAATTGTGTCAACGATGAGAGATGGGTTAAATTAGCAATCCTAGATTTCGTCAGCTCCATAATTATATATATCCGAATAATACTATCCGAAGTAGCAGTAATGTAATTCAAGCTAGCTTAAATATCACAGAGCGCTAATATCAGTAATTTGCGTTCGAATTGAAGCTAAATATTCGGTGTAGATATCTGACGCAGCATGCATGCAAATCCATCAAAGTAGATGAAATTTGTTTCGCATCGCCGTAAACATTTCAAAGTGGTTTGATATTAAAATGATATACTGATTGGTGAAGTTAAAACGGAAATTGTAATGCTACAAGTGAGACCTAAATCTTTTTATTTACTCTTGTTTACAACTCTGTTGTGTTGTTTGTTTTGAATTAAGATTTTACATTATTTTTACTTTAATTCGTTAAGAATTTTCTAGAAGTTATAACATTCAATTTTAAACTGAGAGGTACTACTATGTACGACGTAACTGAAAAATATTTTGAGCGAATAATTGTAATAAATTAGATTTCTAATTGATTTGATGATTTGAT
Organism: Nymphalis c-album; assembly: GCA_963151315.1. Classification (NCBI taxonomy): domain Eukaryota; kingdom Metazoa; phylum Arthropoda; class Insecta; order Lepidoptera; family Nymphalidae; genus Nymphalis; species Nymphalis c-album. Next base: position 7,647,054 of record OY720601.1, read on the forward strand.
AATAAATAACGTAATCTAAAATACAATGTATATAATGAAATAAATAGTTTTAGTCGATATGGATATAGGATTCACTTATTAGTCTTTATAAAAAATAATAATAATGGCCACATAAATTGTATAAATGTTACTTTCCGCAAAATTTTAAAAACTAAATGGAATAATTATACGATACATTTTAGTTGCGCGGTCCATGAATTCATGAATACTAATAAACCGAAAACTGAATGTATTTAAATTAATTTTTGGACTGTCTATATTAAAACATACATATGTTCTCTTGACAATGACGTACATGAATTTTATTCTATGTGTCCTGTATCATATTTTGGCCTACCCGACACATACTTAGATATTGTGATATGATATTAGAAGCCTGAAGATTGAGTGACACATCACTTGCTTACCTTTAAATTTTACCTATTACTACGAGCTTTTTTCAAATATAATTTTTAGTCAAAATTAACAATAAATAATTAGTAGAGATAAGCCGCGTTTATGTTTCGCGATCGGTATTCAGCAGGTTCACGTTCTAATTCATGTTTACCGACCATATTCGATTAATGCCTAACACTAAACCGAATATACCTCTATCGAAAAGAGGAGAAAGTTTTCAAAATGGCTGCATGTAATCAAACATATTATAAAAATATTTAAAAATCAAGATGGCCCAGTTTTCATTTGTTAAATTTGTGTTTATAATTCATCTCGTGTTTGATGGTGGAAGGAAAACATCATGAGGAAACCTACATGTGTCTAATTTCATTGAAATTTTGCACATGTGTATTCAACCAACACTCACTGGAGTAACGTGGTGGAATAAGTTCAAAACTTTCTGCTTAGGTAGCTTTAAAAAATGAGAGGTTTTAACCCAGCAGTGGGACAAAATAAATTAATGTTTCATATTTAATAAGGACGATACACAAACAACATTCTTAATGTCAAAAGCTATTTCATTAATTAATATAATATACAATCTTGAGACTACATAAAACAATAGTTTTCCATATTCAAGCGAATAGGAAACGTACATTCTATAACAATTTATTGTAAATTGCCTTTTAAAGCATCATTGAGCAGGTTACAATCGTAGTTTACTGATTGCACCGCATTATTGAACTCCAATCAATACAACAGAAATTGTTTCCACATCATTTTGCAAGCATTATTTGTTTCGCTTGAAAACTTCAACCGGTTTTATTTGATAATTCATGTATTGACGTTGATATGTTAATAATTTAACGATCCATTTAATCCATTAAGTTAATCAGGTACCAGAGTCATTACATTTGATTTATTAGTACACAAACAGTATGGAAAAATTCTCCTGACCAATTTCAGCCACGCCGGTCGTTCTTAAGCGAAACTAGCCAACTGCTCAGGACATATTATAATACTATAATATAAGTATAATATTATAAGTCTGTGTAAGCACGAGTGCACTCTTACTGTCATAGTCCGATTGGGCAGCTAATCCGACATAACCAGAAGGAATTCGATCGCAGCGCGGTCAAAGTTAAAGACTTTTATTCTTTTACAGTGACTATTATCTATGTTTCATATATTTTGATCTTTAAAGTAATTTTACTTTCATCATCAGAATTTAATGTTATATCACATCACGATAACACTCAAGCGAAAATTTTAATAAATGAAATAAATTTGTTTATTTTTTTTTTTACTAAATATATGTTTTTAATTAAGATTACATAATTATGAACGCATAAATATAATAATCCATGTAATATAACAATTAGTTCCGACTTACAGGAGACGGGGCGCACGAGTCCTGGCCTCGCAGGGGGAGCCCCTGGAAATGTCATGACCTTTGTAAAAGACACCAAAAGTCTATGCACCCTAGGGCACAATTAATCTAAGACAGCGTTGCTTATAGTGACGTAATGTGTCAATGACAACGTAAATAATGAACTTTAATTATTTTTTAGCTTCGCAAAGTTTTACAATATATTAAAAATACAGTAACTACACATATACAGTATACAATATATTAAAATCCTAAGCGTTGGGGTTGTGGCAAGCCATCTCGGCCTCCTCGCGGACGATCCGCCCTGGGAACTCCAGGCGTAGGTGCTCGCGGAGGTGTACCGCTTCCGGGCCGAGGCGAGGGAGCGCGGTGACCGTCCACGGACGGCGGAGGTCGGGCGGATCAGGGCTCTAGCCCAGCAGGCCCTGATCACCCGAAGGAAGAAGAAGAAGGAGCGGAAGGAGAATGCCGCTGCAGACCCGCTGCGCCGTAGAAGACCGGGAAAGAAACGCCGTTTTGCACACCTTCTCCCCCGGCCACAATAGGCGCCGCCGGGACTAGGGGGGTTCCCAGTACCCTGGGATTCCTCCCTAGTGAATGGAGGCCGGCATAGGCGAGCCCGCCGTCGGTAGCATGCGCAAGCGATCCCGTGGCGCTTCCCTTAAGACGGGAAGGGTACCGTGGTGGTTTTAGTCGGTAGGAGTCCGACATAACCCTCCATCAAGTCATCAGATATGGAAGGTATCCATGATGGACTTCCCCACGAAAAAAAAAAGAAGGCCATCTAGGCCTTTCGATGCTTTCAATGTCTCTGCCGAGATTGGAGATCACGACGGTTTTACAACAAGCGCTGTTTTATCACAGGGGCAAATCGAACAGAACAATGACGAATATGACGAATTATGTAAGCTTAAAACATATGCAGGGTTATTTTTAATGACCCAGCAACCTCGCAGGACTAGATAAATAACACCATAAGCAACAACTTTTGTTCTATAAACGAATTTTGTTCTATAAAATTCTGTATACGAATTTAAAAAAATACGCCTTTTACGGCTAATTAAATACCTTACTTAACCTAACGTTAGTATTTAACCAGTAACCTGCCTAACAAATTTCTAAAATATTTTATAAGTCATAACTAGAAATCCATGTCATATACGATAAAATAAACAACTTTACGACACAAAATATATTCGTAAAATTCAACTATCATTCTTGTTTTATTTGTCATTTTCAACAGATAAAGGAATACGAAAATACTTTAGTTACTATAAAGTATAGTTACTTCCTCTTTGCATAATTAAAAGCGATGTATTTTTAGCAAAGCGAACTCAAAATGAAGTTATCAGTTCTTAGCTTTTCCAGTTTAAAGTTTCAAACGAAATCAATTTGGACGGCACGGTAAGTTTTCAAGTGCCTAACTTCCATCAACTCTGAGATGAAAACTTAGTTGAAAGATCCTATATAAATACACAAGTTGAATAACTTCGTTTTTATCCTGCCCCTTAATATCACGAGATAATTAATTGGAGGCCATATGTCTTCAAAATTTCTAAAGAAGCGACAAATCAAACCAACTTTTAATTGATATTTATGAAGACAAATTCTATAAGGAAAAATAAAAAGCTTATAAAAGATGAACACATATAATTATGTACTTAAAGCACAAATTAAATACCATTGCTGTAATGCTGTATTTAAAAATATGTATTAAATATTTTGTCTATATAAAACAGCACTTGACAGTAGGTATACAGTAGGGGTACAATAAATTTACTTCAGTTCTATAACTATGGGTAACGGTAACATTTTTATATTATGTAATGTTTAAAATATATACATTTTTAAAACTTTTTATGAACTCCTCAAAGTATTTTTACTCGATGTAATATAAATTGAAATTAACTCAAATGTAATTAAACATCCTAACATTAATGACAGATTATTTTAATTGGGTTAGTAGGGCGTGAATAAATTTCCTCTTAATTAAGTTAACTACTATGGGTTATAATGCTATAATTATAGCAAACATTATGTTTCTGTGCATCATTATTTAGGTCACGACTTTATTTATCTATTTTCCTAATTGCTTAATAACACAATTGGTACAATCGGTTATATAAAGCATAGAGTATGTACATGCTAATTTAATGAAATGTAGTTAAGTTATAATATAATTTAAATAAAACGAAAGTATATAACTTAGTTTTTGTAGTCTTAAGTCCGAGTATATTAAATAGGATATCAAAATAATTTTACATTGTTATAGGTTTGTGCCAAACAATCCATAATCCAAACAATTTTAATTTCATAATTTTTAAAACTGTAAATTTACTTAATAATTGTCTTTAAAACATCTTCTTGATTCATTGGTGATGAATGTCATAAAGCAAATAAAAGTCGTAACACCACTTTATTATATGAACTGTACCGATTTCAAACTTCTAACCGTTTCGATAATTGACCGCAAATTGTCCATCGTAGTGCGTGCGGGGTTCTACGCACTGATCAATCATAATTGTCGCGAACTAACAAGTGACCCAACAGCACCCGTTATTATCGTAAATGACTCGCTAATATGTGCACTCGATGCAACATCCTGTGCTTTTAAATTTAATCTATCACCTTTTATCCGCAGTTTTCATTTGCGTTCACTGCGCGTAAACGCATTTAACATGTTCTCGTATATTTTTATTGCTTTATTGTTGTTGAAATCAGTTTCGCCACAAATTAATGGTGAATTTTGGTGGTTGCATGATAAAGCTTCAGAAATACGTCAAGTTGAAGCACCGCCACCGAAATTCGATGATATACAAGAATTTGAAACTGACAAAAGTGTTAGAGTTGTTTTTAAAGATAATAGCCTAAATTCCAGAGAAATAAGCAACTACGAAAAAAGTAAAGGAATATCTAATGAGGGTAAGAGACAGTCTATTATTTATTTTCGAGACAAAAGTGAACTATCTAAGCCCGCCTATGTAGAAGACATTACCTATTATAAAAGTAAAAACAAAAATAATACGACGGGCCTCACAGAAAACGACAATAGTATTGTTAAATCGCTTTCTAAAAAAGAAAGTTATATTTTGACGAATAAGCCCCAAAACGGTGACGAATTTGTATTCGTTTTTCCAATAAGTAATGAAATTCTTTGGGAAGATAATCAAAGAAATATTAGCAATACTTCATCTCCATATGACTTCAATATTACTAATCCTGATAACACAGTCAACAAACCACACACAATTTTAAATGACAAAGTATGGTTTGAGGAAGAACCGAAACATTCTGAATCAGAAAGCATATGTACATTTATTACTAAGCAAGAATGTACACGAAATAATGGAACCATACATACGCCGAGGTTAGTACAAATGATCTTTATACATATACATACAATCATATAATATAAAAAAATGTGATTTTGTGAAATAATATTAAAATCTAAGCAATTGCAGGTCATTCCGTAGAAATACCATATTCAATACTCAAAAACTTTGTTGTATACTCCCTCTGTCATCAAGAAGTTCATCAAGTAGTCGACAATCTAATAGTTATAAAAAAATGAAGCGGTATAGACGTTCCAATCCTATCGATAACTTTAATGCAGCTTTAAAACAAAGAAATACCCTGCTAGAAAGGAGAGAAAATACTTTAAAGGCTCAAATACCAAAACTAACAGCTACTACCGTACGTTCCAAGTCTACGAATAAAATAGCTACTCCAGAATACGTGGATCCATATTGGAATGTTAAAAACTCTAAATTTAGAAATCCTGGTATCCAAAGTAGTATGTATAGTGATTACCAAAATACTAAGTACGACTACGGCAACCCGGAATACGAGGGAGATTATGCCGTAGAATTACCAAGGCCAGGTCTAGGTGGCCTTTATTCTGACCACGAAGATTCACGAGGACACACTAGTTGGAAAACGAAAAATATGAACAAAGGAACTTACTATGACGCCATAGATGAAGTTAGCGAAGAAGACGGCAGTGACAGTGACATCCCATTTGGCTACTCAACTTTTGATCCAAGACTAGGTAAAAAGTATACAGTTAAAATTGAGTCTTTAAATTAAAGAAACTAACTAATGATACTTATTTAATTAATTTTAGGTGACCGTGTAGCAACGGATAATCCTAGACGCGTCAATCGTAAACCACAACGGTTGACGCTATCAACGGGAGATGACGATGATATGAGTAATTCAGAAAGCCAAACAATTAGTTATCATTCAACTCCAGATTTTCATGTATTACACGGATTTAAGCTTGTTAACTTAGGGGAAAGTAAAAACAGATATGTAAGAAAAACTACTGAACAATTTTTTGACAACGATGAAGATACGATATCATCATTTGACACAGCAACTTCAGCGATAACTAATTCTAATGAGGATTATATTGATGGAATTGACCTTAGTCAGCAGGTTTACAAAAAATGTGGGAAAGTCATGAAAAAACCTGTCCACGACATGGACTTTGGTAATTATATATTTTTCTGATTACTTCCCTTTAATAGGAAAATTACAAACAGTGATCGTGTAATCTGAGTGTTAAGAAGTCGTTTAATTTTAAGATCTCCGACTGTATAAATAGAAATACTTACAATTAGTATTGTTGTGCTCCAGTTCGAAAGCTGAGTAAGCCAATGTAACTACAGGCAGGCACAAGGGATATAACATATTAGTTCCTTAAGTTGGTGGCGCATTGGCGATGTATTATATTAACTGTTTATCGCATTGTATTTCTCACAGCTCCAACATATATGACCACTTACCACCAGGTGGCCCATTTTTTCGTCAGCCTTGAGAATTATACATGAATTAAGGTGGCTAAAGTAGGTTTTCTTTTGTTTTTGTCTACTTTTTGTTTGATCATTTGTTTGCTATAGAGATTTACAACAATAAATTGACCGATATAGATTATACTTGCACAATAAATTTGTTTCGTATGGACGGTGGTTTAAACTTTAAAGCTATACTAGAAAGCAATGAGCCGCACCGTGGTCGAATGTTTAATAAATCTGAAGCCTAAAGCGACATGGTTGAGAAGATACCTATATTTAATTAAACAAGATCTTATTCATTTATACAACTTACGTTTTTTTTTAAACTTAGTATGAAAACGCATGACATCATTACCCATTAACATTGGAAGCGTAAGAAAAATTAGGCATAACCGTAGCAATTATAAGCTAACAGTTATTAATTATTACTTGAAAAAAGAAATTCTCTATAAATATCACAGAAAAGGTATATATCATCAAAACTTAAGAATAATTAATTAAAAAGACATGACAACTTTTGTTTCAAATAAACAGAAAAAGATGTAGCCGAAGGTGGATGTGATCCGTGGTTAGCTTTCGTCGTGTTAACTAACGGCCGCTTTCAATATTTGATCGTGATTTTGAGATTACTAGTGATCCGGATTTTATTTGATCTCTCGATTGATATTGAATCTGCATTTCAATAAACCGATCTCGTCTCCTAATCCATTGAATAAAAGAGATTGGTCGTAAATTTGCGCCCTCCTTAACGTTTTGTTTTATGCATTGGCAGTAGAAGTGCCTCAGCGATTATTAATGAGTAAAGTGGAGGTTGTTTTCTTAAAGCTAATCTATTCTATGTATAATCATAAGAAATTGCATACACAATAACAATAATAATTGATTGCGAAGTCGCAGCGGTATAATACTTTAACTGTACGTCGAGATTAGTAAAACATAAATGTTTTCTTGAAGAGGAACGGAACGTCAGTCAATCGAAAAGTAGCTTCAGTGTGTTTGACATTGACAAAATCAAAATTCAAAATAAACATTCGTATCGCAGAATCAAGATAAGACTCCATAATTTACGGCCACTTTCAATATTCAAAGCCGTCTATTAGCAGTTCTCGAAAACGTCAAGTAGTACGCTTGAGTAAGGTCGATACAGGAAATTATAAGTGCCGAGTTGAAAGAGTAATGATTTGAAACCTGGGAACGATGTTTTTGGGAACGTTCTCGTGCACTTCAGTTTTGAAAGAGGAGAGGACTCGGTGGCGAACGGTCGTCTTCCTATATCAAACTTGCTGCGTTTCCATCCATTTTTATTCGGCGTGCTTAATTGTTATTTTTATTTAAGTTTGTTGTTTGATTCTTATAAGAAGAAAAGTGAAAAATGGAGCCAGAAACTGTAAGTAAATATTTATGCAATAAACATTCACGTCCACAAATGTATTATTTTTTCATGTAAAATATAAATGCATGCATTTCGCGCCATTTCGTACAAAATTTACTAAGCTTGTTTTTATTTGTTTGTAGAGTAAAACCAAACCTCTTTCAAAGGAAGAGACGAAAGGGCTGCTCTCCTTAATTGAGGGGAGCAAAATAATTAACAATAAAAAGACGAATGCCACCAACAATAAAATTCAGGTGGAAGAATGGGCTCGAATTGCAGACATTTTTAACGCAAGTATGGGCACCTGTCGCCGTACACCACAACAACTGCGTCTTAAGTGGGAAAAACCTAAAAAAGAACTCACGAAAGCGCAGTACTTTAATACGAATGGAAAGGATCAAGGTAAATTAAGTTTAAAATTGAAAATATAGAAAACTTGGCCTTGCCTGCTCGCTGGTAATTACTAGACTAGTAACTAGAGTCTGCTTGTTCAAGCGACTGATGATCTGTATATATGATATATATTTAATCATTAATCATTTATTTAAGCATCATATTGTAACATTAACAAGAAAGAAGTGAAGTGAAGAGATAATAACTGCTATAGTGTAAAACTGGTGCAGTTATTAACGCCCGCTAACAAAGCGACATTGCTCTATTTTTTAAAAATTAAGTTGTACAAATTAATTTAAATTAACAAAATAAATATATAAAAAGTTAAATACAAAATAGAATTAAAATTAACAGATTACAGATTAATAATATTTCAAATAAATTCAACAAATAATAATATCTGATTTAGGTAAAAAACATTGTAAGGATGAAATTGTATTACTATTTGTGTATGTACTTAATTTAATAAGTTACATTATTAATGAAATAAAATAGTATTTATTGTAAAAAATTAATAATAATCATAAAAGAATAATAATAATAATTATGAAGAAAATTGATTTCAAATTCAAAACATATTTAATTATTTTATTGTAATATTTTGTTATAGGAAAAGGATAAGGGAAGGTAGGGAGTATATAATATGTAGATGGCAATAGGATTGACCCTGATATTCTACTTAAAATATTAATGGCAAAATCCCATTAGTAAATATAAAAAAAATGTGGTTATTATTTGAATCTTAATTACAAAAAAAAAAGTTAGCATGTTATTTTAAGATATTAATAAACAATGTGTTGAAAGTTGTTATTATTATTCAATTGATTATTCAATCTAAATTATTATTAAATTCATTTTCAATTTAATTTTTTAATTCATTATTTACTATATTTTGTTGTTTGAATTATTTTAATATATGTTATGTGATAAATTTGATTATTATAGTTCACTCGCTAATTATAACATTTCTTCCTTTATTCTCAAAACGGAAAGTTTATGTTGTAATCTATTATTATAAGTAATATAAAAAAACATTTATTTGTATTGTACCTGAAATTGCATGTGGCCATCTTAAAGAGTTGCACACTATATAATAAGTACACATATTATGTTTTTGCCATTACATTGTGTAGTGTCTGCTGATGGTCCTTAATAAATAAATAAAATGTTGAGCACCGGTAGTACTCCCATGCTACCGCTGCTCAACCTGTTGGGTAATACAGGGCATGATGTTATGTTTATTTTTTACTTATAGTTAAGTACAGTAAATCTAGTCCAGAATGTGTTGAATTTTGTCATATTATGTTCCAGACTGGAGGTGGGCCACCAGGGTACTTTCCTCAAGATGACATCCTAGATAGGGTGGCAGCATTACTGGGCAGTACCGGAGAGGGCCTCACAGAGAGGTTTGGTGGTGATGCTGAGCCCCAAATTATTGGTGATGGGAGTGTTGAGACTGCATATATTTTGCCAGTTGTTAATAACGTCTCGCCAATGTTATTGGTTGACAGTCCATTGCCTTCCACATCCATGGATTATACATCTGTGTCCGTGGGCAGTGAAGTGCCAGCCAATAGCATTGGTGATGAGTTGGTACCGCTGGCAAATATTTATACTCCCATTGTACCACAAGAAAAAAGAAGCTTTAGAAGTAGTGGTAATATCCTACTAATACATAATATGTGAAACTTTGTGTTTGTTATTATGAATGTTTGTTACTCAGTAATGGCTAATGCTTTTATGGCTAAGCCAATATGGATGAAATTTTAAGCATTTTTATTTCCTATATTTAATGATAAATATAATTTTTTTTTGTTTTTCAGGTGGTATTAAACGGATGCGGTTTCAGTAACCAGATAACGGGTGTAAAGCTTGAAATATAGCTAAAGCTGAATACTATAATGTTAAAAAAAATTGCTAACCAAATTTGAAAACACTATTTTAGAAAATGCACAATTAAAATTAGAAAATGAAAAATTAAGATTAGAGTTAAGGAAGCTGAAGGGAGAGGAATAATTAAACAATTTAAAAAATATATATTTTGCATTTTATTTCCTGAAATTATCATTGTTTAATAATTTGAAGCTAAAAGTAGGTATAATAATAAATACTATGTATCAAATCAATTAACAAGTATTAAAAATAATTTAAAATTAATCCTTGTCTATGACTGATATCATCTTGAATATTGTCTGAATTCTCTGATATCACAGTAATATCACTTTCTTCTGGCATCTGTACTTCGGGGGGTACTTCTTCAATATTATTAGTTCTGCAGATGTTGTGAAGAACAGCTGTAGCAATTATAACTGTTTGTATGTTTTCTAAAGATAATCGCATGGTCAATGATATTACGGGGAACCGACGTTTTAATACTCCAAATGTCCTATACAAACAAATACAGTTTTTCTTGAACTTGGTTAATTAAAAAAAAATGGTCCCATGAATAGGTACTTAATATTAATAATCTCTAATATAGTGAAAGCTTTAATGGTGATTTTACCTTTCAATTGTGTTTCTCGTTTTTATGTGTGCGTCATTGTATCTTATTTCCTGGCTAGTTGATGGGTTTATCAAAGGTGTGAGCAAGTAAGGCCGATTTGGATAGGCACTGTCCCCGAGTAACCAACAATTTCCTAGAATACCATCTTCACACTGGGCTGTAATGATACATCATTAATTCATATTATTTTAAATGTTATTAAAAAGGACAATAAACCTAATATTACCTCTTAATACAGAATTATTAAAAATAGTAGCATCGTGAGCTGAACCAGGCCACCGAGCAACAACATTCAATAATTTAAGGTCTGCATCACAAACAGCTTGGACATTGATTGAAAAGTATCCTTTCCTGTTTCTATATTCCTCTAGTTCTTTTAGGTTATGTTTATCTTTTGAAGTAATTTGAGCAAACATACAAATTTCTAACCGTCTTGATTTCACTTTGATAAAGCGCATTATTTCATTCAACACAGTTTCAACTGATGATTTGTTCATTCTGAATCTGAATGTGAACTCTGCGTCCGTTAAACTTGCCATGAAGTTTATTCGTTGAAAAGTTTTTGAGGACACAGCACTCTTATGTTCGCCGTCGCTACTATCCCAATCCGATAACTGAGCTAATACTTCAATATCATTATCACTATCACTTGAAAATATTTCCATTTTCACGCCTTTATCAGTACAATCGGTCAAAATTTGAGGATCGCAACTATAGGTCAATAACTTTCAAAAATCAGTTTGTCAAAATCAGAGATCGGTTATAGAAAACGCTTAACTGTCACTTTCATACAAAAAACCAATCTAAAATCCGATGTGCCCTCCCAAAGATGGATTGAAAAAAAAGATCGGGATAACGATCCATCGATCAATTATTGAAATAGTGAAAGTAGGAAATGGATTCAAATATCAATCTCGATCAGCAAATTAGGGATTGGGATTGAATATAGAAAGCGGCCGTAAGAGAATGCAGAGTATCCTGTGCTACGCAACGATTATACACCAACGGGCGGCCGTCACTGCTGCGGATTGTGTACATGGGTTTGTAAAACTTAGAATTTAAAGGAAGGTAATGTTACCCGTAAAACCTGAGAGTTACCTACTCAGCACGAGTGTCACAGCTCTCACAAATATTTTAATGATATAGAATTAAGATAATTAAAATGATATAAACATTTTAATTGTAAAAATTATTACTTTAGAAATTATAATGATATTTTAAGCTAAGTAAGTAAGGTAAATAAGTAAGGTCCTCCAGATCGATTTCTGCCAGGGCGGCCAATCTCGAGACAGATCAGCTAACTACGCAGGAGATATAATAGAACACTAGTGTGTGCACAGGTGCGCTCTCTTTTCCTTAGTTCTCATAATCCGATGGGACGGCAATCCGACACGACCGGAAAGAGTTCAGGCGCAGGAACAACGGCTTAACGTGCTTTCCGAGGCACGAAGTTAAGTATATAGTATTAGTAAATTGTGGTTAATCTAATAATGAAAACGCTTATTGGTAAATAAATAAAACAATAAACTTAATAATGTAAAGTATTATAAATAATAATATTAACCTTTATTTGTGTATGCACTACTAAAGCTAGCCCATGATATAAAACAGGTAAACCGAACTATAAATCGTACCCGTAATTAAGGATGCAAGGATGAACTGTATGAAACAAAATACGTATTTTCAACAACATAGTATAATTTATTTTTGCAGTAAAGCGCCGGGCGAAATTACCACTATCAGTGGTGTTTGGGACTTAAAGGAAAATAAGGAAGGTTCACAAAGCCGCATGTCCTCAGTTTACACTCACTTGTTTAAGCCTGGTGAACTCGACAATGATCTCGCTCTTTTGGTAATATATTATAGAAAAATATGGTTGTATTAGTTTGCAATAGTTACGAAGTGTTGTTGTGTTGGTTTTTTTTTCTATTTTATGTTAAACTAGCTGTGACCCGCGGTTTCACCCGCGTGTAATTAACAAAAATATAATGAATAAAAATCAGCCTAGGACCTTCTTCGATAAAAGGACTATACAACACAAAAATATTTTCTAAATTCGAACCATTAGTTCCTGAGATTAGCCGGATCAAACAAACAAACTCTACAGTTTTATATATTATAGTATAGAAAAAATTGATTTTAATTATCTCACGCGCTACTTAGCCAAAGTTTCAATTTGTTTTGTTGCTGGATAGTTTTTTATAAATTATTTTGACCATTACCTTCTCGTAGTTACAATATACCTATACACTCTTTTTATGAATTAATTTAACAGCACTGGAACCGTCCTTTGAAGATAGAGCCGAATGTGCAACCGGCATGCCTTTCAGACCCACACGTAGGAGACAATTGTTACTTTGTCGGATGGGGTGGCTACGATCAAGGTATTATAGTTGTAATCATTTATTTTAACAATAATAAATAATATTAACAGTTTTTTTTTATATAAGCTTATTATAAATATAATTAAAAAAACTATTTTCGATGCTATTTAATACTATATAAACTTAAAATTGTCATTATATTTTTTTATTCGAAAGATTCAGTACCATGGAATACGAGTATGTATTTCGTTATAAATGATGGCCCGATGTCAACCACAGATTGTAGGCACTAGTATGGACAAAATAGAACGTATTACAAAATAAAACGTGTAATAACAGTTGACATAATTTCATTGAATATGTTACCTAATGTTTACGTTACAATAGAATGAACTAATTATAGCCCCTATTGTGTCCAGTATATTTTCTATTTTACACTATATTCAACTATTCACGATTTATCCTTATAATATCTGTCAGTTGGAACATTAAATTCATTTTAGACACGATATACTCGCAATGACAAAACAAAAGTTAAAAAAAATGCAATAGAACACTCGATCTCGTTTCAGGAAACCAAGGAATTAAATTATTTTAATCTACATATTGAAGTGTTTTTTTTTTAATTTCGCTAGATTACTATAAATCCTTATTTTTTTTAATAAATTTTAGCTTTACAACCGCAACCACACTGGCAACATGCGACCATACTCACTCCGCAGAAATGTAACGAAAAAGTATCTGCGCCTGACGTTGATATACCCTCCGGTGCTTTTTGTGCTTCTGTCAAAACTCGTGGGACCGTGGTAAAATTTATGTACAATACTTCTTTTAGTAAAGGCAAAACCTTATGTTCGCCATGGGCGTTGCTAGAAACAGAAAGAGCCTCACCCAAGACAGCAACCTGCCCTTATATGCACTTTAATGGCGAAATTCCGCTAGATGAAAAGTTATGGAAAATAAAACCGCACAACTCAAATTAAATTAATTATAAGCTAATTGGCTGTCTCGTTGGTGTAAACTTATTAAACCGAAGTCCTTGTTTAAAACCCCCGAGGTTTTAATGGGCTCAATAATATTTTTTTAATTTATTAAGCCCGAAGTCCGGGAGTTGGCAGTGCAGAACTCTCCAGTGAAAGAACGTATATCTTCTGTAATTTATCAATCTGTCAGGTAATGAGAGTAAGGGAATATTGTGTTTGCGCACAGACATTGCTCAGGTGACCAGTCTACCTAGCGACTGACAATCGTGGTCTCAATTTCTCAGGACAATCAAATCATCTCATTCATCAAAAATTTTGAACTCGTCTAAAATTATTTCAGTTACAACTATTACAGAGAAATATGCTAGCTACGTCATTATCAATAACGTAGAAGAGTAAATAAATATTACTAGTATCGAAATCTGTGTAATGTTTCTTTTTTTTCTTTTAGACTGGTATCGGTGGGCCGCTGTTGTGCAAAACTAATGATAGAATATCTATAGTGGGTGTAGCGGTTTACCGAGAGAACATTGTCGTACTACTACCCACATTTGATTGGATAATCACCGCACTACGGGAGCTCCATATTAATTAAATTTATATGTGTTTTGTGTTTTTAAATTTATAAAAAAAAAAATATATTTAAATAAATAAATCTTTAATTTTGATTTTTAGTTTTATTGTTTGACTAAAATAAAAAAATAACTAGCTAAATTGCTTGCAATTTAAAAAAACATTGGCAGTTGTTCAATGTGTACGGCACGACCGTATATTATGGGTATATATATTATATGATATTATACATACATATTGTTATTATTATTATTAAATTAATTATAGTAAAATTGTACATACAATGTTAGTAATTTTGAAATACAACTATAACATTAAACTTAAAATTTTATCTTTTCGGCCGTACAAAATCTATATAGATACATATATTTTGAGTATAAAACGAATTGAAAAAGCTATTTGCCAATTCTCAGAATTAATATCTGTCATATTTAGCGGGAAGCGATATTACACACATTAAAAAACACATCACTACTCATGTAAATACTAACCACATAGTGACGCAATCACCTATTCAAAAATTATAAAATAATTTTAATAAATATAAACGCATTAACACCGTGTTCATACTCTATCGTTAAAGTAAATAAATCATTGCATTTTATATGGTCTCATTATTAATTGTTAGTTAAATATTTGAGCTTCTAGAATGTAATCGAAATTACCTGTCACTAACTATGTTGTGTGGGGTGACAGGACTGACAAATCTATTACACTGCATAATGTAAGCGTCAATAATATTTTGATATATAATATTGAACATAATACGTATTATTATTACATATTACTGAAGTGTGTCATTTTTCATATTAAACAACAATATTCTACATTTTTAATCTGTATGCAAGAACAATGACAGGTTCCCTTTTTGGCGGGAAACGAATTCACATATAAAAAGATCTTACGAGCATTGCGCGCCCAAATTATATATAAGGATTTTATGATAGCAAATAATATATTAATTTCATTGAAGTCCCGTCTTTTTTCTGAGTATAAGCTAGTCCTTTCAACTCAGAAGTAGGATAAATACTACACACCCACATTTAATTGGAATAAAATAAATTATGGAAATCGAAAATTTTAATGAAAGTCGTCTTCGACGGAGCCGTCTCGCTTTACTCCAGACGTTGAGTTGATTGATAAACATCATCGAAGTGATTACGGATTAAACGAAAACTGGACGAATAAAGAGAAACAACATAAACGAGGCCGAAGCATGCGTAATGAGTCCAAGGATCGAGGCGAGCTGATGAATAACCATCAAACCCGAACTGAAGAGCAAGGTCGAGGAAGTCCGAAACTCAGTGGGCATCGAGTGAGCCGCGGGCGTGAACACCAGCATCGAGTGAGCCGCGGGCGTGAACATGAGCATCGAGTGAGCCGGGGGCGTGAACACGAGCATCGGGTGAGCCGCGGGTGTGAACATGAGCATCGAGTGAGCCGCGGGCGTGAACACGAGCATTGGGTGAGCCGCGGGCGTGAACATGAGCATCGAGTGAGCCGCGGGCGTGAACACGAGCCTCGGGTGAGCCGCGGGCGTGAACATGAGCATCGAGTGAGCCGCGGGCGTGAACACGAGCATCGGGTGAGCCGCGGGCGTGAACATGAGCGTTGAGTGAGCCGCGGGCATGAACACGAGCATCGGGTGAGCCGCGGGTGTGAGCACGAGCGTCGAGTGAGCCGCGGGCGTGAACACCAGCATCGGGTGAGGCGCGGGCGTGAACATGAGCATCGGGTGAGCTGCAGCACAGACGACGACGCAGGTCATCTGATCGGAGTAGCACATTGAGTACAGTAAGTGGCGCAGTGAATAAAGAAACTAAGCAGGTAAGAATGAATTTGTAACATGATTTTGCACATCTCGATGTGCGGTAGCAATTGATGGTAGAGTAGATGTGAATTAGACATGTGCAGGCTATAAGCAGTCAGTGCAGAAACGAATGGTATCAATTATTTGATATCGCACAGATGATTGTAGATTATAGCAGACTGTACGAGATATTTATATATTCCTATATATTAGATGCGATCACAGGCTACGAGCAATCAGTGCAGAAAATGAAAAGTATAACGTTACTACTATAGCATAGATGATTGTAGATCGTAGCAGACTGTGTAAGATATTTATTTACGTAAGTTTAATGCGAACACAGGCTATGAGCAATCAGTGCAGAAAATGAAAATACTACGTTACTACTATAGCATAGATGATTGTAGATCGTAGCAGACTGTGTGAGATATTTGCTTTCGTGGGTTTAATGCGAACACAGGCTATGAGCAATCAGTGCAGAAAATGAAAATACTACGTTACTACTATAGCATAGATGATTGTAGATCGTAGCAGACTGTGTGAGATATTTGCTTTCGTGGGTTTAATGCGAACACAGGCTATGAGCAATCAGTGCAGAAAATGAAAATACTACCTTACTACTATAGCATAGATGATTGTAGATCGTAGCAGACTGTGTGAGATATTTGCTTACGAAGGTTTAATGCGAACACAGGCTATGAGCAATCAGTGCAGAAAATGAAAAGTATGACGTTATTACTACAGCATAGATGATTGTAGATCGTAGCAGACTGTGTCAAGATGTAATATAGTTATAATAATAAGTATCATTAAGCATTATGTATATAGTTTAATTGACTATCTTTATAGAAATTTCATGTAACACAAAAAAAAATGTTGTTTTCTTTGTATAGTATTCTGGGGGTTTTATTATTGTATTTGTTTTTATTTTTCATGGGTTGAGTGAGAGGTCTCACTCATCAAAGGATGGCCGAGCTGTAAGCGTCAATAATATTTTGATATATAATATTGAACATAATACGTATTATTATTACATATTACTGAAGTGTGTCATTTTTCATATTAAACAACAATATTCTACATTTTTAATCTGTATGCAAGAACAATGACAGGTTCCCTTTTTGGCGGGAAACGAATTCACATATAAAAAGATCTTACGAGCATTGCGCGCCCAAATTATATATAAGGATTTTATGATAGCAAATAATATATTAATTTCATTGAAGTCCCGTCTTTTTTCTGAGTATAAGCTAGTCCTTTCAATAATAATAAATAACCTAATAGCGAAATAATAAATAACAACATTCGCAACTAATTTAATACAGTATTTCAATATCGATCTGAGGTTGAAATGACTAATCTAGACAATGATATTAAGCAAAAAGGTGTAGATAGGTTATGTACACAACATTCAATCTACGAATATGACCCTGTTACGCGCACATACGCGCACACATATTGCAATATCACACTACATTACGAATCGTCGCGACAGAGTAGAGTAGTAGAGTGACATCATTTAAATATCACTAGTGAAAAAGAGACGAATATAGTTTACGACTTGCGTCGTCTCGTGTAAAAGAAACGACATAGAATAAATAAATCAGATAAAACGTTTTATCTAACCCTGTTTTTTTGTGCTTATGAATGCGATTTACTCATATTTCTAATTAGTAAAAGTAGTAAAAATGCATTGAAAATAGGTAAATAAAAGCTATCAATATTTTTATAAAAAAAATAATATCAAATAAAGTGGTGTAATTAACTTGTTCTTATGGTATCAATGGCCTTCAAATAAATTTAATTTAATTTTTATTTGTTTTTTTTTAATCGGGGTTATTTGTTATCTTCAGAGTGGAGACGGAAATGAACATACTTTTTTAAAATAGCCTTTAATAAAAGCATACGGTTTAAAGTAGTTTGTCGCATGGCGTGTTCGTTTAGTTCACTAAATATTTTAGAATAGACAAATAACTATAGACTTCAAAATGTTTTCTAACTTTAAACAAACAGTGCACAAGCTTTCACTTGAATAGTACACAAGCCACTCATATCTTTAATGAAAATTAACTTGTGAAAGCACAGTTTTTTGGACGTAAATTGATATTTTATACATACTGCACATTACAAAACACTAACCATTTTCAGGCCCCTCTTTCTCATTGTGCAATCTGGGCACGTGTCCAAGGCCCACCATCGATTGGGGCCCCCTAATCCCTGCCATACAACCAATCTTTAAAAATATTTTATTACCGAAAAAAACATGTTTCGGCCATAGGAGCCCCATTACCCTAATGTGCCTAGGGCCTCCAATAGGTTAAAGACGGCCCTGACCATTTTCCTTGCATTCCAGCCCGAATTATAACCCCTCACTTGCGCAAGTGAAACAACATTTATAAATATTTAACCATATAAGTATATAACCCAAATGTTCTACACGTTTTCGTAACTACACGTACAAACATACTTACATAACTTTAGCTACCTGTATAGACAGTCTGTAAAATGATGATGATTGAAATTTTTATGTAGGTATTACAAAACAGTTAAAATTAAATTTTTCCAATGTAAGTTGAGCTCAGATGTATTAAACCAGTGCCGATAGCTTAGAAAAAAAAATGAAAGGAAAAATAAATTACGGGCGTTCTGAGGTAGGGAAGTGGGCGGTGGGGTGGTTTAAAGGGTAAAAAACGGTTTTTCTCGAATACCGTCAAACTACGTCCTATGGAAAAAACATAAATGCCAAAGTTGTAGGTAATAATTTTTGTATTTACACTTTTTTCACGTTACCTCAAAATTTACGTGAAAAATTCAAATAATGTAATACACATTTTGTTTGTCTTGCCTTACGTGAGGAGCTGGTGTTAAATAAAATAAATGTAGTAAAGTATGTCTGTAGCATATATCCTTCCTCGAAGTTTTAAGCTTTCTTCATTTATTAAAAACGGTTAAGTTGTTTAGTCGTGAAAGCGTAACGGACATAGATACTTTCGCATAGTTTAGATAAGTTAATTATTAAAAATAAAAGTCCATTTATTTTCCTTTATAGTTTATTCAATTTTATCGCTCAAAACCATTAAATACTCATTTTAGACATCCACATGAAATTTAATATCCGTCAAAAGTATTGATCGTAATTAACTAATTAATTATAATTTTATGACAATATTAATTTTCATGGAATGCTCATAGACATAAGAACGCGGGGATATTAAACATTTCTACTAAAGGAACTACGAATTAAAACTATTCACGAAACATGAGGAATGTCGAGACCTACCCTACATAACGTTGTTCAACACAATACGATTTACAATAATAATTTACGCTAGGTACAGATATAGCGAACTCATTTCAATACAAATATTTTTCCCGCAAATATTTAATATGTAAGTTAGCCGTTCGTTATGTCTGTACAAAGCTTTATATACAATAACTTGTACATTATATATTTATATAGAGATCTTTGGTGTCGAACTTCAAATGTGGCAAATATGTCGAAATAAAAACGAATTATCGAATAAGCTTTTCCTTATTATTAATAACTAGAGAATCGTTATATTTCACAACAATAACAGCCATTTAAAACTAAAAATAAATAAACAAGTTTAAATTTCGTGAGACGATTTCAGCTGTTACTTTTTTTATTTCTAATTTTTTTTTCGTATATTTTTATGAACGTTTAATTTAGTTATCACCACTGAAATAAATGTAAAAAAAATAACAAATTACGATGTAATGATAGTTCATTATATAATTATATCTTAAAAAATATATATTAATACTCTGAGCATTTTTAGTACACTTACATAAAATCACGGTCGAATTTACAAAATTTTTATTAAAGTGAATTGAATATGACTATGCATAACTATAATTAGAGAATAGTACGACAAAATATTTATGAACTGTGGCTACAATTACATCTAGATAAAGACAACCACATAATAATAAAAACAATAACTGACAAATGCACAAAATTCTTTCGTTTATAACATTTAATACAGATAATAAATATATGTACGCAATACTAAAGAACTGGTATCATAGCTAGGTCACTGGCCGCTAAGACAGTTAACAAAATGTAATTTATAAATTATGAATTAAAAAAATATGTTTTGGAATCTAAAATTGTTTAGTTTGGTTTGGTCAACAATTTATAAATTTAAAGCTAAAAATGACTCGATTTCTTGCATTAGAAGAAGTTTTCGTAACGTAGTAACGTTTTGTAGCAGTGCGACATAAATTCTAGCCATGACACCCGGTAACGATAAGATAGTCTATCACATTCAGCTCAGGCTATCACGAGCGGCTCGTCGTCTGAGAATCCGTGGATGGGAGGCACGTCGTCGTCATCTGGAAACAAATTCTTATCTCATTATCCCTGTGATATGAAAGGATTAATAAGTCCTATAAGCTTAGGAGTATCGACACAAAATACGTGAACTGGAGACTACATATTATGTAAAAACCTTCTATTTACTGTCATGTCATACACATTGAGACTAGAATTTTAAAAAATGTTACATTACAGGTACTGGAGGAGAAGCAAACTTATATATTTCGAACGGTACGGTGCCACAAAAATAATGTAGGAATGTCGATCATCTCCGTGAAGTAAAGAAGTCGAGCGTTCACTGACCGTGGTCGATGGTGGCCTGCCCGCGGCGGCTGTCGTAGCGCGGCGTGGCGTCGAGGCGCAGCAGCGAGTGCGCCAGGCGGCGCTGGCGCAGCGCGGCGTGCAGCAGCGCGGCGCCCAGCGCCAGCGCGCACGCGGCCGCCGCGCCCGCGCCCCACCACGCCGCTCCCGCGCGCCACGTGCTCGCCGCCTCCGCCGCCTCCGCGCCCGCCATGCTCAGCACCTCGCTCAGGTCGCTGTAGTAGCCGTCCGGCGTCACCGCGCGCACGCTCACGTACAGCGGCCCGCTCGGGGTGCTGTCCGCCGACATTATGAGCGGGGAGAACTCCGCTTCCGCCGTCTTTATGTCCTCGGGCGGGTGCAGAACGTCCTCGGGAATTTCCTTTTGTGACACTAGGATTTGGAATTTGTGTCTGAAAAATAAATGTGTTCATTATTATGTATGCCGTCGTTGTTTGATGTTATAATACCGAATAGAGTGTACCGAATAATAAGAGTACGGAGAGGAATTCCCGATTGACGGTCCAACGTCCTTCGAAAAACATTCAAGAAATCACAGACATAATGACGACGAGAATTTTTACTATTTTTGCTAAAATCGTTATTATATATCGAATTTTATTCCCAAGTGACGACTATGAAAACTTAATTACTTGTAAATAATAATAAAAAAGGTGTGTGTAAGTGTTGAATGGTATTATATGTACGATGGGGTGGGGACTGACTTGCGCACGGAGCTGTTGTCGTCGGGGTGCTCCCAGCTGACCATGATGTGTCCGTTGGGCGACAGCCACGCCATGACGGCGCGCGGCGGCTCCACGTCGCCCGCGCGCGCCTCCACGCACGTCCAAGCCGCGTCCTTCACCGACGCCTAAACCATTACGTTAATAATGTAACAATTTTTAAACTAAAAATCATATTTTAAATAAAGAGCCTTAAATATCTTATTATATTATATAATCATATTATATAATGTGATATTTTATTTGAAATCAAGAAAATATACAAAAAAGCCTTTTCGGCTTCGAAGCAATGAATATAATTAATTTCTTATAAATAAAAAAGGGCACGTTTAAAATATTTATTTAATAATATTTGTATAAGTGCACCTTGAAAAACAATTCGCAAACGTTTTGAAAAGTTTTAAAAATGGGTCCAGCTTTAGTAGCTGTATGTGCGTAGCGATAAGACTTACAGAAACACAGATGTTGAACCGAGCGCCGAGCGGCACGTCACGCACGACGTGCGTCAGGGACACGTTCTCGCTCGCGCGCAGCTCGTAGCGACTCACTCGGTTACGCGTTAACTCAGTTAAGTCCAACTGTAAAATTAACAATTATTTAGTTTTTAAATAAAATAATATGTTTTCCATTACTTTTTATTATAGTAATGTATAATAAAAATTTAAAAAATGCATCTTTTGAAATGACGATTCAAATGCTCGTAAGAACCAACTTGATTTAATCTGAAGAAGATATGCCTTTTAAATTATTAGTCTTCGGTAATTTTTTCTTTAAGTGAGAATTGAAATAAATGTTTTAATAGTAATTTTCTCATTTACATTTTTATATTGTTTGTATAGGAAGAATTAAAATTTCCATAAAATGTCTCAATTTATTTCTTATACAGATTTTTTGGTAACATGATGATTATTCCTGATATCCATTCAGTAGATAGAACTCGATAATAATCATTTAATGTAAGGATATTTCATTAACTGGTAACCCTTAAACTACAAATACGACCACCTGTCAATGTCATTGGATTACATTGTAATGTGTATTACCACACTATATCCTTGTCGCACTATATTCAGATATTTTACTCTCTGATTTATAATCTGACATTAGATATACTAAGGTATTAATCGTACCTGGCCGATGCTAAAAAATCTAATAGGGTGACCATTAGGGATAAAAAAATATTCTATTAAGATAATAATACCTCATATACAAAAACATATTCTGGAACACTTCATTGACAATTCTAATCGTAATTTTGACTCCTGACTTTGAACATATTCTGATTGCTGGAGACTTTAACTAAGGTAATATTAACTGGTCTGTAGATTCTAATAATCATATAAATGGTAATAGTTTATTTAATACAATGTGACTTGATTTCACATCATTCAATTCACTCAAACAATATAATAATATTCTTAATAATAATGGGAAATGTTTAGATTTAATTTTATGTAATACGGAGATTGCAGGCCTTCGTCTCAATAGCGCACCACTATCAAAATAGATCCTCATCATCCTCCTTTGCAAATGCGCCTACCTTTAAGGACCTCTAGTAGTCTGCCTTATAACACTGTATACACTTTGCTTTTTCAGAGCAGACTTTAATAGTATTAGGTCAGAACTTAATAAAATTAGTTGTGATGTTGGGATGTTAGGTTCTGTAATTGCAATTCAGTCGACTAAATGCTCTCAGCTTTTTACTAGTTTTACGGGATATTATTCATAAATTTGTTCCTAAATATAAAAGCAGTAACAATAGAAATTCATATCCTCGTATCATATCGTCGACGTTATTTACACTGCCTTCAGTAAAGCGTTCGATAAGGTTCCCCATGTTATCCTTCTTAGAAAGATGTCTGAATATGGCATCTCGGGATGCTTATTGGAATGGTTTTAATCATATCTGATCAAATGAGACTCACTGGTGGTAGTCAATGGTTATACATAGAAATCATTTCAAGCTATTTCTAGAGTCCCGCAAGGTTCTCATTTAGGACCAATTCTTTTCAACATATTTATTAACGACATAAATGTTTGCCTCACGAATCCCAGTTTCACGTTATTTGTGGATGATCTTAAGTTCTATCGAACTATTTCCTCACCCAGTGACGTGGCTTTATTTCAGCAAGATTTAAATTGCTTAAATATCTGGTGCGAAGATAATGGTATGAGTCTTAATGTTGATAAGTGTAGCTTGGTATGCTTCAATAGACTCAAAAGTCAAAACCATTACACAGAGATCATATAAATTAAAAAAATCAATGCTTCGTGAACACAGTGTGGTTCGGGATCTAGGAGTCATTGTTGATCATTAAATATCGTTTTCATATACATGTCGACACAATCTGTAGGAAGGCTTTTAAAAATTTAGGTTTTATATTGCGTAATTGTAAGGACTTAAAAACCCAAATACCCTAATTATTTTATATTTGGGGGTTACTATTTTATATATTATATTTGTCCGCAGCGGTCTGGAGTACTGCAGCATTGTTTGGAATCCCTTCTATGATGTTTATTCTAAGAGATGAGAAATTGTTCAGAAACGTTTTTTGTGGCATCTATGCTGTAAAAACGGTTTGGCTGAAAAAAATACCAAACTATAGAGATAGGTTAACGCATTTTAAAATGAAATCGCTCGCTGATCGAAGATGCTTGCTGGATAGCTAAACTTATTAATGGCATTTTGGACTGTCCACAACTGCTGCCACTTGTGTGTATTTCCGCCCCCTCAAAATGCTTACACTTGAAGAGACGTCATATGTTTAAAACTAAAGCTTCAAAATCGAACCTAGGACATAGGTCACAGAAAGTAAACAGAATTATAAGGACCTATAATTGCTTGGATATGGACAAGGACGTTGAAATTTTTACCAACAGTATACATAAATTTAGAAGGTCCATAATGTCATAAATAGGTAACACTTGATTGATTGATTGATTAAATTATGCGTATTTGTAAACAAGCAAATTTACTATCGCATCTATAATATTGGTTGTGATGTGATTTGTATAACAGTGGTTTTTATTTAAAAATTTTATCATTGGGGTGTTCGTTCAGTTTTTTTTAAATTGCAAGACATTTTTATATTTCTTTTTTTATTTTCGTTGTTATTGTAAATGTTGTGTACGTCTATTATTGTCACTCGTATTAGTTCTCTATATATAGTTCAGTGTTATTTATCTGTAATTGTATGTATGAGTGATGTTGATGAACATATTGAAAAAAAAATTACTTACCCTGTAAGCAATTGGTTCTCTGATGATGTCGCAATTTGCTTTCCAGAAGATATGAAGTTCTTTCTTTGTGTTGTAGCCATAGTTTAAATTCTTAATTGGAGCCCTATCGAATTATAAAGGGATTAGAAGTTTACTAATATATACTAAAAGATACTTCTTTCTAATTTCACACAACTCCCGACTCATCCTTGCTCGAGATGTCGAAGCGTACTCTCGTTTAATATCGTTAAATAAATAGATATTGTTAATCAGTTGACGTTTTCCCACTACTATATTTCTACTATCCACTAAACCCGCTGATCGTTTTATAACGATACGACTAGCTCCTAAGTCGTAGTAGAGGGCGGCCAAGACAATGTCAGGGTTAATACGTAACTTACTTGGGATTCTCCCTCGTGACGATCTCCTTGAGGCCGGCCAGCGGTCCCCCGCGCAGCGCGGCCGAGAACAAGTACGTCTCGCACGCGTGTAGCCCCTCCACAAGTACGCTCGTTTTCTTCGTCACAATACGAGTGTCTGGAAATTTATATCCTATTATTTTTACCTTTCTTTCATAGCGTCACATCCAATTGTTTTGATGTGTTTATACAGGAAAAACAATTTAAATTGGCAGGGTTAATATAATAAAATGGGATATGCGATACATTTTTTTCATTATTTAAATTTTTTACACACAAACATAAATAACTTAAATGCCTCTATCTGTATAATATATAAAATATTTTCTAAAATAATCTCGACAAAATTTAGTCTTTATTGAGCGCGATAAATTCATCTAACGATGAGTCATCTTAGACAATCACCAGCCGTAGTGCACTACACTGCAACATTTTTACTTTAGTTGTTAGCTATGAGGTTTCGATCATGGTTCCCTGGCAGCTATGAGTGTTTTTGTGTTGCGAGATCCTCAGTAGCAGACCAGGCGAGAGAGTTGGTCGAGTGACATGGATCACTTCAAGTCATAAATGCTGCGCACGTTCTCTTTCCGGTCAATAGATGCGGTCAATATGATTATATGAAAGATAGAAGGACTTTATAATTTATTAATACGCACCATTAGTCCTCCACTTCATTACGGTCGCATAATGCACTTCATATTCGAGCTCCTTATCCTTGTATCGCTCGCCGATCGGAGGCGACCACGTGAGTTGTACAGACGTTCGTTTCTCTTTCAGCAACATCGCTGTCACGTTAAGCGTCTCGTCTGGAGTTCCTCCTGTCAGGAGTGGAATGGTGAACGGCGCGCCGACGGTCGTGTTCTTGAACGCTTTTATTTCAATGTATACTTTCACGCCAGGCGGCAGATTTGTGACTGAAATTAAATTTTGTTTTTTACTTTGTACTATGGTTTAATATTTATTATATTTCTGTGTAATTTTTTTTAACAACTACCTTGAGATGAGTTTAAAATTTTACAGTCAAATTTGAGAGCATCTTTTCTACATATGAAGTATCAAAAATCCAAATTACGTACTGTTAACTTTGTTATCCTTAGTCATTATCGCCTCCAGTTTCGAATACTGGTAAGGCAACCTCGGTTGCACTATGTAGCCCTCCACCCCCCTCAGCTTGTGCCACTGCAAGGACACGGAGGTGGGACCGATGAGGGACATGCTAGCGTTCACGATGTCGTCCACGTCACCGGCGTCGTCGAACGTTATGTTGCAGATCTCTGTCGAAGCCGACGTCATCGCATTGTTGGTAGCCGTCACCTTGAACGAAAGAGATAGATTAGTACACTAGAAAACGAATCCAAATATCGAGAAGGTCGCCCGATCGCCAGTCGAATGAAACACACTAGGAGGGCCGGCACGTACCCAGATGGAGTAGTTGGTGTTGGGCATGAAGTACCCCTCGAGCACGAAGGAGACGGACTGGTAGTTGTCGGGCGCCGGCACCGCGGTCTCGACGGGCGGCAGCGGCGGCACGTAGTACACGGTGTAGTGGCGCAGCTCGCCGGCCGGCTGCGCGGGCGGGTCCCACAGCACGCTCACGCGCCGCCCCACCAGCTGGCGCACCGACACGCGCAGCGGCACCGACGGCACTGCGGGGGCAGGCGCGGTCACACCACGGAAACACTTCTAAAATGACGTTCGCTCAATACCAGTCATAGAATACGTACTTCCTTCCCCAGTCTTGGTGCTGACGTATTTCATGGATGGATAGACCTTGTTCGATTTGCTGTCCTTTACATAAACGGTTACGTTGTATTCTGTGTACGGCTCCAAATCCATAAACCTAAAATAAATTGATAAATAAATCAAAATGAAATTAAACCCAATGTAGATTATATTAATGAAAAAAAAATTGTTTAACTAATGGCACCAAAGTCCCAGTAAAAAATAAAAAGAGTTATTTTTAATTCTGACTAAAAACCAAAAAGTTTTTAATACATCCTCACCTGTAAACACTGTCGTTGGTCCACGTCATGTTCTTCCAAACCCCTTCGGTTACTTTAGCTATCGACGGCAAGAAGCTGTAGAGGACCGCCTTCTGCTGAGCTAACCAGCACGAAATTAAGAAACTCGAAGAGTTAATAGAAGTCTGGTCCACTCCAATACTCAGAAACTAAAAAACAAAAAATGTTTACAGTTAAAAACAAAATATTTTTAAATTATTTTATTTTATATTTACGAGATTTCATAAAAAAATATATATATGTTATATAGTGTGCATATCTATATCTACTACGAGTACATTAATTAATGATCTTGACATAATCAGATACAAACCTGATAAAACTGTGATTGTTTCGCTTCGTTTGTACAATTCACTTCATCGCTGCCATCGTAACAGTCCTGAACACCGTTGCACACCTTAACTTGCCAAAGACACTTCCGGCCGTCATCGCACATGAAGTATCGCGACGGGCAGTTCCCACCACTTTTGTGTTTCTATTTAAAATATAGCCAAGATGGAAAATTTGGTAACGTCGTTTTATGTAATTATGCAATAATATTTGTGTCAGTAATCACACACACACAGTCACATGTAATGCTCCTATGTTGAATAAATGAATTTGATTTGATGTTATTTTTAAGTTTTGCAGTCGGTTGCGGAATGCGATAATTATGATCTTGAACTCTGAAGACGGCTCACATACATATTATATCTTTACCTTTATTTATTTTTATTCGTATAAGTCACGGGTGTGAATATATATATTTCTGAAATTTCTGACATAACTTCATGAGAATATCACTAACGCAGGTGTCATGACGAATTGTAAATTTATAAATAAAATGTCACGTGTGATTCGACGGTTAGTGCACTCACTGCGCCGCAGTAGGCCTCGTCGCTGCGGTCGGCGCACTGCGGCACGCCGTCGCACAGCTGGTCGTCGCGCACGCAGGCGCGCCCGTCCGCGCACGGCGTGCTGTCGGCCGCGCAGCGCGCCGCGCCGCCCGCCGCCGCCGCCGGGCAGCCGCGCTCGTCCGCGCCGTTCGCGCAGTCCGCCATCTTGTCGCACACCCACGACAGCGGGATGCACACGCCTGCGAACACGACTTATTGCTGACTCGGTACTCAATGGACTCTATGGTAGCTCAGTGGGGGGGGCATTTACTTAATTAAATAAAAAATAATTTGGATAATATTTACAAAATCCCAGTTAATCCACTATTATCGAGGACCGCAATTGGAACATATAAGTTGACATTGTACTCACCAGGAGCACAAGTGAACTGATTCTTGGAGCATTTATGTTTAGTGGCGTCGTGTTCTGGGCTGACTATCGGTTTCTCGGGAACTACCAGGCCGCAGGCTAATTCGTCTGAGCCGTCCCCGCAGTCATCGATACCGTCGCATCGCCACCAGTACGGCAAACAGTCGCCATTGTTACACTTGAACATCCAGTCCAAGCATGTCCCATTATTGGAGAAATTCGGCGGTTCTGTGCTTGGTCGAGGTATTAATTTCGTATGGCCGATAGAGGCACAATTAATTTCGTCAGACATTTGTACGTCGCTGCAGTCGTTTTCGCCGTCACAGACCTACAGAGCAGTTACTTAATAATTAGTACTGACAAAGCTTATAATCAAAACTGTTTACTTTTTATGTTTCAAATCAATTCAAATAAAAAAAAACAATAAAACAATTATAAATTTATATCACTTACCCAAGACATAAAGATACATTTCCCACTGGGACACCTGAACATGTAGGGTGCGCATGTGGAATTCCTACATCTCTCTTCGGTCTCGTCGTCTCCGCCGAGGCAGTCCCTCTCTCCGTCACACACCCACGAGTCGGGGATACATAACGGGTTGGTATCATCGTTACATTGGAATGCATGGGAGTCACAGCTCATTGATTCGGGTCGCTTTGGTAAATTTTGCTAAAAAATAAAACAAATGGAAATTATATGAATGAAATATATACGATTATGATCAAGGCGGTTATTCTTAACGGAAAATACCTAATGGACACGAGATATTATACACAAACGAGTACTAAACACAGCACTGTCTATTCGCTCTCTCTTATCTGATAGCAATATACAACCGTGGTGAGCTCAGACTTGCGGCTTTTCGTGCTGTAAGAGCGACTAGAGTTTAACTATGACAATTTCCTCACTCCGGGTTGCAGTTGAAAATTACAATTAGTTAAAAGTAAACCTCAAATTTTATTGATTCGAAGAGATCGAATCCTGGTCTCGAGACTTATTGCCATCTTTTTACATCGATGACGCAGTCAGTTAAAATCTGATCACATCAATATTATTACAGGGTGGATAATATATCATGTGCGGCAAATTGATCCTTATGGAGAAGCCCATAAATTATAATTTTGCTAAGCATTTTATGGACACACTTTAAAATTCTCCTACCGTGCAATTACGCTCGTCCGATCCGTCCTTGCAGTCGTTATCTCCGTCACAGACCCACCTCTTCTCGATACAGTTTCCATTTGCACATTGGTATTGAGTTTCGCTACAATTTTTTTTGGTGCAATCTAGAAGAGAATAAACATTTTTATGAACACGTAAAATTATATTTCTAGTAAATAATAAAAGCATCTATGTATATAAATATGTTTATGAAACAAATCACAGTTAATAGCCTCATAATAGAAAAATGTAGACTCCGTTATTACAAGCCCGTTCCTTTAATTAGTAATCGTAACTAATATTATAAATGCGAATGTGCAAATTGGATGTGATCATGCATTATGTATCAGCTAATGAATCGTTTACACCTTTAACTATGACTAATTATATTATTAAAGTTTTTTTTTAATTTAATAGCAATTCCTTAACATTATACATGAAAATGAATAGTACACAGTTTTAAATACTTTAAAAAGACGAGAGGGAGTGAGATAGCAAAATAATAAGTACACTGGTTTTAAATGCTTTCAAAAGAGAGAGAGTGAGATAGATAGCTATATATGGAGGTCGATAGGTACCCTTCTCGTCGCTCATGTCGACGCAGTCGACGTCGCCGTCGCAGCGCCAGGGCGGCAGGTAGCAGTGCGCGTCGTCGTCGCACGCCACGAGCGGCGGCGCGCAGCGGCAGCCCGCCTCGTCCGACAGGTCGCCGCAGTCGTCGTTGCCGTCGCAGCGCCACGTGCTCGTTATGCACATGCCGTTCTTACACGTGAACTCGTGCTGGAGAGATATGTATTTTTAGGAAATCAATTAACGTGCATACTTCGTTTAATTACTATTATGTACGTAGATTTTACATCGTGTTAAAGTACACTTATATGTTGCCCGTGTCTTTGCAAGTGCAAGTGTTCAAATACCAAAATATATATGTATATATAAATATACGAATTTTAAATTTTAAATTAAAATTCAATTAATTCAATTAATTTTAAATTCAAATTTATTTTGAATACATACCGCAGCACAAGTGCCGGCTTGCTTCGGGCAAGTCATGTTCGGCGCTGGTTCCATTCCATTCGGACACATGCATTTTCCGTTGATCCTTTTAAATCCATCGGGACAGAGACAGCTGAAGCTGTTACCTGGTCCGCCGAGACACAGCGTGTCACAGCTCGTATTTTTATATGAACATGCATTGGTTCCATGTTGCATGAAATAAGCGAACACCTTAAGATCCATCAATCCAGATAAGTTATCGTTTATCGTGAGAATGTTAGCGCCTGTGTCCTTATCGGCTATAAAAATGGACTTCGCTTTCCAATCGTCCCAATACATTTTGTTTTTCAAAACAGCGACAGCGAACGGATGTGAAACTTTTTCGTCGTTCCATAATATTCTCCTAAAGTATTGTCCATTTAAATCTGCACTCGCAATGTAATCCTCCATCGCATCTACCCAATATATCCTGTCTGCCATTTGATCGATAGTAATACCATTAGGCCATTGCACAATGGGTCTTGAGAATAACTTTTTGACCTGCGTACCATCGAGATTCGATCTAGAAACGGACGGACTGTAACGATCCCAGTCGGTCCAAAACAGATACCCAGCTCGAGGATGAACAGCAATACCACGAGGTTTGGAGAGAATCGTCGAGTTCAATATAGTAGCTCTCATTCTACCTTGACTTGTAAGATCAGTTCGTACAGCTTCTATTTTCTTACGCATACCGTCTACGAAGAACAGAACATTCGATATCCAGTCTAAAGCCATACCTTCTATACTAGCCAAGTCGGTGTCGACGACTACTTCTTGCGCATTGCCGTTGCCGAAGCATTGTCGGCTAATTTTGTCGACTTCAATATCAGCCCAATAAATACAGTTATTTTTCATATCGAATTCGATAGCGACTATATTTCTATGACCTTGTACTGGTATTACGGTCGAATTGTCTGATAGATCGATTCGCGCTATTTTATCTCTTAATGCGACCAATATAAACTCTGTAGGCTCTTCTAATGGGCAAGGTACCATTTCAGGCTCGTAAGGCATATAATACGATATTTTGCACATATCGCCGTCGATCTTTCTATAGCCCTTAGTTCGATGGTAGGAAGTACCCGGTCGACAATCCGGTGGGACTGCATATGGATCGTAGTTTAAACTTTGATTACGGATGCAGACGTTATGAGAGAGTACGAATCCAAAATCGCACTCGTAATCCCGTCTGCTACATTCGCACACTTCTTTTTTAACCGGCCTCTCGTATCCAACACCATTATAACAGTTAGTATGAGCGAGACGTCGTTGAAACGTATCCCTTGTACCGAGAACGCAGGACATCGTGGAATTAGGTGAGGTTAGGGACCAAAATTTGTAATCGTCCTCCGTACAGTTGCGTGGGAAAGTGTTTAGCAAGTCAATAGTAATGATAATCCATTGATGTTGCGCATTCTCGGAGCCAAACATTGTAAACGTTGTTGTATTCTCGCCTGGCTCCGTCATAAGTCCGTATATACGTAGATCGTCACTATTAAACCTAAAAAAGGAATAAAATTTAAACTAAAAAGCATAATACGTTTATATCAGAATTTTACAGTATCAATTATTGATTCTCTTGAATTGCTACATCGATATTATTATTATAACAAATAAAATGGTAAATTGATATTTTAAAATTCGAATGTTATAACAGACAAATTATTCGTCAATCTTGCACGAAAGTTAACAAAATAGCAAAAACAGCAAACACAAAATAATGCTAAAATCCTTCGTCTAAGTGACCCATAGTACTTAGTGGATACAAGAAATAATAACTCAATGAATACACACTGATAGGAATTCCACTCCAGTCCCTCGTTTGTCGAATACAAGATTCTCCTTGTCTCCCCCCTTGACTTGAAATACTTGACAGCCACAAGCACGCCACCGTGATCGCCGTAATTGAAGAAATAATAATCTTTCAGTATTCTCTTCCACGTAAGGCCAGCGTCCCTACTGAGGTACACTCCTGGTATGCCTTTCAGAGACTTGCCCAAAACCCCAGTCGCCATTATAACGCCAGGCACTGATTTAGAACTCATTATACTTGCTGATCTGTAATTAGAAAATGAATCACAAGGAAATCTTTAAAAAAAAATATATTCATTACGAAACCTTAATCTGATTTATTAACGTAACTTAAAATTTAAAAGACAAAAACAAACACAATATGCTCTTAAGTATTAGTGACATTATTCACACAAAGTGTATAAGCCGCGATTTATGTACTTCAACTAACGATTAAAACTATAATGTATATACATAATGTACGTGCATTGCATACAATGGAACGTATTTAATTTACAAAAAAAAAACTAATCAGTGACGTCTAATGATTACGTGATATACGAAATGTGTCGTGTATAAGCCCAACTCGTAATCAATTCCCAAAAAAAATCCCATTATATATTTTGCAAATCTAAATTAAGTTCTAAAAAGCAACCCCGTGCTCAATGCGACCAACATTTAAAAAATTACCACATTCTCTATAACTGATTGTTTACCTCATATCATTGTCTATCACTTTTCCTGGTTGGCTGCAAAAAATTATCTTCTATTATATACCATTAAGCAATTATTTAGTTCGTGTTTTATCTTTTTGAATCATTATTATTTATAAAAAATCAATAATTTTTTTCTAATGTGTTTTAAAAATAATCGAATCGTTTCAATTATAAATCATATATTGCAACAAAAGTTATTTGCGTGGCAACATTTCCTGATATAAATCAATCATAAATAGCCATTCAACTTATCACATTGGTATTGATTTACTCTTGTTATTGGAAATTCCCTCACACCTATTTATTCATTTTACGATAATGTGTCAATTACGATAACATTCATTGACTGCATTTAACTTAAATTATTGGTACAGCCAGAACAAAATCCCACGCTAGCAATATGATCTTATCTCATGTTTTATCTAAATACATTTAAATTTACGAACGAAATAAATAATAGTAAATGTACTCTAGTCTACTAGGAATAAGACGATATTATTTGATGCTAATTATAAATAATCTAAATGATTTTTTACTTTCAATTAAATGTTTTCATAAAACATTATCTAGCTTATTCTTATTATATATCTAACTTATTCTTAAAAAAGGACCGTAAAGATAATATTTGGAGCTTATTCCGGTTCGCTTGTCTATTTCGAATGTGCTTAATACTTACATGCCAGAATTTCATCTCTCGCACGCAAGTTTCTAAGACTCTATCCCTTAACACACATGAAGTTAAATTTAAAGGGCAAATGAAACACATGAAAATCCACTTGTGCGGATGTTAACCACGACTTATGGTAGAGATATTCGTATTTAATCCATTTCGTTTTCCTAAGATCTCGTTTAAAGAGAGCAAAAACTAAAAAAAAACGTTAAGAAACCCATATAATAAAAATAATAATAATAAGTCTTACAGACCAATTTCGGCCAATTTGAGCCCAGAAAACGAATTTGTTTATTGATTGGTTTAAGGCCCCTATTACCTTTTAACCGTCATTTCTTCATTAAACGGTATATTTCGCCGTTCCTATTCTGGGAAACTAAACGACTTTGAAATATTGAACTTATTGAAAAATGAAGAGCAGTTATTAGTATAAACCATAGCGGCTCATTTATTTGTATTTAGGCTTTGCTTTTTTATACAAAATAACAATTCCCAAGGCAGGTTTGACGAAAAATGCGCGAATGCACTTTTTTGAGTAAGAAGATTGAACTACAGTGCTGACCAATTTGAATGGAAAAATTACATAATATGCTTTAAACAGTGATTTATTCCGTAGAGGCTACAAAATTTCGATATTTGTATAAATAAACTATGAAAAAAAATTACATTAAAAGGCATAAAACTACTAAAAACGCTCCGAAGAAGTCTTGAATTTCTCCTTAATAAATAATAATTATTAGGAAAATAATATACCAAAATTAACGTTATTTCATAAAGAATTTAAATTTCTTAATGATTTAAAAAAATAACGAATTAAAATACTTTAAAAATAACATAATTACAACTCCTAAATTGCTACAAAATGCGATGCTTTGAACATTCGAATTCAGTACTGCGCGAGCGCTTATAGAGGAAGGACCTATGTCGATTTTGTGCGCGCCGCACGATACGTACGTAAAGAGTATAGTGCGACGACTACCTATTGTAGATCATATTAATATCATGAAGTAATTTTCTAATTTTTTATATATTAAATAATTTTGTTTTCTTTATACGAAACTGGCTAATTGCTTTATTATCCAACTAAGGTAGAATGTAGGTTGCGTATTTCTAGAGTATGTATGTATGTCTTTGTGACGAAACTATCTAATAGTTTTATTATCCGACTAAGCTAGAATGTTGGTTGTGTGTTTCAAGAGTATGTATGAATGTATGTCTTTTTGACGAAACTGACTAATTGTTTTATTATCCGACTAAGCTAGAATGCTGGTTGTGTATTTCAAGAGTATGTATGTATGTATGTATGTATGCATGCCTTTTTGGCGAAACTGACTAATTGTTTTATTAACCGACTACGCTAGAATGCTGGTTGTGTGTTTCAAGAGTATGTATGTATGTACGTCTTTTTGACGAAACTGACTAATTGTTTTATTAACCGACTATGCTAGAATGCTGGTTGTGTGTTTCAAGAGTATGTATGTATGTATGTCTTTTTGACGAAACTGACTAATTGTTTTATTATCCGACTAAGCTAGATTGCTGGTTGTGTATTTCAAGAGTATGTATGTATGTATGCCTTTTTGACGAAACTGACTAATTGTTTTATCAACCGACTACGCTAGAATGCTGGTTGTGTGTTTCAAGAGTATGTTAGTATGTACGTCTTTTTGAGGAAACTGACTAATTGTTTTATTAACCGACTAAGCTAGATTGCTGGTTGTGTATTTCAAGAGTATGTATGTATGTATGCCTTTTTGACGAAACTGACTAATTGTTTTATTAACCGACTACGCTAGAATGCTGGTTGTGTGTTTCAAGAGTATGTTTGTATGTACGTCTTTTTGAGGAAACTGACTAATTGTTTTATTAACCGACTACGCTAGAATGCTGGTTGTGTTTCAAGAGTATGTATGTATGTACGTCTTTTTGACGAAACTGACTAATTGTTTTATTATCCGACTAAGCTAGAATGTTGGTTGTGTGT
This sequence comes from Nymphalis c-album, assembly GCA_963151315.1. Classification (NCBI taxonomy): domain Eukaryota; kingdom Metazoa; phylum Arthropoda; class Insecta; order Lepidoptera; family Nymphalidae; genus Nymphalis; species Nymphalis c-album. The sequence goes on from OY720601.1 coordinate 7,683,222, forward strand.
TTCAAGAGTATGTATGTATGTACGTCTTTTTGACGAAACTGACTAATTGTTTTATTATCCGACTAAGCTAGAATGTAGCTTCAGATAGCAGATTGAAATATATGCTTATTTGAGGTGTGGACCGGCTCGGATCATCGTTTAAAAATAGTGAGGGTACACAAGGAGGAGAGTTTCACAGTTCGCCTTTGGAATTCCTTACCGCTTCACTTAAAACAATCTCAATCGATCAATACCTTTAAAATCCGACTCAAGGCGTACTATTTAACTTTATAATTATCTGTTTCGGTGTGGTTTTATTTGTTTTCGCGCATTATTGCCTATTATTAGAACTGTCGTAGCTATTTTTATTATCTTACTTACATATTTATTTATTTATTATTATTATTATTTTATTCTATTTATATATAGTTTATGTAATGATGTACATGTATATAGTTTATTGTATGTGTGTAGCTACTTATATGTATATATATATATATATAAATATATATAGTATAATAGTAGTATGTATTGTCTAAAATAAAACAATATTTTATTTATTTGATTTGTACACCTCCACCGCTTTATTAAGCTCATGTCCTTCTCCCAAAGGTTGTCTGGAAGAAATAGCTCTTTTAGCGATAAGACCGCCTTTTGTGCTACAGGAATATATTATATTATTTTATTTCCATTACTGTATGTTTCTGTATCTCTGTATGTACAATAAAGCATATATAAATAAATAAATAAATAAGGACGAGAATTTTTGGAAAACCGAAATGTTACCTAAATTAACGCGTTTTTATAATGAGTGTATGCTTCCTGAAATAATCGTCTCTCTAAAAGCCAGATCTATGCCATTAACAGATGTTTTTATTTTTTTTAATAAAAATATATAAATTAATGTTAAAAAAAATTATTTAAAATACTTTAGGTACTACCTAATGATTTTAAAAAATACATAAAGCAAAGTTAATAGCTAATGCATAATCATTCTAAAAATAGTATACACGAGCGAAGCCGCGGTCGAATAGCTAGGGGCATCAACGTGAAGGAATAACAACTCAATTACACAACAACCCACTCAAATCACAAAATGAAAAAAACATACACAAACACTGAAATAAAATAAATATAGCTTATTAAAATGAACAATATTACAAAATATAAGTAAAAAAATATATAATAGAAAATGTATCAAGATTGCTTAGTCACAGCGACAGTACAGTGTCGTAAACTCAAGAGCCCGATCGAATCGTCGTCGTGCGTAAATACCTAATTTTGAGATACGAAATTTGGTAATATGCCTCTTAATCAAAATATAAATATATGAATTATATTATATGATTTCTGGGAATGTTATGTTTGTTAGAATTTATTTCGTTCTTTCAAACATTTTTCTTTTCATGTCGATATTAATCAATCTTTATATAATTTATACGATATTCCAACTATAAATCATTTTTTAATATAACGATAAAAATATGCAATTAACATGTTAATATTAAATAGCTTGTTACAAGTTACCGACCATTGCGTCTTAGCATGCAAATTTAAATAATATTCAAATTTTGCTCAAGCAAAGTTCAAACTAGACAATTTGAATGAATCCTAACGAATCCTGTTGTCAATTACTGGTCAACATGTCGGCCATTATAATGTTCATATCTACGTAATGTTTAGCATTCATCTCTCGGTCTATATCACGATATATTATTATACATCGAACACATATGTACTTGCAAATCATGTTCTGCACGCAAGCGGCATTTTAAAAGCCGTATTTGTTCAAGTAATTAAATTTTAACAACATCAACGTTAATAACATAAAATACTTTTTCGTACTTTAAAAGTTTTTCTCACTGTGAAATTAAAGAACTATACACGGTTATAAACTAGTGATATAATAGCAATAACAGAACAGTTAATGTTCCTTAGTTGTAACGTCTATATAACTTTCGCTTTCCACGTCAGCGGCAATTGTCTCTTCCACTATAAGTTTTACTAACTCATTTTTTTACTAGTACAGTACAAACGTCAGCAGTTTTCCAAACCCTTGCCTAGAACAGTGAAAGAACATAGGGAGCATCCATGATTTCCCGAGTGCGTAGATAATATATCTCCGGATAAGTTGGCCAGTAAAAAAAAAACCGTCATAAAAAAAACCGAGTTTCGTTCGCCGGTATTTCTCAATTCAGGGTTTTTTTTTCTCTTCCGAACCGACGGTTATTTTTAATTGTACAGTCAATAAGTATTGAATACAAAAATTGGTTTGATTTGAGTGCCTGAACTTGGACGCCTTGTCCGAAATTCTCTCAGTAGGTCATTATTATATACAAATCAATCATTAATTATTATTATTATAGTTCGATTCGATTCGTTCGATAAAACGCGAATGTTTTATAACTCTGACCTTTAATAAGGATATATTATAGCTCACCGATTCAAACTTTAATTTACATATGTAAATTAATTTGTATATATTTTACATAAATTAAAAAATGGATCAACCGATTTCATTATGTATGAAATTTAAAATTATTCATTAAAACATTATGCAACGTGTTCCTTGCTGTCGATGTGTTTTCAAAACAATTGTCAGGCTGTCTCTAAAAACGACTTCATTAATTTTAATAAATCTTAAAACGGATAATATGATACAAAACTCTTATTAAAACTACCTTAACGACCACAATGAAAGATTTTCAAGCAGATACTCTCTTTCTCTGCTTATCTTCTCTTGCTTAAGATATATTTGATATTAGATAGAACGAGATTAATTAAGGTAAACAGACATAATAAAACTCATACTTAATAACGATATATCACTAAACAAACTTACTACCAAAAAACTTAAAGTAACTACAACACTTGATAGGACTACATTTATCTACGAAACAACCCAAACAATCATAGACTTACATAATATTAAAATAAAGTTCAAAATGAATCGTACAGCAAGAGTGCACACACGACACTACAACTTCAAGGTTGCCAATATTTAAATTAGATTTGATTATATCTTCCTTACCTTGTAACTGGATACAACTGACTGAATTTCTGGCACAAATGTAAACGGCAGGAGTTCTCTATGTGGCAGTTGAGCGGTTTTCCTGTTTCAAATATAACAATTTTAAATTTAGAATGACAATGTTATGGACAAAGGAATGGGTGGCCAAGAGGTGGATCTATCTATAAAAAAAAACCTGCAGTTAGAGTTGTTTCATAGTCATTATGTACCACTGAAGTTTCGTCTTTACTAATATTGTAAATACGAAAGTAAATCCGTCTATCGTTTACTTCATCACGTCTAAACCGTGAAACCGATCGTAATGTTATTTGACATTCACGTACCCCGGAACAGGTCCCAAGTGACGTCATAGGTTACCCGTAAAAGTAGGATATAAGCATATAGATGAATCGATTTGAGAAATCGTTTCAAGTAAATATTTTGCCATTTTACTTTTAGTGTATTAAATACGGAAAAATATTTCTTACGATTGACACGCTAATTACATCAATTCAGTATGAATAACAAAAACTAACGCAATTTATACCTACGATGTCTCAGATCATACAAAACGGTACATACAAAATACAACAAAGTATCGAACAAAAAATTCGAACGAGATTCTAAGAATTTGTAACGAATAATGTTTATACTTAGTCATATTATGTTGTTACTTTTTAATCTGTTAAATATACAATTGACTTCGCTCACGTATTGGAGGGGATCGTATAAATAAAAAAAAGCTAATGTACTTGTTTGGTGTTACAAACTTCATACTAATTTTCATCAAAATCGTTTCAGCGGTTTAGGTGTGAAATGTAACAGACAGACAGTTAGACACTAGTATAGATTGTATAGAATAATATGTATATGTACATTGTACTTAAGAAGTATATCTAGTTTTATACCAATAGTTTATTTAATCAATTGAAAACTACATAGGTGATAAGCACGTGTGGAATTATCAGGTGAAAGGTCAGTAATTAACAAATATTTAATTAGTGGAAGAGAGTAACTACTGAGTTTCCTATTGGTTCTTCTCGTTTGAATCAACATTCCGAACCGTTGGTGGCATATAATATAATCTTGTAATATGACTATCCAATAGTACTCGTAACAGCCTAATTGAAAAATAAAGTTTTTATTATTACCATTTTCATCTTCAGTCGGTGGTTTGATGGGCGACCACGTGACTCCGTGGTCGAATGTTATGAGTGACACCAGATGTTCCGGCTCTATGTTCGACGCTTGTGTTTTGAAGTTAACTTTGGACGCGATGTAAATACCCTTCAAACCTTCGACGCGGTACAAATCAGTAAAAGGATCTTCAGTCACATCTCTGGAAAAAAAATTATCGCTATAATATTAGTCTAACATTTAAAGTATTTTTCACATATAAAAACCATATGGCTATTTTTTTATCACTAAACGCTAACTATTATAATATTTATCTACTGACAATGAAAATATTTTATGTTTCATACTATTTTTAACCGACTTTAAAAAAAGGAGGAGGTTATCAATTCGTCTGTATGCTTTTTTTGTGTTTGTTACCTCAGAGCTTTCGACTGCGTGAGTCGATTTTGATGTTTTTTTTTATTTGAAAGCTGGTGCTTCCCGTATGGTCCCATTTTAATTTGGTCCAGTTTTTTCTAATAATAGTGAAACATAAAACCTTATCATGTAAGAGAATTCCTAACTAATATTATGAGTTCACAAAAAGGAGTTTATTTTTTTAAGTCTTAGCTACTGCACCGATCACATCAGTCAGGCAGTATAACACGTATTATTATAAATGTACTGGAACGAGCACATGTGCCCGGTGTCTCATTTACAGCTATTGATTTCATAAATCTATTTTTCAATAAGCTACTACATTATCATTAATGGAAAACCCAACTTTTAATGACTCCGATACCAGATAGCAAGTTCAATAAAAAATGAGTCTCGACGAATGTGATTTTATCATTTTAATACGTCAATCATATGAGATTTATTAGGAAACCCGAGAAGGACCAGCAGATAGTTAACGTGAATCCCAAACGTTGATACGGGTCGGCTTTGAACTCGCATCGAACTTTCAGCTGATACAGAGAACATGGAAAATGTCCACATACATTGTCAGAAAATAAAACCTTGTACTTCCTTATATTATATCTTATGTTTTAATTATTCTCTATCAAACAAAGGAAACGCAAGAAAGAACGTTTGTAGGTATGAAATAAGTAACTAAATTATTACTACCAACACTGAGGCGTCAAGTAGTATGTTAACGGAGTAGTAACAGCCTATGAATATCCTACTGTTGGGCTAAGGCCTCCTCTCCCTTTTTGGGGAGAAAGTTTGCAGCTTATTGCACCACGCTGCTCCAATGCGGGTTGATCGAATACACATGTGGCAGAATTTTAGCGAAATTAGACACATGCAGGTTTCCTCACGATGTTTTCCTTCGCCGCCAAGCACGAGATGAATCATAAACACAAATTAATCACATGAAAATTCAGTGGAGCTTGCCTGGATTTGAACCCGCGATCATCGGTTAATCCTCACGCGTTCTAACCACTGCCCCATTACAGGGGTTTTTTTACCGTCTTGTATACCAATTAATTATTTTTAGAAATTCCTCGTCCAGCCTTACGAGTGCGTTGGGGTATATATTAATATATAAATATTGAAATACACATACTAATTTAATATCATCAAATCGGTCCACAAAAATACTAAGTACTGCAGTTTGGCGATAGTACATCTAATGAGTGGGTGGTACTTAGACGGGCTTGCACATAGCCGAACCGAGTATTTAATGAAATGAGTATACAGCGGTTATATATGTGTTTTCTTTTCGCTAGACTCTAAATCACGAATTGTAAATAGATTCATAAGTGACACGATACTTTTGTAGTGATCCTTCAAATGTCAAAGTTTAAAAACATCCATAGAGAACTTACTCCAACCAACTGTCCTTCCAATTTCCATCGGGAAAATAGCTTAAAATATGTTCTAAACTAAGCACGAAATTATACTGAGTGAAATTTCTGCTTATTTCGGATACGTAGAGATTCGCCAGGTTTTCCGTGTGCATGACAGAGACAAATATACGCTTGTCAGTTACGTCTGCGATGTGGAACTTGCTCAGATCCAATTCAGTCTGAAACTCTGCTTTGAAAAATGGACCGCGTTGATGGGAGATGTAGAGATCTAAGGAGTTTTTCTGAAACAATATAAAATTTTATATTAACACATTGATTAATCATTTCTATTACCTATCTTATCTTTATCATAAGTCGTATGTTTTATTTTCGTTCGAGTTGTATAATAAAACAACATTTCATTTATTATTCAAAAGTACTGTTACATTTCACCTTGAAATAACTATATTTGTATAATTATGTTAAAAAAACACATACATATTTAACTTAAAAGATAAAATTAATAATTCAATTAAGTATATCTTTTTTCGTCTTAAAACACAAATAAATATATTCCACATTATATAAACGTACAAAAACAATTTTGATTATGAATCATTTAGAGTTTGGTGTAAAATTAGAATGGTCGCCTTCGAACTAGTTACAAGAAGTAAAAAAAGATTCAGTTACAAACATTATAACATACGGTACGTGTCAATTAATTAAAGCGTGCTAAAAATACATCAGTTTTAGAACCATTACGAATTATTACAGTTATCCAGTTATAAAAACTGCTATACATATTACTGTATTAAAACAAAGTAAACACTTATAGTTCCATATCAGGGATATTTCATGACTCATTCAAATAATAAGTAAAGATATGATTCACATATGTATCATTACTATATAAATATACAATCTCATTTGGAACAGAGTATTGTTACAATAATAATAACGATTGTCGGTTTCTAATTTTAGAACCAAAAAAAGGGGTACATTTTTTAATTGATCGACGAAAAACGCTTTATTCATGTTTCGACTAACTTTTTATTATGTAGTCATTTATATAAAAAATATAATGCAATACAATAAGGTCCTACAGACCGATTTCGGCAGGAGATATTATAGTGCACAAGTGTGTCATAATCCGATGGGACGGCAATCCGACACAACCGGAAAGAGTTCAGGCGCAGGACCTACGGCTTAACGTGCTTTCCGAGGCACGGGAATGTACACACTTCCAACTTCCAGACTCCGGGCTGCTACTGAGAAGTTTCTGACAGAAAACCCCAATAACTATTTATTGGTCCGATCTGGGATTGAACCCAGGACCACCGAGTCTGCGGCCTTATATCAAGCCACTAGACCAACGAGGCAGTCATACTATGCAATACACTACCCAAAAATAAGAACGCGATCCGTACGACTTAAATTTTGTGAAGTATTAAGTAAATTTTAATTGCTATATAAATATTATATATAATATTGCAGGAAAACGATTTAATTATATTTTTTACATTTACCGATTAATATAATCAATAAAAAAATCGATAAGTATGTTCGTTGATTTAAATAGGTACATAACTAGGTGTTTAGTACATAACTAAGAAGTTTCATATCGTCTATAGTGTTCTTCTCGGTAGAATGAACAATATGAAATATAATATTCGTAAATTCATACATATAAAAAAAATTGCACCCATTATATAGGCCAAGTAACTAGTATAAAATAGATACATTATATAAGCCATACATGAAACGAACTTGGTATAATTTATTAAATAAATTAATGTATAAGGTTTTATTTCTTGTTTCCCGCAATGCAACAATTTTAATAATATGAATAAAGTACATGGAAAGTTATTACTGCAAGTCTAATTATGTATGGTATATCAAATGTAATACACGTAGCATAAATAATTACATATCTCACTGTGAAATCTTTTAATTCATAGTTTCAAATACATAACGTATGTTTTCATGTAATATTATAGGATTTTTTTCTTGCACTAACTCAAAACAGATGTTCATAGCGCATTGGTGGTGATATAAAACTTATTTTTGTTATTAATAGTTTGAATGTGACTAATAGACGAACAAAGCATCAGTTGCCTAACGGGATTTTGATGGATCGGGATGCAGTGGAGCAAAGGTAAAAAGATAATATCCAAAATTTAAATTTTAAATGTGTTGAATAAATTGAGCGTGAAACAACCATTTAATTTTTAAAAGTTTATGGGCTATATTGTTTCATTTGCGATATATAAATATATTAAACTTTATCAATGCCGACAAAAGACCGTTCGTATGCGGTTCCGTATCCGCTCCGGTAATAATTAAAATACTATTGTTTTTTATTGTATACGAAGTCGGACGAGCATATGGGCCACCTGATGGTAAGTGGTCACCAACGCCCATAGACAATGGAATTGTAAGAAATATTAACCATTGCTCACATCGCCAATGCACCAAGGTGTTATGTCCCTTGTGCCTGTAATTACACTGGCTCACTCACCCTTCAAACCGGAACACAACAATACAAATTACTGCTGTTTTGCGTGGTGGTACCTACCCAGACGAGTTTGCACAAACCTCTACCACCAAGTAATGATAGTCTAATAAGCAATTTTAAAAAATCTTTGTTTAAAATATTTTTGATTTGCAAAGAATTTTACAATACTTTTTGTACCTTTTTTGTAACCTATGTAGTTGCTCAACCTTTGTCTTCAAAAAACAAGTAAGTAATAAAAAAAACAGACGCTGCTGAGTTCGCTTGTTTCGTATAACGCAGTCTGTAGTTGTATTACTCACAAAGTACCAATACAGTGCTTATGAGCATCTATGAAATGCTAGCCACTTAGAACAACAATCGCTTTGTGAAAGTTAAAACTGTGGTCTCCAATATCGACACACGATTATAGTTGTTCGATATAAATTCTTAGATAAGCGAAGTGTGGATTGTAATGGACTGTATTTGTTAAAAGCTAACGAATTTTATGTTACGAGTACTCACATACTTAAGAATATAATCAGTTTATTATTTTTATTGATATCAAAAGATTTTCTTCCGCGGCAACAGTTTTTTTTTTTTTTAAGTTGAATACATATATCACCTTATCTTGATTTGTATATTGGGTCTTTAAGCAGGATCACCCGGAGGTATTGAAATTAACCAGCGGTGGATTTACACTAGGGGCAGTCGGGGCAAGTGCCCAGGGCGGCAAAATTTTGATAGTGAAAAAAAAAAACTATTTTAGCCTTTATCAAGATTGCTCAATATAATTAATGAATTCAGTTAAATTCAAATTCAAATTCAAATTCAAATACTTTATTCAATATTGAAGTATTACACTTACTTATTGATTGTCAAACTAGAAACTACTACCGGTTCGGAAAAGAAACACCCAGCCCTGAGAAGAACCGGCGAAAGAAACTCAGCGGGTTGATGTTTTTGTTTTTTTTTTTTTTTGTCTGTTTTTTGTCTTTTACAAAAAAAAAACAAAAGGAAATAGCCATGCGGCGATCGTCTCATTCCCAAGGTGTGCTATCATCCATAAATTCATTAATTGTATAATAACCTTTAGCACACAAGCGTTCCTTTACAATTTTTTTAAATTTAGTAACTGAAACATTTTGAACGCTTTCTGGGATCCTGTTGTATAAACGTACACATTGCCCCACAAAAGAGTTACTGACTCTATGAAGTCGAGTAACGGGAGTAATTAATTTGTGTTTGTTCCTTGTACCAATGTTATGAGTATCACATTTTCTCAGAAAATCATTAATGTGTTTCCGTACATACATAACATTACATAGTATGTATTGAGAAGCAACAGTTAATATTTTAATTTCTTTAAATTTCTGTCTTAGGGATTCTCTAGCTCCTAGGTTATAGATTGCGCGAATAGCCCTCTTCTGCAATACAAATATCGTATTGATAGCGGCCGCATTACCCCACAGCATAATGCCGTAAGACATGATACTGTGAAAATAACTAAAATATACGAGACGGGCCGTATCGATATCAGTAAAAAATCTTATTTTTTTAACTGCAAAAGCCGCTGAGCTTAGTCTATTCGCCAATCCGTCAATATGGGGGGCCCACTGCAACTTGGCATCAACAGTAATGCCAAGAAATACAGCGGACTCAACTGGATCCATCGACTCCCCATTGATATGTACATTAGCTTTTACATTTTTTACATTTGGCGCGCTAAATTTTACAACTTTTGTTTTTGTATTATTTAACATAAGATTATTAACACTAAACCAATGTACTATATCAGAGATAGCATTGTTTACATCGTCATACTGTACTTGTTTTCTTTTAATTTTAAAAACCAAAGAGGTATCATCAGCAAACAATACTATGTCATGTTTATTACCTACAAGATAGGGCAGGTCGTTTATGTAAATCAAGAATAGAAAAGGACCGAGTATTGATCCCTGAGGGACCCCCACACCAACTGAAACCCCAGGAGATCTTTTTCCATTAACGTCGACCTTCTGAATTCTATTCTTAAGATAAGAATTCAAAAGCTCGAGCGCACCTTCTCTGATTCCATAGTGATTCAATTTCCTGACCAGAGTTTCATGTTGAACACAATCAAATGCTTTGGATAAGTCACAGAAAATCCCTAAAGCGTCCTGCGACTCCTCCCATGCTTCATAGATATTCTTAATTAGTTCAATGCCAGCATCAGTTGTTGAACGACCCCTTGTGAATCCAAATTGTTTTCTATGAAGCAGATTGTGTCTGTTAAAGTGAGCAAGCAATTGATTTAAAATAATTTTTTCAAATATTTTGCTGAGGGTTGGTAGTACTGAAATTGGCCTGAAGTTATTGGGGTCTGAAGAACTACCAGATTTAAATATAGGAATTACCTTGCTATGTTTCATCAGGTCAGGAAATACACCACTCTGAACACATTTATTAAATATTATTACAAGGTGGGGCGCAATCACATCAATAATTGAATTTATCACCTTTACAGATAAACCCCATAAGTCAGCTGTTTTCTTAATCTCTAAAGTCTTAAATGTTTTTAGTATATCATTAATGCTTATACTAGAGAAATGAAAGTTAACAGTACATTCTCTTACATTTTCTTTAATCAATGACTCAGCAACAATTGGAGACGAAATGAGCGACTTTGTTGTTAGAACTGGTATGTCAGTAAAGAATTTTTCAAAAACAGAAGCAACCTCCCGATCGTTACAAATCACTTTATTGTTACTAATAACAGACATTTCGGAGCTGCGGAAATTAGTTCTACCAGTTTCACAATTAATAATGTTCCATGTCATTTTTATTTTATCATGTGCATTTTTTATTTTATTTTTAATATATAATGATTTTGCCAAAGAACATACTTTTTTAAACAATTTAGAATAGTTTTTTACATAATTAGCGAAAGAAGCACTGTGATTGTACGTTCTTTCATAGTAAAGCTCGTACATTCTTTGCCTACTTTTATGAATTCCAATGGTCGCCCAGTCACTGAATGTCGAGAAGGTTTGTTTATTAACTGTTTTAGAAGTGAATATGGCGTTGAATTTGTTTCTAATTAACTTAAACAAAGTGTTATATAAAACATTAGGATTCTCATTAAAAGTTAAAAAAGGGAGGCTCGCCACAATATCACCTCTAAACTTCTCTATACGGCTTGTGGTCAAAGGAACAAACACTATCTTCTGTGATTTGTTTATTTCTTTTAAATCAAAATTAAATGATGCTATTTGTCCACAGTGATCTGAGCTTAATTTATTAATAATAGCTTTATTTTGTGGAATAAGACTTGTGAATATATTATCTATACAGGTTGCTGTGGACTCTGTAATTCTAGTTGGTTTAAAAAATAAATTTACTAGATTATATGAATTTAACAAAGATCTGAATCTAATAGTTGTGGCTGAGTTATCTAATAAATTTATATTAAAATCACCACAAACAATAATTTCTTTATTAGATCCAGACAATTTCATTAATACATCATCCAATATTTTTTCAAAACATTCATATAATCCACTGGGGGGCCTGTATACGCATACAACAATGACACGCTCAAGCTCAGCACAGGCTATTTCTATAGTTTGCTCAATAGAAAGGCTCACAATATCTTTACGTTCTTTAAATTTCAATTTTCTATTGAGAAGTATTAAGGAGCCACCGCGTATAGCTTTTTTTCTACTGAACAAACTAGCCACCTGGTGCCCATTAAAGTTAAACATAATTTGATATTTTAAAAGCCAATGTTCAGTTAAGCATAGTATATCAATATTGTTATAGTTCAAAAATAATTCAATTTCTAGTACTTTCCCTAGCATTCCTTGGATATTTTGGTGCACCAGGCTTACAATTTTAATTTGATTTCTATTATTTAATTTTTTAATGTTTTTATTGGCTTTAACGGGAACTATTTTGTCATCATTAAATTTTTCATTTAATATATTATAATTATTGCCAGAGACTACCTCTATTGTCTTATTATTTAATTTAAATTACTTGGAACGTATTCCAAATTGCTGGATGTCAAATTATAATTATTATTACACTGCTCAATAGAAGCAGTGGTCTGGTCAACCAAAAAATTGGTTGATTTATTAAAAATAAAATATGATAACAAACTTGTTATCTGTCTTTTATAAAAAAGTGATAGGTGATACCTATCATATGTCAATATATAAGAAGATTTAAATGTAATAATATTATTTATGTCAATTAAATTTATATTCATATCTTTACAATTATTTCTTATTACATAATTGGTATTTGTCATTATATGTAACAGGTTATTTAATTTGTATCTGTTACAGTTTTCTTGTGGCATGTCTTTAATATAAGGAAATGTAAACAATATAATTTTTCTTACATTTAATTGTAATAATTGTGAATAATAATTTTCCAAAGCTTTTTTGTTTACATTTCCCCTTCTCCCAATAAGAATAATCAATGTAGTAGTAGGACAATGAGTACTATTCAGAACACTATTAATTACCTGTGAATAACTAGCACCAGGCATACAAAAATTAGTTACTAATTGTCCTTTACACATATTGTTAATAAAGACACCCATGTTTCTTCCCATTTCATCACTATATATTTTGGTGTGATTAATGTAAGGAACATGTTGTGTTTTATTGGATATGAGGCTGTCATGGGCTGCAGACTGAGACGAGCACACTGGATTGGTACTCAGCCTTGAACAATCCACTGATTTAGGAGGGCCTTGACATTCACATGCATAATTTTTTATTAGTGAGTCAAAGCGCTCTGAGTTGTACTTGCTTAAATCTAGTAGGTCGTTCATGGCAGCAATATGACCAGATATTTCTTTTTGAGATATTTCATATTTATTTGACATATTTTCTAAAGATCTCTGTAACGATGAAATCTCAGCCTGGAGAGCATTTACATCAGCCTCATAACCATTCCTCATTTCATTTAATTGTTTTGTGTATTGTGTCACTTTTAACCGAAGCATATTTCTTTCTTTATGAATTTTTTCATAATGTATATAGTTATTTTTTGATTTTATTAATTTTTGAGTTTTTTTAATAAATCTATTAATTCTAACATATTTTTTAAGTTTATTTTTACCTAATATTAAGCATGATGTCCCAGTGTCATCACCAGTCAAATCAATTGTTGAAATGTCATTTTTGTTGGTGACCGGGGACACTAAACTGGGTGCAAATCCCACTAATTCATCAAATAGACACTGGGTTTGAGAGGCCTTCTGATTGTAATTATTATTTTCTAATTGAAATATGTATTGATGGGCCTTATGAAGTTTAGATTTTAATTGGTTAGTAAGGATGAGCGCTTGGTCATACTCATCTCTGCAGTTATCAAACCCACTGACTATTTGTTGCAGATTATCTCTTTGTTCTTCCATATCTAAATATTGAATGTGAAGCTTTGAGAGCTCACTTTTTAAGTCCTTGTTTTTGTTGATAATCTGCAAGATCTCTTGTTCATTGTCATCCCTTTCTTTTAACAATTGGTCACACTGCGATCTAGACGCCTTTAGTTCCTGGAGGGCCAGCTGGAGTTGATCCTCTACCTGACGCGCCTTGGTACTGCGGGTCATCATGTTTAATAGTGTTATAAGTAAGCAGTCTTATGATGTTAAAAGATAGAAGTGTGACCCGGGTAATCTAATTTAAGTATTTAAAATGTATTTATGTCAAATATATCAATACATTAAAGGGATAACTGAAGGTTGAACAAAGGATCTTTTCAAAATTGAGTTCGTTACCTGCGTAATGACAGCTGACGAACACAACATATGCAAAACACTATACAACACAACACAATACACTCAGTAAATTAATATATTGTTATATTACAGACGTATACATTTAAATAGGGATTTAAAGTTTAATTATTACAAATATTTTAAATTATTCTTTTTAAATTTATTGGGAGAAGTTTTTATGACGTGTATTTTCATTGAAACATAACATTCCAATTTAATTAATAATTTTTGAAAAAAATTTTATCATATAATTATGAGTCACCCTTAGTGCCAAATTTATAATTGTTAAAAAAATCTAATATTTATTCATGTTTTTAGAATATATAACATATAATAAAGTTTCTGCAATAAATTAGTTATTTTAGTTTTGAAAAATAAAATATATAAACTATAAGTTCAAGTAAAATTCCAGTATTGGGGCGGTTTTTTTTCGGTGCCCAGGGGCTGCATTAAGTTTAAGTCCGGCCCTGAAATTAACAGAAAATGAACTTCCATTTTCTGTTAATTTCAACCAAGTCAACATAAGATCGCAACACCGACATACGATCGTCCTCAAGGTGCTTAGGCGCTATTAGTTCCTTAAAACGTCGTTGGCAAGAATTGACAGAATCATCCTTTTGTGCCCGTTATCGGAATGTAGGGAGCGTTGTGCAAAGCACCTACGATCGTCACGTCCATCGACGAGACCTCTTAGGTTAGGTACCTCGTTTCTGTCAGCAGCGATTATGTAAGTAAGACTATAGTATCGTCTTGTTCCTGCTGAGAGAGCGTTGTCTACTGTGACTAGCTAATCGACTTATCATTCAGAAATAGCTTAGGTATGTTTTCTCTATCAACATTGGTACGGTTGCTACACTGTATGACCAATACGTTTAAGACTTTGAAGAAATCGAATAGCTCATTAATGAGAATGTTCCTGACCTAAATGGAACCTTACTCAACTTAAAAATGAATTTCTAAGTCGATTTCGAGCATTATAAACGTGCGCCATGTAAAAATTGAGAGGCAGCGCGTTCGATTTACCTACATCGAGTATTGCTTCTAGGGTTTGGGAATTCCCGACAATTTTAAAGTCCCGGGACACGAGACAGCCTACAAGCCAAGTCCCGGGAAATCCCGGGACTTCGAGACTTAAGATTTTTTCTGTTTTTTTTTAAGAGGAATAAGTCTTTTTTGTAGAATTTTAATTGAGTTCATTTCTGACATATTCACAAAATGCATTTTTTTGTAAAATCAACATTTATTAAGCAGAAAATTAATTCTTAATAACTTTAACGTTTATTTCAATCTTAATAATTGCTTTGTTTAGTTCTTTTAATCAAACATAGATTCATTTTTAAGCAGTTAAATCTTATAGTTATAAAACGAACATAGTTAAAAATCATACTAATTCTTCACAAATTTAATTTTATCTAGTACCGTACCTAATTTTAATTAATCTATATAAATAAAATGATAGAGGTCTGCAGTTGTGCGTGCATCACGGAAAAACTACTGGATTCAATGAAATTTTCTAAATTTTATTTCTTAGACACTTGGCCCTTATCAAAAAAAAAAGATTGCGATATCTTAAATTAATAAAAAGTTATTAAAGTTTCAAGAAACAAAGATTTGTATATGCACTGCGTGTTCAGTGATGTATATTTAAACAAAGTATATTTTTGCTTGCGATCTTTTTGATGTTTTTTTCCTTCGTATATAAGAAAACTTTGTTAATGTATCAAGCAACGCGGACGGAGTCTCGGGTATCAGCTAGTTAGTCACAAACACAAATTCACAACATTGTTAATTAAAGGTTAATTCTCATAATCACAAATTTGATTCATAGTTAAATAATCTAAATATAAATAATAAAACAGACTAATAAATCAGTATTTTAAATGATAATCACCTAACACATTAAACAGACTTAAGTGATGATTTTAGTTGGTGATAAAGTTTTGTACAAGCTCGTCTAGGTACGTTCACCCACCTACTCATCAAATATTCTACCACAAAACAGCAGTACTTTGTATTGTTGTGTTCCGGTTTGATGGGTGAGTGAGTCAGTGTAATTACAGACACAGGGGACATAACATCTTAGTTCCCAAGGTTGGTGGCGCATTGGCGATGCTAACATTTTCTTACAATGCCATTATCTATGAGCGTTGGTGACCACGTTCCTTCAGGTGGCCCATATACTCGTCGATCTACCTATAAATAAAAATAAAATAAATTAGGCCTTTAAAAAAATCAGTGTCCACAGCTTTGTCCGAGTTTGCTTCTGATCTTTGTAGTATAAACACCGAACAAGGAGAACACTCTTGCTTTCAACAGATGTCGGTTCAATGGTGTTTAAGGCTTTATTAGGCTACGATAGGCTCCTTCAATTATTTGAAAATAAAAATGATACCATAACAATTTAAACAATCTTGTCTCGTCTCGAGTCTCGACCCGAAAGTCCCGGGACTCGAGACAGCTAAAATTACGAAAATTCCCGGGACTTCGAGACACGAGACGTCCCGGGACCCAAACCCTGATTGCTTCATACAGACAAGGAGCGGAAACCATTAATATAAATCAAGAACTTTCTAGCAAAGTGTGCGTAGTGCTGTGTCCTCATACGCTCGCATCTTTGTGGTCAGAACTTGAATATTGTTACGAAATGTCCCCGTAAAACTATAACACTAGACTCTTTACACATACATATACTATCATCTATTTCCGGCCCGCGGCCTCGCGTAACCTAGAGTAGTTTAGGCACTCCATGTAATTATCTGTACTCCTGAGAACGTATATGCAAGATTTCACGAAGAACGGTTGAGTAATTAAGACGAGAAGCAAACACACAATTACACTTTCCTATTTATAATATGAGCAATAATGTTTTGTACGTCGCTAAATTATTATATTTTATTTTATTAGGATGTCCAACAAGTAATACACATGACAAGCTTTTGAAAATAAATTATACGAGTTAAAAGTCTATGTGCTCCCTCAGTTACAGGAAAAACCAGCATCCATCTTATGTAACTAAGTAACCGCTATTACAGTAAGATTAAAATTGATGACTTTACAAATTAATAAACGAACTAAAACAAACAACAAACTTCTTATGTTAAATGACTAAAAGTTAAGAATAAAATTTGAAAATTCAAAAAAATAAAATTAATTATATTCAAAACTCCGTACATAATAAAATGATGGACGCGACCTTCGCAAATAAACGTTCACGACAGCAACGATCTTCAATACCTATAGTAATCTTCCTATATTTTATTATATTAAAACAGAATCCTAGTTCAAATACATTAGAGAATTTCTTTGCAACGTAATTGTATTAAAATAATGTAATCTTATTATTTGAATATCGTGGCTTCGTCCACATGACCAATATGTATATGTATGCGATGTTTTTATTGTGTCAAGAGAATATAATTACGTAACATGATATTAATTTAATAGTTAACAAAAAAGGTACAAACTTGTTTGTATTTCATCAATTGTACAATATACATATTCTCAGCATATGTTGAAATGCCTCTTTAAAAATATTTGTAAGCAATTATGCGACACGCCTTACGCGCCACTATTTTCATCCCACCAACTTCACTGCGGTACCAATAAAATAATAATAATAAATAATAATAATAATAAATAATAATAATAATAAATAATAATAATAATAAATATCCTGGAACATTATTCACACACGGCCTTCTCATCCCAAACTAAGAAGAGCTTGTCCTGTGGAAACCAGACAACCACACAACTGATATACTATTTTTTTTTTGTAAATGCATACTTTTATAGATAATTACACCCAGACTCAGGACAAACAGACATGTTCATGCACACAAATGTCTGGCCTGGGTGGGAATCGAGCCCACGACCTGCGGCGTGTAAGGCAAGTGTCTTACCAACCACGCCAACCGGCTCGTCGAATAAAAAAAACAATAACTGTAAAAAGTTTTAAGTTAATAATAAAAATAATTGCGTATACGCGTAGAAGAAAAAAAAATAATATATTTTTATAGACGGGTACGGTTATTCCATAATGATTTCCAATGCACTTGAATTTACATTAAAAATATATTGAAAACAGAAAAAAGTATATGATTTGATAATCATTGAGTCTACTTATTCTTTATTAAACAATAAATACCTAAATGAACTATATACGTTATGTTTTGCCACGAGCATATAATATAAGTTAGTGAGTAGTAGTTTGTTAAGAATTTTTAATGCATTTTTCATAGATAAGATTGACATAACTTGTTTTTTTTCTTTATTTTTAATTGGTAGCTTGTCAATTAATATTTCTTTATTAACCAATTAAGTTAAGACACGGATTCGCACGAATAGCCAGTACGCGGTAAATAGTCGCAGTAAGAGTTCGAGAGAAACAATTTCACATTGCAATATTTTCATATAAGTAAGAACTATGTGAAATCTCAGTAGGCATTTTTTCAGATATTAATAAAACATTTAAAATGTCTGTAAATAATTCTGTAGATCTACTGATGTTTAAAAATGACAAAATATAAAATATACTAATGTTTCAGATGGCTGACGAGCAGTGTTTTAAATGATGTGCTCATGTGACAGATATTATTAAAAGTCATAATAATGTCACAAGAAACGTTTAGGACCGCGTGCGCTACCACGGTGGCACTGCATTGTAAATTTACAGCGCTTTGAATTTGTAAATAAAAAACTGGGGAACTGCATATTATTTACTCATGTTGGCCCTGATGCTAATAATTTGTATCCCTGACCTCCGATTTTTCAAAGGCAGAACTATGATGACATTTAAAATTATACGACCCCAAAGCCATCTACGTCCACAAATAATAATTCATGTTAGATAAACAATCGATATGAGCGATATCAAAAATAGATACAAATATTCAAGATCTAAGTCTGTCTTAAAATCAGAGAGGTATTTTTATAAATCTTATTGAATTAACTTCAAACGAATTAGTCAATCACTATGTAACTTGTCTATGACCGCTCTCTATATGGAGTCAATAAATTACCAGATTAGTCATAAGATTCAATATTAAAGGCTGGTGAGTTACAAAGGAATAAACATAACTATATCTAAGTTACTCAACGTACGATAAACATATTATAGAGTTTATGATATATGACACGAATAATAAACAACATCACAGCCGCTAGGTGCTTGTTCTAAAACAGAAAGGGCTTGTTATTGATAAAAATCAATCTTGTCTGAGTAATAAAACACGAATAAACGAATAGTTACTAGAATATTGATTTTGCGATTTGGCAACAACTAAAAATAATCACATTTTCTGCCTCTTTATATCAAACAAGCAAGACACGACTTAAGTGGTCTCTCACTTTTACTCAAATAATTTAATAAAACTTATCTCGTATATTAGTAGCTTAACTTACGGCCGAATACTGAAACGTCATTCAAATATGATTGGGACTTAATTATTTGGAACGTCATTAAATTCAAAATTTCGCATACTAAATTTTGAAATTAATGACGTTCCAAATAATTAAGTCCCAATCATATTTGAATGACGTTTCAGTATTCGGCCATTAATCCATCAATTGTTACGGCGAAATATTTGCGACTAAAACAAAAACTGAGATATTATACACGCGTGCAGACTGCAGAGTAACAGGAACAGAGTGTAATATTTAGTACTAACATAAACATTTCATGTTTCGCTGAAACAATTATACTAAACGACTACTTGTAATCGCATTTCTTATATCAACAAAACTTGCGACTTGATGCATGATTACGATGGTGACAAAAAATATTTTTATACATATTATGTAAAAAAAATATTATTTCTTCCGTTTGATATTAAAAGACTTTGACACTAATTATGTATTTTCAAGGTAAAGATTATAAAATCAACATTTTTATAAATGTAACTCGTTACTACAC
Source organism: Nymphalis c-album (assembly GCA_963151315.1). Classification (NCBI taxonomy): domain Eukaryota; kingdom Metazoa; phylum Arthropoda; class Insecta; order Lepidoptera; family Nymphalidae; genus Nymphalis; species Nymphalis c-album. Next base: position 7,703,295 of record OY720601.1, read on the forward strand.
TAGATAGAGCAGCACCTACGTTAAAAATAGTAGAGACTCACCGTTTCCGAGATATTTGCAAAAAGACGTTTATCACAATCGCGGCTAACGCTCGCGGTCTGATGATAATAACTCGGTTTTTCTTTTTATACTTAGGAAAAATTGGGTGCTAAAATTCCTTGACTAAAATACGTGTGGTATTATTATTATTCTTGTTTTGGGATATCGTCGTTGCGACTTTAAGACCTCTTATGTGACACTTTTGACGAAATCACTTTTTTTAGCCAGTCCAATGTACAATTTAAAGCTTTATCGAATGCAAAAACTCTCATGTGTTTACGACGTTTCAAACGTAATTTATTTATAAAATTCAATATATCCAATGTGCTTGCTACATAAAAGTTGGTGTATAAAATGTCCTATGTGTCAATGTATACGAAATACGACACATACGAGATTTTAGTTTTATGACATACTCATATTCTTTAGATAATTATTAGAACAAAATATCTTATGTGCATCAGAACGAGAGAGGTGGGTAGTTTTTGAAATTATTTAATATGACTTTAAATCTAAAATACCACGGGGACAGATAAATCGTGTGACATGTATCATCTACAATTATGGAATAACTCTCTTAGATGATAGAACTTATGAATTAGGGACTATGATATAGGGGAACCTTCAAGGGTGGAGTGCTGTTCTAGCGGTTTCCTTATTACGCCAGAAGACTTGGGCTTAATAATATATTCAAGTTGTAATAATCAAGATGACGATACGGAGCTTTATCTAATCACAGTATCAGTATGCATGGAGCAGTCACTGAAGGTCAGGGTATTGCTTCTGAAGGACCTTAAGAAAACTTTATGTGATCATCTGCCTACGCAGTGAAAACCCGAGTATTGCATCTGAACCGAGGCAGTGCTATCACACCAACACCTATCGTCGAAAATTTGAGCGATAACAGTGATGATGATCCAGATTTCGTTCCAGTTATTTCATGGAGGAGCCGTATCTTTATCAATTGCGGAGCTAGATTGAAAAACGTTTGACATCGAAGAAAATATCAGACCGTTGACTGTGACAAGATTTACATGTAATGGGAAGCTATTTTTAAATTGTACCTTGAGTATAAAAAGTTAGGTGATAAACGGGAAGCTTTCATCGAGAAGTCTGAAAGAATTTTGATACCACGTTACTTGCACACTACTTCTTACAGTGTATAGTTCCTAAATCTAAATACCCTTTTCTTTGTGCTCTTGCATCCGACGAAGATCGCGAACAGATTCATAAAACATTTTGCAAGCTTAAGACTTGGTCAGAGAAGATGGTGTTTATAAAAGCATCAGCAGTGAGAAGATATATAAGACGACGCCGTAAATCTCAACAAAGTTCTACAAGCAAAAAAAACTCCCACGATATCTTCATCAATAAATTGGACGTAAAAAGCACTAGAGTGAGAGTGTAGAAGTTATTTCTTTCTGACTTTGCATTCGAGATGACAGTTTTCGTCGGTGGATAGGTTGATACTTTAAAAAAATGATCAAACTGCAGAAAACACTGCCTCATGTTTAAATATTATTGATAGGCCAGGAAGTAACGTTGAATTGACAAGAACTGTTAAAATAAGGCTGAATATTTTTTTAAGGTTCTAGCTCAATAAAAAAATATGTTTAATCGACTTATCCAGCTCTTGAGCTCCTCATCTGAGCTCCACATGAATCAGGTTTATTACTTCACAAATTAAAATTACAATGCCCTAGCTTCACTGTTTATAACGTGCTATTCAAAGATATCACAATTTACTTATGGCACGAGGCAGACGGAAATACTCCTGCTAATGAATTCACATCTTGTTTAGACTACTGTTAAATTTTGCCACCTTTAAAGAGCGCATTATGATTATTTCTGACGGATGTGGACACCAAAACCGAAACCGTATAATTATGTTGTGGTAAATTGTCAAGTACCCTAAGCGATTTGGCACAAAGAAAAAAAATATGTATCAAATAACTTTACCTAGAAAAAAGACACACTGTGATGGAAGTTTACTTGGTGGTAGAGCTTTGTGCAAGCTCGCTCTGGGTGCCTACCCACCCACTCATCAGATATTCTACCGCAAAACAGCAGTACTTGATATTGTTGTGTTCCAGTTTGAAGTGTGAGTGAGAGTTACAGGCACAAGGGACATTGGCGATGAAAGCGATGGTTAACAGCTTTTACAATGCCAACGTCTATGGGCATTGGTGACCACTTACCATCAGGTGGCCCATACACTCGTCCGCCACGATTTCTTTCTCAATTTTGAAGAGACTCTGATATCCGTACGGCCTGGCAAAAAGAAGGGTGATCCTTTCCACCAGGACATTAGAGGTCTCAAGTATTTATCGGATGGATCCATATTTTATAGGTACATTTCGATGAGTTGTCTATTCTTCCACAACAAAGAAATAACCAAAGAAACGGTATCCTATCCAAACCGATTCGAACTCCGTAAAAAATACTGAGAGCAAGTTTAAACATTTACAGGAACTGAAAATGGTAATAGATCTGAATAGAACTGAAGATAGTAAATAGCTTTGTAACTTTATTTTTTACTTGTAATTCAACTGTTATCTTGATTATATCTTAACTAGTGTAGTATTACGCGACAATAGATTTTTTTTTAATTAATTAATATAGGGATTGTAGTTTAAAAGCTCTTATGTGATGCATAAAGCACAACCAAAATCTCCTATGTGTTACCTGAAATCGTTTTTAATTTTTTTTACTTTTATACTACTTTTTATTTCAACTAACAATAGCAAAGTTAAACGCAGGAAATCATGTTGCTGTTACCTATATTTTTTGTTATAGTTGGTTTCATTAAAAAAATTTCAGTAGACAGTTTTTATCGATTTTCTCATAAAGTTGATTTTTACACATAAGAGATATTAAAGTCGCAACGACGATATGTACATTTTACGATGAGGATAGGTAATATTTTACCTTAAAATAAGGTAAAATATAAAGTGTACTGTATATTATGTTGACTCATCGTGTTGTGAAAATTTAAAATCGATTTATTAATTTTACTTTTTTTATATTATATTATAACGTTGAAAACTTATATATGTATGTTTGTTATTAAATTGTTATACAAACTGAAATAACAACAACTTGTTTCAAACAACGATATACAGAATATCGTAATACACAATATTTTATTACGTGAATATTCAATAATTAAAAAACTAAACTAACGGCCGAATACTGAAACGTCACTCAAAGTTAAACACTACTTGACATTGAGAAGCTCCTAAATTAGTATGCGAAATTTGAATTTAACGACGTCTCAAATAATTAAGTTGCATTTAATATTTAAGTGACGTTTCAGTATTCGGCCGTAAGCATGTTGGCATATATGCATTCGAAATTCTTATATCAACCAACTTTAAGCTGCACTAAACTAACGTAGGTAGGTATAATGGAAACATAATTCTTCCTTTATACAGTCAATTATGAGTTATTAATTTTCCCTGTAATTAAAGAAATATACTAACTTTATACATACAAAAATTCTCAATACTACAAATTCAATTAGTCGGTGGTAAGAATTTGTGCAAGCATGTCTAGGTAGGTACCACCCACTCATCAGATATTCTACCGCTAAACAGCAATATTTAATATTGTTGCATTCCGGTTTGAAGGTCATCCTCACTCATGTGAGCTAGTGAAACTACAGGCATAAGGGAGATAATATCTTCGTTCCGAAGGTTGGTAGAACATTGGCGATGTAAGTAATGGTTAATATTTCTTACATCGCCAATGTCTACAGGCGGTGGTGACCATTTAACATCAGGTGGCCTATTTCCCTACTACCTATAAAATAAAGAATAAAAATCTGACACTTATTTGATAATAATAATAATGTAAGTTTCACGAAATAACTATACAATTCACACCATGTCCGTCGAAACACCGGAAAAAACTTTAATTTAGCAAACCGAATATATTACAGAATTGAACTATATTATACTATATTAAAATAAAAATATAAAAAGAACATTCTTTTATAGTTTCGACCTTGAAAATTGATTGCACCAGTATATTGCCAAATTTATTCAGATTGGTCGAAGAAATGAACTTTTCTGAACTTTATCCAAATGCAATATGCGTCAATTTATTAAACGCAAAAAAATCAAGATCATTTTAAAAACTGTAACGTTTTAAAAGGTTTTACTTAGCTCGTCCTGTTTGTTCGTTTATATATTTATTAAGTTTGATTTTACTATTTTCTTTTATTTTTTTCTATCTTCATTAATATACGTTTAATGTAAAACTGTTAATGCTTATAATGGTATATCATACTGTACTAAAACTGCTATTGTTGTAAATTTTGGTTGCTAGATTTTTGAATAAGCCGATGTCGTGTCTTATATCAGAATTTGAGGTAATTTTTCAAACATTGTTGTGTTATCATTAAAAAATCGTTTGTTTTCAATCAGCAGGTAATTCACAATAAGATCCTAAAGCAACAAAAAAATAGTATACTTGAAAATAAAATAAAAAAACCGGTGTGACACAGTCAGGTCGGTCACAGGGGTCATCAATGTGATTTAGCGCGAACACTCTAGACTCGAAGGACTACAAGAGCAACGGGGACAAATTTGTTTCGTATTATTCACTTTACTAACGACTTCCTCGCGTCAAGTGGAAATTTAGTGACAACTGGAGCCACGGGCGGAACGCTATTCGAGTACACAATCGAATAAACACTTATTCATTTAGAATAAATAACGTATAATAATGACTCAGTCATATTATACAAAATCCTTTATGCAAAAACTATAATACTATACGTAGATAATATTCAATAAATGAATATATTAAAATAGATTTAGAATTACATTGTGTAAAATATTCAACGATGCGTAACATAGCTTTCAACATTTTTTTCAAGATATGAGTATCGTAAGAGACGTCGAATAAACAATATTTAGGTATGTCCGATTGTCACGTCAACTGGTCCGACTTATTATTGTGTATTGTGCCTACATACAGCCTATTTCAATCCAGGATATTCCATGCAACTTATAAGCTCTGCTGTATAATGGCGACTGCGTTGAAATTCCAGACGCTATTTTTCGGGAATAAATAATGATTAATATTCTAATTGTAAATCAATGTCGGCGAGCCGGTTGGCGTGTTTGGTAGACACCTGCCTTTCGCACCGCAGTCCGTGGGTTCGATTCCCACCCAGGACAGACATTTGTGTGCATGAACATGTCTATTTGTCCTGAGTCAAGCAGTAATTATCTATGTCAGTATGTATTTACAAAAGAAAAGTAGTACATGTACATATAAGTTAGTTTGGGATCACATGGCCGTGTGTGAATCAGGCAGTCAGTCAGATCAGAAAAATCAGTGTGAAATCCCAGGATATTATTATTGTTATTATTAATGATATCGCGTCAATTGAATGTCAAAGTTGTTTATTTGTCTTTACTCATCTTGTGGTTGGAGTAGGCTACAGATGAATCATTATATATAAAAAATATTTTATTCGCGTTCTATGTGACCGTTTTGAATAAAACACACGTTAATTTAAAAAGGTCTTTACATTTTCCTCTCTCTTCGTATAAGTATTGTATCTTTGTTATCGTTTTGTTTCGGTTGTCAAGATCCAGATTCAGAACTGCTGCGAATTTGTCGACAGAGGATTACATTGACTTATTAGTAGTCCGATCACACTTTAAGCCCAGATAGATCGACTCGTGATCTGTTATCTGTGCTCGGCTACACCTTAAAAGTCAGTAGGGTCAACAGCAATTACACAGTCAAACAAAAAACATAAACAATGTTACTCGCAGTCTGTTTCATTTTTGTTAATTTTAAAGTTGTTTTATTTTCAACTGTTTATTCGACCTTCACTATAAAGAGCTGATTTTTGTATTTCTTATTAAATTATTTATAAACGTGTATATAATAAAAAATGTTAAAATGATTAATGCCGGCGAAATATAAAGTGGTCATTAAGATTTCGTAGTATTGTCGTAAAAAGTTGATATGTATGACATTATTTATATATTATTATTTTACGAAGAATCTAAAGTATATCTTTAATACTAAATAAGAAAGCATATAAATACTTTTTACCTTTCAAATGTTTTTATGTTATTGATTGTTTACATTGAGTGTATGTAGTAGGTACGCTCTAAGTATCGTACGATCATTTTCATCGCACAACGAGAACGCATTGTGTCATCGTACGATCCTTGCCAATTAGGACGATGCCTCGGTACTCAATTAATTATTGTCTTGTAAAATTGTACATTACTCGACTTTTATTTATAATAAAACTAAACTTCTTACGTAAAAAAATGAAACATTTATGTGATTAAATCGTTATGAACATCACTTTTACAATGTTTTGCTGACTCTTCTCTTAACATTTCGAAACGATTGGGCGCGAGACTGATGAACAATATTATGAAATCAATACGAATAAAAATAAATTGAAATTCAATACAGTGGACAATATATTTTTATCACTTTTACAACATCAAACATAACAGTTTATGTCTTATGAAGTAATTTAACATGTTCATAATTTTAAATGTGAAGGCTCTTTTATGCTTAATTAGTTGATTGTTGTTTCGAAACAATATATACATAATTTAATATCTGGTAGGTACTGTCTAGTATATGCTATCTCTTTCTATGTGCTGTTGATACCATTAGACAAAGTAGGAAGGATAGTAAGTCAATTATTTCTACCATATTAATTTAATTTATATACAAACGAAACCAATATCCGAGTATAATAATTGAGGAATATAATTATACCTAGCTTTATCATGTTGCATGCATCAATGATTACGCATTAATTAATGAAACATTTTACAACGTCCATCTCGCTAAACGGATAGCTGTTGACCAATCAGTTGCAATGGGGAAATCAGGAAACAAGAATAGCTTCAATAATATTAACGTTAACATATTCATAAATTAATTGAAATATCTAAATGATTTGACATTTAATCGATCGTCATAAAACTATAATAACTATGATTTCCATTAAAGTACAAAGAACGCTTAAGGAAAACTCTTTCATATATTTTTATGTACCTATTGTTGTTCAGATGTTGCTAGCCTGTTGCTTAATGCATAATCATACTTTCCGAACTAACTTGTCTTTCAGTGCATTTACAATGGACTACCAATATTTAATATTATATATCATTAAAAGTAAAAAAAAATAGATATATATGCCTGATATAAAATTACCAACGGCTGTCGTGCTTTCCGAGGCACGAGAGTGCACACTGCACATACTGAAACCTTCGAGACTCGGGACTGAGAATTTTCGACATAAAATCCCAATAAGTGTTTATCGGCCCGACCCAGGGCTTTGGAATCTCCGGCCTTCTATCAGCAGATCTACAGCGTTTGATTTATAATATTTGTTAATAACGATATAAAGATCTCATTTTAAATAGTTACCGAGTGAAAACTTAATTATGTCCGCGTGCAGGTGATATGACTGCAGTACTGTACTGAGGTTGAGGCGCGTTGACTCATAACAATAAGACTTCTTGCAAAAACATTAGCTGGCAGTTTTTTATTTATAATTGAAAAAGAAGGGGTGATTAAGCGCCGACATAATAGTACTCAAAGTCACACATTTTTATATTCAATTCAGTCAACAAAATGATTACAAAACCCAATAACCGAAGTCCTACAGTATTCGTAGCTCTACGTATGAATACTATCATAAACAAGAGGCGGGTTTATAATTAGTTTAAAAGCGTCCGCTAACATCATACCGTGCAAAGTAAATGTACTTAAAATATAATGTGATACATTTATCTAGGCCATTGGACCCTCAAACTACTGTCTGACGCAGAGGGCAATACCTGCATGCAAGGCTGGGTCGATTCCCGTTTAGAACGGATATATATATTAACAATGGGTCATCACACTAAGCCTCGGAGGGAATATAAAACTAATTCAACACGTTTAACAATTATTTGATAAAAATAAACGTAAACTTTTTGTATTTCTTATTTAATGAAGATTATAAGCTGGTCGAGTACATTTGTAAATTTATAAAAAGTTATAAAACTTAAACATATAACAAAGAAATATATCATACTCAAAGTGTAACAGTGAAAAACGTCCTTGATACTCGTATTTACAAAGATACGAACACGATATTTAACTACACCAAATAATATCGATCATAATTTATGTATCTTTGCCGGCCTCATGAGTTCTACCGTAATACCGCGTCGCTTTAAATTAAAAAAAAAAGTTCTAACAACTTAATTCTCTGACAAGGCTTTCCCATTTTTAAGGCTTTTCTGGGCAAACGTGAGAGAATCCTCAAGTTAGTTGGAATATTGACATAATATGCGAAATAACTCGAGGAGGTTTTATAATAAGAGACGAAGAATCTGTTTAGCGGCGTGATTTAAGATTACCCTGTGTCTCACAGTGGACAAACGCGAAATTATAATGACTTATCATTATATCATTATAAAATTAATTTGACTGCCTCGTTGGTCTAGTGGCTTGATATAAGGCCGCAGACGCGGTGGTCCTGGGTTCAATTCCCAGGTCGGGCCAATATATAGTTATTGGGGTTTTCTGTCAGAAATTTCTCAGTAGCAGCCCGGAGTCTGGAAGTTGGAAGTGTGTACACTCCCGTGCCTCGGAAAGCACGTTAAACCGTTGGTCCTGCGCCTGAACTCTTTCCGTCCCTTCGGATTATGAGAGCTAAGGAAAAGAGAGTGCACCTGTGTTTGCGCACACACTTGTGCACTATAATATCTCCTGCGCAGTTGGCTAATCTCTCTTAAGATTGGCCGCCGTGGCCGAAATCGGTCTGGAGGACCTTATTATATAAAATTTTATTAACAAAAAACCTATATTTCATCCATTTATTTACATTTACGACTTGCAAATGCGTTTCATATTTATGCATTATAAATAATTCAATTGCTAACAAAGTTTAGGTGAAACAAAATTATGTACGGTCATGTTACAGGATATTTTTGCAACATTGAACTAGCAGGAAAACATAATACAATATTTTTACTTGTTTGGACAAGAATAATATAATAATAAATGTCATATTTATAATTATAATCAATTTCATTGTGCTGTAAGTGCAGTCAGCAAAACAATAAATATGTAATGTACGTGTAAATTTATTATTTATTATTCAATTGTTTTTAAGTATCTATTTCCTGAGCTTAGAATTGGAAGGAAAATTTAAATGATATAGGAGGCAAATGTATACCAGCCTGTTTAATGACGTACAATTAAATATATTTATATATATAAACTTACCTCTTTCGATTGTTTGGTTGCAAACATAAATTCTCCTTTTATCTGGAAGTCCTTCGCATCCCTGAACAGCTCGTGGGCATTGGCCATGTTGGTCGGATCGTTGACACTGAGCACTGTACTATTACCGCCTGGCTTCCATCTCTCGACATAGAACACCTTAGAGAACCCAGGTCCCGACGGCCAGAAGAACATCTTAACGTAACTCTGTATCATCTTGAAAGTCTTTCCTCCGTCCAAGGTCATGTAGAGCTAGAAACAAGTTTGATGCATAATGACTTTTGGAATTAGCGCGCGCAAGGCCGTCTGCGTCTGTCGCAAATCCTATTTGCATTTTTCAAAATCTATTAACTATTTACATTCGAAATTTCTAATCGCTATGTTATAAGCAAAATCATTAATCTATCCTTCTCGTATCAGATACGCATGTCACGTATAAATAAAAATAAAAAATCACTAGATAATTTGTCAAATACTTATAATTTGCAAAATTATAAAAAACATAAGTATATTATGAACATGATATACTATTCCGACAACACTTCGTTTAAGGATTAATCCAGATTTACTCATTACAATTATACTCATCTATGGGCGTTGGTGACCACTTACCATCAGGTGGCCCATATGCTCGTCCGCCTTCCTATACAATAAAAAAAAAACTCATAAAAACCTAGATGTACTTTTTTATTGATTATTAATGATGTAGATAATGGCAATCGAGCCAATGTACCACTTAATGGGTAAATGATCACCATCGCCCACAGGCACTCGCTCTGATAGAAGTTAAAACGATTTCTTACATCGCCCGCCTCAATGCGCTGCCATCCATGCCGGATCTAAGCTATTACGTCCCTTCTGAACTAAACTCACTTAAGTAAATCATATAGACGAACCATATAGCTGTTCGTTTTTGATTTTATGTTTAATATATATACAATACATATGTATGTATAGCATCATTATTACATATCTATATATTAATTTGATGTATTGTGGATTTACCAATAAATCTTTCGTCGTTTCGTATTAACATAATTATTGTAGCATCGTCATATCGAAATGTAGTTTACAATATCAAAAAATGTATAGATAAGAAGCGAACGATTGCGCAAGTTAAAGTCGATTATCGTATGCAGTACAAGTTCCGTTATTTGTTTATAAAAAAAAAAAGTATATTGACCTTGACCGCGAAATAATCTGAACAGTTTTAACACTGCTCGAAATAACGGTATCACGCTACGGTAACGTCTTTGCTTCATAGAACATACATAATTAAAAAAAAAGAAAAACTGTTAACTCCTTCTAAGTTCTGCCTTTCTTTTTACAATAATTGCGAATAAAATTAAATAATCCGTTAAAATTATTTCAGTTAAATTTAAACGGTACGTTTGCATAGGTATTACTAAATCAATATATTATTTTTACTTCATTGATTTATATATTTCACTTTTCATTTCGTAGCAAGCAATAGTGATGAAATGAATGATTTTACATAATCTGTGGATTTATTATAATTGCATGTGTGTACCTAACCCTAATAAATAATTTAATTTATCGATTAATTAAATATTTTAGAGTACTTACATTACGAGTTGAATTAACCTTGTCCAATATAACGTATCTGTTTGGAATATCCTCATCAAAAGCAAGTTCGCTAGGATGGAAGCTGAGGTCCGACCGAAATATAGTTCGTCCATTGTCTTGGGTGTAATACAATTTTTTATTAGTCGAATCCACGAAGACACACTAAAAGAAAAAAAATGATTTAAATATTATTTACATTAGAATATTATCAAAGAATATATAATATATTTACAAGTATTATACTTAGATAAGTGGAAATAGGGTATAAATTAATTGGTATACAAATAATAGTTACGTTTACATAAAGATTAATGCTTATCGGAGAAATACTTCAAGCGTTACAAATAATTTACTTAGTTATTTCTGTCCATATTATAATATTCTTTTATTTTATAAAACTTATAATTAGTAGACAAGTGAGCAAATACTACTTTGAATCACCGCTCATAGTCACGCACTCATAGTCATGTCCTTTTCTGGAAGACCTGGCGATTTGTATGCAAATTTTCATGATGATCGTTTTCGTAGTTAAGCGTAACAGACAAACGAACAAACACACTTTCGCAATTCTAACATAACTTTGAATTCCTTACACCTTCAATGACCAACCACGAGAACTAAATGTTGTCCTTTCGGTTTGGGTTAGTGACCCACAGATACAGTTGTTTTTTTGTGGTAGAATAACTGACGAGCGGGTGCACAGTTGATAACTACAAAGACGATCTCGTAGAAAGCAAACACAAGGAAAAGTCATATACTCGTCTATGTTCTTGAAACAATAAGGCCGATATTAATTAACCGTATAATTGTGTTCATTATCTCTTCAGACAGTTGAATAAGTAAATGAATCATAGCATTTTGTTTGTTGATTTTTCGTGCATTGAACTTTTAAATTGATATTAAATACTTCGATAAATAATAAGGATGTTCAACAACGTATTCTTATAATAAACAGTTCAAAATAGAAGTGACATAGTATCAAGGTTATTTGATCGCTGTACAAAACAAATGTGATGTTCAATATTTTCACAATTAAAATCCGCTGAAAATATCAAGATCTATCGAGCCGACTCAATATTATAAGATATAACAACATAATATGTTTGGTAATAACATCATAATCATGACATTTGTTTATGCATTTTGTTTACTTTCTCTATGTATCGAAATTATAGTAAGTGAAAATAATTCTAAATCTAGTAAGTTTGAGTGTGATCATAGGTAAAGGATTTCATTGTTTTGCGATAATTATTGTACAAATATTCATATATAATACTTATAATCATCAAGTAAAGTTTTGGTTATATGATTATTATCATTGATATTATGTATATATTGGTTTCATATTTCCTTAGTGATAGGGCTTTATGTATGTATGTATGACCGTCTGGGCAGTCATCACACATTCAACCGCCAAACAGCAGTACTTAATATTATTGTGCTCCAATTTAAAGTGAGTAAGCCAGTGGACAGTATCTTAGCTTACAAGTGATATATTGACGATGTAAGGAATGGTTCATATCTACTTATCTGGTGCCGCACGCATTGTTATTGAATTTTTAACTTACCATTTTCAAGTGATCTAGTTCTTATCATGTAAATGTTTGATATCATAAAATATCCATAATATAGACGAAGTCGATGGCAAAAATATAGTAAACAAAATAATTTTTCAAAACCTCTTTCTGTCACTATTACGTGGTTAACGACACCAAATAATATATGACAATATTTACAATTAACATCATAGTTTGTTTGTTTGATCCGGCTAATCTCAGGAACTACTGGTTCGAATTTAAAAAATATTTTTCTGTTGTATAGTCCTTTTATCGAGGAAGGCTCTAGTCTAGACTAATCTTTGTTCATTATATTTTTATTAATTAGACACAGGTGAAACCGCGGGGCACAGCTAGAATAGAATATAACTGCATACCGTAATTCGAAACATGTGGTAGTTAGTGCGTAGCTTAGTTCAATGACACTTATAATACTGACGTCGTCTATCGCCGATTTGTCATTCTGATATGTACATATTATGATCAGATTACTTTGTATTATGATTATAAGTTTGTTTTTTACAAAAACGTATAATATGCCCTTGGTAAAGTCGTTCAACAGACAGTGCCACTCTGTGCTTTGTTATTGATGTTTGCCAATTTTATTTTCACTTCCATGTTGGCTAAAAATATTTGACAACTTATTAAATTTTACTTTAAATTTTTCAGTGTTTTCACAAGAGTTTAATATTAAGAGATTTTTTAATCTCTTATTATTTTTTCTATCTTCTTTAGAATTATTATCTACTAAGCTATGTAATTAGAGCAGTAGGATAGAATAATATCAAAATCAAAACCTACTTGTATATTATTATTATTGCCAAGCAATAGGGATCTTAGGGAGTGTGACTGTAACTGAGCTTAGAAAAACTTTAAAAACGAAACAGTAGCTAAATACAAAATTTGAATGAATTCAGGGATATCAGAATAAATTCATATCCAAAAAAAATTACACAATACTGATGATAAGATTACCCACACCATTGTGTTATTAATGAAGACACTTATCCAAAAAATATTTTAAATCCTAAATGATTTAGTACATGTAATCTATACTAATATATAAAGATGAAGAGTTTGTTCGTTTGATCCGGCTAATCTCAGGAACTACTGGTTCGAATTTAAAAATTATTTTCGTGTTGTGTATTCCTTTTATCGAGGAAAAAATAAAATAAAAATGGGCACAGCTAGTAAGACATAAGCAAAAAAATTTGTCATTATTTAAATATAATGTGTAAAAAATAATTAAATTTCGTAAATACTACTTACAAACTCAGGATATTTGGGGTGATTGAAGAACTTGTCCAGTTGAGCATAACCACTATCGGCTTCATCTCCTAGTCGGAAGACCTCGGTCTTGTTAGTAAAGTTCTTTCCGTAATCATATGATATATACAGCGCTGATGATGATGCAACTCCTTTGTTCCTTGAAGTGGAATCTCTAGCCAAGCAGATAATTACATCAGATCCTTCTCCAACCCAATGGACCATTAATTGCTGATGACCATCTTTGAGATGAGTGGTCTAAAAGACATATATTTATTAATAAAATGCAATTTATTCAGTTAAATAAACAGTATACTTATTCTATTTATAAAATTTAGTTTGTAATTGAATAATTAATGACGATTATTTATATTGTTATTGATTTGCTTAATTTTTAATAAATACTAAGTCATATTTTTGAATATATCTAATTGCCATCTTAAATAAAAATAGATAAGTGAAAAAAAAACTTAAGAGTAATCTTTATTCTTATGAAATGAAATAATAAATGTAAAATATTATTGTTTAGTAAAAAATATTATTAAGATGAACATAAGCAATCAAAACATTATCTAAGCCTTTGATAAAATAATTAGGTATAAGTTTCCTTTGTCTTGACAAAAATGTACAAAAATATTATCTTTGATAAGAAATAGATTGAACTACACAATTATAAAAAAATTAAAACTGAATATAAAATAAATTGTCACCATTGTTGTGTGAAATATGGAATTTATTTAACAAATATATTCAAATAATGAAAATAGAGTTTGAAAATCTTTTTCATAACTTTAATATAATTCTTTGAATTGAATATAAGGCAAAGACTAAATAGTAGTGTTCTTGTGTTTGTTTGTTTACATCAAGAAATAATTGTGCAAGTAATGTATCCTAAAATAATTTCTTCACAGTAAATGCCCTTCAATGAAGATACTAAAAGTAGTCACCCTTGGTGAGACAATATACGTCGTTGTGACGTGATAAATATAGAAGAAAGTACGTAATGTAAATATGTTGTATAGTGCGTCTACTCACCGTATCTAAATGACAAGCAACAATATATAAATAATGTCCAATCATGCGGGCAGCGAACGATTAAAAAATCAAAACAAAGGGGAGTTATTGAATTAATAAGGAAATGATTGTTACCCATGAGCTTATATTCTTATGCGTTTCCAAGGGTGGCGGCGGCGGTGTCGTCGGCGTATCGCGTTTTTTTCTTTCCAATGCCGCACTAGAATTTTCATCTATAATTCTATTTATTACAGTTATTTTTTGATTATGATTATTGTGTGGCTCTGCCACGTAAAGATTAACTGCCGGGTGATCATATTGTTGTACACCTAGTACACACGAAATGATATTCACAACAGCAATAAAACTAATTTTAAATCCTAAAGCCGCTAACATTTTGTCATCACTGCAAATCCAAGCCCGTTCGACATCGACTGAATTCGTATAATACTGCGCTGACCCTCTCTATTCTCAAATATATAGCGTTCAATCTATGGCTGGACCACTGACTGACTGATTAACAAAAACACAATGAAATGACAATTGAATAATGACAACAATTTTTTTTAAAGTTCAAATGTCAAGCTGCTGTCAAACAAGTGAGAACGGAACGTCAAACTCACAAATTATCACGGTTTTATATACAGGTCTTGCAACCGAGTCAAATTTCAGTGGTGAGAGATAAGCGCGATTGTGTAACAACTTTTATTTCGCAGTGGCACCCACTGTACGTCACTGCTATCGCCAATCGAGTAATTGTGAGGGATTTGTGAGGCTGGTGAGGGTGATGGAGAAGTATTGTTTTATTTAATCATTGTAAAATCGTTTTGTGGAGTTTTGCGAATTTGTTGATATTTTTGTTTTGTTATTCAACTGTTTTGTTTGGATTTGTAAAAGTATACGGGATAATTATTACTCGAATTGTCATGCCTCTGGCGGCCGTAAATTGAACTGAACCGACATACTTCCACTACGGATGTTGCAAGACCGTGCAAATTATTAACTAAAAATTGTAACAAACAGAGGATAATTATCAAGTAAATATAGAAATAATTTATGATGTTAAACTGGCGTGAATAGAAAAAAAAAAATAAGAACAAATTGTACGTGTAAACAATCAACAGAAAAGTCAACAGAAAACCATATTATTTAAAAGCAATAATTTGTGCATTCGGGCATCCTCCTTCAGGAACGAAGTTCTGTGCGATTTCAAACCGTGTTTTAAAATGTAGATTTCAATGAGTATATTACTGTATTTTGGTCACACCAAAAAGCACCTCAATCTCCTTTATATCGACCTCCTAAATTCGAACGCCCAACGCATCGCATTTTGTAGCATTTGGTAGGCACAGTATGAAGTATGAACGCTATTTCGTTATATGACGTGAACTTAGGCCACTGCCATTTCACTCTATTGTAAGCCGCGTAAAAGAACTTCGTTCCTAAATGAAATATTGGTCGACAAAAACAAAATGCTGCAAGCGTTTGAGCGTACACCATTCTTCGTCGACAATCATTGTATTGGGCTTGAGTGGGTAATGGGTATTAGTTACATTAAATATAACTTATACTAGGTACATAAAAAGTAAATGGGTAAGTAGAACGTAAATGATGATGATTAATTTATGGTAGCTAATATAGATATTTTAGGCATGTAGGTAACGAATAGATTCAATACTTACTGGTTCAGTATAAATAGGTGATAGATACTGATAGGGTGAATGCATGATGAATGTTGTACCTTTTATTCCTACTAATTAAAAAATCACCACCCATTCCTTTAATATAGGCAAATGCAAAGAAAATATATAAAAAGTAAATGTGGGTAGTGGGTAAGGCATGATAATCTATATACTACTATACAAAACTATTGGTCCTGTCTGTACATATTTTTTTCATCTAATTTTGTGATAAATAATCGTTTTATGATGCAGTGAATCACATTTTACTATTTTGTTTTAATTTTTGTCTGTCTGTATGTCTTCTTATAACTCAAGAACGCCTTGACCAATCTTAATGAAAATTGGTACACACAAAGAATATGTGATGGCGCAAATGTTAGGCCATATTTAAGATCGGTAAACCTTACGGTTTCTTATGAACATTAATTTTAGATAGTTTATTTCGTATTTCTTTAACAGTAGCCAAATGCGTGTGTGCATGTGTGCGCACGCGTGAGTGTTATTATAGTAATAAAATAATTATAATATTTTTATTAATTAAACACGGGATAAGCCGCGTGGCACAGCTAGTAAATAATAAATTTATTTATTATCTCCCACAAAACATTATTCCGTTTTTTAACCGACTTCAAAAAAAGGAGGAGGTTATCAATTCGTCTGTATGTTTTTTTTTTTTTTTTTTTGGTGTTGTTACCTCATAACTCGGGACTGGATGAATCGATTTCGAAGATTTTTTTTATTTGAAAGGGTTTGCTTTCCCATTGGTCCCATTTTTTTTTGGTCCAGTTTTGACAGTGGAATCCATGAGAAAACCATATAAATCGTAAATTTGCATGAGGTATGTGCGCGACAAATGGACGAATAACTCGATATCTATTCAACGGATTTCGATGATTTTTTTTTTATTGGAAAGAGTATACTTCAAGGCTTGTTTGATGATAGTTTGGTTAGATTCTGATTATAGGATCCATGACAAAGTAACAGAAAACTTCAATTCTTAGTAGCAAATTAACGATACACGGCCGAATCTTTTATAGGCTATCTAGATTTTTCATTCACCTACCATAACATCGTTATGATCAAGTAATTGTAGTACTATTGTATAAAACACTTCTTTATATACCGTCAATAGTTTTCGCAGCGCACGCGAAATAATAACTTTTATAGGCAACAGTTTGATACGTTGGGTTACATTGCTCCATTTTAAAGAGAGATTTATAAGATTTTGAAAATATAATATAGCCTATGTTATTCGGTAAAGACATAGCTTTCTAAGAGTGAAAGAATTTTTAAAATTGGTCGAGTAGTTTTTGATTTAAATCGTAATAAAAAATCAAACAAAAATCAAATCTTTCCTCTTTATAATATGAGTTATGCATGTAAGCATTAGTATATAATGTATATGTTTGTAATTGAAACATATTTGAACATCTCCTAAAAGTTGAGACCAATTTTGAAAATTATACATATATATAATAATATATATATAGAATCGTATAAGTACTCTTATATACATGTTATATTTATGTATATTTATATATTGATTACTAGTGTTTTTCCCGCGGTTTCACCCGCGTAGTTCCCGTTCCCGTGGGAATATGGGGACAAAATGTAGCCTATATTACTCCCTGATAATGTAGCTTTCCATTGGTGAAAGAATTTTTTAAATCGGCTTAGTGGTTTAGGCGTGAAAGCGTCATAAGCAAACTTACTTTCGCATTCATAATATTAGTTAAGATAATATAGATACTTCCCCTTTTATTAATATACAGACATTCCGTCATATTTTATGGTGAAAAATGGTATAACACAACATCTATAAACATAAAGATTATTTAATTATTACTAGAAATAACTATTTGATTATGTTATGACTGCCCAACTAAATTACCCCAACAACTAAATCTATTTAATCAAAACATGTTAATTTATATTCATACATTTAACCATATTAACTAATATTTATTAATTAAGTACCAAAATGCATTTTTCTTTACGTTTCACTGTTTTAGATTAATATATTTAAATAATAATATAAATGGCGCTGTCTCATATGAGCTGCACGTTTAGTAGGTCTACCCATATTCTACAAATTAGTGAGTGTACTTCAGATTCACTAAAAATCGAAAAATAAATAAAAATTTTAACAAAACAAAAACCGACTTCATAGGAAAAACAAATTAATATGCACTAAAACGTAAAAAAATAATTGCTTATTCTTCTATAATTTGATAATTAACTTACTTATTTCTACTCATCAATTTGTAGGTACGAATGTGATGTGTGGTTGATAATTTATTTACAATTATTGTTATTTTTGGAGTCGATGTCAGCTAAGGAAACACTATTATATACCTAGCAGTAATAATACGGGAATACACATTACAAATTGACTTTTATTCGCCTCGTAAAGTTGCGCGTGCGACACAAGCACATCTCACCTATAACTAACTATGTATGTAGTTATAAACCCACCTTGGCTGACATCGACTCCAAAAGTAACAATAATTGTAAATAAATTATCAACCACACATCACATTCGTACCTACAAATTGATGAGTAGAAATAAGTAAGTTAATTATCAAATTATAGAAGAATAAGCAATTATTTTTTTACGTTTTAGTGCATATTAATTTGTTTTTCCTATGAAGTCGGTTTTTGTTTTGTTAAATTTTTTTTTTCTTTATTAAATACATTTGTATGTGGAAGGCAGGAGCCCAAACTAGTTTGCCCTGTACTAAGGGTCTCCTGGCTCCCCCTCTTGGGTTAGGAACAATTTGTATATTAAGTTTTATTGTAAATAGGAGAATTAATAAATGATATATTATGATTAATGTGGGTCACATTGCTGTTATTTATATTCAAAATACTTTATTCAATATTGAAGTATTACACTTTCTTATTGATTGTCAAACTGGAAACTACTACCGGTTCGGAAAAGAAACACCCAGCCCTGAGAAGAACCGGCGAAAGAAACTCAGCGGGTTTTTTTTAGGGTTTTTATGTTTTTTACAAAAAAAACAAAAGAAATAGCCATGCGGCTATCGTCTCATTCCCAAGGTGTGCTATCATCCATAAATTCATTAATTGTATAATCCTTTAGCACACAAGCGTTCCTTTACAATTTTTTTCAATTTAGCAACTGAACTATTTTGAACGCTTTCTGGGATCCTGTTGTAGAAACGTACACATAGCCCCACAAAAGAGTTACTGACGCAGTCGAGTAACGGGAGTAATTAATTTGTGTTAGTTCCTTGTACCAATGTTATGAGTATCACATTTTCTCACAAAATCATTAATGTTTTTTCCGTACATACATAATATATGTAGTTAATATATAATTACCGCGTTGTACCTACTGTCGCTGACCTTTTTTTTCAATAAACCAAAGGGAACCAAAGGTCTCTAAGTGAAAGACTCTAGTGGCTAGGTATGAGGCCTTGTGCTCCTGGGATTAATTCCCAGGTCGGGCCAATATGTAGTTATTGGGTTTTTCTGTCAGAAAATCACGGAAAGCACGGAAGTGTGTACGCTCCCGTGCCACGGTAAGCACCTTGTCGTTAAGTCGTTGGTCCTGCGCCTAAATTCTTACCGGTCGTGTCGGATTGCCGTCCCATCGGACTATGAGAATTAGGGAAGAGAGTGTGCACCTGTTTGCGTACACACTTGGCTAATCTCTCTCGAGATTGGCTGCCGTGGCCGAAATCGGTCTGGTCTACATATTATAATAAAGTAGGTAATAATAGAAAAAGAAAATTGATGAACCTGTACCATGTCTCCAGTTTTTCGAATCTGGATAAAAGTTAATAAAACATTAAAATGTGTTCACAGACAAACCACAAAATAAAAGCTAAGTAATGTAACCTGCTGGCAGAACTGGATACCTTTAGGTATAAAATTCTTTCTTTACTCATATACACCTTTTAAAAAAAAACTAAATATTCTGTGTGAGTCTATTAAGTTATACAAAAAAACTAAATGACATTTTAGTACAGGTTTAAAATAATAAAATTCAAATATTTTATAGTTTTTATTATATTAAAATTACAGAACAATAACACTCTGTTTAGCCGCTTGTTTAGCCTTTAGACGAACTTGTGCAGCAATTCTGTCCAAGTCACGTCTTCCATGAACAGTAAGGATCCGGCCACCATCAGGAATTTTCTCAACTAACTTCAAGGCCTCAAGTGCCTGAAGTGCTTTACGAGCAATACTGCCTGATGATCTACAAATAAAATATAATATATTAATACAAAGGTGTTTATATATGAACACGACACAGCTTATAATTTACAATAATTTTATGAAATAAAAATTGCACATTTTACTACTATCAGTATAGTCTTATTATTACTAATTTGGCCAATGGCAAGAATAAAGATTTAATTTCAAGTTCTCTAATTATTTACTCTAATAGCAATTGATATTTATAAGGTTTAAGTGATAATATGTAACTTTATAAATTACCTGCAGAAATGGGAAGGAGTGACACCATTACGTTTGCGACCACCAAAGATCTTTGTTACAGTCTTAACACCAACTGGTGAGCGAATGTAGATGTGACGTAAGATTGCAGCACAGCGTACATAAAACCAGTCAGGATCGTAGGGTGCCAATTCCTTAAAACGGGCAGTTTTTACCAGATCCATATGTTCTGGAACTTTGACCTTGCCCATTCTGAAAATTTAAATGGTAATTGGAATAAATAAATGCATTATATTACATTTCAAATATTGGGACAAGCGGTTAATAGTTATATTCATTTGTAATTATTTTATTATCATGATAACTTACTTCTTCAAATGGGCAGCTACGGTCTTGACGACCTTGTCTTGTTCAACATCCTTCAATGTGACAGAACGCATCTGAAATTCAAGTAATCAAATATTATCATTGGCAATAGTCTAACTTAAATAATTATAACATTTCATATTCTTGGTAATAAGGTCAATTTGTTAACTGTGATATTTTCCAAGGTATTGTTGTCATTATACACAAACCCACTATAACTAGACATAGTTTAAAAATTATTACCAATTGGACTAACCATGCCTAATAATAAATTGTTTTAATAGTGTAATAATGGCTTCATTATTAACTTCAAGACCATATTTTCATTAAGCCAAATTCTTAATTAGAGAAAACAATCTTTTAATATGTAATTGAGTCTTAATTCTAAAAAATAATATGAATAAACATAAAATGTGTAGTCATAACAAATAATTCGGAAGCTTCTATGACATTAACAAAAAAAATGTACATTTAGTAATACACATAATTTAAATAACGATTAACAGCACCGACTTCGAGATTTTCGCCATCAAGTCGTGAAAGAGGTTATGTTTCAATACAATAAATTTTCGCGCTAAATCGATAGCCAACTTACACAACATAGTTACATTTATGATTCCTAGACTGGATATCTTATAGAAATTTAAGGATCTCTAGTAAACTATACGGTATTTTATAATATGTAATGTACATTGGTGTTGTGGCTTCAAGATCTCAACATGTCATTAGTCCATTTTCTATTAGAAGCATTGGTATCTTGAAGATGATTAGTAGTTGTAATTTATTTTTACCTTAAACTATATTGTAGCACTTTTTATTAGTTAAATTTGATATTCACTTTTAATTTTTCACTAAAAACCATGCGGTAAAACCACGACACTCACCTTGCCTAGGGCCGATCCGAAAGAAAGAAAGAGACAAAAAGTCAAAAACTAATCCAATGTTGTCGTTCTACTATATTATTTTTTAAGAATGGTAACATTAAAATTCTACTCAAATCCAAAAATATATTCCTTATTCCATTTAAATACTTTTGAATATAATTTGTTACTGCGTCAAGTCAATTTATTAAAAAGCAATGAAGTTTCAAATGATTCATTGCAGCCCATTTTAGAATGTATTATAATTATGAGAAAATGTATCAACAATGTTAATAAACTACAAACATGTTTTCTAAATTTGACTAAAAAAGGTGGAACCTAGAGCGTTACGTCTTTCTTTGTTTCACAAAATCAGAGAAAAAAAAAAACAAAATTTTACATTTTTAACTATATTATGTATTTTTTTTGTCCAGTGATACTTTTTTATTTATTTACATTAAAACCTTAAATAAAAACACTGAATTTCTTATCAGTCATTTATAAAAGTGTTTAAAATTGGGTAAGTTTTACTTATTTCAAAACTTATTTTAAAACTAAATAAACTATATTATAATGACTGTATACAGTCAATGATTTGAAAAACATACTTCTTTCTTCATGTATATTTTTTCAATGAAATAAAATACTTTGTCAAGAAATGAACGCATCTTATCTATGACTACCATCAAAAGATTAATTTATGTTTATGGTTATTTGTTGTCAAATTCAAGAAAATGGCCGCGAAACAAAATTCTTTAATAAATGAAGGTAAAATTGTTGATACTAAACATTTTTTTCTTTTCCATGTATTATTACAGATTACTATCATGGTATAGTTTCTATTTTTTAAGCTGTAGTATTTGATGTTTTTAATTTAGAGTTTCTCAACCTTTTATAAAATACTATTATTTCAGCCCAAACTACATCGGAAGATATTCCTCTGACGTCCTTAGAAGAAAGCTTACTAAGCTTAGAGAAGCTGGATCGAGCTTCTCCAGAGTTATGGCCGGAACAAAGTAAGATTATTTGTGCGTATTTTACCTCATTCAGTCTATTTCATATAATTTAATGTGAAAGTAATAATTTTTCAAAAGTGCCGCGATTACGTTACTTTTCTAATGTTGTCATTCCGCCCACCATTACGTTTGTTCATTTTTGGCGTTTCGGTTATAACGACTGGTTTTTAAACACTGAATTTGAAATGGGAGATGGGAACAGCAATTTTTCGAATGACGAGGGCTCAAGGTGTTCAAATGATTCTTTTGTAGTCCCAGGCGTGTCAGAGTTCGCAGCCTTGCAAAACCCTAACCAATCGCCTCCGTCATGGAATAAAGGACTTACCAAAGACGACTACAATTATATGCAACGTGAGTATAATATGATTACATTGCTTCTGATCTTTTTGGAAAATTTATATAATATTAGGATATAGGCTATTATATGTTGATCGGTATCTATATATTATTCATTCATACACCTTGTGTTATTTCTACTTCATTTTGTATTCTTATAAATTGTCCATTACTATTTCAGTAATCTTGACAATTTTACTTTGGTAACATTCTATATTTTCTTTTAATAGTATATCTAATAACTTATATATGTTGTTTGATTACAAAAAGCTCAGCTTGGGCCAATAATTTAAAGTAAAATAATTTAAACCATATAAAAATAATATGTCAAAATATTGATGTCACTTAGACAATAAAAAAATAGTAATCTTAAGTAGTGTAAAGATAAACATGAGGAGGATCCTCATGTTTATCTTTTATAAGCAACAGTATAAAATATACAACCTAAATATTTGCAAAAAAATTGCATTTATGTAAATAGTAATGTCGGCTCAATTTATTTATCATTACCGATTATCTCAATGAAAGTAAATTAGATGTTACTTAAAAAAAACTTGCTTTTTTGAATAAAACTGATACCATTATAATTCATACTATCTATACAGTATGTTTTTCTCCCGTGTTTGTAGATTATTGATTCTCTTTTTATTTGATAGAATGTTTAAAATAAAACATAGAACAAGTAAAAAGGTAGAAAAAAAAAGTTTAATAGATGTAAAATCATGTTTTCAAAAGATTATTCATTTTTTATCTTTTTCAGAGCTGGGGTCGTTAACTACAAGTAGCCTCATCATGGAAGTAAAGAAACTTCATGATCTTGCTTACCAATTAGGTTTGGAAGAAGCGAAGGAGATGACGAGGGGAAAATACTTAAATATATTCTCATCTAGACGGCAGAGATAATAATATGTGGGGCTCTGTCTTAAAAATATACTTACATAATAAATACCTAATTAATATTCCATTTCATAGCAACATAAGGTAAAAATCTTTTTTTAAAAGTTAAAGTTCACTTAATGTAATATTTTTATTGTTAAGAATGTTGAATTTTAAGTTTGTTTTGATCGGTTCTTTGTTAAAATTGTAGCAAGCAGTAGTAAGTTGGTGACTTTGAGTTTCAATAATGTGTTTTACATTATCTCTTTGTTTAACTAAACATTTGGTGCTTACAAACATATTACAAACTGACTGAACTAGCAATTACTGACTATGTCACATAATTTGCTTGTTTGCAAAAGGGCTGTGCAATCCTACCTAACCCATGGTTAAGTGCTTATATGTAAACATGCCATCAAGTAAAATAACATTATTAAACAAAGAAATTAATTTCTAGACTTATGTATAATAATATACTTTGAAATATTATGTAATAGTCATTAGTTGTAATCAGTTTATATAATCTACTACTTTAATTCTAAACATTGACGATGAAGAAAATAATATGTTCAATAATTATGTCATAATTTCACACACAAGTATGGTTGACGCGACATTAATTAATAGCATGAATTCATATTCATAGGTTTTGCAATTTCTTATGAAATGTGTACAATAACGATTGTCAATGATGGTCTTTTTTATTATTATTTACATTTTTTAGTGGAGATAGTTTTAACAATTGTGTGTGTTCTTTTAAATATGAAATCAATGACAAGACCTACAGTAAGGATGTAAAACTTAGCTTATCTCAATTGGCTAATAGTAATAAGGGTCCTCCAGACCAATTTCGCCCACAGCAGCCAATCTCAAGAGAGATTAGCCAACTTTAGTGCACAAGTGTGTGTGCAAACACTTTCATAATCCGATGGGATGGCAATCCGACATGACCGGAAAGAGTTCAGGTGCAGGACCAACGGCTTAACGAGCTTTCCGAGGCACGGGAGTGTACACACTTGAGAATTTTCGACAGAAATACCCAATAACTATTTATTGGTCCGACCTGAGAATTGAACTCAGGGACCACAGAGTCTGCAGCCTTATATCTAACCACTAGACTAACAAATGCGCTAATATGACCATAATTTTTATATATTTTGGAAATTGTCTAAAACGATAGACAGGATCTATCACTGTTACAAATTGTTGTGTAAACATGAACTTGTTAAAGTTAGTAAATGTAGTACGTCAAAATAAATCTTTTTGTAAATAGTAGCAAAATTATTTAAACTAATATTAACAAATAAATAAAACATGTTTTAATCATTTTGTATTTTTTATTCCATAACTTACATAAGAGCAATCTATGAATGTAGTATTTGTTAGAATACATATATGAATAATTACATTCTATCAATAAATCTTATTTTTAATGGTCTATTCGGCCTTGTAATAAAACCTTGTGACGGCTGCACATCACCATAATGGTACTCGAGTCTGTATTTTTGTAATACCTGGAAAAAGACAATTTTATCAATTATGTTATACTAATATTTACAAAGTAGATGTGTGAAATGTTCATTAGACTCGACCCAATCAGGAACGAAGTTCTTTGCTATTTTAATGCTTTGATATTTTTTCGACTCATGTGTTAAAATGTAGACGTTTTTTGTATTACATTTTGTAGCATTTTAGAGGTAGGCATTTCGTTATGCGACATTTCACTCGACTAAGGCGCGTAAAAAAACTTCGTTCCAAAAGTACTTATATTGGTGTAATGAAAAGTTAATAACCACTTCAACATAATTATAAACTACAATTTTGCAGATATTTACTTATATTACACTGATTAGAAGATGATTAGTAAATATGGCTTTGGCTATCATTCATATGTACATCACAACTATACCTTAATTGTTAATAGAGACATCATAGTTTCAGCAACATTTTGCCCAACACATTTCCTAGCTCCATACCCAAATGGTATTGAAGCAAACGTGTGGTAGTTCTTAGCCTCGGGCTTCAGCCATCTCTCAGGGCAGAACTTTGTAGCGTCATCAAAGTTACCTTCTTTGAGTGATGTATCTTGTGTCGACATTATTATCATTGTTCCTCGTGGAATACTATAAATATATATTATAAGTATGAATTTATAATTGAAGTAGTTTACCATTTAATATTTTATTTGTTGTTATTGTACAATGTCTTAATGATCTTGAAATTGCGTTGTTACAACCAGTGCCTAGGGTATACTTACGTTACGTAGGGTTTACTTTAGTTTAGTAACAGATAAAATAACTATGGCCATATTGAACTGTAGCGCAAGAAACCTTAACGTAGAATTTTAAATCTAATATCCTAAGAGTTAGCTATATCTCAACGTAATTTGTTTTGCGACTAACTGACAAAGTGTTAGTAAAGCTAAAGCCGGTGCTGGTTACAGGTAAGACTGGCCATTCGTTCACCTCCATTCCGTGGATTGTTACGCCTCACCTCGTAAGTTTAAAAAGTAAAGATATTAAATGTTACTTACTTGTAATTATCCAATGTTATATTCCTAGAGAGAATTCTTGTCAGCAATGGAATTGGAGGAACCAATCTAAGAGATTTCAAATAAAAATACATTTAGATTATCGAGAAATAAATTTGAAAAGATGCCATACACTTTTGGAAAAAATATTTTTTTTCAAGTGTAGTGATTAAGTTAACAAACAATGGGACCTCTAGTAGGTCATTCATTACAAAATGGTAACAAATTATATCATGACGTGATTTAATTTTTGCATTACCTACAACAGCACGCTTTTTCTGGAAGTAAATGTCAAGAAAATCTAATAGTCATGAACTTCTTATTGATTACCTACTTTTATACAAAATCGATTTCATAATGGTGTAATATTTTACCAAAATGAATGTCGGTGTTGCTTCGAAAAACCTCCACAACCACAATGTTGTTTTTTTCAGCGTTCTAGTTATAAATATCAATCGCTACGTGGCATATACGTGCTATGATATTTCTTAACAAATTCTTAGCTTGATAATGCCTATTAACAGGCAAGCGTAGTTCCTATACTCAGTACTTCAGTAGTACCAAGAAAGTAGTCTATTAGTTTTTTAATGGACTACGCGAGCGCGCTTATTATTATTTTTCTACGATTTACCTTAATGTCTCTTTGATACATGCTTGTAAATACGGAGTATTTTCTCTAATCTTTTCGATGTCGTTCACATTTTGATACAAGTTCCCTACTTCTTGGTAGAGTAACCTTTGATTCATTTGGTGCTTCGCAATGTTATATAGTAAGAACGCCATTGAAGATGTAATCTATAACATGGGAAAATGTTTAATTGAATTCTTCGAGTAGTTATCGTTAATATTTGTTTGTTTAAAGTAAATGTAAAAGTAGTATAACTTTTACTATGAAAAGATTGTCTGGATATGGAAATAGGTATCAATTATTGGACTAAACTCTAATTAATTTATTAATTCTAATAAGAAAAAGTGTAGAATCGACGCATTCAGGTATTATACATGTACGTTAGTACATATTATTTCAATGGATCGACGCGACGACGTCGACAATTTTTTCCCCACCTTTTTATTAGTAGGTACTAGGTACTTAAAATAATACGTTCAACTGTCAGTAGAGGTATACTAGTACAATTCACTTTTTCATGAGACTATTATGTACATACTTCTAATTCTAATGGTATAGTGAATGATACCATATGGCAAATTTTCATGCAGGTTTCCTCACGATGTTTCCTTTAGACGCCGAAGGTCAATGAATTATTAAGAGAAATTCAGCTCATGTAAATGCAGAGGTTCTCGCCCGAGCTAGCAGTTTAGCACAAGAAATTTTCGGTGAAGATTGATGTGTTCGAACAACTGGGCTATCTTTGCGAATTTAGGGAATTAAGCACTCGTAAATAACTATTTTTTTTGTTGGATTTGGATTTCCCTCACTTGCGTCCATTATCAAATAGTGAATTGCGCAGGAGGTGAAACTGCATCCTACAAAACTCTGGGCATCTACAGCTTTATAAGCTAATTTAGTATATAATATGAAATAATATTAACCGTATTGACACCAATGAGCATCATATCCATCAAAATTGTAGAGATATCTTCCGCATTAAACTTGTCATCACTTAGCAACATTGCGCTAGTTAGAGAATTTGGACCTAATGATGATGGAAATAGAAATAGGTGTTAACTTAGCATAACGAAAACAAAAGAAATTAAACTCAAGTCGGTGATTTTTTTTGACGTGAAAACGTCTTATAAATTGGTTTGCCGGGTGACACTTCAAGAAACTGCGTTACGCTCCGCTCACGTTATGCGCTCACAATGAGAGCGAGTGAGAGGCACGCGTCCCTTCCACTCGGGCATGGTTAGCCCGCCTAAGAGCGAGAGAGACAGACATAAAAAGTGAAATTCAGTGCGAGATTCTTTGTATAAATTAATGTTTTAAATATAATTCTTTGTATAAATAAATGTTTTAAATTGTTACTATTATTTCATCCTTCTTCCTACTATACGAATGAATATTCACATTAAAATTATTTTACCACTCAAAGTCGTTGTCACGTAAAACTTTCGCCCGTATACCGACTTTACAGGCAACCAATTTTTTTTTTACCGTTCGATTACTAGATTGTTTTACGTAGACACTTGGCAAAATATGACTATATTTAAAAATATTATAAGTATTTTTTAAATAACTACCAATGAAATTTAAATATGCCATTAAGTATTCAAATTTTACATCCAAAGTACCGAATAGGTATTGCTGTTCGGGCAGTATTTGGCATATTCGGCCGGCTTTACAAATATTCGTAAATAATAGTATAATTATCAATAACTCGGTTCGCCGATTTTTTTGCCAAATCTACTAATTGTTCATTTTCGGTACATTCCTAAATGGTTTAATATGGTTTTTAAATTATCGATCGATTGTCGAAATTATTACATACTAATATTATGCTCGTCCTGGACCTTCGTAGAAATTTCTTGTTCTATATCCAAAACATATTTTCCAATAAGGCTGCAAATAAACTCAAGATAAAATAAAATGTAAGAATCAGTTTTCTGACTATAAATGTACACGATTTCCTGCCTGATCTGAGAAGAAACATAGAAATTGTATTACAATTATTTTTATTAGACATAACAAAACTTTCAAAAAATATACCCGTGGTTAACTTTATGACAAATATAGATAATATTTATTATTTAAGCATCCCTCCTAAGTGACTAAATAATTATAATATACTTACTTATCCAGATTGTCACAATACTTGACAAGAGAATACCAAGCTGGTGTAGTAAAGAACTTCCAAAAGTGTATACCCGTTTCGCATTTAATGATCGCATCAGTTGCCTTCTCCAAGCTGTGGTACATCCATGACGCGTCACACTGACTATAAACTAACTCCGTTTCTAACATTTGAAAGTTCTTTGAGAACATTAGTAGTCCTAAAATTAGTTTATTGCAAATTCAATACAATTTCAGGTGAAGAATGCATTTAATTGCTTATGATGGAATGGAAGTGGATTGAAAATAGTAAATAGAAAATATAATAATTCTTCGCAATATATTTCACCCACGGACTGCAGAGGAAGTAATAAGGTCCTCCAGACCGATTTCGGCCACGGCGGCCAATCTCAAGAGAGATTAGCCAACCGCGCAGGAGATATTATAGTGCACAAGTGTGTGCGCAAACACAGGTGCACTCTCTTTTTCCTTAGCTCTCATAATCCGATGGGACGGCAATCCGACACGACCGGAAAGAGTTCGTGCTTTCCGAGGCGACAGATAAACTCAAATATTTTTTTATTAATTAGTTATGGTATTCAGACACAGGCACACAGGCCCTTATAATCCACAAAGAAGCAAGACAGCAAGCAAGAACATTAATGTTCTCTAACTCCCTAAGGAACGTTATACATAATTACGTTTCAGCTACTAACTCTCAGGAACAAAATATTTAAACAACATCTAAGTACCTCATTAAACATAATTTGTGTACCCATTCATACGGTTTTACTTACCCATACAATCGAAGGCCCATTTATGTATTTCCTTATATAGATCCTTAGATATTTCATCCTGATAATTTCTTATATTGTAAATCTTCAGTGTGAACTTTTCACACACATCATTAATGTTCTGGGCGTGTGGGACGAACGCATTATGTGCGGGATTGTACATCACTGACCTTTGCCGTACCCAATCGTGACCATGTCTAAAATATTATATTAAAAAAAAAAATTAATGGTATTTTTATGTAGACGTAATTTAAGATACCCAATTAGGTTTTCTTTTTCGGTAAATATTTACAAACGCGTGCTCTTGTTTACATATCAGGAACATCCTAGACCGCTCAGACCACCTACCTCGAGTCCTACCACTCATTGTTCTTTTAAATCAGTTTTGTTTTATTATTTTTTATGTTCGAAATCTTCTCCCTCCTCAATATAGCATGAAATAACATTCATTATTGATTAAAAAAATGACATAAAAAGTTGGAGCCATTTATAGCAAAAGCCGCGATTGTAAATATTTACCTCCTTTTCTGCCAAATACTGATTTGAGAAGACAGCCGAGCCGACGGTTATAATGCACTGCACGATTATATCGCTAGGGCGTTATCATCAAAGTCGTTAATTAATATATGTACTAACACAGTATAAAGTCCTCCAAAAATATGGTTTTTGTGTTCAGTTCTATATTTTTCGAGCGATTGCAAAGTCGATCTTACAGGATATTCTCCTTCCATGCTGAACACTTTCTGTATGTGGTCAGGGTGGTTGATAAGCACGATGTCGCTGCCAACGGGGCTGACGAATCTTACCACGGGACCGTATTTGTCAAAGAGATTAGAAAAACTACGTGTAGTTTTTCTATTAGCTAAGATTGTTCCTAAAATGTAAAATATAATAATAAATGCACTTGTCAAAGACACTCGATTTTTAAACGTAAGGTAATTTACTTTATCTTTTTTATATAGAATAGGTTGGGGGACGAGCATATGGGCCACCTGATGGTAAGTGGTCACCAACGCCCATTGTAAGAGATGTTAACCATCGTTTACATCGCCACAGCGCCAACCTTGGGAACTAAGATGTTATGTCCCTTGTGCCTGTAATTACACTGGCTCACTCACCCTTCAAACACAACAGTACAAAGTACTGTTGTTTTGTGGTCGAATATCCGATGAGTGGGTGGTACCTAGTCAAATGAGTTTGCACAAAGTTCTACCACCAATTGATCCATCTGTGTTTCTCATTTACTTTAAGGTCTCAGTAAGCCTACCTTCACTGTTCTCTAGTATTCATTAGCGTTCATCAGGTCCAATAATCAGTCATATAAAACTTTGCCAAAATATCTTTATTAAGTATTGTTTTATTTTAACGGTTAAATAATAATTGAAAAAGTAAGAATTATTGTGGAGGTATAAGATATTTCAAAACTTCTGTTTATTACGTTATACCTTCGTTCTAAAAAAATATATTAAATGATACCAACCAATATTGAGACCGAATGTTAAAAAACCGGCAGTAATTTGAGTTCCAATTTCTGTTATATAGTTACGACATATTGATAAATATTTTAACGACTTTGGTCCAGGAACTTCATCAAATGGCAATACAATAGGTTCTTTAGTATTCAAAACCATTGGCACTATACGAGGTAAAGCAGTAGAAACATCTGCTACTCCACTGTTTATTGGAGTTGCGTCGTCGGGTGTCTCCTTTTTAGTTTCAGTTTTTACCATATCGTTGTTTATTTCCAACGGTTTTACTGTCTGCATTTTCGAAAGCCAAATGTGTAAGCTATTTCCAGTATATATAAAATATTTGGTTACACGGGGCTTAAGATATCTTAAATTGTTTAATGCCATCTTTTACTTAATAACAACGTTTAAAAAGAATATTAATCTCTTTCTTCTTTCTCGTTTTCGACATCGAATAAAACAAAAGAAGTTATGAACCTATAATCGGTTTTTAAAATTGGTGCTCTATAATTTATATTTTTTATGTATTATCTATTGCGCTACAACAATACAAACGGTTTAATATAAGTATATTAAATAAAAATATTTAAGACCAATTAAATAGTCCAATTATATTACTATTTATTGTTTATGTACCTATATAAAATAATTTTGTTAACAATATTGTCTTTATTTTATCTTTAACAACGAAAACAATATTGTACACTATTGTTTGTCAAATGTGTGTTCCAAGCAGGGCTGCCACCTGCACCGTAATTACAGTTAAATAAAGCATAGATTACCACCTACTACTGTAGCGTTTTAATTACGGTAGGTAGCACAAAACACCGTAAAAGTGATGATCGTTTTTCTTATTTTTACAACATTACATCAATGAATCTCTGGATTTTTATAAACTTTCGTTAGAGTATTTCAATTTTATTTTACATTCTTTAGACATTTTTTGTACTTCTACGCACTTTATTCTCGGGGATAGAATAAAATGAGCTATGTTTGTATATTTTTCGTAAAATCTATTTAGATCATTCTTTTCTGACAGCACATGTTAATAAGTAATAGCTATTGATTTTAATCATATTATGATATGATTAAAGTACATTTTATAATATTAATATGTATAAAAATTTGTAGGTGATTACATAATTTAATTTAGATTTTTAATTTCTGGGAGAAACCCAAAGTAAATTTTAACATTTTGGAAATATAAATTAGTATACAATTTCGAAAAACATCACAATTTATTTCATAAATTCTGCGATCCCCATAAATTACAGAGTCGGCAACACTGGTTTCAAGAAAACTGTCAACCCTGTGATGGTGAAGAGTGAGCGAGTTAGCTAATGTGGTAGATGGCGGGAGTGATCTCGTGTGATATAACTGTGTTAGATTAGTTTTTAAATTTTAGTGTAAAATAAAAATATAGTTATTAAAATGACAAGGTAAATGTACATTTATTTGTTCCATTCAATGTTTTGTGTGCTACCGCTTACGTCGATATTCGTTTATGTCCTATGAACAACGATAAGTACGTCTGCTCAATATCACTCAAAATCGTTTGTTAAAAGAACACTTTGCTATTTCAGAGCTAAAATAGAACTTGGCGATGTGACACAGCATAATATTAAACAATTAAAGAAGTTGAATACAGTCGTGTTTCCAGTTTCCTACAACGACAAATTTTACAAAGATGTTTTAGAGGCTGGCGAACTGGCAAAACTCGCTTATTACAATGATATCGTGGTTGGAGCAGTCTGTTGTAGAATAGATACGTCGGAGAATTCCCGACGATTGTACATAATGACACTGGGTTGCTTATACCCTTACAGAAGACTTGGAATAGGCACTCTAATGGTGGAACATGTGCTCAAGTATGTTGAACAGGATGGCAATTTTGACAGCATTTTCTTGTGAGTACTCGGAAATATATTATTCAATTTAACTATATTAATTTTGCGTAGTTATTGGTGTTTGTAAACGTAAATGTGCAGTCTATTACATTTGATGATACAAAAGTAACCTATTATCTATAGTCATTAATTAATTTTTTTTAAATTTTTCAATAATTTTATTGCATAAACAAATACAAAATAATTGAAAAATAATGTATAAAATAAATTTCGTTAAATTTAACAAGGAACTTTGTAGGAAAATGTATTGATCCTTGCCTTGTCTTTCTTGTACTTTTCAAAAATTGCAGTAATATTGTAATACAAAAAGCATAATTTTTTCAACCTTGTGGACTAATTATTTATATAACTGTTGCAATCCCTGATATATGATTTGCATGTTACAGAATTTTGTGCATGATAGTTTTCTTTTCTTTGTTTTCCTTTTCATTCCAGATAATTAATTAGAATACAAAGCTTAGGTATTTCATTACTTAGGTTACATAGGTACACTCCATTGATGTTTATTTTCTTCAATGAACGCCAACTGTTAGATGAAACAGCTTTTCATTTCTTAATTTTTCTTACCGTGCCCCAGCATACCAGTTTGTTCAATTTTTTTCTACTAAACAATATTATAAAAACAATTATTTTATATCTCAACAGAAAGGAATAAAAATTAGCTCAAATACAATGCAATATAAATAAAATGAATAGAAGTAAAAACCTTAGTTATTTTTACTGTAAACTGAATGAACATCATAATTATATTTGAGAAGTAACTGAAATTAGTAAACTGAATAAAATAATTTATTATCATGATTGTATTACCAGCTATAAACTGTCCATAAAGATAATATTCAATAATATTGCTAACAATATTCCAAGTAGTTATTGCAATCATTATGATAATATCACAACACAATCATATTTATAATGTTATTAAGTAAAAACAGAACTTAAATAAATGCAAGTGGAATGTGTTTTTTAAAAAGAGGTGGATAAATTTAATTACTTTTGCTCTTTACTGTGTATTAATGTCATCGGGTAAAAATGATCATAACTTATCTATAGTAATATATAAAGCTGAAGAGTTTATTTGTTTGATCCTGCTAATCTCAGGAACTACTGGTTCAATTTTTAACCGACTTCAAAAAAAGGAGGAGGTTATCAATTCGTCTGTATGTTTTTTTTTTTTTTTTTTTGGTGTTGTTACCTCATAACTTTCGACTGGATTAATCGATTTCGATGATTTTTTTTTTATTTGAAAGGGTTTGCTTTCCCATTGGTCCCATTTTTTTTTGGTCCAGTTTTGACAGTGGAATCCATGAGAAAA
Source organism: Nymphalis c-album (assembly GCA_963151315.1). Taxonomy (NCBI): domain Eukaryota; kingdom Metazoa; phylum Arthropoda; class Insecta; order Lepidoptera; family Nymphalidae; genus Nymphalis; species Nymphalis c-album. The sequence continues at coordinate 7,738,334 of OY720601.1, forward strand.
CCATATAAATCGTAAATTTGCATGAGGTATGTGCGCGACAAATGGACGAATAACTCGATATCTATTCAACGGATTTCGATGATTTTTTTTTAATTGGAAAGAGTATACTTCAAGGCTTGTTTGATGATAGTTTGGTTAGATTCTGATTATAGAATCCATGACAAAGTAACGGAAACCTTCAATTCTTAGTAGCAAATTAACGATACACGGCCGAATCTATTATAGGCTATCTAGATTTTTCATTCACCTACCATAACATCGTTATGATCAAGTAATTGTAGTACTATTGTATAAAACACTTCTTTATATACCGTCAATAGTTTTCGCAGCGCACGCGAAATAATAACTTTTATAGGCAACATTTTGAAAATATAATATAGCCTATGTTATTCGGTAAAGACATAGCTTTCTAAGGGTGAAAGAATTTTTAAAATTGGTCGAGTAGTTTTGATTTAAATCGTAATAAAAAATCAAACAAAAATCAAATCTTTCCTCTTTATAATATGAGTTATGCATGTAAGCATTAGTATATATGTATATGTTTGTAATTGAAACATATTTGAACATCTCCTAAAAGTTGAGACCAATTTTGAAAATTATACATATATATAATAATATATATATAGAATCGTATAAGTACTCTTATATACATGTTATATTTATGTATATTTATATATTGATTACTAGTGTTTTTCCCGCGGTTTCACCCGCGTAGTTCCCGTTCCCGTGGGAATATGGGGACAAAATGTAGCCTATATTACTCCCTGATAATGTAGCTTTCCATTGGTGAAAGAATTTTTTAAATCGGCTTAGTGGTTTAGTCGTGAAAGCGTCATAAGCAAACTTACTTTCGCATTCATAATATTAGTTAAGATAATATAGATACTTCCCCTTTTTTTTTAATATACAGACATTCCGTCATATTTTATGGTGAAAAATGGTATAACACAACATCTATAAACATACAGATTATTTAATTATTACTAGAAATAACTATTTGATTATGTTATGACTGCCCAACTAAATTACCCCCACAACTAAATCTATTTAATCAAAACATGTTAATTTATATTCATACATTTAACCATATTAACTAATATTTATTAATTAAGTACCAAAATGCATTTTTCTTTACGTTTCACTGTTTTAGATTAATATATTTAAATAATAATATAAATGGCGCTGTCTCATATGAGCTGCACGTTTAGTAGGTCTACCCATATTCTACAAATTAGTGAGTGTACTTCAGATTCACTAAAAATCGAAAAATAAATAAAAATTTTAACAAAACAAAAACCGACTTCATAGGAAAAACAAATGAATATGCACTAAAACGTAAAAAAATAATTGCTTATTCTTCTATAATTTGATAATTAGCTTACTTATTTCTACTCATCAATTTGTAGGTACGAATGTGATGTGTGGTTGATAATTTATTTACAATTATTGTTATTTTTGGAGTCGATGTCAGCTAAGGAAACATTATTATATACCTAGCAGTAATAATACGGGAATACACATTACAAATTGACTTTTATTCGCCTCGTAAAGTTGCGCGTGCGACACAAGCACATCTCACCTATAACTATTTATGTATGTAGTTATAAACCCACCTTGGCTGACATCGACTCCAAAAGTAACAATAATTGTAAATAAATTATCAACCACACATCACATTCGTACCTACAAATTGATGAGTAGAAATAAGTAAGCTAATTATCAAATTATAGAAGAATAAGCAATTATTTTTTTACGTTTTAGTGCATATTCATTTGTTTTTCCTATGAAGTCGGTTTTTGTTTTGTTAAAATTTTTATTTATTAAAATTATTTTTGTTTTGTATAGTCTTATTATTGAAGAATGCTCTAGGGCCTAGGCTTAGTTTTATTTATTATTTTTTTATTAATTATACGGGTGAAACCGCAGGCTACAGCTAGTATTTTATATGTGAGAATAGTTACTCTGAAAAACAATGGTAACAAGTAAAAAAACATAAGGGGGCACTATGCCCAGGGGCATTAAACTTGATAAATATCTATTGATCTTTTTTGACAATCATATTATATTCTTTGGCAACAAAATAGAGATGATATCAAAGGAAAGGACAGTGCAATACTTTAATAATATTGATATTGCAAAGTACATTTACATCTTGATTAAAATCAGTAAAAGCTAAGGCGATAATCAGCTAAGACAATACTCTATTTTCATTTGACAAATTATGACAAAAACAGCCTCATTTTTTTTTGTTACCGCTAGCTTAGCATATTGTGACAATTGATGTCAAAATAATTTAATTTACTTGTGAGTGTAGCTATTTTTAAGCCTCTATTAACCATTATGCCGTTTTAAACTAAAATAAACATCAATTAGACCTGCCATTACACTGGCTCACTCACCCTTCAAACCGTTACACGACAATAGAAATTTACGGTAGAATATCTGATGAGTGGGTGGTACCTGCCCAGACGAGCTTGCACAAAGCTCTACCACCGAGTAAAACACTATATATGAACACAGTTATATTCAGAGAATGAATCTTTTTATCCTGTGTGACCTCTACATTTTATGAAAACTTGCAGTGCTATTCAGCTTTATCATATAATCGTTTTTCTTAACAATGTTTTCCTAACTAGTTTATATCCTTTTTATTAAAATTGTAGCTCAACATAACCTTAAAATATATCATTTTACTTAATACATATTTCCTAAACCCTGTAGTCGATTTTTTTGAAACTTTCTAGGAAGTACTGTATTAAAGGAATTTATATAGTAAATTAAAATTAGTTTAACAAATGGTACATTTGTCTATATTAGAATGGGCATTATCGTTTAGAGAGTAATATTAATATTATGTAAAATTTATATAAGACACATGTTGCAATTGATGTATTTTATGCAAGAATTATAAATTTAACTAAATATTTAATTACTTTCAGGCATGTACAAGTTAACAATGAAGGTGCAATAGATTTTTACAAAAAATTCGGCTTTGAAATTGTAGAGACGAAGGAGCATTACTACAAAAGAATAGAACCAGCTGATGCGCATGTTCTGCAAAAAACAATAAGACAACCTCAAGCGCCGCCATTGCTTAACGGAACTGTCCCCCATGCGAAAACCAATGGTCATGATTGAAATGCTTAGATCCCCCACTGTCTCAACTCAGTTGTTATTGCAAAATGGAGCAAGTGATAAATAACATAAGAATCATAATCAAGTCACTTATATATTCACAAAATGGATAAAATGATAATTGTAATGAATGGAAATAATATGTAGGGTTGTGGTTGTGGACTTCTGAGGCCATAATGATAGGTATAATATGACTGATTTCATTGTAATATCAATGTCAAACCTTGTACTGTACATAATATTAGGTACTTGCATGTTATTGACCAAAATAATCCAATTTGCATTTTCTCAATATGAGCCTGTCTTGATTCTTTACAGGAAATGAACTACTACTGATGTATTTTTTAATAGCTTAGTATTTGTAAATTACTTCTTCTCAATTTGGATAATATGTAAAGTAACATGTAATTAGCTCTAGGCAGTCTTTTAATTAAATTTGATGGAATGCAAAATTTTGTGTCCATTTTTACGGTGTAATAATGTAAGATTTACTATAAGTGTAGATCTCTCTGAAGTAACTTTCTTTTTTATCTCGAATTATCTGATGTCACCTCGCAATTGTTTTTTTTTGTGTAGATACCTCGACATGTTCATAACTTTAGCAATTTTTTTTATATTTCCGTGTGACAGTTGTTGTTGTTTTTATTATAACTTTATTTTTATTTTATCTCCTAAGAAAGAATTGTTAAAAATATTTCAAAATTGTCTGTGTTTACAAAAATATATGTTTAAATATACTCCTCCCATTGTAATCAATAGGTGTTACCAAAAAGTCAATTTGTCTGCTGTCAAAATAATCAAATTAATTTGTTGATTATCATGTTTCTCTAAAACTTTTAGAATTAGTACAATAAACATGATTAATATTTTTTATTTGTTTTCATCTCCATAACCATTCCTTTTACAAGTTTTTATATAATAAAAAAAATAAAAAGCCCCATCAAGTTCCGATGAGCAGGAGATATCATTAAAATAGCTTATAATGCTTTAATTGAAGCTTCATCACAGTTGGGGGGCATAGCTACCGCCATATCGGCCGTACCAAAGATACGGGGCCCCGAACCCGCAAAAAAAGCAAAAATTCGTAAAATGTTATCCAAAACGGCACTTATTGGCCAACGGAGGTGTAGTAAACATGTTAAACATTATAAAAGGTTAAGGATGTAATTTTATACTCCATTGGTAAATTGGTTCAATGCTTGATATGTAATTGAAATAAAACAAAGTATATAAACGTATCACGAAAGAACGCCGCAGGTAGGAAGAAGAGTCTCCTACCAAATTTTGATACAGGGCACATTAAGCGATACCTTCATTATGGAGCGAGTGTGTCATGTACCAGGAGATCATACACAGTGAGAAGGTCTCTCCGAACGCGGATGACTCCATCTTGAGTATCGAGCGAGTGTGTCGTGTACCTATATTTTGTTATTTTTATAAAAAGTATATAATCATACACGGACAAATAGTTTTTCGGGACCCTTGTATCACGGGACTGTTTACGTGTTCCATGTGTGTGTTTGTGTGCATGTATGTACGTACATGTGCGTAAAAATGTTTTGTCATATAAGTAACGAATTTTGATCAACTGAATAAAATGTATATTTTTAATTACTTCTATTCTTGTTTACTTAAAGTTATAAAGTAATGAACCTAAAAATATCAGTCACATCCTTCCAAATACACAAGTTTATACAAGCACCACCACACACCAGGGAATAAAGGAATTTATCAAAAAATAAATTTAAAACTCAATTATAAAACACATATTTATTTTATTAATAATAACATTAGTGCATTTTTAGAATACTGTTATGCTTTCTAAAAGCTTCAATTCACTATCACAGACTATAAAAATTTCAAACTAAACATTAAAATAAAAAAATATACATCGTCTGAAATACACAAGCATATGCAACGAAGTAGTTTTGTTTTAAAAATATATTGTTTTATGTATCCTGTTTATGGTTTTACTAATACACTTTATATTTTGAGATTCGGTATTGAAGATAATCTTTAAAATTTAATTATATTGGTACGGATATGACTTGTTAATATTATTTTTTCCAAATTCAAAATATGAACCATTTCTAGAAATATAAGTATTTGTTTCTTTTTCAATAGTTGATATATATATGGATGACAATATTTTTATTTCATTATACATACTTGAAATATCCAAACACTAACTAAATAAAATAATCAAGAATACCTGCGTCACATAAAAATTATCTGACATAGTTATCCGTTTATAAATAATATAAAAATGCAATCATCAGTTGATAGTAAGTTAGTAGGTATATACTTAGTTAGAAGTTGGATCATTTTTTACAAAATAATCGGTTGAATAAGTCATCCCAGCTTTTTGTAAACAAGGGCGACGTATCGATTATATTATTAGTTTTATAATATTTGACTTTTAAGCAATAACTTATTTGACAACACCAAAATTTTCTTATATTTAGGTACATTCTTTTCATAAAATTTATCAAAAATATTACAACAATACAATGGACACGAGCATAATATACAATTTTTTTAATTATTATTCCCAATGTAAGCTTTGATTAATAAAGCGTTTAAGTAGTAATGTTAGCATTAATTAAATCTAATTTTGTTATGAATTAAAAGGAATAATTATTAGGAAGAAACGCAAGCTTTTAAAAATTGCTATTTTTAATTAATAGCATAAAAATGAATATAAGAGATATAACCCGTATAATTTATTTCAATAATAATATAAATAAATGCAAAATCATTCTGTTCGACCACGCAAGTTTTAGGGCTTCGAATTAATTGGAGCCACACAAATTTCCTGTAATTCGATAAACTACATAGTACCTATCTTTAATTTGAAATATATAATATATACGCGTAAAGAAACCTTTAATTAATTTAAAAATACCTTTTTATAAGCTCCAGTATATTTTGAAACCAAGTTAACTGAATGAGATTTGTAGATTTTAAAATAATTATTTTGAAATCATTTAATGTTTCGATTTACTTAAATGGATTATTGAATTTGATAACGGAATCGTGTATGTAAGAATTTATTTATTAATCAAAGTAAATTCAATTCCAGTTTTTACGAAATATAAGCAAAATTATATCAAAATCATTTCCAGTTTCAGATGAATTTTCACTGTGAAACGTGTAAATTTATTACTTTTACTTTACGTCTTAAATTACGTGTAAATTGCTTTAATTCAGTATAAGCGTTTAGTGCTATGTATATGTACGTATTAGATATTAATGAATGTATGTTAGTATCTGTTTGCACATTATATTGTATAATATATGCGATTTATAATTAAATGTAAGCGGTTATAAATTTTTAAATGAAGAAGTAAAATAACAACCGAAAAATAATTGACATTGAAAATAGCTCTAGAGTAAAAATAACGTGCGAGCTTTAGACTGATTACTCCGTATAATACAAATAATGTTATTAAATAATACCGGATTTACGTATAAAACGTATTTTTGTATGCGTTTAGTTAAGAACAGATCGGGCTATCTGATGGTCGGTTGTTACCACCGCCCATAGACATTGACACTAAGAAATATTCCATAATACCATTAATAACCATTCCTTTCATCGTAAATTGGCCACTAATCTTAACAACTAAGATATTACATAGCTCCTGTGCGAAATACTTCCTTCACTCACTTAAACATGTACCAAAAAATTTGGTTATATGTAATGTGATCAAGTAAAATCAGCTCTGCCATACAATCGAATGGAGGCTTTTAAATTACAGCTCCTAAATAACATGTGCAGGTAAAGCCGTAATCATAACATATTTTTATTAGTTTCCTCAAAATAATTTATGAAGTCAAGTTAGAAGTACCTTAGTGAGCAAAACTTTATATTACAAATTACATATAATCTGACCATAGACCTAAGCATTTTTAAAGAAACGGCTTGCTTTATTTTTTAAATACATTAATGAAAAAAACCATTTTATTCAAAATGATTCAAAACTTTTTCAACCAGTATTAAAACAGCAGGCTAAACGTCATACAATAGCAATCATAATAGTAATTTTATTTTGAACTATAATGAGATTGATTAAATAAATAAAATAAAAACTTAAACTTAGTAAACACTTCCTTTCCTTGGAGCTTAAAACACCACGCGGCTTCACAGCGGGTTAGTTGGAAAATTTTATGTAAAACAAATTAGTTTCCTTAAAATGTTTTCAATATCTGACGAACACAAGATATATTATAAAAAACTAAAACGTAGCTTAGCGGCTGTTTAGTTAAATACTGATTTCGCCCTTTCTAGCATTATTGATTTTACATTCGAAAGAAAGAGATAGCATTATTTGACTAACTAGCTGCTTAGCACAGTTTACAACTGAAAAGGCCGAGTTAGTTTTATATTCTATGTGCACATATTATAAAATACATAAGTTATCAGGTTTATGATTACTACGTGTTTGACAATTAGCCTGGTTTTGTTAAAATATACATAATATTATTTCAAATCGATTGTAACTGCTTTCTGATATAATCGACCGTTACACGGACGGACGGACATCAAACTCTCGCCACGAGTCTTATTTTTTTCACGGAACCCTAAACGGATAATTAAAATAAAATTTAATATAAAAATGCTGTTATAATTAATTGCATACTATATTGATAAACATACTATTATTGATTTAAAATGTACTCACCAAAAAATAGGCGGCTAACTAATTTTCATACATTGCATACATTTTAATCCGAATATTATATATACATACAAATTAGCATCTATATAATATACGAAGCATTCCATTTAATATCGAAAAATAAATCTACACAACAAAGTCAATTATAATAGGTAAGTATTACCATTTCTTATTTTAAAATTATTTAAGAATTTCTCGACATAGATTAACAATCTTTCGACATAGATTAATAATTTCGAACCAACTATCACTAATATAAATACACCCATTTAATTCAAATAAGATTTTTTTTAATTTTTAATGTTATAATTCTATATTATTTGTCTAATCTAAAGGCCTGTTTTATTAAAGATAAAATAAATATATTGTTTCATTTAATAGAATTCGCACAAAAGATTAAGTAAACCAAAACTGAAAATATTTTTGTAACAGCTCTATGTAAGTCTAGTTTTTTTTATAACTTAAAATCACATACATTGGTAATGAAGAAAGAAAGAATTAATAAGACGTTAATGCGTTTCCGACTGCAATATATAACAGCAATAAGCTGTTGTAACAGATAATTTATAAAGTAGTCGCCAGTCATGTTTAATGTTTTACGCATTTATTGTTATCCTGAGAATTCATCAACAGAAAAACTATTTGTCCAATTCGGTTTTGACCTTGTGATCTGACCCCCATTAGACCAACGAGAAAGTCTTAAGTGCGCATTAATAATAAGTGTTATGTGTGGTTACTTCGACGTTTATTTTATTTATTCTTTGTGCAGATTTAAATGGTATAAAATTGACATTAATGACAAATAAAAAGAGATACTACAGATTAAATAATCATGCTACATCTTAAGTCATGCCAATGTTATTTTTTTTAAATTGTTTGACAAAAAAAAAAAATACGCGCTAGCACGGTCTTGTATACAGGTCTAGCAACCGAGTCCAATTTCAGTGGTGAGAGATAGGCGCGATTGTGTAACAACTTTTATTTCGCAGCGGCGCCCGCTGTACGGCGCTGCTATCGAACTTGGTTGAGTGACACGCGGCGTATATTTTTCTCTCCCAAGTATTGTGTTATTTAATCATTGTTATATCGTTTTGTTGTGTTTTGCGGATTTGTTGTTATTTTTGTTTTGTTATTTATTTAGATATTATTTTGTTTATATTTGAAAAAGTGTTCGGGATTATTATTAATTTATTACGCGAACTGTCATGCCTCGACGGTCGGAAATTGAACTGAACAGCGTCATTAAGTCGACGTACCCCCATTACTGAAGTTGCAAGACCTGTATACAAGACCGTGCGGGCAAGTTTACGTGACAGACGTCCAACCACGTACGCTTACGTATCGATCTGTCAGAAACGATATATATCGTCACATCATTATTTTGCACTCAAATTCAACTCACACAAATCTCTTTCAAATACATCACTTCTAACTCGATATATTTGCATATTAACAATGTGCATAAATAGGTATTCAATTTCTAATGTGTATTTTTAATCTATCCAGCCCCTTCCATCTTAACTGGTCCACCATGAAATTAGTAGCGTAAATTTAAATTCGTGTAACTTTTCACAATGATATTATATGACATAATTAAATATTATTTATATTTTTACTAATATATACTATAGCGGCTATAATATAATATATATATTTTTAATTACAAAGGAACTGTTCCATACAGCCTTAATAAAACATTTTGATAAATTTAAATTTGTTTAAATAAAATATAATTAGTGCCATATATAAAATAAGACTTATTATTACTTCACTCAAAACATTATTTCATCTATAAGAAATACGAAAACACCACCAAACCTTTTTTTTTAAATCTATTAAATAAAGTATACACGGAGCGCGATCTCTAAAAATAAATCACAACAAAGTTCAATCTGTTTAAAACAATTCGATTGAAATGTTTTAACAAATTTAAACGTAGAACATTCGCTATTTTTTTTAAATTACTCTAAAGGCTCTCAGCCTCGCTGCCTTTATTAAGGCACAGGCACAATTTAAAGCCTATGTTCTATGAACACCGCAGAGGCCACACATTCATAACTCCGCGTTGTCAGGCGTATTCACATGATTTTCTAAGTCGAGCAATTGTTTTATACGTTCGACACAGAGGTTTGAGCCTTCGTGTGCTTCTTTGGCCATCTGAAAAAAAAATATTGTCAATGACGAATCAAATTTATAAGTCTTTTATAATAGAAAAAAATAATTGTTTATGTGTTTGTAATGTTATTTAAAATATAATATATACATTTTCACGATGTGATAGCACTTTACGGAAAATATAAAACATATTAAAGATAAATATCACTACGTAACCGTATGTGACTTAGATCTTTTTTGTTGCTCTTACTTTCAGCCAATACCAATATTTTCAGAATAAAAAAAAAATGGTACTAAATGAAAGTATCTTAAACTTGAAAGAATCTAAACAAAATAATTAATTTAATATTCATTACGTAACATCGAAAGCTTTACTAACGTAACAACACACACTCTCGCGTGACTCACCAGTGAGAAATTCAAGAACCCGTGCGGTAAGCCCTCTAATACATCAAGCCCGACCTCGTTGCCGAGACCCTTCAGCTTCTTAGCGAACATCACGCAGTCGTCCAGGCACGGATCCAGGTGTACTGTCTGAAATAAAATCCTATTTTTGTAGTAAACGTTTGAAAACGAATTCTACTTTTCATAATATAAATAATTCTTATATAAATAAAAAAGTCCTTTAAAATGAACGATTAAATCGTTTAGGATAAGCCTGAAAATTATTCACTGATGAACTTTATTCTATTATTTTGCTCCTGTACAAAATGGTTCATTAATAATAAATCTTAACTAAAAATTGTAATAATATTTATCTTCTTTTATAGACCGATATTGATTTATTCTTTTTGCCGTAAGACTATACGAAACTTTTCTCGAAAATTCTAGAAATATGCCCGAAAATTCTCGTCGCTAATAAAATCGACTAATGCACGAATCTTTGTCTGACTATCAAAGGTAAAAAATAAACAGTAAGACCGTTACCATATTTTTTATTTATAATAAGGAACTGACCAATATCCTAACAGGCGGGAACCTCTTGAGAAGTTCTTCGTCGGCCCAGTACGGCGACAGCAGCGGGTCACGGGGCACGGAGAAGATGAACTCGTCGGACGGACTTCGAGCTATCAACGCGTCTAGGTTAGACCTAACTGCTAGCCTGCAGGCAAAGATACAAATTCACTCAAACATTGGTTACGTTAATATATTCCATCGGAATCAGGTGTGAACAAATAAAGATGCAAAACGATCAATGAAAAATCTGCATATTTTTTATATATTATTACACCGTTGTCTATACAGTTGTTGTTTTTTTTGTTTGTTTTTGTATTCACTTAAAATTTTTCTTTTCAGTTAAAATTGAATCAATGATGAGATATCTAAATATATTTTATTGTTATCACGCGCTAATATATAAAAGCAAAAACTATTATCATATGCATCAAGTACTTACTCTTCCTGCGTTGGTCTTATATTATTCGAACCCGTGATATATGCCAGGCGAGACGACATCGCACCCATCAGACCGGTAGCTGCTTCACTTATACTATGACAAGAATTTACAAATATATATAGCCAACATATACGATACTATATTACCATACGTCACATATAGCCACTTCAACAACTACTCAAAAATAAAATCAATATACTATTACTGAATATACGGCTAGCTGGCATTGTTTGCAATGTTTCTTAGATTTTTAGAGGTAAATTCCTCCAATATGTCAATTTGGAAGTAAGATGCGTAAAGTAGTCTAAATTATGCGTAATTATGTAGTTTTCCTAACGACATATTCCCTCACTGCCGATCGCGATAGTTGCAACAAAAACTAAAACTAAAGCTCATTATTACTTGTTCCCGTAAGAACCAACCACATTCACAAAAATCTGAAGATCCTACGAAAAAATACTTTATACGCATACGTCTTTTGCTTACAATACTCTTTACGCTCCTATATTTTATACATATAGCATAAACCGTTCAGAAAAAAAAACACACACACACACACACTCACGCACACACATATATACATCTACACACAAAACAAATGCCAATCGCTTATATAGTAATTAATTGATTATATTACAATAGCACACAACACCCAAGACTGGCCACTTACCGTGTCTTTATCCTTTTTTTATGGTCTTTGGCCTCTCCGTCTTGTAACAATGGCGGTTCACCTATCAAAGTACTTGAATTTTCAGATTCCGCTTCTCTAATGGAAATAAGAGTTTCTATTTTATGAAAATGTTCATGTTATTATCGACAATCTGCAGCCGTGTTTCCGCGGATTGTCATCAGGGGCCGAATTCTACTAAGCTATAACGATTACGATATTTTCCCGATTCAATTCCGATCCAACTATGTCTAATCTATATTTATAGAACCGAACCGATACGATATTAAAATTTATTAATTTATTTACGTTATGTCAAAACTAAACTTAATTGTTAACTGTTATGTCAATAATTAAATAAGCGGCAACCATCCTCCTTCTATTTGATTGCGATAAAGTGACAATTTATTAGTAGAATTGGTCCCCAGGGTAGTGAAGGCGAATCAGTAAAGACGTGAAACTATACTTAAGATCATTGACCTCGACCGATCGATCATCGATCATCAGACATAAAACTTTACTTATGGTTTTCGATTTATATTTTATAAAAGAGATAATTAGAATTATTTAGTGTAGCCACTTTTTTCATACATAGCTACAAAATCACGTTTTTTTTTAAAATATGTAGGTTGACGAACATTTTAATATAATTATGTAATATTTATTTCATTAAGCTTAAAAACCGCAAAAACTAACAGTATACATACATATGTAATTATTTCGAATGAATTTGACGAGAATGAAATCAATAAATGATGAAACACTACCCGACGTCTTCTAATAACAATATTAATAGCAAACGACACATTCTATTAAAACATAAAACTATTAAAACAAAACACAAATTTGTTACGTTAGATCTACACGAACAGACAAAAAGGCATGTTGAATTACCAATATACACAAACTACGGAACACTATATAGGGTACCTTTGTGAATGTAGGTTCTTGTTAGGTTTAACCACTGGAAACCTCCTCCCCTCCGAATCGGTATCGCTGTCGAAAACGTACCGCTCTAGGAAATCTGATACGTACTGTTGTGACTTGTCCTCCGTTGGTGTCATACCTGAATAATTAAAAAATATTAACATTTTCTCTTATAGATGTTATAGCGATTACTTAACTATTGTGATCTTGAAAGTAAATAATGTAAGTATTTTCCAACCAAAAAACAAATGTATAACGCGTAGGTATAATACCTTGTTTAAATCTATGGATAGAGCATTTTTATTGATATGTGTAACTTTTTATTCTTGGTAAAATTAATTGTAGTTCCTTTAGGATTTTATTGCAAGATTTATTCTGCACAATTATCATCCAAACTGTAAACGTATACCTGACATAGATTTGACACAATATCTTCAGAAGATTTAATTATACGCATTCGTAAATTTTATATGAAATACTTGAGATCTTAGTCAGTCAGTGAAGGCATCTGTTTTGGTATTTTCCTTAATGAAGGATGATAAGGGACACGGCACCACTAGATGCTCGGAGTCGTACCGGCGGCGGTGTGCTCGCTCTGCAGCGAGGCGGCGCTGATGGTGGTGTCGGACGACTGGCGCCGCTCGGAGCCCGACTTGTGCGCCTGCAGCTCCGCCAGGTCCGACGGGGACACCTCCTCGAACGACGACGGGCCCTCGCTGGCGCCCTCTGTGCAGCCCACCGACACGTTACATAACGACTTCTTCACATCTTAGCCTTATGTAAGATATGAAGAAGTTGGTGGCAGATATTTTTGCCATCCAACTGGGTTAAAATGGAAAATATTTTTGTAAATTGTATATGGCGATAAAGTATGAGACCCTATTTGAACAAACAGAGCTATTGAACTTTTATCATTACAGGAACTAGATATATTCAGATTACGTACTACACACAAAAATAATCTTTACGTTGAAAAAGGTTTTAGTACATTTTTTAAAATATCATAAATAACAATATCATATTTTATTAGCTAACCTTGCGACGGACTAACTTTAAGAAAGCCGTTTCCTTCGACAGGCGTCGTCGCATTCGATGTACTGTTTTCTTTACTTGATCGTTTATCCACTTTGGCTCTTGCGTTTGGACTTGCGTATGCTGGAAATGGAATTTTAACTTTAATTTCAATGGTAATTAAAATTCAACTTTTCTATTTCATCCATCCATTTATATCAATACAAGAGCCTAGGGGATTTAATGCATTGGAAAGACAAAATGGCGTCGAGTCTCAAGAACGTGGTCCGCGATCGTAAGCTATGCGGGAATAATCCGGAGAATCACGCAACATTGGAAGCCACCTTAAGGCTACAAATATTTAGTTTCTGTGTTCAGAAATTCTCAATAGTAGCTCGAAATATGTAAGTTATCAGTCACAATCCCGTACCTCAAAAGCACGTAAAGCCGTTGCAGCACGTAAACTCTCGTTGAACGACATATTGCCGACCAATCGAAACATCAAAGTGAGGGAGGGGGAAAAGTGAGTGCACACACTTGAGTACGAGCGCGGTTGGCTCATCGCTTAGGTGATTATCTTTAATTAAGTTAAGTGTGACTTTATATTTATAATATTTAAGATATAGGAAATTTACTTCTAACTTCTAGATACTAATAAATGAGGAAACTACTAAAGTATATGGAATAAAACTTATACCAGAATATGCAGCGCGTTTCGGAGCAGGTTTTAGTATATAATATGTACTATAAAATAAGTAACTATTCACAGTTTCTCCGGTCTAAAATTCAGACTACTGACGTGACAAGTGTGAATTTCATGTTCTTGTTGAATATATAATAGAAAATGTATAAATAAATAATAACGAACACGTTTTAAGACCAAAAATAATATATAAATAATATATACATATTTAGAGCGAACAATGTAATCTTTGACCTTACCTTTAAGACACCTCATCATAAATCCGAAAGGCAGCAGTGGATCCATTAGGCACAGCAGCCGGGCCGGGCTCGGGATGAAGCTCACAAGCAAGGGAGCGTACGCCATGAACAGACCTTCGGGCGGACGGAGACCAGCCTCCAGGATCTTGAGCGTACAGCCTGCTATTAGATTTGCACCCGCCGAGTCACCGGCGAATACTATTCGTTTACCTGTTAATATAAAACAGATAAGTAATTGATACCATACTTTAAACAAAATATTTTGTAACAAATCGAAATAAATAAAAAAAATTATTTATGTGTTTTTGAATGAAGTTCTATTTTTTTATAGTAGTTGCTCACCAACGCCCAAAGACATTGGCATTGTAAGAGATATTAACCATTGTTTATATCGCCAATGCACCACCAACCTTGGGGACTAAGGTGTTATGTCCCTTGTGCCTGTAATTATACTGGCTCACTCAGCCTTCAAACCGAAACACAACAGTACCAAGTACTGCTGTTTTGCGGTAGAATATCTGATGAGTGGGTGTTATAATTAATTTTGTCAAAATTGATATTAATGTAACAAATACTCACCCGTTGTTCCGATTTCTTTAAAATTATTTATCATCCAGCAATAAGCATAGAAGACTTCTTCCAATGCCCTCGGGAATGGTGCCTGCGGCGCGAGACTGTAGTCGACCGATAGTATGGGTATGTTCAGCTTGGCTGCCCATTCCCTTAGATAAGTCTCGTGGGACTTCGAACTCTGGGCCACGAAGCCACCTCCGTGACAATGGAATATTATACCTTCTGCCGGTGGTAGAGTTGAGGAACCTTCGCCCGCCTGAAATTATATCACATATAGATTTAAGTAATATATACAAACATAAATATTGTGACGTAATAAAGAAAATTGACCTGTTATGTACAAATCCCTTTCGTTTCGATAGAAATATTTGACGAAAATCTTAAACACGACCGTAGAGAAAACTATTTTATACAACTCTAATTTAAATTATGAGTTTTTAAATACCTTTGACTGAAAGATATAAGTAGCAATAAAATTTATAATTTCGATTTGAAGTTTTGTGTTTTCATAAAAGTAAGTAAAGTAGGTGCTAGTAACGGGTTTAAAATTCGAATGGATACAAATACTAAAAAATAATTACTTGAAATTTAAAGCTGTAGCTAATCCAATTTACTGGTTGAAAATAATTACTTGTTAAAAAGAAAGCGAACTAGAATAGAAAAATAGTAAAGTGGGGGCTTCACTCTGAGCGGAGCGGATTTAGTGCAAAATTGTAGCAAAAAGAGCTGAAAAAACTGAGCTCTATACAATATCTTAAGCGAGATAATATATTGAAACAACAAAGTGATTTAATATCGTAGTGGTTGAATTGCTTATTGAAAAAAAAAGGCGCCAAAATTGATTTGAGTCACTTCTACTTACGTGAATGTAAGAACAGATTCAATTTGTCAAGTCCGTGATATGGTGTGTACTAGAATTCAGTCATGTATCTTAGTGGATGAGACTAGGAACTTAAAAGTAACACCACATGGATCTGACAAGAAATAGCGAGTTCATATCTTTCAAATCACCGCTTAGTTTTGGAGCCACTTTTTTATATAGTGCTCAGCTATGAATGTGACCAAAGAACTATACGACTACTAAACTGAGTTGTGTATTTCCGCCGGTAGATTTATGACTTTTGAATGTCGAAGAATGCCGTTTCGTCAGAATATAGGTCCATCAACTCTTCAAGTTAAAACTTCTGTCTTAATAGAAGTGGTCTTCCACCAACAATTAAGCAATTAACGAACAGAAATTATACAGGTTGTACCAAAAATCCTGTCCGACCCGTGAAGTGGTTATTAGGTATCGTGAGTCAGTTCTATTTATGTACATATGTAAACATTTTAAAAATATTATGTAAAAAAATATTATTTGTTATTTTCAATTGTAAATTACGAAAATTTCATGGACAACTAAGGTGGCCTCGTGTCCGAGCTACCCGATAGGTAAGAGCTATCAAGCGCTGTCGCTCACGCCTGTGTTGCAATGTAATTTTCGTTATTTCATTAAATTAAATTTTATACGGGGTCAATTTTTTGCTTAGAATTTAAAAAATATTACATAAATAAAACCTACTCACGATACCTAATAACCACTTTACGGGTCGGACAGGGTTTTTGTTACATCCTGTACATATTCAATAAATAAATGAAATAAAAACTTACCATACCAATTCTCTTATTAACACTGATCAGTCTAACATTAAGTCCTTGTAAACCTATATGAACGGTGGGTGGTAGTACTGTCATTTCCTTCCCTTCCTTCGTAGTCATCACTATAGGCTCCGGCGGTAACGTTATTATCTTATTAACGGCCACCGTTGACGACATTAGACTCGGAACGCGCTTCATAATTTCTGTAAAATAAATTAATAATTATAATATACACAGGCCTGGACTTCAGATTCAAGGCCCTTAGGCACCTTTACATTTCGGCCCTCGGATGGCACGGAAGGTTAATATTTATAATATATTTTCATAAAGTCGAGAAATATATACTCGTCGAGGATCTTATTTATTTATTAATATATTTTCTACTCCAACAGTACATACACAATTTATTACGTTACGAAAATAAGGTCACAGAATTAGTTTAAATATACATTATCGTATACAAGAAATTAGTTATCTTTTGTCAATAAATAACTAGACAATTTTTTTTATTTTATAAAATATGATTTCACATGCAATTGATTTCATAATTATACTATTTACGTTAAATATAACATTATATTTAATGAATTCTGTGAATTTACAAACGCGATGCGAAATGCGAATTGAGTGTTTGTCGAATAAATGTTCATTAAACGATATGTAGCTTAATTAGCCGTTCAATCGACATCCTAGCCTTTTTACTAAACAGCGCCGTTTAACTAGCGGCCTGAATGATATTCAGCCGTAGTGTTTATTACAACATTTAATAAACTGGATGGCTAATGCTTAGGCCATTCGTATGATAGGGGTGACCATGCGACAGAAATAATAATATCTTATCATTGTAGACTAAAATAGTTTCGGATTTTCGAGGGAGGAGTAAGGGGGCTAACTCCCTTAATCATGTGACATTGATTTGAGAATATTCACCTAAACGGTACTTACTCTGTCTTAGACAAGTGAACATGGGCCTGTGGTTGTGTTTTAAAAGTAACCTAACCTAATTTACATGACTTTGCCCTAGATTTCACATTGTTAATGTCACTACACTCTTCCATTGTATTATTTTTCATACAATTTGTTGATTGAAATGAACAGGCTAGGAAAATCGATCCAAGCCATTTGCCTAGCTGTTTGATAATCTCAAGATAATTTCTCAAACATCTGTTTCACTCAACCGACTAAGTAACTGAATTTTATTCGTTTTAATACCCAGATTAAAAACGATTATTCTTTAATATGAACTTTTTATATTGGTTGATCTACACGATATTTATATTTGTTCTGTATCGTAAATGACTACGCAGAGTAAATTATTTTTGATATAGGTACTGACGTTTTATCGCAATATTACGATTTAATTGTGCGTCATAAGTATAAATATTTATGCTTTAGTTAATATATTATTTAGAATCAAGATGAATCGTATAAATGAATTTGTTGTCTAATGAATCAATAAAAGTTTTAGCTTTTCAATACATTTATATAGTATTTTTATATGTATGTTGTTGTATAATATGTAATATGTATGTATTTATATTTATCTATATATATATATATATATATATATATATATATATATATATATATATATATATATCTGTTTCGTTAGTCTACTGGCTAGATATAAGGTTAAAATTTATTTATTAAATATATTTTATTATTTATTCTTAAACCGGGAACCGGGAAAAATGTGGAACTTAGTGAACACTTTAGTGAATCACAAAATTACAAAAAGTTGTGCTCCTCCAAAAATCTTAGTAAGCTCAAAATTAATTACTGAACCTCTTGATATATGTAAAGCATTCAATGAATATATCCACAATAATACCCTTCTTAGCACAACAAATACCAAATATATTCCATGAAAATTTTAGCAAAGCCTTACCGAACATCCATGAAACTTATTCTAAATTAAAAATGTGCACTCACCGCTCTCAGCTAGAAACCAAAATGCCTTGCAGAATTCAACACTAGCGGACTGACTGATATTGACGATACGTCTCGCACGCATCTCCGGATCTATCAAATACTGTCCCCCCGTCCACACGGAACTGATGAGGTTACCGTGGCTGTAGTACGCTTCGGAGAAACCTGCCATGCATATCGATATACCTTTGAGTATACCACGCATTGATGGCAGGAACTGGAATTTTCAATACACGGTATACGATATAGAATTTTTCGATGACAAAGTTTAAAAACTGTTTTAAATTTTTCAATAACATATATTTATTTATAAAACTTTAATTAATAAATGGTTACTGTTACATTGAAATAAACTATAAGTACCTATTCAAGTATAATATTTTTAATTGGGTATTTTACATAGTAAATTGAAAGCGTAGTTACCACAGACGCGTAATATAGATTCTACCAGTAAAGAACTTGGAAAATAACATTTTCTACTAATAATAATTATTCTGATAGGAATTATAGTAGAGACATGTATTCATAATCAATTTTTTTTCGTTGTAGGTATTTCCTACATGAAAATATACTGATAGTACAAATATACTATATATTTAAAAATCCAAAACATTATTCTACTATTGTTTCTATCTAAGGAATTATTTAAAAGATTATCTGAATTATTTATTATAATTATTTATTATACTATATATCTAATCCAAAGTTAATGTGACAAAGTTGTGATCGAAATAGATATTTGATAATAATTACACTCATTGCTAACTAACCTGAAAGCCGAGACATCTTCCGTAGAAGCAATACTGATTTATCGTGTCCGCTTGCGAGAACAATTCTTCGGGTGAATGCGGCTCTATAGGAAACAGTTCGCCCGGAGCAGCCCACGAAAGCAATGTCTGGAGATGATGTAAACACGTTCCCAATGACGCTAGAAGTTGACCGCATGATTCCACTTCCCTAAAATTAAAAATTAACATATATAAACAAACTCTAAACTCAGCACAGAAAAAGGTCGTGAAATGTCACATAGCGATATGCGATATTGACCATAAAAATTATAACATTTCAAGAATACACGCATCAAAATAGTGTATCACTATAAGTCGGTTGTCAACATTTTACGGGTGCGTAATGAAGTGACCACAGAATAGCAATGCCAAATCAAAGTATACATATTTTATCAAATTAGCCTGTTAGAATAACTTAGTCGTTATTTTAAAATTCGCGCCAATTCTACTAACATAACACATTATCGGAATCGAATCGATGACTCATAATCGTTGACGTTTGGCCTTTTCCTTATTCTACTAATACAACGAACGTCAAAAGTTAACAATTAAGTTTGACTTTGACATGGTTTTTTGCCTTATATATATATGGTAACATCATACCGATTCCGTTTAATTAGGAATAGTCGAAACTGCGGCCCTAGCCAAGTTGACATTCTACAATCGTAAACGCTAATAGAAAACTAACAAATGTATGAGAATGACATCTCTCAACGATAAGTCACGTGGTCATTCTCATACATTTGTTTAGTTTTCTATAGCGTTTACAATTGTAGAATGTCAACTTGGCTAAGGCCTCAGACTCGGTATCGAATCGAGAACGTTAATACTCCCGAGCAAGTTTAGTTAACCTCAGTACTTATTTTAGTATAAAATAAGTACTGAGGTTAACTATTAGTAAACTTATTAATAATAGTGATGTAAATTAATTACAGCATTACGTATAAGCGGCTGTTAAACGTTAATTTACCTGTCATTATTAATTTGACATACAAAAAAAGACAGCATTGTTTACTCGCTAAGCAACGTTTTTAAGACGATTTTGACGATGTTAATTAAAAATTAAAATTACTACATTGTATAAAATAAAGTCTACATGTTTTTGTGTTAATTGGCTGAAATATGACGATGATTGTTGAAGATGTCAGAAAAAAAACACGCCAAGTGATCAAGTAACATTACTGGCGTGTGCCGCGTTAACCAATAGTTATAAGTATTACTATGTAAATTTTATATTATGTAGACTCTTTTTCAACCCTTGCGAAGGACGGCTATCTAGTACATTATTTAATCAATAAAATTGAATTTGTCCTACATATAAACGAACACTACGCTTTTTTATAATTTATATCTAGTAACATTCTGTGATGTCCACTGTTGGGCTAAAGGCCTCCTCACGGAGCAGGTTTTGAAGCTTATTCCACAACGCTGCTCCAATGCGGGTTGGTGGAATACATATGTGAAAGAATTTCAGTGAAATTTGACACATGCAGGTTTCTTCACGATGTTTTCCTTCACCGTCAAGCGATGAATTATAATCACTAATTAAGCACATGAAATTCAGTGGTGCCTGCTCGGGTTTGAACCCACGATCATTGGTTAAGATTCACGCGTTCTTACCAATGGGCCATCTTATAATATACGCTAACGCTTTGAGTTTTTTACTTAATTAGGTAAATTCATAATATTATTCAAAGCTTTTGTTATAATATATCAAAGGTTGTTGCGATAAATCACAGCTTGTCACATTCCGGTATATTCCTTATCTATTTCTCAGATTTCCTACGATGTTCATATTAGTCAACGTCGCGGAAATACGGAAATTATTTGCAATACGCGATATCCATACAACGCGAGTAATTCCGTAGTGTAATTAATCGCTTGCCAGTTAAATTTGTAATTCTCAATTTGAAATAACACATACACATGGTATTACTGTATATTGCGAATAAATGCAAATATAAGACCCTGACGAAAAACGACATGACGCTGTTATCGCTCTCTGCTCTCTTGTGTGTGCGATTCGTGCTTACTATATTCCTCGTTGCTATGTATTATAATAATAATAAGAAATATATATTTACTCAAAATCGAAAATCTATTTTTTCATTTATTAGTTTTATTTTTGGTTTTCTTTAATTATAATCTTTCAATAAACATTAATTTCCAGGCAATCCGTGACGGTCACATTTGTTCTACTTGTCTTTTCTGGGAGGGACGACATGTAATGTTGGAAAAAGTGAGGACAATTCTACTAACAAATTGTCACTTAATCGCAATCGAATCGAAACGTGATCGTTGCCGTTTATGTGTTTTCCTAATCTTTAATCTACTTACCGACTTTAGGAATAATAGTTAACGAGACATTTTGGTTTTGACATAACGATATATATGAACATTATATCGGTTCGATTTCGATAGGAATAAATATAGAATAGTAAAAGTCGGATTGGAATTGAATTGGGAACGTATTGTATTCGTTACGGATTAGTAGAATTCGGCTCCTGTTTGCCCGAATGTTCGTTTATTATTTTTATATGAGTGAGAGCATATTCTATAAATCGAGGAGACTTATACATAGCACAGAAAAAAAGAATCAATGTTGTGTTGTCTCTTCTCAATCACATTTGTAAATGTTAGCATTTTATGTTCTAATAAATAAATTAAAAAAATAAGATTTTAATGTAAAGAGATAGATTTTGGATTTGAGAATGAGAGAGAGAGAGAGAGAGAAAATTGCCAAGAAAGAAACTGCTGTAGTTGAAAATATCGACATTACAAGACCTAAATGTATGTTATAATACGACTAGGTAAAGATATAAAACCAACTTATATTTACAGTAATTTCACATTTACAATGTTTGGGACGAATCACAGGCGACCTACTTACGTGGGTATTGTTTAATCATACGAGTTTTTTTTTAAATTCTCCACAATTAGTTCAGATTGTTGGCGAATAACAGCTATAGAGTTATTTGAATAAAAACCTGGCACAGTATCAAACATTTCCGCGTTATGGGATTATTATGGTCTCAAAATCATTCGCGACTATCTAACATTTTTATAATTTGTATAATAGAAACATATAACTTGATAACATACTATAGAATATTATTAGCAAATTCCATGGAATACGTACATCTTTGGTATATAATATATATCCAGGCCTTCGACTGGAAATATTTAAAATAAATAGTTTTGAATACTATAAAAAATATAAGCTAATAATAAACCTACGTTTAATTTAAATAAACGATGCTTTGATCTAGAATATATTTTTAAAATATTTTAGATTTTTAAAATTTAAATGTACTATACACATTTTATAGCGAAAAATTTTATAATGAACAAAATTATTTAGTCAAATCCAAATTATTCATTATAATGCAAAATAATATTTCTTTTTGAGTTTCGAATAATATACAAAAACGGATATACTATTTACCAGCATTTCCACAGTTGCACAATACTTTCCCCTGAAAAATAGTTCCCATTTCAGCCGACCATAATAGCGTTCAAGAGACGTAAAACTCGCGTCATTAATTTCGCTTTGACAAAGCAATTCTGCTCTCGGTTATGTGTAAGATATTTGGAGTGTTTCAAACACACATTTATATAGTAACGTACATAACATTTATATTAATTTATATTTATACATATATACATATACTTTATGTACACCACACATCATATACCTAACAAAGAAAAACTCTTTAAATAAATTTAAATAAAGTTATCATTAGAAATTCATGTTATAATTATTTTATACAAAAAGTTTTAATGAGCGCTCACACTCACAATGTTTAGTCACAAAGTGCAAAATTATACTAAAAATGATATCAAATGACGTATCATTGGATTATGAATGCCTATTACACTTCTATCTGTACTGGTAAACCTTGTAGTTTTATTATACTATAACAAAAACTTAAAAAAAATTACTCACTTTACGAAGTAACCTTTACGGAAGAGCAGCGCGTCTCGTCCAGTACAAACTTGTCGGCTGAGTTTAAGTCCGTGCAACACACAGGAATCAACAACCGAAACGAAACTCCGGTATCCATTACCAGGAGACTTAGCATCGAAGTCGTATGAAGGTGCTACCTGTAATAAAAACAAATACATTAATTATAATTATAAACTACTAGGGAACAACTAGGGAGCGCGGTTCCACGTACGAAGCACGTGAGAAAAATTGTCTAGCAGACATTCAAGCCAAGAACTCTGGTCCGGTCTCACTGGATGTGATCGTCATTGAGTAGCAACTTAAATAGACATCAAATTATCATATGGTAGAAATAAGGTTAAAATTGTTTAAGTGTTTTTTGTATATTCTAAATTAATCGTCGGTAGAGTTCGTATTGAATAATATAAAACTTTTATTGTCATAAAATCTTATACGGTAGGTAACTTCAACTTATTTAAAGTACGGTAATTGTTTGTTAAGTAATGAATAAAAAATCTTTGAAACAAAAAAGATACAATACTAATTGCGTTTAATTTCCTCAAGTATAGTTGTATATAATAATACTTATTATCATTTTTCACTTAAACGGAGGACTAAGTAGCTAATAAAACGATCCAGTAGCTATTCGATTTGTCCTTGATGGAACGTCAAAATTGTGGAGAAGAGGCCTTAGCCCAGCAGTGGGACATTCACAGGCTGCTATTATTTATTACTTACTTAAACGAAAAAAGCCTCGACTTCTGAAACTGGTTGCATATTTGTCTTGTCTTATAATACACTAATTGTATGTATAAATAAAATGTTGTTGTACACGTTATACGTAAGATATATAACTTGTATTATATACAAGATGTCTTGTATATAAGTGCACGGTAGTTGTCTAACTTATTGTTAGACAAACCATCCTCTCGCTCCTTCACTCAAGTCCTTCATGCAATCTGCACACGCGGCGCATATATTTACTTATATATTAGTTTAAAGTTATATGTAAGAAAACGATCTATCTTATGAAATAAAACGAGTAAGGATTATCAGTTGAAGCACCCAAAGACAGCTCGGCACGAATCTCTGCTGTTTTAATCCGAAAACTTCATAGGTTTAATGCTAACGAAATAGAGTAGGCGCACTAGCAATTCTCACATACAGAAAATAAAGTTGTCTTAAATATACAAGTCTTTAAAAAAATTATCCTCTAATAGTTTTGGAAACATTTACAAAGTCACTTCTGACTCGCTTTAAGCATGAGGTTTGTATTTTTCAAATGTTTTAATTTAACGTGAACTCTGCTGTCTTCTAGAATATTATAATAATGTCATAATAATGAAGCGTCTTCTTTCAAGATTAGTGACTGTAACGTTTTGTGAATGAAAATAGTGTGCAGGATAATCAAGTATTATTCAAGATTTACTCGGAAATATTCATTAAAATAAAAAGAGTACGGCAATATAAAAATACAATCACTGAATGAATATTCATTTGTGACTGAAGATTACCTAACCTACCTCATTAATTACGTTAACGTAATGAACTTTTTCTGGAAAATATATAAAACTTATTAATATTTTATATTACCTATTCGCCTTGAAACTTATAATAATGCGATGCGAATACACGAATAACTTTATGTATAAATTAATAATAATTCGAATTAAAACTAATATAAGGATAATATATTAGGATAAGGATATTTTCAATAAAATATATATTTACCTCTTAGTTCGAATTTTAAAACCAGAAGGTCAATTCTACTATCAACATTGTCAGATTATCTGAATCGAATCGAAACAAACGTTGACGATAACTTTTTCGCTATTCTACTACGGCCGAATACTGAAACGGCCGAAAAATTTAGTATGCGAATTTAATACAACGTACAATGTAACTAATACAACGATCCAGTTGCGATTCTATTTGTCCTTGATGGAACGTCAAAAGTTAATAATTAAGTTTGACTTTGAAATGGTTTTTTGGCTTTTCTATATGGTAACATCATACCGATTCGGTTTTAAGTTGAATCGGAATCCAATCGTGAACGTTAATAAACGTTTAACTTTAGTGGAGGGTAGGCTAATCCTCCAGAATTCTTAACCAATCAAAAGCTTCGATCTAAAACCGTTCAGAAATGATAATAACGAACACGTGTTATGTGACAAAGTTTGTCTAGACAATGTTTCAGTCGTTATTATCTCAGCAATACTCACGCCTGTTAATTGGTAATCTCAGGGGTTATCTGAATGCTTAGAATATGATAGAAACGGCCCTTGAAATTAAAACGATAGCATTTATTCAGCCGCTCTTTTTTTGTTTGTTTAGCAACTGAGTACGTAAATAAACACTATGCGAGCTATTGTTTTAACTTTAACTTATACTTATGATAGAACATTGGCAATGTATGGAACATTACAATTCAATCTGGCTTACCTTTTAATTATCGTTTAAGCCAAAGGTAAGCATTGGTACATAAGTACATATGTACCAGTAATCGCTATATAATATTTATGTATTTTTGTATTTCTACAATCGTAAGACTAAAACAAGGAAGATAAGTTAATAAGAGATAAATGATATTGAGACCATCTGAAAATGATTCGTTATCACAGTTATTATTGAGAGTTATAGATGTGAGATCACGTTCCGCAATAAATACGCTAATACGTTTTAGCCTTTTATAACTACAATAACGCGTCATTATATCAAAGTAATAATATATAACAAGATAAATTTAACATGAACTGTTTTTAAATTATGATAATTTACCGTTTCTATTATCTAAAAGATGATTACAAGATATTATTACTTATAAAAAACTGA
The DNA here is from genome assembly GCA_963151315.1 of Nymphalis c-album. Classification (NCBI taxonomy): domain Eukaryota; kingdom Metazoa; phylum Arthropoda; class Insecta; order Lepidoptera; family Nymphalidae; genus Nymphalis; species Nymphalis c-album. Next base: position 7,764,915 of record OY720601.1, read on the forward strand.
ACATAGCAGATATCTACGCAAGTCTAAAAACTAATTCAGAAAGTAATTAGAAAAAAAAATACCATACTTTTGTTACAGAATATAAAAATAAAATTGACAAGCGAAGAATCAAGCAACGTTTAGATACTGTTAAACGTTTTTACCACTTTTATATGGAATCTAAACAAGTGAACAAGATGTTTTAATTTAATAAGTCAATCTGTTGCTGATGAATCTATAACACTCTAAATCAAAATTGGATCAAGAAAACCATTTACCCCCTTCACCAACTATACGAAAATTACAAATAATCGCCTAGAAACCGCTATATACATATATAATGAACTTGACCTCATAAAGGCGTATGACCGAGTGACTTGTATAATTCTGTCACCCTGTAAGAAAAATAACAAACGAAGCGAAGTATGAAATTAGCTCAAGTGTCGAAAATCTGTTTAATGCGTTACGAAAAGAACTTGAAATTTGGTTTTAATATGACTGTGGAAGACCGAAGAAATAATGGAAGAACCATGTGAAGTAAGTTGGTCATTAGTTCCAAAAGGTAATAATAAGAAATGATTGCATCGCCCCTAAATAAATGGAATAATGGCAAGAATATGAGTGACGATAATTAATTGAATACGATATAGTCATGAAAAGAATCAAGAGACTTTTAAGGGTACAACAGTAAAGCTATGTAAAAAATACAGTAACATAAAATCATATTCAATTAATTAATAACAATTCGATATCTATATCTATCAATATCTATCAATCCAAAACGACCAGAGAGCCACAGAACGAACACGGTTCGCCGAGTATCTTTTAAACTACTGAGTATTTATTATTATGAACTGATTATTGGCCCGACTTGGAATTAACCCAGAACACCAGAATAACTACAAGATAATTGTTACAATAAATTATAATATATAAATAACATAATATTATAATCATTGTAATATAATTATTACAAAATCTTGATCCATGACTAATGTATAATCTCGAAAGCAATAAATATTAATAATTACTACATTATCTTATGCAGTAATATTAACTATCATATACATAAAACTTAATTGATTATGTGTAAAGGAATATCATTGAACACGTGTCACACTTATCTGTGATGAACAATCAAATCAGGGCAACTTGCGTAAACATGACCTATTATAACCTTTTTTGTTCTCCGTGTTTGTAAATATAATTGCTTAGTTTTGTAATAAAGGCTTTGTTATAATATTTCAAGGTAAGCAATTTTTTGGAAGGTGTGAGATAGTTTTTTTGTAGAAAGGAGGTTGGAGCATGTTAAACATCCACCCTAGATTCATCTAATGTGTTCAAACGTTTGTAAAAGCGACGACCGGTATTTGGACACTTTGAATGCAAAATTTTTTTCAGTGGCTGCAAAGGGAATATTGTAAGGTTCACCTTTCAATATAATAAAAGAAATATATAAAATAATATAAAAAATACAAATATGTTGGTCTGCTCTCACAATGGCATTTTAATGTTTACAATGGGTAAATGTAAGCTTTTGTTTAAAGAAACTTTTTTTTAATGTCTTTTATCTAACATATACATATATGTTATGTTAAATAGGTACATATTTTAATTTATGTTTCAAATCTTGGGTTCAGTTAATAACCAGTTAGATGATTGATTGTAAAATGTAAAATTTCATAATCATTGGGTGAGTAGATAAGAAATGAAAGTTATACAAAAAAGCAAACTCAATTTCACATGTTACTACATGTCTCACTGTATATAAGTATAATCAGTATGCCAAGAATCTCATTTAGAATTAACAATACTTTAATTCATAGTCTCAATTATATTGTCTATTTTATGTTAGAGTACTTTGTATTATAATGTTTTATAAAATTATAGCTGTTACTCAAGGGGAAGTGTAAATCATCTATAGAGATAAATTCCATACCGAGGAAACACTAAAAAAACATTAAAAGCCATTTGCTTAACCTTATTTTTTATGACTTCCACAGATAAGGATAATAAAAATAAGTTAAATTTATCAACATATGTTTATGTTACTAACTTGTTACTACAATTATGATTTTTACTTTCAAAAAGCACATTTATATACTAACAAAAGAATTGAATTTGAACAATAGTACGATTGTTCATTTTTTAAATTTAATATGCACAGGGTTTCTACATACCTTCCGAACGTGATCAACGAGAGGCCAAACAGTATCTATATGATCAATCAGAGTCATAAATCCTTGGTAAAGCCGCTGTCCATTTTCACTATCATCTGGATGAAAGTAGGTAGCATTATTCTGACACGAGTCTTTTAAAGCCTCGTACATAGCATAGGTCGGCGGAGCACCCTCGACGGTTTCCTCGCAGCATAATGACGCCTTAGCAGGCGGATCCGAAAAATCCATCTTTTTATAAAATTTTCCGCTGCCCGTGGCAAAACGAAAACCACGACTGAACAATCTAAGTTTCATCTGTAACATTTTCGTAAGCATAAGGAGTAAGTTCGTTAAGAGCTTTCTTAAAGAAATTAACACTTAATGTATTTACAAAATATTCCGCAAGCAAATGACATCGTATAGTTCGTAAAATACTGTTTGTAAAGGTCAGTGTCAGAAATGTTTAGTTTACATTGACAGTACTTTAAATTTGTTGCTATTATTCATTGCTATTTTAATTATATTACGTATTTTTTCCGTATATAAAATGCCTGACGACTAAACTGAACGAATGATAAACAACGATTGATTAAATGTCATTGGCGGAAAATGACAGTTAAGCAGCTGACTGCTCGTGAGTCGTGATGTAATTATATGTAAGGCCATTTCTGCACTTTCTTTAGATTAATTAGATATAACTATATTATTATATTATATGATATGTAGAACATTATTACATTCGTGATTTTCTTGTTTTTTTCTTTAGGTCTTTAAGATGATAAAACATAATTATATATAATATAAGTACAAGATGATACAGTACTTCAGGAAAGAAATACAAAGGGACTAGAGATTACGGGAAAAATACCTTAATGTGTAAATAATTATTACATGTATATATTGCGTATCAATTTTTTTAAATATAAATAATTTTATACTATCGTGGAAGTGTAATTAAACATTTTCTTTCAAATATATTTACATGTTAAGCTGTTAACTAATTTCACTCAGCGTTGTGTTATTGATCATCTTTACTATAAATTTTCTTTCCATTTTTGGTTTCTCATTTATATATATATATATATATATATAAATATGAACGTCCAAACTACGGATTATTATAATTGTGATTTACGTCTAGGTTTGGTTTATTTAATTTATTTTAATTATTGAGATTTAACAATTACTTTGGCTGTATGGATTGGCGTTTGCCTATTTAGAAATACGAGAAAAAATGAGATTTGAGTTTGAAGTTTGACAATACAATTTTAAAGAAATCAATAACTTTTTCAAAACAGTGTTAAGTTGTTAAATGATGTTCACTTAACAGTTATAGTTATAAATTAACATAGCAATCGATGTTAACAGCTTTATTAAATTTTTAATCCTTATTATATATTATGTTTTGTATATATTGCATTTTTAATTTATAATATTGTAATAGAAAAATCGTAATGGATATAGATCTAAGCTTGGACCCTCCCAATCAATCTGATACTAATCAAAATGATGACATAAACATTGATGCAAATGTAGCCACAGCAGACGAGTTTTTTCAGTACCCAAAGTTATTTTCAAGCAAAACTTTATTAGAACTGTGCAACTCTTCTTGGTCTCGTTCCTGTAATGCTAAAAACAATATACAACCTTATTTACGTGGATGCAAATGGTCTCCAGATGGGACATGCTGTTTAACTGTAGTTAACAATGATGGAGTTCACATTACAGAACTTCCTAAAGACCTATACTTTGGTTCTGTTGATCCTGAACGGAAAATAGATGTTATAGAGTCAGTAATTCATGTCAAAGAAGCTGGACTAGTGTATGACTTCTGTTGGTACCCTGGAATGAATAGTAACATCCCTGAAACATGCTGGTATGTTATTTAATTTTAAAACTGATTACTAAAATTGTAAATTTTGAGCTCACATATTTTTTGGTTTATTGAAAAATACCAAAAGAAATAATTAATTTAATTTTTGACGTGACAACGTCTTATAAATTGGTTTGCCGGGTGACACTTCAAGAAACTGCGTTACGCTCCGCTCACGTTATGCGCTCACAATGAGAGCGAGTGAGAGGCACGCGTCCCTTCCACTCGGGCATGGTTAGCCCGCCTAAGAGCGAGAGAGACAGACATAAAAAAATAAAATTTTGTTAATATGAAATTCAGTGCGAGATTCTTTGTATAAATAAATGTTTTAAATTGTTACTATTATTTCATCCTTCTTCCTACTATATGAATGAATATTCACATTAAAATTATTTTACCACTCAAAGTCGTTGTCACGTAAAACTTTCGCCCGTATACCGACTTTACAGGCAACCAATATTTTTTTTTTTAGCTGGTTAACAACAAGACAAAATGCCCCAGTGCAGATGTGGGATGCCTTTAATGGATCTCTCAGAGCTTCGTACCGTGGCTTTAATGCAGTTGATGAGATGGAACCAGCTTTATCAGTCACATTCAATCCAGAAGGCACTAAAATTATTGCAGGATATAAAAAGTTTTTACGCACTTTTGATGTTGATAGGTATTGTTAATTATATTTTTCTATTTCATATTTTTAGAGAACTTAAATTATATTAAAATGTTTCAAATTTCTTTTCTAAAGCATGTTAGAATATTTTTTTAATAATAATTAAATAAGCCTCATGTTATTTCTAGACCTGGAAGAGACTTTGGGGAACACAAGACAAATTCACCTGCATCATGCCTGGCTACTGATGGAAATCTACTAGCCATAGGATCATGGAATACCACTATCAGTCTTTTCAACATGAGTGAGTTAGGGACATACAAAAGCATTGGAAAAATGCATGGGCACACTGGTAATTGTTTTTAATTAAAAAAAAATCTTCTTAATATGATATTAAATGTTTATCCATATAAATAATTAAAATTATTTTAAATCAATTGTCTAGATAAGTATTCACCTTGTATTTATTTTTAAAATAAAGTAATAAATTTCAATGACTTCTGTGTCTACCAAATGAATGATTGCAGGGTTTTGAGTAACTTGATAGATAATGAATACTTGTTACAAATTTTCCCAATTTTAACTAGGCAAAGTAGTAATGATAGATGTTCTCAAAGATTTAATATAATTTCAATTTTCACAACAAACAAATACATAAAATGTATCTAATTATATTTAATTTAATTTAAAAAATATATAATTATTAAAATTATACATATATATATTAATTTTTTATTTGATAATCTCTTGCTTTTTGATTATATTTACTATGTAATATTTTTGTTATCAGGTGGTGTGACCCATATAAAATTTACTCCAGATGGCCTAAAATTAGTTTCCGGTGCTAGAAAAGATCATAGACTACTTGTATGGGATATTCGGTACTACAGAAGGCCACTCAACATCCTTAGCAGAGTTGTAGATACAAACCAAAGAATATATTTTGATGTGTCTCCCTGTGGTAAATATTTAGTTACTGGAGGAACAGATGGGGTGACTAAAGTATGGGATGTGGATTCGGTTGAATGGAGTGGAAGTGTTGATGTTACTGAAGTATCTAAGGATAATGCAACTTTCAGGGTAAGTTTTATAGATCACAGAGGTGGGGCAAGATTTTTATTATATTTTCAAAAACATAACATTGTTATTGTTGTTTAATACTTGTTCTCTACCTTTAATTATTATTTATATAATCAACTTTTATCATATTTTTCTTTTTCAGTTTCCTTTACACAATGATTGTTGCAACAGCATCTCAATTCATCCTTTGAGGCCAATTTTGGCCACAGGGTCAGGCCAGTACCATATCAATGATCCTGTGTCAGCACTTGAAGATGGTGCGGTGGATATTGACAATGTAAAACATTTGGACGAATATGTATCCATAAATAGTGATATGAAATATTCAACTAATGCCGAAAATAGTTTAGTGTTTTGGTGGATTGGAGACATTCCAAATATAACATAGATTAAGTGTATGATATAAACATTTAAACATTGAGTACTTTGTTTTATTTTTGTAACCAATCTCCTACAGATGTTAATAAATATAATATATAATAATATTATATATATTTGGGAGTATTCGAAATGGGCCCTGCTTGGTCTGTCTTAATTGTCTATACAAAGAGGAAAAATGTGTTTGCTTGTAATTCACAAACTTTAATATAACTGAATTTTACAATTCTTTCACCATTTAAAAGCATATTTATCTACAAGTACATACCGTACCTAATTATATTAGAAGGCTTTATTTTATTTTAGTAATTTTAAGATTTCGGTATGTATTTTTACTTATTTTTATAGTCGAAAAAAGTCATCGCCGCAATTAAGGGCCATTGAAACAGGGCTCAAGGGTAAGCTACGCTACTGGTGTCTTTCTTTCTTTCGTCTTTCCTTCCTTTCTTTTCTTTTAGGGTCCTACTATAAAATGTCTAAATTTAAGACACTTCTGAGCTCGTAGCCTCTCGGACCGGGGCCGGGGCCTCGTCAATTCTATGGTCACGTCACTGGAAGCGCAGCTAATGCATTATGTGCAATGTTTCTTAATGTCGTTTCTTAGTAAAATGCATGTTTCTAGTGACTGCCATAATGACAGCTACTACTACACCGGAGCAAGGCAGGAAAATTGATAAGGTACTTTTAAAAGGTACGGTACCTATTAAATTATTAATAAAGTAAAGGAAACTTAAAAGCCACTAATGCAGCATAATTATTCTACACTTTAAATTAAGCCTATTAAAATTTAGAGCTACCTACTCAAAAGGCAAATGACCGGCTTAATCTAATTTAATATTCCAAGCCCTACAAATCGTTGATCGCATTACCGAAGTTTGTTTTCGTGGGACCTCAAAGGCTGATAGAGTCCTGGCCTTAAGTCGTTAAGATAATATTTCCTCCTTTAATTGCAGTTGGTAGTCGGGTTAGCTCTGTTTATCAAGTTTTTGTTCCCTTAAAAGTGAGAATTACTGCGCGAAGTTAAATTAATTAATGACTACATAAATAATAATTTAGAGGTAGTTATGCAAACGGGAACCAACCTACTTTGTTCCAAATACTATGAAACGATCATATTATAAATTACAATTGTAATTGTGAGGTAAATAAAAACGACGTATTTACAATAGAAAGGAAACAATACATAATAACTATATAAAGAGAACGTTAAAGGAAAGCTAAAATTGTTTTCCTTTGATGTGCCTATTTCAATAGATTTTCTATTCATTAACTACGAAAAAACAAAAGTTGTTCTCACAGATATATATTTTTAGTTGGTTTGAATACATATTGTATGTATGAGTTACTGCGCCCTTTAGGTGCCTATGATATCTGTGTAACTATACTCGTATAGATAAGTAGTCACCAACGCCCATAGACAATGGCATTGTAAAAAATGTTAACCATCGCTTACATCGCCAATGCGTCCCTTGTGCCTGTAATTATACTGGCTCACTCACCCTTCAAACCGGAACACAACAATATCAAGTACTGCTGTTTTGCGGTAGAATATCTGTTGAGAGGGTGGTACCTACCCAGACGAGCTTGCACAAAACTCTACCACCAAGTAAAATGCTTTGTTTATTTTTCGGATTAGCGACACTTAAGAAACGGTGCTCAATAATTATTCACTCAGTTATTAGTTGAAACTTGATTGGTTTATGGGTGTTCATTTTGTACTATTTGATTCTAGAATAAAGAATAAACAAAGTAAGCAATAAAGCAAACAGGCGGATTGATCTAAAAGTAATAATGGTAATGAATATTTTTTTAATTTTACCAGTGTACTACTATTCACTCCCATGAAAATAAAGAAAAATGATGTAAAATTTTATTATGTTATGGGCACTTCTTTTTGCATTTTTACTCTTCGCATCAAAGCGGCAAAAACTCGGATTGAGTTATTCGAAAAATAGTGGGCAACCATAAACCATATTAGACCATTATTTAATTAGTCCTTCAAAACTGTTATCCGTACCTATATGGAATATTGTATGTTCCATCACAATTTTTCAGCCGCGCGAATTTTTTAATAAAGTGGAAATCATAACATCAGAAGTAAGTACTCGGCCAATTAAAATAACACAAAAATAGGTGTTCCTATTATATAAAAACCGAGGTGCAATATCAAAATCTTTTTGTAATAATTGTCGAAAATGTCCGCTGGATCCAAAATAAATAGGTACCTCAGCTTAGCATATTACCCTTACTTTTTTTTTTTTTTTATTAGGAAGGCGGACGAGCATATGGGCCACCTGATGGTAAGTGGTCACCAACGCCCATAGACATTGGCGTTGTAACAGCTGTTAACCATCTCTTACATCGCCAATGCGCCACCAACCTTGGGAACTAAGATGTTATGTCCCTTGTGCCTGTAATTACACTGGCTCACTCACCCTTCAAACCGGAACACAGCAATAACAAGTACTGCTGTTTTGCGGTAGAATATCTGATGAGTGGGTGGTACCTACCCAGACGAGCTTGCACAAAGCTCTACCACCAAGTACTGATGTCTTTTATAAAACATGTAGGTATGTACAAAATGGCTTGTTTGAGTTTTTATATAGGTAGAAATATATTATTTTAATATAATCTTTTCCTACAAAACTTAAAATAATTTGTCTTTTATGTTACTTTGACTAATTTTAAACTTTTCCAATTAATGTTTATCATCGTCGCGGAACTTGACAATTGAATAATTTTCCGTTATTCAGGGAGTAGGTACTAATTAGTTGCGAAGGGTGACATTTTATTAGCTGTTGCAATTACGAAGTTTTTATATTTATTTTGCATATTGTTAAAATCTGAACATTCTAAACTTTTTAATTATTTTTTAACAATTTCCGTGTTTCCTTATGATTAGTTTCTTTTAATTTTTTTTCAATCTCGTCATGTCCAAAAAGCGATCCCTGCTTACGTCTGGGTTGGTACCACCAAACCATCATTCCGCCGCTAAGCAGCAATACTTTGTATTGTTTTTTTTTTGTACCCGTTATAGGCTTGCGTTTGACAGTAGTCTTGCCTGATGGTAAGCAACGCCACGGTCTACGATGTAGCACTGGTGTTACTATCCGGTTTGAAGGGTGCCAGTATAACAGGCTCAAGGGACATAACATCTCAGTTCCCAAGGTTGGTGGCCCATTGAAGATAAAGGAATGGTTATTATTTCTTAACTCGCCAATGTCTATGGACGGTGGTTACCACTTACCATCAGGTGTTCCATTCGATCGTTCGCTTCCCTATAACATAAAAAAAATCACAGTGAAAATTTTTAAGTGCAATCTTTTATACGATCGAAATTAATAATTTAATAACTATAAGTACTTAAATAAATATTCAGTGAATAAATAATGGTAAGAAAAGAAAATTTGTCACTAGGGTACATTTACTGTCGATGAAAATGTCACGAATTAAAATTTTTTGGAAATGTCGGAAAAACCTTAATCTATACTCTACTAAAATATTTTATTAATATCAAATGTGTGTAGCTCCGTTTTTTAATCAATTTAATCAAAATAAGAACATATTTATTTCAAATATAGGTAAAATTGGTATTTTCATTTTCTAATTTAAGCACGTAGTTTACATTGTTAAATTCAGAGAAATATTTACATAATTAAAACGTTGAAATATATTTATTTATTAGTTATGTCTAGTGTAATTACTTGTGGTATTATTTATTGAAATTCAATATTAATTTACAAAATTGAAATTCTATATTTAAAATAGACAAAACTTGAATCCATTTGAAGCCTACATAAAGCGTAATCCGAAGCGAAAGTATTGTTTTGACAATAATATTTTAAAAAATTCAAATTTAAAATTTATAGTCATTGGCCCGATTTATATAACTACAATTTTTTACACTCTCCACTCCATTTATTTATAAATTGATAGCTGTCCGTACAAATCGATTCTGAGTTTTTAGAAAGATGTCGTTTATGTAGGTGTTTATATTCTTGAACGTTTCTTTAGCCTCAAAAATGTTGAGGACCGTATAATGATTCTATTGTCTTCAAACCGATTATAACCAAGGCGTAACCGCAAAAAACGCCTGTGTTTTTAAATTATACAATATTTTTTTCATAATAAAATGAGCAGATCTCTAAAAGCGTCGACACAATGAATTCGATAGCGTAGACAGAACAAACTGAACTACAATTGTTTTTATTCGTCATATTGTAAAAAAATACTTTGAATTGAATTGTAAAATAATTCTGTACTTGCGTTTTAATGTTTTTAAATATTATATTACATATATTGATATTTACAATCAATAAATAACTTACAATAAATACGAATAGAGTTTCGTTATTAAATTAAATATATTTTCTGATTATTATAATAATATATAGCAACACAGTAAATAGTATAAGCTACGCACACACTAGGAAGTAAAGAGCGCGGCCGTATAGCGTACTTATAATATGAAGGTATAGATTGAGAGACGTACAAGACGATCTTACCCTCTAGACGCGTCCGTGAGACTCCTTCCAAATAAAGCAATGAAATGATCCGTGCAGCGCTATACTTGCAAAAAAGTAGCAATATGCTATAACCATTTGCATGCTGTCTATGTCGAAACTTCGTAGTTCTATTAATTTAGGCTCATCAAATCAAAAAGAATTGACTATTAAGACGAACTAAATGAGTTCATATAGCAATTCTATTAAGTCTAATGTCATATGGAGACGTCAAATGGGAATTCAATAGCGTATTAGCATAAAGCCATGTAAGGCAAGTAATTTTACAAGGCGGGTATGGGCGTAGCATACATTAGCATAATCACCTGAATTTTTATTCGTGTAATTTTTTACCAGTATCTGCTTACCGAAATCGAGTTTCGGTTCTAATTTTATGATAATGTAACAATAATCCGTTTCGGCTTATTCCCGACGGAAAATAATAAGAAAGATATTAGGCAAACCTTCACGATATTTTTGCCATCAATTATTTCAAGTTAATTTCTTAATAAACTTAAATTCATTTTTAATCAACTATGTTACCGTAATTTGTAAACAATTCATCATTAATCGTTCCAAAAATCTGCTCGAATTAAATTATTTCGGTAGCAAACTTTTAAAAGTCGCCTCTAAAATTGCGTGTAAATATTTTTATTTTGCGTGTAAATATTATTATATTATTAATTATTAAATATTAAAATTTCAACACAAACATAAAGACCGCTACTCGTAATGAGCTTAGAAAACGAGGTGTGGGCGTTAAAAGTTGAATGTTTAAGAACAAAACTCGAAACGAATATTTTATTAGACATTTTCCTAAATTGATAAAGTTATCTAAATGGAAGCTCCATTTAGATTTAAAGATATAAACGAATACCTATTTAACCTCAAAATATTCCGAACAAGTTTAATTATTTATAAGCCCTATTTACTGATGAATATAATATTAGTTTTCATTTTTAAATCATAAATTAATTTTAAATATTAGTATTCTCTCGTGACTTCATTCGCATACCAAGGGGAAAGGAGCATGTATTAGTATTACCGTATGTATTTTGTTTTTTTTGGGGGTTCAGGCTTGCCTCATATTAAATTTAATGAGAATCAGTTTAGTGGCTTAGCTGTGGAAGCGTACTTTCGCATTTACAAAATTTGTGAAAAACGGGTTATAACGAATAGAAAAAGGAAACATAAATCAATAGACTTTATTATCACAATTTACATATAAACACAATTAAAATACTAATTCGAATATCATTAATCATAGAACATATAAGTAAATTAATAAAACCTAATCAACGACCTGTCTCGTACAGGCAAACGACGTATCCTTCAACTTGGCTCTATATCTCTTGTTATAGAAGTCAGTGAAAAGCCAAATGAAAAGTGAAAGATTAAATATTCCCACCCAGTAGGTGATAGATCTCATGGGGCACTGCGAAGTGTATGTCTGAATCACCACGTGAGTAAAAATGAAAACGAATTGAAGCTGTAACACAAAGAAAAAAATTAATGAAAATAAGTCTTATTCTATATGGCAACTGAGTAATATATATTTTTTAATTTATGTCTTAGTAGGCAGGCAAGCAAATAGTCTTCCTGATGGTATGTGTCTTGTGAATATGTCAGGACTATAAAAAGTACTAAAATTATATATTGTCTATGATCTCATCTAGATCTTTCATAAGAGTCAATCCGCTTCAAGGCTACGTGTAAGTATGGTCTATGTCAATTAACTAAGTCACAATTCAAATTCAAAGTACTTTATTCAATATTGAAGTATTATACTTGCTTATAGATAGTATTATTATGATATTACGATAAATTAATAAGTAAATAGTAGGTATATAATCGTATAAAAAAGATTAAATACATAAAAAAATAACACAATGTGCACCTGTATATATAAAGTAATGCAGATATACATCATTATATTAAAAATAATAGGAGTTCGACGTATAAAATTTGTCACTCACCAATTGCATAATGGTCAAGTATTTCTTCCACCAAAGGTACCTCCTGTATCTCGGACCTAGAGCTGAAATACCGTAATATGTGTACATGATGACATGTATAACACAATTAACAATTGCCATAAAAGCCCAATGATCCGTGGGGTCATATTTCAACGAACACCAAGTCACGAGCACCATGAATACATGGTGGTATACGTGCAAAAATGTTATTTGGTCGGTTTTCTTGCGGACTACGAAGACGATCGTGTCTACGAGATCTAAGATCTTTGTTGCCATGTATTTCCAGTATAGAACTGCTATTGTCTGAAATAAATATAAAAATAATTTTATTTTCAAGGTGAAAAGTTTAGAAATCCCACACAAATGACAAGGATAATTTTATTAATACCAGACAGATTACATTTAAAATTAGTTTGTACGAGTTTTCTTTAATGTTAGATTCATTCAAATAGGCTCTTACATGAACCTTTGAATCACCATTTTATAAAAAAAAAGTTAAAGATTCTACGGAAAACACGGTAAAAAACTCTCAGTATCTACTTTTTTTGTTCATCAATTATAAACAAGTGATAATCATATTGTTTGATAATTTTATTAACGGCATTCAAAATAATTATAAACATATATTGTAATAAAAAATATGTTATATGCTTTGCCATCAATTATAAGTTAGACCAACTATACTTACGAACATGGTTTGGTCATCATATTCACATTTTCGTGGGAAAAGTCCTTTGTCAAGTATGTATGACAGAAACTGTAATATATAAATTTATAATTACATTTATTCCATACTTATTCTATTCTATAATGATTTTGTGAGTCTATAATATACACTAAAAAGTAAGTTATACGTATTTGTATACAGCAGTTTATTTAGTTTATTCAGCAGTTTTTTTTTATTCTACATTTGCGCCATGAAGACAAGTGACACAACGCGAAAACGTATGTAAGTGGAACGTTACTCGCGTGTGTTCACTCGTTTCACGCATCTTCGCACCTCGTTCTCCGGTCGCGGAAAAGGGTTCATGCGCCGCGAACCAAGAGTTACCGCAAACACATTTAACGCTAACGCTGAGAAAACACAGCAAGTGTTTGTGTAATACATATATAACTGAAATTGGCCAAAGTTCATAGGATCACGGTTGTACCAGAAGTAAATATTTTAGCTTTCTAGCTTTAAAACTAAAAAACACGAGACCACCTGTCGAAAAAGAAATTAAAAATAAATTTACTTCATGGTTATGCTGTCCATGTTTGACTTTTTGCGGTAACGTCCGGCTTTTAGTCTAGACTAGGGTATTTAACAGTACATTACCTTAATCGTAATGCAGTGGCATACAGCGCTTGCGTTATAAAAGTTATATCTATGTAATAACGTAATTCCGGATTAATGCCGGGTCTAGCATACGTATTTTGTAATACTGGTAAGCCTAATAACAACGCATGGCTTGCGTTATCTAGTTTGCATATAAAATGTGACACAAAAATATATCTAAGCGAAATTAAATAATAATCGTGTATCCACGTAGTCAGAGTAGGTTGAGCGCCACGGTAGCATGCGTAAGCGATCCCGTGGCGCTCCCCTTAAGACGGGAAGGGTACCGCTGGTTTTTTAGTGGGTATTCCGATGTCCGGGGTGCACTCGGTGCCCTGGACATACGGCGAGTCCCACATATCCCTTTACTGTCCCCGTGGAAGAAACGCCTCATGCGTTTTTCCAGTGTTAAAAAAAAAGATTGCTAGAAGATCTATTTTTGTTTCTATGGAATCATGTTTACAATAGACTTAAGATTCGAAATACCAAAAAAATTTCAAAGCTAACGGGAAAACGGACAAAGAACTCTTATTTAAAATTCCATTAAACAATTATTGAGAGAGAATCACATTTTTTTTGGACCTTGTGAGCTTAGATCTTTAATTAAAATTTGAATATTTATATAAATATCTGAGACCAGTTTCAATGCATAAATTTATATACATAGGTAAATAAAGAAACTGATTTTATAATTAGACTTACCTTAAATGCTAAAATGCTGGAATTTATCACTTTAACCATGTTATACAATATAAGAAATTTATTCAACTGTAGCGGTTGACGTTTCTCCATTAGCAGGGGTCCTATTTTGAGAATAAATGCGAAATACGTTACTATAATAAAACTCATATCGTATGGATTCATTAAGGGCCATTTCTCCACGAAACTAACTGAAACGGGAAAAGAAATAATTAGAAGTTTAATATAATTTATACCTCAAGGAACTCCAGTCAAATGAAAGATTGGATTTGTAATTTGTTACGCGTTTATCATGATTATTTAAAATATCAACTAATTATCAACGACTTTACCTATTACTTATAAATATTGATCAGTTAAACGATGCTGTGTGTATTCTTTCAAACCAATTATGGCTGAAACACGGAGAAAATGTGTCAATGAAAACTAAGCAACGTTTAAAAATCAGCTAATTGCTAAGACTTTTACAGAATAATTATGCTCTATGTTATGAAATTCAATTACATATTGGACTTGTCGTTCGAATATAAATCAATTACTTGTTAACAGAATATATATATCAGTATAAGATTTACATAAATATATTATATTATAGCCTTGCTCATTAACCAGATATCCTAGTGTTACAAAATATTACTGTTTTCAGGTTTGTATAGAGAATAGGATAGAATAACATAAAAACATGGATGGACCCAATTGAAAAACAATGCTATATATGTCTATCAACAATAGTCTTTAATTTGTGCTAGGACTTAATTACTCAGAAAATGAAAATACTAAGTGACAATTTGTTTTAATAGAAGTTAAAAAAGTTTATATTGATTTGATGATAATGATGCGATGTAATGTAAATCGCCTTCTGAGTGAGAAGCCCATCGTTTACCATTTTACGTGACTCATATACTTCGAAATGTATCTATTACATTCAAGCGATCTCCCTTTGTTATTTTATTCTCAAATTTCAGTATATCTATATCTATACTAATATATAAAGCTGAAGAGTTTGTTTGTTTGATCCGGCTAATCTCAGGAACTACTGGTTCGAATTTAAAAAATATTTTTGTGTTGCATAGTCCTTTTATCGAGGAAGGTTCTAGGCGTAATTTTATTAATTATACACGAGTGAAGTCGCGGGGCACATCTAGTTTACTTATAAAACAGATACATATTCCCATACTTAATAGGTTTTTAGAAACATTAATCTCAATTAATGCAACAACATCTATACTTATGGTTGGCAATCTTTTGAGAAAGGTTATATAATTAAACTTAATTTGATTAGGTGAGCAGTATTATTGATCTTGAATAAGCATGATGAATTTGTTTAATTAGTTTAGCTTAAGGCTTAAGTTAGTGATTACAATATATTGTTTGTAAATTAAGTTTACTTGGTGGTAAGGCTTAGCTAGGTGGTGAGGAATGTACCACCCACTTGTCATATATTCTACCGCCGAGCAATGCTTAGGACTGTCGTGTTCCGGTTTGAAGGGTGAGTGAGCTATTGCAACTACAGGCACAGGGAAAATAACATCCTAGTGCCAATGTTGGTGGCGTATTGGCGTTTTAAGGGATGGTTAATATTTCTTACAATGCCAAAGTCTACGGGCAGTGGTGATAACTTAGCATAAGGCACTCGCTAGTCCGCCTGCTTAATTATTACATACATACATATATTAATACAATAAAAAAACTAGATATGTATTATATGCCCCAGATCCCATCATCGTACATTTGTCGTAAACTATCGAGCTTCGTATATCATTGTGGACGCCTTGCGTTAATAATAATATAATTTATTATGGATTCAATTTTTTTTATTAATTTTAAGATTTGAAATAAATGATTAAATACTTACGATGACCTTTAGGTAGTTGTGGAAACATTTCGAAGCACAAGATTACTCTTATATTAATACAAGTTGTTAAAATTCCATATTTTCTAGATCTGAATTTGTGAAATGATATGTAAATGCCAAATTTGAAAGAATTATAAGTAAGATGGCACATGGTAGGAATCAAAGAGTATTTATAACTGAATAAATACTCTTTTGAAAACCGCAGACGTACGTGTTCGTTTGTTGATATGAAAGATTAAATTGGTAAATTAAATCTTTGATTGAACCTTAAATGAGTAGATACGTTCAGCGTAGTTCCATCTTCTTTTATTAAAGTAATTAAAAATCAAATTATTCTTTATTCAAGAATCGGCACTCCTATCGTAGAATTTATTGCGTTTTACATGTTTACATTTTTTTATAGAATTGGTAGGCTGACCAGCATATGGGTCATCTGATGGTAAGTGGTTACCAACACGCACTTCAAACTTAAGAATTAAAACAGTTTGGAACTCTATCAAGAACTGTCAAGAAGCGTGGCCCGTATTTTTTTTATCAAAGTATGTACATATATTAATGAAATTAATTGGTATTTTATTTGAATCCCTTCAATTAAGTTTATGTTAGTTCTATTTAAGTGTAAAATTTCGTACATCGACTGGAGTTGTTAATTTGATGCTCGAATACGTTTAACCAACAGTCGTTTGATGTCGCTGGTCCATATAAGGCCCTGAGAATATGAAGAATTTCATCGGAGCGGTTGATTGGACCCTAAACCTTAAATATGCAAATTTATATTCTGTTCCAGGCGATGTATAAAATTGCGTTTTCTTGGAAGTACCGTTGCATGATTTATGTTGAAAGTAATCTTATATGATACAATTATAAGTTATAAGCTACTTGCAGTAGACGCAGACATTTTATAGCGTCTATATAAAAAAATATTTGTTTATTTTGCTGTTGTTGCGTTCCTTGTGTTCAATGTTTGATTATAGACTTTTTAATTGAAATATGAATGGTCGTAACAGTATTTTAAACGATTTTTATAAAGAACGAATTCAACCTATTTTAAGATTGTTGTCAATACAATTTTAATTTTTTTTACATTTCATTAGTTTTGTTGAGCAATAAATGTTGGTCAACTAAAATGGAATTGCATACTACAATTCATATTTAGAACTCATACCAAGTCCAGTTATTTTTTCTTCTTTTATCAATGTTTTTTTACCATGTACAGATAAAAAAAACAGTTTTTTATTTAATCCGTCTTACATTTTTTTATTTATTACTAGCTGCCCGTCCCGACTTCGTACGGGTAAATTAAAAAAAATATCCCGTGCATTTTTTAATCAATAAGATATAAACATTCACCAATCGATTTATTCGCCCATACAGTACAGTTTATATATGTTCAGTACAGGGCATATAATAATTCTATTTTCTACTAATATAATAAACACGAAATTTTGTATGGATGTATGGACATTTGTTACCCTTTCACGTAAAAGTACTGAATGGATTTTAATGAAACTTTACAATAATATAGCTAATACATCAAAATAACAAATAGGCTATAATTTATAAAGCTATTAATAATTATTAATTTATAAATTGACCAAAATATAACAATAAGAATTTTAAAGAAGATTTAAAGAAACTTTTGTCTCTTACACTATATCATTTGGACAAATGTTTTAAAAGTTACGACGATGACAAAGTGAGTGCGCGACACTATGCAGCAGTACACTGTGGGAGAAAAATTCGGTCATCGGCTCATCGCTGGGTGTGCGACTCGCATGCAGGAATACGTCATCGATGGTTGTCCGTTTTGCGGTTTTTCAAGTCCCTAGCGATTGCTTAAAGACGCACTTTACCTGTATGTAATTTATTAATAGGTAGGTTTTTATAGTGCCAGGTTGCATACCTTCGGGTTGTAGCGGAATGGGCCGGCACGCCCAGCCGGAGTTACCACTCTCTCACTTAAAATCGGCGTAAAGTAATAGCTACGCTACCATAATTTTGAGTGCAAATAACAAAATGCTAAACACACAATGTCTTACTGCTACCCTATGACAACCAAAAGTTCTAAGACCTGTCGTTTTCAATGACCGCCTTGGTTGATTTTAGTGAGAACTCTTATCACATGTACACTTATTATAGTGCATGCTCAAACAATGTCCATTCCCTGCATCGCTAATGCGCCATCAACCGTAGGAACGAAGATGTTATGCCCTATGTGCCTGTAGTTTGATAGAATAAAAAAAATTGTACGCTTGCTCTTTTATGGTTTTAACTATACTCAACGGCGTAGATAGGCGGCGGGCTATTTAATATTAACTATAAATATATTAAGTCAAACTACAGGAATTCATAATAAGTCCACTGATGATTATTTAAAGAATAATCATCAACTTCAAAATAAAATAAAAACCGTTACTAAGTTTTCCTTAACAGAAATGCATTTCATACATATTAATTTCAAATCACAGATTTTCAAATTTCAAGCAAACATTTATCCTTTACTTATATTTATGCGGGCAACAGCTAGCGTACGGGCGACAGCGGGACGCGGGGCGCGCAAGCGGTTGCATCACGAATTTGTATGATGGGTGTTGGACCGCCTGAATTTATTTAGTGCGCGATAATTTTAAAATTACGATTACTCCTAAGATATTGATTTAAATTGGGTGGTGTAAAGGGCAATTATAATATACATTAAATGCTCAAAGTAAATAACGTATTTATTTTAATAAGGATTAATATCATATCCGTTTTTATAGCTTTCCAATTTGACCATTTTTATGTAAACATTTTTTAAACATTAAAATGGGTATAGTTAGCTATCCTTAAAAGATAGACATATGCCATCGCGGACTTTTTTGTAGATCTATGAAAGGGGAACAATTTCACCATACATTGTTTTGTTATAACTCAAAGGGATTGTACAGCGTTTTCGATGAAAGCTCCCAATATGCTCTTTTTTTCCGACTTCTTCAACGAATTTCGCTATATTTCAACAAATTTACAGAAAATATTAATGAATTATACACGTAAACCATCCACTTGAATCACTTTATCTATTAGTGAAAACCGTATGAAAATCCCTTTAGTAGTTTTTTAGTTTAGCGCGTACATACAGACAGACATGAAACGCGGGGGACTTTGTTTTATAATATTTAAGGATAAGGATATTAAAATAATTGAAATAGGCAAAGTGTAAAATTATCTGCGGGATTTTATTATAGAAAATAAATATCATGCCACAGAAAAGATGAATTAACTGCGGCACTTTATTGTACCCTTTTAACACTCCGACGGTAGAAAAAATATATTCCAATTACATTAGACACTTGAAACCCGGTGTCTGGATAAACTTTACGTCTTTCTACTTACAAAATAGAAATTAAGGAACTTAGGAAGGAAGGAACGGAAGATACGTTCATGCATGAACATATCTGTTTGGGAGCTAAGATTAGAAGAGTTTTGTCCCTTGTGCTTGTATGTAGTCCTTCCAAACGATATAGGTGCTCTCAAAGTTACTGAATTCTGCTAGATAAAAATACTTTCAATAAATATTACCCTAAACGTGAACTTGGCATGAAATTGGGGAGTCAAGCACATATAATCACCGACTAACAAACGAACAACGAACCTTAATACACACAAACACACACCGGTACCCTCCTAACAATTCTGAATTAAACCTTTTTTTCAAATAACATCGCGGACAAAGCCTTCTATTTAAGGTTACTTACAAGTATATTAAATTTCCAAATTAGGACTTTTGATGAGCATGCACAATGTATGCACATATGTATAGTTATTTTTATATATTACATCCACATATGATACCGTCATTAGATTGCTCTTCAATCGTTTTTAAACTACAATAATTGCTATATATTTAAGATTAAATCGTTAAGCATGAAGTATTTTATCTGAATATTACAGTCCATTAGCTTACCGTAGACATTTACGTTTGGGCCTTTAATAAAATACAAAAAGATTATTCTTTAATATCTTAATAATGTTCACGTAAAAGCTTTTAGTCTTCATATTAATCATATTGATATGGCTTTAATGGAAGATGAATTTGTAATTGATATTATAATAAAATAATTAATTTTTCATTGTACTCTTTAATGGCAGACAATTGTTAATTTAAACGGAAATATTCATTTTATCAGCAGGTTGGCGTGGTGGGTAGATACTTGCCTTTCGCGCTGCAGGTCCTGGGTTCGATTCCCACCCAAGACAGGTGTTGAGCATATCTGTTTGTATATAAGTATGTATTTACAAAAGATAGTTTAATATATCATACATAGTACGAGAGCTCTGCTTAATTTGGGCCAGATGGTCTTGTGTGAATAATGTCTCAGGATATTATTAACATAAGGCATATTTACTAATACTAATAAATTTTAATTTTTGTTAATAATATACTTAAGTATCTACACTTATCAAAAATAAAATAAATCATCTTTAAAGGTATTACCTACAAACAATTATGAATGTTTGCCGTAATTTCGCAAAACGTGCCTCGAGATATCAAAAAGGTATTGAAATAGAAAATTGAAAAACGAAACCGTTTTAACGGTATACATATAAATCTCATTCACTCCGAAATATTTGGCTGAAACATACAAAGTTTTAATATTAAAAAGAAAATACTGGAATATCATTCCTCGGTATTTCGTTCAAGACGTGATTTCAAAATTATGAAACAAATCTTGATTACTTTACTCAGCCTACCTAAATATCATATATTTAGTATCCAGAAGTGAAATTGATTTTACTTGGTGGTATAGCTTTGTGTAAGCCCATCTGCCTAGCAGCAATGATTGGGGTTGTTGAATTCTGGTTTGAAGTGAGCCTAAAATCTTGGTTCACAAGGTTAATGGTGCATTGGCGATGTATGCGATGGTTAATGTTTGTTACAAAGACAAAGTAAATAAGCGGTGGTGAAACAATAAAACAACAAATAATGCTAATTACGAGAACTTACTCAATTTCTATTAAAAATACAAATTACACAATAACTAAACAATTTAACAAATCACAAGTACCAAGTATGAATTTATGACTACCTTTCTTTCAAACAACAAGAAGGCGGTTTTTTTACAACACTGTGGTATGGATAAAGGAATCTCCTAAATATAAATATTCATATGACAGTTTTGTATTTAATTTTTTTTAAAAAATGTATTTCGGTATTATGAATGTAAAATTATTAGGAAATGGCTTATTATCCGTACCAGCAATATTCAGATTTCATGCGCTTAATTTTTTTATAATTAATTCATTTCATGTTTGATGGTAAAGAAAACCTTCATGGAGAAAATTGTACTACAAGACTTAGGATACTAATTAGTACCAGGATTGAAGTTCTTGCCCAGCTTGATTAGCCAGAAAGTAATAGTTTACGATATGTTTATAATTATCTTAGGTTTTAAGAGAACATTTCCCTAACAGAGTTAATATTTAGAATTACACTAGGAAAGCTACAAGCACTTTCGTCTTTTAGCCCCGTTCCATTGAATCCAAATATCCTTTTAGCGCTAATTGATATTGGTTTTTCTCTAGAGGTTACCTTATACTAGACAGTCGATAGTAATCTCTTGCGAGAGAAACAGACAAAAAAGAAAATAGCTAATGAAGCGTTTATCATTGGAACAATTGAAAAATGATTTCCTTTCTTATTTTGTTCGATTAAAGTTTATTTTTAAATGGTTCACTATTTGACTTTTTTCAACGATGATTTGTAGGGCTGGTAATGTTGGTAGGATGTAGCTGACATCCTTATCAATATCAACAAATTTTCGGTTATTCTACCACCAAACGATTGTAGTCTCGGTTGGAGTGTTTTGATAGAAAGAAGAAGAAGTGAATAAAATCCAATTCCTTTTTATTGTCCTAACCCTGGATTTAAACTGAAGACTTCATGATCTCAATGGTATATTACACCATTTATAGTAATTCTATGTTGTATTACATATTTTTTTTTAATTATTGTCGTTTAAATGCTTGCTTTAAAGTGTTGAACAAATCAATTTCTGAATATTGTGCGTTACATGTATTTATGAAATGCATTATGCAAAAATGGATTATGCAAAAAAATAGTGTAATTTATGTGTAATGTTATCAAATAACAGATGCGAATACCTATTATCAATTACCAAAGCATAAAACACTACACTAATTATTCAGTTTCAACACGATACAACTATAACTGAATGTACGTTTAATTAGTTCTGTATTTGTTTTTGATTTCAAACACAGTTTTCTACGAAATAAACACACGAATTTGTTCAGTTTCGGATACGAAATAAGTATTACAAGGAAATAAACAAGGGTATTGTTGTGGAAATTAATCTTATGGCAAACATCCATCATCCCTTTGATGTTGCCGTAGACTGTAAAGAACTTTCATCTGGCCTGCGTGACTCAACGCGATACTATCACAATAGATATAGTAAATCACGTATATATTATTACTTCCAATGAATTTTATTATATGACAGCATTTCTTGAAAATATCATTTGGTGCTTTTGATATTTCCTTACTTACATGTCTGAAAAGAGTTTGAAACGTTTTTATAAATCTGATTTACTAAGCGGATTTTGAAAAATGGTCGATCATAGCGTCATCGAATGTCCGATACAATTTAGATTAAAATAAAATAAGTTACCTTGACCTTGATAAGCGTTTATGGAACTTGTAAGTAAACCTTAAATTGGTAAGTTATCCATAACTCGATCAACAAAAAGCAAGGATTTCCCACAGGCTGAATAACATAATAACGGTTTTACGTTCTAGGTCTTACAATTAACGGTCAGTCATCGGTTTGACGAGCAAGATCAATCAGATCTGAATATAAAATTATATAAAAATTACTCTAACTTTTCAAGTTCGTCGACAAAACAAAACTAACTCATGAGTATTTTTGGAATGATGTCAAAGCTTAGCTTCAATCTACACTACTTTTGAATTTGGTCTGATACTGTTCTATTCTACGCCGCGGGAACTGCCTTATATACACGCAATGTACACACAATCGTTCGCAAGTTTTCTTGCGTCATTATACATAATTGTGTAGTAGCAATAAACCTTATTGCATTTAAAATCTGATATTGGATATTGCCAAATAATTTCGTCTGCGGGATATCAAATAACGTTGTTATGACTTTTAGAATATTTATATTTGATTTGAATACGAATACATAAAACAATATGACAATATAGTATCGATCTTTGCAATGGTAATACAAATAAAAGTTATTGCTTTTCATAACTTTAACGGTTGAGTGATGTTTGGTTACCGTTGGATATATTTGCGTAAAATTATTCCATTGTTTTAAATAATGTGAATCTCTCAAAAGATATAACCACTCCATATAATAATTACTTCTAATAGTGGTATGAGAGCTGGTTCATATTTCGACGGAGAATCGGATGTGCGATGCAAAGGTAAAAATACTGCTAGCAAGGCATTAAATTTATGTCCATAAGCTATTTTTAAGTTTGATATGTATATGTTTAGTTAAGTCTTTAATAATATATGTATCATTATAAATATTTGTGCACTTTGAGTTTCTATTAGGAGCTACATATTGCATAAACCATAATTATATGACACTAGGCAATAAATACATTGTAAATAAAAACTTCACAAATTGTCGACAACTGATTTTAACGTTCTTAACTCCAAATGCTGAGTTTGCTTTCCTTGACGTTAAACGTCGGGAATTGTTTCCGCTCAGAAATCTTACCAGGGTGCGCGCAATGTGGCTTCCTTTGTATGAGAAACATTCATGTTCATTCATTCATACATTCAGGAATTCGAATGTAAAACGTAATTGAAAACCTGATACTTACCTTTAACGTTGTGTTTAATTTGTATACGAACGCAAATTCAAATTCAAAAATCTTTATTTAATGTAGAAGTGTTACACTTTCTTATTGATTGTCCTAAATCTATCACCGTGCACCGGTTTGAAAATAAACACCTCAGATCTGAGAAGAACCGGTGAAAAAAACACAGCGAGTTTTTTTTTTACTTATCCTTTACAAATATTATTAGTTAACACAATAACAAATTAATATTCTTATTTATTTGAAATCCTATAAATGAAAAGCAATCGGTTATTTTATTTATTTGGGCAAAATAATTATTTATTATTTGAATTATTAGAATAAATAATTATTTTGACCAAAATGGTAACCGACTAAAAATATGTACTCTTAGTATGTATTTATGGTGAAAGTCAAAAGTTCAGAAAGCAAGATTATGACTTAACATTCCTAGGATCAGTCCTCGTTGTAAAATATGAATTACTATCAAAAGTAAATTAATAATGATTCGTTAGCAATAAAAAAATAACAGAGATATGAGATCGCTTTAAAATCTTCAAAGTTACCTTAATTGCCAAAAGTTAGACTAGAACTGTCAGTTAGGGCCTTCCAGCTTGTTTGATTTACGGAGTCTTACCAACTTAACTGTAAAGTTTCGCTTCAAGGCTTCAAGTTGATATTGTAACTAGCGATACGCTCTGTATCCTATAATATGCCTTTTTAAATATTATTAACTAACATTTTATACTTTTTTCTCAACTTTATTTAATAAATCTAATCCTATAAATAATTATTTATTGTAGTAAACAATTATTTTAAAGAACTAAAACTGTAATCTTAAATATCACAAATGAAGAAAAGATTTATTTATTTATTGATTTTAGATTTATTGCTTGTTGTCTGGTCGGTTTGTCTGGCGCAAGCAGAATCCTTATCCTTATATAATCTTTGAAGAGTATGTTACGAAGTGGGGATATAGTATGGTTATCCCGGTGGCGTGATCGGTATAAATATATATATTCAAAGAATATAATCAATTTATACAATACTTCCTAGTAGGCACAACATGACGACGTTGATATAATTATGTTTTTACTTAAAAATATTTAAAGCTTTAATAGGCATTTATAAAACAAGAGGTTTTATGACTTTTGGCTTTTGATGTGATCTAACGCTTTGACAAATTAAAGAGAAATTCTTACCTACGCAATGTACATTGAGAATTTCTCGACATTCATATTAAGAGAGCTGAATTATTGGAAGAACGTAAAAATAAAAAATATTGTATTTTATAGCCTTTCACATCAAATGTACTTAAATTAATGCTAATATGATGATACCTACACCTTTTATCGTACGAGTATGTTCAATTATTTTTAACCTACAACATTTTTGCAAGTGCTTATGATTAAATTATATTACAAGCAATTCGTTCGTTACGAAATCTTATGATGATTTTATCTTCGTCTTAACATGTCCCGATTCTTTGAAATATTAGTTTTAACAGTGTGTGCTTGAAAATTGTCCAGTCTACAATTTTATATCTACGTTTACATAAGAAATTCATATAAATTGGATAAGAATAATTTAATACAATATGTGTCATGCAAAACGGACTTCGTCCGAATTGAATACTTCTATATTTCTATATCTTACTGTATTTCTAAAACTGCTAATGTAACGTGCAACGTGTTAACTTTAATATTTATTTACAGAAAATTATTATGTTCTAATTTTAATTTGGATCGATACTAATGTGTGACGAAAATTAGAGATCATTTATTAATCTATACATATAAATAAAATTGGAGTGTCTGTTTTTAATATTGAAATAACCGCTTTTTACTACATGCATATGAATATATATACGGTACATACACCGAAATAACATTTTTTAAAATTTTTGTCTGTCTGTCTGTCTGTCTGTCTGTCCGTCTGTCTGTTTGTTCCGGCTAATCTCTGAAATGGCTGGACCGATTTTGACGGGACTTTTATTGGCAGGTAGCTGATGTAATAAGGAGTAACTTAGGCTACTTTTTTTTTAGAAAATAATGATAATCTATACATCTATACATCTATCTATACATATAAATAAAATTGGAGTGTCTGTTTTTAATATTGAAATAACCGCTTTTTACTACATGCATATGAATATATATACGGTACATACACCGAAATAACATTTTTTACAATTTTTGTCTGTCTGTCTGTCTGTCTGTCTGTCAGTCTGTCTGTTTGTTCCGGCTAATCTCTGAAATGGCTGGACCGATTTTGACGGGACTTTTATTGACAGGTAGCTGATGTAATAAGGAGTAACTTAGGCTACTTTTATTTTAGAAAATAATGATAATCTATACATCTATACATCTATACATATAAATAAAATTGGAGTGTCTGTTTTTAATATTGAAATAACCGCTTTTTACCACATGCATATGAACATATATACGGTACATACACCGAAATAACATTTTTTACAATTTTTGTCTGTCTGTCTGTCTGTCCGTCTGTCTGTTTGTTCCGGCTAATCTCTGAAATGGCTGGACCGATTTTGACGGGACTTTTATTGGCAGGTAGCTGATGTAATAAGGAGTAACTTAGGCTACTTTTATTTTAGAAAAAAATGATAATAAAAATAAAAATGATTAACTTTTTATTTAATTCTACGCGGACGAAGTTGCGGGTACAGCTAGTTTTATATAAAAAAAAACATCTATGCCTTTAAATATCCCATCTTATTCCAATATTTTTATTTAAATAAATTAATATGAAATACCTAAATAGAACAGGAATTTGATCATGTTATGTTATATAGGATTGTATTGTATAAAATTTACAATTACAAAAATATATCTAGAGGTCACCTCTGACAGTTGGTGTATTTTGTAAAGAATAGTTATTTACACAAGCTGGCGCGTTGTTGAAAATGCCTGTAAGCGTTGATATCTCTGTTAGTTTATTGGAAAAATACACATTACGCGTCTATGTCCCCGGGATTAATGTCAGAAACACGTAATCACGTTTTTTTTAATCTATCTCTGGGACTGTGCAAGCACAGATGGATATGACGACTTATATTTTGTTTTTACGTAAAACGTTCGATGATCGAATATTTTTTTATATATACAACACACCTTGTGTATAAAATTATACTTGTAATTAATAATTACAAACTTTAATTTTGACAATGTGTTATAATTTGGCTTCAGTTTATTTAGACAAAAATTGTTACTTTAAAATTCGCATTTTCATTTGCACTTTAATTAATAAATTATACAAAATAACAATATATTGAAACACTCGATGTATATTTAATTTATTGCATTTGCTATATGTCTGTATTTTATTATAGTTTATAATAATAATAAAAAAATGATAAGAAAATCCTTCGATGCCATAAATAATAGCGACATATTCTGTTACTAACTATTTAATTAAAGGTAGAGTTTATTAATAACAAGAGTATAAAATCGGCCCTATTTGTATGGAGATTTATGAATGAAGGCCCTAACAATTTATTCCTTTCAAGGTTAGCCGTAAAATTGATACAGTTGATTGCTTCTGCAAAATATTCAATTATGTTACGACTTTTGAGTTACAGAAAATTCCTTCTTTAAATTTTCAATACATGGCCAAGCTTCGTGGGGCTGATTTTAATTTGTTAGAAAATTCCATCGGTAATAAGTACTTACTTAAATATATTATGTAGTTATTCTGTAGGAACAAATTCGATATACCAGATTACGATCTTGAAACCCCTCACATGATATGGCATTCGAAATTTATTGTAATAGTTATAACATTAAAGGTAACATTAATTATAACACGTCAAAATAATGTAACACCGTAACTTCGCTACCAACATTTCAAGAGTGAGATATGAAGTGAGTTATTTTTTTATTGTATAGGCGGACGAGCATTTGGGCTACCAAATGGTAAGTGGTCACCAACGCCCATAGACAATGGCATTGTAGGAAATGTTAACCATCGCTTACATCGCCAATCGATACGTCGAATCGAATCGTCTTGTATATTTTAGTTATTTTCACTCTATCATGTCTTACGGCATTATGCTGTGGGGTAATGCGGTCGCTATCAATACGATATTTGTACCGCAGAAGAGAGCTATTCGCGCAATCTATAACCTAGGAGCTAGTGAATCCAGACAGAAATTAAAAGAAATTAAAATATTAACTGTTGCTTCTCAAAACATTTTTTTTTTTTTTTTTTTATTGTATAGGAAGGCGGACGAGCATATGGGCCACCTGATGGTAAGTGGTCACCAACGCCCATAGACAATGGCACTGTAAGAAATGTTAACCATCGCTTACATCACCAATGCGCCACCAACCTTGGGAACTAAGATGTTATGTCCCTTGTGCCTGTAATTACACTGGCTCACTCACCCTTCAAACCGGAACACAGCAATACAAAGTACTGCTGTTTTGCGGCAGAATATCTGATGAGTGGGTGGTACCTACCCAGACGAGCTTGCACAAAGCTCTACCACCAAGCAAAATTTACATACTATGTACATACATAACATTACATACTATGTAATGTTATGTATGTACGGAAAAACATTAATGATTTTGTGAGAAAATGTGATACTCACAACATTGGTACAAGGAACAAATTAATTTCTCCCGTTACTCGACTGCATAGAGTCAGTAACTCTTTTGTGGGGCAATGTGTACGTTTCTACAACAGGATCCCAGAGCGTGCAAAATATTTCAGTTGCTAAATTAAAAAAAAATGTAAACGATCGCTTGTGTGCTAAAGGTTATTACACAATTAATGATTTTATGGATGATAGCACACCTTGGGAATGAGATGATCGCCGCATCGCTATTTTTTTTTATTCTTTTGTACTATACATATAAAAAGAGATAAAAAAAACCCGCTGAGTTTCTTTCGCCGGTTCTTCTTAGGGCTGGGTGTATCTTTTCCGAACCGGTGGTAGTTTCTAGTTTGACTATCAATAAGCAAGCAAGCAAGCACTTCAATATTGAATAGTAATTTCAATTTGAATGCACCACCTTGGTAACCAAGATGTTATGTCCCTTTTGCCTGTAATTACACTGGCTCTCTCACCCTTCAAACCGGAACACAACAATACAAAGTACAGCTGCTTTGCGGAAGAATATTTGATGGTTGGGTGGTACCTACCCAGACTAGCTTGCACGAAGCTCTACCACCGATTAACCGAATATCACTGCTGTAGACTAAAGAAATTACTAAGCCAACAAGCGGATTCCACAGGGTCGCTTTATATTATTTCTGCTCGTATAACATGACTTAAACTAAGAAGTTTTACCTCATTTGCTCGCTTAAAATATATTGTAGTATTATGTCCTATGTAATCAGCCCACTGGGAACCGTATCGCGATAGTTCAGGATGGCAGTTATACCATTTTGGTGTTACATCGTTCCATTATCACATCAGAGCGAATATTAGCTTAGATTTATTTAAGCCCGCTCGGTAATTTCATAAGCGTGTTCTATATTCACAATTAATTGTATTAGACATTCCGGTGTTGCCTGTCTAGTAACTAGTTTATATGGTTGCGTGTTCCGAGGTCTTGGGTTCAAATTCTGGGTAGGTTAATTTAAAAAAAAATTGGATTGTTACTAGTAGGACTCTCCCGACCAAGTTGATAATGTTTACACCCCCTAACATTGAACTCTTTGCGGTCGTGACGATATCATCCGATTTGATGACGTCATTGAAGGAATATGTCTATTGTCGCTTTAGAATGGTAAAATTATAAGCGAATTTCTGTGATTCCTTAAAATAATAATAAAAATTCACGAAACGTTGTTTTTGTTTCAGATGTTTTGGTATGTGTATGTATTAAACACATATTTTTTTCCTTTGTAGACAAACTTTATTTTTATAATAAATTCAGAATAATTTTAATTTGTTTTTAAAATTAAGTATGATTAGTATGATCTGATTAATTATGTTATTAAATTTCAAGAAAATAAATTCATAAATTTATGGTTAGCAAAATTATAGACAATTAAATTTTTCTATTGATACATAACCATAAAAACGATACAAAAAGAAAGTTATTTATGTATATATAAAAGCGTAAGAGCAAAATATATAACATTATTGAGTTTTGTACGTGTACGTATGTACGTCCACGATTCTATGATTCACAACTACGAGAATATGAAGTAAAGAAAAGAATACATTTTAAATTTTACCAAGAAACTGATTACTTAAGCTGTCATATATTGTAATGCGGATTCTAAGATACTGAGTACCAGAAATGATTTATTAAACGTTTTGAGACATTGAAAAATATTCCGACTACAATCTTAAGAAAATTTTGTTTACTCGCTAACAATACGATTTATTTACGAAAACAAAACATTAATTTCAAATCCCTCTCAAGTCAAATGTTTTGAAATGGAATGAATATTTTTTTCACGATAATATTAAGATGCGTGGTATGAACAAGCTTTGAGTATTTATAATATTGTAATGATGTTCACGAAAGCATTTTGCTATCAAATTACACAGATTTTCTTTTTAACCTGATCACGTAAAAATTTGTTTCATTAATTCATGTCACGTAGAAAAGGGACTGCTACGGACTTGGCGCAGAAACAGTTGAAATACCTCATAAGCGTATAAGATTTCTAGTATTTTATAGTGAAATAGTTGAATTGATTTAATACTAAGCTAGAAATTTGGTATTAAAAAAACTCTTAGAATTCTCTCTTATATGATTGTAGAATGAATAGAACACTGACACTAACTGTGAATATAATTAATAAGGTTGTCAAGTCAGCCAAGACAGAGTCATCGAATTCGTTCGCACAAAGGCCGAAATGTATGGAAATGACATGATATTTATTCCATTTATCACGTCATAAACAATTTATTCATTGTATTGAATTTTTAGACGAAAACAAACTTCGAATTTGCTT
The DNA here is from genome assembly GCA_963151315.1 of Nymphalis c-album. Lineage (NCBI taxonomy): Eukaryota > Metazoa > Arthropoda > Insecta > Lepidoptera > Nymphalidae > Nymphalis > Nymphalis c-album. The sequence continues at coordinate 7,796,114 of OY720601.1, forward strand.
CTTCTAGCCTTCCATCTTAATCTTTTACGATATTCATCTTGAGCGTTTTGCTTCATTGTTTATGTTAGTAAAAGCTTAAAATTAATTTATAAATTTGTGTTTAAAATAAAACCAGTTTTAAATGTTTGTCAAAATTTAATACATATTCAAAACATACTGAATAATATGAATGAGAAAGCAATATTATTCAAATTAAAGGGAAGGTTAGGGATTTGAATCTCAACATGAAACGTTGATTTCGCTGAGACATTGTGAGGCCTTGAGGAACATCCCTTTTCCAGGTAACAAGATCACAACGAGGTTGTTTTTATGTTCCAAGAACTGTTTTTTGATATCTCATTAATATTATTAAATTTATTTAAATTTAATATTACTTAAAAAAATATTTTTGTGGTATTATTTATTAAGATTATTTATGTAAGTAAATAATATTCAATAATCAATAAATCAATTGTAATATCTAGTAACAAAGCTCATCAATTATTCATTTATTTTATTTATTAATTTTAAAATATTTGACCTATCATAAGCAAAATAATTAGCCAATTTTTATATATTATATTGTAATATTGACATGAATTAGCTTTAACATAATATTGGTAATTACAAGCTGACTAACGGATCTGGCACCGCTTTTTGTCTTTTGTATAAAACATTTACAAAAAAAAATTAACTGTCACAATCAAAAATAACAGGAATACTTTAGTGCCGTTGCATTTGTTTCATTAAGTGTTCATTGCATTCGGCAATTCCAAGTAGTGATTTTGAATAATATCAAGTTATATTATCTACATATTAAATTATTGCGTAGTATCTTACTATGTGTTATAAATAATAGCTATTTTTATTTTATAATACGGCGGACGAGCACTTGATAATAAGTGGTCACCAATGCCCATAGACAAGGAAATTGTAAGAAATGTTATCGCTTACATCACCAATGCGCCACCAAATAATATGGCAAATAATATGTTTGTGCCTGTAATTACACTGGCTCACTCACCCTTCAAACCGGAACACAACAATAACAAGGTCTGCTGTTTTGCGGTAGAATATCTGATGAGTGGGTGGTACCTATCCAGACGGGCTTACACAAAGCCCTTCCACCAAGTAAAAATTAATCACATTATTTTAACATATAAACAGGCAGGACAACGTCTACCGGTTCTGGTAGTATAAAATCAATGCGCAAGCTATTCTGTGTGATGTGTAATATGTTCTACGGTAATACACTAAATCGGACAGAACTTTCGGAGTTCCAGTTGAGCTGAAATTAAGTTATCGTTTTAAAAATTTTAGCCGAACATCGCTTTTTCATAATTAACTTAAGCGGTAGATAGAATGGAGTTTGAAAGGACTGAGTATACTCACTTGTTTTATGGTCCAATCAAGTGGAACCTTTTTCGATTCACTTCGATATAGTTAAATTCCTTTTTGTCAGCAAGTCTTATGGAACATTTAGAATATTTAGTAATAAATAAACATCGGTTGCATCGCGCGTTAATATGAGTAAATTTATTTAGTGCGCGATAGTTTTAAAATTACTATAACTATAAGATATTCATATAAATTAGATGGTGTAAAAGGCAATTATAATATACATGAAATGCTTAAAGTAAATAACGTATTTCTTTTAATAAGGATTAATAATAATATCATATCCGTTTTTATAGCTTTCCAATTTTAACATTTTTATGTAACCATTTTTTAAATATTAAAATGGGTATAGTTAGCTATCCTTAAAAGATAGACATATGCCATCGCGGACTTTTTTGTAGATCTATGAAAGGGGAACAATTTGACCATACATTATTTTGTTATAATTCAAAGGGATTTTTACAGCGTTTTCGATGAAAGATTTCAATCGGCTCGTTTTTTCCGACTTCTTCAACAATATCGTCATATTTCAACAAATTTACAGAAAACATTAATAAATTATACACGTAAACCTTCCTATTGAATCACTTTAACCATTGGTGAAAACTGTATGAAAATCCGTTCAGTAGTTTTTTAGTTTATCGCGTTCATACAGACAGACGTGAAACGCGGGGGACTTTGTTTTATAATATGTAGTGATATTTTCGATATTGAACTTTTTGAAACGACTTTATGCTTTAGTCAAATGTTTAATAAATCTTTGGTAAATATTTGTCTATGAGAAAAGAAAACTGTAAAATTATAATTATTGAAAAGAATGGGTTACTTAAACTTAACATGTTATATTTGTAATAAAAATAAATTATATCTAATAATAATTCAAATACGTACCGTGTTCGTTTAAAATCTTACACTATAATTTTTTTTGTATGTTAGGTTGGATGTATTTGTCTTAGCTAGCGTATACTCTGACTTTACTAATACGTAAGGTTTCCAACGTTCCTCCGTACACTTCTCTCGCATTCACATTTGAAAGTTTAATTGTATTTAACGGAAAATATAAAGTACTTCCGTGTCACTATACATTTTACTATAAGCTAAATTTTAATAACTTAGGCTTAGAAATATGTCAGTAACATTACGAAATTCTTCTTTCTTAACAGCTCATCAGATATGCCGGGGGCGCTGAGAATATGATACTGAGAACACTGTGTTTACGATTTATGTGAGGAGCAGCTGGATGAAACGAACCATAATCTAAATTCTCCTGACATATGCAGCGACGTATAAAAATAAATAAACCCGAGATTCGTTCACGAGTCCTGATGACCTAATTTTTCACTTCCTTAGCCGCGTGATATTGTATGGAGATTTATATGTATTTTGAAATTAGCAGTTGAAATTTCATAATGTGGTTAAGTTGCATGTATGTATACAATATAAATTAATACGTTTATAGGTATATATATATACGTAAATAGATGTCAATCAGTTAATCATGATAGTTTTGTTTTTCATCATTAGAAATATTTTGGTTACGTAATTATCATTACAGTAATTGCAGCTGTTACTCGTCGTGAAGCGATTGACTTTCTATATTTTAAATAGTTAAATATTAATTTGATTTTTCAATGTGACACGTGGAAAATCGTCGTCTGTTACGGCATTTTTTTTTTCTGAAACCATAAAAATACAACTACTACCAATTGTGGTTTATGTAGGTACACTCTTCAGTGTCACGGAGGCATGCTCGGGCGATCCAGTGGCGCTCCTCGTTAAGACGGAAACCAGTGGTGCCAGTGGTACCCTGGCATTCGTGGTTATTCCGATGTTCAGGACGCACTCGGCGCCGTGGACACCAGCGAGCCCCACATACCCCACCGTATCCCCTTTGAAACGCATAATGCGTTTTTCCAGTGTTATATATATAAAAAGAAAAAGGTATTGTACAATCGAATTCTTTAAATATTATGCCATATTTTTACATGTTTATCTTACATTGATTTAGTTTGTTGATACATCATTGTTTAATAGATGAAATATCATTTTTAAGTAAATAAAAGAGTTTAAACAATGGTAATAAGTAATTGTTTAATTACTAACTGATTAAATTATATTTCAACTTTAATGGGTTAGAATTAAAGACAGTTCTTTGTGAGAAAAAGTTGGGATTATCAGCTTTAAAAGATCTCATCCTTTGTTATTAACAATTTGTATTTTTTTCTTAGAATACCGTATTAGGCGGAATTATTTTTTATAACATAGCTAGTTTATACGTCTGCCGGTCCCTAGGTTCTGGAGATTTTTTGCAGATGTATGGAAATAAAATTCACTTATGTCAAATGTTAGCTCTCATAAACCACATCGCCTTGCCCTAAGCTAGTTGCGCCACTGAATACGATGTGAAGATGATGATAATATGATGAATATGATGATGTAAACGAATTTTTCAAAAATCGAATGTAACAGTTTTAGTTATTATTCAAAATCTGCCTCGAGAATTATTTGAGCATTTTTCGATATTCCCTGTAGTTTTGGAACGAAATATCCGCGCTCACTTTGCTTCAACCAAATATTATATTCCGTCATATTCTTTATGTGATTTTATTTTCTTAGGTTTCTGTGAGGTAACTGATATGAAATATAAGTATATTATTATACTATGTATCACACAGTTATATATTCATATAAATTAAAAGCATTGTTAAGCTTATACTAAAATAAGTAATATTCCATGAGTAATATACGAAGATCGTATTTTGGAAAAAAATAATTGCTTATTGTGTATATTGTGAAAATAAGATTCCTATACTATTTTTATGTGCGCGTGTGTTCAGTGAGGCGGGGGTAAAATTTTAATTCAAGCTGAATTAGTACAGATTTTTAACTGCGGTCTAATAATACCTAGAGTAGAAATGTAATTGATATAATACAATAAAAAATACAAATAAAAATTTTAATCCTGAAGAACGCTGTCTGGAAATAAAAACATGCATGCAACGAACAAGCATACAACTAAATAATTCGATAGAACAGAAACAATAGAGGCACGAACAATACGTCATTGGAAAGAAATAAAAGAAAATCAATGACGTAGAAAAAAGTAAAATAAATCGAAACATATATTTATAAAGAAAATAATTTAACCCACAGATAGTGTTAGTAAGTATTGATTGATGTTTAACAATTCATATGTGAATGGTACGGCTCGTCTGGGTGACAAAGTTTTAAAACCAGTAAATATGATATTTAATAAGAAAAGTCTTCTCAAAGTGCTATATACCAGTAGAGCCATACACATAAAATATATATGTATATACTTACCAGCTTCAGGATTAACACGAGATTTCTCTTAAGTATCCAAATATCTAATGAATATTCCATCTATAACAATAGCTTCGTTTTTGTTTTTGCCTTCTTTTGTTTAGCAACCGTGCTGCCTCCAAATTTAATTATTATATTTTAGCACGTATGTCGTATATGTATCACTTTTTCACACGCTTTCACGTCCATTCTATTCTCTGATTTCGTGTAATACAATTATTTACGTTTATTGTGCAAATATTCCCATTTCGCATCCGGGTTTTGTATTCACATAGACAAAAGCAAATACATATTTGTTGTTTGAAACAAAATAAATAAATATAATTATACCCAGGACAAACAAAAAAAAAAACGGGAAACATGCCGCTGAACTTCTGATGGGTTTTTATTTCTGAATTAAAGATAATTTCTTCATATGCTACATAAATAAGGACGCTTATAGTAAATAAGCAGGTTATTGTTTATATATTGAATGTTTTTGCCTTTACTAATTGTCCTTAGATGAAATAGAAAACATTCTTTATTTTAACTACGGTGATACAAACTAGGTTGTTATAATATTTGTATGTTATAACTTTTTTTTAATCTTTTCTAATATTATTTGTAAATGCGTTGGAGGGTTTGTTCGTTTGTAACCCTTTTCGTCTTCACTACTCAACCGATCATAGCTGATGTGGAATAAGTTTAATTACTTTCTATATTTTTTTATTATACTAAATTTTCAAGTCTTTCTATACATTTGACACGTCTTCTGAGATAGTTTCGTGAATATTAAAACAATAATGTAATAATCAAACGTTATAAGTATAATATTGTATTCGTTCCGAAACAAATCGAGTCAAGAATGAAAATGTATTTGTAAAATAAATTCGGTCATTCTTTTGTTTAAAATTATGACGGAAATTTAGGAAGGATGGGTTTAATTTTCGACGTCCATTGTGATGTGTTCGTTTAACAATCCGCGTTATTGAATATTATTTATTTTATTAAAAATGTTATTCCTGTTGTTGTTTGTCCATCTGTCAGTATTTTTAACTGTTACAATATAAAAAATTAAAGCCGTTAACGTAAAATTTGTGACGAGAAAAATACAATTACTTAAATATATTTATTATCAATTAATTATTCAATGTTATACATAGGTTCATGAAATGTTGAAAATCAATTCCGTTTAGTTTGGAAATATATGCATTTAAGGTACATTATTTTAATTATATCTATGTGACCTTTACATTTCAGATAATCTATTTGAGCGCAAATATTATAACACAACTCTTTTACGATGGCATGTCCTATTTATATGGAAATCTCTCTTTTGAACATTCACGATAGTTTTTGGAGAGCTTTTTGATTTGACGAATGAGAAACATAAGGCAATATTATTGATCATACGTTTCTGATGGATTTAAGATTTATGTGTTATTTATATGTAAATTAAGCCAAGATGGCCCAGAATTCGTGAATCTAAACCGATTAACTTGATTTCAAACCCGGGCAAGCGCCACTGAATTTTCATGTGCTTAATTTGTGTTTATAATTCATTTCGTGCTTGGCGGTGAAGCAAAAGATCTTGACGAAACCTGCGTTTGCTTAAGATGTTTTTCTTGAGCTGAAGCTGGAGCAGCGTGGTGGAATAAGCTCTAAACCTTCTCCTGAAAAAAGGAGAGGAGGCCTTAGAACAGCAATGGGACATTCACAGGCTGTTACTTTAATTTATATGTAAAGTAAATCTCCCTTACATTTACTAAATATTATTCTTATTCAGACTATGATTGCTATGAATATCTATTGATTGTGAGAAACGCAATATTGTTACGATAAACCAATACCATTGAGAATATAATATATCGTATTCAATATTGAATGTGAAATAGAATATTAGGTACTTATTAGATATGTTCGTTCAAAACGTATAAATGATAAGTAAGAAGTTCTATTTATAGACGAAATAGTAATAATATTTGAAAGCAATAATCTGTGCGGAATTTAGATCAAGCAGATTCATATGATGTTTGTTTAGGGTTCAGTGAAATATGTTATGATTTTTTTGTGTCCGTGACTATGTCGAGAAAATACCTTAGAGGAAACAAAAAATCTTTTCTGAGACAAGGTAAATATTATGTTTTATTTTATCTTTTGTCGTATCAACTAAAGTTGTAGCTTTTTTTTAATTCATGCAATATTTAGAACGTTGTGTTGCTCATAAGGATTTGATTCAACGGCATTGGCATTTTTTTAAACTTTACAAAGATTAAAAAAAATCGTAAAAAATTCAAGCTTACAGCAACAAGTTTTTTTTAAATTTTATCTACACCTTCAAAAATATAGGGGATGATGACGTGCAGGGTTGAGGGGTGCCAGGTGATGCTTACCGTACTTAATATGCTATGAATCATCTCTATAAATATTTTTAGCCTTACAGACAGACCGTTACTCGGAGGGTTTAGTAGTTCTTGGTCTATTTGTCTCCAGATGGTAAACTTATTACTAAGAAAGATACATGACATCAATGTTATTTTAGATATTTATCTTAATAAAATTACGTTTAATTTAGCTTAACGATGATTTCACATGCGTTTGTTTGTTTTTATGTATTAAATACTATTACGATACGATTACCTTAACTTTCTGCCCTATGGTTCTACTTATACCATCAATTAATCTGCCTATTATAACTTGCTCTATCCGATATCGAGAATCGATATAAGCTGATGAAAGGTTTGTCTGATATGCGGAAATTCAGAGTTTAAATGAAATTAATAGAAAGTTTGGGAAACATTTGTGAAAATAATTGCTTTAGAGGATTATCATAAAATATTATTAATTTTTAAGTATTGTCGAATATAACACACAATTTGACTCCCCAAAGTTTCGACCGACTTCAACAGAAATAGATGAAACAATGTCGCAAAACCTAATAATAGCATTAAATTCTTAGGCAGATGAGGTTCCTCGTTGATAGTGCGCAAGTGTGTACTTTGATAGACGGATAGGATATCAAACCCGACATAACTAGAAAGAGTTCAGCTGCATTTACGTGCAATTCCGAGGCACGGGAGTGTAAACATTGCCATTTTCCAAACTCCGTGATACTGAGAATTTCTCCATAACAAAATCCAACAAATATTTCCAATAATCCAATCCAGGCTCACTCATTTGAATAGGACCTCAGGATCTCTAGCCTTGTGAATAGTTTATGTTATATTTGATATAGTTTGAATATTCTATCTGAAAACACTAAAATTGTAACTAAGAATGGTATGAAACAAAGTGTGTTAAATAAGCCAAACAAAGCATCCGCTCAGATATGAACACCGACTGCAAAAGTAACCGATCATGTATTGTGTTGAATTAAATATTATTTGTAAGCATAAGTTGACAATTTTTATGACTTTTTTTTCATAAAATTGCTTATATTCAAAGTTATCAAAGAAAATATTACTCTTTTCTGAATAGAAATATTATTTCAGCTATTCAAAGTCCAATTTAACATCGACGCAAAATAAAGTGTTGAGAGTATCAAAGGCCTTACTTATGATTTATTGTAAATACTATGGAATATTGTATATTTTAGGTCAGATCTTTTGTTTGAGTACGCAATGAATAGTGAAATAACGCCTCTTATATATATTGTTTCAAACACTATATCAAAGAGCATAAATGAGGTTATAAAGTCGACGGTTGAAATATTTACAACCAGAAAAGATAGGCTTTATTTGTTACAATAAAACAAAATTTCAACGGACAAGTTAATCCACAAATATATAAGGAAACTGCCAATGACTGAGCTTTGAAATTTAATTTGAATAATATTTTGCATCCAAATATTTTTTTACATCTTATATATTTAAATAATGTCACAATTAATATCAACCAAAAGAAAGTAATAATTATTTGAATAGTAACTCAGTTGCTCCCAATTAGTTTAAAACTAATGGGACCATGAATATAACCGAACACTACGCATTTTAATCTGTATTCATATTTCGCATAAAGATTATTTTCTATTATTATTATTTTCCGCTTAAGGTTAGTTAAATTATTATTTTATAATCAGTTAATGCAAAGTTAACAAAGTGACAACAACATTATGAAATAATATGTACATATATCCGCAATAGTACAGATCATTTTGATAGAATTAGCGACAATTATTGTAAGAAAACGATAAGAAACGTATAACACTAAGTGCCGATGCCGCAAAGCAAATACAGGATGTATTGACTTCAGGGGCAAAGTTTCGATTTCCCCACATAAGTTTATAAGAGCTAATTTGAAAAAAGAATATTTTATCATTTTTTTTATTTCATCCTTTAATTCGAAAAATTGTGAAAAACCTAATTGATTTGCTGAATATTGTTCAAGCCAAGCCTGCTTTAATATAATAGTCTCCGCAAGTTCTAGTACTTTCTTCATTCTTCAATAGCATCGGTTAAGAGCCTGGAAAACAGATATACCTTAACAGAAATCTGCTTTGTCCCCATGAATGTAATTATATTTTCACCATCATCATGGTTTTATATCTCTAAATTAAATGATATTTTTTTGCTAAAGATTTATCTTCGACTTTTATAAAAAAAAATTATTTTGATTTTGTTTATCACAACTTTTACTTTTATTTAAATTTAGCGCAGTTTTGTGAGTATCCATTTCAAAAAGGCCGACCATTTCTATAGGCATTTAAAACGACGTCTTTTGATCTTGATTGATGTTACTTAGACGCCATTTTGCGAAACATTGCTTTCACGTTTCTTTCTTTTGTGTCTTTTCAAAAAGTCTTAATATTTTTGTGAATGAATGAATGAAAGTTTGTGGCAGCAATAAGGGTGACATTTCAAGTACGATTTTTTTGGTGCATGTAACATTCTATTTGTAACGATTGACTTTTATGCGTTAGATAGAAAAATAAACTTTATATACATATTCAGTTCTCAAAAACATACGAAAAGTTAATTCGATTTTTTATTTCGTTTCGATGTTACTTTACATTATTTTACAAACAGTACATATTAGATAGTATACATGAAGGAAGCCGAAAAAATCTTTCGAAAGTGTTTAGTAAGTAAAGACGTCGGTCCTTCAACAAATTTTCCAAACGTGTGAGATTGCCGCTCGGGTTACGATTGTGAGGGAAAAGTGCACCTGTGAAAATTTTAAGATGTATATCCACAATATAGATATATATATATATATATATATCTATATTGTGGATATATATATATATTTACATCCTGGAACACATTTGGCGTCATGCACGTTGTGCAACGTTACGACGTCCCCTAGTTCTGATATTTTTTTTTATAATGTTGAAGTGAATATTGCTAAGTTTTTCGATTTCCCACCCGGTGATATATTTTTTATTCCTATAACTTTATTTTCCGCGATATTCTTCTTGCAGTCGGGGCCAAGCATTTTCGAACCCCGAAGCATTTTGATGAAGATTTGCCTTCCGGAGTATATTGTCTTAAATTACCTACTGAGCCGACTTTTCACTTCCAGTTCATGGTCATGCGTAAATGCGGCGTTGCCAAAATTGTAATGTAAGAAAGAGATAAAATGACAGCTTTTTTCTCTTTCTTACAATTGTTAATAGAATTATACTTAAACTAATTTTCGTCCGCAGTGAATGACATAAGACAGAGGATACCTAACAATACTTTCCTATTGTTAAAAAAAATTCAAATTTTTTTTTTTATAATTTTATTAGTGGTGATTTTTGATATTGTTTACTTTTAACCTAAGACTTAATATTAGGTTACTGTACAAATTATAAATGAACATATAGTATAAAGCATAATATTATGTACTATATAAAATTCTTTTTTCATTTGTTATATAAGCATATTACAAATGAAAAAGCCTGCCTTGTTGGTCGAGTGGCTAGATATAAGGCCGCAGACCCTGGTGGTCCTGGGTTCAATTCCCAGGTCAGGCCAATAAATGATTATTGGGTTTTTCTGTCAGAAAATTCTCATTAGCAGCCCGGAGTCTGGAAGTTGGAAATGTTGTACACATTACTCCCGTGCCTCGGAAAGCACGTTAAGCCGTTGGTCCTGCGCCTGAACTCTTTCCGGTCTTGTCGTATTGCCGAGCCATCGGATTATGAGAGCTAAAGAAAAGAGAGTGCACCTGTGTTTGCGCACACTTGTGCACTGTCATATCTCCTGGCTAATCTCTTGAGATTGGCCGCCGTGGCCAAAATCGGTCTGGAGGAACCCCCCCCCCCCCCAATATAAGCATATTATTATTAAATAATTGTTCAATTTTGGTTTAATGTTAATTTTAAACGAACTATACACTATGTCCTAATATGACTAACAATTTTGCTTAAGAATATGTATCTTTTATTTTGAATTAATTGTGTTATTGTTGTTATTTAAATTGTATACGAATTTGCTGTTTCTTTTGCTAAAACTAGGTAACAGAAAGTGTTGTTGAGAATTATCATTTTAAAAATAAAAAAGGTCAATAATTACATTATTAACTGTTACAGTGTTATATTTAATACTAGCTGCCCGTCCCGACTTCGTACAGGTAAAATAAGAATTTTATCCCGTGCATTTTTTAATCAATAAGTTATAAACATTCACCAATCGATGTATTCGCCCATATAACAGTACAATGTATGTGTGTTCAGTACAGGGCATATAATAATTCTACTTCTTACTAATATAGTAAACACAAAACTTTGTATCGATGTATTGACGTTTGTTACTATTTCACGCAAAAGTACTGAATGGATTTTAAAGAAACTGAATTATTATTAAGAAAAAAATAACAAATAGGGTATAATTTATAAAGCTATTGAGTAAATTGACCAAAAAATAACATGGCATGCCTGCAAAAACCGTAAGAGGTACACGAAAATAATGTATGGTGGAAATATATCTCTTAAATCGTTCTACAAAAAAAACACGACGGCATAATATTATTTCTATCTTTAATATGTACGCCATTATCGCTTAAATTGTGAATCTAAAATACAATCAAATTTTATATTATTTTCCGAAATGAAAATTTTGTATAATTAAATTGATTCACGTCAACAAAATAATAAAATAAATAAACAAATAATTTTATCACTTCCAATATTTAGTGGGACGCGGGGCGCGCAGGCGGTTGCATCGCGCGTTAGTATGCCCGCTTGAACTTTTTTAGTGCATGATAGTTTTAACATTACGATAACTCCTCAAATATTAATTTAAATTGGGTAGTGAAAAGGGCAATTATAACATACATGAAATGCTTAAAGTAAATAACGTATTTAATTTGATAAGGATTAACATCATATCCGTTTTTAAAGCTTTCCAATTACCACATTATTATGTCACCATTTTTTAAACATTAAAGTGTGTATAGTTAGCTATCCTTAAATGATAGACATATGCCATCACGGACTTTTCTGTATATTTATGAAAGGGGAACAATTTCACCATACATTATTTTGTTATAATGAAATTTTGTACTATACCTACTCGTTTATTTATATATTAACACATCTATATTTTCACAATATTATACAAATAGTCAATATCCAAAAAATATGGACACATTTCAAAATTAAAATGCCAGATATTTTCGCACGCCAGCTAGTTATTATCATACCGCATTGGGCGTAAATCCATCAGGAATTCATATTTTTATATATCCTATTAACTAATATAAATGTCAAAGTGACAATAGCAAAGTATTGTTAAAAACCATATTAAGTATGTCCTTTTATGAACTATTATGATCGATTACTATGATGATCGAATGAGTTTCTAAGATGTAAGCGTAACAAATATAGAAGCTTCACTTTGACATTTATATTAGTTAATAGGATATATAAAAATATGAATTGTATAGTTCGTTTAAAATTAACATTAAACCAAAATTGAACAATTATTTAATAATAATATGCTTATATTGGGGGGGGGTTCCTCCAGACCGATTTTGGCCACGGCGGCCAATCTCAAGAGATTAGCCAGGAGATATTACAGTGCACAATTGCTGTCTTTTCTTTAGCTCTCATAATCCGATGGCTCGGCAATACGACAAGACCGGAAAGAGTTCAGGCGCAGGACCAACGGCTTAACGTGCTTTCCGAGGCACGGGAGTAATGTGTACAACATTTCCAACTTCCAGACTCCGGGCTGCTAATGAGAATTTTCTGACAGAAAAACCCAATAATCATTTATTGGCACGACCTGGGAATTGAACCCAGGACCACCAGGGTCTGCGGCCTTATATCTAGCTACTAGACCAACAAGGCAGGCTTTTTCATTTGTAATATGCTTATATAACAAATGAAAAAAGAATTTTATATAGTACATAATATTGTGCTTTATACTATATGTTCATTTATAATTTGTACAGTAACCTAATATTAAGTCTTAGGTTAAAAGTAAACAATATCAAAAATCACCACTAATAAAATTATAAAAAAAAAATTTGAAAAATTTTGCTATCAATTATGAAGAAAATTTGCTAAAAAAATGAAGGTCTATGGTCAATTGTATCCAATATTTTATTTGTTTCGTAAACAGTAAGTTTAAGGGTTTAAGATAAATTGATTTTGATTTTTAAAATTTCATTAATAACAGTGTACCAAACAAAAATCAAGCTTATTTAGAGATACAAATTATTTCAAGCTGACTGGTACTTTCTGTCAAACTGTAAATATTTTGAATAAAAACATTAATCTTTAACCAGTCTTTATTTTGAAAACGTGTAGGGTTTTTTTAGCAATGTAAGTGACAATGAGGTTTGCAAGAGAAGGAGATTCAAAAGTTGCGTGTGTATTTCTAATTGGCGTTCTAATTTGTATTTTTAATTGATTCCTTAAAACAATAAATATTATATTAAAAAATATTCTATAAAAGTTTAATGGTCAAGCCTTCTAATGGAAAGTCCAAGTTAGTAGTAGGAAAGTAAAAGATTAGATTTATGACAGCGATCAGCATTTTTTTATAGTATAGGATTATATGGCATATGGCATGGATAGGCAGACGAGCATATGGGCCACCTGATGGTAATTCACCAACGCCCATAGACAGTGGCATAGTAGATTTACTTTAAAAAGAACATCACCAATGTGCCAGTGCCGCCAACCATGGGAACTAAGATGTTATGTCCCTTCCGCCTGTAATTACACTGGCTCACTCACCCTTCAATCCGGAATATAACAATACCAAGTACTACTGTTTTGCGGTAGAATATCTGATGAATGGGTGGTACCTACCCAGACGATCTTGCACACAGCACTACCAGCGAGTAAAAGTGGTAAATATAAGAGCTACGTACTGTTTTAATTTTACAAATTTTAACTTTAAAGTAAACAAAAATATAAGGTGCATCGATAGGAAGATCAAAAAGAGCTTAACGTTTTTTGAAAATAACATTGATATTTTTAATACCTTAACTACTTAAAAAAATATACCAAATATTTATAACACATATAGGTAAATAGGTACCTACTTACTTATGGTAACCTTGTGGTAAAACTAATATGGAAAAAAATCTCGTCCGACTATCTAGTCTATAAATAAAAAGGAAACTTTTTAATAATAAATTATTATATAAATATATATCCTAGAAACAATGCTGCGTCCTTATATACGGACGCAGCATTGTTTCTAGTGGATATTTTGTTATAAAAAAGTGTTTTTTGAAGATTTTTCGATTTTTTAAATATTTTTGCTAATGAAAAAAATCTCGTCCACCCATCTAGTCTATAAATAAAAAAAAATTTTAGTAACGAATTATTATAAAATATACTACAACCAACGCTGCGTCCTTATATACGGACGCAGCATTGTTTCTAGTACGTTTGTATAGTATTCAAATTATTGTTATTCAAATTATTGTTATTTTTATCCATTGTTGTATAATTTTTAATTTGTAATATGAATTTCCAATTTTAGGTTTTTGTTGTATTATTATTTTGTTTTGTAATTTAAATATTTTTCATTTTTTTTAAATTTATTAATGTGTGCTTTTTTTGCTCTCTAATGTAGTGATTATATTTGGAAACTTGATCGGTGTATGTATGTGTTATATTTGTTAATTGTATGTTTCAATTTTACTGTTTGTTTCCTCTTTAAATAAATAAATAAATAAACATATATTCCAGGAATGTGGTGTCAGTTTTACAATAAACGCTGAATCAATATCGAATCCCCACTAAACCACTAGTAGTAGTAGTCTAATTTTAAAATGTTCTTACTACGAAGACTTCGGGAACTCATTTTTGACAAAATATTCAATATTAAATATGTAGTACTTCTTAATTTTAATTTTCGTTGTAGTAAAACTGAGTTCCGGTCGCCGGTTATTACACAAAACGTACGTTACAAATAGCAGTATTAATTATAATGATTTTAAGAAGATAAGTAAACCGAACGAATAATGTAGCGAGTTGGCAACGTCGCAACTCAAGGTCGTTGGAAGCCAATAAAGCGGACGTGTCGTTATTGTTAAGAAAAATATTCGCGGCATTAATATACGCGCTGCAGGAGCGCCACACCTCGGCCGTGAAATCTTCCGGAACTTTTGATTATATTTTTTCAATCTTTTTACCAACATTTTTAAGTCCACACATTTTTATTCTACGGATAGCTAGGATCATAAGGACGTATGTGCTAACGTTCGTAAAAGTGGCGTCCGGTATGCGGACGTCAAAAGCAGGTGGACGTCACTTTAAATGCAAATTTTTCTTCAGCGGTTGCCACTTTGTTTGGAGGATATATATATATATATATATATATATATATATATATATCTATATTGTATATATATATATAATATACGTCTTAAAATGTATAAAGTGTACAAGTGATGTTTAGTATGTGATGTAAGTTTCCCATTAATAAAGAAAGTCAATGATATGTTACAAATCAGTAACATTCACTGCTATGCGGATGACAGCACTGTAGACGTTCTTTACACCGGCCGTAGCAATATTTCTCGGGAACAGGTCGATGAGTGTCGGAACAAACTTGTGTCTGAAGTTGAGACCTTGTTAACCAAAGTCTCAGACTGGGGCCGACTAAACTTAGTCCAATTCAACCCCAATAATACACAAGTTTGCGCGTTAACCGCTAAAAAATCTCCTTTTGTCATATCCCCTCATTTTGAGAATACTCCCCTCTCTGCCACAGCCAGTATCGGGATACTTGGCGTCGAGATTTCGAACATTGTTCAGTTCCGCGGTCAATTGGAAGTTAAAGCTAAATAGGCTTAAAAAGCTTGGAGTGCTCAACAAGGCGAGACAGTACTTCACGTCGGCCCATCGCCTACAACTTTACAAGGCGCAAATTCGGCCCCACATGGAGTACTGCTCTCACCTCTGGGCGGAAGCTCCCCAGTACCAGCTTCTTCCTTTCAACCGTATTCAACGTAGAGCAGTTCGAATTGTCGACGATCAGGCTATTACTGATCGGCTTGATCCT
This sequence comes from Nymphalis c-album, assembly GCA_963151315.1. Classification (NCBI taxonomy): domain Eukaryota; kingdom Metazoa; phylum Arthropoda; class Insecta; order Lepidoptera; family Nymphalidae; genus Nymphalis; species Nymphalis c-album. Next base: position 7,812,247 of record OY720601.1, read on the forward strand.
TTGGATTTGCGTAGAGATGTAGGGTCTCTCTGCATCCTCTACCACATATATCACGGGGAGTGTTCTGAGGAGTTGTTTGGTTTAGTCCCGGCAGCTGAATTTCACCACCGGACATCGCGCCTCGATGTCTGGAAATCCACAACAGTGCGTTTCTTAAGGCATTTCTTGCCTCGCACAATCACTCTGTGGAACCAGCTTTCGCCGGCGACTTTTCCGAACCGATATGACTTAAGAACCTTCAAGAAGAGAGCGTACTCCTTCCTAAAAGGCCGGCAACGCATCTGCATGTCCTCGGATGTTGCAGATGTCCATGGGCGGTGGTAGTCACTTTCCATCAGGTGAGCCCCCTGCTCGTTTGCCCATTCTATTTTGATGTTTCACTACCGACGCAACCACGCCTGTTTCAATTTATTTATCATTGATCTAATTTTGTTCGTATTACTTCGTGTCAAATTTAATTCATAATATAAAAAATCGAATCCCATTAAGTGTAAGCGTCTACTCCAATCACAAGACGGTATGAAAAATCGAATGAGGTCAAGCTGAAATCAGAACGCGTAAACACAATACATCCTTACTGTGTATTGTTTCTCATATTTATTGTTCTCATTGTGTTTGTGTTGAAGTTATACCGATTGATGAGAGTAATATATATATTTCATAAAATAGGTAATCGGACTGGCAAATGGGCCACCGGATATTAAATTGTCACCACTTAGACTTTGACACAGCCAACATTGCGCCATTGCGCCACCAACATTGGGAGCTAAGATGTAATGTATATTCTCACTCACTATAATGTATATTTTGTCGTAGTACAAGCTTTTTTCCCCAAAAATTATCTGTTAAGTAAAGGGACAAAACTTTAGCAACTCCGTAAAAACTATAATTTACTTATGAAAAAAAGCGATTTTTATATTTCGAAGTCCTTTAGGAAATGATTTTTTATAAATAATGAACTAGAATCAATGATTATAAATTATGAAGTATGAAAGGGGCTGGTTTATTTTTTGCCACTAGAATCATGAAGAATTATAGATATCTTTCAATAAAACTTAAATGTATCTTTATGAAAATGATGTTAGAATATCTGTTTGTAATCAATAGACCTCCACACCGTTTGACACGTTCATAATGAAGATTGGCAGATATTTAATTTAGTTTTAGAGAAGTCGTATATCGGTGACTGCTTAGTTGGTTTATTGGCTCTGGAACCTGAGGTTCTGTTTTCAAACCCCAGGTCGGGCCGATATAAACTTATTAAGTTTTTCTGTCGAAGATTCTCTGTAGCAGCCCGGGGTCTGGGCCACGGAATAGAGGGTGCATCCGTGTCTGTGCATTTGGCCAATCTCTCATGAGATTGGCTGCCGTAACAAAAATCGGTTAGGCGGACATCAAAAAACCATTTACGCAATATTACAATCGGTATATATTTTTGCACAGAGAATATTTTACCGGAAGTCCTATCGGATAAATAGATTTAAAAGTAAAAATTAACAGACATCAAAACGCCGAGAATTAGCTACTATATAAATTGTATCTGTGTATTATTGTACATATATTATTATTTGTTTGCCTTACTGACATTTTATTATCAAGAAAACTTGAAGTTTCTTGTTTATTCAAGTTTAAGTAAGCCTTCTGTTTCTTCAAGACTTTTTGATTATATATAGGTATTATATACCTAAGGTAAGTGGTATTTATTACTGAAGTGAAGGGAACTTATTAATTTTAATAAGAATGGAAACAGTGTTACAAAACATATTTCATTCTTATTTCTAGAATTGCTGCTTGGTACTAAATTACGGCTAGGAGAATTAGGTACATAAAACTTATTCTATACTTCCGTTGTTATTTCATACAAATTAACAATTAATCTTTGCAAAATAAAGCCCGGTGATAAATTCAAAAGTTTCCGAGGTAATAAATATTTTAGTATAAAGACACGTTTTATTTAATAAATTTTATTTAACAAATTAATTTTACATAAAAAATCTTTATATTCAAAATTAAATCTGATTTAATTATCCCTAAATTTCCTAATGTATTGATAATAAAAATTATTAACACCTTTTTGTTATATAATTTTTTTTTCACATTTTAAAACGGGGTAGTTAAACGAGGTGGCCAGAAGGGCAGAACGCGATAATTTTAACCGTAAGAGATTACATGTGATTATTGTTTGTTTATGATTCATCAAGAGATCGACGGCTGAGAAAATATTGTGTTGAACTCGCTCATTTATTATTTGTTACTTCATGTTTACAATAAACCCAAAATATTTGATTATTCAATTGATGATAAGGACATGTGTAGTTCAATTCACAATATATGGTAAAACGAATAGACTACAAAAATGTTTATTTATTTTTCAAAATATATGTTTAAGCGAGCGAAGGTCATTGACCGTTTAATATTGTAAAGCCAGAGCTTCCTATCAAATAAACGAGGAACTTCATTCAATTTGGTCTACCAATTGTTTGTTTAAATGTTTTACAATCACCATTCGACGAATTGCCATTTACGTATTTCTAAGCATTAAGGGACAGAGACTCCATTTCATTCATTTAATGTTATTTGATTTCATTTGTTTGTAATTAAATTCTTATAATTTATTTATATTATTAGTATGTTTTTAGTAAGAAGTCAAATTAATATACTAAAAATTGTAACAGTAACAGCCTGTGAATGGCCCACTGCTGGACTAAGGCCTCTTCTCCTCTTTTGAGAAGAAGGTTTGGAGCCTATTCCACCACGCTGCTCCAATGCGGGTTGGTGGAATACACACGTGACAGAATTTCGGTGAAACATGGTACATGCGGGTTTCCTCGCGACCTTCACCGTCAACCACAAATTAAGCACATGGAATTCAATGGTGCTTGCCCGGGTTTGAATCCACGATCATCGGTTAAGATTCACGCGTTCTTACCACTGGGCTATCTCGTCTAAATAATCGCGTTTAACTGCCTTCATAATTAATTCAAAAAGTAAATTAATGATTAACAAAATTTACTTATTGTTGTTGTGATTTAACTTTAATTCGCTGAAAAGTCTTATTGATTTTAGATTACATGATTGATTCAACTAATTGATTGACTGATATACTAAATATTATTGTTGTTTTTTTAAATATAATCATAATCGAATCTAAGTATGTTTTACTTTCTGCCGTACCTACAATATTTACTTGAGAAATGCCGATTAAAAATATTCCGCCCGGAATATAAAATGGGAGTAATTTCACCGTTCCGGGTTATTTAACAAGAGACCATTTATTATCTAAACAAATTCAATCGCGGTAGATTTTTTTATGTTTTTATTAGCTATTTCGCTTGTCGGATAAGCAAATGATTTTTTTGTTTCAATATCTCAGTTTAACGAATATTACTTGGTGGTAGGGCTTAGTGTAACACTTGGTGGTAGGGCTTAGTGCAAGCTCGTCTGGGTAGGTACCACCCACTCATCAGATATTTTACCGCAAAACAGCAGTACTTGCTATTGTTGTGTTCCGGTTTGAAGGGTGAGTGAGCCAGTGTAATTACAGACACAAGGGACATAACATCTTAGTTCCCAAGGTTGGTGGCGCATTGGCGATGTAAGCGATGGTTAACATATCTTACGATGCCAATGTCTATGGGCGTTGGTGGCCCATATGCTTGTCCACCTTCCTATGCAACAAAAAAACAAAAGTATTAGAAAGGAGGAGGAAAAAAGAGTCACAAAGTTCTCAATTCGTCTTACACGAGTAAGTAAACTGCAAATAATTATTTGACGTAGATTAGAAAGCCGAACATTTTGTTCTGGTTTTATGTGAAGCGATCGGAAGTGCCGCAAACCGCTATAATGACTTTAGATATTGTTGTTTGTATAAGGCTCGTTATTAATGGAATTTAGATTTGAGTTAAATGTCCGTAGAGATGAATGAAATTAAACACAGTTGAACAAAATAATTTAAATTCTTAGATATCAATTTAGTTCTTTAGTAAAACATCAACAAAAAAATATAACTGATACTATAAAAAAAAATGTAACTATAATACTCGTTACTACGTATTAAACTTATAAAATACTGAACGGATTTTCTCATAATTTTTCAATATATTTGAATTCCACCTAAGCAATAGCTACAACATAAGTTCGTTATACTAATTTTAGGATACGTGTGTTTCATGAGAATGGTTTATGTGTATAAAACTTTAAAGTTTTGTTAATTTAATGATGGTTGTTAAGATGTCAGAAAAAAGCATGCTTAGAGTTATCAATTACAATATAAAAGTTTTATGTAGATCCTTATTCTTCTCGTGCGGAGACGGGACGGGTAGCTAGGTAATTATAAAAAAAGTATTTAATGCTTGGGGTTCATAACCGACAATGTCTTTTATAATTTCCTCTGAGTTCATTGTATTCTGATCGGTACCAGAGATAGGTCACGTTATAAACAACTCAATTTTCTCAATTTAAGTAGCTGTGAATAATTTTCCGAAAATGATTTATAGAATCATATTTTTTGCTCGAACGATCCTTAAGATCGACTTTTTGAGAAATAATTGCAAGTGTGCACATGCTTTATTTTAATGGTATAATATAGTAAATGGGAATCTGTGCGTGTTCCCTTTTTACGCAGCAACGGAGTAACTTGTCGGGTTGACGTGATACATTGTGAGCCGGAGAGTGACATATAGTTTTTTATTAGATTATAGCGATAAAATATATTTACATAGGCTCTTAGTGGATGGAGTCTTCATGAACACCCTCGGGGACACAATAATGGCGATAACGATCACCGCTGCGACAACGGCCTTGCTTATCTGTGATATTCATTTCCATATTATCGACCGTAATAGCTTATTGAAATTGAAATAAAGCCATCTAAATTTAATCAAAAATATTACTTGTAGATAAAAATTGGGTGACTTATTCAGGTACCTGGTGAGACGCTCCTATTTTCAATAACATTGTATTTTCTTTTATTATATTGTTCGCGACTGAGAATGAAATTTTAAAAATAGAATAAGCTCTAATTTTAAAATTTAATATTTATAACTAATTTATATATAACTATACCCTGTTCAAGTTAGCTTGATATTTTTGACAGATATAAATTTTTCTGATAGACATAACTTTGCAATGACGAACATATTATTTTCTTAATTTAATTGTAAAAATATTAAAAAAATACATATAACACAAAAGTCCCTAAAGATTCAAGCTTTGTCCGAATATTTTAAGACATTTAATTGCATCAAAGTAAAATTTAATTAGGAACACTGAAAATAATAGACGCTTGTACAATGTTACATCGGTCGGAAGGGTGGGACACGAATAACAGGCAGTAACTGTTACAAATATCGATTACAAAAAATCATTACTAAAGATTATTGTTACAAGAACGTCGGGAACACTCGAGGTCAGTAGTGTGGAGTAAAGTCAAGAGGAAAGAAAAGGTTAAAGGGAGAAGTTAAGAGGAAGTATTTTAAAACGTTATTTTTTGGGCTACTAGATATTTTAGGGAGATCTGTTTCCCATCACTAGCCCGTCTGTCAAAAAGATCAAGCTTAGTTGTACAGGGTATAGAAAATACTATTTTTTCACAGCATTGTTACGAACGTGTGTTCACTTCCCTATATTTTCCCGTATAGACTCATCTTCATAAAAAATAAACGTGAGTAATCTACGGTAGACATATTCATATACCATAACAACATTTTATATTCAAATTACGCAAATATGAAACGGAAGTTGCGGTATTTCTAAACGAGTTGTTCTTATTTACATATATTTTTTTACGAGAACCATTTTATATAGGTATGCAATACGCGCCAAATATGAGTGTCTTTTTTTTTTAGAAAATAATTGGTTATGGTGAAGGTTTCTATTTCTATAATGATGTGATTATATAAATAAATCGTTGTGTGTATAACTATGTACATTATATTTTCAAGCGTTGTGTTAGATGGGAAACATTAATTAATTAAATTTGGTCGACAGACAATAATTACGAAATATCCTCACGCTTTTGATCAATTATCATATTATAACTAAAATATATGTGCCATGTTCTTCAAAATAATTTTTAACATATATGAAACGATAAATAAATAAATAAATACAATCTTTTTGCGCGTCGCGCATGTTACCGCGGCTCACGTGGGTAAGTTTTGCTAGATGTAGGTTACACACCTAGCTTTTAAGAGATAAAGTTATTATTTTTGTAATGGAAGTATCAGATATGAGGTTTAATATTGCCAAGACGAAGACTGGAAGCGCAGCTCACCTACCTTTTCTGGAAGCGAGTCGCCGTATTTTTGTACCATTATATATTCGATCTGAAGAGTTAGAAAATCATTTGGACTTTCATTCTTTCGCTTGGTTTAAGATATAAAGGCAATAAAGTACTTATAAAACACGTCAAGCTTCAAATGTGTAGCTATATATGCTTTATAAATTATTAATATCACTCATCATCATCATTCATTGACTTATGATCATCAAAATTGTTAGGGTCCTTCTTGAATTCATAGGAAGCTGAAATATGGTACACACAAATTTAAACCATATAGACAACATAATATAAATGATGAAATTTTACGTTGCTTCCCTTAAAACAGAGGGATGAAAGTTTATATGGAACCTTCAAGCTAGTAAAAATGTATTTGTCAGAGTGACGTAGACATTCCTATGGGTGTTATGAACAGAAACTAATTCACTTCATCATCATTATCAACCCTTTCTCGTCCACTGTTGGACATAGGTCTCTCCAATGGCACGCCACTGAGCTCGATCTTCAGCTCTCGATTTCCAACCGCTGCCAGCCACTGTGCGTATATCATCACTCAACCTAGCCGGAGGGCGTCCTACGCTACGTTTGCCAATTCACTTACTATGCGTTAATTTTGAGCCAATATGTTCTGAGTAACGAAACGGCCAAGCCACACATTTTGAATAAGGTGTAAAGTTTATAGAGAAGTTGAATGTGAGTTAGAGAGTGTTAGGTTAGGGTGTGTAGAGAACACGGTTGAATGCGCAAGCGATCCCGTGGCGCTCCCCTTAAGACGGGTAGGGTACCGCTGGTTTTTTAGTGGGTATTCCGATGTCCGGGGTGCACTCGGTGCCCTGGACATACGGTGAGTCCCAAATATCCCCCCACTGTTCCCGTGGGGGAAAGGCGTCATGCGTTTTTCCAGCGTTAAAAAAAGGGTGTGTGGAGTTAGTAGCTTGACTCTCCATAAAATCTGATATATTTTTTACAGTGCAAGCAATATAAACTCGTCTTGGCTACACTTTACATGAAAATGTTATGTATGTAATCCCACCAGGATTTAATTATTTATTAAATAGTTAGTGGTATATATTTATTTACGGTAATTTATTTTATAGACCACTTCGATTCTCCTATAATATTCAAGAAGGTATAAATTATGTATTAGGCACGTCTTTGATAAGGACGTAATTAAAACTCATTCATTAAAAAGGAAGGTGGGCTCTTAATTACATTGAAATTTAAAATAAAAAATGAAAAGAAAAAGGTTTTTTAAGCAAAATTTTATTGAATCTCATTAATATTTCTGGCGTGTAATTTTATTGACGGTAGGTATTTGAAAAAGTACTTTATCATAGTTTAACTTTAATCACATGGTTTAATCATGAGAGTTAATAATTTCAAAAATATTTAATGAAAGAATATATAATACTATAAAAAACAGGTATAATTACATTTTAAATTACAATTATGAATAACAAAATATTCTATTAAAATTAAAGAGTTAAATAAAAATATTACATTCGATTTGCTAATAGCTCTACTATATTATACTCCTCAAACAGATCTTGATTAATATATCTTTATTTATATAAATACACTATTCAGCTAACTACTTATATCTACTATAATTTTGCTTCCCAAAGTTCCGATAACAACTTCGCCAATATTCGAAACGCTATTTTCTCGCCAATCTATTGTGATCGATCAATTATTATTATTATAACTTGATATTGCGTTAATTAAATGTCAGTTATTTATTTGTTTCAATATAAATCCTTAAATGTCGTCATCGGGAAACGGAAAAGTCACATGGAATTAGTACGCATTTTTATATAGATTGTATTTCCTATAAACGAATTTGTCAATCAATATGTAACCTCTAAAGGCCCTCTTGTTTATTTCTTTTGAAGCACACTAAATGGACCATCTGATGGTGAGCAATCATCTTTCCCATATTCTATATCGGGATTGAACTTTTCTCATATTGTCCGTCAACCGTAATAGCTAAGATGTTTCTATTCCCGGTAATTTTACCAATCATCCGTTAGTACCGGGAAATAGCAAAACGAATCATTGCTCACTCGATCGTTTCGCATGACGTAAAAAAAAGGATAACTTATAATTATCGAGTACATTTTTACAGGAACATACACTAACATCTGAATGATAAGAAACGGTCTTCTTTAATCTTTTTTAACCACAATTCCTACAACCCTTAAGAGTAAACGTTAAACTGTAATGCTTCGGACGCTCAATATTTAATATTTTATATTTGACTGCCTCGTTGGTCTAGTGGCTTGATATAAGGCCGCAGACTCGGTGGTCCTGGGTTCAATTCCCAGGTCGGGCCAATAAATAGTTATTGAGGTTTTCTGTGAGAAAATTCTCAGTAGCAGCCTGGAGTCTGGAAGTTGGAAGTGTGTACACTCCCGTTCCTCGGAAAGCACGTTAAGCCGTTGGTCCTGCGCCTGAACTCTTTCCGGTCGTGTCGGATTGTGCAAGCTCGTCTGGGTAGTTACCACTCACTCATCAGATATCCTGCCGCAAAACTGCAGTACTTTATATTATTGTTTCCCGTTTACCCTTAACGGAACATAACATTACTAAGAACTGCTGTTTTGCGGTAAATGATCTGATGATTTTGGGCGGTACTTACCCAGACGAGTTTGAACCAAGTCTGAAATAATTAATGCAATAAGGGCAAGCAGTTCATGAAAATGTTTATATAGATAATCTCCTTTGGGAAAATAAAATAGTGTTTGTAGACACATGAATACACGCTAGTGTCTAGTACACACTCACATATTCACGTGCGATAACATAAATATACAATTTACAGCACGCACACACAAACATTCTTGTACGACAATTTATTGTTTCAAATTTCTAGAAAAATAACATCGCAATTCTATTTTAATTATTTATATTTAGTCGTGATTCAGGTGGCCCTTTTTTCTGTCACGATATAAGTTATGTTCAGTCACGTAGGCCTTAGATGAATAAGAAATATTATCCGCTAACAATTTACAGGGAAGGCGAATATTCTTCAACTTATAAAATATTCGAGTAATTTTTTTTGGTAATTTATTATAGAAAATTAAAATTACGATAAATATGATCGAATGAGTCAATTATTTATAAACATATTTCTTTATGAAGTGTAACATATTACAGGATATCAGGATAATAGTCTAAGGCGATTTCGTCAAGAAAACCTTGATAAAATAAAAATAAAAAAAAATAAGCAAAATAACATAGAATGCCTGTTAAATGATAACAGAATTAATATAATGTATTATTTATAATGTTTATTACAAAGAAAAATGAATGACATGCTTTGCACTATAGTAAAAAAAATATATTGTTACACGATGCATGCGTCATGTACGAACATGAATTGTGTTCAATATGACATACATCATTCATAAATTACTAATAATGAAGACCGAATATGAATAAGGAAAGATAAACGTACTTCCAAATATTAAAATAAATTTTGTTTTGTTTTTTCAATTGACGTTCTATATCTCAGTAAATATTAAGACTGGTGTAATAAACGTTTTCGTGCCCTCGCATTACCAATGCGGTATTGTTGCCACAAAATAAATACAAGTTCGGGAAACAACAGCGCGACAGTCGCAAATTGTTTCCACCTTAAATTACCCTTAAACTTTTTTAATAAAAACCTTAATGGCTTTGATAAAACAAAGGTTTCTAGCGTTCGCTTGTAAAAAATAAAAATAAGTATAAAGTAAAATTATGAACTGGGTAAGTACTTATTTATCAAATTTTCAGTCCAAGTATTCTTAAGCTTTATAAATCATAAAAAAACTTAAGCAATTAGCAAAACTTTGTAACGTATTAAGAAAATAAATGCTTTGTTTTATAAACATTGATTATCGCATGATTAATATATTTTAGAATTTTGCGAATGATTTGAATGTCGGATAGTAGGGTGAATTTATGGAGATGACATTATACGTTTGTTTTATAAAAAAAATAATGAAAAAGTTAATTTAACCATTCTACTATTTTACTACTTTAAATTTGTAATAAATTGTAAAAGTAATATTATGTAATAGCCTGGCCAACTGGTAGTCTTCTTTTCTTGATAACATATTCTCTTTCCAAAGCATTTAAATGTCATGAAATTCATAATTAATTAATTGTACCAATCCAGACATAACAGAGCCAATCACTTCGGGAGTTTCAATTCCATATATACGAATACATTAATTAATGAGTTTCTAAATCATATTATATTATACAATTAAGGCGTAAGGCAGTGTTATGTAATCAATCTTCGAACACAAACGACAGAGAGCGTTCTCGTTAGTTCGAACATGATTGAATCTACATGATGTGTATTTTGATAGCAATAATATCCCCATTAGTGGAATATGATAAAATTATGGGCCACAATAGATATTCTGTTTAAATTTAACATATTAGTTGAGTATTACTATCATACTCATTATATATGTTTATTTGTTCAATATTTTAGAAATATATACATTTTTTTATATTTTCTTTAACATACGAATATAAAAGCTAATGTACCATCTTATTATAGATTGTTTTAAGACACGATAAGATGAGGCATTACACGACACGGCACAACAGCTGTTTGTATATAAAACAGTTATTGATTGATTTTATTTTTCTCTTTCTTTAGTACAAACATAATTTGAAGACAATTTATAGGGCGTGTACTCCAGATTCGTGACGTTCAATCGACACATTGATTGGAATTTTTCCAAATGATGTGTTTACGGAATAAAATGTTATAAATCAAACAAAGGTAAACATTAAAACGAATTTCTTTCAAGGTAAGATGTGAAGCTTAAAATGTTTTTGTAAAAAGTATGCTTTAACGTTTTTAAAAAATAATTTTATTAAAAGGAACTATCGCAAGCTTCTAGTTAAACAATTATTTATATTAAAAGATCGTTTAAGCTTAAGCGATCTAACAAAGGAAGGATTGCCAGTAAATAAAAACTAACTTAAACATAGTTAACGTTATTAAGATAAGAAGTGTAAATATTTATCTTAAAAGTTTCTCTTTATTTTTTCTAGAATTTGATACTGTTACGGCCGAATACTGTAACGTCATTCAAATATGAAGTGGAACTTAATTATTTGAGACGCCGTTGATTTAAAATTTCGCATACTAAATTTGAAATGATTGGCATTCCAAATAATTAAATCCCACTTAATATTTGAATGATGTTTCAGTATTCGGCCATGAGTGTAATAGCTCTTTTCTTTGTATTTTTTAATTGGGTTATTCATAGCTACTGAAAAATATACTCTGTGTAAGCCAATATATAAATAAATAAACACTTTCCTTATGTTTTGATCGTTTAGCTTACCCTCATGTACATAGGATAGGTTAGGCTAGCTATCTTATTCTCCATTTGGTTTTTCGGTGATTGAATACAAATACATTAAACATAATTACATATTTATAATTTATCATATAAAAGTTGTGAAATTGAAATAAAGTTTGATTTATGATCACGTTTTTCTATTATACATAAGCTCGAAAGGCTTATTTTGACGGAACCGAACAAATGGTGTCCGGTGTATGAATTATTGTTTGATGCCGGGTAGTAAAATATTACGCGGAAAATTGGTAAAATAACTCCAAAAGAATATTATAGGTAAAGGTTTACACGTGTAAAACTCGTTATATTGAAGAAACGATATTTATTTTTTTATAAAATTGTTGGTCTTGATCGATCATTAGCACACAGACAAAACTACTGAGTTTATGAATTTCAAATTTGGAACATAGGTTTATTTTGTAATGTAAGCGTCATCGAAGAAAGATTTTTTGTAAATTTCAAATTTAAAATGAATGGGAGAGGTAACGCCGGTATGCGAAATTTTAAATTTTGAATTCAAAGTAGTAAGTCTAGTTTGTTGTAAATAGAACGTTATTAGTTTTAAACTTGAATATTGTTCGTTATGGTATTAAATACAATATGATCATAATTTGGAAGATATTATAAAATTTATTTCCTGATGAGACATGATTTGGCTAACGTAAGTTGGTCTGTTTGACACTAACCAGCTAACCCCCCTTGAATTATTTTACTGGTGGGTTAATACCGTACACAGTGGAATCGTACATTTTGCCCCCATACATAGAAAAAAATTGGTTGCCTGTAAAGTCGGTATACGGGCGAAAGTTTTACGTGACAACGACTTTGAGTGGTAAAATAATTTTAATGTGAATATTCATTCGTATAGTAGGAAGAAGACGCGTGCCTTTCACTTTTTATGTCTGTCTCTCTCGCTCTTAGGCGGGCTAACTATGCCCGAGTGGAAGGGACGCGTGCCTCTCACTCGCTCTCATTGTGAGCGCATAACGTGAGCGGAGCGTAACGCAGTTTCTTGAAGTGTCACCCGGCAAACCAATTTATAAGACGTTGTCACGTCAAAAACTTAAAACCTTTGACATTACATCTATAATTTCTCCGATTGTTTCGCATTTGTCTATGAGCACTTGCGCACATTCTTACTCTATATCAAATCAAATCAAATATCTTTATTCAATGTTGAAGTGTTACATTTTCTTATTGATTGTCATAAATCTACATGCACATTCTTACTTCACAGTTGGCTATTCTCCAAAATCGGTCATCATCATCGTTATGTATCGAAATCACCGACCGAATTATTAAATCCAAAGTAATTATCGACGTTATTGATTTACCCATAATCATTTATTAATCCCAAATTCTCAGCATGAGATAGTCGTAAAGTTTTCCATTATTCATACCAATTAATCATGTGTTACCGAGCATCAAAGGGCCCGAAGTTTCCCAATAGCCTTTGTTGTTCCCATTCTAGTAATGACTTTGAATACATATTTAATTACTTTACGATAATTGATTTATATAGTTGGCGTTTGGTTACATTGTTTTGTGATCGTAATGGATAAAACTTTGTCAGGCGTGTGTTACGGGTTAGGTTCAGTATTCTAAAACAGCTCTTGTAGATCTAACTATGTATATAAATACATACTATTATATATGTAAGTTACATTTTAGGTAGTAGGTTACTTTATTAGACATTAAAAATAATATATTGGACAAATACTAAAACTTACTTACTAATTTATTATGTTGATATTATGTATGTAGGTGTATAACTAGTCTTATATATTATTTCATTTCATTGTCAGTTTAAGGTAGTAAGAGTATTAATTGTAATTGCGTTATTTACATGATTTTTCCTTATTTTTGTTGTTCTAACATGTTTTGCCTGGAAGATTTCACAGTCAATGATGGCTGCCTTTATAAGATGCACGATGAATGGCCTGACTCGAGATTTGAACCTAGGACATACAGATTTACTTTATATTTCAGCCACTAGATCAAGAAGAGTAATACGTACATTATATTATTAAGTTAGATTTTTTTACCTTTTAAGCAGCGTTGTATCAAAAGACGCGCTAAGCTCAAACCGCCATTTTGTCGATGATGAAGAAGGTAAGCTAATTCATCATTGACGCGACTTGTGATTTGTTAAAAGTGATTTGGTGTTATTAGTCGAGGTTTTAAAAAAAATAGTTTTCGTTTAATATATAAATTAGGATATCACAAGTGTACCTTAATATATAATATTCTACGTCAATAATAGAATTACTAGTTATAATAATGCGCGTCCCTGTAGGTGTAGTCTATAGAACACGTGACGCAGATTATCACCGCAAACTACAGACGACCATGCTATAATTATGTTTGATTAATCTAAGCAAACGTACAATTAATATAATTATTTGACTATATTGTTGTATTTTGTATACTATGTATGAAGTCCTTTTGGATATAAAACTTATTATATATATTATAAGGATAATTTTGTAATAAATAAATTTATCAGAATTGAATTTTGTATGCACAAACATTTGTATTAAATAAAAAACTTGGTGGTAGGACTTTGTGCTAACCTGTTGGTGGAGGACCAACACATTCATTACATATTCTAGCTTCGAAGATTGAGTGTGCCTGTGTGTGTGTACTACAAGCCCAAGTTCCCCAGGTTGGTGGCGTATTGACGATGTAAGATATGAATAATATGTTTCTTACCTGTGTTGAATGTCGATGGTCGATGGACCGTAGTGACCACTTACCATCAGTGTAATTTCGTAATATATATCAAATAATCAGAATAAAAAACCTTTCTCAAATAAGTACGTTTCTTTAAAATCCAAAAGTAAACCTTGTTATGTGAATGTAACTTACTTCTTAAAGATATTTAATTAAAATATTATGTAATAAAAATGTAACTGATCGGTGTCTGTACACGGAAGATATATGAGTAAAACTATTACCGGGTGCCTTTATCAACGCAACGAACCCAAAACAATGATTGGTAGAAATTTTGTCTGTGCGTTTGTGCGGGTCAATCTTAGAAACAGCTTAACTGGTTTGGGTGTGGTTTTCATTAATGCATTCTGGCAAACTTCACTTAAAATTAAGTGTTTGTTTTATTTCAATCGGTTAATAAATAATAAATGATGTCAATTTAAAGAATCACGTCGAACATTTTTTCGATGAAAATGCTATAAAAAAACTGTTCAGTTGAATTCACTGAAATGATAGTCTGTAAAATGATGATAATTGAAAGTTTATAGGAACAAAACAAAGTTAAAAGATGGATATTTTCAGCGATTTAGATGCTTGCAAAGTAAGTTTAGCTCAGATCTATATGATCAATCATATTAACACTACACACATTTGTCGGACGAATATAAATTATTATAAGTCTACTCTTAGTAATTTCTTTAAATTAATACGCAGATCAAACCGCGGGCAAAGCTAGTATGCCATATGTGTGTATTGGTTTAAATGAAAATCACTTATATTTGAAGTTTCTTTTTATTACATCTTTGGTAAGTACAATGGCTTAGGGTTCCGTGGCCCCAGGAGAATTGGTTCTTTGGTACATCATTTCACCTCAAAAAACTTAATATCGTATAGAACACAATACATTTTTGACTTAATAAAAGAAATTACAATATTAATTTTAATATAATTTTGTATGAGTCGTTATATATGCATAAAAAAAAAACAATCGCTTAATAATACGACCTTTTGGATAAACAATTTTGGGTATGTATGTTTCTTACATAATTTTTCATAATAATGATAAGTATATACTTTTTTGAAAACAAGATTGATTTACCTTAGAAAACTCTACCTAAACATACATAGTAACATATTTTGTAGAACAGACACAAATTAATTACTTTTCTACTTTAAATCATTGCAACAATTAATTGATTTATTTTTTAAATTGCTGTAACACATGCTTTACATATACATTAGAAAATGCAATATTATTATGTATAGTATAATATATAACATGAAATATATGTGTTTGTCAAGTGACAATGATCGTTTTTCACTCGAGAAATGTCGAAACCATCCCAAGAGTTCAAGTTATAGTTATACTGACATTGAGTTCTGCGATGAGTCTTTGTTATTACATTAACAAATTAATTATAATATTTAAGGAAAATACGCAACAAAACAGCATATCACTATAAGTCAGTTTCAGACATGTTTTACAAGAAAAACAAGAATCGAGTGTCAATATTTTTTTATAGAATATCTTAATTGGAACAGTATTATATTAATTTACAAATAACTAAATTGATTTTCATTATCAATGAAGTATCATTTTATATAAAAAACTTACTAATTATTCACCGTTCCATTTCAAAGTCTAATATTATATCAGCATCATCTAAATCTTTACTGATAACAAGTACAACATTTATTATATTATTATTAAAATTACGTGCATTTGGTTGTAGTGAAAGTTTTGTTTAATTTTTGAGCGCTCTGTCGTTTTGATATATATTTTTTTTATTATACAGAAGCAATAGATGCATATTTCATTCAGAATAATTCTATTATAATTTGTTGTAAGTGTAGTAACTGTTTCCATGTCAATATGGCAGCACCTTATATATTAATCATTCTAATAATTTTATATGCCTTTGACATTTCGTTAAGTAAAAAATATCACACCACGACGTTGTATACTCAGTACGAGACAGTTTATATTTAACTGTATCAATATATGTTTGCTTTGATGTTATCGTTTTAAATATACATACATTATAAGAGAGAAGTGCGTGCAATTCAGTGTGCGAGGAAGCGAAACAATGCTATCTATCTTTCTCGCTCTCACATCATGTTCGTATTATTGCAAGACGGAAGCTTCAACTATGTGATGACACGTACAAAGAAGTTACACTTCAAATAGGAAAAGAAAATAAAAGCTATTTGCTGCAAATAATATCTCAAAAGAGATACATACACTAATTTTAAGGAAGTGATGATCATTTATCGACATCACGATAATCTTTACTTTTACATTTATTTATAACACAATTCGATTGCTTTCTCGTATTATTGTACCAATCTCCATGCCACATATATTGCTTAACTTTAAATAGATTATTGTTATCTTATCAATTATAACCTACATTAAATTTGAATGATATTTTTAACATTGGAAATAGATTATACGCAGTATTTCAGGGTCTCACACACTAGTCGTGACCAGAATAATTTACAAATATTCAGTGGGTAAAACCTTAATCTAAACTGGGCGAAAAAAATAGTAAAATCCTTCATCCCGTAAAACATCATTCAGCGACCATAGATTAAAAATGAGTAATCACTATTTTATTTTCAGAATAAAGCCTTTGCTCCAAACATGATCCTTGCATCATGAACTTACTTTTGATCTGGATACAATAGGTAGTCTAGGAGTTAACTGACTCATCAATATGCGAACACAAAACCTACACAATAAGTATCTTCGAATGATATATACATAAATTTGACCATTGCCGTACAGATTTTGTTTTTAATATCTCGACTAGTGTATACGTGTCTTTATATAATATCTGTGATTTATATCATATCTTATAACGGAATGTCAATAACAATTGTTCTTGGGCCCATTTATTAAACAATCATACTGGTCATCTTATATACTAATGATTTTCTACATAATCATATCGTTATATAACATTATATAATGATTCTTTGTCCATAACAGGTAAACGTTTATGATTAATCCTGAGATATTTCTAATCCAAGCCTAATCTATCTAATCTATAACAATAAATTACTGAAAAACAGCTACTTCAATCATCGTTGTAATGATGAAATCTCATATAACCTTTATTTCGTAAATAACATTTATCAATATTTACAGCAAAAAATACGACACAAAGAATTCACCTTAACCTAAATAAATATTAAATTGAGTATTAAATTCAAGTTCTACATACTATTCTAAGGAATTATTTTCAAATTTATTTGTTATGTTTGATTTCTGATTTCCCTTAATGATAACGAAGCTCTGCTTCGCCGCCTAAATAAGTTCTTATAGGCTTTTCTATACTCATTTGACATAGCCACGTAAATTACAGGATTAATACTCGATGATAAATATAAAAGGATATAGGCAGCTATATTAGATGCGGGATGTGGGTTAATCTCGCGTAATACTTTTGTTATCGTAATAGGTAAATGACACAAACAGAATGAAATCATTATAGCCATAATCATCGTACCAAGTCTTCTATCTTTTCGTGTTGGTAGCGAAAGTTTGAGAAGAGCCATAGATTTCCTTAACGCTGTTCTTCGAAGTCTGGTTGGTTCTTGTCTTAAATCTTCAGGAAGTCTTACGTCGTCTCTCGTGCTAAGATTGAACGTCGTAGATCGCTGTATATCCGGGCTTTGATCAGTTCTTAGTGGAACATCAAGATCTTTGGTCTGTTCCATAACGTAATTGCTACTAATTTCCGCTGTTATTCGTGCTGATAACGATGAGGACGTATCAGCTGATGACAATTCCTCTGGGTTAGGTAATCGTTTGTTAGTGTTCATAGATTTTTTCGTCGCTTTGCGAACAATGAAAAATATCCGTGCATAACATAGTATTATAGCTATACAAGGCAATATAAAAGCCGTAAGAAAAAGAACTTTTTTTGGCGATCTGTTCTTTGTATCTGGAAGTATAGAGCAGGATCCTATATTTGTATCTAATCCGAATCGCCCCCATTTTTCAAACCATGTAGGAATCATTATTCCAAAAGACATAATCCATATAAAGACCAGCATTATTGCGATATTTCGGTTCTTGTACAACCTGTTAATTAAAAGTGCGTATTTTAAAACAATGAAAACATAATAATCATATTAAATAATAAAAATTTGGTCGGTTATTAATAGTATGTGATGGTAGAGTTTTTTGCAAGCTCGTCTGGGTATGTACCATCAAATGTTGTGGGTGATGGGTGAGTGAGCCAGTAATTACAAGGGACATAAAATCTCAGTTCCCAAGGTTGCTAACGCATTGGCGATGTAAGCGATGGTCAACATTTCTTACAATGCCATTGTCTATAGGCGTCAGTGACCACTTACTATCAGGCGGCCGATATGCTCGACCGCCTACCTATTATATAAAAAAATACTCACTTAGGGTACAATCTTGGATGAGCAATCATGACATATCTGTTGACTGTAATAGCCAGCACAGTGAAGAGTGAGGCAGCAACCAGGGCATATCTTGCTAGAGGAAACATACGGCACAGTAGGCCGCCGTGAGTCCAAGAACGATGCCAAAAGGTTGAAGCGGCGAGAGGTAGATTAAAACAGCAGAAGAGAAGATCCGAACAGGATAGACTCATTATGAATATTGCTGTAGCGTTGCGCACCTGCACAAAGAAAATCACACATTAATACTACTATTATAATTTTTTACTGATTTATTTTTCATACTATATTTTATTTCTATAATGAAAATTGATAACGTATTTCATTTTTAAACAGACATAAATTAATATACAGTTACCAATGTTAGCTTAATTTGTTAATAGTTGTCCAATAAGGTACAAATATCAATATCAAACGACGGTTGACTTTTTTATATTTATTTTATTAATTGTAAGAATATGTATATTTGAATAATAAGTTTTATGAATATTTATTAGGTAATTGGAATTAATTGTTCAATAATTCAATAATAACGGTTTGTAAAGTTACTAAAGAGTTTTTATTATCATAAGAGGTACTATTCTGTTTTCAAACCAATTCATGAAATGACCTTAAGACAAAAATGTAGAAAATTGTAAAATAGACGCGAATAGAGATGGCAATTGACTTGAAAAAAAACACGTTAAAAAATGGAATAAGAGTTGTTTTTTTCAAGAATTGAACGTATTCAACATCAATTATAAGTTAATAATTATTATCAGAATAGATAGTGATACTGCAGATGCAATTCTGTCAAGGAAAATGGATTTAAGGGATATTTGTGATTAAAGCCAAATGAATAAAATAATCATTAAAACGGTTTCCATTTTTATGGTATGGTTTCCATTTGGTTGGTTCATTTTATTGTAAATATATATAAATAAATATTATATTTTCCTTTTCTTAATATTACGTTAATTTTTTTTGTTTCGAATCAAAAATTCTTAAAACAAAGCAGTAACCTCATGAACATCGTCGACTTATACAATTAAATACTATATACTAAAAGTGTACTGTGTGTGCTAGTCTAACATAACACAATATGACTCGAAAGTATATAGACTATATTTATTCACTCAATTTTTATATTAAAAGCTAGTAAATAAAGTAAACTTATGAATACGAATCGATTAATTACGAGTTTTTTTTTCTTTGAATGTCTAGTTTTAACGCTAGTTATGCTCAAAATATTCTGCCAAATGAGATAATTTAATTAAGTATAAAATTTGAATCAAATATCGGTATTGAAGTATTCAAATAACAACACTGGGACACATAAATAAGTGGAATAATGTTAATATAATACCGCTATTATTATATTTAATATAATACCGCTATTTTTATATTTGTATAATAAAAGTTGCGCTTAATACTTTTTATATTATTGTCATATGGTTAAACATTTTAAAAGTACTCTTCTGAATAATCCAATAACCAACATATAATGCGTAATGCTTTCAAATCTATAAAGGGACATTATTATATCATTTCCAAGTTCTCAGGCAAAGTGTGATAAGATAAGAAATCATTTCCTTAGTCACTTAGGCTATCTAAATGACGTATGTCTAATGTTCAACTGATTCCTCAGGAAGAAGTGAAATTAGTATGATATATATTTAACAAGTAAACATATAGTACTAACTACTAGCGCACGTTTGATTTTTATTTTCAAGTTAAACATATTTCTACTCTTATTTTAATGAAAATATTTTGGCATGAAATAAGAAATATACGACGATCACGAAAAACGCTTATAAATCAAAACTGTCACATTGATATTGTTATAAAATTTTCGAAGGGCAGCGGCTTATTGACGTCCGACTGAATTTATTAACAAAATCTTACTATCACTGATTTTATATTTTTAGGTATTGTATTTAAATTTTAAGAAAATTTCAACAATTTAGGAAATACTTAGTGGATTTTTTGTAAGAAATAATTACACAATAATTTTCAACTGGTGTAACGTTGGTCAAATCCAAATTAACTATGGCTTTAAGCTAAGCGGTCATTGGTCGCCTATTGTGTCCTTGGCTACCATAGAACAACGACTATTCAGATTTACGACAAATTAATCAATGTTTAAGAAACTGGAGACAAGTAAACAGCAATATAATTAGTATTGCTGTGTGCGATGAATTTACTGTATTCAGACTGAATCATATAATTTAAAATGTCAATGTCTGACTTATTAATTTATCCATTTACATTAAATAAAAAAGTGTTTTTTCTTTACAATATATTTTTTATTTATTAGATTCGTAATTGTTCTACCATTATTAATTTAGAGCAACGTAAACGGTGTTTTGTTACATGTTATTCTGATTTCTCGTTCGTTTATAAATGAAAGTATAATCATGACAATATAAAATCAATAAATTACTAGAATAAATTGAAAAATAAGAGACGTAATTAAAAAAAAGTCGTAAATTAATCGCTAGTATCATTGACATAAAAAATAGAATTTAAAATGTAATATCAATGACATGTCGTGTAATATATAACACTTAGTTTTCGTCTCTCTCTGTCTCTCTCTCTCTCGCTCTCCGGCTCTGACGTTCAAAGCACGTACGCTCTATACATTATGGCGATATTTTCGTTATTAAATTTTTGCTTTTTGTCTCACAACAGCAAATATTAAAATCTGTCAGACTGTTGGAGGAATATATAACTATGTAAAAATGTTTAAAAAAACATTATAGACTATGGCGTGATTTAGACTTAGACCTTAACTGACTGACTGAATATTACTTCTCATAATGTTACAAGTATTTTACATAGATAGAGATATTGCCTGGGATGTCTCATGGTAGGAATAACTTTGTCCATCAATCCTCAAAGTAAGGATGAGCAAATGAATTACTACTATGTATTTACTCATTTAAAACGCTATAATCCACGGAATGACGTATGACCTTCAATTGGTTAATTCTATCGGTAAATCCTATTCAAAGACGCTCATAACCTCTAACTACATCAACTAACATTGATTGTTACCTATGACATGAGTAATATCAAGGATTACGTATTAATTATATTTAAGCAAATAATGACGCGTTAAAATGACGTCCGATGTATTTTGAAGATTGCGTTAAATATTCTGCGAAGATGAATCTAATACAAATGCATAAAGGGAATCACCAGCTCTTTTGTCAAATAGCAATATTTTATATTGCTGTTTTCAAGTTTGAAGAGTGAGTAAGCAATTGTAATTACAGGTACAAGGTGGTATTACATTTACCAAAACCCATTCGTTGACGATACAAGAAAGCGCTCATTCTTACAAAGCTAGTGTGAGGATATAATTTTCTATCATGTAGGAAAAATTTGTCTATCTGTTACAAATAGTTAAAAATAAAATGTGATGATAGTTAAATAAAATCATGATACCTATATTCGTAAACATTGTTAACATTAAATCAAGCTATTTTGTCATTTCTTTAAATATTATGCAAATTGAATATACCGTTTTTCAAATGAGATCATGCTGGTTCAATTTATTTAATTATCGCACCTAAAATGTTCCATGGACAATGACAACTCCGTTCACATCTTATCGACGCGAGGTTTACAATTTCCACATGATTAGGTATAGCTCAAATATTAAGTTTGTAATAATATCTTCCTTAACTAAATTATCTTTTATTTATAACACTCATCGTATCATCTAACTCATCGTATTGTATCGCTATCCGGTATTACGAAACTTTCGTCGAAGAATCACGCTTGCAGGTGCGATGGTTATATACGTCATAATATGTCTTATTCATTTGTACTAAATAATGTGATGACGTCACAAAGGCTCGTTCCAATTTCAAGTTATATTTCTTAATTATATATTAGTAGCGTTTTGCCTACAGTTCCATCTGCGTAGCTCCCGTTCCCGAGGACTGGATGGTTTTGATTGGATTGGAGTTTTAGGATTTTTTATAATGTTATTTCACCCATACAGATTCAGCTTAGGACAGTCAGTTAATTAGGTTTTTAGCGCTCAAAGTTAAAAAAGTAATTAAATTTTCGTAGACTAATAAAGTATCGTTTTAAATATTCCGTACTTGATGAAGTTGGTTATATATTTAATTAGTTTTGTTAATTTAAACATATTTGTGTGAATTAAATCAAAATTAAATCTAAAAACCGACACATTTATTGAGCACACTCGTCATCAAGCTGTCGTCATATTGTGCAGGAAGCGGTTTCAAGAAACTTTCTTCAAAGAATGACTCTAGATTACAGAACTTATTTACGTATTAACATGCGTCATACTGTTAACATTACGCATTTGAATACAGTAAATAATACTTTGTTTGTGTGTTTATACTATTATACTATTGTTGAAATCTTAAGTGTGTGTAATACCCTTACAGCTTTCAATGTATATGGGTGGTGGTAACCACTTACCATCAGACCACTTGCCAGTTTTCTTATTTTATACAATATAAAAATAATGAAAGGCAATTTATTACAGGAAAACATTTTTGATAAAGCAATTATAGTTCGGTGACCTGGAGCTAAAAGGGCCTATATCAATAACCCTTTATTTTAGTAAACATAATAGAAACAATGAACAGATGTTTGTTATGTTATATAACATATGACTTTTTGCTTAATATTGTTTGTATAAGTAATGCTGTAAAAGCTTATGTCGTTTTAGCACGAATAAATTTAGTCTTTAAATCATTTGGAAAATGACAAAATATGGTTTACTTTACTCAAAAATGTACTTTGGACGTTTTAGCACCAGGCCGCTGTATTATAATTTATAATGAAATAGAATGTATTCATTTCGGTTTACCTCAAAACTTAAGTGAGTAATTTTAATGTCATTCACCTCTGAATGTAATTTTTTTTTTTAAATTAATGTTTTATAATTTGCAATACTAGTAAAAGTTAAGCCTTAGCCAAACAGTAAACGGGTTTAATTCTGATTTGGGTTATTGTGGTGCTGACTCCTAATATACGACTTAGGTTTATAACAGGATTACTAATATTCTTAAAACCGTAAAAGCTTAAGTTAAATATATAGTCTAACATTTAAAAATAAATATACCTCTTTTATATAAAATATTGTACAAAAAATTACCTACGTAAAAAGGCGAATCTCAAACTTCAAAGTAGGTTAAAAGACATGAACATGATATAGCCGCGTCAGATTTTTAAATAAGGGATTAAATTAATTATCGAATAAACGGAAACATTAACACGATAACACAATCAGTTTTGTTTACGAAAAGTTGTAATCAGTACCATCCCGCTACTGATTGCGGCCGGACGTACGTGCGGATTACGACTTGATTACTTTTAAAGGTCATATTAACAATAAGACTATGTTCTGCGGTTATATGTATATTAGACAGCATATCTACAACGTAGATTAAGCTTTATTTATTTAGGCATATGTTCCATTTATATTATTGTAGACGATACTACAATTATCATCTCTACACAATTTCTTGATTGTTCAATGTATTTTTTAAATGTAATAAAATAATGATGGTTTTTTTTCTCTAAAATATATATTTTTAAATAACTGATTTTTTTCTTCATTTGAAAAGTTAAATAACTTCCTTGAATTGTATTGTATACAATGCAATATGTTATTAATTTCGAACTTGTTATATTTAAATATAAACATATTCTTTGTTCTTTATTTAAAAATTATAATTTCTTTTAATACTATTTCATTATTAGCAATCTTTATTCATAAAGCAAATTCAATCGAGCTAATATTACATGTGTTTAATTATAAATTGTTTTAAGAGGGCATCGAAACGGTGTATTGTTTACGAGAATGAAATATTTGGATATATGTACATAACTGTGGATTACCCGAGTGCATTTGCACAATGAATAATTTGTCATAATTATTATTTCCTTTGCTTCAGCTACTGAAGATTATATCAGCGGAATTGTACTAGTTCTAGCTAGACTGCTTGGCGATTATATATTATGACGAAAGCAACAGTGTTGGCATCGTTAATAATTTTATATGATGAGTATATGCTTTAAAGTTTATAAAAAAGTTTATTTGCGTGTGAAATAAATATTCTTTTAATATAAAATAAACAAATTTTATGAGACCATCGCATGTAACAAAATTTATTACAGGGTTTTTTTTTGTGAATGTTTTAATGGGAGTGTTTTCTTTATAGCAACCGTTAGGCTTAGTTATTATTTTTGGGTTTTAACAAATTGCCAATTTAATATTGCTATAATGAAATTTCTAGTAATTTTGAATATGTAACGTTTTTTGTGAAACTGTATACTGCTATAAAGTATTTTACTATAGTAATACTGAATACTAAAATTAAGATATGCTGGATGCAAATAAAACACGCAGGCACCACAATAAAAAAGTAAATCAAAACTATAAAGATACACTCAAGACACATATAAAACCTTTGTGGAGATTTAAGAAAAAAAATAATAATACGTACTTTTTCATAGCGCGCTAGAGCCACGATTGTAGTGATGTTTCCCGGGATTCCAATCAGCATGAATAGAATGCAGCTAACAGTTGCAAATTTCATCAGTCCATCCGGGTATCCTTTAAAGAGTTCCACAGATGCCAGATCAGCATCAGATATAAACGCACTACCATTCACTAACACATCACTTTTGTTCTGTATTGATTCCATCTTAAACTGAAAACTACACTTCACGCGTCATACATCCACAGTTATAACATTACAAATGAGTGTTTATTGTAAACATTATTGCGTTGATTCTTTTTCCTAGAATGAGTTTCCCTAATGACTCAGTTTTTGATGTTCGACGGGTTTCGCCCGACATTGATTGTACTCAATTGCCTTCAGTTGCATTTATCAGTAACGTCATGGTGTCATAATATCGAAGAACGGTTAAAGATTTACATTCGTTATTCTATAATATATCATAGCTTATAAATGGAATTATACATCAAATGTTAGGTATAGTACAAGCGTTAATAGTAATATTATCATAACAACGAAATTATTACGGAATGTTGTTCAATAACACTATTAATTACTTTATATTCAAATTGAAATGAAACATAAATGATATTTTAATTTAACCGGGAATAATGATTTCATAATTACATATATATGTGACATCAGTAAAACTTAATCAGTTGTGAAAAAAATAAAAAATGAGCCTACGTGATATTTTACTAACATTTTTAACTTAAATTTATATTAATTATTTATATTAAGTATTTATGTATCAAACTATATCATCAATAAAAATCTTTCACATAGCACAATCACGGACGGCTCGCGATTATAACATATTGTATGTACAAAACATTGACAGTCATACTTACACATACTACCATACAAATGATTACTACATAATTATTAAACAACAGAGTTCAAAGTTCAGTTATCATAACTTCTCTTGAACATTGAAACGTCCACTTTAATATTAATTCACAGTATTTATTTGTGGGTAATTACGGCGGGCGCTTCTCGGAGACACCTTCGCCGGGCGAGCGTCACGCTCGCCTTCTACACATCAGTAGATTCTTGTAAGCCTGACGATATTCACTCGACATCACCACATAAATTATGGGATTGATACATGTCGTCAAATATATTAGAATATATCCCGCTATATTTGCCGCGGGATGAGAAGTGAACTCTCTAAAAAGTTTCGTTAGGGTTATTGGCAAATAGCATACCCAGAATGAGAGCATTATTGCCATTATCATCTTTAATAGTTTTCTGTCCTTCGGCGTTAATCGGGGCGGTCTCACAGGAGCCGGGGATCGCCTTAGAGCTACGGCTGCTTGTCGAAGTCTTTTAGCTGTATCACCGCCGCTCGGAGTTCTAGGTTTTGCGTCAAGAGCGCATTCATCATCGTGACCATCTAATGTATCCACACCAGAGGACGATGAACGCTCAGGTCCTGGAGTTGGAGGATAATGAAGCGATGGTGGAGCAAGTAAAGCTTTTTTAGGTGGTGCGACATGATTATAACCATTTTCTGGGCCCGGAGATCGTTCCAATGCCGTCGACGCTGAACCAACTGCAGAATCTTCCAGACCAGGTCTAGGTCTTCCTCGACCGGGTGCACGTGATCGTCGAGCAGCTTCTCTTACTATACAAAATATTCTTGCGTAGCATATTACAATGGCTAGACAAGGTAGCATAAAAGCTCCAACAAATAGAAATTCTTTAGGGGAACGGTGGTTTTGATCGGGAAGTATAGAACAGGATCCGATAGAGGGGTCTAGGCCAAAGCGACCCCATTTTTCGAGCCATGTTGCAATAAGAGCTCCAAAGGAGAAAATCCACGTGCTGGCTACCATCACAGCCAGATACTGCCTTTTGTAGAGTCTGTAATAAACGGTTATTTAAAAAATTGTCTTAATATGGACTTAATTACTGATCAGTTTGGATTCATTTTATATACATCTTACTAATAATAACAGTATGATTCATGTACTGTAAATCGTTATTGTCTATCTAGATTACTAATATATTCAAGCGCAATTTAAATTAAATTTATGGATTAGGTATTCGAAATTATTATTTAACTTGGTGGTAGAGCTTTGTGCAGGCTCGTCTGGGTTGGTACCACCCACTCATCAGATATTCTACCACAAAACAGCAGTCCTTGGTACTGCTGTGTTCCGGTTTGAAGGGTGAGTGAGCCAGTGTAATTACAGGCACAAGGGACATAAGATCTTAGTTCCCAAGGTTGGTGGCGCATTGGCGATGTAAACGATGGTTAACATCTCTTACAATTCCATTGTCTATGGGCGTTGGTGACCACTTACCATCAGGTGGCCCAAATGCTCGTCCGCCATCCTATGAAATAAAAAAAATATATATATTAATTCTCCACAAAAATGAATCCTATAATTTTATTAAACCATCAAACTTACTTAGGGTACAGCCTTGGATGTGAGATCATGACATATCGGTTGATAGTTATGGCGAGCACAGTGAACAGCGATACTGCGACGAGCGCATATCTAGCGAGGGGAAACATCCTGCAGAGTGTCCTTCCATGTGACCACGAACGCTGCCAGAAGGTGGAAGCAGCGAGCGGGAGATTAAAGCAGCAGAACAGCAAATCGGAGCATGACAAGTTCATTATAAACACAGCTGTCGCGTTGCGTACCTGAAATTATTTACAAATAATTAGAACTTTTTAATAAAAAAGTTGTGCAGCTAATAAATATCGTTATTATGCAATTATTATTATTACACACATATTTTTCCACAATGATTATTATTGCACAAGGGACATAACATCTTAGTTCCCAAGGTTGGTGGCGCATTAAGCGATGTAAGCGATGGTTAACATCTTTTACAAAGCTAATGTCTATGGGCGTTGGTGACCACTTACCATCAGGTGGCCCATGCTATATGCTCTGGCATGCATAAGCATGGCATATGCTCGTCCACCAACCTATACAAAATTTTTTTTTATAGTAATTTCACTTTCATAAGTTATTATTAAAAAGTTTTAATACGTTAACTGGTATGTAGAATAGAATAATTTTAGCAACAAACAACAACACAAGATATGTTTTGTCTTACGTACAATTAAGGTATGTATCTTAAATAATTATCTTAAATATATGTATGTAAACTAATAATTCAATTCAGACTATATAATAATTTAACTAATATAACAATTCAAACTAAGTTTACGAAAACTAAGAGGTGCTTGCCTGAGTCTGAATATATATTTGTGAGTTTTAATGTTTATAATATATATATATAACGTATTTATTATACACACAAATCCTAACTAATATTATAAAGACGAAAGTTTGTTTGTTTGTTACGCTTTCACGCCTAAACCACTGAACCAATTTTAAAAATTCACTTCACCAATGGAAAGTAACATTACCTAACATTTTATGGAATATAATTATAATAAGTTACTTCATGTATACAAATCATACATAGGGAGTAACTTATACCTATGGGTACGGAAACTACACGGGTGAATCCGCGAGCAAAACTCTATTTAAATATAATTTAATTTATATTTTATATTAATGTATAATTTGTCTTTAGTAAATACATACTATTTACATGTCAATGACCTGAGATGACTCAGTGGCTATGTCACAAGAATATAAGCAGAAAACTGCGGTTTCAAACCCGAGCAAGCACCATTTAGTTTTCAAATACTTAGTTTGAATTATTAAAATAAAACATCTTGAAGACACCTATAAGCTACATGCGTATGTTGCCAAAAACTCTTTCACCAATGGAAAGCTACATTATTGGCGAATAACATATACTATAATATGTTATTCCCGGGGACGGGAACTACGCGGATGAAACCGCGAAGAAAATATAGTGTAATATACATTAGTTGAGAAGAAGCAGCAATGACAATATTGTCGCATCACATGAACAATTGAAGTTTTATTTCATTGCTTTCAATTAAGTTCTTAAATGGAAACGTAATCTGATAACGTTCTTGTAAAGATCTCTATTAAGTAACAGCGCTTATTAATTGTTTCTATTGTTCGAACTAATTCTCGCTGAGTGTAACTTGGACAATTGACAATTTTATTAAATTGCAGTCGTGTTTTTCACCAATGAGTTAAGTTACAATATCATAAGATAAAACGTGACAATTCTTTGAAGTGAATAAGCGAGAACTAAATTCTAAAGGTAGAAATTGAATTTTTCTTTCTTAACGTATGCTAAGTCGTTATTGAACTAATAAAAATCGGTATTCTTCAATCCTTCAATCAATCAATCACGATACATAACGCTAATAACTTAAAATTATTTTATGCCGTTAAGATAAACGAATGTCAATAAATTAAATTATTTAAATTTATTTCAAAATCTCTCATTCACAAATGTGTAATAAATGTCCATATTTAAGCAAGATAAACTAACGACGCTGTGTTATCGCATCCTCGTATTGTTACTATTTATTAAAATAACTACAATGATCACTGACCTACGGCAAAGAAGATATGGCTATAAATATTCCGAACATGTTAATGTAATCTTACTATTAAATTACTCGTAATATTTCATTGTATTATTATTGTCTGTCTCGTTAGCTGGTTAGATTAAAAAGCTCAGATTCAAGGTTTCAAAGCCCGGTTCGGAACAATAGCAATTCGGTTCTCTTTGTTGAGAAATCTTCAATAACCAACGCATGTAAATTTGTTGGTTTTGCGCCCCAAAATATTTCTGTTCATGTCAAATTCCTCTGCCAATCTGCTACCTCAGATCATGGGTATAGAGTATCTTAAAGGATATAGAGAGAGCACTTTTGCATGCATTTTAGCAAGCTCGACGTGCTGACGATGGTAAACGTTTCGTATATTGTTCCGTTCCGTATAGTGAATTTCTGAACAATATATTGAATTATGAATAAGAATAGACGTAATACGCATACAACTTTGGTTTAGAGTTATTAGTCTGAGTACTTTATAAAATATAAATTATATAAGGGTGTCTTTTAAGTAACAGTTTTCGTCGACGTCGATTTAGGATAAGCTTAAATTATACGAACGGTGCAGCATGAAGCTTACACAGAATAAATTAAAGCGTGGCGGACGGTTAATATTCGGCTTAAAACGTTTTCAGGGTATTAAATGAATATATCTAATATGATTACAAAATACCATCATAACTCAGGCTGCAAATCATTAAATTATATTTTATTCAAGTAGACTCTTACAAGCACTTTTGAGTTGTTATTATTATTTATGTTAATATAATAACTCAAATACAGACATTAAATACAATTATTATTCTTGAATTTATCCTGAATAAAAATCATCGTATGTGACGTATACGAGCTTTTTTAATTATACGTATAATATAATTATTTACCTTGTAATAAGTGTTATTTATCAATTGAATCTCGGGTAGACCTCCGAGTCCGCGGCTTTATATCTAGCTACTAGACCAACGATGCAGTATTGGATATAAGGAATGGACACTATTTCTTACTTGAGTAATAAATAGTAGTGACCATCTATCTACCTCTATTATAAAAATAGAAAAGATAAGACTTTGGATACCATTAACTTCATGGCAATATCTAGTTCAGAATAAATTAAATTGTATGTTTTAGCAATCATCAATATATAAAATATTTACAATTTTTACAATTTATAATATTTAAAATATTCACAATTTTTTCCAAATATTTGTGATCACGATATAATGTTAGAAATGTTTAACGTCGATTGTAAATTTGATAAAATACACAAAGGACACGCATGTTTTCTGCACTAATTTTTCACATTTTTTATATCTTTTCCCAAGTGTCAAGTATACTCATTTTTTTTAAAATATTAAATCAATAAAGCTTCTCTATTATGTTTTATTCAACGTGAACATGAACTTTATTAACTTGTGAAGGTCCGATAAATTTCATTTTCCTGATAATATTATAAAAGCAAAAGTGTGTTTGTTGGTCGGTGTCCTTATTTAACTCAATAGTACGGATGGAAGATGTTTGTTTAAGTTTTATACGTTACACGGGAAAAATAGAACGGAAATCGATTTTTTATCGATATCGAAATTTTTTATACCTTTGATTCTGAGCGATAACTATTCCACTCGTAACCTCAATAGTTAAGACTTGATTAATGTTGATTATAGCGACTGTCGAGTCAGCCCGTCGAACGTTTGGTATTTACTGCCATTACTCTCAATGCCTTAAGACTTTGGTTTTGAAGTTTGGAGCTTATCTGACCATGCTTCATCAACGAGGATTGGAGGATACACATGTCCCAGATTTGCATCCGACACAAGCGGGATATTTTCCTCAACCGTAGAACATGAGAAGGATTATGTGCGCAAAATAAGGACAGACAGATTTTAAAAATATATGTATTGTTTTTAAGATAAAAAATAGTATGCGATGTTGCTTTTAATAACCTAATATGAAAACATTGAACATTCCTTTTGTTATCTATGTGATAAATTTCAGTAGTCTCCACTGTCGTTTGGGTTGAAAGCGTTATCTTTAATGTGACGGACAAACATGACAAAAATTATCTTTTAACTTTATGTTATTTTAATTGTTGATTTTTTATCTATTCTATTAGTTAAACGAACGAAATTTTATGATTTGAAAAATATTTTAAACTGTATAAAATATATTGCCAGAATTATTATTAAATGTATTCTGCAGAAGATATATAATTAATTTATGACGTTTAGTTTGATGATGTTTCTCCTTAGTTATTGTTTAAAGATATGGGAATTATGGGATATAAGCGTTGGTAGTTTAATGAAATGTTCCAAAAGTGCTTGTAAGAAAAAAATACGGGAAACATAATTATGCAATGATAATACATATATTTATATAAATATATTTTCTAGAGAGGTATTAAGATTGTCTTAGGCATAATCAAGATATTTATAAATTGAATTAATTAGGTCTAACTTAATTCTGTTTGTAGTTGGTGTGCAATAAAAGTATGTCCTCCTGACCGATTATAATCAATTCTTCAATCAATCAATTCTTCAATTTGCAAGGAAAACTACACTACTATGCAGGACATAATAATATTGCACAACTTTACATGGCCAAACCAAGCCAAATCAGGTTTGAAACCAGGATATCGGTATTAAAGCTCTTAAAGCTAGCCATTAGACCAACGAACAACCGATCAGGGTATAAATAATAATAAGAATATTCTCTATGTATGTAGACCACAAAGATATAAGTTTTATGATAAGATTCTATCTTAATGAGAAAATTTCTTCGAACTTACAGTTTAATGCTTTTATGCATTATGCATTTTATGCGTTTATACTTTATGGGTACTGTACAAATTATATGACACAACAATTATATTTGCAGTATTAATTCTCAGAACTAAAATAACATTTATGAGCATGAGCATTATTTCGTAATCAAAGCACGAATACAATATAACTACTCTTATAATTATTAAATATTTATCAAAAAATGTTCATTTCATGTATGTCATGTTCATATTATATATTTGCCTGATAATAATTTACATTGCATTTAGCAGGGTTATATAAGGAGTTTCTAACTAATATAATTTTTTTATCGATCAGTAACAATGTCTCTCAGTTTCAGTTCAAAAGAAAGTTCCAAATATATTCAGTAGGTTCGGATTTGTGTGTTCTTAAAGTTTAGTAATGAATAATAAGTATGTAGACCCAAATATTTTATATTGTTATAATATTATTCAAATTTCAACCACGTTTTATTATTACAAAGTATTTATTTTAAGTATTTGTAAAATATAATTACTAAATATCTAAATAAAGAAAATCTTACCTTCTTACATCTCGCCAGAGCAACTATAGTGATTAAATTTCCGGGGATTCCAACAAGCATGAACAACACGCAGCACGCTGATGCGAAACGCAGCAGACCTTCCGGGTAATCCTTGAATAGTTCGACCGCTGCCAGCTCTTCATCGGTATTATAAGCGTCCAGTCCCACTACACTCCAATTGTGACCGTCTACGTCACTGGCCAGAGTACTCTTCGGTATACTCGGTAAAAGATCACCCATTGTAAATGATCACTCATCATTTGCCCGCAATGTATCAATCATGGTCTAACGGTTAGGTCGGGATGCTAGCGGGTTTCGTACGCAACTGATAAGTGTCCCAGAACTTAGACTGAAGAGGGTCTGATAAGGCATTTTGTTAGGGCTCGGGTCACAGCTGGCCAGGAAGTGCGCGTATCAGTCCGGTACGGTCGCTCGCTATACGATGACCTGCAGATACACAATACGTTTATTACATTTACTAATTGTTATAGCTAATATTGATATAGTAATTGTGGGACAGTTCGAGATAGCGACAAAGATAATGTTAAAGATATATTTAAGATAACGGTTCTTTTAAATGATAATGTATTGTTGATTTAACTAATACTGCCTATTAATATTTTTTTGATTTTTGATGATAAAGTAGATTATTTTGTATTAACATTGTTATTATTTCAAATTAATTCATTAACATAATGGAGTTATATTGTGTGAGAGTTTAAATAAATAAAGAAGAAGCAAGTAATACAATGTTTTAGTAATTCATTATCACGAGTTTTCGATTATAAATACGATTCACGCTAGACTAATTACTATTATTACAAAACCTAAACGATATTCCAAACATCAATTCATGTCATATACTACTTACTTGGTGGTAGAGCTTTGTGCAAGCTCGTCTGGGTAGGTACCACCCACTCATCAGATATTCTACCGCAAAACAGCAGTACTTGGTGCTGTTGTGTTCCGGTTTGAAGGGTGAGTGAGCCAGTGTAATTACAGGCACAAGGGACATAACATCTTAGTTCCCAAGGTTGGTGGCGCATTGGCAATGTAAGCGATGGTTAACATCTCTTACAATGCCAATGTCTATGGGCATTGGTGACCACTTACCATCAGGTGGCCCACATGCTCGTCCGCCTTCCTTTGCAATAAAAAAAAAAAAAAAATAATAATAAAAATGTAGGGTTTGTACTTATGTCACCTGTATATGCTTTAAACATTACTGCCCCGCCTCTATGGGTTTGACATTATATAGTCTAATTTTTAATGCAAAAATATAACACATAAGCGCGCTCAAACAAACAAATAAATTCTTCAAGTTTATAATATTAACATAGATTCGAAAACTAAAACATATTACAATTTATTTTTCAACGCAGCGGGTGTTGCTATAACGCTTTGATAAAAATAATTAAGTAGAATTTTGAATTACTTTTGAATCGGACCATGTATTTTCTAATAGAATATTAGTACTTTTTTAGCATTAAGTGGTTTTAAATAAATAAAGATGTCTTGTACATATTTTTGTTTTAGATTCTAAGAACAAATATGTCGGAACGCGTTATGGTTTAATTATCTCAAAGCGTTTGACAGAATACGCAAAAAATATTTTATGAAGCGGTCTGTTTGTACAATAGTACACGGATAATATATTAAGTATTTTTCTAAATATATTTCAGTAATTATATTATTTCCAGACACGGAATGTAACATACGTGTGCTATTTCATCCGACACATGCAGCTTTCACCGTCAAGCTCAAAATTAATTATAAACATTAATTAAGCTGAGTGATGCTTGCCCTGAAATTAACTCGCGGTTTCAGCTTATTATAAATGTGTTCTATGTATCTCGACTATTGTATCTTTCTTAGACAATAAAGTAATAATAATAATATCCTAGAACATTATTCATACAAGGCATATATCAGGCACATATCCGATCCCAAACTAAGCAGAGCTTGTATTATGGAAACCAGACAACTGATTTACTTACAAATGCTATTTTTCTGTTGTAAATACATACTTATATATTGTACTTGGTGGTAGAGCTTTGTGCAAGCTCGTCTGGGTAGGTACCACCCATTCATCAGATATTCTGCCGCAAAACAGCAGTACTTTGTATTGCTGTGTTCCGGTGAGGCTACCCAGATGAGCTTGCACAAAACTCTACCACTAAGTAAAAGGTCTGGTTATATTCCGAAACTCAGTTCCTGTTTTTATATTTAGTTATCCTGTAGGATATTCTACAGAAAAACCCGATAAAAATCATTTTAATAGGCAATAACATGAATAATTAGGTCGTATCGGCATGGTTTTACAATAACACACTAATTTTTGTCTGTGTGTCATAAATTACTCGGCACACTTCGAAGTGCTAACTTTCTGTAGATACTCGTAATGTTGGCTACATTACGTATTAAGTAAACGGAAGTGGGCCACGACAATCAAACATGAAACTGCCACTTACAATTAAGGTCGAAAAAAGCCCGGGGTGTTAACTAGACCCTGAATTCGTAACATTATCTTATTGTTTACGGGGAGGGTGGGGATGAACGACCCGATTTGTTTTTGGGTCGTGCTGTTAATGAAATATTGTTTACCATCGCAACGACTGCTTATTGGGTTACGATGACGTTTGTAATGACGTCAAGATGTTGGAAATGTATGTTTAACGAAATTCAGATCCGGATACTCTTATTCAACATATTTCTGTATTATTTTGCAAATATTTCGCGAGAAATGTCTTAACAGTTTACTTAAAACGATCGTTTATGAATTGTAACAAATAAACAATTGTATGAAAAATTAAACATTTTATGTGTGATGCATATTTCGAAATATGTAAACGAAGAATTGTAGTATTTATTCAACTAATCTAAAGCTAACTGTGAGACGAATAAATTATAACTTTAGACTATCCTCTCCTGGGACATTATTCACACATCTGCAGGCATAGACAAGTGGAGGTTACGTTAATAGAATAGATTCGATATAGAAAGAATTCGACATGTTTCGAACGTGAATGTCAATCTTATACATATTTTCTATTCTATTCTATTCTATTAACGTAAAAGCCACTGGTCTACGGGCCCTTATCTGATCTGATTCCAAACTAAGCAGAGCTCGTATACTATGGAAACCAGACAATTCAAATAGGTACTATATATGATATTTTTATTTTGTAAATTTATATTTATATAGATAATTACACCCAGACTCAAGACAAACAGACATGTTCATGCACACAAATGTCTGTCCGGGGTGGTAATCGAACCCACGACCTGCGGCGCAAAAATCTACCAACCACGCTAACTGGATCCTCAAATTTATCATTTTCCCTAGACAAACATCCAGCTCTAGGTCAATGACCACATATATCGAAATGTAAGCAATTACATAACATAAAATAACGTGTCGTCTCTTCTTAGTAGTTTCTAAATTATTCTATTTACATACTTTATAATATAATAACGAAAATTGCTATCAGATTCTCAATTTCTGCTTTGAAAAAAAGATGTACCTGAAATTATAAATAAACATACTTATTTAAAACTGTGCCCCCCCACCTACCAAGCGAGCGAACCTGCGGTCGGGAACTAGTTCTTAATAAAAGTTTGAGCTATTCATTCTACTTTACATATTGAAAAAATCTGGCATATTGTTTTCAATATTCTTTTATGCAATAAGCAACGAAGAAATCATTCGTATAGCCGAAAGCTTCCAATAGCTGGTCTTCCTATAAATAACGGTACCGTATGCGGACGAACGATGTATTTCCATGTAAATTCGATGCCGTATCACGATCCGAATTGAGACCGTATCGAATTAACTCGATATTGACAGGTTCATTCGAATGATGACTATTACTCCGCCTACGTATATACGTACTGTGTAATCTATGCCGATCTATTCTAGTCTTCGATCAATAATGTACTAAAACGCTTCAAAAACAGCCCGAACAATAAGAACACAATGACGTTTGTGAGGTTATTTCAAATTAGTATAGACCAGTCATAACGTATTGCTAAGAAAATAAGGTTGAATATGGAACAACCGTTATTGTACATTTCCTATGTATTTCTGCCATTCATGGCGTAGGATCGTAAGTGAATGTCAATACAATCTAAACCGCACTTTATTGCACGGGAACAAGGCATAGTTTAGGTTGAAATTATTAAACCGTTTTACATAATTTTCTTCATTATGTGAACGGTGCCACATTTGAGTATTGTTTTTGTTAGTGATGCGTTATCTAATAGTAGTGTTGATCGAAGATTCTAATACAAATTGTAAGTATTATTCCATTAGACTTCGCGATATGCATTTTTAAAGTCCTTGAAGATTTTATCAGTAGAATAATTATACTTCAGTTCTGTCAAGAGTGAAGTTGAACACACTTATATTTTTTTTCAACGTTGTATTATATCGTTTTTTCGATATAATATATTTGACGACATTTTAAATAATTGTAAAAATATTATCAATATATCAAATGAGTATATCTATACCTATAATAAACCAGTAAAAACCGTGCGTTGAAAATAATTTATCAAAAAACGAGTGTAAGCGATGAAAAAAGAGGAACTGAACACAAAAACACATTTTTAGAAATTCGTTTGTATGTACACTGTGATCTCCTAAAGAATTAAACGGAATTTCTAATAAAATGTTTCCTAAAATTATCAATAATTGATCTACTTTTATAAATGGATGACTGCCGATAGATATTAATGTAGGTAATTGAAATGTAAAAAAGGTTTTCCTTTCTATGACGTTTTTCAAACAAAAACGTAATTTTCTTTATAAACTTTACATATGCAAAAAAGAACGCCTGTTGAAGAACTGTGAAAGAAATTCTAAGGCAGCCATTTCAATATTGAAGCACGAATAAAAAAACCTTTTAATTGAGTGATGGCAAAAACCATTGAACGCTTACAGAACCGTTATAGACTTGAGTTATTAATATTAAAAAATAACTAATGATATACCTCGTCAGAGTTCAAGTTTTTCCAAGTGCTTCAGAGGACGCTGCAAAAGTTCTTTCATTATTAAAGGAATCACGCTTTGATTTTACTTGCAAGTTATTCTCTAATTAGGTTTCTTTACAAAAGCATTTTTTGTATTGTTTCGTTATATAATTTTTTTTGTGTTTATCTGTAGGTTCCTTTTGAAAATATGTTTATATATATTTATTATTTTTTATAACTTTTATATGAATTTATCTAAAATGTTCTTTAAAGAAGTATTGTTATGTTTTATTGTTTTCTTTTTACAAGTAATTTCTCGTTATTATCTGACAGTGTGGTTAAACATTGACGTGTGTATATTTGTCATACATTTGTTACCGTCGTAGTTTCCTTAACTTTATTTATGCACGTATTATTAAATTTAGTCTTCGGAATATTTTGTAAGGTTACAAGACACAGGGTTTTTTGTACGTTTTACAAATAATTTCAAAAAGTTTTTGACTATTAGACAAATAGTATTTTAAAGATTCACTTACTTTGGCTTTACATATAAATTATGTTAATAAGTCATTTTTGGAATAATGCCTTGTCCTCTTCTTTTCAGTGTTAAATCAACCATGAAAGAATGAGACATAATATCAGTGTTCACTACTTACTACAACACGTTTATATATACAAAAAAACCAAAATTGTATTATATTTGTTACCGATATTTGATGCTAAATAAAATAAAATATTATTTGCTTTCGTTCATATTGCCAATGGCCACCGATATGTTAAAAAAAATCATGTATTTTATTTATAATGGATAACTGATTCGGTTTAAGATTTATCTATTTTTAACTCATATGATCTATAGTACTGTGTATTTACAAAATATGAAATAAATAAATAAACTAAAATTTTAGCATACGAAAAAACCGTTATATACGGTGTGTTCATGTAATATACGACTATTCATATCAAATCTATCCTTTATTAGTAAAAGAATAGAATTACGGTCGAATGACCACTATGTGACAAGTACAAGTGATTACATTAAGCCTAGCTCATAAAGATCCTTGCGATGACTGATGTGGTACAATGAGACAAAATAAGGACCAGGTGTTGAAGATGCGAGTACGTCTAAGACACTGTACTGACATTGATTGATGGTCCATTAAGTATTATAACGGCGAAGAAAATTTGGTAACGAGAAGTTGAATACGCTGTCGGGAAGGTTTTACGCGTAATTATGAAGCAGTTTTGACAGTGACTAATATGTTTTTTGAGGATCATATTTATAAATAATTTAAAAAATATATAATTCGTTCATATATTTACAGTGGTATATAATATCATTCTTATAGATATACTTTGTCACTATGCGAACACAATTTGCTTTTGCAAGCGGGATTTGTATTTTTTTTTTATTATTAAACAATTAATATTTATTATATTCTTATTCTTAATTTAAATTCTTGCCAATCATTGTCTGTAGGATCTACATTTCCAGCCAGTAGTGGCTTTGGTTTAGTTTGAATGAAATCTGACTTGAAAAAATAATGCTTTGTTTATATAAATGTTACAAGATCATCTTTATGTCTCATCTTTTGTCAACTCATGTTTATATAGAAATAATTAAAGTTATTCTAACTGCATTGCTGTAAATATATTGCGATTGTATTGTCAGTACTACTTCGGTGAAAGCACATTGAAAGGAGTATAGAGCTCTAAGATTACAAATAGCTCGAAGAATCGAAGATATTCTTTGTAAATCTATTTATTTTAGTACTAAGCAATTTCTTTGTGTTATATATTCGTAGTATAAACTGTGCATGCACGTGCAGATATTTTGTTTTTCAGGTCGATTTTTTTAATTGCAGTTGTAGTTTTATACTATAAGAGATGTAGAGAGTATATACTATTAAGCGACGACGGGGCATAAATAGAATACAAAAATCTACCGCTAAACGTCAGATTTTCTGACTTATAGACACCATTTCCATACCATTTCCACAAAATTCAAATATAACGACTACCTATGCTATGACCTGAAAGTTGCATGGTGTCAAGTAATTAGAAATTATATATTTATGGACTTAGTGTAGTCCTTATTTATATTTTATTTTGGTTTAGTTCGAAAAAAGTAAATGAATAAAAACTAAATAAGACAGTGTCGCTGTAAAGCGAATAGCAACGCATGTTACATGAAAATCCCAAAATCGGCCTCAATAAAAGAAGTTTCAGTAATATTGTTATGCTTATAGTTTAATATTTCCAGCGATAAATGTCAATCAATATCAAATATCGGTTATTCTGGAAGTTTTTTCTTTTCCCTTTCCACCCCTTATGTGATGTCACAGTTGCTAGTATAAATATGCTGCGGCATCTTCCTTTGTTATCATTATGCAATAACAAAAGATGTCAAAAAGTTTGTTTTTTTTATAAGGAGGCTTGGATAATCTTATTCGATTCGATTAAATATTTAAAAAAAAAATATTTTTTAGAAATAACTTCACGTAAAGTTGGATTTCGGAAAATGGGCTATTCTAAAGAGCGCTTTGCCATATACAAGAATATTTTAGAGCACAAGTGTGTGCGTAAACACATGTGCAGTTACAATTCCTTCATTACCATAATCGCATGGGATAGAAACTCCGTTACCATCAAAAACACTACACGAGCAGGATGAACGATTTTACGAGTTTTTGAGGTAAAATTGGCGAGCACAGACTGAAAAACGGAGGTATGTGTCAACTATATGAGTTTATAATATTAAAAATATACAATAAAAATCACTTTAAACGTTAGATGAATTCAATATTAAACGGAACAACGTGTGATAATTCTTTACAAACAAATACGTCATACTCGACTAACATGTTTGAGGAGTTAAAAAGAATGGCAGTATTATATAAAAGAACAAAACTTTTTTGTTACTTATTTATGCTAAAACGATAAATAAGAAACGAAAAATAACAAGCAGCAGATAGGACGCATGAAGTTTGTATCAGACAAATATGATCAAGATCCATTTCAAATAAAGAGCGATAAGAAAACAGTTCTTTTATTTTTCTAGCGGATAAATTCAGTCTACCTTAATATTATATAGATAAAAAGAAAGTTATATTTTGTCAATAACCCGCTGTTGGTAAAAGGCCTCCTATTGTTCTAAGGAAAGGATAACACTACGCTTCACCCTTACAGGATGATGCTTATTCTCGTATATGTGACAGAATGTAATTGGATTATTTTCAATTAGAAGAATTAACAGCACAAGTTTAGCACACGCAAAATTCAGTGGTGCTTACCCGAATTGATACCCATCTTCGGTATTATTCAGCTTTCCTAACAACTGATTCAAAATAATATTATTTCATAATTTAAGTTATATGAAGTAACACAGATTCAGTTAGTTATACGAAAGTTTAAAAATGAAACACAAAAACGTATATTACTTTTTATCGTAATAAAATTGTTTGTATTCTATATGAATAGCCATGTTATGAGACTCATATGATTATTCGGATTATGTGATTACGTCACAATGAGACGAGTGAATGCCCGACGTAGTTTCCATTGTATGGAAAATGCTTTATCATCTTCGCTAAGACTCCGAATTTTGCGAGTAACAGATTCTAGACGAATGATTAATTATATCAATTCTGTATCATCAAACGGCGGTATGAAATAATAAGGTTTTGTATAACGGATTACGTTTCTAGACAAACATAATTATCGTCAATATTTTGCTTAAGATATGTATTGTACTAATGTATAAATAATTATTGGAGTATTACCAGTACCTTTCAATATTTTATAAATAAAAGTTTTCCCTTTGCTCTCTCCACTTAACGGAATTTTGGTCACGGCGGACAAATTCAAGTACTGCGCACACAGTGCAACTGACACTTTATTCTCTCACTCTTACATTAAAATGGGACGGCAACTGAAATAAGACTACAGAGTCTGTACTTTTAAAAGTA
Organism: Nymphalis c-album; assembly: GCA_963151315.1. Lineage (NCBI taxonomy): Eukaryota > Metazoa > Arthropoda > Insecta > Lepidoptera > Nymphalidae > Nymphalis > Nymphalis c-album. Next base: position 7,854,270 of record OY720601.1, read on the forward strand.
AACCTCGAGGCAATGAGGATGTAACTAGACAAAACTGTGAAGTACTATTCGGTTGGTGAGACGAAACATTAAATAAATAACAAAAAATCTACTTACATATAAACATATAACTATCGCCTTTTTTATTTTTGATAAAGATGGTTAAGTTTAAAATAAATTTAATATTTAAACAAATTAAATAATCTGAACTTTAGTTTTCGAGTAAATGGAAAACGTCAGTAATATAACTAAAAAGTACTTAAAGAACTCTGAAAAAATATGTGTGTATACATTACTGAAATCCACTTTGGGTTGGTAGTTATTTTGCATTTAAAAAGTAACTCTTTCGGCCTACACAGTCTCTCTTGTCCAAGGAGTTCAGGGACAGGGGCTTTTCCGCCACGGTTCTCCTAATGGTACAACTAAAAGGGCTCTTGCCACCATTGACGTTCCTGATCTTATTGAGCCTCATGGAATTAGTTTTGATTATGGCAAGAGACCTGATGGACTTTGGTTCCCTGGGAACGAGGTCGGAACCTTGTCTGGGACGCAAAATATATTGACAAACTGGCCCCGTCTTATATCAGGGAAACAACGTTAAAAGCCGGAGCTGCCGCGGAAGAAGTTGAAGCGAACAAACGTTAAACAAATATTCGTCTCTTATTCCAAATTATATTTTTGTTCCGTTTGTAATTGAAACGCTTTGACCTTGGAGTAATAGTGCAAAACATTTGATCCCAACTTATTACACCCAGTCTTAATCTACTGGTGACAGGATGGCTGGTTCATTCTAGGTCCAGAGAATCGGAAATGCGATTCAAAGGAGAAACGCTGCTAGCATTCTTGCCACCATTCCACGCAGTCACGATTTGTATAGTAATTAATTTTAATTTTTACTTGTATTTATTTAAGGTTTTAATGTAAATAAATAAAAATAATGTAATAAGTATTGCTGTTTAGCGGTGGAATAAATGATAAGTGGCTTGTACAAAGCCCTACCAACTAGAATATATGAATAGTATATTATGTATGAAACTTCAATACCAGAATAATATCCTAGTGTGCTGTAATTATGTAACATACACGTACGAAAACAAGCGATTCCTAGAAACTTCGCAATGAGCGTAGCATTAAATCTGCCCTTTGAGAGCTCTTTAAACAAAGTCTGTTCTTCTGCAAAATACAAGTAAGTATGTAAAATATAACAGTGTATGATAATGACATAAAGTTATAGAACTCTTAAGAAGTCTTTATTCTGAGTCGAATTATCAAGCCTTCACTCTTAAGCATGTTTAAAATAAAAATGTAATTTGTGCTTAAATTATAATATACTAGCTTAAATTATATTATACTTAAAATATAATATACTAGCGACCCGCCCCGGCTTCGCCCGAGTAGCAGAGCAAATATTCCAAAAAAAAAACTGTCGTAGTATTGTATCAGCTTTTAGGCAACGTAGGCGACAGCGGGGTCGCGGGGGCGCGCGCGCGGTTGCATCACACGTTAGTATGATCGGTGTGAGACCGTTTGAATTTATTTAGAGCGATAGTTTTAAAATTACGATAACTCCTAAGATATTAATTTAAATTAGATAGTGTACAGGGCAATTATAATATACATGAAATGCTTAAAGTAAATAACGTATTTAATTCGATAAGGATTAATATCATATCCGTTTTAATAGCTTTTCAATTATCACATTATTATGTAACCATTTTTTAAACGTTAAAGTGGGTATAGTTAGCTATCCTTAAAAGATAGACAAATGCCATCGCAGACTTTTCTGTAGATCTATGAAAGGGGAACAATTTTATTTACATTATTTTGTGATAATTCAAAAGGATTTTACAGCGTTTTCGATGAAAGCTCGTTTTTTTCCCGACTTCAACAATTATCAAATACATTAATGAACTATACACGTGAACCTTCTTGTTGAACCACTTTAGCAATTGGTGAAAACCGTATGAAAATCTGTTCAGTACTTTTTTAGTGTATCGCGTTCATACAGACATACAGGAACAGCGGGGACTTTGTTTTATAATATGTAGTGATTTCTATGTAGGTTGCTTTTTATTTTATATATATTTTGGACGTTCTATCATGTAGTAGAGTCAAGTTAGCCCAGTGGTGAATCTTAATCGAGGATTCTGTTTTCAAACCTGGGCAAGCACCATTGATTATTTATTAATATCATTTGTTTTTATGTCAGCAGTGAAGGGAAACATCGCGAGAAGTCTTGTGTTCAACGAACTTCTTCCCCTGAGGAGAGGCATTTGAGCAAAAATAAATGTCTTATTAAAGGTTTTTACTGTACATTACTGTATAATGACTTGCTTATTATTTTATTAAAGTTCGGTTTTACATTAATATACAATATTCAATAATGTTTTTAATTTTAATATATTATCTACGTAGTTTTTAATAGTGTAGGCATCATATTTATAATAAGCTAGTCTTGATAGTAGTTTATCAGAATTACTCACCACCCTAGACTTGTAGAACGCAGACAAGTATATAAGATCATAAAATAGACCCTCAATAACCTATATTGAATGTTCTTTTATATATTGCTGAATTATTTAAATTGAAATTTGCTAGACGTATTTCTTTATACGGGCTCAGTTTGTAGATCGTCGAAATAAAGGAAATTCAATACCTACATTTTAGATAAGATCGTGTTCACTGCCTTCAACATACACATACGTAAACGCATACGTCAGTTATTATTTGGCTTCGTTGGTGCTGTCACTCGCTTTTAAGATGGCACATATTTAAGCCATTAGTACAAAACTCGAATCGGTCATATAAAAAATTATTCAGTTTTTATATCTAGAAATTTTATCAGTAACATACTGGAATTTAGAAATTGATAGTGGTATGCGATCGTGTCTTGGAAAGCGTTTAAATTCGTTGGTTGTACGCCTGATCTCACTTAGATCCGATCGAATAGCACGCGTATGTCCTATAATAGTTACAGTATAGTTGGCTGCATTCGATCAGTATAATCTCCTTATTACGTCTCATCTCATGTGCTCACCGAAAATACTCACAATTTTAACGCAGTAGTGATCTAACTAACGCTCGTAACAAATCGCTTCCTTTTACGCAGATCACAGCTTTTAAAAAAACTGCGAAAACATTAAGTTATATTTGATAATTATTATTTGAAAAAGACCTAAATAAATAGCAATATAATAAGTAAATATATATAAATTGACGAGCCGGTTGGCGTGGTTGGTAAGACATTTGCCTTTCACGCCGCAGGTCGTGGGTTCGATTCCCACCCAGGACAGACATTTGTGTGCATGAACATGCTGTTTGTCATGAGTCTGGGTGTAATTACCTATTATAAGTATGTATTTACAAAAGAAAAGTAGTATATGTACAAGCTCTGCTTAGTTTGGGTTCACATGGCCGTGTGTGAATAATGAAAAAAAAACCCACTATATTACACGTACTAAAGTAAATAAATTCGTTTGAATATATATGTGTATAACATTTCTAACAGTGCCAATGTCAATAGGAATTGCTCGTCCGCCTTTCTATATTATAAAAATAATGCCATTAGAGTTGTATCCGTCTACGAATGTATATCTGAATTTCGCCATTGTATACGTTTTGGTTGAACTAAAATTTAAATATGACTTTGTAAATTCCTGTACCATAATAAGAACAAATAATAATAATAAATTTAATATTAGCCGTGATGTAGAGAAGCGTTATTTTATTATTTTTAAATTAAAACTACTACAATTTTCATACATCTATGTAATTTTAATTATTGTTTTGAACAAAACAAAAAGATTTAACGAAATACATTTATTTTCAGTCGGAAATGGCAACGGTGGCGTATCAAAATTAATCCTTTGCACTTTTAAAAAGCAATTTAAAACCGCATTATATCAATGTCTTGGTTAACGGGTCATTTATTGCAACTTAAACACGTATTTGACTAGACTATATGGCGTCTGCGAATGGGATCATGAATTTGATTATTGAACGTGGAGAAAAATCTATTCTATTCTATATAAGTATTTTAAACGTTTTTAATTGAATAATAATATTATATTCTAATAGACTTATATTATTTATTTAATCATAATATGTTAATATTTAAAGTTAAGACGGTGTTATCTAGCTACGTTCGTGTTATTTATTTATTTAACTTTATTGACTACATCAATGCTGATGGGACAAAAGGTGGACTTAATGCTGGAGGCATTCTCTGCCAGTCAACCTTTGGGTCAATCAGAAATCCACGAACGTTTTAGTAAAATAAAATTATAATTATATGGTGTACATTGTACATACATAATTTTAATTGGATTGTTTATGTTGTTTTTCTTTATCTAAAATTAAAGTTTCTGTTGTTTTACAAAAAATCTTATTATGGTAGAATAAATTTGTACAAAATAAAAAATGTTCGTTATTAAATTGCGATGACTTTTTTAACATATTCTAACTATTTAAAATGTAAATGACATAGCTTGGGAAAAAGGGTTTCAGCATAGACAAACTACATTGCAAATAGAGCAAATATTTTTATATACAGAGAAAACATCGCATAAAAAGTTTACAAAAGCAAAAAAAACTTCTAAGCACAAATTTAGCCGCACTACTTTTTTTTTAATTCCATATCACGAACAATATAAAATGAATAGGTGAATAAATTTAACAGTTACTGATGATTTACTATTGCTTAAACTATAATTAAATACAGCTGCCTTAGACGTGACTGAATTATAAAAGATACGTGGGAGTATTTTATAATAGTAGGGATGTTTCCGTATATTAAGTTGCTAACAATTACATTATTAAAATATCTGGAGTATGCAAGAACATATATTTTGCATTAATAATAATGGATAAAGATTACGTAGTGTTGCAACGGGGTGCCGTCTGTTAGGCGCCTGCTAGGAAAATGAGCTCGGGTCAATGAACGGAGATCCGTCTCTAATATTGTTTATCGTTTGCAATCTGTGATACCGGGAACAGTGTGAGGGAAAATATCGTTAAATCCCTGCATGTTTATTGAACTTTCTTTATCATTTCCTAAATTTTATAGCTTAAGACGTGCTAAAAGAGTAATTAAAGACCACGTTAAAATGTATTATTGATTTTATGTACTAAATACATAACTTCAATTTCATTTATGCAGTAAAATGGTTTATTCGGTTCAATCATATATTTTAAATAGTACAACTCAAATTTTTTTAACAAGAATGTTTCGAACTTTGGTCCATATTAAAAAATACTGTAATGTATAGTATCTTATTTTTATGAATTACTATCCACTCGTTCCGACTTAGCACGCCTAGAATAAGGGTATATAAAATGATTATATTCAAAGACAAACATACAAATAAAAACTAGTAATTGGCTAAGAAGACGCGAAGAAAGAACATGTATAAACATTCATGTTTCAAAAAAAAACACACTCACAAAGCAGTCAGTAGGTACTACTTTTAGTTTATAAGCAAAAATGAAAATGTAGATGTTTTTAGGGTAGTCTGAAAAGACCTCTCACTATACTCGGTAAGTCGCATCGAGTAATAACATAAAACTATATGTTACAAATAAAAGATGTCTGCCTTCTAAATACTACACTTATTTATATTCAAATGGTAACATCGTTTTTTGGACATTGTACATATGAAAATGGTTTATTTATTCATAGTATGGTTACATTTATTAAGATTGTGATGTATCGCAAGTCCAATAGTATGGAAGCACCGTTGAGAATTTCAAGTGCTTTGTTTGTGTTTGAAATCTGTCTTACGTAACTTTGTTTGATTAACACATACATAGATTTTTTTATCTATCGTAATTCAAATTTTTATTCTTTAAAAATGAGAACAATTATTTCACAGCAGTGGGATTTTTGAGGGCTGCTACTTAGATGTTATTTAAATTTTTATTTACATATCTTTCTTTAATACTTATCAAATAAAAACGATATAATATCTGTTATAAGCTTATGTGGTATGAGAAACGTGAGAGTACAAACGTGTTTGTGGAGTGCATTCTGGAACTGCTGAAGGATTTGAGGGCCACTCACAGCCCCTAACTAGAACATTTGGATGGGCTTTGAGTGCTGTAGACTTACTGATCGATGTGGTAAGGGCATATGCTACATATTACTCAGATACTAAAGGAATCATTCAAAATGATTATCTTCATTCAAATAGGTTTTTTTAATTAAATAGATTTTTGTCAAGTATTCCATGAAAAGTGTTGACAAAATTTTATTAAACAAAGAATACCTTACAATACGAAAGACGTATTCGCTACAGGAAAGAAAACCTAAACGTATATGTATATATTTATCACAATACTTAGTCATCAACAGATTAGTAAGAAGCAGATTAGTAATCAACAAATTTATTTAATAAATGATAAAAACATTTAATACAAAATAAGTACATTTAATACAAAACAGCAGTACTTTGTATTGCTGTGTTCCGGTTTGAAGGGTGAGTGAGCCAGTGTAATTACAGGCACAAGGGACATAACATCTTAGTTCCCAAGGTTGGTGGCGCATTGGCGATGTAAGCGATGGTTAACATTTCTTACAATGCCAATGTCTATGGGCGTTGGTGACCACTTACCATCAGGTGGCCCATATGATCGTCCGCCTTCCTATACTATAAAAAAAAAAAATGTTTTATGTTTAAGCAAACATTCCAAGAAATACGTAGTATATTGTCTTGCTTTATTCACTCAAGTAAGTATTTACAGCCATATATTTTTGTTTAGACTAGGTAAATAAACGATTGCATAGAACGTAATATACACCATTTGATGCTCGTAAAAGCAAATTTTTGCTACATTATCATACATAGACCGGGGTCAGCGACGTATCTTTGGTAGATAAACTGAATATCTTCTAACTTTATGGCCTTCTTAAAACTTAAATGATACTATACATCTTCCTTCGTCTGTAAATGGGTGTTCTTGTTTTACGACTACTGAACAATTTAACACAACATCGGTCGTTACTGACTGGATAGAATATGTCGTAAAAAGGTTTAACTTTTATGGCATATCGATACACAGTTTTATTTTAGTCGCCTGTTTAGTTACGTAAATATAATTCTCATAAAAATGTTGTTTATATGATATAATATTATTTTCATAAATTTATTCATATTTACTGTTCATTAAAAATACGATTTTAGATGTTTCCAACACTAGCTAACAAAATATAGGCCATATTATAAGGTGAAAGTTTTTAAGCACGTCAAAGTACGTAAATATTTAAAAAACCCAATTTCGTAGTATTTGTATTTAACAAAGTTAAATAAGTTTGTTTTTTTGTAAAATGCAAAAGCTGAGAATTTTCACATTTCTTTATGACCTCAAGACTTTGTAAACTCGATTTAACAATTTCGCTTATCTTCTTTAAAAACGTTTTAATGGTGATTATGTCGTTTGATATTCTACCAGTGTAGCGATGTAGACCCAGCGTAGAGCCCCGTAGACACGTAAGCCATTAGTGTAAGTATGCTCCTTAAAGTGCTTAGATTTAGCATTATGTGTAGATAAACTACTAGACGCTGAAAGGATCAGTAAGAAGGATTAGATACAAAGACGATCGTTTAATGAATTAATATTATTGTTTTAGTTGTTACTAGTTAAGTTTTTATTGTACTATAGGTGCCGCTTTCTCTACAAGCCGAGATGGCCCAGTGGCTAGAAAGCGTGAATCTTAACCGATGAACGTGGGTTCAAGCCCGGGCAGGCACCACTGAATTTTCAAGTGCTCAATTTGAGTTTATAATTCATCTTGTGTTTGACGGTGAAGGAAAACATCGTGAGGAAACCTGCATGTGTCAAATTTCACTCAAATTCTGTCACATGACTGTGTATTCCTCCAACCGGCATTGGCGCAGCATGATGGAATAAGCTCTAAAAAATCTCTTCAAAAAAGGAGGAGGGCTTAGCTCAGCAGTGGGACATTCACAGGCTTTTACTTAACTCCACATTAGAGAACAAGCCGTTTAAGATATCATTTAATTGCACCCCAATAGTTTGATTACGAATAAACCTGCTGTTTCTTTCGCCAGTTTGTCTAAGGAGGCTAATTACACTTATGTAAAACGTTTATTAACGTTCTCGAATCGATTCCGATCCAGCTCAGACTATTCCTTATAAAAACGAATGATTATGATGTTACCAAAAAAACATGTCAAAGTCAAACTTAATGGTTAACTTTTGACATTCCATTGAGGAAGAATCGAATCGCAACTAGATCGTTGTATTAGTAAAATAAGGAAATAGCTAAACGTTAACGATTATGTTTCGATTCGATTCCGATAATGTGACAATTATGTTAGTAGAATTGATCTCCAGGTCCAGGTCTGAGTTGCTATTTTTCGAACTGGTAATATTTGACAATCAATAAGCAAGTATGTTTTTTATTAAATGAAGACTTTAAATTTGAAAATCTGTTATGACTCACGCGAACTTTTTAAGAGTTCTAAAAATATATTTAAATGTAAAACAGAACGCAAAGCTACTTACGTTGTAAAAATCTTTAATTTTATACTTAAATCCTAACTAATATTTTAAATGCGAAGTTTGTTTGCTACGCTTTTGGTTATATGGCTAAGGGCTCGTCTGGGTAGACCAGGTTGAGGAGAACAATATACCTACCTACTAGGTATATCACTTTCTAGCTCCCAACGTTGTTAGAGCATTGAAAATAATAGTTAATATTTCTTACGGTGTCAAAAACGGTGGCTGTGACTCAATTGTTAGTGTATCTAACTCATTTTTAAATGTGATTAAATAAAATCTTCAATTTTATTCTCATAAATAGGTATCTCAAAAACTTGATTTAAGTAATATTATTATCAAGTGACCCATACCTAAAGGTGAGTCTAGTATAAAGCGTTACTTGTAATAGAAGAGTGAGCCGTTCTAATACTTTATCCTTCTACCAAGCCAAGCAACCAGCAACCAAGCTCGGCGTTTTATTGCCACCTAATTTTACAAACCAATGAGCGTAATGGTGTATCATTTCTGGGAGCAAAGGCGTGGACGACATGTAATGAGGTGCGCGCGGATAATTAGTATAATTTATTAAGATAAACGCAGCACATGCCACTTGCAATATTTTATTATTGTAAGAAATGTTAACCATCCCTTACATCGCCAATGCGCCACCAACCTTGGAAACTAAGATGCTATGTCACTTGTGCCTACAATTACACTGGCTCACTCACCCTTCAAACCGGAACACAACAATAGCAAGTACTACTGTTTTGCGGTATAATATCTGATGAGTGGGTGGTACCTACCCAGACGAGGTTGCTCTAAGCTCTACCACCAAGTAAAGTACGACAATTCAATGCAGTGTAAATGTAAGATAGAAATAAATGTTACTGAACGCTCGTGTCGTGACGTGTTGTCGTGAGCATCAAGTCGACCGCAGCGTCAAGAATTCGCAGCAACGTTACATTACATGGATGTGATCAAGAAAATTCTTTAATAGAAAAATTATTTCGTTTATATCAAATCTCATATATTGAAAATTGTAGGCCCTAAAATATAGCCTACGTCAAATTATATTGAAATCCAATTATAAATTGGTGGAAAATTTAATTCGCCTGACCTTTTTGAAATTTTATTTTATTCGCTTCTCTAATGATTTTCGGGTACTCCCAGTATGCCAATACGAGCATAAGGCAATGTACGCAACTGGTGATTCCAGCTTAGTCAATAACACGTCAAGCTAAAACTCGTAAAAACAAAGTTAATCGAAGAAAGTAATCAAATTTCGTTTTGTCGACGTAAAATATACGATCAAAACGTGAATGTACTTACGGAGTTGAGGAGTAATCGATTCTTAATTTGAAATCGAATATAAATCAAGTTTCACAACTACATCTCTCAATTCACATGTTTGGCAAAGCGTTGAAGATCGATCATTGTGATTGATTTCGTTCGCGTGTGGCTCAGTCAATGAATATGCCTAAACTTTGATATCAGATTAACGTAGCAGCGAATTTACTTTTCGAAATAGCATAGTTATAAAACGCAACTATATTGTAGTAATCAGCCGAAACACGCAATAAAAAATTCCAAAACTTTTTCTAATATCATTAAAATATTGGTTTGTAAGATACATTTATACTTTATAGCGCTTTAAGCCTAAAATACAATCAGACCATTACCAATAAAAGAAATCCGTGAAAGCGCTGAGCCTGATACCCTTACACCGTGTTTAATAACGCCAAGCGACCTGCAAACGATAAAGTACTCGTATAAATCTAGCCAAATGCTTCCCTTACAGATTTTCACGTAATAACAAGTCCACTTCGGGTATAACTCCGTAATTTATATCCTTCGAATAATCGATGTGTGACGCACTATTATACGAAGAAGTTGAAAACGAATATGATTTATTGATTTGAAGTTCCTCTTAGATCAACTTTATTTTATGTGGTTATATTGCAACTTGAACGAAAAAATTATATATGAATTATGGTCTTATATATGAAATGATAAGAGAAATTGGGTGTTTACAGACGCTTGTATACCGAATGGGGGTTTATGTAGCTAAGTGAATATAGATGAAGATATATTTTTCATTAATAGTAGATGTTTGCGAGCATATTTATTCTATTGAGCTCCATATAAAAATGAAATAGCAATATCAATATATGTTATGGTTAATTTGATTGAACGTTTTAGTTACATGAATAAATATTATATTTCTCGATATATGTACTCGATTCTATATTGAAAATTTTTATCTTTATTTATTAGCACTGGCAGTACTGTCACTAATTGATTATTATTAACACAATGATTGACATTATTTTCATTCTAATTTTTACTGAAACATTATCAATTTCCTTGTAATCTATATCTAATTTATAAAGATGAAAAGTTTGTTTGTTTGATCCAGCTTATCTCAGGAACTACTGGTTCGAATTTAAAAAATATTTTTATGTTCTATAGTACTTTGACCAAGGAAGGTTATAGGCTGAAAATCAGCCTATTATTAATTATATGCATATGAAACCGCGGGGCACAGCTAGTCATATATAATATTAACATACGTTTACTTGTTATTGGAGCTTTGTGCAAGCCCGTCTGGTTAGGTTCCACCTACTCACAACGTATTCTGTCATGAAATAGCTTAGTTAGTATTGCCGTTTTCCGGTTTGTAGGGTGAGTGAGCCAGTGTGACTACAGACACAAGGGACATAATATCTAAGCTCCCAAGGTCCTTGACCCATTGGCGAGGGACGCCAATGTCTATGAGCGATGGTGGCCATTTCCCATTTTCCGTCTGGCTACCAGTTTTATAAAAAAGAAATGGTAAACAAAAATGTGATAATGTTATTGACGTGACAACGTCTGATAAATCGATGAACGCTGGCTGCATGCACGAAAAATTGTTCCGTTACGCTCATTGTCCCGTTACGCTCATTGTCCCGTTGCGCGGATTGTACGCTTGCGCCACATCTATCTCTCTTTCACTCGATTGCAGTCATTTCATCAATGTTTTGTTATGACGTTGTCACCTTAAACTATCGTCCGTAAACCCACTACAGACAACTATTTTTTTTAAATATTTACTTATACTTATCTGTACACGAAATGTTTTCAAAGGTTTTTATATAAACAAAGGGTTTTTTTCCAGTTATTCCGGTAAGCCATACGATTTCGAGGTCACAGCTTTAACATTCTATGTATTGAGTAATTTCAAACGTATGTATTATTTTGTCTTTTATATATCCGAAAATTCCTCAGCTCATTGTTAAGATGGTTCGAAAAACATTTACCATTTATAAAAAAAATACTTACACAATCAATAGTAAGATTTCTATAAACTTACATATACAACTTAAAAAGATCATATTCGAGTAATGACAGTTATAATTAAAAAAATGCTATTATTATTGATAAAATAAAAAAAGTTTTCGTGGTAAATTTGTACAGCTACAATTGAGTTTTATCTCAGGAGAATTTGTATAGATTTAATATAGTTATATACAAATAAATGTAGAAATATATTTACTCGTTGGTAGAGTTGTATGCAAGCTCGTCTGGGTAGGTACCACCCACTCATCAGATATTCTACCGCAAAACAGCAGTACTTTGTACTGTTGTGTTCCGGTTTGAAGGGTGAGTGAGCCAGTGTAAGGCAGGCACGAGGGACATAACGTCTTAGTTCCTAAGCGATGTTTAATATTTCTTATAATGCCATTGTCTATGGGCGTTGGTGACCACTTGTAATATTTAAAATCGCAAATAACAAAAATGAGTTATTGGTAAATTAAAATAAATAATTTATACTTTAGAATATAAAGTTAAAATAAAACAAATAAATGAATTAATAAATAGGCCGTTCCTTCATTGAACAATGACATCGGTATGATAAAAAAGGTTAAACTTCTTACTCCGATTTCTGTGTAAATTGAGCCGAAATTGTGAACCTACCCTCATACCTACGTGATGAGGGTTCGAGGTGTCATATTGAATTTCTCCTAAGATTTTACCGATGTCTGTCAGGTCTCACAATACCTATTAGAACGTTGACCTCTGGCAGACGATTTCTAAGCCTGCTTAATCAAGCATTAAGTAAATGATAAATTATACGTGAATTTAGTACTTTTATTATTTGTAATGAATTGTATTTATTCATTTCTTTTGTAATAATACTTGATTTATGTTCGTGTGTTAGAATGTAAAAGAAGACGTCCTTGGACAGATCTATTTTGAGACAAATATAGTAATTTGGTCAAATAGTTTTATTTAATAATAACAAAACAAAATACTACTTGACATATACAGAAACTAATTGATGAGACGCTATCGATGATCAATCGTAGGTGATTTGTGCTCGTATTCTCTGTATTATAACTTAAAGTCCAAATCTCCAAGAAGCATTACCAGATTTTTTTACCGTCTTCCTTTATTTTCTGATTGATTTGCGTATCTCTTAAATAACATATGTACAACAATACGAAACAATGATAAGAATTTTGATTAGAAATTCATTCTTAACTTACAAAGAGATACAAAGTTGTGCATATTATGGAAAATTTAAAATACGCGGTAATTTTTACGGGCGTATTGGATGTGTTTATTATAACCTAATTTATCAAAACCAAAAACAAAGATGATTTTTAGTAATATCGGCTTTGTTGAATGAAAGCTTTACTTATTTTGTCTGATTTGTCCTGAAAAGGTAACCCAACACAAAAGCTGAACGGTAAAGTATTTATGCTGGGTTAAAACCAAACGCTGATTTTCAATGGTACCTTTTGTGGCTGTGACGAGCCGTGACTAAGTGATTCTGTCAACAAACTAAGTTTCAATTTTGTTTTGAAACAAAACAAAACAAAATTTCGAACAAAACTTAAATTTAAGCTTATATAAAAAAAGTTCATAAAAAGTAAAGTAGTAAATAGACAACTTTGTTTATATAGTTGGTAGTATATAAATTACTTATTAAAATATTTAACTAAAAAATCTTAACAAAATTTTCATGCCTTTTAAGGCTAAGTCGTCACTAAAAAAATGGTTGTCTGTAAAGTCGGTTTACGGACGATAGTTTAACGTGACAACGTCATAACAAAACATTGATGAAATGACTGCATACTTTTATGAATAAAAATGAATCATTTTTATTGAATTATCATTATTCTGTATGGATACAAAGAAGGAGTGAAATGAAATCTACAATTTAATTGATAAATTTACTTTTATTTGCACTCATAGGCCAATTGAGTGAAAGAGAGATAGATGCGGCGCAAGCGTCCAATCAGCGTAATAGGACAATGAGCGTAACGGGACAATTTCGTGCATGCAGCCAGCGTTCATCGATTTATTAGACGTTGTCACGACAAAAAGTCATTCATTGAAAACTATAATACATTTTCCATCAGAATAAGTGCAAGATTTCACAACGCACAATTCTTTCTTACTCAAGGAAACTAGAATAAAATGTTATCAACCTGGTAGGGCTTTGTTCAGGCCCGCCTGGGTGAGCAGCAATACGTAGTGTCGATTTTAACATTTAGAATAAATTGTTTTAACAGAATTTATATAAGATTCAATTTGTTGAAATAAATGAATTATTATTTTTATTGTTTTTGATATATTTATAATAATATTTAATTAATAGAATAGTATTTCATTTATTTATAAAAAAAATATATAAAATCAATCTGGAATCTCTAATAATCTGGAATTTGGTTAAAATACAATAGTTATTTTCAAATTTGGAATAATTAAAAACGCGGTGAAAAGAGGACGTAGCTACTCGTTTTCTGGCTCGGTAGAGTTTATTTTGCGTAGAAGAGCTGTAGCCATGATTACATTTTACAAAATGTTATCTCAAAAGTGCTTCTAAGTGCCCACTCAAGTAACGTATATTTTAATTTGATTTAATTAACACAAATTGTTACCGTATGATGCGTACAAGAGCAGGTTATATTAAAAAAGAAAATGATTTTCTACCATATATTTATAATAATTATCTAATATTATATATTTTTTCGTCATAAATTTTGAGTAAATAGATTTTACTATTATTATCGACTCTATTTAATCTTTGTTAACGTCTAAATTCGAACATCATGTATATTATGTTGTTTCAAAGATTTTGCGTTGTTAAACACAAGCGCTGAAACCAGATAGGATATCGAAATATTAATCTCCAATCAAATCAAGTAATGGAATTTTCTTAGAAACGTGATGATGCTATGATCTACATCTTCATATTTACTAAATTAGGAGTTCTTTTTGTACAGCCTAGCTGTAAACACTTCAAAATCAATTTTCATAAAAAATGTACCAAAAATGTATGTAGCGTGTTTTGGGAAAGATTTATTATACAAGTAGACACGCTTTGCAGTTTTGGCCGCAATTTCGTGCTAATGTAATTTTTTTTATTTGTATAGATGTTTTTTCAATCTACTATCGTTTTAAACGATGGAACATAACAGTCGAAAATGTATTTATTTATACATTTATAAGTTTTATTGCTCTCAAATATATAGCAAAGAATAATGTGTAGTTTGAAAGAATGCAAAGGAGGTCACTAAAGTCACTAAAGCAATCTCTTCCAGGCAACTGTCTTACAGAACAGGAACTTACATATAAGAATTTATAAAAATAGGGTAATTATATATGATGATATACATATTCTTTTACCTGAAACACATGTGCTGGTAAAAAAATCCATGTTTTGGAAGTACGACAAAGAAAATAGTTGCCAAATTTCTGCGTGCGCGATGGAATTGATGTCACAGTTAGACAGTTAGACTGTGACATCGAGAGCCAGCAAGCGTAGACTTATGAAGGATAATGAAGCAGGAATGAGGGAGAATAATGTCTCTTTTGCTTTTCAATATGTCAATGTCTCTAGCCCATAAACTATCTCTAATCGTATGAAATCGTGTCAATCGATTGCTTCTGAAGGGACAACCTAACCAACGCACTTTCGCATTTATTCTAAGTGTGAATTGTTTGTATGGGAATTTAGATATTTGTTTGTATATTTATGAATATATTGTCAAAATATCTAACGTATTCACAAGTTCGAAGAATAATATTAACGACAAGTATAACAAATAATTTGTTATTTTTTATATGAAACCAATAAACAAAATTATTTTTGTCTCATTTGCTAATGTGACATGCATTGCTGAATGTCTAATGAAAAAGCTTCAAACCAAAAAAAGGAGAAGAGGCCTTTGCTCAGCAGTGGGACATTCACAGGCTGTCACTTCATTTGCTAATGTCCTACAGCGTAGGAGAAATACGATAAATTATCAAATATCAATACAGTTTATTATTTTATTCATGGACTAAACGAAAAAGTTATAGTTAAGATTATGTTGTCGACGATATCAAAAGTGTGTTCAAAATTTTACCTCAATTGCTTGGTTGAAACTAGTTTCAAAATGAGTTCTAAGATTTCAATCTCAAGACCCACACATCCTTATAACAAGTTTAATAAAAGCTTGTGAAAACGAATGTTTGGAGGAATTAAATTACTTGAAAATTGCAAACATGCCAAGTCTAAATGAAACTTTACTGTTTTTAATACTTATTAAGAAGCTAAACCAGCTGCTTCTAATTATAGATAAATACCGTACTTTTGTTTAATATTCATTCAACTCGTTGTTGGTATTTAAATGAAATAAATAATATCAACAATATGTCGGATTAAAAAAAATAAGTATTTGTGCTAGTGAATTTGTAATTCTTAATTTAAAAATGATTGCTCGTCTTAGTACGTTTTCTATGTACTTATAGAAACTTTCAGTACCATCTATTGTGTTGTAGTATTCAATAAATTTTTCATAACAAACTAACATTGTTATTATTCCTGACATTAGCTTGTTTATGATCAAAAAAGTGACGTAGATAATTTACAGCCCATACACATTGTCTAATGTGTATGGGCTCTGCCACTTAAGTCAATATAACATTAATAAAATTAATACAAAAACACGCTTCGTGGCCTTTCTCACAAGTGCAAACACGACTATGATACGATATTCCATCATGGAATGCCAGTGCCTATCTTCCGGCTTCATCATCAGACCTTGAAACCTAATCATGGTCAAAGTTCATTACAAGACTTTAAGAAATCCAAAAGCAGCTTTGATACGATGTTCCATCATGAAGTTCCAGTTCATATCTTCCGGCTCCATCATCAGATCAGTTCGACGGTACCATATTATTGTATTGTCATCAGAACTACATACAATTTTCATTACGCTACGATCCTTGAAAGTTGGTAAAATCAGTTAACTTAGATTCCTATACATAGTTAGTTACATACAGGTCGACCTAATAAAACCGTGTTAAAAATGAGATCTTACAGCCTTAACAATCGTTGCGCGTCATTAGTTAAACAAGCTGTATCTTTTTCTTTCAAATGTTAAATCAATAATTACAGAAAGATCGAAAACATTTTTGACTAGGCTTCAATCAATAATGATCAATAATATAATAGCGCTTCAAAAACGGGCCGAAAAATAAGAACACAATTACGTTTGTGAGGTTATTTCAAATTAGTATGGTCCAATCATAACTTATAGCTAAGGATATAAGGTCGAATATGGAACAACCGTTATTGTACATTCTTTCTGTCATTCATGACGTAAGATCGTAAGTGAATGTCAATGTTTTTTGCTCGCAATTTATTGCTCAGGAACAAGGCATAGTTTATTTTGAAACTATTAAACCGTTTTACATCGTTTTCTTCTTTATGTGGTCGGTGTCACATAAATTCAGTATTGTTTTTATTAATGACGCGTTATCTAGTAGTATTGTTGATCGAAGAGGCTACTTTTATAAGTAAGGCCGTTAATTGTTATGCTCCCTGCTCCCAGCTTTTTATTTATTTCATAGTACACATTTTTTATGTAATTGTTGCGGCTTGGCTTCACCGCCTATGCGGGGTGCGGGGACGCTCCTTCTAATTTACCGATCACTAGTCGTCGCGTCTCGCGTGTGCGATACACATCAATTACCTTTTTTCTAATTATTAATACAACTGTTGAAATTCGAAAGTCTCATTATTTTGACCACCACTAAAGCAGCTATCGAAGCTACAATAATACTCAAATGTAATCAGACTTTAATAAATAAATAACATAAAGTCAAAAAACTTAGTATAAACATAATATTTTGTAGCAGTTAAAAGCTTGGCCACTTTGTTTTATTCTCGTGGTCTCGGTGATGGATATCTTCTGTCAAGGTAAAGTAAGCATTTTGCAGCATTCGATATTTATGTGCCCGTAATTCATTTTATAATAATTGAAAACTTACTTTGCAAAACGGTAACATGGTTGTGAGCTAAACTGAATTACTTATATTTTATTTTTAAGAGAGTTATTTTTAATATGTAAATTTATTCATTAGTTTATATGCATATCCATTGTCTATGGCCAGACCGTCAATTTTAACTTTCCTTGTTGTGGGCAAATAAATATGAGCTCTCGACGGTGTGGTGGACCTTTATCGTGATGTTTATAATAGACGATTATCTTCTTTAACTATTCTTATCTTCTCGACAATTTGTCTTAATTGTACCTATAGTTTTTTTTTTATTTCTAAACGTCATATTACTGTCCCGTCATGCCGTCGACTGATAAAATCGGAACTGCTAATTGTCGTCACAACTATGAATTGAAATACATAGCTTGAGTCGTAACAATGACCATTTTTTGTCACTGTCGTTGTTTGTCCTTATTGTTTTTAAAGTTTGTAAACTACAATTAATCATGTCGTGCTGTATTCAACATATATTTAAATACACACTACTTTTATTGAAACAGTACGTCTATTTGGCCGGCAACGCACCTGCAAGTCCTCGGATGTTGCAGGTGTCCATGGGGGGTGGTAGTCACTTTCCATCAGGTGAAGCTCCTGCTCGTTTGCCCCCTCTTACATAAAAAAAAAAATTGTCTTCACGACACAATGTGAACTCGTTCCAACGTGTTATTGAAGTACATATGCCAAAATACATACGTCACATATCTTGGGACGTTTAAGTGTAGGTCCTTCGATCAATAATGTACTAGATTTTATCGGTAAGCGCTTCAAAAACGGCCCGAAAAGTAAGAACACAATGACGTTTGTGAGGTTATTTCAATTTAGTTTCGTCCAATCATGACTTATTGCTAAGGAAATAAGGTTGAATATAGAACAAGCGTTATAGTACATTTCTTATGTCTTTTTGTCATTCATGGCGTAAGATTTTAAGTGAATGGCAATAAAATCTAAACCGCACTTTATTGCTCAGGAACATAGGCATAAGGATAGTTTAGGTTGAAATTATTAAACCTTTACATCGTTTCCTTCATTTTATGGTCGGTGCCACATTTGAGTATTGTTTTTGTTCGTGACGCGTTCTATTCTAATAGTATTGTTCTAATCTAGTAGTATTGTTGATCGAAGTGTAGGTCCAACGTAAAGTTAGCCATTCTAAAACTCCGGTATTTGATAATTAATCCTCTTTTAAAAACAGAAGCGCTTGTACAATTCATCATATAACTAATTCAAGTAAATTAATTATTAATATTAATAACCTAATAATTTTACCTTGTTTACAATGGTACTCGAATAAGCTTCTTCAAATTGACATTTCTTCTTAATCATTTAGTTTCATTATAATTTTATTAAAATTATAGGGCCACCGTGAATAGTGGTCCGGGTAAAATTGATGCCTTAAATTAAATTATTGCAATTTTCGTAGGAAAGTCTATTAAAATAAAAAACGTGTACTTATTACGTACGCGCGTGAGAAGTTATACTTCTTTAGCATCATTAAGAATTTATTATTATTATTATTATTCTTTCTATTCCCCCTCCCCAGGAGCGTTTAACGTTTAACGCAACAGTGCTTTCATACCCCTTCGATGGTAGCGTTAAACGCTCAACGCAACCTTGTTGAAAGTCGCATTAGAATGAAGATGAAGAAGTCTTATGTTACTTCACTGATAATGTTTTATATATATATTCTTGCACATATAGAAATATGTGCATTTGTGAGAGAGTATTAAATTTTTTTAAGTAAATTTTGAGTTTATGCATTATAAATAAACATGTAAAAAAATCAAATCTTTTTTCTTTATAATATAAGTAAAGATATTAATATTTAATTGAAATTTAAGACACGTGTAAAAAAATATTAACAATATATTATAATATATGTATAATATTTAATCTTCTTTATTTTATTTTTATATATTATAGTTTGAGCGGAAATAAGAAGAAAAAAACCGAAGGAAAAACGCTTGACCCTTCGTCACGTCCAATAATTTCTTTTGTGTTTTAGACATATACCGACAAGACCAAATTATCCGTGAAAACGAACTCACGAACAATAAATGGTAACGACGCAGAAATTTTCCATTGATGGTAATATTATTATATCGCAATACAAATGTTCATATCATACAACATAATGTAGCGGGTATGCAGTTATTATACATATACTTTGTTTTATGTTGAAAGATGGAAAGAATCATAACTACACTGACGTATAATTGAAATAAAAATATATGCACAGTATCATAAAAAGTACCCAAGCATTGTAGATGGCTACGATGCGATGCCTGGTGGGTTATATCAGAGGTTCAAAGTTTGGTGAGCAATACGAGTTTATATGCGCTTTGTGTTTTTTATATAACACGTGTTTGTTAGTGAAGAAATATATCGTAAGGAAACCTTCACGTGTTGGATGGCATTGTGATATGGTGATGATAGTAATTAGCACACTATACAAGATATATTGAAAATTTGTGTTTCCAAGCACTGGTACACTCTAATCACTCTCTCTCCCAATCAGATGGCACGGTTAACCAACACAGCCAAGAAGACCCGGTGCAGGACCCGGGAGACCTTTTTTCTGAGGATATATTCAGGCCTGAGAAAAGGGTTGCTATTGAGAATTTCTTGAAAGACAAAGCCTATAAATTTTATCTGACCTACAAAGTTTGAATCCAAGGCTTTATAATTTCAACTTTTATAAAATAGTCATTAGCAATCTTGCATGACAAACTTGCCGAAACAAACTTCAGTTGAGCGGATAGTAGTGGAAATGGCACCTAACTTTCTTCTTAAGAGGGAGCTTTTAGTGCTTACTACATTGTCTTCACACGAAAGACAAAGTCTTCAGTCTGATGTCACCCATTCTTCAAACACTCAAATCTGTCGCTGCGGCAAGAGAACCACGAGAGGCCCAAATTTTTTTTTGACATTACTTTTTAATCATTATCTTATTATAGTTAAAATAAATATCTTAAGATTATATAGTTAAAATAAACTCTTTAGATTAATTTGTAAAATAATAATAATTAAGCACTATGCTGCCGGCCTTTTTAGATATATAAATGAGATCGCGTGTCAAGAGGGGCGTGTAAGGGCGCGAAGGTGCAAGCTAAAACTTTTCTATCCTAAGTCACGCTCTTAATAACAGAGAAAATCTGCCCAGCCATGAGATATCTTAGGATACACAGATAAATAAATATAATCTTTTGTTTTGACTTGTGTGGATGCTATCTAGTAATAAAGCTAGATAGTAATCCTGGAGTAATAAAGCTATAAAATACTACACAGTTATTTAAACATGAACGTATTTAAGGTTATGTAATATTATTACGGAATAGTCTGAATTTCTTCGACGCAAATACTTCGTTATACAAGTATTTCCTTTGTACCAGAATTTAACAATATATCATAATTAAAAGCATTGTTGTTGACTGGTGAAACATATGTATGATATAATATTTCAAAACGGTTTTTGTGAATAAGAAAATGTAAAAGGAAATACTTAAACAGGGTTTTTTTTTAATCGTATTAAATATTGAGTGATTCTGTATATAAAATGATATTTACCTAATGTATTGTACATACGTATGTACCTAATTAGCTTACGTCCGCTTAGCCTGCGTTTTTTTGGGCGCAGGTTTTAAGTTATCATTGCATATGTTAAGTCAGAGTATAAGCTGTCTCTATCTTAGATTATATCATAATCTACGTAGAGGTTTTTGTGTGATTTAGTAAGAAACATACAATCTTTCACATTAATAATGTTAGTAGGATAATACCAGAATACTGTGTGAGATAATTCATTTAATTAAAAAATTCCTAAAACCTATATTCGTTACTTACATGCTATTGTTATGGGAAATTTATAAGATTATTTACGTCTATTGTTTGAGTGGTTCACTCACCAATGGGAGCCTCAGCACCGATCCCGAGCGGCCATCATAGTCGAAGCCGGAGCATGAGCGAGCCTTCGCTGACGCGCTACGCCATAGATGACCCCGATTGTTATCAAATTCTTATTATAAAACTATTTTAAAATTTTAATGACTTCTATATATAACTTTTTTTATAAAACACTTTATCGGTGAATATCAAATGAAAATCCGTTTTGTAGTTTTGGTGTTTATGTATGTATGTATGTAGTATTTTATAGAGTGTTGTTGGGGACACTCTATTTTATAATATACAACAATAACTGCTGTTCTAGTTTGTTTTCATACGAATATGTAACTCATGAATATTTATAATAATATCCGGTGTGTGAAAGCTCTTTACGGAATTTGCTGTAAGTGACAGTATCATTAGAAAAGGTGTATCATTTCATATGATATTGTTAGCAAACTTCGAAAAAATGTAGAGATGTTATATTTATTTCGTAAAATAAATCTCTTTTTATGAACTTCCGTCTTAGAAACATATTATATTGTATGATTCTGTTAAAATTTATTCTGATGATTCTGGTAAATTATAATTACAGACGACGGAAACAATATATTACATCCTGTATTTTGCGGTGCATTGTTTACGTGAGAAGAGGTTTTTTTTTTTAATTTTTGTCTAGACGAAGGTGATCGGCCAAAATAAATTTAAAAAATAATGATTTTAGTTTTTGTCTGCATTTTCGTTTCGTTTTAATTACGGATAGTAGAATTATCTACGAGGCGTAATTAAAATACCTATAAAAGTTCGTTGGTTTTGAAGTCGCATGTATGTGGCGTAAAAGCGAAACTAAAGGCTTGTAACGCGTAACTAAAAACGCTTGGTTTCTGATTTACATTAGTTATTTTTCACATTAAATTTTAAATCCAATGTCTAAGCAATAGAAACATTTTAAAAATATTACTTAACTTGATTCATATGTAGAAGCGTACAATGAAATACTTCTAACAAAATGTTTAGCACATTGATGATATAAATAAATATATTTCATAAAGACATTAGCAACAAAAGAAAAAGTGTATGAGGTTTTGTTCCCAATCTGTAGTTCATAAATCATGCCGCACGCAATAAATAAAAACATTTATCATACAATTTCGCTACAAAAGACACATCGAAATCCAGGCGCCCTTTGGATTTCTATTCCATTTGTTAGTGTTCCGAATTTGATCATTGAAGATGAATTACTATAATCTATCAATGAACATTTGAACGCTCTGTGCATCTAATGAATATAATGGTAAAATTACGGTTTTTTTAGAAGAAATACGAGACGTGATGGCGCAGTTGTCGGTGAACGTGAATTTTAAGCGATGATTCCGAATTCAAGCCCGGGCAACCGCTCAATATTCATGTGCCTATAATAATGTTACCTTTGTAGAGATGTATTTTTAATGAGAATATTGTTTATTTAGTAGATACATAATTTAAAATTATCTTAATTTTAAAATATGAAGATAAATTTACATTTAATTACATATTAATGAATGTGTATGAGTATACACGTATTATGTTTCAGTTTTTATGATATCTAAGTCGGATTTTATAAAAAATGTATACCTATTCCGTCCCCAGATCCTTAAAGCAGCGGAAGAGATAAAAAATATATAAAATGATAATGGAAATATATTTCCTAAAAAAATACTATGGGTGCACTCGAGAGAGTAATTCTGGTCTGTTTAGTGTTCAATGTTTATAGGTACCGTTGATTTCCATCGGGAAAAGAATAGGGTATATTTTGACCCAAAATAAAATGACATATTATATATGCTATGATTATTTTGATCCACTGAGCGAAATTACGGCCATTTTCTTATATATTTGATCAAATAAAAATTTATATTTTATAATTACGTTCTGCCAGTTCCGAAATAAGAATTACATATACAGAAAAAATATACATTTGGACAGCCACTGGATCAGTGTCTCCTTGGCCCTTTGAACAAGGCAAGATATCTTGCCGTGGTGGACAAATACGAATAAAGCCGAGGCCCTTACCCACTGGCTGGCACTGACTGGCTTTTTGTGCCAGTCAGGGGGTAAACTCGACGACGCCGACGGCGAGAAAAAAAAATGATCATAATAATTGGTCTAGCCATTTAAGGTGTATATCTATCAGCTTAAGCTCATTTGGACTTATATGCAGATCGTGGCTTTGTCTTAACTATTTCACTCAAATTAAGAATTTATACCAGACTTTAGTTTATATATTGCTTTAAAGTTTTTTTTTTAATTTATTTATTTGGGAGATAACGTAGTATACACACAAATAAAATATTTCTTAAAAACTTTTATCTAATGCGGTAAATTGTTATCTATGCGGAAATGCAATACATACACTAACAAAAACCATTTTTGTGCAAGCTACGACGTGCCTCAAAATCTCGCATGAGTAGCATCAGTAGTGAAATTTTGAATTATTATTTTCTTACAGTGAAGACTTACATATCACAATAAATATGAATTCTTTAATTTCATATTCGTTGTAATGTTCGCTAATGCCGAGATGGCCCAGTGGTAAGAATGCGTGAATCTTAACCGATGATCGTGGGTTCAAATCCGGGCAAGCACCGTGCAATTTCATGTGCTTAATTTGTGATTATAATTCATCTCGTGCTTGACGGTGAAGGAAAACATCGTGAGGAAACCTGCATGTGTCAAACTTCAATGAAATTCTGTCACATGTGTATTCCACTAACCCACATTGGAGCAGAGTGGTGGAATAAGCTCCAAAACCTTCTCCCCGCAAAGAGGAGAATAGGCCTTAGCCCAGCAGTGGGACATTAACAGACTGTTACTTTTATTCGCTAATGAGCCGAAGATAAATATAATTCAATAAATGTAGAGGAATGGAGAAATGTCTGTCTACACGATACTAAATAGGAAAATAAATGTCAGAGACAGAGCTTTCGATATAATATCCGAACAAATTATCATGAACATAAATGATTTATCAACGTAAATCACTAAAGTTTCATCACAACCGGAGGATTCATTTAGAAACATGGAATAAAAATATTCAACATTATTTATTAATATTATTATTGCATTCACCATTTTCACTTACTTTATAAGAACTATCAAAATATTGAGCAAAAACATCAGACATTTAATCATAATAATGTTAATAAATATATCGATCTCGATATAAAAATAACTGATTAAATATATGTCAATCGTTTCATCGTAGAAACACAAGCCTTATTTATTTAGCATCCTACTCCGACGTTTTACGAATATATTATTAGGTAAATGGGTTATATACGTTTTACGATTAGTAATAAAATCGAGATTGGAGTCTGGTAGCTTATCTCACTTGACGTTTGCATCAGATTATTTGGCGATGTTAACTAATAAAAACGTCGACCAAATGACACTGTAATTACTATATCTGGCTTCTGGCTGACGGTCACGAGATTAATATTTTATTGATGAAAATAATATGATCATAATCCATATTAAGATTTTTACCCCCATATGGGGGTAATTAATTACTTGAGTAGGTAACAATCGTTCATATTAACTGCTATTTTTAGTATATTCATTTTTAACAAGTATTTTTCTTTCTACACTAAAGAAATAAAAATAAATTGAAAAGCTTCTTTAGGAAACTTTTGATGTTACATATTTTTGTAAACAGGAAAATCCTGTTCTTTCATAAACGTGTTTCAGTTCACATATTTCGTTCATAAATATTGATTATTATTAAGATTAAAATTTAATAACGTTATCCTCATATATAATTTATTATGTATAAAGAAAAATAATAAATTGTGTCTCTAATAATTGAAATCCCTTGCAGTTCATATTCCATCTTATTTAAGAAAAAAATAATAAATGTGTTTACTATGTTGATGATTATAAATATAGTACATATTAAGTTATATAAATTCCTAAAAATCGTCGGCTTGATAGGCGACAACACCAAAATATTCTGTAGATCGTGTGAGATATGTGCACATATACCGACAAATTCGTAATACATAAAATCTCTGTAAAACAATATTGATAGCTTTATTCTCTAAAGATTTAAAGCAAAGTAACAGCTATAAATGTGCCACTATTGAGCTAGTTATTGAGTAGCTATGCTAGTTATATTGGTAGATTTTACTCCAATGCAGGTTTGTGGATACACATGTATCAGAATTTCACTCAAAACAAGTTGCTTTCATAAAGATAATACGACATCAGTATCGTATCAAGGATACGATACTGATGTCAGTGCATCAAGACCTTTTTTCTACATGCTCATTGATTGGTTACGAGATATTTATAATTTTCTATGTTAATACGTCAATTTTCTAACGATCGCTCTCCTTTACCTATTCCCAAAATGAATGTGTTTTGAATCGTTTTGAATTCCATTTTAGTCACACGTTGCTCAATGTAAAAGTGGTAGTCAGTAGTCTGTATATGTCAGTGGTATATCGTATATCGAGTTTAATTAATTCTTTAAAAAAATGTTTTCTGAGATATAAAATAATATGACAGCCAATGCAATTTTACCACTTACACATTGACGAAGAGCAAATTTATTAAAAAAGTTTCGTCTTGACTTTCTGCGACGTCGAAGAAAAATATTTTGCCT
This sequence comes from Nymphalis c-album, assembly GCA_963151315.1. Taxonomy (NCBI): domain Eukaryota; kingdom Metazoa; phylum Arthropoda; class Insecta; order Lepidoptera; family Nymphalidae; genus Nymphalis; species Nymphalis c-album. The sequence continues at coordinate 7,880,587 of OY720601.1, forward strand.
TAGTTGTTTTTATTCGATATTAACGCGTCATATAGTTTTTCGATAAAACAAAACAATTTGTAACCGTTTAAATTTATGGTATGCCTCTCTTATAATATATTAAGGACTGGATGAAAATAGTCACCTATTATCAGCAACTCCTTGTTCAGCATTAAGGTGTGCCAAAGATTTATATAGAGAAAGATGTAGGGTAAGGCCGGGCAAAGTGGACAACTTAACTTTTGGCGAGCTATGGGAAGGAAACCGATACAGTCAAATAAAAAATTATGTTTAAAAAAAATTACTGAGTTTGAAACAGTAGTTATTAGACATTTTAATATAACTACCAAAGAACACGTAACATCAGTATTTTATTAAAAAATATTTTTAATAAATTAAAACTGGTACCTAATATGATAAATTAAAACCCACCGGGTAAAGTGGATAGGCTCATAGGTCAAAGTGAATACCAAAGCATATATAAAAAATTGGTAAATAAAGGAGAAAATAATAAAAAATACAACTAATCAGTCATCAGTACAGCTGTCACATAGAATGCCATTTCCTACATAAACTTTGCATTTCTCTTGAGTCCATTACTTGCATAATTGAATTGGATCAAATCATCAACCGGCTGTTCGTTAATTTCCATATAATACTCTCCACTAAAATAGCATGTAAAATTTTCATCATTTTCTTAGTTCTTAAATCTTTTAGCTTTAATAATTTTGGTCATTTTAATATTTATGTTCGTTTTCGCAATATTTATAGTTTTGGTTCTTTTGGTCGTTATAGTCGTTTCGGTAGTGTCAACATTTTTTGAATCTTTGTTAATATTTGTCAATAATTTGGTACGTTTAACAAATTTAACTTTTTTTCATCCTTTACAGGAACGCTAAATCACCAGCTTTTCCATTTTTATTCCAACTTTTTGAAAAAAAATGCATGGAAAATTTCTTATCGATCGGAAACTGCGTGTGCAAGTTTGTTAAATGTAACTTGATTACAGTACATTACATTACAGACAGACAGACAGACAGACAAACAAACAGAACAGTAAAAACTCAATAAAAACTTGTTAAATAAAACGTTTTGGGCCAAGTGAATTCGGTGTCCACTTTGCCCGTGTTCACTTTGCCCAGCGGGTACTTGTTGAATTTAACCTAACCTAAAATCAAATATAAAACCAATTCTCAATGAAACTAGGAATATTTCAACAATAAAATATGCACATTGAAGATAGAATGGAGCTGATAAAGTAATACTATATAGACATGAGTACTTTTTAATTTTACGGTTCACTTTTTAATTTTTTGTAATTAAATAACTCTATCTAGCTCTATTTGTTGATAACTGAAGAGTGCGGGGAGCACCTCCTGACGCGATGGGAGTACACTAGGGCCTGCCGTTTCGAAATAATGGAAGATATCCGCTTTTCCTGGGCTGTACACATTGCCCGGCCTTACCCTAAATGGTACAAACCGTTTTAACATTCGAATATTAAAAGCATTCAATATTGTTGGTGCGAACATATACAGATCCTCCAAAAATCCGAATTCGATTCGCCGTATGATAATGTAACTTTTAATTTTATTGAATACGTGATATCCACACAAATACTGCCTCGTTGGTCTAGTGGCCGTAGTATAAGGCCGCAGACGCGGTGGTCGTGGGTTCAATTCCCAGGTCGGGCCAATAAATAGTTATTGGGGTTTTCAGAAAATTCTCAGTCGCAGCCCGGAGTCTGGAACTTGGAAGTGTGGTACACTCCCGTGCCTCGGAAAGCACGTTAAGCCATTAGTCCTGCGCCTGAACTCTTTCCGGTCGTGTCGTATTGCCGTCCCATCGGATTATGAGAGCTAAGGAAAAGAGAGTGCACCTGTGTTTGCGCACACACTTGTGCACTATAATATCTCTTACGCAGTTGGCTAATCTCTTTTGAGATTAGCCGCCGTGGCCGAAACAAGTCTGGAGGACCTTATCCACACAAATGACCGAGGAACAAGCATAAAGTTTTAACTGTTTTTATCCAATTAAAAAACGAAGGTTAGTAAATATTCAGTCGTTTATATTAAAAAAAACCGTTACTCAATGTTTGTTTGCTAAATGATGTAAAGAAGATAGCACACCTTGGCCATTTCACATAATAAATTGTTGCTGTAAACAAAATTTGTTATTAAAAAAATATAATCAAGCCGAGTTTGTTTACTTTTCGGAGGTATTTTCAAACCAGTGGTGTTTTTTTTGATAATGAAAATAAAACAAATCAAGTACAATGATTGTATATTTTTTTAGTTTCGCAGTAAAAAATATTTTTATGGCTTATTTATAAATCATAATCAGAAAACTTTGTTACTCGTTTGCCATTTAAAGTACTATTTTATAGTCTATTTCTTTATTACAACGGTGTTTGTGTAAATTCCATGTTTTCTCATAATGTTTTTGTAAACATGACTGTTGTCATTGATCGTATAAGTAGGCCAAACAAACATACTTCCTTGTTCAATGTTGTCTTTTAAGAAAGCTGATGTTGTACCAAACTTACTTTTTTTTCTCAAGAATCGGATCTAAGAGAAAAATGTATAATAATTACATTTCAATTTTCAATTTCTTATTTACCATTAAAATTATTTATGGCGATTGGAATTATGGAATAAACTCAATTGTTAGCCTTTTCGGTGTAGCTAATAGACAGGGAGGTCAAGGTTTTTTGTCAAGGAAGTTGTTTGTTTGCTTGTGATTACGCTCCAATACCTTACAAAGAACGTAAAACCAATTTCTTTGCGTTCGAGTAGGAATGCCATCCTATAGACATTTCACATATAGTTTCGACGGAATTGCTTTACTAGTACAGTTGGAATTATTGCTTATCTTTAAATTATCGATATGTATTGATTTCTTGACGTTTATGTTATATCCGACGGAGCCTATAAGCTATAGTTTATCAAAAGTTAAGGGCCAAAGTTTTGAAATACTAATTATTATTGGTTCAACTACAGGATACAGGTAAGACTAAAATTAGTTACAATTGCAGCTCAAGTTTTCTGTTCATGTCCAGGTTTTTTATAAATGTGCCATGTTCAGTAGAACATGACATCGACATTTATAAAGATCAACAGAATATATATTTCAGACAACAAATACCAGCATACGTAAATAGTGGAAAAAATAGTATTTAATTTCTAAGTGCCGTAAGTTTTGTATGAAATACATTTATTTATTTCAAAATGAAAACAAATATGCAACGAATACTATTTTTATTAAAAGTATCAAAGATCACGTAATGTAATTTACATTACGTCTCAGTCATTTCAATTTACCGAGCGATTGAGTTTCTCTGAATCCACAATGAAGTTCGCAGAGTCTAGTAAGCACTACAACTATTATATAAATACTATAGTCATTTTATTTCCATCGCTATTCTGTAATGAGAAAAAATATAGTAAGGCAGTAATGAAACGTACGAATTTGTATAATGAAACAAGTATTTCAGTACAAAATAAACCTGAATTAAAGGGTGTTCAATTTCTATAATATGTAGCATTGCGTTTAAAGTGCATTTTTGTTTTTTTTTTTTAATATTCGTTTACTTCGTAGGTATAAGAATGTCCACTATGAGGTTCTGGATTCAAAATTCGGGTTGAGCCCAGAAAAAATATACAGTGCAACTTTATTTGTCTGTTACTATCTTTAAAAAATATCAAAATAGGTTTTTCTAATGAAAAGAAAATATTAAAAATATGAACAAAAAATAATCTGTATCCCATTTGAGTAAAATTTTTGTGCATTTTCTTAGTTATTTGTTTTTAGTATTTTAAAGCGTTGACCATCTCAATTATAAAAGACAATTACGAAAACATTTTATTGTAGTTTAACCACAGTTATTGCGACATTACCAGAGAACGTCATCATTAGATATTGAATTTAGTCGGATTGGATTTAAGTATTTGTCCCATGGAGAGTCAGCAATTATAATGCGATGTTTGTGATAATACGAATAATGAGACCAGCAATTAAAAGAGCTCGCTAAGACGATTTAGGGAGAACCACAAAACAACAACAATTAAACCGAAATAAACATCTCTATATATTTAGTCGTATATTTTATTACTGTATATAAATAAAAAAGGACATTTTAAGTATTCGAAAATGTTTCACGGTAAACGGTTAATGGATAATAAATTCAATTAATTAGATATTAGATATTAGCTAATTAAGATTTCATATATGGTTTAGTATTATTATTTTAATATCAATTACTAAAATAATAATAATAATTATTATTATATTAATTATATTATTGCGTCCACTGGTGACAGGAGGGCTTGTTAATTTTTCGCCCAGAGAATCGGAATTGCGTTTCAAAAGGGAAATGCTGCTAGCATTCTTGCCACCATTCCACGCGGTCACGATTTGTATAGCAATTATTTTTAATTGTATTTATTTTAGGTTTTAATGTAAATATATAATTGAGATATCAATTTATAATTAAGGCATAAGATAATAATAATAAGATAATAGATAGGGAATAAGCTACGGCAGCCATTTTATATAGCCATATGAAACTGTGTGAGCAAAACCAAATAGAAAGTGCATTTTCACATTCTATTAATTTATTCTCACAGTGGACAGTACGGCAACCTGATATAACAGAGCAGTTACTGCAAATCTAACTTATAGATTTGATTGAATTGGAATGTCAAATCAGTAATTTATTTCCTAGCCGATGGCTCAGTGGTAAGAATGCGTGAATCTTAACCGATGTTCGTGAGTTCTAACCCGGGAAAGCATCACTGAATTTAATGTGTTTAATTTGTGATTATAATTCATCTCGGGATTTACGGTGAAGGAAAACATCGTGAGGAAACCTGCATGAGTCATATTTCACTAAAATTCTGACACATTCCACCAACCCGCATTGGAGCAGCGTGGTGGAATAAGCACCAAGCCGTCTCCTCAAAAAAGGAGAAGATGCCTTAGCCCAGCAGTGGCAACATTCACAAGCTGTTACACATAATAAGTCTGTATCACGTAGCCACTAGACCAAGGAGTCAGTGATCTAAAAGTGAAAAAAAAAACAATGGCATAACTCTTGAAACAGGATTAAATTCGAATCTTACACTTGCTCCACGTATACTCTATCCCTCTCTCTCTCTCTAATTTATGGAGAGACCAAAAAAATATTTTATGCTATTTTTAAAATGTCTATTTTTTATTGATAAACCATTAATACAAGTGAATGACGTAACTAAATTATTACGGATTGCAAAGTACTTTATGTATCTTTTGTTTGTAACTTAACGGCCGAATACTGAAACGTCACTCAAATATGATTAGGACTCAATTGCTTGGAATGTCATTATTTTTCAAAATTTTGTATGCGAAATTTGAAATTCGAAGACGTTTCAAATAATTAAGCCCCCTTCACATTTGAAAGACGTTTCAGTATTCTGCCATAAGAGGATTAAAACCAGATTTGTTGCACTTAATTATCTGAAACTAGTTCTCACAGCTTCAGGGAAAGGGGAGCAGCTTAGGTTTCCTATCTTATTTTCTGTACCACTAACTGACTGAATTTGTAAACAGGTTGTATACAAAGCACACTGACTACTGTATATAAAATTAAATTAGAGTCTGTTGAATTGTTAAAACGTTAAACAGTTATAACAAATTGACTTTCGCATTTATAATATTAATTAGAATTATAAAGTATTTAATAAAATATTAGATAAGCTGAGATATATTTTATTATTATAAATACAAAACTGAAATCATTTCAATGAATACATATTTAAAGCAAAAATAATTTAGTTTAATTTATTCTCAACGTACGTAAGTTGTGTAATATATATAATACTAGCTGCCCGTCCCGACTTCGTACGGGTAAATTAAAAAAATTATCCCGTGCATTTTTTAATCAATAAGATATAAACATTCACCAATCGATTTATTCGCCCATACATTACAGTTTATATATGTTCAGTACAGGGCATATAATAATTCTATTTCCTACTAATATAATAAACACGAAATTTTGTATGGATGTATGGACATTTGTTACCCTTTCACGTAAAAGTACTGAATGGATTTTAATGAAACTTTACAATAATATAGCTAATACATCAAAATAACAAATAGGCTATAATTTATAAAGCTATTAATAATTATTAATTTATAAATTGACCAAAATATAACAATAAGAATTTTAAAGAAGATAACTTTTGTCTCTTACACTATATCATTTGGACAAATGTTTTAAAAGTTACGACGATGACAAAGTGAGTGCGCGACACTATGCAGCACACACTGTGGGAGAAGAATTCGGTCATCAGCTCATGGCTGGGTGTGCGACTCGCATGCAGGAATACGTCATCGATGGTTGTCCGTTTTGCGGTTTTTCAAGTCCCTAGCGATTGCTTAAGGACGCACTTTACCTGTATGTAATTTATTAATAGGTAGGTTTTTATAGTGCCAGGTTGCATACCTTCGGGTTGTAGCGGAATGGGCCGGCACGCCCAGCCGGAGTTACCACTCTCTCACTTAAAATCGGCGTAAAGTAATAGCTACGCTACCATAATTTTGAGTGCAAATAACAAAATGCTAAACACACAATGTCTTACTGCTACCCTATGACAACCAAAAGTTCTAAGACCTGTCGTTTTCAATGACCGCCTTGGTTGATTTTAGTGAGAACTCTTATCACATGTACACTTATTATAGTGCATGCTCAAACAATGTCCATTCCCTGCATCGCTAATGCGCCATCAACCGTAGGAACGAAGATGTTATGCCCTATGTGCCTGTAGTTTGATAGAATAAAAAAAATTGTACGCTTGCTCTTTTATGGTTTTAACTATACTCAACGGCGTAGATAGGCGGCGGGCGGCGGGCGGGCGGGCGGCGGGATTCATAATAAGTCCACTGATGATTATTTAAAGAATAATCATCAACTTCAAAATAAAAAAAAAACCGTTACTAAAGTTTTTCTTAACAGAAATGCATTTCATACATATTAATTTCAAATCACAGATTAACAAATTTCAAGCAAACATTTATCCTTTACTTATATTTATGCGGGCAACAGCTAGCGTACGGGCGACAGCGGGACGCGGGGCGCGCAAGCGGTTGCATCACGCGTTTGTATGATGGGTGTTGGACCGCCTGAATTTATTTAGTGCGCGATAATTTTAAAATTACGATTACTCCTAAGATATTGATTTAAATTGGGTGGTGTAAAGGGCAATTATAATATACATTAAATGCTTAAAGTAAATAACGTATTTATTTTAATAAGGATTAATATCATATCCGTTTTTATAGCTTTCCAATTTTACCATTTTTATGTAAACATTTTTTAAACATTAAAATGGGTATAGTTAGCTATCCTTAAAAGATAGACATATGCCATCGCGGACTTTTTTGTAGATCTATGAAAGGGGAACAATTTCACCATACATTATTTTGTTATAACTCAAAGGGATTGTACAGCGTTTTCGATGAAAGCTCCCAATCGACTCGTTTTTTTTCCGACTTCTTCAACAATTATCGCTATATTTCAACAAATTTACAGAAAACATTAATGCATTATACACGTAAACCTTCCTCTTGAATCACTTTATCCATTGGTGATAACCGTATGAAAATCCGTTTAGTACTTTTTTAGTTAAGCGCGTTTATACAGAAAGACATGAAACGCGGGGGACTTTGTTTTATAATATTTAAGGAAGCGGTTGCATCACGCGTTTGCATGATGGGTGTTGGACCGCCTGAATTTATTTAGTGCGCGATAATTTTAAAATTACGACTACTCCTAAGATATTGATTTAAATTGGGTGGTGTAAAGGGCAATTATAATATACATTAAATGCTCAAAGTAAATAACGTATTTATTTTAATAAGGATTAATATCATATCCGTTTTTATAGCTTTCCAATTTGACCATTTTTATGTAAACATTTTTTAAACATTAAAATGGGTATAGTTAGCTATCCTTAAAAGATAGACATATGCCATCGCGGACTTTTTTGTAGATCTATGAAAGGGGAACAATTTCACCATACATTGTTTTGTTATAACTCAAAGGGATTGTACAGCGTTTTCGATGAAAGCTCCCAATATGCTCGTTTTTTTCCGACTTCTTCAACAAATTTCGCTATATTTCAACAAATTTACAGAAAATATTAATGAATTATACACGTAAACCATCCACTTGAATCACTTTATCTATTAGTGAAAACCGTATGAAAATCCCTTCAGTAGTTTTTTAGTTTAGCGCGTACATACAGACAGACATGAAACGCGGGGGACTTTGTTTTATAATATTTAAGGATTCATTATATACAATTACATCAATGTTTTGGATTTTATTTCAATTAGGTATATATTCAAAAAATCTTTACACCTCTGAAACATTTATAAGTCTTTAAAACATTCTTAAAGTAAATCACACAAAATCGCAGACACGTCACAGACCGTATACAATTCTGGTTCTGTGGAATATTTATATTCTATAAATAGTTTATTACTTGTAACCTATTTAAACGAAAATCGTTAATTAGATGTATTTAGAAATATTTAAAAGTGGGTCGGACGTTGGCATTTTCAGGTATTAACTAACGAGGCCCACTGAGCTACATCACTGTGCGGTATCTTATTCTGAGAACTAATTTTGCTATTTTGAAGTTACCCTCAGTTTATATTATTATTATTCAGATTCAGTTAATGCTTCGATAGTGAATATCGTATAACAATAGTGAATCGTAAGGGTATTTACATGTATTGCTATTCCGTTTAAAATTGTTATTTGGAAACGCGATACCTTTCTTTATCGTTATATGTATTGTACATAAATCGCTTATCAAATGTAGTAGTCTAAAATATGAAATGTGATATTCGCAACACGGATATATATAATTATTTTTTTAGGTTATTTTTATTATAAATTTACATACAAGATAAATACAACTACCGTTTTAAAAAGTCAAAGAGTACACAATATAATATTTCACACTATAAACATAGTCTGAATTGATATTTTGTAAGAACTCTTCATCAATCACTCGTGAAATGTTGACAACCAAATTATGTTGATATACTATTTTGATGCTTGTATTTTTGAAGTGTTATTATTATTATTATGGTCAATGTCGCATATCACTTTTTGACATTTCAAGACCGTTTTCTGCGGCGAGTTGTGCCCAACTGATCCGATAAGTGAAAATTAAAAAATAAAATGATGAGAGGATTAAAATAAAATTTAAATTCGTTCGTTCAAGCGCAATTGTACGACGCGTATTATTAAAAAAAAACTAATATTTATTTAAAAAAAAAAAAAACAACTTACCGATATCCAGTGCTATCAACTGAACTTCTTGCTTTATTTAACCTGTAAAGGAAAAGTTTTTTAATTCAACATCAAAGGATTTCACAACTATTACACTTCCTAAAGCTTGTCACAAGAATTCATTCAAAATGTAATAACCAACGGGTTCCCTTTTAAACGTTGCATAGTGACTGCTTAGTTAAAACCGATTTCTTTCTTTAAGTCATTATTAATTTGTCATTCGAAAGAAAAAGACACAGGATTTTTTAACTTATCACTCGATAACGTTTATAAGTAAGACAGTACTGGATACTGAAACGTCACTTAAATATTAAATGCAACTTAATTATTTGAGACGCAGTTCATTACAAATTTCTCATACTAATTTAGGAGCTTCTCAATGTTAAGTAGCGTTTAACTTTGAGGGACGTTTCAGTATTCGGCCGTTAGAATAAATATAATTTAATTGTTTTTAAAGTCATTCTTCATTTGATATTAGCATCAGATGATGTATACTTTGTCGCTTATTGTGAACAGAAGAAAATATTAACACAATGTTAGCAAATAAAAAAATATTTTCATTAAATTTAACACATACATACATATTTATACATTCATTTAATTTTCTAAAGTTATTGTCAGTTATAATATTGCTATCATAAGCTACTTAATTTTTCATATGTTTCAATTATATTTTACAAGACATATAAGCTCTGAACTCAATAGAGTAAACAAAAGTATATCTAACTCTCACACAGAAATGTCACAGCAGTGTGCAAAGTATTCATTTGAGGAAAATATTGGAAGCTCATTCCATCAAACAGTATACAATATGTAGAATTTCACATGTCTGACGTATAAGTCTTCCTTCACAGTACAGCACGAGATAAGTACAAATTAAGAACATGAACATTAATTGCTACTTGCCCGGGTTTGAACCTTACATCTCCTTTTACATTATGATTAACCACTGGGCCCTAATTAGATAACCGATTGAATTCTAAGTTACTTATCCTTATTTAAATGAACTTATTTATAAATCAGCGCTGTTATGTTAATTGTAAATATACTAGGTAATTAGAAAATTCCAAGAAATCACTAATTGAAATAATCGTCCATTATCACAAGAGTTTGTCAATTATTCAACTACTTCAGTGATTAGTCTTTATCGTGTCATTTGTTCGTACTGCGTAAATGGCTCACTGCCAAAACTTTACAATTTCCCTAACACGAATGTAAAAACATACGAATCCTGCTCACTATTGAAGTCGATTCATCCAGTAATAAATACAAGATCAAATATACCTGAACTGATTTTTTTGTGTTATGAATTTATTCCTTTGAAACTCAGGTTGTTTATTGGGTAACCATGGAAACGGTAGAGGAAAAATATGAATATTTTAGCCATCTATACTAACATTATAAAGCTAAAGTTTGTTTGTTCAAATGTTTTTATCTCGGGATCTCAGTCTGATTTGATTCTTTTTCTCGAGCTACATAATCCCAGATTTTAAGAAAGCTAGACTTGAGAACGGTGAGGGTAACATTTAACTCGAGAACTTCGAACCCGCACTGTGTAACTAGTAGTATATTCCTGTAGTATTAGTAGTATGTCTATTTATCTGATCAAGGTAAATTTTATATTTTAAATGTTAACGTACTATAATTAAAAACGCTTAAGATTGAAAAAATACGACAAGTTGTAGGTAAATACTAAGACTATTTGATTTAAATGTACGTTTTAATTAAATATACAATATGAACACAAAAGAAAATAAAGATATACAAAAGCGGTTTAATCTCTAAGGAAGCGATCTATTCCACAAAAAACTTTTATTATGGTTTAGGTCTCCATGTAGTTGCAGATGTTCCCAAGTGTACACACTAAGACAATATTGATAAAATAAAAAGGTATGTGTCGTAAATAAATCGAATATTCTAATATTATATATGCGAAAATGAGTTTGTTAGTTTGTTATGCTTTCACGCCTAAACCATTAATCAAGTCGATTTAAAAAAATCACCAATGGAAAGCTACATTATCGGCGAGTAACATAAGGCAGACACTTCGCCAGACGGGAAGACTATAGGTGGACTAAAGTCGGCACCGAGAAGCGAAGAGACCAGTGGGCAGACCACCCGGCCGATGGTTAGACGACTTAATAATGCGATTAGCAAAGAACCGAGAGAATTGGTGCGCCGGTAACGAGGTCTATGTCCAGCAGTGGATTAGAGTGGGCTGAATTTGATGATAATGAACATAGGCTACATTTTGTCCCCGTAATCCCAATTCCGGTGAAAACGCGGGTAAAGCGCTAGTTAGTAAAATTCTTCGTTTTGAAGATAACGGCGCCGTTCCAAATGCATTTCTGTACGTTTCGCTCTAATTAGTCGTATTCCACGCCATTCACACGAGCGTAGTGAACGTCGCGTCTGTCAACACGTGTCGACTTGTCGAGTTACAAAGACGTTTTTTTTTATTACTATCAGATGCTTAACACATGCTCGCATTGTAAACTTTTGATATCATTACGACTCGGTTTTTGAATGTCGAAAACACAATAAGATAAAAAAGGCATTTGAGCTCTGACGCTATAATTAGAATTAAAATACTGAACCCTTACTAAATTTTCGACAGTCAACGATGATTAATAGCTTGTTATAAACCCTTTCGCATTATCCTCACATGAATGTACAGTTTTTAGGTTATATGTAATTAAGCACAAGCCTCAGCGTAATACATTAAACATTATATTATGTAATATTTTTTAAATAGAGATATAAACAACGATAAGGATACAGTAAAGTTAGTATCTCTCCAACCGTCCCTTGTGATAATTTTTTTATAACGGGCAATAACGCGAGATATTACTTTTACCAAGCTTTAGTATGTGTACTCGTAGATCACATTTTGCAACTGAATTTTAAAGAACAACCATTTTAATTTTAATTTTGTATATAATTTGAGCTGCTTGTAATACAACTTAGAATACTAATAATTGCAATTCGTTGAAAATAACTGTAACGATTTTCGTCTGTTCTTCCAAGCATCCATTTATCAAATGATTTTGCTTTTACAAACATTAGTAATGGGGCACTTTGGTACCTATAAAAAGGCATGTAAACTTACATACATTCACTCCTTTTTTATTGCATAGGAAGGCGGACGAGCATATGGGCCACCTGATAGTAAGTGTTCACCAACGCCATAGACATTGGCATTGTAAGAGATGTTAACTATCACTTACATCACCAATGCGCCACCAACCTTGGGAACTAAAATGTTGTCCCTTGTGCCTGGAATTACACTGGCTCACTCACCCTTCAAACCGGAACACAACAATAGTAAGTAGTTAAGTTTTGCGGTAGAATATCTGATGAGTGGGTGGTACCTATCCAGACGAGCTTGCACAAAGCTCTACCCCCAAGATTAACTATGATAATAATAAAATTCCCGTAATTAAGGTGAGATTCTATAAAAATAAACCACTAGTAAATAATATATATTCAACGTATCATCAAACGCAACGGGTTCAATGACCGGCTAGCAAGTTTTTTTAAATATGTAACAATCCAGTATTTTAAAGCAAGCTTAATAGGGCAGGAAAATTATAAGATGGTTACGTTCAATCAAAATTTGTAATTATAATCACGAAAATTCGTACATAATCTGTGGTTTAAAAAATAAGTGTGATAATTTTTTTAAGGCGAGGTCTTGAAACGTCAAAACATGTTATTCTTTACCTTTAAAGGTACGTCTGCGTAAACAATCAAGTGACAAAATAGTACATCATTAGAAAGCCATATTTAAATTTATAAATGACCTTATAATTCAATTCAATTAACTTTGAATCCATAAGTTATTTATAAAGCGTTATTTATAGCATTTTCAATTATGAATTCATACGTAACAAACGCTTCTACATATTTAGTTTATATAGTGTTAACACTAACACGTGTCAGTAAGACGTGAGTCTTCAACATAGCAAACAGAATGACATGAGTTTCGATTTATTAATAGATTCAATTGTAGTTTTAAATAACTATATATAAATAGTCATGTGGCTGTTACTGTTTTAATTAACATCGTCCGTTTTAAATATATTTCATTATAAATTCTAGTTTATCGATTAAAATATAATATTTCAACAGATTCACGAAATATTATATTTTAATCTAAACCTTATAAAATAATATTATATTTTCAGATTATATTGATTAGAGTTATTATAGAAGCTGTTTGCTAAAGCTTACAAATATATATTTACAAATGTGTATATTTTAATGTATGTAACTTAATTATCAAACTAACATCCAAAGATGTTGAGAAAAGTAAGTGTTCTAATATATAAAAAGTACGCGTATCCTGTCTATAATCAAGTAACTACCAAAGGATATCGGAGCTTGAAATAAAGCTATTTTATTACGCATTGAGTATATTATATAATAATTGCTATTTTCAATTAATTAATACAAATGCACTAGCAAAACTAAAGTTCATAACGAACACTAGTGTTATAGTCAGGTAAAATATAGTATAAATTAAATTACTTGGAATAACATTTCGGCGTACTCTCGTAACAGGTTTGCTTTAATATAATTAGTTAAAATAATGAACACGAGTCAAAATGTATATCTAGGTAATACTAACTATATTGATAGGTAATTTTATGTGTTAAAGTTTAATAAAACTATCGGATTGATAGATAATTGAAACTCTCAGTCATATTATACCAGAATTGTTTAGTTTAGGTGATTTTAGCGGTATTCTTTAGACAGACTGTACTAGCCAGCGTCGCATTTGGACTCTACTACCACTTACCAACAGGTGGAGTAGAGTAATTTTCCATCCCTGGTAATAAAAAAATAAACATCAAAATGGTATATCACAATAAATCGCTTGTCAATTTTTTCACCGCTGAATATTGAAGTGTTCATACAGAAAATCGCTCTTTAAATATTGCGACAGTTGACAAAACTCCTTGTAATTTTAATTTCATTAGTCAAATAATAATGCCTCGGTTCTATAATAACTCTGCGATATGTATAATCAAAACAAAGACGCGATACTATAATGTTTATAATGTATTCACGTTCATTAATTCACTCTTATACTTTAAGGCAAAGGATTAATGTTATAAAGTACGTTTTATGACAGTTTTTTATGACAGTTATCAACGAAGTTTAAGACATTTAAAAAAAATGATTAATCTACATTTAAGTTAGTTAACGTTATTACGTATGTAAAATAAGTAGTACTTATATTTTTAACTTATTTTAATCAAAATATTTTATAACGTAAAATTTTATGTAATTAAAATACGCTTGTTTTACGGACGTTTCAGATTAATTAGTGAAATGCGCTCGTAATTCACGGTAAATATGGTTAATTAGGGATTGCTTAAATGTGTAAATGAAAATGAAATATTAAATGGACATTAAATTCGTACTAGTTGTAAAGCTTTTATGTTTTAATAAAACGTAAATGTTTTATTGACTTTTTATTTTCTGTCCACTTATATGTTAAGTGGAAAGTTAATGCAAGTTGTATAAAGGCACGCACCTCGATTAAGGCACGGATGGTACATTATTTCACTATGCGTAGGTTCCTTATGTCGGTTTCTTTTACGAAATCAGAATTATTATTTTTATTCGCCACTCAGCCTAAATAAAATAATATAATCTGACTGTAATATAGATAAACGATATTCAATATTTGATCTCAGTTATTTTATTTTTAGCCGAATTTAATTTCATTTGTTTTTAGCACCTGAGAACACTCACCTTTGTTGTATGAATAGGCTATGAATAGAATCTGCAGGAGGTACACATATCCCCAGGTCAAGGTTAACAAGAGGTCGCAAAGCTATGAATGATAATAAAACTTCGTAAAACGGAGTGTTAAAAAATACTTATAAATATATTTTTCCTTAATTAATAGATGGATTTTACTGTCAAGTAAAGTTTGTCGTTTGTTTACTCATACTTGAATAGTTTTTATTGAGACGAATTACTATATGTTACGAATGTTTTCTTTTTTCAGTAAGTTACGCATAGACAACAATCAGACGTTACTGTGATTGATAATAATGCCACAGTTGTAAACTCAACCATCGTATACCACGAAACTGTACGAATTTTAACGATGTAGATATTGTATCCATAAAGTTATTTATATATATTTTCTATAAAAGATCTAACACCTGGCCTTATTACTTTTTGCTGAAAGGCTGGTTCAATTTCGTCGTTCAATCGTAATTTCGATTCAAAGAGAAATGCGGTTTGCTGTACATTCCGTTCCATTCATTATATCCAGTAATTATTTTCAATTTTCATATAAACTGCATGTATTTATTACAATTATATTGTAGAAAATAAAGGTATATTTTAAAGCTATTTATGCGTAACTATTTTTAACTTTTATTTTAAATAAATTTAAAGTAAATAAATTTATGAGTAAATCATTAAATATATACAAATATTCTTACTCATTTTATGAGATAGTGATTGATTGCGGATATCAATCAGTGGAGATGGATAACAACTGTTTATTGTTAAATTGATATTCTAAGCGAGTATGTCCTATTTCGCGATATTAAAGACTTTTCATTAGAATTCAATAACTTGTTCTAACGTTATTAAGTAACAAACATCCAAAAGCACAATTGTTTGCATTTATAGTTAAGTCGAAGTCAAAATTCATTACGTATCTCGGTCTGCTATAATAATACTGTATGAATTTTTATTTAGCCTATCAGTTGATTGGTAGAAAAAAGATAGTATAATGTCTTAGCTTGTGTGAAAATTCATCTCATACGATTCGATGGGATGGCAAATAGACACGAGAGAAGATGGTGGGAAGAATGACAGTAATAATTAAGAGTAGGTAGCCCTTTAGAACTCACAGCTATCCGATCAGCTACTTATAATTGCAAAGTTTAAAATCGATACTTTTATTTATTGGATAGCGGATTCATAGTAGATGTAGATTTCTTTATTAATTGGATAGCGTTGATGGTAACTGCGATTTGTATAGAATCCCGATTATTGTCAATAGACGGGCGATGTTTCCATACAAATTGCGTTTAGGGTCAATGCTATTGAATAGACAAAAATATCGCAAAAGGCACACTGAACTTGTTAGCTTACATTCAAGAGAAGCTAATATAAAGCGTGTAATAAAAAATAAACAAATTAACAAGTCAATACTTTGAAGGTCTAATCCGAAATATATTACATAAGATTAAAAAGTTTTTATTGGAATGACGGTTGACGCCATTTTAAATAAGTTCAAGTTTGAGTGAGAGGCAACTTTCGAGACGATCTCATTGACACTTCGTCGTAAAAACTATTCAACTTTTAGCGGTTAATGCAGACACTTTTCGATACGTTGATATGAAATCAAAATTTCATACTTAACTACTGAAGTTGTTTTAGTGCTATAATTTTTATTAAAGGAATTTTATTATACTTTTTTATAGTATAGTATAGTAAGAGCCTGTGAAGGTCCCACTGCTGGGTTAAGGCCTCCTTTTATCTCTTTTCAGGAGAAAGTTTGGAGTTTATTTCACCACTATGCTCCAATGCGGGTTGGTGGGATACACATAGCAGAATGTCATTGACGATATCTCGAGATCATCACAAATTAAGCAAATGAAATTGAGTAGTGCTGCACGGGTTTGAACCCACGATCAACGGTTAAAATTCACGTGTTCTTACTACTGGGCCATCTCCGCTTTTTAGTTCTTTTTGTTTGCTAATAATGTACATTAGTATAACGTGAATTCTGATTAATTATTAACGCTCTTCTTCGCTACCAAATACAGGAAACAAATGAAAGCTGTATCAAAATGTGTTCCATTGTTTAAATTTAGTAGTAATAGATGATATCCTACTGGACGATTTTAGCGATGGCGGCCAGCAACAATGGATTGATTGTAAGCTGACCTTTATAAATAACTGTGCTGGGTATACAATAGTACACAATAATGTGAGTAAGAACAAATGCTTTCTCTATATTCATCTTCTATAGATTTAGATGATAATTCCACACGATTAGAGTGAGCATGCGCAATCCAGCAGCTGTTACATGGAAGACTGTACGTGCTTCTAGTAAGATTTTTTAACAGAAAACTCAATAACGTTTATATTATCTCTCATTCGTATGTGAAAACAAGATCTAAAAAGTTACCTAGTAGGCCAACGAAATCATATAAACAAACCAACAATGTTATAAAAAGCATAAAATATTAACAGTTGCCAAAAAACTTTTTAAGCTAACAAACTTTTATTACCAAAGATAGATATTGCCTTCCCTCCACATCGAGTGTGATACTCGAATGGGCACAAATATGAAATAGGTTAATGTACAAGTCTTATTATTTCCGAACAACATAATCGTTTTGTATAATACATAATATTATTCATATTTCTTCCATTCACAAGGGAATTATTGTATTTCTACTTATACTTTTAAAGCACACAAAATTATGTACTAAATTTTTTTTTTATATTTTAATATTCAAGATATTATTTTACTATTACTGTTTTTGTTTAGTATCGAACTCTTTTATCAGACAATAAAATAACAAGTATAATTTTATTACATAAAAAGTGTCATAAAATTATCGAATAAACTGAAAAATATTTCAATAATATTGTTAACAGCTAAAACTTAACATCCAGTAAAATCATGTCCATATGTACAACTGTACATGTTTCACTACTTTAATTAAAGGATACACTTAATACCCAGATTTCTTTTTTTATACGTTTGGTATATGTATACCATCTATCCACAAAATACATTCAACAGCGTTTAAAGAGTCTGAATCCACTGGATCTCTACTCTTGACCTTGTATTGGTTCATCTCAGCTTTTAGAAATGAATTGAAGAGGAAATAAATAGGGCAACGCTTAACATTTCTTTATAAATATTCATCTGAGGAAAATTGGTTAAATATTTTGGTAAGATTAATGATAGGGAAGAGATTATATTGTTTTGTTGCTCTTCTGTGGTTGAAGAGAGGCTGGTAATTGATGGCTACGTTTAAATGTCTCAGACTGATAAAATAGACTGTTGGCATCGCCGCGGCGAAAGCGATAAATCAGGTGCGGTTACAAATAGATTAATTGAATTTAAATAGTAAATTAATTTATAAATTTAACCACTTTGATTTGAATTCAGTTATATTTAATTTAATTGGTACTATAAAAACAATTATAGTATATAATTTGCTAAATAAATTAATATAAGTCAAAGTAATTTCGAATTATATTGACGAGCCGGCTGGCGTGGTTGGTAAGATACTTGCCTTTCACGCCATCCAGGACGACATTTGTGTGCTTGAACATGTCTGTTTGTCCTGAGTATGTATTTACAAAAAGTAGTGTATATAAGTATATCAGTTGTCTGGTTTCTATAGTACAAGCTCTAAGTTTGGGATCAAATGGTCTTGTTTAAATAATGGCCCAGGATATTATTATTATTATATTTAGTTATTGGTGGTAATGATGTTTAACGAAAATTTCACTTACAAGATATTTTTGAGCTACGAATTTGGGATATTAACCACATATAACATTTTTTAGTAGGATTGTTCTTTTGGCATCGTTGTTGACGTCATAAAAAATAGTTAAATTTATGACGATGTTTTCTTTTGACGTTATTTATTAATAAACTACATTTTAATACAGGTCAATTTGAAATAAATAAGGGTTTGATTTGACTGTATTTATTAAGAAATACCAAAATTAACAACACGTGCAGTCAAAAATACTTTTTATTATGTCAAACCTTATATACGATGTTATTTATTTACAAAGTCGTATAAAATATGGAACAAACATTGTTCAAACAATAAGTTTTACAATCTATGAAAGAATCGAATCGATGTAACTTTGAAATAAATTCGAGCACATTTTCTATGCGTAATTTTATGTCTAAATTGTTAAGACTTTGAAAGTAGAGATCGCTATCTTGTACAAGAAAATACTTGAAATACGAAACATTGAATTCTTTTTGCGCTAAAATAAGTGCGATTTGATGATTTGTAAAGATTTTTGTATAATAATACGAGTTGTATAGTTTTAAATTTTATTTGTGTAACTAACTCTGTATAATTCACTCTTTCTTATATTTACTATAAATGTGTGGTTAAATTTTCAATTATGGCAAAATTTCAGTTGACCTAAAATATAAGTACTCTTAAACTTGAAGTTTTGTAGTTGCTATAAATATGTCAAAAGACAGGTTATCTGGTCATCTGCTGTCGTTCTCTTTCCTCAGGTCATTATTGCTTGTCTATATTTTCTCAGTCATGTCAGTCCTTCTAAATTTAAACATTTCCTATTCAATTAACTCTCACGTATGTTGGACGGCATCAAATGTTACATTATACCAACGTTAAGTATATGATTAGTATGGAACCGTAACTTTTTATAGCATTATTTTGCCCAAAAATGTTTGACACGTAGTCTTGCAATTTCCTCAATAAAGAATTTAATCAAAACCGGAAGCTTGATAATAAAAATTAATCTGTTATTGTTACTGCAACCTTTTTGAGATTTGGATTTTAGTTCACCGCCGACCTTGAGATGAATTATAAGCAAAAATAAAACATGAAAATTCGGAACTTATAATCAGGGTTTGAACCCGCAACCTTCGATTTAAATTGTGGCTAGAACACGTGATTTCTGAGCCATTTTGGTCATTCAACCAATAACAAATAAAAAATATATTTTATATACATTGCAAAACATATTTGTCACGACTATAATAGCAATTGGGCCAATGGAAAAATTGGTTGATTGCTGGCTCACTCAGACGAATGATTCATCTTGACGTAATTGCCAATATTGACCCCTAAATACACGAATAGAGTCCCTTATAAATAGTTCAGAAATCTATACAAACACGATTATTAGCTACGCATTCCCGAGTTGTTTGTTCAGGAGTCATCCTTCCGGATGTTTATTGAAAATGTAGGCAACAATGCTTCATGGGGCTTAGTTATGTACACTGCTTTATATTTTGAAAATGGAATATATTATATTTATAAATCGAAATGAATTTAATATACATTAAGTGTATAAATAACCTAAAACGGTTTGGTTAGGTTAGTCACTTAGTGAATAATATATATTAAAGTTGGGGATATATGTTTAGTTGTATACTGATACATGCATTATGAAAAAATGATTCCGAAAAATTTACCTGAAAGAAATTTTATCGCAAGTTACTCGAAAATACAACACCTATTGTCAATGCATACTTTAGAAACACAGATGATAAACAGATGGTGAAATTTTATATAAACGAAATTAAATTAATTTATATAAGCCAAAAAAACGAAAGAGGCGTGTATGGAACGCGTGGGTGGGTTTTAGGCTATAGACGCGCACTTAATAAGCCTTTATGTAAATAGGTAGGTAAGTGATCATCATAATTATCGCTGTAAGAAATATTAACTGTGAATGTATTTACAGTGGCTCAATCCGGAATACAATAGGACTAAGTATTGCTATTTAGCGGTACAATATCTGGTAAATGGATAGTATCTACGCACGGGCTTGTGCAAAGCTCTACCACCGCTCTAATAATGTATGGAACAAATTTATGATATTACTAATAATAGCTCAGTTCAGTTTTTCATTTTTCCCGTCAACACAATATGCGATATATACTTTCTCATTTTTACTATTCGGTATAATTAAACTCAAAGGTAAAAACGGAACCCTTATAGGATCACTTTGTTGTCCATCCGTCTGTCTGTCTGTCAAGACCCTTTATCTCGGGAACGCATGGAGGTATCGAGTTAAAATTATAACGATATACTCAAGTGCACAGTCTCTTGAAGCTGTGAAAAAATCATCTATGAAATTTGGCAAGTAATACAGATATAGGGAAAAATCTGAAAACTGTATATTTGTAATTAAATAATAAAAAACAGGGTCTTTACGGCGGCGGCTTTAGGGCGTATCGTATGAAAGAGCTTTATTGGCACAAGCTTAAACTGATTTTTTATTATTTTTATGATGTATAGTTTTCGAATTATGACTCGGAATTAAAAAAAATCCTTTTTATAAGTGTAGGTTACCTACCTAATAATTTTGGTGTATGTAGTACCTAACAGCTTGCACTGTTATGCATAGGTCTGCTAATTTAATTGAAATTTTCATAATTAAAAATAACCCTTTATGTACTTACATATTTGTACGGAACCCTCGATGGGTGAGTCTGACTCGCACTTGTCCGGTTTTTATTTTATTTGTGTTATATAATACGATCTTGATATAAGATCAAACGAGGATATTAAAATGTAATTATATGCACAAAGTAAAGCTTCTCTTCAGCGATGCACATACTTACTGTATTTTAATTATACGGTAATGGAGTAGTAAGTTGAAAGAAGAGATAAATAGATAGATGATGTATTTAATTGAAACTTATCGTAATGAAAATTTCTCGGAAAATATGTACATTTTAATTAAAATCTTAAGCAATTATCGTATTGAAAAAAGGACACCACGCGCACTTATTCATTTATATGAAATTATTTGCTGCCTGCGGTTTCACCCGCGTTAAAAGGTACTCCGCCCCGCTTGGTCATTACGTTATGATATATACTTAATATGTATGTAATCTATGTACATAATTTCTTAATAATGTGGACAGAATACTCAAATCGGGCTATTACCTACTAAAATTAGCGTTTATTTATATGAACTACAAACAATCTTCAGTATATATCTTGGGCGATTGTGTTACGTTAAACTCCAATAATATTTAGTTCTTATTCTTTTTTCTTGAAAATTGCGTTTTCTCAGAACTTACATACATGCAAAAAATTTAAAATGTACAAAATTATTATATATATATAATGTACAATTGACTGCCTCGTTGGCCTAGTGGCTCGATATAAGGCCGGAGACACGACCTGGGAATTGAACCCAGGACGGGTTCAATTCCCAGGTTGGGTCAATAAATAGTTATTGGGTTTTTCTGTCATAAAATTCTCCATAGCAGTCCGGAGTCTGGAAGTTGGAAGTGTGTACAATCCGTGCCTCGAAAAGCACGTAAAACCGGTGGTCCTTCGCCGGAACACTTTCCGGTCGTGTCGGATTGGCGTCCCATTGGATTATGAGAGCTAGGGAAGAGAGAGTGCACCTGTGTATACGCACACACTTGTGCACTATAATATATCCTGCGCAGTTGGCCTCTTATGAGATTGGCCGCCGTGGCCGAAATCGGTGTCAAGGATTAATATTAATTAATAATGTACAAGAATTACTCATTCTATTTTTTTTTTGCTTCAAATATATATTCAACCATTTCGCAATCTATATAGTACTTTGTGTGAGTTAGACTTTAAGTGAGTGTATTGTTTGTAGTGCTTTCTCGTGTATAGCTCTTTATACTCCCCACTTAGACAGATACACTCGTAAATTAAAGAAATATATAAAAGTCGTCTGCCATATAAAGTTAATACGTTATAGAGCACAGCTGTTTCTCTGTTTCATTATAGCTTTGACATTAATATAAGGTTATAATTTTTACTCGACTACGGCATTTACAAGTGGAATGACGTGTTTAGCTTACCGAATTAAAAAAAAAAATGATGACCATGTTTTACTGATTTTGTTTACGCCGTAATTTCGAACGGGATACTGGCTAAATGTTAGGTATATTTGACAATACTGTGCAGTCAAACACATGTACACTGTTTATTCATTCATTTTTATATTTAATTTGAAAGAGCCATTTGACAGACCAAAGATAATTTATGGGCTAACAATGTAGTAAATTTGGCTGAAGTTCACGATTCCGGGTTACTAAAGAGAATAATTTTCAGAAGAGCCCGATAATTTTTGTTGGCACGTCATTAATCCCCGATATTGTGTTATCTCTCCTTTAAATATATATGTGTAATTCAATGGGAAGTATGACACCTCAAACAGAAAAATATCCAAATATAATACCCAAATAGATTCATAAATAACGGAGTTCTGAGATAACAAATACAAAAAATACAACAGAATTGAGACCTTCCTTTATTTAAGTTGTTTAAACCAAAATTAAAAAGTTAATCTCAAAGGAAAATCGCACGTTAATAACATGAGAAAGTACAGCGGGGTTTTCTTGTATGTAACTTACCACATGGGTTACATCATGATGATTAAAATTTTGTCACTTATCCTCGAAAGAGGCGGAATTTATTCAGCAGTGAGACATTAACTTACGTGTATATTCATTTATATAAAACTTGTATAAAACAATAATTTTCTAAACTCGAATACTATTATATTCGAGTCTTGTACCTATTAAGTTAGAATTTGGAAGCCTTGAATTTAGCACTACTGGAAATTTAATTTTTGTCAAGTTCAACTAAGTTTTCAAGCGTTAAATTTGTGTGTACAATTCATGTCGTGTTACGCGGTAGAACATCGTCAAGGGTATAGCAATTTCTACATGTCGGATGAAACTAGAGACGTACATATCAAATCGTAGTATGTATGTTTGGTTGAAGAGGCTTATAATTTATTAAACCGTTTATTATTATTATATATTACATCGTATGGAAGAGAGAGAAGACTTCAACAGTATGAGATACGTAATTTCATTTCAATTTATCGTAAAACTTGTGCTAGGAGTGTGGAAGAGAAAAGTCGGGGTCAGGAACGAACCTGTGATAACGAACGAACAGAAGTCGTTACGCTATTAACGATTAAATATTTGTATTTTTTTTATTGTATAGGTAGGCGGATGAGCATATGGGCCACCTGATGGTAAGTGGTCACCAACGATCATAGACCTTGGCATTGTGAGAAATGTTAACCATCGCTTACATCGCCAATGTGTCACCAACCTTGGGAACTAAGATGTTATATCCCTTGTGCCTGTCAACACTGGCTCACTCACCCTTCAAACCGGAACACAACAATACAAAGTACTGCTGTTTTGCGGTAGAATATCTGATGAGTCACCCACTCATATGCATGCAATTAAAAGGTTTTCTATTTATTGCTTTTATTACTATCAACTGTCAGCATTGTTTATTAGGCCCTTTTCATATGCGAGAACTTTATGATTGTATTACTGTACATTGTATGTTATTTTGTGGTGAATAACCCGCTTTTAATCCCACTATTTTTTAAATGTTTGAAATAATATGTCAATGATATATTTCAATATTTTTGTGTCGTATTTGTAACGTATAAAGATTTATAATTTATAACTGTCTGGATTAAACAGTCTTATAGGATTAAGCAAAGTCTATAGTAAAACAGCGAATTTATTCCTTCTAAAACAAGGTTTTACAGTAATTTATTCTACTTAGGACATTTCACTATAACGATATTTGCATACTTGACGTTAATAAATTAATCCTTCACTGGACGATGTCAAAAAACACGGTTCATATTGTAAAGCATATGCGTAACGTCGCGCTCCTCGTTAAGACAGAAAGGGTACCGCTGGTTGTTTTGTAGGTTTTCCGATGTTTGAGGCGAACTCGACGCCTTGGACACCGGCGAGTCCTACATAATTTATCTTCCTACTGTTCCCGTGCGGGAAACGGATATTGCGTTTTCCAGCGTTAAAAATATGCGGAACGTTCATAAGTGGTGGATTCAACTACACCGCTATTTTGATTAAAGTTGGTTCATATATTACTCCATGATATTTGTTAATCCCGAGATTAAAATTAATTAGTTTTGTTATGCATATATAAATATTGCACGGCATTAAAGATAAAGCACTCAGCCTTCTGAATTCGTATTTGAGCGATCGGATTCAGAGGGTTGATATTAATGGAAAGAGATCTCCCGGGGCTCCAGTTGGTGTGGGGGTCCCGCAAGGATCTATTCTTGGTCCATTTCTGTTCCTCATCTATATAAATGACTTGCCCCATCTTTTAAATAATAATCATGAGATAGTATTGTTTGCTGATGATACTTCACTAATTTTTAAAATCAAAAGACGCCTATCAATATATGACGAGGTAAACAATGCTCTCTCCGTAATAGTACATTGGTTTAATGTTAATAATTTACTGTTAAACAGTAAAAAGACAAAATGTATTAAATTCACTGTTCCCAACGTGAAATTTGTAAAAACGAATGTACTTCTAAATGAGGAACCGTTAGATTCTGTAGAAGCCACAGAATTTCTTGGTATCACCATAGATTCTAAGCTTCAATGGGGCCCTCATATTAATAAATTGGCAAATAGACTCAGCTCTGCAGCTTTCGCGGTAAAAAAAATTAGAATGTTGACTGATGTTGAATGATGAATTTAAATATTTTTTTTGACGTGACAACGTCTTATAAATTGGTTTGCCGGGTGACACTTCAAGAAACTGCGTTACGCTCCGCTCACGTTATGCGCTCACAATGAGAGCGAGTGAGAGGCACGCGTCCCTTCCACTCGGGCATGGTTAGCCCGCCTAAGAGCGAGAGAGACAGACATAAAAAGTGAAAGGCACGCGTCCCTTCTAAGTATAAATACGTATGTATGTGTAAAGGTAAAAATAAAATTTTGTTAATATGAAATTCAGTGCGAGATTCTTTGTATAAATTAATGTTTTAAATATAATTCTTTGTATAAATAAATGTTTTAAATTGTTACTATTATTTCATCCTTCTTCCTACTATACGAATGAATATTCACATTAAAATTATTTTACCACTCAAAGTCGTTGTCACGTAAAACTTTCGCCCGTATACCGACTTTACAGGCAACCAATTTTTTTTTAATTAGTACAAAAAGCTCACATTCATTTTCGCTTATCGAACTAACCGCATGAGATATATTTCGAATAAAATTCCACCAATTATATTATCAGTGGTTTAGTTTGTGCTCCATTCGGGTAATAAAGTTAATTCAACATAAAACACAAAGTGACAGAGCAGCGCAAACAGGGATTGCAATCAATCTTATCTTCATCCGAAGGATACTTTTTTTTTACTAATTTTTAGCCGATCGTTTATCTGATGTACCCTCGTAAACTTTTATCTTGTCCCTATCAATCTCACGGGATGAGACTTGAAAAGGCTTAATTCAGAGAAATTAAATGATAAATTCAGTGTTTAATTGCGACGCGGACATTGTAAAATTAGGTCTGTTAGTGTTTAACTCGTGTGAACAATTATTCTGATGTTGTTATTTAGTTGTATTTTAAAGTTTAAATTGTGTTCGTTATATTTGATCACTGAGTATTACATAATAATTACTATTTATGCATTTTAACAGAACTGTGACGTAGCTGTTCGATCTTTTTAATTTTCCAACATAATTTGTTCATTGTTACTTAGAATATTCATTTTTGTATAATTGTGAGCTGGAAAATAATTCTTAACTTGATAGATATAATGGCTAATATACCTTGTTTTTTGTTCCGGTACGTATAATAAGATGTTACATGATAAACAGATCAAATTATAATATTTAAAATATTCTTTGACTCTGTTAGCCAACTTCATCGAGATACAAATTTATGTATAAGAATGAAACTGTATTTATACTGTTAGAAACTTTTTACTCTGTAAACGCAAAGGGTTTTTCAGGGGATAGTCAAAAAGTGTATTTCCATATTAAATACCTACACGGGCGAAATGCGGCCACAGCTTGTAATAAGAGAAGAACCGAAATTTTATGTCGGGGAATTACGTAAGCTATTACATACTCTCATTCGTTTATAAAATACCAATTTAACGTAAATAAGTACACCATATATTTTTTATTTTAAATAACAAACAGTGAGAATTAATTTAGTTCACTCAGTTTTTGGTTTTTCACGGCAATACCTACCGAGTAAATATTGTATTTTTTTTTAATTTAACTAATGCGTGCATAGCAGTCGTACGAGCTTGCACAATGACCATCAGCAATAATTATAAGAATATTCAACTCTGGTATAAAAAGAACAAATTTCATGGAACAACTTGAGTAGGTACCACCCACTCATCAAATATTCTACTGCAAGACAACAGTACTTTTCTATTATTGTGTTCCGGTGTGAAGGGTGAGTGAGCCAGTGTAATTACAGGCACAAGGGACATAATATCATAGTTCCCAAGGTCAATGGCGTATTGGCGAAGTAAGCGATGGTTAACATCTCTTACAATGCCATTGTGTATGGACGTTGGTGACCACTTACCACCAGGTGGTCCATATGCTCGTCTGCCTAACGATCGTATAGAAAAAAAGAACATTGATATGGCACCGCAAGTGTATCTTCGCTTCACAAATGGTTTAATATATTACATAGGCTCAGCCCACATAATAATTCGGTAATTTGTTTAAAGTTACTAGTTAGCATTATATTCACGAAACATGACATTTTATAATAAAGCACGCGAATACCTAATTTACACGTAAGTGTCATTTTTTTAAACATTGTATAATTATGTTTTTTTGCGATTAGTTTTAAAAAATAACGACTCTTAAAACGAAAAGAGAGATACTTGCATTTCGCGCGTCAGGTCGTGGGTTCGATTGAACATGAATATGTCTGTTTGTCCAGAGTCTGGGTGTTATTATATAATTATGTATTTACAAGTGTTATAATTATGTAGTATATCAGTTGTCTGGTTTCCATAGTACAAGCTCTGCTTAGTTTAGGATCAGATGGCCTTGTGTGAATATGTCCCAGGATATATTATTTGTTTTGTCAAGAAATTAGATTGGTACATGGAGTACTAAGTATATAACCGCCTTATTTATTTTATATTACATGGTGCCACTAATAATTGATCAACCCGTTTGCGCGGCTTAGTTTAATTTTTTAGATTTGTTTTATTTGTTGAGGTTTAAAATAAATCCAATCATTCATCATAAATTATATATTATTTTAATAAAATTTGAAATATTTAACGCACACTACCTAAAACATATACGGATAAAACTTTAATCAAATACAAACAAGATTAAGCTATTGTTTATGTAAGTGTTAAGAAATAATCGGAAGACCTCCCGAACATCGAGCGCTACCAAGAATTACCATACCGTGGGGACCATTCAGTGTTTCACCGATTTCGTTATAAATATGTAATTCAGACTACAGATCTTCACTTTTTGTTCTGACATCGAACAGACTGTCACGTATTATAAATTAGAAATAATTAATTGTTAAATTTAATTACTTAAATAAACGTATAAGTTAAATTCGTTCGGTTTCATTCTGCATCCTCAACGGCAGCCCTACGTAATTGGCGCAGTCGGTAGGATGCTCGCGGAACGTTTCACGTAGAAGATTTCCGTAATCGCGTGAAGCCCCGCCGTAGCTTGTCTAGCTGCTGCATCCAGAGCATCCGAATCTACGAGTAGTGCTGCACCAGAGGTATCCAGACATCGATAACGCAGAGAGACCGAACCATGTTCATGTGAGTACACTAGATTCTTTTTAGTGGTTGCTCAATCCTAGCCTAACTAACCTGTGTTAATAAAATTTGCCAAGATTTTTCATTTAAGAAAATCGAAGGAACCTAGGATAGTTATTAGTAGTAGGCAAACTTTCGTAGATAATAGAAGAGATATTAGTTTAAGTAGTATAGAAGAACAAACGGAAATGTCTGAGTTAGACACCATTTATAAAGCCTTAAGGTTGGTACCCGAGTTCGACGGGAACCCAAATGTACTTACTAGATTTTTAAAATTATGTGATCAATTGGTAGGACAGTTTTGTAGTGATAGTAGTAGTGAATTAAGTAGGTGTGCTCTTCTCAACGGAATTCTTAACAAAGTAACAGGCTCTGCTGCTCGCTTAATTAATTCTAATGGGATTCCATCCGACTGGCAAGGCATTCGAACTGCTTTAGTGAACAACTTCGCGGACCAACGAGATGAGACCGCTCTATATAACGATTTAGCTATTTTATCGCAAGGTTCTAGCACCGCGCAGGAGTATTATGAGCGTTGCCAGAATCTATACAGTACTATAATGACCTATGTAAGCCTGCATGATACCCTTGAGACCACCATTAATGCTAAACGAGATCTTTATCGTAAATTAACGCTTCAAGCGTATTTGCGAGGTTTGAACGATCCCTTAGGATCGCGCATACGTTGCATGCGCCCTGAGACCATCGAAAAGGCATTAGAATTCGTACACGAGGAGATGAATACTATGTACCTACAAAATCGGAACCAAAGATTACCTGACAAAAAATCTATAAATTCTATGTCCGTACCAAATCATTTTGTAAGTGCCTATAAAATGCCTAACCAACAGTTTTCAATGCCCGCGCCTAAACCTTTTAACTTTAATATACCTGGCCCTTCACGCCCTCATTTCGTTCCACCATCTACACCGCAATGGAGACAGAATCTGTATCAACCCCGCCAATTCGGTCCAACACGTACGCAACAAATTTTTAGATCGTCACCGCCAAATTATAACCCTCAACAAAATAACTTTCAAATAGGTTCACGTCTTAACCACCAAGCTGTTAACCAACCACGTCCTATGAGTGGTGTAAGCCATTATGTTACAAGACCATTGCCGCCTACACAACCAGCAATTACAGGACATAACTGGGCAAAATCCGGGAATCCACCCCCTACGAACTACTTTAAATCTAAAGAAGTAAATTACAATAGTTTCATTGACAATTCTATATACGATGAATATGCCGATTATTACGATCCTTATTACGATATTAGCGAGTACGTAGAATACCAGCAACCGTATGAATATTCCGTACAGGAACCTTTAGAAAATTATACAGAAACACCCCAAGTGGAAGCCGATAGCGTTAAAACAAATGAGCAGGATTTTTCGAAGGACCGGAAGTCCGACACCTTAAAATAGAAATTAATCTTCAAACCCAACGTCAGCTTCCGTACATTCAAATCGCATCACCTCCTATGAAACTATTAATAGATACAGGAGCAAATCAATCATTTCTGTGTCCCGAGGTAGTGGAAAGATACTATAGTAACTTACCAGTAAATTACGATCCTTTTGAAGTTAAGAATATTCACGCCACCTCTAGAAATTACTATTCAATTACGTTACCTAGCTTTAAAGAATTTAATGATTCGGATAATACGACATTTTACATTTATAAGTTCCATGATTATTTCGATGGGCTTATTGGTACAGACCTATTAGATAAGTGGGAGGCTGTAATAGATTATAAGAACAAATTGCTAAAAACTAAAACCGCTTCAAATCCTATTAAGGTATATGATTCCCGCAACGCGAATTTGTATGAGGACATTATACCAGCGAATACTTCGAAATTACTTAGGATTCCGATAAATATTCATGACGGACATGCATTTATAGAAGAACAAACCGTTTCAAATTGTATTATTGGCGAATGCTTAACTACCGTTTCGAATAATAGGGGAATAGTTGAAGTAACCAATCCAAGTCGAAGCGACGTCATATTCTCTATGGACCGAGCAATCTCTGCAGAAATGTATAACGTACAGTGTACACCTGCCAATAAACAGCAAGATCGCATAAAAGAAGTAATTTCGCGTCTACGCACTGATCACTTAAATATCGAAGAACGTACGAACTTAGAGCTGCTTTGTGCGCAGTATGCCGATGTTTTCTACTTAGAAGGAGAGCCTTTAACTTTCACCAACAAAATAAAGCACTCGATTAAAACAACTGATGAGGTTCCGGTTTACACAAAAAGTTATCGGTATCCCTATGTCCACAGACAGGAAGTACAAGAACAGATAGGTAAGATGCTAGAACAGGGAATCATTAGGCCTTCGAATTCAGCGTGGAGCTCCCCAATTTGGGTTGTAGCTAAGAAAGCAGACGCGTCAGGGAAAGCTAAATGGCGTATAGTAGTTGATTTCCGAAAGCTCAATGAAAAGACCGTAGACGACAAGTATCCCATTCCTAATATAGCCGACGTATTAGATAAATTAGGTAATTGCCAATAATATGCCCTATATTAGAAGTCCCTATTACTGATGATCCCCTTAACAGATTTAGCAGACAAATCGTATTTAACGTTGTTGGCGATATTAAAAGTAGACCTCACATAACTCACCCTTTTGAAACTTATACAAAAACTTGCATACAAATCTCCAAATCAAACCTAGAACAAGATGTAATAGATGCCATAAAAGAATACGTTTCACCACGTATAAAAACAGGAATCTTAATTAATCCCCCGCTTGAAATGTACAAAATTATACCGGTTATACAAAGATATTTCAAAAATTCCGCAATGAACCTAGTTCTTTCCAAATTAGAAGTTGAAAACGTTAAGGATTACTTAAAGCAACAAGAAATTATTAAGAACTATCATGAAGGCAAGACGAACCATAGAGGCATTAATGAATGTTGTTTAGCTCTGTCTAAACGTTATTTCTGGCCAAAAATGAAAAACCAAGTGACAAAATTCATTAATGAGTGCCTTATTTGCGGTCAGGCAAAATATGACCGAAATCCTGTAAGACCTAGATATGAAATTGTACCACCACCTACCAAGCCTATGGAAGTTGTACACTTGGATCTATTCAGCGTAGATAGTAACAAGTACTTAACAATTATCGATGCATTCTCGAAATATGCACAAGCATATTCTTTGAGAGATGCTACAGCCGTTAGTGTAGTTCAGGCTTTATTAAAGTTCTCTTCCCATCATGGTATGGCTCTTAAATACATTACGGATAATGGCCCTGAATTTACAAATCAACTATTTTCTGAATTCACTAAATTACACAAAATTGAACATCATAGAATATGCCCCAATACACCCAATGAAAATGGAATGATAGAACGCTTTCATAATACCCTACTCGAACACTTGCGTATCTTAAAATTAGAACACCGCAATGAATCCGTTACCAACCTTATGACGTACGCTGTAATGGCTTATAATAGTTCAATCCATTCTTTCACGAAATGTCGCCCAATAGAAATAATTACTGGTCATTTAGATCCGCGAGATCCTTTAGACATGAATATAACAGAGCACCTATTGCAGGAATATATACTAGATCACCGTAAGCGAATGTTAAAGGTATACGAAATCATTAATGAAACCGCCCTTCAGCGTCGTACTGAAATAACCGAGAACATTAATAGAAATCGCGAGCCTGAGCAAACATATGCACCTGATCAACGAATCTATGTCAGAAATCCCCTAGCTAATAGACAGAAATTAGCTGCCCGCTATACGAACGATACGGTTGTAACAGATTTACCTATACATATTTATACAAAGAGAAAGAGAGGACCCGTACCCAAGTCGCGCCTGAAACGGGTACCTAATAGTGCTCGTTTGTTACAGGATACAGAAAACACTACTCGCGTTAATGCTGGCTCAGGTCCTGAAGCTGGGACAAGCAGACGTGATAACACTTGAAAGCTTAAAAAATGGACCGGGTATTCTCCCCTTCAACCTAGGACCCACTAGAATAATTTCCCATTTCCATTCTTTTGTTCAAATTATAAATTTAAATAATGTTCGAAATAGGTTAGAATCCGTTCGAGAGAAGTTAAGCAATCTAGCACCTGACTTAAATAATAAAACGTCGTTACTTTACGCTCCGCATATCAAATATCTTGCAACGAAATTAAATGACATGTCAGAGCAACTGTTAACCTTTCAAGGAAAACGTTCAAAAAGAGGCCTCGTTAACGGTCTTGGTTCCATAATCAAAAGTATCTCCGGAAATTTAGATTATACGGACGCACTAAAGTACGAAAATGCCATTGCTATTCTACAAAAGAACGAAAATAACTTAGCCATTGAAATAAATCATCAAATAAGTTTAAGCAAGCAGTGGGCATCTCAGAGTTCAAATGTTACAGATAGGATAGTAGAAAACCAGAGGAAAATAGAGAACATTATTAAAACTATCTTAGATAATGATGTTAGGAAAGAAGAAGATGCAATTAAGTATTTTCATTTAGCCCAGCTACTTACAATACTAGGTGATGACATAGACAATTTGTCACAAGAGTTGTCAAAACTACAGAATCTATTGGCATTCATAAGAGCTAAAAGCATCCATTATTCCGTTCTCGATTACGACACTTATATAGTTATGTTAAATAAACTAAAAGGTTTATACAATTCAAATGTAGTGCTAGATATTAATTTTAGGGAATATTTAGATCTATTAAGATTAGGATATTATTATAAAGATAATGATATAATCTTGGTAATTAAGTTTCCAATCATGAATCCCAATAACTACATCCTTTACAAATTGTCCTTAGCCCCTAATAGTAATGATAAAATTATAATCCCTACCTATCCATACGTAGCAATTCACGAGAAAGGTCTACTGTATATAGAGACAGAATGTCCGAAGTACAGTCACGGTCATCTTTGCGAGGACAACTTAAACCGACACTATGGAGAGCAAACGAGCTGCATTCAACATCTTATACTCCAGCAACATATCCATGAAACCTGTCGGGTTACTCCAGTAATCTTATCTTCTCAAGCCATGGAACAATTGGATGATCGTCACTATGTTCTGAGCTTTCCCAACTTAACGAAAGTTCATTTAACCTGTTCTCAAGATCAATACAAAAACCTTCTCGGAAGCTATCTAGCTGAAATACCTAAAGGGTGTGCTCTACAAACGTCCATCTTCACCATCACTAACCACCATGATCAAGTAAAAGGACAAGTTTTGAAAATGTTGAATATAGAATATAGTAATGAAGATCCATACAAAGCGACAGCGAAGAACATCTTGAAATTGAACAGTATAGATTTGACTCACTTACATTCAACCAATACCAGGATTGCCTCTCAAGAACCAGTGACTTTGGAATTGTCGAACTTAGACACACTCTATCACACGACTATACCTGTCTACCTACTCATCGGTGCATCAGTACTCACTATTAGCATCGTCCACATTCGTCGCAAATGTATGCATTCAAAAAATACCAACCAGAAGGAAAATGAGGCAACCAGAACACAAGAAGTCCAGGACAGCCCCAGAGATCCTATGTCTCTATCAGCACTATTTTCGACAAAAGTCTCCAAATAGCTGCTGATCCTGCGGAGGGAGTTGTTAAGAAATAATCGGAAGACCTCCCGAACATCGAGCGCTACCAAGAATTACCATACCGTGAGAAATAATCACACCATGCATTCCTTGAAGTTACCACCTGTTGCCAGCGTCGCTGCTTTGTTTCGCAAGACCTCCCGAACATCGAGCGCTACCAAGAATTACCATACCGTGGGGACCATTCAGTGTTTCACCGATTTCGTTATAAATATGTAATTCAGACTACAGATCTTCACTTTTTGTTCTGACATCGAACAGACTGTCACGTATTATAAATTAGAAATAATTAATTGTTAAATTTAATTACTTAAATAAACGTATAAGTTAAATTCGTTCGGTTTCATTCTGCATCCTCAACGGCAGCCCTACGTAATTTAAGAATATTCATCACATAATATAAACTTTTATATATGAAAGTTATGACTTTCAGCGCGGAAAAAGTACTTTTATATACCTACTAGCTGAAACCGCAGTTTCACCGTGGAATTCGGTGAACTGTGACAGAAAACCTTGCAAACTGACTGCCATCATGTTATTGAAATTACGCTTCCCGTTTATGTATTCATATTTTCCCTTCATTAAAACAGTATTTCTTGCCTGGCTTTAAAGTCACAATCGCATTCTTGTTAAGATTTACGTATTTTTATCGTTGGGCCATTTTGTTTTTTGCCTGTCTTCGGTGACGTCATTAAATTTAGTTCAAAACTTAGACACATATATTTCATAATGTTTTTATGTGGGTCTGTAAAAATAATGCCTTAGCCCTTAACACACGCAAATTTAACACATGTTATGTAAAATATCTATAATATATTTCGAAAAAGAAAATTGAAAGAAGAAAATAATGGCAGTATAGTGTGAATAACATGCGAAGATTAAATATATAAAAGAGCAATAAATAATATTTTTGTGTTGTATTCGTACGAGAAACCGGGGTGAGCCATGATTAAATTATTATTTCTGTACTTAAATTTTACTATTATTTCAATTGAACACGGCAAAAACGACGACTAATATTTGGCAAAACCAGGTCATACTTAAATATTTAAAGTTCATGATTGTATCTTATTTATGTTCATATATTCATTCCACTAAACGGCTACAGACTAAGATATCGATGCCAATAGAGTGATAATTTTAGTAATATGTAATTTATTAAAAAAAAATTGTAATTTATTTTATTATTATTCCGACGTTTTTTTGTTAGCGACCCATGTGAAGCCAGTGCGGTAGCACGACTTTAAAATGTCCTGTTTTAAAACTTGTCGTACATTGAACTTTATGTTCATCCTTCTTTGTGGGTTAAATCGACCTCAATCCTGATATGTTTTACGGAGGTTTAAAAAGCAATTTTATATCCAGTAACGAATGTGAACCATTTTAAATCGTTACAGCTACGAAAAGGGGCAAATTGGTTACAGGTCGTTAAGGCACCCTTATGCTAATTTTATCGCTTAACTCACGTGTACGTCTGTATAATGTCCATTGGTTTTTACTACAAGCGATTAACCCTTAACCCATTTCATTGATACTGATGATCCTAACCACTGTAAGATGAAACTCGGTAATTTAATTCATGCAGAATAACAATAGAACTTTCAAGCCTTTCTTTGTATGATTACAAATTTAGGTAAGTTTCTTTTATTATTATACTGCTATTTCAGTGTCTTTAGATCTGTAATATAACAGATCTAAAGACACTGAAATAGCAGTAAAATTTATATTTTTAATATTTTTCTTGTATTTTTATAATCGATGTACAAATTAGTAAATAAATACAACTACAGATACGACTAAACGATTATATTTCGATGGGATCTGTGTCTATGTTTTAAGAATCCGAAAAACTTATAGCTATTAATATATTAAAAGTGATTAAAATGGTATATATTTTTTTAATTGTGGCAATTTTGTGTCATTATAATAATTGTTAATGCATTTTAGTTGTAAAGTGTTAAGCAAATATTTATTAATTATTATGATATGAAAAAATCTGTAAAATTTTGAGAAATATTAATAAGACATTATTTATTACATAGTAAATTAAATTTTACTAAATATTGGATCTGCAAGTAAATTGGAATGCGTACTTAAACTGGCTTATTTGTCCTCAAAACTGGGCAAATGACAAATCCCTACCACTAGAAAAAAGTCTAAAGTAATTCTTCCTTTTATAAATCCTTTAATTTCTATACTTTATATTTTTGAGTGAAATAGTTTGTGCTTAGATTTTAACCATAAAATCCTGACCAGAATATTATTTAAGTCAGTTTGTCTAGGAAATTGCGTTCCATTTTCTTCTAGGAATTTCATCAATTTTTAATCAAAACAGACGCAGATGTAGTCCCACAGTTACGTAACAATCTTTCAAAAAATAATATTTTCATACAGTGTCGACCTTGTTACAGATTAAAAATATAAAATTAAAAGTTTTACATCACGTGTCAGCGAAGTCTAAGTTAAATGAGTTTAAAAAATATTTAAAAAAAATATATCTCTCAAAAATATCTTCTAAAAAATATTTTTCAAAACTCTTATAAGCTTCTTTGAATCATAATGTAGATTTCACTGGACAGAATTGAAAAGATAAAAGTATCGTAAATACTCACCATCAATTAAAATAGATATGTTAATTAAACAGAAAATAATAATTATTTGTATGGTATAATTATCTATTGCTCAGTCACCCTTATAACGGAAACGCAACAATACTAAGAATTGCTGTTTAGCGGTAGAGTATCCAATAAATCGGTGATACCAACGACGATGAGCTTGTAAGAAGTCTTTACTTACCTATAATAATAATAATAACCTACATATAATACTTCGCGGAGTGAAAATCTACCCAAAATTATTTATTAGTCTTACTCCGACCGTGAACCAATTATGTATGTTAATAATTATTATGCAGACATGGTAAATCCAATATTTTATTACGAAACGTCTCCTAATGAATATAAATATCAAAGTTTATCTCTGCCAATAAGGTCGGACATATTTTATGACTTATCAACCAGAATAATCGTGTTAATGGATGCTGAAGATTGTTTGGATATCGATTTTCATTTCAATAAATTTTTCATACGCTACTTATGTACTTATAAGAATTGATGGGTTAATATCCTACACGCATTTTTTTGGCGACGAGGAATAAAAGGAATTTGCATGGAAAAAGATTTCGAAAGCATGAGGCAACAAAGGAGAATCAACTCTAAATCCTCGTTATTTACCAGAGAAGGCCTTTGCTTAGCTATGTGATATTTTTTAATATTTGCGAAAGGTTCGATGACCCAGTGATAAGAACGCGTGAATCTTCAGCGGCAATTGCGGATGTTCTGTCATATGAGTATCCACCAACCAGCCTTTGAAAAACGTGAAAAGAGGCCTCAGCCTTAGAAGTGAGACATTTACATGCTCTAATTTTTTTTGTATCATATATAATGTCTTCTTTTTCTGTTTTAGTAATTAAATTTAATTTCGTTACGACATATTATAATAAATACTATCATAACTAAACACTGATTGAAGCCACGTTAATAACTGGCTTAAAATCAGTGTTTATTGACCGAACGAGATGTCCCCACAGTCCACACAATAATCCAATAAAGTATTTAATAGCTACTTGTAAAGGAGGTTGCATCATCGCCGACACATTAAACTTATGGCGGTCTGTATTGTTAATAAACTTAGAAATAGGACAGCTTCATCTAGGCCACGGTTAATGGAGACCATTCTTACACGATGAAAATCCCATGTCCATCTCGATGTGACCTGAAGATATTTTATCGTCACTATTAAGATATTAAAGGAATTCTAACGTCCCTCGGTTCATTTATGATGGACTTGGTGTCCTTTTTATAGCCCCTTCATCATTTTCATGTTCGCGAAAAATCGCTAGAAAGTGTGGGTAATGGTTCTTTGTGATACTTTAATTTATTCATTCAATTTATCTGTTACAATGAATCGATCTGGTTTTTTTTTTAATATTAAGCGCATATGAGTTTAATTTCGGGACTTATATAGTTTTAGTTTTCATGCTACACCAACTTATTCAGTTTAGAATATTGACTTTATGTGAAAAATATTTTTTTAGATATAATAATATATTGCTTGTTATATAATTAGGCTAATAAATATACATATATTATGTTAAGTATCAACACTATATAACCACGTAAAATATGTTCATAAATATCCCATATAATCTAAATCAAAATATGATTAATTCGTAACTAATCATTTTAGATGAAAAAATTTAAAACTACCTCCAGTTTGGTATAAACACTCAATCGAGAAAATCGAAAACAGTATGTGATTTACGATTTATTCCTAAACGCATTGATTGGCATAGTATACTGATAATCTAATCGAGCATTTTTTCAATATTGATCAATAATGAACTACAAAACTGAAACTCATTAATATTCCTCTGCGATTTATGTATCGACGATATCGAGACTGGGTTTGCTATCCTCTGATTAGTCGAGAGTGGTCGGAGTGGATATGAAAAGGACTATATTTTTGCTACAGCGGGGTTCGATCTAATTACACCGTTCCCGCAGATATTGGATCCCGCTGTGTCCCCAGAAACTCGTTTATGTGATACATATTATCTTGTTATTTATAACTTGTATCCTTGTATTAAGGTGGG
Source organism: Nymphalis c-album (assembly GCA_963151315.1). Lineage (NCBI taxonomy): Eukaryota > Metazoa > Arthropoda > Insecta > Lepidoptera > Nymphalidae > Nymphalis > Nymphalis c-album. The sequence goes on from OY720601.1 coordinate 7,919,548, forward strand.
TAGTACTTAAGAGTATTGCTCAAATATTATCAATGCCTCTTATCTGACAAACACATATAAATAGAAATCTTAAGTTATATATAAGGAGTGAATAAGTGGAGATAGTTAAACTTATTCCTATTAATATTACAATATAATATTAATAGGAATAAGTTTAACTATCTCCACCACAGGACATAGGGTACCCAAGAAATGACTCCTAGCCCTCAAACGCAGATGAAGTCGCGGGCGGAAAATAGTATAATACCTGTAACTTTATAATAGCAGCAGTTTGATCTACCTTTGTACTATAGAATACCAACAAAATTCGCTTTATTTATTGATCAAATTAGATATTTTGAAGTGTACGAAAATGTAGGTCAGAAACGTTTACCTTTTCGAAATTGAATAACAATTTTAGATCAAACGAAGTTCATAATTATTTCATTCGTACTCTTTAGGCTTGGTGAAATTTTGTATTAGAAATTTATAGCACTGGTTAAGTTATACTTTTACAGAACTGTTAACAATATTGATTAAATGCATATTATGAACATTAGCGAAATAAATTGTTCTCAGCTTAGTATGATAGGACGATATAACTTTTTTTAGTACTTCAACCTAAATAATGAACGGTATATACATTATATTTATTCCATTATTGAACTGGGATAGTCATGTGGTTGTAAAAATTTAAATAGACTGAAATATAGGGAAGTAACACTGAATTTCTTCTTCTCTGTCGTCACACTCTTGGCAGAGTGGTCGTGGTCGTCGTGACAGGGTTGGTGGCAAGCTTTACAATTCGTCGCCATTCTTTTCGTCGTGTTGCTTGCTTCGTGCATTCGTGGAGTGGACCATTTAGCGCAGCTTTGACTTGGTCGGTCCAGCGCAACGAATTATCATATGTTTATACTTCAACTCGAGCTCAACGAGAAAGGAAAATATCGTGAAGGAACTTATATCACACAGTAGTGTAGCGTGGTGAAATCTTCAAGCTATGCGAAATTTACATAGTACTCTACTTTTTCTTATGACATTACCAGTACTCGTTCTGTTAAATTGTCACAAGATTCCCTTATAAAAATGAATCACGGTGTGATTCACATTTTCGCAATTTATACACGTCATTTCGTGTCCCTAGACGGTCTTGTTAAGCCATATAAATGAGGAATATTAGTTTGATATAAGAGGCTGTATCAGGTAGCGTAGAAACGTGAATTATGTATAGTGTCCTGAGGGATTGGTCAATAAGAATTGTTTGTTACTTAAATGATATTATAAAAGGGGAATTAAATATTCATATTACTTTATTTACTTAACAGTTATTATATTATGACTTAAATTGTTATAAAAGAAAGAGTAATAATATTATAATGGTGCCCCTGACCGATTTCGGCCACGGCGGCCAATCTCAAGAGTGTTTAGCCCACTGCGCAGGACATATTATACTGCACAAGTGTGTGCACAGACACAGGTGCACTATCTGTTCACTAGCTCTCATAATCCGATGGCACGGCAATCCGACAAGACTGGAAAGAGTTCAGGCGCAGGACCAACGGCTTTACGTGCTTTCCGAGGCACGGGAGTGTAGGTACACACTTACAACTTCCAGAATCCTCGCAGCTACTGAGAATTTTCGACAGAAAATCTCAATAACATTTTATTGGCCCGACCTGGGAATTAAACCCAGGACCACCGTGTCTATATCCTTACATGAAGCCACTAGACCAACGAGGTAGTCAGTATAAATAATATATTTAACCTTTAAATAATAAACAGTTAAATTAAATTTTATTGAACTGATTATTATGTACAATAAAAGTATTTATCATTTTTTTTTTTGAAATATAGTGATAATTGTTATTAAGAAATTACTAACATTCCAATTTCTTCCACAAATATTTAAAGCTAGTACGAGTGGTGACACAATAACCTAGGGTATCAAGAGTGAACCTGCGTCTTTCACAGAGATAGACGGTTACTGATAATCTATGTTGCCTTTAGATTTCATTTTGTTTCATTGATAAATGTTTTCGTTAAATTCGTTTTCGGCTGTAACACACAAACGCTGGGAATAGTTCAATATACAGGTAAAAATATATTCCTTTTTTTATTTCACTTAGAATATTGATAAGTAGGCCAGCGAAACTTCGCAGTAGAACGTGTTTATATCAATTTATAAAACTAACGCTTGTTTGAGTTTAGAAGGACATGAAGTCTTAATTTAAAGCGGGTGGAATTGCGAAGTGCAGCTATATATGAAAGATAGACGGGCGAGCATATGGGCCACCTAACGGTGAGTGATCACCAACGCTTTTAGATATTGGCAGTGTAAGAAATGCTAATCATCGCTTACATCGCAAATTCATTACCAACCTTGGGAACTAAGATGTTATGTCCCTTCTGACTGTAATTACACTGGCTCACTCACCCAAACCGGAACACACCAATACCAAGTGCTGCTGTTTTGCGGTAGAATATTTGATAAGTGGTTCGTACCTTGAACGAAGCTAGGACAAAGCTCTACCACCAAGTGAAGTAGTTTGCTTCTCCGTTTACTATATTTTACAGATATGCATTACAAAAGAAGTCGTCTCCAAACTTATTATTATAGAAAATACATATACAATAAGATAGCATTACATTGTTCCACTACTACCTTCTTTTCTTGTAAACATAATGTTTTGAAGTTTATTCTATTGCAGGTTTGTTACAAGTTTTTTTGGTATCTGTTTTTTAGAAACACCAAGTATTTAAAATGTTTTGATTTATTATTGTATAAAAATACTTCTTTATATATAAATAGACTTGTTCAGTATACTAAGTAAAATATTTCAAATAGGAGTTCGAATAATACAATATTTTATCATATTATATAGGAAATCAACAACCGACTATAGCGTCACGCTAAGTGTTACCTAACAAAATCCTTACCAAAAGTAAGCGACTATACGCTATATATATTTAGCATTGTTATATATATACTGTATATATAATATATTATACTGTATATATAATATACGCTATATAATATACTGTATTGTTCAGATATATTCTCATAATTATTTAGACTCCCGATATTTGAAATATGCAACCCCCGAGTAATTGACACAATTTCAATCGCATAGTTCGTGATAATATTAATACTAATTATTAAAACATCATTAATATACTATTTATTATAAAGATACAGTTACTAGTACTCATATAATGTATAATTATTGAAGAGTACCATTTAAACAAATTCATATTAATAAAGTTAACAGAATAGCGCACTTATTCTTTATTATTTTCACTATTCCATTTAAATAATTCGCTATAAAACAAATGAGCCCTATCTAAATAAAAAACCTAGAACTAATATTGCTCGCAAGTAAAAAAAGTCACTATCAAATTAGTACATATTATTATTCTCATGGATGAAAGCTTTGACAAACATTAAACTATGTCTTTTTTTACATGTTTTGTAAATCAATATTATATCGCATGTTATTTTGTACCTACGTATACTGTACTAAGCTGTTCGTACTACAGGTGCCTAATTCTTGTATCGATTTGGAACTTTACATTTATGTTCACCGAGACTCCATCTGAACCCATTTCTTTCGTAATGTGCCCGGCTATATTGGGAGGACCGGGTTATGTGGGATACTTACCCACTAAAACCACGAAGACCGTCCTCGGCACGGATCGGAGAGGCTGCGGGTTCGTGTTGATATAACGCATTCGCGGATCATCTCGTATTGTATGTGCTCCGCTCGTGGCTCGGCGAAACTCTCCTCGAGGCCGTCTGAAATAGAACACGCGAGGCCCCAGTCTTACGCATCCAAGGCCCTAAGGTTACGCCCTATCTTTTAAGCTCTGGACGTCGAGGCTGTAAGTCTTGTGTGCTGGTCGAAGGCTACTTAGATGTCAAATTTCATTGATCGGCCATAATTTAGGTATAATTTGATTACAACCAGACAGAACAACTATCGCATATTATATTTGTCAAGATTCTAATCTGAAGATGGAAACTCCTAACTAATCCTCGAACTTACTGGTCATTTGTCTTTGTTTGACGCATACCCCCAAATTACATTACACAACTGTTTTTTCTTAAACTATAATTTGTATAATTTTTACAAGTGAAATCTTGTTTGAAACGCAAATTTTCTGTAGACGTCTATATTTAACATTTTACTTTAAATGCATTCGACTTCGTTGGCACAATAAGCCATATAAAAACAAATAAAAAATGTATCATCTTTTCCATTTAAAAACTACTAGGATCATAATATTACTACATTATTTCATAAATCCGTAAAAAAAGACGTACTCTACAACCAAAACTTCTCTCTTGAGAGCAATTACTTAAAAGCTACAAGCGAATTATGTGAGCGTCTTTCGTTTACCTAACAAAGGTCGTTGACCTTAAAATCCTCCTTGACAAACTTGTCAAAAGGTAAGAAAACTAGGTAGCGGAATATTCACGAAATAACATTATCAATGGTAAATTGTTTGACAATAAACGTCTAAAGTTAGTAAATTTAATATCAATTGAAATTTACATAAAATGACAATCAGTGACAAGATAATAAATTTGCTTAGCAAACTAGCATTTTCTTATAAAGATTGACAGAAACAGGGATTGATGTTTTTGTAATATCAAATTTAATCAATAGGGCTATTCTGTAAGAACACATTCTAAACACCACAAAATGCGAACGTGTAATGTCTGAGAGTGATATGCGACGTTATCTACAATAATCTTAAGATTGAATGAAGAATACACGCATGAAAATAATGTATCACCGTTAACAAATTTTCATTATTTAACAAGCGATATACGGAGTCCGTTCACTCAGAATAGCATCGCAATACCGGTCTGAACAAGTTTAATCTGGTTTTAATCTAAAAAATAAAAACATAACTGTCAATGTTGCTATATTCCTACTTGCTTAATTTAATTATATCAACGTATCCTGTTTTCATTAAGTCATCATAAACTTATTACTTTTATTTAAAAAAAAAATATTTACCTTTATTGATTACACTTGATTGTATTATATTTTATCTATGTTCTGTTTTTATGATTTTTTTGTGACTGTTTTTACACTGGTTATATAAGTATGTATTTACAAAAGAAAAGTATTATATGTAGAACAAGCCCTGCTCAGTTTGGGATCAGACGGCCTTGTGTGTATAATGTCGCAGGATATTATTATTAATATTATTATGTAATAAAAGTGTCATCTTATTGTATATTCCCCTAATATATATAGTATAATTAAGTTCTGAAACATTCAAGACTTAATAAAATGTTTATAAATTTAAATCTATTTTATAAGACTGTATAAATAACTTTTAAACAAACATATTGTAAAATAATTTAGACTGATCCAGTCTTTGTCCGCTCTCTTTTAATAAAGTGTTTGACGTAGCCGATGAAGTATTAATTATTATTATTAAACTAAGACTTTGACTTCTCGTATGATTAACTGCTTAATAAAGTCGGGTTCACGTCCTTCAAGTCATTGCAATGCTGCTTATATCAGTATGTATGTTCACGCTAATCTAAAAGACTACTGCGGTAATGTTCATCAATAATGCTGAATTGGAAATTTTGTAGTTGGACAAAAAGGCTTTGAGGCATTATGTAACAGTCGACCATTTAAGCAAATCTGAAATACATTATTGTCGGCACTACAACAGCTTTTGATTGTACTACAGCAAATAAAAGCGAATTGGTAAATTTATTTTATAAAATTCTGTAATTTTGTTAATTAATTAAAAAAATATAAAAATATTAGTGGTTATGTAGCTGGTAAATTAACAAAAACGAATTTATGTATTTTATGTGTAAATATCAATGAAGGTAAAAGAGGTCACTGTAGCCTTCATAGATATTACCCACTCAACGAATTTTACCATAAAGTGACAGCCTCACGCCAAGCACTTTGATGTCCCGATGTTAGGGGTGTAAGTCACTGAAATTGTCAGGGACATGACAACTTAGTTGATAAAACAGTATTTAATATAGTTTATTAGTAATACAGAATGGCTGATATATCTTTCGATGTTAATATTTGGATTATTCGTCATATAAATATATTGGAACAAATTTAATTTAAAAGTGAAATAAAATATTTTGTTTCACCAGCTGACAATATGAGTTTAATTGAAAATTTCTTTATACTTTTGGTACCTATAATACAAGAATTTTATACTCTGCACGTGAATTAAATAAAATGTTGTTTTTAAAAAGTTTTGTTTTATTTGCGGTTTTACTTTTAGATCTAATTTACGAAAACATGATTATTTCGTTTTTCATTGACACGACCTGTAAAATGATATAAAAGATAGCCAACTTGAACCAACTATTTTGTATTATATAATATTTATAATATCAATTAGACAGAAAGAGAGAAAAGAAATTATAATTAAAATTAAATAATCTTAAAATTGAATAATCTACGTCAGATTTAACAGCAAAAACATCACGCCTTGATAAATAAACCAATAACAATAATCTAAACACATTTCAATAGTGACTATTGTTTTAAATTGCTTCATTAAGCAGTTGCATGATCATGCTAACTGCGCTTATAATAGAGTTCATTGAGAACAGAATAGTCGTAAGTCAGCTTTTTCATTTTATCATCGGTAATAGCAGAGCTTTAGCTACTAGAGAAACACTTAAATCTTTTTGTAATAAAATCGGTAAATGGTGCTCAGTTTATAAGAATTGTTTCATAACTATGAAAGCATTTGAAATAATCTTGAGCTATTAAAATGACAATCTGACTTAAAATATACGTAATATTGTACCGTTAACACAACAATTACAAATATAGCTTGCCATTTTAAATGTCATAAATTATAATTTTATTGACTTGTAATTCATACAGTTACACAACCTCTTTTGTTATTAATAATACTTATAAAATATATTTCATATTAGGAAAATCAGTATTTACAATCAATATCAAAAGAGGTCACATGTAGATATTTTAAAAATGCTTATGATACCATTAACTAATTACGACCTTCAGTTGTTTTGGGTTATAAAAAGAGGTTACGACAGGATTTTCTTTTTTATTGTACCAGGACACCATAAATACGCATCAGTGGTATTGTTAAACAGTTTGTAGTACTAACCATTGTGTGATACTTTTTTTTTTGTAAAGAACGAAGTAAATTTTACATTCATGTATATATGAGACAAGTTAAAAAGTCTAAATAAGACATTTGAAAATTGATAAAATAGTAAAGTTATAAAAGCAACGAGTAACTCGCTGATAAAAAAAAAATTGGTTGCCTGTAAAGTCGGTATACGGGCGAAAGTTTTACGTGACAACGACTTTGAGTGGTAAAATAATTTTAATGTGAATATTCATTCGTATAGTAGGAAGAAGGATGAAATAATAGTAACAATTTAAAACATTTATTTATACAAAGAATTATATTTAAAACATTAATTTATACAAAGAATCTCGCACTGAATTTCACTTTTTATGTCTGTCTCTCTCGCTCTTAGGCGGGCTAACCATGCCCGAGTGGAAGGGACGCGTGCCTCTCACTCGCTCTCGTTGTGAGCGCATAGCGTGAGCGGAGCGTAACGCAGTTTCTTGAAGTGTCACCCGGCAAACCAATTTATAAGACGTTGTCACGTCAAAAATTGGCCGTATCATTTAGTGCAAACGTTTACTGTTTAAATTAAATGACAGTGCTGTCTGGGTTTTATTAGTTTTGGCATGTATTTGACATGTATTATGATTTAGCTAATAAATTGTTATTAGTATTTATTTAATGAAATAGCGAAGTCTTTTAGAAACAGATGTGCTTTTATATTGAACACATAAATTGGTATTAAAATATATTAAGAAGATCAAATATGGTACCTTTTGTGTAGAACAAATAAGAATACTTTAATATTCTAACAAATATTAAAGATTTAATAATGAAATGATAAGATATTTTAATTTTAAAAATAGATCTTTTTTATTGACAGCTGACTAGACATTTGATATTAAGTGGTCACATAAGCAATTGAATGTAAAGTTGTCCCTTGCGCCTTTAATTATCAACTCACTCTTCATCTTGGAACACAGCATCCGTAAAATAATTGGTTATTGAGTAGTGCGTGCTGCCCTACTTGAAAATATAACGAACTTAATTAATTTGTAATTGAATTTTGGACTTTCTAGGGAGTGATGAGTATAATTTATTTTATTTTAGGTTTTCATAATAATATTGACCTTTCTCGCTAAAATAATAAAAGTATGTGAAACTGTTGAAATAAAGTTTGGTTCAAAAACAAAAACACTACAAAAGCAATACTTTTTAATAACTATTTTAGTAGTGTATCTAATATTATTAGAGTTGAAGTTAATTGCTTCGTTGATCAAGGGTATCTAGTATAGCTTATATGAGGATGCACGGTCAACAATGTTTTTTTTTTTCCTTAGGAAGTTGTGCGAGCTTATGGGGGCCACCTGATGGTAAGTGGCCACCAACGCCCATAGACATTGGCATTGTAAGAGATGTTACCATCGCTTACATTGCCAATGCGCCACGAACCTTGAGAACCCCTTAATGTTATGCCCCTATAATGTTATGCCCCTTGTGCCTGTAATTACACTGGCTCCCCTATTGGAGATTCGAAGTTGATCCCCTGCCTCGGAAAGCACGTAATGACGCTGGTCATGCTTCTGAACTCTTCCGGCCGTGTTGGGTTAGCCATCCATCAGATCTGCTTGAAACCTGTGCTTGTCCACAGTTGTGCATACAGTTGCGTATGTCTGCGTGGTTGTCAAATTCTATAGAAGTGGTAATTCTTCTATTCTGTGACCTAAAGCGGTCAGGATCATGTAATAAATATAGATTTATCTTAATATAACATTTAAAAAATGTAATAATAAAAACGTGTGCGCGAAAACAGGTGCACTCTCTATTTTCTAGCTCTCATAACCCGATGGGACGGCAATCCGACACGGCCGGAAAGAGTTCAGGCGCAGGACCAACGGCTTTACGTGCTTTCCGAGGCACGGGAGTGTACACACTTTCAACTTCCAGTCTCCGGGCAGATACTGATAACTTTCGACAGAAAATCTCAATTACATTTTATTGGCCCCACCTGGGAATTGAACCACCGTATCTGTGGCCTTACATGTACTACGCCTACGACTATATACTACCAGCCACTAGACCAACGAGGCAGTATATATACAATATACATACGTAAATAATATACAAATATATATGTAGTAGGAAAATACTAAACCTAAAAATTTAACAATCTTCGCGTCTACCTTCAGACGACAAATACTACAATGTTATCTACTCATTTACTAAATCTACTAAATCTCATCTACTAAAATTTTAACATAACACTTCATGACTTCGTTTTTTAGCAATAAATTAAAATGATACAATTAATATGGCAAGCGGTGGAGTAGAACGCTCGTTGCTCCAAATGTTCAGACAAATATTACAAAACCGCAGTATTTTATGAACAAAACATATAAACAAATCTTGCTTGTATTTAAAATACAAGACAGTTGTATTGTGAATTATTAACAAGTACGACCTTAAATGTAACTTCGATTATATAGGTCACTTGTTTAATTTTGTACTACTGAAGTATTCTTGAAAAGTTTTCATTTCATCATGTTGCATTGCAATCGACATCGACTCCGAGTACCTTTTGTTGTCGACTTGTTCATATAAAACATTTCTGAGCACTTTATTGAAAAGCAGTAAGTATAATAATAGAAATATGGCGAACTATAATATTCCATTTCATTCCATTTGAATTATTATAATATGAAGATTGAAAAAGTTATTTAATTTGTATATCTGTGTTTATATATTTATTTATTTAAAAACTTTATTGACCACCACAGAATAAATGGGACAAAAGCCGGACTTAAAGCTAGTCAACCTTTAGGACAAAGAGAAATCCAGGAAATCGGTAATTAATAACTAACAAATGTTTAGCTGTAGAAGATAAATATATATTTTTTTTAATTTTAAAAAATAATAATAAATCTATATTAATGAATTACGCGTGAAAATTATAAATATATTCACATACTAGTTATTTAAATATCGTTATTTATCTGTTATATATACAAGAGCTCTTTCAGTATATTTAATTCTTTGTGAACCTTTGTTTTATGGTCGACAAACTTACACGTTGCGAATTGATTTCGTTCAGACGTGTCGTAGCCGAATAAAACATGAGTTGGTGAATGTCAAATCGATAGTCGAAGCTCGGCACCTGCCACGGCGGGATAAATGTTTGCCTGTTATTAAAGATCAGCCAGATAGCTGGGTGCACGTTCAGTGCATACAAATAAGTCGATAAGTAAATACACTTCGGGGTACCATTTTTCAATGTTTAAATCCTTTTGGCGAAACGTTGCAAATACTGTGAGCATCATTAAATGGAAATATATTTAAAAGTACAGTCAATATTGAAAATAATATGTCTGAATAGTCGTAAATATATTTTACGAAAAAAGCGATCTAGTATAAAATTCCTATTCTTTGTATTTAACTATCACTGCTATAAAATCGTCGACAATCGTAGATTATTTAATGATAGCAATTATAAGGACTTCATATGCAAGTCGTGTTTATATTTTAACGTCTATTTCAAAGTTATAAAACTCGATCGTACAATACAAACTCTTCCAAACGTACTCGAAACGTAACGATACTTTCGTATTAATTTTGTGCAGTGCACTCATTTTATTTATATACTTTTTATTGCCGTTAACGGTAAACGCCGTGTGGGATCATTCGATACGCTAAATATACATTATCCAACACTTTTATTTATTGTACTCCCAGTTTATTGTAGTCTCAGTTAAATAAAACGCCACGTGTTCGTACGAACAGTTACAGAGTACCGAATTTCTGAAGCTATTTTCAATACTTTAGTATCAATTAACATCTTTTAATACCGCCCTATAAAAATATTATGGGAGTTATATAAACGCAATCGTGAACCGTTTCATATTCATGATGTTTATCGAGATTATATTTAGATTAGATTGAATGTTTCGTTAAATGATTTTGGTCGTTCCATAGGCTTTTCTTGGATATGATTCGGAAGCGATTTGGGAACTATTACAAGGATACTTGGGTATAAGTTATATATATAATATATTACATCTGATACGTTTCGTATGTTCTTGAAATGTTTAGTCATTGACCTTATCCAATTTCTGATACCTACGGAAATGTACAGACACATTATAGACAAAAAAATCATTAGTGGTACTTGCCCGGAGTTGAACCCGTAATATTTTATTAAGATTCATGGGTTATAGCTACTGATCCATCCCAGCCCTTGCATTGTAATTTAAATTTAATACAAATATACATATATATATATATATATATAATAAACTTGTATTTAACGAGACGAATCATAAACATATAAAATATAACATTTTAAAGAAATGCTTCGCGATTTTGAAACTGATACAATTTCGAAGGTATGATCAATGTTTTTATTGTAAGTCTAAAACTCAGTTTTCAGTGTTTTCACTCATTTAATTTATGTTAATAATTCATATCGTGCTTTTAAAGCGAAGTGTTGGAAGATTCTGTTAAATATACACGTAAACGCTGTAAAACAAATCCAAAACTGCTTATTAAAAGGATATTTTGTGGATTGCTTCTCCGAAGTGCGACTTCTACGAATCTTAATTTTAAGGTGAATCTAATTTTTAACAATTAATTATGTATTTATTAATTCATAATTTAGAAATACTTGCAACGTTGCAACGTTCGAAGAATTTTAATAATGTGATATGTCACACATATTTAAGTCTGAAAGCCTTTATATTTTAATTTAATATCAAAACGTAAATCTTTCAAGTGGCTAACTCGAGTTCAATCCGCTTCGACTAAGAAACCGCGAGCGGACTTTAGCAATTAATAATTTCCCAAAAGTTACAAGCCGTAGATTATGAAAGTCTTTGAAATAAAAATATTGCAGAAACGTTATGAAAAATAAATAAAAATTTTAACAAAACAAAAACCGACTTCATAGGAAAAACAAATTAATATGCACTAAAAAGTAAAAAAATAATTGCGTATTCTTCTATAATTTGATAATTAACTTACTATTTTCTACTCAACAATATGTAGGACGAATGTGTAGTGTGGTTGATAATTTATTTACAATTATTGTTACTTTTGGAGTCGATGTCAGCCAAGATGGGTTTATAACTACATACATAGTTAGTTATAGGTGAGATGTGCTTGTGTCGCACGCGCAACTTAACGAGGCGAATAAAAGTCAATTTGTAATGTGTATGTTTTTAAAAGATTCCCGTATTATTATTGCTAGGTATATTATAGTGTTTCCTTAGCTGACATCGACTCCAAAAATAACAATAATTGTAAATAAATTATCAACCACACTACACATTCGTCCTACATATTGTTGAGTAGAAAATAGTAAGTTAATTATCAAATTATAGAAGAATACGCAATTATTTTTTTACTTTTTAGTGCATATTAATTTGTTTTTCCTATGAAGTCGGTTTTTGTTTTGTTAAAATTTTTATTTATTTTTCGATTTTTAGTGAATCTGAAGTACACTCACTAATTTGTAGAATATGGGTAGACCTACTAAACGTGCAGCTCATATGAGACAGCGCCGTTTATATTATTATTTAAATATATTAATCTAAAACAGTGAAACGTAAAGAAAAATGCATTTTGGTACTGAATTAATAAATATTAGTTAATATGGTTAAATGTATGAATATTGTAATGTATGTAAATAGTGGGGGTAGATTTATAATTATTGATTAACGGACAATGTATCTACCTACCGAGGTATAATGTAAAATGTTAATATAATATGCCTTTGTCTACCAATATACGTCGTGCTAACAACAGGTGTTTTATTCTCAATATTTCTCAGTGGCGAACGAGGTGGTGAACCGTGATAATAGTTCATTATCATTATATTTATTTATTTATTTTGCTTTCTTAAGTAAAATGTCGATTGGAAAAATTTCCGAGTTTGTAGTTGACTCTGATAACTGGCAGTTATACGTGGAAAGACTAGAACAGTATTTTATAGTGAACAATATACCGCGTGAATTGCATGTACCGACATTAATAACAGTTGTCGGTGCGGGGTGCTATGAACTATTAGTTAATTTGTGTACACCGGATAAACCGAGTGCAAAAACATTTCACGAGTTAACGGAAATTCTCGGGAAACATCTGCAACCAAAACCGAGCGTATTGGCAGAAAGATTTAAATATCGTCAAAGGGTACAAAGGTCAGGCGAGTCTATATCACAATACGTTGCAGAGTTATTTTTTTTTTTTTTTTTTTTTTATTGTATAGGAAGGCGGACGAGCATATGGGCCACCTGATGGTAAGTGGTCACCAACGCCCATCGGCAATGGCATTGTAACTAATGTTAACCATCGCTTACATCGCCAATGCGCCACCAACCTCGGGAACTAAGATGTTATGTCCCTTGTGCCTGTAATTACACTGGCTCACTCACCCTTCAAACCGGAACACAACAATAACAAGTACTGCTGTTTTGCGGCAGAATATCTGATGAGTGGGTGGTACCTACCCAGACGAGCTTGCACAAAGCTCTACCACCAAGTTAAAAAGACTAACGAAAACATGTGAATTTGGCGCATGGTTGGAGGAAAGTCTTAGAGACCAATTGGTGTGTGGGCTTATAAGTGATACTATAAGACAACGGTTATTCGCGGAAAGTAACCTGGATTTTGCTAAAGCTTATCAGTTGGCAAGCAGCATGGAGGCGGCGGAAAAGGATGCAGCAATGGTAGACCACTGTTCGGGCAGCTCGAGAAGCGGCGTGTTAGTAGAGTGCCAAGCCATGGCGGGAGCATGGCAGAACAAAGAAGATAATCGGAAATTTAAAGTAGCAAACAAGCAGCGAGGGCGAGTGAATCAACAGAGTGGACGGGCGGCGCCGGCAGCTACGGCTGCGGTGCAGGTCTCTTCGAGTGGAAGAGGACGAAACACTCACCGGTGCATCGCGTGTGGTGGTGACCACGGCGCAAGGATGTGCCGATATGCACGTTACGTATGTCGGGTATGTAACCGACAAGGCCATCTACAGCGGGTTTGCCCGTTGAGGAGTGAACATTACAATGTTGCCGTCACGGATTTGAATAATCAATCGGTGGACGGAGGAGACGACAGCGACGAGGTAATTATGTTTATGAACCAATTATCTCTTGAAAATTGTAAGCCCATTTTAATTACGTTAAATGTTAACGGTAAAAATTTAAAAATGGAGTGCGATACCGGAAGTGCCGTGTCGTGTATAAGCTATGGACAATATTTAATGAAGTATAAAGAATTAAAATTAAATAAATGTAGTTTAGCCTTAAAGTATTATACCGGGGAGATTGTTCATCCCATTGGCGTTATACGCCCGCTTGTCAAATATGGAAATACAAGCAAATATTTAGATTTATATGTGATCGAAAATGGTAAAACTGTGCTACTAGGTAGGCAATGGATTTTAGAACTTGGTTTACAGTTACCAATTCCAGTATGTAATTATAATAAAAATGTACATAATTTAAATACGAGTGATTTTAACTTAGAGGAATTTAGTTCCAGATACTGTGAAGTATTTAAAGATGGTTTGGGTCGGTTCACGGGCGGCGCAGTTAGGATTCATGTGCGGGAGGGTGCGCAGCCGGTGTTCATGCGCGCGCGGCCGCTGGCGTACGCGCTGCGCGAGCCGGTGGAGCGTGCGCTTGAGCAGCTCGTGCGCGACGGCATCCTCACTCCGGTCGAGCGGTCGGACTGGGCGACACCTATTGTGCCCGTGGTCAAGAAGGACGGTAACATTAGAATTTGTGCTGATTATAAGTTAACACTTAACAAGGTAATCGATGTCGATCGTTATCCGCTGCCCAAGGTGGAAGATTTATTAGCTCGTTTACACGGCGGTGACCGTTATAGTAAGATAGACTTGTCTCAAGCGTATGCGCAGTTTACTTTAGATGATTCTCGAAAATATACGGTGATAAATACACATAAAGGTCTTTTCAGATACAATCGCTTAGTGTACGGCTTATCATCTAGTCCAGGAATTTTTCAGAGGCATTTAGAGAATTTATTTGCGGATTTATCTCATGTGGGCGTATTTCTAGATGATATTATTATTACTGGTAAAGATACGAAGGAACATATGGATAATTTAAATAAAGTTTTTGACCGATTACAAACGCACGGATTACGTGTTAAAAGAGAAAAATGTTCATTCTTTGCAAAGTCTATAAATTATCTGGGTCACGTTATCAGTAGGGACGGCGTTCACACTTGTCCCGACAAGGTCAAGGCCATTGTAAATACTCCCGCCCCTACTAATGTTTCGGAACTTAGGTCTTTTATCGGAATGATTATGTATTATTCAAAATTTATAAAGAATATCAGTACAATATTGGCCCCTCTCTATAGACTGTTACGAGGCGGCGTAACGTTTATATGGAATAAAGATTGTAACGATGCTTTTACAGTTATTAAAAATAAATTAGTTTCAAGCGAAGTACTAGTTCATTACTCCTGCGAGCAGCCGTTGGTACTGACTGCCGACGCGAGTAGTGTGGGAGTGGGCGCGGTCATCTCGCATCTCACGCAGCAGGGGGAGCGGCCCGTCGCGTATGCATCGCGGTCTTTAACTGCAGCGGAGCGAGCATACTCCCAGATAGATAGGGAAGCTCTCGCTATTGTTTACGGAATTAGAAAATTTCATCAATATTTATACGGGCGAAAATTTATACTTAGAACGGATCATAAGCCTTTGACATATATATTTGGAAACAAAGTAGGTATTCCGATTATGGCTGCTTCACGCTTGCAAAGGTGGGCAGTATTATTGTCGGGTTATAACTATGACATAGAATATATCGCTTCAAGTAAAAATTGCGCAGACGCCTTATCGAGGTTACCGCAACCTAGCAGTAAAATGCAGAATTCTGCTGAGGAATTTACGTACGTTAATTTTGTAGAAAATTTCTTACCTGTAACTCACGACAATATTAAAGTTCAAACTTCTAAAGATAAAATTCTTAGTAAAATAATGTTATATTTACAATCGGGGTGGCCGGTCACTTGTGCAGACGAAAGTATTAAGCCATTTTTTTTACGTCGCAATGAACTTTATTGTGAACGCGGATGTATTATGTGGGGTTACAGACTAGTTATACCTCAATCACTGCAGGAATCGATTTTAAAGCAGTTACATGTAGGTCACATGGGTATTGTGAAAACAAAATCCTTGGCACGGAGTTATGTGTGGTGGCCAAATATTGACGCGCACATCGAAGCGGCATGTAAGCACTGTGAGACGTGTTGTATGGAGGCAACATCGCCACCGCGCGCTCCACCTCAGCCCTGGCCCTATTTTACACAACCGTGGACCAGGGTACATGTAGACTTTCTAGGGCCCTTGAAAGGAAAAACTTTTTTAATTTTAATAGACGCTAGTTCCAAATGGCTTGAAATATGTGAAATGACAAAAACAAACGCCACCAACGTGATAAAAGTATTGAGAGAAATCTTTGCAAGGTTTGGGTTACCTATGGAATTAGTTTCAGACCAAGGTCCTCCATTTGCCAGTGTTGAGTTTAAAGATTTTTTAATGATGAATGGTATACGTCAATCTTTTTCACCCGCATATCATCCGGCTTCAAACGGCGCTGCAGAAAATGCGGTTAAGTTGTGCAAGGGAGTTATAAAAAAAGCTCTAAGAGACAGAGTAGATATAGATGCAGCTTTACAAACATTTTTGTTAAAATATAGGAATAGTATTCACAGTACAACGGGTGATTGTCCGGCAATGTTGCTTCAACGTCGCACACTACGTTCACGTCTTGATTTATTGCGAAGCGAACGGGCGCTTCACGAGCAGGTACGTAGTGTGCAAGATCGGCAATCACAGTTAGTAGGGGGAACAGAGCGTATTTTACTACCGGGAGAAACAGTTTGGGCACGGGAGTACGGTAACCGCGACAAATGGTCTAAAGGTAATGTGGTTAGCAATGAAGGTTCTCGTAGGTACATTTTGGATACCGGAAACGATCGCTTAATACGTAGGCATATTGACCAAATCCGACGAAGATCACGCATGTCTGATGTTACTTTTCCTGATGTAGTTAGTAAAGTTGAACGAGATGCGTCTCAGAGTGAGGAGGCTGTCGTGCAAGATGATCCTAGGTGCGAGGGAACCTCGGTCGTGCATAGGCAGTCTGAACTCACGGATCATTCAACGATGGGGGGCGAAGAGATTAGAAATTCGCAAGGGGAAGTTAGTGATGAGACTGTTTCATCACCAGAGGTATTTACAACGCCACCGTTACAGATCCGTCCCAAACGCCTTCGCAAAGCTACAGTTAGATTTCAGCTTTAGGGTAATCTTAGAATTATAAAGATATATTATTGTTTTGTTATTTGTGTAAGTGTTGTACAGTTTAATTAGAGTAAGTTAGTTTAAGTTTAAATATAATGTAGCTAAGTCTGTAAGTTAGGAAAACAATTGTATTTTTAATTATTAGTTAGTTATTAAGTTGGGAGGTGTAATGTATGTAAATAGTGGGGGTAGATTTATAATTATTGATTAACGGACAATGTATCTACCTACCGAGGTATAATGTAAAATGTTAATATAATATGCCTTTGTCTACCAATATACGTCGTGCTAACAACAGGTGTTTTATTCTCAATATTTCTCAAATATAAATTAACATGTTTTGATTAAATAGATTTAGTTGGTGGGGTAATTTAGTTGGGCAGCCATAACATAATCAAATAGTTATTTCTAGTAATAATTAAATAAACTGTATGTTTATAGATGTTGCGTTATACCATTCTTCACCATAAACTATGACGGAATGTCTGTATATTAAAAAAGGGGAAGTATCTATATTATCCTAACTAATATTATAATTGCGAAAGTAAGTTTGCTTGTGACGCTTTCACGCATGTTTATGCGTGTAGTGGTTTTACTAAGCCGATTTAAAAAAATCTTTCACCAATGGAAAGCTACATTATCAGGGAGTAACATAGGCTACATTTTGTCCCCATATTCCCACGGGACCGGGAACTACGCGGGTGAAACCGCGGGAAAAACACTAGTAATCAATAAATAAATATACATAAATATAACATGTATATAAGAGTACTTATACGATATATTATATAATTTTCAAAATTGGTCTCAACTTTTAGTAGATGTTCAAATATGTTTCAATTACAAACATAACATATATACTAATGCTTACATGCATAACTCATATTATAAAGAGGAAAGATTTGATTTTGTTTGATTTTTTATTACGATTTAAATCAAAAACTACTCGACCGATTTTAAAAATTCTTTCACCCTTAGAAAGCTACGTCTTTACCAAGTGACATAGGCTATATTATATTTTCAAAAACTTATAGATCCCTTCTTAAAATGGAGCAATGTAACCCAACGTATTTAACTGTTGCCTATAAAAGTTATTATTTCGTGTGCGCTGCGAAAACTATTGACGGTATATAAAGAAGTGTTTTATACAATAGTACTACAAGTACTTGATTATAACGATGTTATGGTAGGTGAATGATAAATCTAGATAGCCTATAAAAGATTCGGTCGTGTATCGTTAATTTGCTACTAAGAATTGAAGATTTCCGTTACTTTGTCATGGATCCTATAATCAGAATCTAACCAAACTATCATCAAACAACCCTTGAAGTATACTCTTTCCAATAAAAAAAAAATCATCGAAATCCGTTGAATAGAAATCGAGTTATTCGTCCATTTGTCGCGCACATACCTCATGCAAATTTACGACTTATATGGTTTTCTCATGGATTCCACTGTCAAAACTGGACCAAAAAAAAATGGGACCAATGGGAAAGCAAACCCTTTCAAATAAAAAAAAAATCATCGAAATCGATTCATCCAGTCGAAAGTTATGAGGTAACAACACCAAAAAAAAAAAAAAAAAAAAAAAAAAAAAAACATACAGACGAATTGATAACCTCCTCCTTTTTTTGAAGTCGGTTAATAATGTTAAATGCCTTCCTATTTAATTTTATTTATTAATTTGCAAAACGATGCATAATTGATATAAAATGTATATATAAGTTGGAAATAAGAGGAGGAAACTAGAATACTTTATATAAAGCGTAGCGAAAAAAAAATGAACTCCTACTTATCATGCAGGGAAAGGTAGCCTAGAGGAGGCATGGGCGAAGTCATGGCATAAAAACTGGCGCCAATAGTCTTTCCAAACCATTACGACATCTTTGTTTAAAGCAGCAAAGTTGATATTGCCTTAATGTAAAGAGATTAACAATGATTATCATGATTTGAGGAATGTAGATGAGATGTTTTTTAGTAAAAAAGTTTGTTTTTAAGAAGAAAAGTTTAAAGAAAAATATAATATAAAATTCATTTTAGTTTATTATAGTATTCGTAGCGTTTGCTTGGTGTGTAGCGAGTATATCCCTGAGGCCCTAGCCAAGTTGATATTCTACAATTGTAAACGCTAATAGAAAACTAAAAATTGTGAACTAAACTAAACGTTGTGAGATGTCATTCTCATACATTTGTTTAATTTTCTATTAGCGTTTACGACTGTAGAATGTCAACTTGGCTAGGCCCTCTGATGCCTTTAGTTACGCTGGCAGACGGGTTTGACAGTAGGGCTTGTATTATTGCCGTACCAAATAAAATTATGTAAAAAAATGTTGCAAAATATAGAAACTTCATGTCATTTCCAATATTCTCTTTCGTTCTGCGAAATATAAGCCAAATATTAATTTGGTAACTTCCCTCATATAATAATATTAAATGTCGCAGTCTACCTTTGAATAATGGTTAACTAACTTCGGAGGAGTCACGTTCTTAATATAAATGTTTTCTCACACATAAACTGTTTATATATCAGGCTTAATGTTTTTCATCTTTAGTTTGTTCTATGAAATAAGTGAAAATTTTTGTATTCTTTAGTTTTGCATATGTTAATTGTATTTTTCCTTATATAGCTAAAATTCTATGATATATTTTTGATTTTATTAGTAATAGTTGTACCCTCCATTTTCTTTCGTTATATGGGATTCTTACCCACTAAAACCACTGCGATGGCCGTCCTCGGCACGGATCGGAGAGGCAGTGGCTAATCATTGTCCCTTCTTTCGACTCAAAACATATGAGTAATGAACGGTATATATCCAACAAAGGATGTTGTTTCTAAAAACAGAGAATCGAACATGAAAAACCAATTTTGTGGGATTTTCAAATTTTGTACTTCAACAATCCGTCCTATACCAATAACTTCTAAATTAGGGTAAAATTATTCGTGTGTAATCAAGGAAACATGGAATAATATAATTGAATAACAAAAATAAACTTTTGATTGCGTGAAATTAAATCAGTGCTTAACGCTTTATTAAAAATTTAATATATTATATTATTTCGTTGTGGATCAAACTAAGATCTTTGCCACAGCCACCAACTATTGTGACCTGCCTGCTCCACTATATCTAAATATAAACGAATACTAATTTCGTTTTCATATGTTCAATTATAGAATATATTTCATTTTCTATAATTTAATAATGAGACTATAATTTAATAATATAAGATGAAAACCAAATTTATAATAGAATCGAATAAATTCATACAATTTTCCATAGTTGTTGCTGTAAAGTAGTGTCATAACGTTAATTTTTATTCTCTTGTTAACGTATAACGTTTACTTATTACCCTCCATGTAAAACAACTCACAATGAGCTAGTACAGAAAACGTACAACTTTAGTTTCTGAAACACTGATCAAACTCGAATTAGCTTTGGATGTTTTGGATGATCTTTGGTCTATGGCACAACGTATCACATGATCCAAGAGCGAACAGATAAAAGGTAAATTATTTCATCTATCTTTTAATAGAATTTCAGAATCTGGAATTTTATTATTGAATTTATATTGATACTATACTTAAAGTGCTAAAAACTGGGACAGCGACACAAAACATGACTGTAAAGCTAACGATAAAATACGCTGCGCTATAGATTACCGTAATTCCGGATCACACTTACTTGGACACGCTAATGTTTTCGATTTAGAATAATAAATGAGTTGCGCTGGAACAACAACAAACTTTATGACATAAATGTTTATGACATAAATGTCATAAAGTTGTACTCTGTGATAGAGCTTTGTGCAAGCTTGTCTGAGTAGGTACCACACACTCATCAGATATTCTACCTCAAAACAGCAGCACTTTGTGTTGTTGTGTTCGTTTGAAGGTTGGTAGTACATTGGCGATATAAGCAATGGTTAATTTTTTCTTACAATTCCATTGTTTATGGGCGTTGGCGACCGCTTACCATTGGTGGCCCATAAGCTCGTCCGCTAGCTTATACAATAAAAAAGTAGTCATCGTCCAAACGTTTATGTTCCAGATAAAATTCTAATTAACTCGTAAAATAAACATAAATTTAAACTTGATAAATGTGACAAAGGGTTATGTATAAATAGTGGAGTATAAAACGGGGATCTTTTACACACTGTGGAATTATATATTAAAAACGAATAAAAGATGACCCGAAAATATTTTTCGTTCATTTAAATGCTGTTTCTAAATACCTTTTTACACTTTCTAGTTTCGCATAAAAAATATGCTGCTCAATTACCGCGTGATGGCGAGCAACAGAAATAAAACATTTTCCATTAAGAATGAAACTATTTTAGAGTTGCAATTTTATTGTTGCTTCTAAAGCTATTATTATGACAGCGAGTAGACCTAAGTGTCTCGAAACATAAAAAACTTTCAACGGAGCAAATTAAAGTTACATAATATAAATATATATATATATATATATATATATATATATAGTATATCTACCAGTCTGTTGGACATTTCTATTTTTAATTTAATTAATTATTCTATGTAAAAACAAAACAAACTACTTCCATATTTGTACATTTTAAACATTAACAATCTGAGTTATTACTGTCATCTAGATTTGACTGGTTAAAACTAGATTAATTTTTGGCTTAAGCAATTTTGTTTTCCAAGCCACAAAACCAGCATACGTCGATTAAAATTCTACCAAAGGTTTATCTACAAAGCATCATTAGAGTAAAAACTTCTTTATTTAATACTTTTTTTAATAAAACGGATTGTTGTATTTTTTACCAATGAACATTACACATACATAAAAAAAAAATGAAGACGTAAGCTTTTTTCGAAACAATCTTAAATTAAACACATTTATTCTAAAACAGAAAACTTATCAGCGTTATACATACAAATCGCTGTATAAACTAATCCATTTTAGTTTAGTAAAATGAAAATACATTGAAAAGGTTGCTTAAGAAAACTTATGTACGTACGTATTCTCTGAAGAAACTTTCGGAAGCCCTATACAGATATAAAATATTGAAATTCTGACTAAAAACAGTGTAACTCGATCTGTGAGAACAAATAACTATCGGAGTCGTATAAAACTACTTTTATCTCATATAATACGTTTAAGTGAAATGGCAAATTCGTCACCTGATGGTAAAACATCTTTGCCTATAGACACTGGTCCTGTCGATTTCCTTACAGCAACACATTGGGAAATAAGATGTTATGTCCCTTGTGCCTGTAGTTACACTAGCTCTTCCTATAAACAGTAATACTAAGTATAGATGTTTAGCGGTAGAATATGGGATTTGGGTGGTACTTAATCTTTTTTCGCAAAATGATGCACAACATATCCAACTACAAATTACACTACTGTACCACTTTACCATCTTGCGACCGCAATTGTACTTCAAATTAATTCGTTTTAAGCATTTTATTGTACTATAGTCTTGTCGTGTACATTAAAATATAAATTATACATAATTAAAAGTGGAAAGCAAATCAATGAAGATAATATTTAAGAAAAAAAATATTTATTTGACTTGACAAAAAAAAATTACGAATAACGTTACAGTTTTATTTACTTATCCAAAGAAGGTCCTTTAAATCACATTTAAAGATAGATATAGGATCAGAGACAGGCATCATTGTTATAAATAAGAAGGGATTTTATTTTTTATAAAAAGAAGGCCAAAGTGAAGATGGTTTTTGATTTTGTACGACGTTCAAATGTTCATCGATAAACAAGTGGGTTATATTTTCAGATGCTCATCTAACGTCTTTTTACGTACAAGTTTTCGCATGAAGTGAAGCACGTATTAGACATATGTAAAACAAAAGTTGTCAATTTACTTAGATAGCCTACTCAACCTCAGAAAATAAGTGCAGTTATCATAAAGAGGTGCAAGTCGAGTGCAGACTGAAATAGATGTAGAATAAATCCGTCTACATCCCTCAGAAAAATCGGATTAGGATTGCGCATGTAACACTTTACGGTTGCGTCACTAGCTGGTGCAGAATTTACTTTATATGTTATAGCTATGAAAAATGAGGATAAGATCTCAATGGCTAAGTAGTTAGAACTCGCGAATATTAACCAACAATTACGGGTTCAAAGAGACAAGTATTGCTGATCTTTCATGTGATTAAATTTTGTCTATAATATATACTGAATTTTTGATTTTTTGTCTATAATATCATTAAATATGTTGAATGAATATGTCAGAGATGAGTAAGTTAACCTACATTGGAGCAGCGTGGTGGAACACGCTCCAAGGCTTCACATCAGTGCAATATTTACGAGACGTTCTTACTTTATTTATAAAGAGATGCGCGATATAAATTTTGCAGCTGTCTTACAAATGAATAAATACGGATTTAAATTAATGAAATAGGAAATTTCAGCCTTTGTTCCTGACATTCCTACCTAAATTCCTTGCCCTCATTATTCGGATCTGTTGATTTCATTTCTACTGCTACTGTTTATATATAAACACATTTCATATAAGGATGTATGTTCGTGGTTAAAACCCGAACATAATAAGTTATATTTCAGTGATTGCGTTATAATTATTTATCGGTTGAAACTTAGCTGGTGTCTGTATTATTTTATATTATGCTACATTATATGTTTCTCTAACAAATAACATATAAAATGGGTATATAGTTTCAACTGGACTATGTATGTATGAATATATGTATATGATAGATTTATAGTTAAAATAAATATTGTCAAATCGTTTGAATTTTAAAGTTATAAAGTTTTATCATTTATGTTCCGGTTCGAGAATCGGATTTACGATTCAACGCCACCGTTCTATTCACGGTGGTAAAGTAATTTAACGCTACCATTCTACGCGGTCATGACGGTACACTAATTTATTCAATAAGTCACCTGTCATATTAAATCTGTTTTAGTTTCAAAGATGTCCGTTATTATGTCTTTGTTCGTATTCGCTTTTATGTATCGTTCATCCAACTCCGTTAAAATTTTTCAAAGCTATTGTTAGTTTGTACAATTTCTACCATGTTTTCATGGTGGTAGAGCTTTGTGCAAGCTCGTCTGGGTAGGTACCACCCACTCATCAGATATTCTACCGCAAAACAGCAGTACTTGTTATTGCTGTGTTCCGGTTTGAAGGGTGAGTGAGCCAGTGTAATTACAGGCACAAGGGACATAACATCTTATTTCCCAAGGTTGGTGGCGCATTGGCGATGTAAGAGATGGTTAACAGCTCTTACAACGCCAATGTCTATGGGCGTTGGTGACCACTTACCATCAGGTGGCCCATATGCTCGTCCGCCATCCTATGCAATAAAAAAAAAATCAACATATGCGTCTATAACGGGAGTCTTACAAAATAACGTAATATTAAGAGATTATCTTTCGTAACCCAGAGTACGAAAGTTTATAGCGCTAATAATCTCATGTCTGAGAGCACGGTAAGTCTTGGCCCTGCGCTTGAATTTTTTCTTACAGCATGTTGAAAGTGAGAGAGTAAAGACTGCCCTTATTGTGCGCCGTATTCGAAATTAGTTTGGAGAACACATGGTATGGCATAAACATCTTAAAAGCGATTTTTTTGTCTTAGAATTATTTTATTTTAGTTTTTTTATTTTTTACTTGGTGGTAGAGCTTTGTGTAGGCTCGTCTGGGTAGGTACCACCCACTCATCAGATATTCTGCCGCAAAACAGCAGTACTTTGTATTGCTGTGTTCCGGCTTAAAGGGTGAGTGAGCCAGTGTAATAACAGGCACAAGGTACATAATCTTAGTTCTCAAGGTTGGTGGCGCAATGGCGATGTAAGCGATGGTTAACATTTCTTACAATGCCATTGTCTATGGGCGTTGGTGACCACTTACCATCCGGTGGCCCATATGCTCGTCCGCCATCCTATGCAATAAAAAAAAAAATCAACTTATGCGTCTATAACGGGAGTTTTTTTCTGTAACTTAGTTATGATTGTGATAAATCAATATCGTCGATAAGATTAATATAATAGGTTAAAATTATTACAACGTTTTGACAGTTGTAGTTAGAAATGTTAACCAATCTTCCTAACTGACTTAGCGAACTCGAATCATAGTTGGATAATATTTTCGATACTACAATTGTTTTTTTTAAATAAGAGCGATTTAAAACGGAAAAGAGTATTATGTCCTCAAATATATAAATAACAATAATCAACTTCATCCAGCAACCCAACAAGATATGCGTAAATCTTGAAATAAATACGAAACTCATAGGAAAAGATCCGTTTTGAAGTCTTTCAGGGCTAGTTACATAGATAACACTTATCTTTATTCAGTGAGCTATAGTTTTTGCTTATCGTTATAACAGTAAATGACTCTGTCACACGAAAGCCGCAATCCTAAATTCGGTGATAATATCAGGAAATTACAAGACAAACAAATTCGTATTTGGTCCATATAAATGCGTTATCTTTGTAAATAATTGTTTCGCGTTTCTTTGTATCAATCTTAATTAAACGAATGGGACTTATTCTATAAAATAATAATAATAATGCTTGGCTAAATATAAGCTAATTTTCATATTAAAATAGTTACCACCAATAGGGTGTGTGAGTTCAGTTTAGAAGAAACGGAAAAGAACTTAATAATATCTTTCTTACAACCAAATAAATTTTCAATTTAAAAATAACAGAATTAATAAATGGATACACTTCGTTTTTTTTTTATTAAAACGCTTCATAGGTACTACAAAACTGTCGGATGTCGATACAAAAACTTGGTACTTTTGAAATGAGTATATTTTTACATTGCCTCATTGGTCTAGTAACTACATATAAGGCCGCTGACACGGTGGTCCTGGGTTCTAATCACAGGTCGGGCTGTTAAATTTTATTGAGATTCTGGAAGTTGGAAGTGTAGTGTACACACTATTGGTTATGAGGGTTAGGGAATAGAGAGTTCACCTGTGTTTGCGCATACAAATGTGCACTATAATATCTCCTGCGCAGTTGGCTAATCTCTCTTGAAATTGGCCGCCGTGGTCGAAAACGGCCAGGAGGACCATATATATATGTATATATATATATATAGGTATATAATTTTATACTTTTTTATTTTTGTTTATGCATAGATGTGAGTATAAGATAGCATTGGTAACGAAAGCTGTTATACAACTGTGCAAGTTAATTTTTAATACGAAGCAAACTCTCAAATAAATTGCATTACCCTATCCGATCACCAATGTTGTGCTAACTAGCACGCAAAAATAGGGCGATACGTGACGTGCACATTATGTACGATTAAGTAACGTACTTTTTAATAAGCAAACTCTGTATAGACATGTTTATTGTGTGATATGTACTATCTGCTCGAAATTATTATTGGGGCCACTGTAATGCTACGTCGCTAGTGTATTTAATTATTGATGAATATGCTCCACTCAATTTGAAGAATAAAGTACTATAACTAATTAGTAAGTCGTAACTCACTTATCTTCACTTTATATATTTTTATGTGCTCTACAGCTGCTTGTTGGTCTGCTTATGTTATAAGTAGATATTATTAGACCAATATAAGATATTCAGATTGCAGATTAAAATTTCAATTTTTCAGTATAAAAAGCGATTGTTGTTATGTTACCGCCACCCATCTTTAATCATCAATCATCAAACGTCAGCAATATCGTTAGTTCATACCATTAGTTAATAAAATGTTTAAAAATACATTAAAAAGAATATGTATAAAATGATGGCTTAAAATGTACCAATTCAAATTTGTATGACAAACTGAACATCTCATTTAATATTAAGCAAGCTGTCGCTCTTCTACTTAAGTTTTAATTGTTTAAACAGTTTTGTTGTTAAACAAATTAAGAACGATCGGTAAATTATTTTAACATTATTTTAAAGCCATTCGGTTAATTAATATTGTATTCTTTTTGTAGGACTATTTTCAGATATTATGATTTAGATAAAACAAATCTTTTGTACATAGAAATATTGACTTGACTCCAAATCAATATCAAAAAATATTTTGAGATTTTGAATTAATAATGTTTTGGTTTATTTCGGTCTGTACGGAGAAGAATCTTTGGCGTCTATATATTAAATAATAATATATGACATGTGTGTTGGGAGAAAGTATAAAAATAACATTTATTTTCACCAAATGTAAATATTACTCTTAAATTATAAATACTAATCAACTCGAGCAAACAGTCTCGTTTAATTTACGTTTTAAATAATGATACATGTTAATTTGCCTTTGGAAACTTATTTTTAGAACATAATATTAGTCACCAGAAAAACTTCACTTAAAACATAAGCCCATATTTAAAAAAAAAAAAATTCATTTAGTTTAACCAAATTTATTATTCATAGGAAAAAAAATAATCAACTTAAGTAGTTAGTCTCGTTTAATTTATCTATTTGCATTTAGGTGACTACTATGACGTCATAGTATGAAAAACGAGTAGGTATAAATACAAACACGCGTTCCTTTTAATAAAATACAATATAATTTCAAAAAACGAACGCAGTTTTAAATAATTGCTTGTATTTATAATGTAGTTATAAAGGTTCAATGAACTATTACATAACAGGTCTAACTCTGTTTTCAATGTGTATATCGAATATTATAATCAATTTTAAGTAACCATACATATACAATTTATTTGTTTTATTTTCCTTGGAGTAATAGTGCAAAATATTACACCCCGTCTTATTGCCTCTACTGGTTGGTTGGAGGGCTGATTCTTGTTTCGCCCAGGGAATTGGAATTGCGATTCAAAGGGGAAATGCTGCTAGCATTCTTGCCGCTATTCCACGCGGTCACGAGTGGACCGTATGGTACAGTAATTATTTTTAATTTTTATTTGTATTTATTTAAGGTTTTAATATAAATAATGATATAAATGATAACAATGATATAAATTATAACAATGATATAAATGAATGGTACAAGTGATATAAAAAAAGAAAACAAAATATGTTATCAGAGGTTTCTCCAGTAATTGGTTTGTACATTTAAACTCTCTTTTTAACTCGTACCCATGTAAATTTTTTAAACAATAAACACATTAAGAAGAAAAATATATCATTCGTATTGACGATGAGTTGCGTCAACGTTGTATGTAGTATTAGTATTTTAGTAGTATCTATTACGATTTTATTCCACAGAAACGTATGTAGGTATTCAAATATTTACAATAATTAGGTTAATATTTAAACCATTTAGTATGTCTAAAGCATTAACACGCTCCGGCGTTTGTTTACTAACATATGTGGCACATATTTGATTTTGTTGAATATGTAAATACGTCAAACCAAAAATAAAAATAATTTTAAATTTTTGACATTAGCTTCTTTTATGTAAACAAATGTAAGCAAGCGATTTGAAAAATGAAACTAGGTATTTATAATTATATAAGTACTTTCTTTAATATATTTTTACTTGGTAGTAGTTTTTGCAAGCCTCACCTACTGACAGGTGAAGTTAAATAAAAGCTTGTGAAAATCTCGTAAAAGAGGCGTTGAATAGCGGCAGACGAATGATAAATGGTTGACCGGTGTATGGGACCTAGGGTTTGGGAATTCCCGACAATTTCAAAGTCCCGGGACACGAGACAGCCTACAAGCCTAGTCCCGGGAATTCCCGGGACTTCGAGACTTAAGATTTTTTCTGTTTTTTTAAGAGGAATAAGTCTTTTTTGTAGAATTTTAATTGAGTTCATTTCTGACATATTCACAAAATGCATTTTTTTGTAAAATCAACATTTATTAAGCAGAAAATTAATTCTTAATAAGTTTAACGTTTATTTCAATCTTAATAATTTTGTTTGTTTAGTTCTTTTAATCACACATAGATTCACTTTTAAGCAGTTAAATCGTATAGTTATAAAACTAACATAGTTAAAAATCATACTTATTCTTCACAAATTTAATTTTATCTAGTACCGTACTTGGCCCTTACCAAAAAAAATGATTGCGATATCTTAATTTAATAAAAAGTTATTAAAGTTTCAAGAAACAAAGATTTGTATATGCACTGCGTGTTCAGTGATGTATGTAATAAATAAATATAAACAAAGTATATTTTTGCTTGCGATCTTTTTGATGTTTTTTTCCTTCGTATATAAGAAAACTTTGTTAATGTATCAAGCAACGCGAACGGAGTCGCGGGTATCAGCAAACACAAATTCACAACATTGTTAATTAAAGGTTAATTCTCATAATCACAAATTTGATTCATAGTTAAATAATCTAAATATAAACAATAAAACAGACTAATAAATCAGTATTTTAAATGATAATCACCTAACACATTAAACAGACTTCAGTGATGATTTAACTTGGTGATAAAGTTTTGTACAAGCTCGTCTGGGTACGTTCACCCACCTACTCATCAAATATTCTACCACAAAACAGCAGTACTTTGTATTGTTGTGTTCCGGTTTGAAGGGTGAGTGAGCCAGTGTAATTACAGACACAGGGGACATAACATCTTAGTTCCCAAGGTTGGTGGCGCATTGGCGATGCTAACATTTCTTACAATGCCATTATCTATGAGCGTTGGTGACCACTTACCTTCAGGTGGCCAATATACTAGTCGATCTACCTATAAATAAAAATAAAATAAAATAAAATAGGCCTTTAAAAAAATCAGTGTCAACAGCTTTGTCCGACAATCTGCTTCTGATTTTTGTAGTATAGCCACCAGACAAGGAGAACACTCTTGTTTTCAACAGATGTCGGTTCAATGGTGTTTGAGGCTTTATTAGGCTACGCTAGGCTCCTTCAATTATTTGAAAATAAAAATGATAACATAACAATTTAAACAATCTTGTCTCGTCTCGAGTCTCGACCCGAAAGTCCCGGGACTCGAGACAGCTAAAATTACGAAAATTCCCGGGACTTCGAGACACGAGACGTCCCGGGACCCAAACCCTGATGGGACCGGTATCACGCTTGATCTAGGACGGAATTTCGTTCTACTAAGTTTCGTTCTTTTCTAAATTCATTCATTATATGAGCAATCGTTGTTGTTGAATACGTTTTCTTTATAAGCATTGTTTTCTATTTCATAGAATATTCGGATTCAAACTTATTTATGTCATTTTTCATAATATCAAATTAAAAAAATTAAATATCGTTCATCTACAGAAATATAATTGTAATCACTCAATAATAATCGATCGTTTTTTTTTTTCAAACTGTATCTAGCTAGTACATTCATTAAGGGATGTAGAGGTCTTAGGATGGCAATACTCTGTACTAAAATGAGTAATCTTGTAAACTTGGTTAGAGCCCGAAAAAAATATCCGTAAAATACGATATATAAAATATAGCTAGAAATTGTAATTATAGCAGCGTTTAGTAACTATTTCATTAGTTACTGAACGGCAATATTTTTAATCACAAAATGGTTATAAAAGTGGATAATTAATAAGTTATTCTGAATGAGTTTAATGATTTTTAAAAGCTGTTGTTTATATTTCAACTGTCAACTTGGTTCAAGGTTCAAGAGTATTATTATGCCTCGACAAGTAACTTTTTACCAAGAACCTCGTAGTATAACTATAAATCATTATTATGCTAAGTTAAGTAAAAACAATTATTTGTTTTTGTTACAGGTCGATTGAAAAGCAAATTTAAAAAAAAAACCACTTGATAAAACATACCGATCCATTAGGTGTCACGGGGGCTTGATAATAGAATAATAATTGTGAATGTTTTTTTTAATTTACACAACGTTAATCTATATTATTTAAATATACATGTTTTTTTTTTTTTAAATATATATTTGTTCTCGTTGCGTTCGTCAACCAATGGCCCCATTATGATGAAAATTTGGTGAGTATTACGCGCAGTACTGTGGCACTAAAAATTTGGTGAGTAATACGCGCAGTACTGTGGCTCTAAAAATTTGGTGAGTAGTACGCGCAGTACTGGGCTCTAAAAATTTGGTGAGTAGTACGCGCAGTACTGTGGCTCTAAAAATTTGGTGAGTAGTAAGCGCAGTACCTACTGTGGCTCTAAAAAAATAAATTTTTAATTTGTATGTCTATCCTTCAATATAAAAGTTTAAGTAGACCATTATTTTATACGCGTGTAGCCAGCGTTTTATTACACAGTCAAAATATCACTGTAATTTAATTACTGACCAAGAACGTGTTTCCGGTTATGAATATATAACAAACTACGGAATGGAATTGCGTTTCTAATTGTTTGACGTCTGAAATTTGATACTACCGAATAGGATGAACGGACATTGTTAAAACAGACGTATAAAATTACCCCTTTTGTTTTGCACAGTTCTATCGACTAATTTCAGACGAGAGAAGAGTCCAGAAATAGGACGTTTAAGGATCTTATTTTTTAATTTATCTTTCGCGCATTATTGAAGTGATTTTAAAAGTTTGCATGATCAACCATCACTCAACGCTTTTCTTACATTACAGTTTTTTTTTATGTTTAACTCAAATCTTAATCAAAAACTTTTAATTACATTATAGAGTCCCTTCTGTCGCTGGTGACAGAATCTTTTTTTGAAATATAATTTCACTGTTTAGTTCACATTGCTAATAGAGCTATTGTAGGTTTAAACGGAAGCAAAACAATGCAGATTTTCTCATAATTGCTCTGTATTGTGATACCTAAAACGTAAAATATTTCAATGAACGATCTGATCTTAACATCACATATGAAATTGAAAGTGAAATTTAAATTCAAAAAGTGCTTTTGAATATAGAATCTTAAATGTCCTATTCTATGAATCCCTAATTAATATTCGTTGAAGGTATTCTCGTTTTCATATAGCTTTTGAATTTAATGTATTTTAGTGCGAGCACGAATATGAAACAATTACAACGTGATGTGAAATACCAGTCAGTGTGTATAAATGTCTATTAAGGTCGGGTATAACACAAAATTGTTTAATCTTTCACATGATTTGACTTGCATTGCAATGCAAAGTTAAAAATAAAATATTTATAAAATATATAAATAAAATTAAAAAAAATAATGTACGTATGACTATATAAAAATGTATGACTATAAAAATTGACATCACTAGTTAATGTATTTTTTTATCATAGTTATACTAGAAATGCAAGAAATAATCATGTTTACTCATAATCTAGGACATTAACTATTTTTAAGGCTTTAAATTTTATTCAAACGAGCCTTTATCTACATAAAATATTAGTACTCGTAAAACGTCAGTTATATAATCGTATGGACTTGTCGCTAGTCGCCCATGTGTGCTTTGTGCATAATATAGTAATACTTGGTCATCAATTCGTGAACGTCGACACCTTTACGAAAGTGATAGTTTTTGGTTCTTGGGCACTATAAGTAAATAATATCTTAAGTTTCCTTTAAGTCATTCATTTATTTTTAAAAATGAAATATAATTTTATTAAATTATACATATAAGCAGAGATGGCCCAGTGGTAAGACCGCGTGAATCTTAACCGATGAGCGTGGGTTCAAACCCGGGCAAGCACCGCTGAATTTCATGTGCTTAATTTGTGATTATAATTTATCTCATGCTTAACGGTGAAGGAAAACATCGTGAGGAAACCTGCATGTGTCAAATTTCACTGAAATTGTGTCACATGTGTATTCCGCCAACCCGCATTGGAGTAGCGTGGAGGAATAAGCTCCAAACCTTCTTCTCAAAAAAAAAGAGGAGAAGAGGCCTTAGCCCAGCAGTGGGACATTCACAGGCTGTTATTACTAAGTATACATATATAACTGTTTATACGTTTACATTATTTCGCATCCGATGTGCTAATGAAACATTTTTAACTGATATATGTCTCTTGGAAGGGTGAGTGTAGCTGATCAATTGATGTCCTTTTGACCGGTTTCTGTCACACTAATCTCGTTTTAGAAGTCAGTTGCCCCGAATAATCCAATAGGAACGCAAACCTACACAATCGGAGTTCTGGTACGAAGTCAATAGCTTTACTTATTTTTTGACACGCCAAAAACGCTACGTTTAAAAACTGACAATTTTTAATTTCGGCAGATAATCGCATGACAGATAACATTAAAAACTAATAACTAGAGTGAACCCATAAAAGGGTTCGGGCAGGACTCTCTGCAGCCTAATAAGCCGTTAGACTAACGCAGTCCATATAGATCAGAATTGAAAAGTATAAGAGCTTTAATATCTTACGACTTAATAAACGTAGCTTACTGGTTGTTTAGTTAAATTTTGATTTCACTCTTTCTATCATTATTGATTTGACATTTGAAAGAAAAAGACACAGCACTGTTTATCTAGCTGCCTGTAAGTTATTTCTTATAGTTTCAATGAAAATGGGATCGCCCGTTAGGACCACATAACATAATGTAACCTTTTCACCAGTCTGCCATAATACAGTGAATGAAAAAAGCACGAGCCGTGTAGAAAATATCATCATCATCATCAACAGCCAATCGTTGTCCACTGCTGAACATAGGCCTCTCCCAAGGTGCGCCAAAGCTCCCGGTCCTCCGCCTTCCGCATCCAGTCAGTAGAAAATATAACAAAACATAATTATAACCATTTCAAATCAGATAAATTACACGTTTTGCACAATTGTCATCGATAAATAATCGGATTAGTAAAGCAAATTTCGAATTTCATATAATTTGTTCTTTTCAACTGTATACTCCTTTTTATCAATTTGTAATTTAATAACGTACATAAATAATGATACAGGTAATTGTAGTATTTTAGAATTAAATGCAAGGTAATTAGAATTCAAATTCGTTTCTAGGGCACTTCAAGACGTCATTTACTCGGCTCGTTGGGCGCAAGCTGTAGCATACTATTATTCTCGTGCGCAAAGCGTGAATACAAGTATTTTCTATAGAATCTAGTTTTCTGAATTCCTAAAGTGAAGAGCAGAATAAACTGTTCGTTCTTAGGTACGGCCAATTAGTGAAATTGTATCGTTACAGTAAATCTGTTTGGCTGTTACTGCGAATAAGGCTTAGAACTCACGGCGCAGTTTCTATCCGCAACTGCTTAAGCAAGGGCCGTTTCTAGTGGATTACAGATAAATTGCTAGCAACACTGCAAACTTGGCAAGGTATATAAATAATACAATACAATAGTTATTTCATTTAAGCGCATCTTAAGACTGAAACTAATTATTTAGATTATAATTATACTTGCAGATAAAATTGTTCACACATAAATAAAACAAAATTAAATGCTACTAATTCAAATTACCTTATTTTGATTGTATATAAGTAGTTCGCAATGAATTTCAGTTGAGAAAAAGAGTAACTAGTTGAGTAAAGTAACGCCTTTCTTTCTGGTTCTTCCCGGTTCAATCTAAATTTCGAAGCAATGATAGTTTTTTTTTTTAAATCATACTATAATAACGCGGGCAGGCCTATGGGTCATGTTATAAAAAGCCACCACCTCCTATAGACATTGGCTCTGTAAGAACTATTAACAATTACTTACATAGCACGACCAACCCTGAAAACTAAGATGTTGTGGATCTTTTGTTCGTAGTTACACTAGCTATCAATCTGATTATCAAAATAAATTTGATTTATTGATATATACGGTGTATCAATATATTGAGTTTTTCATCAAAACGGACTTGCACAAAGTCCTACCAAGGACTCAAGCCAATTTGAGAAATAACAAGTGTATGGTGAATGAAATGTGTATGAAAAATAATACAATTTTGATTTTGAGTTTCGGTTGATAATCTAATTAAATTAAGTCACCACGACCGATATGAAAAAAACATCCCTTTAGTATGTTTGATGTACATTTACTCGTTTACTCAACAAAATCGTTAGTAAAAACAATCTCATATATTTTGTCAGCAAAACAGAAAAAGCATTAATAAAAGTATGTTTTTGTAAAATAATCCTTATATTACTGTAACATTAGCTTTATTTTATAATAATAATATTTCATTTTCTTAAGACCTTATTATTTAGTTTCTAAGAAAATAACTTTTTCCTAGAAACTTTTGCAAGATAAATACTTGAAACAATTTCCATTATATTCAACGAAAGAAGGTATTTTATAAATTTAAAAGTAATTAAAACAGCAAAATGAATTATTTGTATTTACTTTGAATCTAATTCCTTCTTTATATTTGTACTATCCAGCTAACGAACGTTACAAGCGATTCTATATGAATAAAACCTTATTTGTATAGAATTTAAATAAAGAACATTATTTAGGGACAAAAGTCTTTGTTTCTTAGAAATCAAAGGCTTACACGCCTTTATGGTCTTAAAAGAGTTTCACGGAGACTATATGTATAATAATAATTATATTTATATACTTATATTGTTTTATGTTTCGATTAATTTTATTTGTTGTTTTAAAAAGATATACATAGGTACTGTTCTTTCAGAATGTTTAATGTGATTATATATATGACCGCTTTAACATTTCCGTCTCCGTCTAGATATCGAAGATCATGGTGGTTGCTGCAAAAACTCCTAGATTCAAATCCCGTGGGACCTAAGGACAACTTTTAATTTTTTTGGTAAAAAATAATCAGTACCAAGTTAATGTTATCAATTACATTATTTCCGATACTCTTGGACTTACCGGATAGACAGAGAAGTACCAATGCACACTTCTTTCCTATAACTGTTTTAAGAATTTGTTCTTGAAAAAGTTGTTAAAAGTGAAGTAAGGACGCGGCGAAAATAGCCTAACGATATTATCCAACTTATTATAATCTATTGACGGGTTACTAGCTATTTATTAGAAAATTTTATTGTACAGCACAAAAAATAATAATAGTGAAAAAAAACAAAATCTATTTAAATAAAAATATATAAGAAAATATTTATAGCTTGTTCAATAATGTAATTGAAATAATACAAACTAACTTTGAACAATAATATAATACGAAGGCATAAAAGTTCATTTTTATTCAAAGCCACGCTTACAAATGAAATCGTGATTTGAGTAAATCGCCCACCAAGTAGAAAGCTAAGCGAAGCTTTTTATTTCAATTTTATATTTTTTAAAACAAATTAGATGATCATAATAATTTTATTTAATACAAAACATATTGTGAAAGTGAATAAATGGTCAATATGGAAATATGGTTTAAATTATTATCAGTTCATAATTTTTAGTAATCATTTAACCATTTAGACACAGTCTTAAATATTTAACTATTGTAATGTAAATATAGTTGTTAACAAAAAACTGTTAAAGTTAAAGTAAAAAATACACAAAATATAGTTGATTAACATCGCGTATGTAATGGAGGCTTCACTTTAATTGAGCTCACAAAGACATTTTGTGACTGCTATAAACTAATTATGAATTGTATTAGTTAATAGCTAGTTTGTTTTTAATTTACGTAAAACATTAGCATACAAGCGGTTACACTATAGAGGATTTATGTGCGTGAAAAGCTTTACTAGATTTCAAAATCATTAAACGATAAAAATTAAATTGTGTTTAAAAACAAACTAAGCATTGTTTACGTAAAATCTATCGAAACCATAATGTTTATCTATATAAATAAAATGATAAGAGTACTGCAGTTGTGCGCGTATCACGGAAAAACTACTGGATAGATTTCAATACAATTTTCTAAATTTTATTTCTAAGACACTTGGCCCTTATAAAAAAAAAAATTATTGCGATATCTTAATTTAATAAAAAGTTATTAAAGTTTCAATAAACAACGATTTGTATATGCACTGCGTGTTCAGTGATGTATGTTTAAACAAAGTATATTTTTGCTTGCGATATTATTGATGTTTTTTCCTTCGTACATAAGAAAACTTTGTTAATATATCAAGCAACGAACGGGTATCATCTAGTTTTATATAATGATAAAGGAAAAATACTAGTATTTAATTAATTTGTATTGAGTTAAATGGTGGATGCATTTAATAGTTTCTAATTAATCTTATAATTTATAGAGCCTTATATATATAAATTAAATAAACGTGGAATCTGTAAGCATAGCACGTAGCAGGTACTGGTCAATGACCTGAATGCGGATAACTAAATGGGTCATAAAAAAAATTATCACATAAAAATAATTTAGAAGATTTGTTCCCGCTATATTCATTTAAAATTAATTTAACCTAACCACTGAGTCATCTTTGCTAATCTAAGTAATTAATTTAAAAAAAAAGAACAAAGAGCTTGTTGGTTTGTACCTACTTGAATTATGTAGGTATGTCAAAGTATACAAAAAATATATATTGTTCAAATCACGTTGACTCGTTCCACTTATTTATCAATCGCTACAGTGCCAGTGTGAAATGAAGGTGTGATAGAGGGACGCGGCTATATATTGCATTTATTTATGTAGGATAAACATAATAGCGCCACCTCATCAGAGGGTTTTTTGTTAAGCACATACATCAATCAAGATTTAAGTACCAGTTTGGTGCTTGGGATTTGGATTCCATACAGATTGCAACGGCAAAATCAGTCCCAAATATAGTAAAATCAGATTCAGAAATTTACTAAACTGATTTCTCATGCAGCAAACGACCAAAATTTGAGCCATTTTAATTACAAACACAAAGGACATGAGTCCTTAGGTGATGATCGTCATTAACTCAAGTTTGGTGACGAATTTGCGAAGTAAGAAATTGGAAATAAGCGCTAATGTCCTTGGGCGGAGGAAGTAATCCCATTTTCATTAAAAACTAATAATCAACTTTCAGAGTTTTCGACAAAATAATTGTTATAAATTGTCTCATAACAAGAAGTTTCAGCCTTGGAGACGAATATTTATAATGAGCTAGCAGTTTGAAAAGAAAATATAAACGAAATTTACGAAATCACCGTCAACTTGTGAATGTTCGAGTTTATCAGATAATACGTTCTAGGTCGTTGACTCCTGTCGTAGTAACTTCGCCTGTCACTCTCAGTCAGTCTTCTGATGCAAAGTCAAAAGTTACCAAGTTTTCCATTTCCAATTTATCTAACATACAAAAGTCTGTATTCAAATTAATCGTAGTTTGTGTGCATATATTAAAACTTTCAATGTCAGACACGATATTAGATTTTGGTCTCTTTACCTATTCCCGAGGTCTGAAAAGACCCTGATTTAGGAGTTCTGCGTCTGTCTCACCTCTCTTGTTAGTGGACTAAGTTAGGAACTTTATATTTTAGAAACTTTTGAATACCCACGTGCATTTTAATGAAATAGTGTTCGTGTCTAACTTGACATTCGCTAACTAAGTATTTTATGAATGTTGTATTGTAGTTTAAAATATAATCATCATGTCAGCCTAAAGACGTCCACTGCTGGACAAGGCCTCCCCCAAGGATTTCCATTTTGGCCGGTCTTTGGATATGTAGTCGGTCAACCTTGTAGAGTCTTCGTTTAAAAATATAATATTATTCACTTTATTGTACATTGTGATAAAAAAGCCATTTTGTTGCCGGCTCTTCTTGGATCTCAGATATCTTTTTATGTATCGTTGGTTTTTTTTTGACAATCGATTAGCAAGTGTAACGTTTTTACCCGGGTATTTGAAACCAAGACCTCAGAGTTTACAACACTATAAGCTAGCTACTAGTCCGACAAGGTAGTCACCGAAGATAACATTGACGGCAATTCTTACTAACAATCATAAATATTAAGTCAATTATTTAAATAAGAAATTATTCATCAATTATGTTTCTTTAATAATTAAAAATGGTAATTATTCATGGAATAAAAAAATGCTGCCGCCTACTTTTCTACATTCTTAACATTCTGAACATCTTTCATAAAAAGTTTTCGTGAATCTGTTATAATTTTTGGCAGCGTTCGCTGGGAAAGTGCCCAGAAAATCAATTTTCTCTAATTCTGTTGTCATGATACACTTTATCTTTTAAAACGGATTAGTATTTCTAAGAATACGGATAAACATAATATAATTTAACAAATCTTGTCTATTGATATTAATTACATATTATGAACATTGTCGAAAAAAGCCAATATGGCCTAGTGGTTAGAATTCGTGAATCTTAACTGATGACTGGGGATTCTTATCCACGCAAGCACCATTGGATTTCCATTTGCTTAATTTGTGTTTATAATGAATCTCACGTTTGACGGTGAAGAAAATCAGTATTTAATTTCACGAAAACTCTACCACATGTGTATTCCATCAACCCGCATTGGAGCAGCGTGGTGGAATAACCAAACCTTCTCTTCGACAAAGGAGAGGAGGCATCAGCCTAGCAGTGGGACATTCACAGGGTGTTACTATTTGAATATTGGTGGTATAATGTAAAATTGTACTAGGAACAAGAATATTTTCCAGGAACCGTTTATACCGGGCTTATGGTATAATAATAATAATAACTATAACAGCAACACTTTAAAAATCAGAAATAGTTAACTGATTTCCTTTTTTTTTCATAACGCTAATGGGCAACTAATTTGTCATGTCCCTTGAGCCTGTAGTTACACTAGCTCGCTCAATCTTCAAATTCATAATTTTGGTATTTAAATGTACTATTTAACTATTATGTTAGGAATAAATAATGTAAAATTAAAACTGACGTATAAAATACCACATTTAAATATATTTCTATGAACTATGTTTAATTTCCTCAATGATAAATCATATTATATTATATTAGTAAGCTAAATATAGTTTCTTAATATAATATAATTATGATATATATTTCAAAGCTGGTGTCGTGTTGCAGTATTTCCGTAGCACATCGATCTGGTGTGTTCTCGTGATATAATTTATTAAAAATAGATGATTCCTTTAATAGATCCGAGCCGAGAACAGGATGTCGTTTAAAAATAAGATTTAAACAAACAAATCGGAGTGTGTATAAAACAGTATGCTTACAATTGCGCAAGCGCACCTGTAACAAGTTAACGATCGTTGCCTGTAAGTTCCGTGACTATTAATAATAGTTATAACGTATTGATAAAGAATGTAAGCGCTGCTTTTTAAATGAGTCTTATATAATAGTTAACATGTCCTTAATTTACTAAGTTAACGCTTTTGCCCAGCAATGGGGTTTGAGAATTTACTTTACTATATTTGGTGAATAGGTTCATATTATTATTATAAGTTATACATACAGTCTAATAAATATAAAGTGTAAAAATTTTAAAACAACTAATTATTATAAATAAAAAATATTTTGCTAGAAAAGCATTAAAATTTAAATATTTACCAAAGTTATTTGAGGATTTATAAAAAAATAATTAAACGAAGTTTTTACGACGAAGCCTTTTTATCGTTAGGATTAATAAGTTAGATTAAATAACAAAATGACACGGTCTACGAGCGATGAAATACGAAACTAAAGGATTACTTATTTTTTAATTAAATGACAATGCTCCAGAAAGTGAAATGCGATCTTCTTTATCATTCACAATTAATTAACAACTTATTTATGTTAAGATTTTTTGAATTCTGCGAATAATATTTCATATTTTAATCACCGTTGTAATGTAATTAATTAAATACATTTAACACAATGTTTCATAGTACTAAGTAAGTGTACTCGGTGGTAGGGCTTTGTTCAAGCTCATCTGGGTAGGTACCATCCACTCATCAGATATTCTACCGCAAAACAGCAGTACTTGGTATTGTCGTGTTCTGGGTGAGTAAAGTAGTAAAGGGTGAGTGAGCCAGTGTAATTACAGGCACAA
This sequence comes from Nymphalis c-album, assembly GCA_963151315.1. Taxonomy (NCBI): domain Eukaryota; kingdom Metazoa; phylum Arthropoda; class Insecta; order Lepidoptera; family Nymphalidae; genus Nymphalis; species Nymphalis c-album. The sequence goes on from OY720601.1 coordinate 7,960,563, forward strand.
GGGACAAAACATCTTAGTTCCCAATGTTGGTGACGCATTGCCGATGTAAGTGATGGTTAACATTTCCTACAATGCCATTGTTTATGGGTGTTGGTGACCACTTACCATCAGGTGGCCCATATGCTCGTCCGCCTACCTATCATATAAAAAAGTAGTTGTTTAGTAGAAAATCGTAATATTGAATTACTATTTTAAAAAAAAAGTGTGATAGGGATAACTTGATGGCGGCCAATCTAAAGTAAGATTAAGCAACTGTGCAGGACATACTATGGTGCATAAGTGTGTGCGCAAACACAGGTGCACTCTCATTTCCTTTACTTTCATAATCCGATAGGGCGGAGAATGACATCTCTCAACGATATGTCACGTGGTCATTTTCATACATTTGTTTAGTTTTCTATTAGCGCTAACAATTGTTGAATGTCAACTTGGTTAAGGCCTCAAATAAGACGTAAATAGGTCAGATTTCCACAAAATATGATTCTATGAATTCTACACCGTCCGAGCAAATATTACTGTACAACCGCCTCTTTGGAAACAGACGTCACGGTTATTCAGGTCCGAATTCTAATGGTGAATCCGTGACATCCGTAGGAAGTTTCAACTAATTTTGATTTTATGGACAATACGATAAAAAATTGAATAACTCTTTTCTAGTCAAAGGGTCATTCAACTCATAATATATTTTTATAACTAAGTTTCTATTTCGAGTACATTTTGTTGTTGGTTTCGAAAAAGTTACGTCAATTTCGTATACATATTTAAACACAAAACTTTGAAAAGGGTGATTGTATCTATGTTCCAGGGTCTACCGAAAACAATGACATCTGATAATATTCTATTGAATATGGATTATATAACATGGCATATAATATAATAATAATAATATATAATAACTTGGGACATTATTCACACACGGCCATCTGATCCCAAACTAAGCAGAGCTTGTTCTATGGAAACCAGACAACTGATATGTAGTATATCAGTTTATATACTACTTTTTCTTTTGTAAATGCATACTTATATAGACAATTACACCCAGACTCAGGACAAACAGACATGTTCATGCACACAAATGTCTGTCCTGGGTGGGAATCGAACCCACGACCTGCGGCGTGAAAAGCAAGTGTCTTACCAACCACGCCAACGGGCTCGTCATAATAATGTCATGGATTTGGAAATTTATTTATTCTGTCATGTATTATAATTATCATAAGTTCTAAAGGAGATGAGTTGTATATTCTAGCATTTCATTAAATCTACGTTATTTAACCCTATTAGAAAATCTAATATAAAATCGGAGTAAATATATTTGATATTTACTCCGATTTTATAATGAATGAAGAGTGTAAAAAAAAATCGTCTTAATATCCGTTTTATTTTAACATAATATATAACGGTATACATAAAAATAATCAAGTAATGTTATGCTTAGCTATTATGCTAGCTTCATCGGTCTAGTGGTTAACGTGTACAGCACAACATGAGGTCCTAGAATTGATTCTCGGGCAGAAAATAAATCTATTTTTCTGCGAAGACACTCAGTAACGGCCCCGAAAGAGTTCACTGTGGTGTTATACTTTCGTGCCTGAGCCGTTCGTGTCGGAACTCGTTCCTATTGGGCTATGAGATTGAGAGAAGAGTTGATGCACCTCTGTTTGTTTACACACTTAAACAATTTAACAATATATGCTGCTAACTGCCCGTCCCGGCTTCGCAAGTTTTTAATAAAGATCTACATAAAAAAATTATATCGTAATATTATACATATTGGTTTACGTTGCGCATTCAGTAAATCTCTTATTCGTGATTTTTTCAGACATATTTAACATCAATACCATACATAATTGAGATTTTTGTCAGTTCTTTACCATATGTAAAGCTTGTAATTGTCTAATCTAAAGTTATGAAGCTTATTGCAGCCTCTTGACTAAATAAAACATAGTTGAATTAAATATCTTGATATTAAAAGTTTTTTATTTTACTTTCAAAACTGTTGAAGTGCTGTTTCTTTCATATTTAAGAATTAAAGCAATTTCATTAACATAATTAATTTAATCGTTTTGTTTTGACTGTCTATGAATGACGATAAGAGTTATAAATTATATTTTTAAAAGATAAAATAGTTTTTATTTAGCGATAAATTTTATTTTGTTGTTTACGAACATGGCGTATAAAAGTCGTAAATCATTTGACGTAGACCTGTATTGAATTACAAGCGATATTGTTGTGAAAATAGCGATAACGATATATTTTCACTTCGTTTCAAACTTTTACTTCTTAAATATTTAATAATTAAAATTTCTATTAAGAAAATAATTATTGTATACACTACTAAACTTTATTTTAATATATACACAATATACCACTGATATGAGTGCAGCACATTTCCCATATATAATTGAAATATCTTTGTTGTAATGTATTACTTGATGTTTGTATTTACACATCAAATCAAAACGCTCATTTAAACAAAGCTAAATAATATATATAATTCTATATTACCTACCTAGTAGTCTCAAAACGCCCCACCCATGTTTACTTTGACTAATAAAGTTAAAGCGAGCGGTTAATAAAAATACTAAGCTTATATATATATATATATATATATATATATATATATATATATATAGTATTATTAATATTATACTACATGTAAGGATAATATTATTATACAATCTACAATAACACTAATAGAGTTTCAATTTATCTTTCATAATGTAAAGTTTGAACAACCATCCACCTCCAGTCAGGTAAACATTAGTGTTTATTTATAAAACTATCTAAGTTAGATATTCTCTTACCTTAGAAATCCACAGATAACTTAATAAAATAAAAGTAAATCTTATTATTTTTTTTAACTCATATGTATATTAGCTTAACATATTATCGAGCTACTAACGGAAATTAAGGCTGATCTTGAAAAGTTGGTCTTTCACTTCATATATTTATTTTAAAAAAAACTAGCGGACCCGGTCTGCCGACATTTTTCTGCCACAGATTAAAAAAATATGACATTCGACATTCTAAATAACAATACTAATAAAAATGTTCAATTGCAAAATTAAAAGAAAGTCGAGGAATAGCAGACGTATGGTCTGCTAAAGGATATTATAAAACTAACGAATTCTTATGTCATAATCTTAGGAACATTACATCTTAGGAATGTAAAGATCGCATCCAGGCTACTTCAAATTAAAAAAAAACCTTTTACTCTAAGCTACAACAAATTACCGATAGAAAAAATCGCTTAGGTTTCCTTTCAAACTTGAAGTATTTCTGAACGAGTTGTTAATTTTAAACGATCATAGAGCTAACGTAACGCTTCTATTATTGAATAATACTCTTCAATTTTCTGCTCTGAAGTTAGCATAAATTTACATATAATATATGACATTAGCATAAATTGATTTATTAGGTACTGGTCACATTACCGTTTGTTCCTCTAAATTATCGTAACTCTTTTATTTAGTCACATAATATTGTTTGAGTAGATTTTTTAATTTCATCTTTTGAAAGTTTCAAATTTCTTCCTATATAATATAACTCCTAGACAAAATCCCAACAGTTTTCATAAATACCTTTCACTTGGTGGTAGAGCTTTGTGCAAGCTCGTCTGGGTAGGTACCACCCACTCATCAGATATTCTACCGCAAAACAGCAGTACTTGTTATTGTTCCGGTTTGAAGGGTGACTGAGCCAGTGTAATTACAGGCACAAGGGACATAACATCTTAGTTCCCAAGGTTGGTGGCGCATTGGCGATGTAAGAGATGGTTAACAGCTCTTACAACGCCAATGTCTATGGGCGTTGGTGACCACTTACCATCAGGTGGCCCATATGCTCGTCCGCCTTCCTTTGCAATAAAAAAAAAATAAAAAAAACAATACCTATCACGAATTTCATAAAATCAACGGACAAGTTAGGTACATAGAGAAATAAGGACCGGATATCTGGAATTGCAATTCATGCCAAACTTAAATATTTGTACCTTCTATTTTTACATTAGATATAATCGTAACGTGTTAGAGAATATTGAACAAGGTGGTTAATGAAAGGGTAATGGTGTGAAGGGAATTTATTATCATAATATATACCTTACGTTTTATAAAAAATATATTTTATGAAGCAAAAATAAAGTCGATGTTTTTTTTGACTTTATCTCGTACGCACAAAGTTTATTTTGCATTTTGAAATAAACAGCCCGTTGAAATAAAAAGCCTTCGCCTGCGTTAAGGGGAGTTGGGCAGGTAGTAAAAAAATAGCCTATATTCTCCCTTGAGGTCCAAGCTTGTTTCTTAATATTATTAAAATCGGTCCAGTATTATAGGCTTCAAATACAGACAGATTTTCCTACATTTGTATGATATATGTTGAGATAAAACACAAACTTTTTTCCTCAAAACGAACTAACTTCATATTTATGACTATTTGACGTATTTATTAATGATATCATATAAGATAAAATACGTGCTAAAATAATGTAACCAAAAGCGTATTCATTATCACGAAAAAAAAACTAGCGTGACATAAACAATTAAGCAAGACCGTTTTGCAACATCGAAAATAGTTAGGCGACTTCTTGTAACAGTCATGTTAATATGTAAATTTTATTCATACGCAAAGATTGAATATGGTATACTTTGCATGCTAATGAAATGATATAAGTCAGATATCGTAAACATTTGAGTTTAAAATATCACAGATATCTCATAGATTTCTCAGCATATGTTTTATAGAAAAACTTTCATCTGAAACAGTAAAAAGATCAAAAGGTTTAAAAAAAAACAAACAAATGTGAACTGCTATAAATCATGCGTCATTCGAAATGTTTCGAAATTAAATCACGTAGGAAGTGAAAAGTTGCTAACGTTGTATAGATTACGTTTATAATGTGAATTGTTACAGCAAACACATGGTAGGAACATGGATGTGAGAAAACAAACCAAAACGCACTCACGTTCTGTCGGGGACGCGTGGTGGTCGGCTTCGGTGCTATTTCGAACTTCTTTATGCGTTTTGAATTCGTGCCTCGAATCCGCTTCCGTTCGTTGCCGTCGTACGGGAAGCGAAAACACCAAGTACTAGTTACAACTCACTAGAATAATGTCCCATTGCAATTACGATTCAATTATTTCGAGAAACACAAAGCTATAACTGTCGAGTTCGTAACAACAGTACTCCAAAATTGAATTCTCTATTATTCTCAAAGATTGCACGTTATTCTATATAAATTAAACATTTTACATCTACTGTTTGATATATAAAAACACCAATAGTTTTAATACAATCTAAACAATTAATTTACGTAATGCTTATTTATGTATTAATTAATTTTCATACTTTTAAAAAAATACGTATAATCAAGTTCCTAAAACACTAAACAACTCGGTCGCACTCGTAGTTTAATCGTAAAAAAAGTTTAAGTTCGGTAAAAACAATCGATGTTATTTACGCGACGCGACGACTTACAAGCTTAAGGCGGCGTTAACATGTCCTACCTCAAGCATGGCTCGACGCCGACTGACTGTTTCAGCGTTCAGAAGTAAACGGGCGCTGAAAAACTAAGAACGCTTCGCAGTAGCTCAGCCTCCCGGCGTTTTTATCAAATGCCGCCTTGCCGGGTCAATCAACTTAGAGGGATGGAGGCATATTCCCACGCTGCGATTACTTCTTTAATTACATTCGTGATTATTGCAAAATTATATGTTTGCAGTGCAGAGATTTTGTACAGCTTTTGTATTACAAATAATAAATAACAATATATTTTTACGTTATTTATCAGTGTGATCATACTAAGTTTTAATAATATAGCTCAGCCCAGAATAATACGGACAACGAATAACATTACATAATATATTAAATAGTAGATAGTAGATTTTTTTTTATGTGTGGGAATGTAGACAATTACTTACAGATAAAAATTATAAATTATTTTTATTGTACGAATAAAGACTGCGTTAGGAAATGGTGACAAGAATGCTAATGGCATTTCCTCGTTGTTTCGCAATTCCGATTCTCTGGGTAAAAAATAAAAACCCCTTTTCTGTCACTAGTGAAGGCAATAAGACGGAGTATTATTTCATTCTTTTTTTAAATTCCTATTCTGTGTTCAAGCGTTTCCATCGAAAACGGCACAAAAAACATTTGAAATTAGAGACAAAGATTAGAGACTATTTGCTTCCGGTTTTTAATTGATATTTATAATATGAAAATACGAAGACACTTTATTAAACTTTTAGTTTTAATTTGTCTTTATTAAATGTAAATATATTTTTTTTATATTAAATTATTATGATATTGAAAATGGGGAAAAAATATACAGGTTTATTAGTAATGACCCAGCAACCTCGCAGGACTAGATAGCTGACATCATATGCAACAACTTTTGTTCTACGAGTTTTGATAATTTGTTACATTTTATTTTCATACAAAAATAAGTATTAATTTAATTTCCAACTTGAACGTGTATAAATCAGAATCGCATCAGAATATTGTAATTTAATTAATTTCCTAATAATGATATGCATTCAGTTGAGAACGGCTTTTTTAATACAGTGACCTACGCTGTTTTTCTTACATTTTTTTCTCCTAAAGTTAATCCTAACGTAGTTTATTTTGAAAAGGATTTACCGTGTACGTGAAATTCGAAAAATACCTTTATGTTTATTCATATTTATAATCCTTAAGCTGTTACAACAACATAAAATGCGAAACGTCGCCGCTGGTAATGCCTAAGGTCGCACGTAAAATTTTAAATTTAAAAAGTCATTTATTATTTTTATTATTTTAACCTCATGATTTAGGAGTTATAATATGATTATTAGTTACCACGGAAACAAAGGTACAAATATTATATTATTTTAATCAAAAGTGAGAAATTATCTGTTTTCAGGCTGGAAAGTACATATAGTTTGTCATACATCTTTTTCATTTTATTTGAGAAACGATATTATATTGAACTTCTAGGCAAAGCTTTGAGTGATATTTTACTATTTGTAGAAGGAAGGCACTGACACACGTGTCAAATTTCATTTGAATGTATTTATTTGCAATGATGTAGCTACATTTTTTAATATTACAATAACTTAGAGTTCATTTATTTATTTATTTATTAGGACAGAAACACCATCCATTAAGTGGTGTGTAAATGTAATATAAAATAACTTCAATAAATAAGCTTAGATTAAAAATAATTCTGTTTTTTTTAAGCTTGTTATTTTTACTTGGTGGTAGGACTTAGTGCACGCTCGTCTGGGTAGGTACCACCCACTCATCAGATTATTCTACCGCAACACAGCAGTACTTGCTAATGTTGTGTTCCGGTTTGAAGGGTGAGTGAGCCAGTGTAACTACCGGCACAAGGGACATAACATCTTAGTTCCCAAGGTTGGTGGCGCATTGGCGATGTTAGCGATGGTTATCATCTTACGATGCCAATGTCTGAGCGTTGGTGACCATTTACGAACAGGTGGCCCATATGCTCGTCCACCTTCCTATGCAATAAAAAAAAGCTACGAAATAAATTAAGTGTTTATTACTTTTGAAGCGAATAAGCACGCGCTTAATGTATGTGTAAGAAAGAGAGGGCTAATAGATACCATTGTCTTTTTAAAAATTTAAGCGGTTAAGAAATAAACACAATCGCTCAGGCAAGTTAAGTTTTGTTCTTTGTATCACATACGTGAAATGTTGGTTACCGACTTACGGTATTACGCTTTTTTGATGTTTATATCATTTAAATATTATTAGTATTATAATCAATATCGCATATCCCTTTTTGACATTTCATTATTGTTTTCTACGGTTACTTTCAAGTTTATCATTACAAACTAGCTCTATCGTTGCTACTAGTGGTTTTGTCATAACCAAGGAAATGTTTTTCCTTAACCCACTACCCTGTTATAATTTAGTTTAGATAGATATATAGTATTATAGATACAGCCCCGTTGTCCGGGTCTTAAAAGATAGGGTGTAAATATGGGGTCTTAGAAGTGTGAGATGGAGGCCGCGCGTGTACTGTTTTGCACGCGCTAGTTAGGAGTACGGGAGGACGATATCACCCTCTGAGGAACTCTCCTCAGAGGTACTCACCAAAGCCACTAAGCAGCCTACCATGCCTAGCAGCAAGCCAGGCCACCATGGTTTTAATGTGTAAAAATTCAACATAAGCACCTAGTATATATTTGATTTTTTCCTAATTGTTATGATTTCTCTACAGACAGACAGATATGTGTAACCAAGCTTTGGGTAATATTAGGTGTCATCATATCTTTAACTTTCGAATTCAAAATTACAAAACAAAACAGCTATTATTATGTACGTATGTATAACTATGAGTAATAATACTATATAATTATTTTTTGACTAAATAATGACTAAATACAAGGATATGGGTTTGTACAAAATCTTTTTCAGTTTGTTGGGAGTCGAACCTAAACCCGTGACGTTCGTTTGTATCACTTTGTATTCACTGAACAATTACAGATCATATCCGTCATATCCATACTATATATAACATATGTAATTATTGTCTATGATAAACAGGAAACTTTTGGCTATCATAAAAATATATATGGCAATTCGACTAGTTATATTACCTGAAAAACACAGACAAAACTTTCCCTTATATTTACAGTACAGATGTGTGTGAGATTAAAAATACAGGAATTTCATAATAAGAACGTAATATTATGATATATCAGATTCAAATATCTATAAAAGTCTACCAAATCAAACTATTAACATCAAAGGTTTACTTTAATTAATTAATTTAATTAATTAATAATTTTAATTAATTGCTTTACTTAGATAGTACATCCTTCATTCACTTTTCTTTTTTAATGCTGTCTTATTCTTAAGCTGTTGTTTGTACAATCATTTGTATATAGTATACATATATAAATTTGTTTTCTATAACAAGTGTGTTACAAAATAATAATGACTGCCTGATTGGTGTGGTGGCTAGGATTGAGGCCGCTAAATTGGAGGTTCTGGGTTCAAATCCCAGGTTGGGCCAATAAAATGTTGTTGAGATTTTCAGTAGAAAATTCTCAGTAGCAGCCCCGAGACCGGAAGTGTGTCCCGTGCCTCGGAAAGCACGTTAAGCCGTTGCCTAAAATCTTTCCGGTTGTGTTGGATTGCCGTCCCATCGGGTTTTGAGTTAGGGCATAGAGTGCACCTGTGTTTGCGCACACACTTGTGCACTATAATATCTCCCGTGCATTTGGCTAATCTCTCTTGAGATTGGCCGCCGTGGCCTAAATCGGTCAGGAGGACCATTAGATTAGATTAGATGTTATAAAATATTTATGAATATTAATTTATAAAATTTAACAGTGTAAGAAATTATCCTTTTTATTCTTCTTTTAACGAATAATCAGGCAACATAGGCAAAGGAAAGTGTAGGCTAATTAAATCCCGGAAAGCTGAAAACAATTTTAATCTCTTCGTTTACATGTAAACAGTGCATACTAAAGTTGCACCGATGCATCTATTGTATAATAAGGGATGCATAGAAACCTCTCTTCAAACTTTTCCGTTTTGAATATTCACAATGATGGTTTTAAGGCAATATGCTACTAATATTTCAGTCATCCTTTCAAGCGTTTATGATTTTTGCAGTAGTCGTTTTTAATTGCGATTTTTTCGACTTCATTTTAGTATAGATGATAAATTTGCGTGCTGTTAGCATTCCTTTATTTCCATGAAGAATTAATAAAATAAATAAATGGTTTTTCATTGTGTAATTTAGTAGGGAGTACCTATTAAATGTCAAAGCTGTTACATTCCGAACTAGTAAATTACTAAATGTTTTTGAAATGAAACTTCATTAAGCGTCACGAGGATAATATTTGAGGGCTTCATTTCCGTCACGTGTTCTTTTTGATCTTTTACAACAAATAATTACAAGAAGTTGCTAAAAAATCTTATTTATTAGTTATTACTTCGTGTAAAATGTAATTCTTTTTTAAAATTTTTCATTTCACTCATATGCAATTTTCAATGTCATTATAATTTAATTATGTATTTCGTTAGTGGATGAACAATAAAACGCTTAAATTATACTTTAAAGTTTGATTTACTTGAGGAAGAAACTACTGGTATTACCAGTAGTATCTTTAATACGAATTATTTCTATCAAATTTAGTTCTATTTTTTTTATTTTAAATAGATAGATGTAACATCTTTTAACCATTCCTTACAATATCAATGCACCAACTTTTTCCGCTTTTTCCGCAGCAAGCCACTTTGATTGAACTCTGAAATATGATTACTTTTAAATTTTTCTCAGATCATAAATGATACGAATCGATTGTTGAAGCAGGTTAACTTGGTCAAGTAGCTCTTCATTTGCATCTAAACCGCAGACGTCATCATAATCAGTAATGCGAGAATAGACTGAGCGAATAAAATTTTTGCTTCCACTTAAAAAAAAATTGAAAATGGTTAATGGAAAATTACTTATTTATACATCGAGTTAGCTTTTCACTTTCAAGGGCTCATAATTAACTGAAACTACCCTCTGAACTAATTAACAAAATCAGAAAATCAACCTCTGTTGCTATAGCAACAAATATAGTTTCCTGATTATTGTTTCATGTTTCATGTAATCTGATATATAGTTGTTCGTGTTAGGTTAAGAGAGTCCCATTGGACCTCGAGAGTGAGAGAATACATGTATTTGAATATACACTTGGGTACAATAATATTATATCCTGCGAAGTTTATACAAATCTCCGTTGAGAATAAACGCGGTGGCCATAATAAGTGCTTATAAGGACATCAGATATATTGTGTGTAATCTGTAATACCAGAACGTTATTACGCTTTAGTTTTTTTTTTTTTTAAATATATATACAAGCAAGCGCTTGACTGTTATCACACCTGATGGGAAGTGATGATACGGCCTAAGGTGGAACGCGCTTGCCTAGAAAGTGCCTATTCACTCTAGACTTGAAGGTACCCATATTGTAGTTGGTGAATATAACTTTGATTGAAGACACGTTGATTCGACGTAGGCAATCTTTTTAGGTTTTATCGAAGGATCACACTTTTGGACAAAGAAAAGTTTCCTTCCCCAGTTCTTCTCAGGTCATTTGCAGAATCGGATTGCTTTTTTATTGCATAGGAAGCATGTGGCTCACATGATGGTAAGTGGTCACCAACGCCCATAGAAATTTGCGTTGTAAGAGATGTTACCAACGCTTACATCGCCAATGCGCTGCCAACCTTGGGAACTAAGATCTTGTCTCTTGTGCCTGTAATTACACTGGCTCACTCACCGTTCATACCGGAACACGATAATAGCAAGTACTGCTGTTTGGCTGTAGAATATCTGATGAGTGGGTGGTACCTACCCCGACGAACTCGCACAAAGCCCTACCACCAAATAAAGTAGTTTTCATTTAGACAATCGACGAGTATTTTGAGTTGTATGTGATTATATTACTTAGCTTAATAGGAACAAAATGACATAACATATTTGTGCATTGTTGAAGTAACTTTGCAAGTACTTATAACGAAGACGTTATTCAATTAAAGTCGAATTATATTAATTAACGCCTTAAGCACATAATATCATGAAAGTTACGAAGTTCAAAATGCTCTGCTTAGCTTTAAGACAAAGTTTGTGAATTTTGTAAAATATATTAACTTTTTTCTTTTAACATTTACGGTAGTAATGAAACTACCATGTATACATAAGTAAACGTATAAATTTATTAATAGCCTTTTCAGCTATGGTTATGCATATTGCCTTTTTTATTTGCTTGAACGAAGTCTGGATGTTGTCTAGATGTCCGATTAAAAAATCATTTGCACCATCATCACACTACGACTGGAAAAACCCTGCGGAGCAGTTGTAGAGAATAAACACAATAACTCAACGTTACGCCTCATTGGGTGCGGAAATATTATTACTAATTGAAAATTAACTAAGTATATTTGAAGAAATAAAAAAAAAAATTAAAAAGAAATATTTTTATTATTAAAAAAAATTTATAAACAACGCCTATTTCAAGAGGCATCATTACATAAATCATTCCATAAGCAGCCTGCGAATGTCCCACTTCTGGGCTATGGCTTTTTTTCCTCTTTTTGAGGAGAAGGTTTTGGAGCTTATTTTACCACGCTGCTAATCCAATATGGGTTGTTGGAATATCCATGTGACAGAATTTCAACGAATTTTGACACATGCACGTTTCCTCACGATGTTTTCATTCACCATCAAGCACGAAATGAATTATAATTCACAGATTAAGTACATGAAATTCAGTGGTGCTTGCTCGGCTTTGAACTCACGATCATCGTTAAAGATTCACGCGTTCACATCTGGGTCATCTCGGTTTTTTCAAGAGACATAATAAAAATCCATTAATCAATTAAAATGTAAAAATCAATAACGATGAAATTTATATATTTCTACATTATAAGACAGTCTAAGTCTGTGTGAACGTGATAAACTTAAAAAGTACTGAACGAATTTTCTTTCGGTTCTCAGAATGGATGAAGTGATTCCTGAGAAAGGTTTAGGGCTTTAATTTATTCAGATTTTGTGGCGTTAACCACGTAAACCAATGTATATAATATAATATTTATACAATATAAGTATATTACGATATAAATGTTTTATATAGACCCTCATTATTGTATAAAAATCAATAGATACCGATATTCAATATGAATCAGAAATTGTGCAATGATTTTATATATTATGTAAATATATAACATTTAGAATTTAAATAGCTCTGCCTAAATATATTCTCAGTAAGTTTTCGAGACAGAATCTACATCGATAACCGAATATATAATTTACAGTCTTCGTCAATTACGATTAATTATAATTAATATCAATTAATTCAATTATATTAATTGAACAAGCCCCTTGGCTATATAAAGTAGATGATGAGGGCAATATCACACATTTCTAGTTTATCAACAAATAATTATTTTTTTATGAAATATAAAGTCGAAAAACAAAAATTCCATATTTGTTTTTTTTAGAAGCTACCTTTAAAAGTATTATTTCCAATTAATTTAATTGGATAAAAATATTTCATCACCTTATTTATATCCGGACGAGCCCTCACTAATTATAAATGTTTTGTTGTTGTCTTTTTTTAAATAACATCAAATAACCTTGTTACGAAGTTATTTTTTTTTTTGTTAAAATATAATTTGTGTAACTTGCAAATAAGTAGAATAAATTGTTATTAATGGTAGCGCTTTACAGTTACTTTTTTTATTAGTGAGTGAAAGTCGATCAGAATTAAAATCAGAAAATATTATATTTCTTACATCGCCAATTTCTATGGCCGGTGGTCACCACCAGTCTCCACAACATTATCAGGTGTTAGGCGGTTTTATAACATAAAAAAGCAAAGTATTATTATATATCACATTATTAAATGTTGTTCTCTACACCTACCTACATATTACGTTACTTTTATCATGGGAAATAAGATAACTTATAAGGAATTATTAATAAGCTATGTAATATGAATAAGGTACGTGGATTGTTCTCAGAATTGACAGGAAGAAGGGAAATGTATAAACATGATAAGTAAAATAGCCAGTTATTGAGAAATACGAGGATATATAAGAAGGTTAAACTTTTATTTGCATTTGCAAAGCTTATAAGTTATCTTCGGTCTTATTACTTGGAACATATTCTAAATTCAAATTATTTTCCGTTTATTTGCTATCTATATTAGTCTAAGACTTTGTTAAGGCATAAGTCTAATTAATATATCGCACAAGCATGTTGAAAGTATGATATGATATTTTCATTTAAATATATTAATTACCTTACAACAAAATTAACAGGTTGTCTACAAGCATTCAATATTGCGATTATAAGGAAAAGTCAGTGATGGGCAGAATGTACGGGGCCTGAAAACTCTTATGGAGAAGATGGATAATCCATTTGTGAGACAATGGGTGAGATTACACATGAATTATAATAGTCATGTAAAAAATAATATATAATAAATAACACACTAACATAGTTTTAAGATAATTTAATTCATTTTTACTAACCCAACTAACAAGTAATGTATCGACATAGTTGTAATTTTTAATTTATATTTTGTATTATGGATGCTTATGTCCGACAATAAAGATTATTATTATTATTTATTTCTTAACAGCTCGGCTTAGAGCCGGGATTTACATTATTATTAATGTAAATCCATCCATCCATCCAATCATTCAAAACTTCAGGATTGGGTTGATATATATTTTTATTCCCTTGTGCATACTTTTTCGAAACCATAGATTTTATGAATCACTGAAGCCGTAACAAACGGAGAGAGATTATTGGAAATGTAATACGCATAAGAATCGAAACTCTTCCAACGATTATATGATTGTCGATAAGCGTATTGCTTATATTTATATCTTAGAAAAAATAGTCTATCGACATTCAAAACCGTTACATTATTGTCGCAGTTGTCAAGCCAGCCAACTTACGTTGCGTGTTGTTGTTTTTATACATATTTTATTAAGAAAAACTCATTAATTAAATACGATTAAGAAGATTATCATAATTTAAAAAATTATATCGTTATTTTAAATTAATAAATAAAAATTATTGTAATTGTCTCTCTTTGCCCTGAGTCTGAGCTAACAGTTAATTATTAAATATTAACGAGCTTATATATTAAATAGTAGCTAGGTTAAAAGCATGCTCGAGTCACCTATTTAGTTAGTACTGTATATAATTAATTAAAAAAAATACGGACGGTGCCATAAAAAGATAATTGCTTTCCATAAATGTTTAAATATATTATTTATCTAAACATTAACCTAAATTCTAAATGTACATTGAAAAATATTAACTAGCACAAAGTGACCTACTGATGACCCACTTCTCCACAGTTCTGTTGAGGCTAGGTCGTTGCATAGAATGCTAATAGCATAGACTTAGTGTCTCCATTTTAAAATCCAGGCAGTCTAAGTTATGATATAGCAAAAGACAACGCTAAGAGTGCCAAGCAAGTTTCGAGACCTAATATAGGACTCATATCCGTGTCATTGACTTTAAGATTCCTTGTGCTATTTGGCGCTGGAATTCGATATTTAAATACCATGACTATATGACCTAGTAACAACAAAAGTGATAACAACTACTATTGCTCAATTTAATTCACATGAACGCGTTATTCTGAGATAAAAGCAATGTACTTTTATATTATTCGTGTTAACAAGAGATTATTTACTTAAATTTATAGTAAATTTGAATAACGTAATCAATTTTTAGTTATTAATTTTGACAACCCTCCTCCATTATACGTTCAATGCGTCGATGTGGGTTTTTGAAAATGTACAATCGTCGAATTTTTCACGGCATATGGCTGACAGTAACAGCCTGTGAATGTCCCACTGCTGGTCTAAGGTCTCTTCTCATCTTTGGGGAGAAGGTTTGGAGCTTATTCCACCACAAATTAGAAATTGGCAGTGAAAATTAAGTTGTAAATTAATTTAACAGTAAATGATAACATTAGTATTATGTGTATATTATTTTGAGCGAGCCAATGTCTATGGGTGGTGATGACAACTTACCATCAAAACACCCCTATAATATTCTATAAAAAATCGGATAAAGTAGGTCCGGAAATAATCATGCTAAGGCATGCATAAATTTATATAAACAAACTATTCAAAATATTCTTCTAAAAAAATATAACTTTGTTCATTCGAGGAAACGTAACTTAAAAACGTATATGTATGTCTTTAGGTTCTGTTGCCCCGAATGTTTGACTAAAATGTTAGACTTAATAATATACTCAATTTCATTAACGGATCAATTCGTATAACTTTAAAACGCGAATTTAAGAATACTTCACGTAGAACATAACCATTTCACAATTTTATTATAAGGCTATAATTAAATTTGCATTTGCATAAATAATACGGGAAGCAACGTTATGGCACAGACAAGCAATACGAAACAGGATGATTGCGTATAGATTATAAATTAAAACAGGAACTCGATAAATTGGCACCTCATCGTAAATGGTTTGTCGCGAATAAGGTTTGAGTGGAAAACGATGTTGTCATCTTACAAGGTGTGCTTTCAAACTTTATTGAGTGTGAGGTTGAACGAACGACCAATGTGCTTAAGAACCGGAACAGAGTGACTATATTCGACAAATTGTACATTTATGTTAAAATTGTCATATAACTAGTTACTTCAAAAAGTATTTTGATCGATGATATTTGTTAGTATTTAAAAAGGAAGCAGTGGATTTCACATGATATGTGCAATTGTTTATTTACGTAAATAAGCAAGAGGTTATATAAAAATTGTATTTTTTATGGTAACAATGGTAAAGATAGTTGTCGTTAACATATTCACTACAACAGCGTGTAAATTTCCCACTGCTAGTCCTCCTAAGACCTCCTCTCCTTTTTGAAAAGATTAGGAGTGCGATGTCTCCGATGCGAGTTCAGGGAATACACTCATGTAGGTTTCCCAACGATGTTTTCCTTCATCACCAAGCTCTAGATTAATTTTAAACACAAATTAAGCTCTGAGACAGACAGAAGTGCTTGCCCGGGTTTAAAGCCGCAATCTTCGGTTGTGATTGGTGTGTTCTACGCAACTCATGCGGAAGTTATACATGTATATTATTGTTTTCGCTTGGTTTTTAAAAAGTTTAAATAAAGAAAATCATCCTAAACTGCCAGATACTACCGTTATACAAAAACATAATCCAAAAAAAAAAACAAACTCTACCAACGAAAAGTACCAAATCAGATTATAATTTTCTTGCACAGATGATAAATTATAATATAAAATTAAACTATCCGTATATAATATTCTGCATAAATTCATGAATCGATACAAAATAAACATCAATAACAAATAATATCAATCAACATCTCGCAAAACTAACTGTTTCGCCATATCCTCTGCGTGTAGAGGTAGATATTTTAAGTCTGTCGACGTGTCTTGATTTAACAACTATGTATGTATTTAATATTCACAGCATGTTCAGTTTGTTACGGCCCTTTTATGTATCCTCAGTGCCTCTAGGGAATTTGCAACTTCAACTTAGATGAACTAACCAATGTAATTTAGCTTTATTGATTATATTGATAGATTGCAGGACTGTAACATTGAGTTATATCGATTGTGTAATACCGCTGCTTATGTGTTTCTTTATAAATATTAATACTAATACAGCCCTGACTTCCCAACTAGTCCGAATCATGCCTGAGGAGTTATCTCTATAGAGGTTGTTTTTTTTTTTAATATTTCGTAGTGTTATTTTATAGATTATTTTACAGATTCAGGAATCTTAATTTTTGTTTTCATTCAAATTTTTTTTTTTTATGTATTTGTATATATTGTGCCTTTGCACTGTTTGTTGCCTTAACAAAATAAAATAAATATTAATTAATTTGTTTTTGGAAGAAAGATGACTCACCCGATGGTAAGTGTATACCTTCTCTAACTACACTTGTACAAGTAAAAAATGGTTGTAAGCTATCGCTGAGCCGTCAACAACAAGAGTCAAGATGTCATGCCCCCTAGTGTTACAACTACACTGGCTCGCTTACTATGCCAAACAGAAGACACCCAAATAGACCCGCACAAAGTTTTACTACCGGTAATTTATTTTTAGACTCCATTGTTTTCTTTAAAATTCAAAGTGCTATTGACCCGTACAAATCTCGACTTCTATATATAAATTAGGATGCACGTCTCGCTATTATAATTTTCTAATAACAATGATTAATAACGGTTTGATATTTTAGTAATTTTCTATAGCTAATTTGATTTATTATGATATCAGAGGCCCTAGCCAAGTTGACATTCTACAATCGTAAACGCTATAGAAAACTAAACAAATATATGAGAATGACATCTCTCAACGATAAGTCACGTGGTCATTCTCATACATTTGTTTAGTTTTCTATAGCGTTTACGATTGTAGAATGTCAACTTGGCTAGGGCCTCAGTTTACTTCAATTGAAAACTATAGCCACTTAACGAGATAGTTCTTAGCTGTGATATTTGTCAATTAACGTGATTAAAATTGGTTGTTTGAAACAAAATGCCATTCAAATATTTCATATTAATGTATAGTTTTATATTATCTTGTGAAAACTCATAAGGGTAAGTCTATATAAACTATTTTTTACAGACAAGGGAACTAAGCTAAAATAACGTTTTACATAAAGTTCCTTAATAAACGCACTATCGAACTCTTATCCCAATAAGAGATCTCTCTGATCGAGATAAGGCAGCCTTTATACATTTCTTTTTTATTTCGGTAAGTTTACTCTTTGTATGATAATTGGTTTGTAATAATATTATAATATTCGTAAAAGCAACTAGAAAAACAACAGCAAACAAATAAATATACATGAGATTACAGCCTAAAATAATTAAATTGTCGTCAATTATTCCCAAAAAATTGACAAAAAATCGGCGTTGTGACCCTTTTGGGCTCTTTTTATTAGGATTTATATTATTGGAGTGAGAAAGTGCACAAAGCACTTTCTCACTCCAATAATATTCATTGTGGTAGTTAGTAATTCCATCTTGATCGAATTTGGATTCGTCGGTACATAGAAGATTTTTGAATAAAATACGCGTCTTCTAAATCGGCATTTAACATGCAGAAAGCAACTTTTCTTTCATATCAATTTACTTGTGATAATTTTTTTTTCAGTTTTTTGGATATTAGTTCCTAGTTGTTATGCATTTTTGGAAATCTTAGACAGGTATATTTTTAAAATAATCTGCAAGCCAAGTTTCACAACCTTTTTTTCTGTTTTAAGGCATTTTAGTGGACCAAATTCTCAAAAAAATATTAAAATTATTTCCTATAATTGTTGTTTTAATATCGATAAATAACAAGTGTTTAATCGTTTTTACAAATCAGAAGAAAATATGATATTTAAATTGATACTTTTTTTTTAATAAATGTTTGATGTTGCATTTTTGTCTTTTTTTGAAAAAAGCTAAAAAACATGATAACTCAAAAATGGTTCACTTTTGCATGATGCATATGGGAGTTTAAATTATCGCAAATAGCCACCCATATCTCCTCCTAATGGGAATACGTCGAATTACCAATAACCCTGTATATATTATCTTATATTATCTGTATTTACATGAATCGTACTACTACGCGGCTCTCTGGTTCTTCACACTGTATGTACGTCTCCGCAGCTCAAACCAGAAAGAACGTCAAAATCATATTATAATATCATGGCATATTAAAAAATACATTCCAATATATGCATAAGCCCTGTAAATACACTAAATAACTTAAATTCACTCAATGTAAAAATTAGATAAATAACATACATCTCAATACGGTAAGGTGTATATAGGTATATATATATTTTATTCATATTAAGATTATGCATTTTCATGGTAAATAACGTAGTATCTCGCTGGATAAAAATGGGAGACCTGCCAGTATCAATTTCAAGTGATTTTTTTTTTTTTGTTTTTCGTACGATACGTTGTTACCCTTGCATAACAAGTTCGGTATGTTTATGTGTGAACAAAATACCTTTACTGTGGAGTAAAAGTATTTTGTTCTAGACGCTTATATTTTCTAGTTTAATTGTATGAATTTAAATTTTATTTCTTCGTTTTTGGTTATCGTATAAATTTCATTCAGAAAGTGTGGTTTTTTTTTCAAAATAATAATAACAATTGACGATTATGAAGTTCTACTGATGATTGTAAGAGGGGCAAACGTGCAGAAGGTTCACACATACATTGAAGTGCACACATGTGTATGCCATTGTGCATACACAGTTGTTCTCATTATTCCTTCACTCTTATAATCCGATGAGACGGCAATCAAACACGATCGAAGCTTCTTCACCGTAGGGCCAACGGCTTCTTCGTTCAGAGGCAGATAAGTGTAAAACAGTATCAACTTCAGAAATTCGTACTTAGATTTGACAGAAAAATCCGCAACTTTAGACCTTTGCATCCCTTCAAGCCTTTTAAACTAGCAAGAAATAAATATAAATAAATAATTATTTTGCAGTTGAAACGCTTGGACCTTGGAGTAATATGGCCAAAAAATTCATCCAAAATATTACTCCCCGCTTTATTGCCTCCACTCCACTCAGAGAATCGGAATTGCGATTCAAAGGGGAAATGCTGCTAGCATTCTGGCCACCATTCCACGCGCTCACGACTTGTATAATTATTTTTAATTTTTATTGCTATTTTGTTGACGTAATAATAAATGAAAATATACTATTTACAATGAATATTACAAATATTTCTTTAAAATTATTTTTGACAATGTACGTTTTAGTCAACCTAGTTTAGTAACTATTTTTCTAAATGACTACTATTCCATGCTTTTGCTTTATAAAAACTTACAATGTACAAAAACTTTAGCCGTTGTACTAGATCGAGAAAATACAAGATATTTTTTTTTTATTGCAAATGAAGGCGGACGAGCATGTGAGCCACCTGATGGTAAGTGGTCACCAATGCCCATAGACATTGGCATTGTAAGAGATGTTAAGCATCGCTTACATTGCCAATGCGCCACCAACCTTGGGAACTAAGATGTTATGTCCCTTGTGCCTGTAATTACACTGGCTCACTCACTCTTACCAAGTACTGCTGTTTTGCGGTAGAATATCTGATGAGTGGGTGGTACCTACCCAGACGAGCTTGCACAAAGCTCTACCACCAAGTAAATATATAGTCAATAGAATAAAATGAATTCTAATTACAAGCAATATGGTCAAGTTAATATCTAGAAATTCCGTATGAAGTTAAATGAAGTTGTATTAGATCAAATGCAAAATGGGATACGAAGCGTATTCTCTTGGGCGCCGTGACTCAGACAGCGTTAAGTAGAGACGGGTCGAATTTATTTGCTCTCACAAGTTGAACGGTTTGCCTTTGATTGGGTTGTGTACATAAATTTTTCGGTACATTGATCTTGAAATATATTGTCAAGTGAAGTACAGTTGTGTGAGATATAAATGGTTGTGACAAACGTTTGTACTGTAACAATAAACGGTTCGGTCCACTACACCGTCTATTCGAGTGTAAACGTTCTAGTACAAAATAACACGCCAACCACTATTACCAATACCTTTATATAAATATATAAGTGATCGTACTTATAATTTAATGATTATACAGAAGACAAAAATCAATATATTTACATGAACGGATACAATATGATGCTTTAAGTCTTGGTATTGAACGTTGGAAACGATAGTACAAACTCTAAGAATCATGATATTATACTATTTCTATTAATTAATACAAATGATCTTCACACTATAAGACTTTCACTTTTACTACCAATGAGAAGGGGTGATGAGAGCCTTGAAAAGCTGATCGTTGTTGGAAACACGACGAGCGTGCCCAGTGAACGAGCCCGGGGACGGCCGCAACCAGATGGAGCGATCAAGTGAGAGGCCCATCTTCAATTAAGTTTTGCTCAGTCGCCAGAGATGCGATGAGCAGGCACCGGTGGATGCAGATAATCCAAACAAGGTATATGCCATCCACTTCCGTCGATGACCACGATCGTCAGCCATGAGGAAGCGACCATAGACCAAATGAGTCTTCAAAAGCCGTGAGATTAAGCTGAAGTCTCAAAGGAGAGTTTAATAAAAATATTTTAAGTCACATAACAAACTAAAGTAGTTTGTTTTTATTTGCACTCTGAAACATGAAATAATGACTGAAATATAAACATTTGTAGCTGTTACATAAAACTTATACCAACTTTTTTTTTAATTAACTAACTTTTACAATTAAGGTGACGGAAGCAAACATTTCAATTGTCAGTTCCAGACTTCCAGATATATTTAGAATGCTGAAAATATTAAAGCCGTAATAGCTTAGTAGTTAATAAACTTTGGTTGCTGCTTCAAACCTTTATAGGTATCACTAAGTTTTCATGTGTGTAATGTTTTTGTACTAATCAAGTTATTTATACACGTGAATGAAATTCAGTCACATGTATATCCAAAATCATTTGTCAAGCTATTTTTACTTTACACGTAATTAAAACCGATGACATAACGTAATTGTATAACATTTTTTTTTCTAAATTAACAAACAAAAAACTAAAAATACTGCTTTGTAGCAGCCCGGAGTCTGGAAAGTTGGAAGTGTGTACACTTCCGTGCCTCGGAAAGCACGTAGAGCCGTTGTCCCTGCGCCTGAACTCTTACCAGTCGTTTCGGATTGCCGTCCCATCGGGTTATGAGATTAAGAGAATATAGAGTGAACCTGTGTTTCCGCAAACACTTGTGCACTGTAATAGCTCCGTATATGCTGTAAAGTAACTTAAAATATCCATGTTTAATTTCCGCTGAAAATCGCTTATTCGTTTAATCGTTTAATTATAATATCTATGTATATGCGGCTTGACAACACCACCCCAAACAGCACCAGCATAGGCAAGTAATTCTCATTCATAGCTAAACAATTCAAAATATATGAACTAACTAAAGTATTTAGTAACTTATCAAGTACGTTAATGTATTGTTTGTTCTGAGGAATGTAGGTCGTACTTGGAGTTTCAAATTATCGACATTGTTTTATTAAAAACAGGTCTGAGTTAAAGTTAGGTATTTTCCTACTAGACATTGGTAAAAGCAAATAAAAATGTAACTATGAAATTCAAAAACAAAATACACTGATCAATTACAACAATCATTTTTGAGTGGGAGTGGGTGGGAATCATCGAAGTGGGATTTAATAAAATTTTAAGTTACCAAGAAAAGCAAGAAATTCAATATTCTATTCTCTAAATCAAATTCCATACATATTAAAAAAAAACAATATAATTAGTTCTTAAGCTAATTTGCAGTAAAAAAGTAGGTATAATATTTGTATTACATTTCAATTTAATTGACTGATCAAAGAATGTTAAACGTAACAAAACTACCAATCAAATAGGTGCTTATGATAAAGCTTTATTTATTTATTTATTTATTTATATATGCTTTATTGTACACACAGAGATACAGAGACATACAGTAATGGAAATAAAATAATATAATATATTCCTTATCTGTCTTATCGCTAAGAGAGCGATTTCTTCCAGACAACCTTTGGGAGAAGGACATGAGCTTAATAAAGCGGTGGAGGTGTACAAATCAAATAAATAAAATATTGTTTTATTTTACTACTATACATACTACTAATATACTATATATATAAATATATATATACATATAAGTAGCTACACACATACAATAAACTATATACATGTACATCATTACATAAACTAAATATCAATACAGTAAATATATATGTATATAAATAATAATAAATAAATAAATATGTAAGTAAGATAATAATAAAAGCTACGACAGTTCTAATAATAGGCAATCAAGCGCGAAAACAAATAAAACCACACCGAAACAGATAATTATAAAGTTAAATAGTACGCCTTGAGTCGGATTTTAAATGTATTGATGGATTGAGATTGTTTTAAGTGAAGCGGTAAGGAATTCCAAAGGCGAACTGCTTGGACGGAAAAGGAATTGGTATAGAAAGAGGAAGAATGAGAAGGAACTTTGAGAATAAGATTTTCATCAGATCGTAGAGTGCGGCCATGCGAATCTTTAAGAAATTCGAAACGTTGCTTGAGATAATGAGGAGAGTTTGGATGAAATAGAATACAATAGAGAAGAGAAAGTATGTGAGTATTCCTGCGTAGACGGATTGGGAGCCACTCGAGTTTTCTGCGAAATTCAGAAATGTGGTCATATTTGCGAAGTCCAAATATAAACCGAATACAAAGATTTTGAATACGCTCGAGTTTATTTAATTGCTCTTCTCTGAGGTCAAGATAACAGGTATCGGCATAATCAAGGATGGGAAGAAGAATTGTTTGAGCTAGCGCAATTTTGGTAGGAATTGGTAGAAGATTACGTAGTCTGCGAATGGATCCAATCGAGTGGAACAATTTCCTGCTAACTTCACTTAATTGTGACACCCAAGAGAAATTTTGATCAAAATATATACCTAAATTTTTAACTTTTTTACTTAAAGGAATTATAGTTTTATTAAACACAATAGGTGGCAAAAGGGAATAGTCTACACGTGGTAATAATTTGTAACTACCAATTACAATAGCCTGACTTTTAATAGGGTTTACTTTAAGACCAAAAGAAATACTCCAGTTTAAAAATGTTTCTAAGTCCGAATTAATTAATTGTATGGTCTGAGGTAAATCAGCAATTTTGGAATGAGCATAAATTTGGAGATCGTCGGCATACAAGTGATAGGAAGAAGATATAGATTGAGTTACGGAGCTTATGAAGATAGAGAAAAGAAGAGGAGATAAGACACCGCCTTGAGGAACACCGGCATTTACTGTCAACCAGTCAGAGTGAGAATCCTGGATTCGTATACGCTGACGGCGACCTTTGAGATAACTGTGAAACCAATTAATTACCGAAGGAGAAATATTAAGATGATTTAGTATAGCTAGGAGTATGTCGAAATCTACCGTATTAAATGCATTGCTAAAATCAAGCAATGTTAAGACCGTAAGTTCATGATTATCCATGGCTAATCTGATGTCGTCAGTAATTTTAACCAATGCAGTAGCCGTACTATGACCAGATCTAAAGCCAGATTGAAAGGGATTAAGCAGGTTGTAAGAAGACAGGTAAAGGTTAAGTTGTTGATACAAAAGACGCTCAAGGACTTTAGAAAGAAATGGGAGGATGGAAATAGGACGGTAATCACCATAAGATGAAGGATTGTTAATTTTGGGTAGAGGAATTATTTGAGCGTCTTTCCAGGAAGTAGGAAAGGTACTTGAATGAATGGAGTTATTGAATATATAAGTTATAGCTGGAGTTAAATAATCCACTATAGGCAGAATCATTTTACGGCTAATGCAGTCAGAACCGACGGCATCAGAGTTTATCGCTAAGATATTCTTCTTAATATCACTTTCGGTAAGATCACGAAAAATAAAGGGCGAGAAAGTCGGAGTTGATGAAGCAGAGAGTAAATTTAATGTATTTGATTTAGATGAACTATTAACAGTAACTGAAGATGCAAAGTGATGATTAAGATGATTGAGATTTAGGTTATTAGTGAAAGTGCCGGTATGAGTCTTGCCCACTCCTAAAGACTTAAGAAATTTCCAGACTCTGGAAGTGTTGTCATCTTCAACAACAGATTTGAAAATGTGCCTCTGATGTGTATCCCTGCAAAGCATGTTGCAACGATTCCGATATTTTTTATAGGTTAGTTTATTATGATCAGAGGGATTAGCCTTATATTTTGCTTTAGCTAAGTTTTTCTTATGCTGGAGTTCTTTAATTTCCGAAGTAATCCAGGGTGCTGGCAAGTGCTTAATACGAACGCGCCTAATAGGGGCATGAGTGTCGTACAATTGAGTCAAGAGAGAGTTAAATATATTCACTTGCTCATCAATCGTTGCACCGTTCAAAGCTTCCAGCCAGTTTATTTTAGCCGCGTCTTCACGCAATCGCTCCACACACATTCCACCAAAATTGCGTTGCAGGAGAAGTCTAGGCTTAGCTCTAGGGGGTCTAATTTTATAGGAAAGGAAGATGAGATCGTGATATGAAAAAGCGAGTGCGGCACATTGCCCATGTTTTTCAACATGAGCAAGCGATGACACAAAAATCAAATCTAGTAAAGAGGGAGTTGAGTTTGGAAAAGAGTGAGTTGCTGAAAGTGGTAGGATGCTTAGGTTAGCTCCATTGACGATAGAGGATAAACGTAATGACCGAGTATCGCTCTTGAGAAGGCATGTATTAAAATCCCCCATTATCACTGTATGATCGTACAGAGGAATAAGTGACTCAAGTAGGTTCTCAAAGGAATCAAAGTAATCTATATTCTGCGATGGACTATAGTATACCCCCAGGAGTAGCTTAGAGTGAGAGAGGATGACTTCAACAAAAAGGTGCTCTGGCCCTCCATCTGTATTCGAATTAGAGGAGTTCACAATCGAAAAGGGTATATGTGGTCTCAGATATATGGCAACACCCCCACCAGTTCTTCCCATACGGTCGTTGCGAATCAGATGGAATCCAGGAAGGGAATAGGCTGTCGAAGGCAAACACGGCTTGAGCCAAGATTCAGTGACTAAAATTGCGTGCAAATTTTTAATTTGAAAGGAGGATAACATGTCCGGATAGTGTGCTGGGATACTCTGCGCATTTATATGTATTACATTAAAATTATTGACGACGTCGGAAAAATGGGAGTCAAGGGAATCACTAAGTGCAGGGGGTATACTGTAAAAACTACAATCACTGTCCGAGTCATTTGAAGAAAGGGTAAGAAAGGAGTCGTTAACGCTATCGTTTGCTGCCATTTTTTTAACAAGTAAAAAATAAAAATTATATATAAAAATAATACTAATATATAAATAAATGTAAAAATAAGTAAATAGATAAAAATAAGTTTACTATAAATTAAATAAACAATAAAATATATTATGTACACTTATGAGACTTTTGAAGCATGTCCATAACCCGCCAGTTAGCATCTCAACAGGAATAATAAAAAGTAAAGTTTCACTTAGACAACAACAGTACCAATTAAAGGACGGTAAGATATTAGCGAAATATAAACTAAAAGAAAATATCTAAAAATATTTTTGACATTACCTATTCGAATAAATTTTTAATATATAAGTGACAGTACTTATTCGAATAAATTTTAATCTACAGTTGACATTGACATTCAAACTTGACAAATGTCAATTGATGTGTCCGATGACTCGTGACACTTCAAACAAAATAAGCAAATATTTAAAACAAAAACAATCTGAAAAAGGAGTAACATTTGATAAAGAGAAATTAGAAGAAGTTAAAGGAAAACTATTACTTTTTTGTCACCCTTTTAACACGTGAAATTGCCACTTTGTCACCTTTAGAGTCTGTAGTCTTCATTTGAACGGGAGACTTCACAATCGACGAGGTTGGAACAGCATTAAGATCCGATAAACATTCGACTTTATGCCGCGTACCATCTTGAGCTATGATATATATATAGCCATCTCGCGTCCAACATTTGGCAATACCGAAACGAGATCTTGCTTCAAGAAATACATCATGTCTACTTTTTGT
The DNA here is from genome assembly GCA_963151315.1 of Nymphalis c-album. Classification (NCBI taxonomy): domain Eukaryota; kingdom Metazoa; phylum Arthropoda; class Insecta; order Lepidoptera; family Nymphalidae; genus Nymphalis; species Nymphalis c-album. The sequence continues at coordinate 7,987,662 of OY720601.1, forward strand.
TAAAAATTCCGATTGTGTGACTCCAGTTCCTTTAAACTTAGTTTTAGCGAACCACACCTTATCACGCATCATAACGTCACAGAACTTAACCACGATAGGTCTGGGCTTCTTATCACTCAAGCGACCCAAGCGGTAGGAATTTTTTATACACGCACTGGAAAAATTCGGGAGAAGCAGATGTTCAGCTACGAGACCAGTGACGCGGGATGTCGTGTCTTCTGCCTTTTCTTCTGGTACTCCATGTAAGAGAAGCATTCTACGTCTCCTACGCATCTCCTGGCGATCCATCTCTCTTGCAAGAAACTCAACTTGTCGTTGCAAGGTGCTAAGTGCCGCAATAATAAATGACTTAAAGGTCGAGAAGTCCGAAGCCAAAGAAGTAGTGGTTGTTGGAGATGAAGTATTTTGTAGGTCTTGCTGGAACTCATTCATTCGGTTGTTAAACAGTTCTGTCATGGCGGACAAAGACTCTTTAATGGTTTCCATAATGTGCTGTTGTGTTGTGATATTAAAGATACTGATAAACAGTGAAATTTAATAGGAGAATACTTGCTGAGGGGTAATGTTATGCTACATATGTAAAAAACTTACTAACATGAACTTAAAACAATTTTTAAATTAAAAAATTATCAGAGCAAACAAAAGCTTGACTATACTGTTTCACTACTACCCGCAGAAAAAAAAAAAAAAAAAAAAAAAAAAAAAAAAAAAAAAAAAAAAATTATTTACTGTTTAGTACTTTATTTACTGTTAGTAATTGTTTATCGATAAAATTTAATTGAAAAAGCAAAACGAACGATTTATTTTTGCTTTAGCTCTCCACAAAAAGTAATTTGTAAAATTATATTCACTAAAATTTTGTAAATATTTTTTGAAATTAGATAATATGCTGTCTGTTTTTGTTAAGTTATTATTTGATTATATTTCGGTTTAATAAACAAGATTACACTTATAACATATCAGGAGCTAACGTAAGATTTGTAAGAAGGTCAGTCGACATCAATTTAGCTTATTTGAGTATCGGATTTAAATTATAATTTATGAAACAAAATACTACATTTAACAGAATGAGTAGTCACAAAAGCCGCGTATACAAACGTTGCTAAGCATATCTTGCCTAATATTTGTTTGTACCAGAATTAGATCTTTTGTTTCGCGTTAAATCACGAAACAGCTGAAACGAAATAACATTTTCAATTTCAAAACATTGATATCCGTGAAATAAATGAATCAATTTTCCTTAAGAATTATTTTCAATACCTCGTAAAGTATTTCATAGCGGAGTCTTATAAATATAATGGAACGTCGTATCAGTGTTTTTCGATTTATTTATAAAATTGTCTACCAAAACGATGTCTAAGCTTCTATACATAATATTATAATAAAAGTATAACTACGTCACGTCTGTGAAAATAATTCTTTTGAAGAGTGTTTCGTGGTGAATGCGATTGGTATAGAAAATGCCATAGGAAAGTAAGATGTCGTGTTTCTTGTATTTATAATTATAAGTACACTAGCTTGCTTTATTTAGAAGAATAAATGATGAGTAGGTGGTATCTTCCCAGGCGGTTTTTCACAGTGTTTATCACCAAGTACACAAACTTTTACTGGTGGTACGGCTTTGAGCAAGCTCGTCTAGGTAGTTACCACCCACTCATCAGATATTCTACCGCAAAACCCGCAAAAACCGGTTTGAACGGTGAGAGAGCCAGTGTAATTACAGGGACATTACATCTGAGTTTCCAAGGTTGGCCGCACATTGGCGATGTAAGCTATGGTCAACATCTCTTACAATGCTAATGTTTATGGGCGTCGGTGACCACTAATCATCAAGTGGCCCATATGCTCGTCAGCCTTCCTATGCAAAAAAAAAACTACAACATTGTACTTGTATCATACGTCATGGTGGTAACAAACAAACAAACTCACATTCTCATTTATAATATTTAGTTAGGATTTCTTACATCGTCAATGTCTAACGAAGGTGGTAACTACTTAACATCAGGTGGTCCATTTGCCCGTACGCCTACCTATAACATAAACTATTCGGTACTTCGAAACTTTCAGACATTATTGAGCCGGTTGGTGTGGTTGGTGAAACACTTGCCTTACACGCCGCAGGTCGTGAGTTCGATTCCCACCCAGGATAGACATTTGTGTGCATGAACATGTATTTTTGTCCTGATTCTGGGTGTAATTATCTATATAAGTATGTATTTACAAAAAAAGTAGTATATGTAGTATATCACTTGTCTGGTTTCATAGTACAAGCTCTGCTTAGTTTGGGAACCGATGGCTGTGTGTGAATTATGTCCCAAAATATTTATTTATTATTATTATTAGGTCTTATGTTAATAACTCTCAAAGAGCTCATTTTATTGAAAAAAAGATTCACTGTAACATGACCCCGTGACCTCTCAACTAAAAACCTTCACAGCTTCCCAAAATGGTTCACTTAATTCATTGGATAAGGTTTCCGTCTTAATCTCGTCCTGAATCAATAATTGTCTGTCTGGAACTTGATTACCAGTTGTCACTAATCAATTCTGACATTACGTTGAATACAAGAGGTGTTGTTTCAAGAAAAGAACTTTGTAGAGTTTAAGCTAATTTAATTATTTATTTGAATGATAAAGACCCAGAAACTAGAGACGCCGAGAAACCTTGGGAACATAATTGCAGCGATAAGCGAAGGTCCATACGACCTCCGCATTAATCCGAGTTCGAACCGTCTCTGGAAAATATTATATTATTATGTTTTTAATATTTATTATAGAGTCTTAAAAACACTCAATGCAATACCCAGTGACATTTCATCGGTCACTTAAGACGCTCCTCATTATAGAGTTTACGTGTAAATATTTAGATTAACTTTTCGCAAACTAAGCCAAAGGAGTTGCTTGTGTAAATTTTTTTTTGTATGTATTAAATATATCAGATATATCCAAACATAATATTAACAAAAATAAAAATAATTTCATAGTTTTTGGTATTAGCTCCGTTTACAAACGAAGCCGAACGAAACGAAATAATAGGTTTTAAACCAAACATTTTTTTTAATAAAAAAAACTACTTGAGCATAAAAACTTTCTCTAAGAAACCTTATTTCAAATATGAATATGAAACCAGGCACAAGAAAAGCGATTAAGCAAAGAATTTAATTTAATAAAAACCAGGACCCAGAACACAGCTCTGAACAAAGACCGCTTATACAAATAATTATATAAGATACTAGAAAACTTCCTATTGTTCCACAAAAGTGACCCTATCACTTTCCAAGATATAGAGAAAGAACAAACAAAATACTGAGATAACAAAATAACTTAGCCGTACGTAGCCATCCAAAAAAAAAGAAATTATGAAAGAAATTGTTAAATTTGGTTGATATTTTTCTGCTCTGCAAATAATTAATACTTTAAAAAAATATAGTTAATTCTCCCCGGTCCCTTGATAACCATAGCGAAGAGTTTACACGGTAAGATCTGAAGATGGATTGTAATTAAAAGTATCAAGGTGTAGGTTGTGAAAAACCTATAAACCACCCCACTACAGGACTGAGGCCACCTTTCGTTTCGATGAGGACATTTAGAGCTTAATCCAGCATAGTCCACCAATGTTAGTGTACAAAGACAGATTATTATTTGACACATGCAATTTTCTTTATATTTCCGTCCACCGCCGACATGGATTATTATAAGCACTTGTTAAGCACATAAACTGTCAGTGGTACTTGCAAAGGATTCATCATGCAATTATCTTTTTTTTTTGTTATAGTACTCGGGAGGACAAATGACTATACTCCACCTGATGGTAAGTTGTACTAGAGTCCGAACGGGAAGACCGCTAGTTAAACTGTTAACATTCACGTGTTCCGATCATTTGGCCATATAGTTTTCACGAATTGTAATCATTTATTGTAATCGAATGTTAAAACGAACATTTAAATTTTAAGAGTATTATTAAAATAACTAGCTGTTACCTGCGATTTCGTTTGTGTGGAATTACACACATAAAAAAGTGTATGTGTGGGAACTGACAGCCTAATCAAAATGTGATCAATGTTGGTGATAACTATAAAAGGCATTCCTTTGGGCGCCATATGCGCTTCTCTCAATATAAATAATATTACACGTAAAAGACAATTCAATAAAATAAAAATATTCATAGCTTTTTAACCGACTTCAAAAAAAGGAGGAGGTTATCAATTCGTCTGTATGTTTTTTTTTTTTTTTTGTGTTTGTTACCTCATAACTTTCGACTGGGTGAATCGATTTTGATGATTTTTTTTTATTTGAAAGGGGTTGCTTCCCATGGGGTCCCATTTTTTTTTAGTCCAGGTTTGACAATGGAAACCATGAGAAAACCATATAAGTCGTAAATTTGCATGAGGTATGTGCGCGACAAATGGACGAATAACTCAATATCACGCCAACCGATTTCGATGATTTTTTTTTTATTAGAAAGAGTATACTTCAAGGGTTGTTTGATGATAGTTTGGTTTGATTCTGATTATAGGATCCATGACAAAGTAACGGAAATCTTCAATTCTTAGTAGCAAATTAACGATACACGGCCGAATCTTTTATAGGCTATCTAGATTTATCATTCACCTACCATAACATCGTTATGATCAAGTAATTATAGTACTATTGTAAAAAACACTTCTTTATATACCGTCAATAGTTTTCGCAGCGCACGCGAAATAATAACTTTTATAGGCAACAGTTTGATACGTTGGGTTACATTGCTCCATTTTAAGTAGGGATCTATAAGTTTTTGAAAATATAATAAAGCCTATATTACTCGGTAAAGACGTAGCTTTCTAAGGGTGAAAGAATTTTTAAAATCGGTCGAGTAGTTTTTGATTTAAATCGTAATAAAAAATCAAACAAAAATCAAATCTTTCCTCTTTATAATATGAGTTATGCATGTAAGCATTAGTATATATGTATATGTTTGTAATTGAAACATATTTGAACATCTACTAAAAGTTGAGACCAATTTTGAAAATTATACATATATGTATATATAGAATCGTATAAGTACTCTTATATACATGTTATATTTATGTATATTTATATATTGATTACTAGTGTTTTTCCCGCGGTTTCACCCGCGTAGTTCATGTTCCCTTGGGAATATGGGGACAAAATGTAGCCTAAATTACGCCCTGATAATGTAGCTTTTCATTGGTGAAAGAATTTTTTAAATCGGCTTAGTGGTTTAGGCGTGAAAGCGTCACAAACAAGCTTACTTTCGCATTTATAATATTAGTTAGGATAATATAGATACTTCCCCTTTTTTTAATATACAGACATTCCGTCATATTTTATGGTGAAGAATGGTATAACACAACATCTATAAACATACAGCTTATTTAATTATTACTAGAAATAACTATTTGATTATGTTATGGCTGCCCAACACCCCACCAACTAAATCTATTTAATCAAAACATGTTAATTTATATTCATACATTTAACCATATTAACTAATATTATTTTATTAATTAAGTACCAAAATGCATTTTTCTTTACGTTTCACTGTTTTAGATTAATATATTTAAATAATAATATAAATGGCGCTGTCTCATATGAGCTGCACGTTTAGTAGGTCTACCCATATTCTACAAATTAGTGAGTGTACTTCAGATTCACTAAAAATCGAAAAATAAATAAAAATTTTAACAAAACAAAAACCGACTTCATAAAAAAAACAAATTAATATGCACTAAAAAGTAAAAAAATAATTGCGTATTCTTCTATAATTTGATAATAAACTTACTATTTTCTACTCATCAATATGTAGGTACGAATGTGTTGTGTGATTGATAATTTATTTACAATTATTGTTATTTTTGGAGTCGATGTCAGCTAAGGAAACACTATAATATACCTAGCAATAATAATACGGGAATATTTTAAAAACATACACATTACAAATTGACTTTTATTCGCTTCGTTAAGTTGCGCGTGCGACACAAGCACATCTCACCTACAACTATGTATGTAGTTATAAGCCCACCTTGGCTGACATCGACTCCAAAAGTAACAATAATTGTAAATAAATTATCAATCACACAACACATTCGTACCTACATATTGATGAGTAGAAAATAGTAAGTTTATTATCAAATTATAGAAGAATACGCAATTATTTTTTTACTTTTTAGTGCATATTAATTTGTTTTTTTATGAAGTCGGTTTTTGTTTTGTTAAAATTTTTATTTATACATAATTCTCTTAAACTGGTACCCACCCATGTCAATTAACTTTTGTCTACCTAAAGTAATTTACATTTTTTATAAACATTTTCTAAAAAATATTTAAATAAATGCAGTTTTCGTCTTTAACATTTTAATCAGTATGACTTTAAAAGGTATGTTACCTTTTTGCTACGTTGAGATAATTTTACTTTTACAATTCAGAAAGAAAAATAATATTAACTGATAGGTAGACTTTTTCCAAAACATTCTTAAAGTATATAATGGAAACTGTCATTATTATTATAGAAGCCATTCCATCATATCCCTATATATAAAAATAAATTAATAACTAATTTAATATTCTTTCTCTGAAAACTGTTTTGATCACAATTTTTATGAATTCGTTATTTGCAATATCAGTAAAATTGCTATATAAAGTTTTTATATAACCAAAGAGTATTTACTTAAAGGATTTAATACATAAAAACCGTGTAATAAAATCACCAATCGATAAATATCGTGTAAAGTTACTCATAAAATTATGCCCAGACTTGACAAGAAAGATATTTATGTATAACTATAATCGTAAATCTGTCGACTGTTGGAGAGTAAAAAATTTACACTTCTATAAGTGAAAGTTTTCGCAGGATCCTCACCAACCGTTTTATGCGTCTTTTAAACGATTTCATAAAGTGAAATTTATGAAATAAAGTTATAGCTTCTATTATACTTTGAAAAAAAGATTTGGACGATTTTCGACTTGGACAAGAAGCTATTTATTTTACCGTCCAAGTATATATAATATTTCTGCATGTGTAGACTGTGTCGCTCCATCCCACCACCCGCTCATCATACGTCGCTTGGTACTGGGTAGGTACCACCCGCTCATCATACAATCTATAGCTACGCAGCACTATTCAGTTTTGTTGTGTTCAGGTTTGAAGGGTGAATGCGCCCAGTTTAACTATATGCATAGAGGATAAATCATCTTAGTTCCCAACAGTTTGTCTATCTAATAAAATAAAAAAGACGTATAGTCTGTGGTATTGTCGGTTTATAATTTGCACTCAAAAACTTGTCAGTAAAACTACAGACGGGGAAAATTAAAATTTGTATTAATTAACAGGCTGTTACTTAATCACCTCAGCTTTAACTGAAGTATTTTACTTCATATTAATTCAATTATTAAAATCGAATAAAACAACAGTTTCGGAAAATTAAAATCATTGATAAAAATTTACGGATGAATATATTTTGTAATTCATAATTATATATTAAGTTATAATATTTGAGTTTTTAACTGAACCCAGACGGGCTTCCTGCCATCTAGAAAAATGTTTATCAATTTTTTTATGTAAAGTCGTAAAGCAATCCTTGAATAATTGTTAGAATAGTTTTCATTCTTGACCTTCTAATCGAGGAATATATAGTTGAGTTTCAACGGTTCTCTAAATTTAAACAATCTATTCATGACCAGCAACAGTATATCAAACCTTTATACGTACGAGTACTTTTAGTAAACAGATGTCGAATAACACTACAAATAGATGAAACAGTCCAGTTTAGCACGTATTAAGTCACGCATTGTACAAATCGTCACGATTCTCCGATCCGTGTTCTCGCATAAGCAGTCATATTTGTGGTAAGCAAATCTCAATTTATTGAAATCACAAGGAAGTCTATTTGACAATAAACAAAATTAAGTTTCAAAACTTTTTTCAAGTATGCTCTATACGCACTTTTAAATTTATTTTACAAGATTAAGCTACTACGGATACGGTAATATATATTTTACCGAGAGGAACCGACATGAAATACAGCAGTCCCTTTTACACCAAATGTCATCATCATCATTGCCATCAACCATTTATCGTTCATTGTTGGACGCTTCTCGCCAATGCAACGACACTGAGCTCGATCTTCAGCTCTCGATTTCCATACGCAGCAGGAGGGCGCCCTAAGCTACGTTTACCAAGACGTCGTCTCCACTCCAGAACACGTCTACTCCAACGATTGTCGTTTCTGCGACATGTGTGACCAGCCCACATATATTATGTAAACTCTAATTTTAGTAACATTATAACAACTTAATGAGGATGGGTAGATGTTTGTTATTCTTTCACGCAAAAACTATGAAAAGAATTTAAATGAAATTCGGAATAACTTGGCTTATACCCTTACTTAACACCACACAGGTGCAGCTTATATTATATATGTATACATATTCTAAAGAAAATGCCTTATTTACATAGATCAAGGCGCAAATACCAGCAATGTGGCGAACGAACACAGGTGCTAGTGGAATTTGAGTGTTTGGATTATAGTCAGTCATTTCTTTGTAAACTCGCAGCAAATACTTGTGAAATTTGAATTTGGTTACGAATTTTCACAGAATTTACAGTATTACTGTGTAGAATAACAAATTTTGTACTAATTTAATTGTTCCCCATTTTATATAACATATTATTATTAATATTCGATAAATATTCTTAACACTTTGCCATTAATCATTTAAGATTAATGATGATGATCCCGGTCAAACTCGGCCACGGCATACATTCACAAGGGAAACTATAAACTGCGCAGGACATGTTATTGTGGATAAGTGCGTGCGCGAACATAAGTCCACTGTATATTTTCTCACTCTCACCATCTACGAGACCGCAAATTCAACATAACTGGAAATTGCTTTTTTATAGGATATATAGGCGGACGAGCGTGTTACCTGATGGTAAGTGGTCACCTGGGCACTTAGACATTGGCAGTGCAAGAAATGTTAACCATGGGCCACCAACCTTGGGAACTAAGATGTTATGTCCCTTGTGACTGTAATTACACTGGCTCACTCCCCCCTTTAAACCGGAACACAACAGTACAAAGAAGTTTTGCGGTAGAATATCTGATCACTGGGTGGTACCTATCCAGACGAGCTTGCACAAAGGTCTACCATTAGGTACCTACCATCAAGCTTTGTTACCGTTTCATCGACTTTATGTGTTATCCGATACATGGGAACTTGTAAGCTTCAGGTGTCTCATGAGAATTACTTAACAAGAAACCCAGAGAATAATACACGTAAGTATCATTTCTCTCTACACTTATAGAAAGCGATTCTATTCAGATTCACTAGATAGGCAGCTTGCCAACTAAGTTGACTCGTAAATTTCCGATCGGTTTGTTGTCGTTACCACTCCACTTATTCAATAAGTTAAGCACTTGAAGTAAATAAGACAAAAAAAATGAAGCAAACTTGTATTATTAACATAGTTATGCTGTGTGGATAAAATAGCTTCTAACTGAACTACTAGAAAGGTTCATTTTTAATGGATTCGTGTTAAATAGTTTAGAATAATGGTTACTTATTAAAGTTATAAAAACTTATCTAAATTTAAATGTTTTATTTTTAATAATATATTAATCAATACATCGGTTGGCCATTTCAATTCATAGAAAATTAAAAAAAAACCTATGTATAGAAATACATTTTCCTGTGTCCAACATTAAATCTGTATGTATTTGCATTAAGTTATATGTTAACAACATAGAATACATAACTAAATCATTATAGAATAATTAATTAATTAATTAATTAACCATTAAAATTGGCTTATATAATATAGCTTTTAATACAAGTTTCAGTACTAACAGGTACCTTTGCGTTTTACAAAATTTATAATAGCTTGCGTTCAGTATTAACATTTAGCTGTGGCTTGTAGCTTTATTAAAAAGTTAAATATTATAATTTTATCTGTTGCATGCTGTGTCTGAATTTAATTTACATCATTATTTTCGTTTTATTCGTTCACATAAAATATAATGTTGTTATTTTAATTCTCTTTTCTAAATTATGTTCTCGAAAATACAATTCGTTTAAAGAATAATTCGTTAACACTTATTTTAAATGTAACGCGTAATTCATGTTTACGAAAAAAATAAATTCACGTGCAAATTTTAAGAAGAAATTTCCTTACGAAAAATGAATTTTGATTTTCTGAAGACATTATTTGATGTATTCAAATGTAATATAAGTTTTCTTTTCTGGCTTAAGTAATTTAAATATGAATTCCGAGACCAGAGAGTAAACAATTTTATTCAGGGTGCCATTAAAGGAGCCTCGGCTGCGAGCGACAGTGGGCGCTTCTGTCAATATTTTCAAACAGACATCTTGTTATGAGGCGTTAACCTTTTTTTCGAGTACTCACTTGGAAACCGTAGACTTTTGTCAACATGATTTCTATTCAATATTTTTAGTTAAAATCCCAAACGCGTTGCGCAGTACTATTATATCCACATAGGAGTTGTTATATAAGCTTTTAGTTTTTTAAGGAAAATATAAAAAAAAAATTTTTTTCAGTTAACTAATCTTGTATTAATTGAAATGCCAATTACTGTAAATTAAATATGATGGCAGAGATGTAAACTGGCTATCTGATTCCTGTAACCATCACCTATTTATACTCCCATATATATTTATAACTATTATAAATATAAAATATTATACTTAATATTAATAATATAATTAGTATGAATATCAACGACAGTCGACACGTATAAAATGGTGGTGTATGATTCTGCATCTTAATTATATTGTGTGAATGTTATTTGCATATCTGTGTAATTTTGTTTTTAAACTAAATAAATTATAATACCAACAAATCGTGTCTTATCATCGATAAAATGAATTAAATATTGAAAAACATGGAACTGTTGGTGAATAATTATTTTATTTGACCGATTGTTTAATTATCGGTATATTACGTTAAACAGAGATTGTGACATTGTATATGTGAGTAGAAACAACCGTCCAAATAGGGACGGATGAACTATTTGGTTTTTGCCTACATATCACGTGACATTAAAATAGGTAAGGTTTGCAGTTGAACCATATCGTCAGATTAGGGGTGAATAAGGTACCATTTGTTCGAAGATCGCAGTAAAATGGCTACTATTCTACGACGTACACATGCGGTTCTCACACAATAGAACGCTGATAGGAGTCAAGTCACATAAATTTTCACATCTCATTATGTTTCAGCTGGTTGGGTTCAGTAAATAATTTTAAATATTTCACACGTAAAATAAAAATGTTTTAAGATTTACGTTTTTTTTGTAAACACAAGTAAAGTTGTTTGTTTGTATATATATATATATAAATTTCTACATGGGGGTATTAATTATTTATTGTTGTTTCTTCATATTTGATCTTTTAAACTCTATATTATAGTACGCTTTGCGGTTTGCATAAAAACTTATTTGCTTATTTTAATTAATCAAAACAAAATTCTAACTAGAATATGTTATAATATAAACTAGAACGGTTTACACGAATTTTAACCATATACGAGTATGACCATATGAATTATAAAAAAATGGTTGTCTGTAAAGTCGGTTTACGGACGATAGTTTAACGTGACAACGTCATAACAGTTAGATGCGGCGCAAGCGTACAATCAGCGTAACGGGACAACGAGTCATCCTTTTTCGTGCATGCAGCCAGCGTTCATCGATTTATTAGACAAATTGAACACATCTAAAAGCTATGATAAGTTACCAGAGTTCGTAACCGCATCTTTAGTTCACCTGGCTGCTTGTCCAGTGGCCTGATGCCACTTAAATTTTACTATGTTTCCATTTTCTGCTATTGACGCTGCGTTTAGAACTTAACTGTATTTCTTGAAATTTTTATTACTAATATCCAAAATTTTATACGACGCCAACTCATTTACCCTTTTGGGTTATACTTATTAATTTTAAAATTAATCGAAACAACTGCAACTATCCTGCCTTAAACACTATCTATGTATTTCTACTGTCTACTTATTATATTGTACTTTGTTGTACTCTCTATTAATAGTAATTCTTACATGACCAAATATCATCTACGGTCCAACCCTTGCCTATTTTTAACCGACTTCAAAAAAAGGAGGAGGTTATCAATTCGTCTGTATGTTTTTTTTTTTTTTTTGTGTTTGTTACCTCATAACTTTCTACTGGGTGAATCGATTTTGATGATTTTTTTTTTATTTGAAAGGGGTTGCTTCCCATGGGGTCCCATTTTTTTTTGGTCCAGGTTTGACAATGGAATCCATGAGAAAACCATATAAGTCGTAAATTTGCATGAGGTATGTGCGCGACAAATGGACGAATAACTCAATATGACGCCAACCGATTTAGATGATTTTTTTTTATTGGAAAGAGTATACTTCAAGGGTTGTTTGATGATAGTTTGGTTAGATTCTGATTATAGGATCCATGACAAAGTAACGGAAATATTCAATTCTTAGTAGCAAATTAACGATACACGGCCGAATCTTTTATAGGCTATCTAGATTTTTCATTCACCTACCATAACATCGTTATGATCAAGTAATTGTAGTACTATTGTAAAAAACACTTCTTTATATACCGTCAATAGTTTTCGCAGCGCACGCGAAATAATAACTTTTATAGGCAACAGTTTGATACGTTTGGGTTACAATGCTCCATTTTAAGTAGAGATCTATAAGTTTTTTAAAATATAATAAAGCCTATGTTACTCGGTAAAGACGTAGCTTTCTAAGGGTGAAAGAATTTTTAAAATTGGTCGAGTAGTTTTTGAGTTAAATCGTAATACAAAATCAAACAAAAATCAAATCCAATCAGTCCTCTTTATAATATGAGTTATGCATGTAAGCATTAGCATATATGCATATGTTTGTAATTGAAACATATTTGAACATCTCCTAAAAGTTGAGACCAATTTCCAAAATTATATATATATATATATATATATAGTACTCTTATATACATGTTATATTTATGTATATTTATATATTGATTACTAGTGTTTTTCCCGCGGTTTCACCCGCGTAGTTCCCGGTCCCGTGGGAATATGGGGACAAAATGTAGCCTATGTTACTCCCTGATAATGTAGCTTTCCATTGGTGAAAGAATTTTTTAAATCGGCTTAGTGAAACCACTACACGCATAAACATGCGCGAAAGCGTCACAAACAAACTTACTTTCGCAATTATAATATTAGTTAGGATAATATAGATACTTCCCCTTTTTTTAATATACAGACATTCCGTCATAGTTTATGGTGAAGAATGGTATAACGCAACATCTATAAACATACAGTTTATATAATTATTACTAGAAATAACTATTTGGTTAAGTTATGGCTGCCCAACTAAATTACCCCACCAACTAAATCTATTTAATCAAAACATGTTAATTTATATTCATACATTTAACCATATTAACTAATATTTATTAATTCAGTACCAAAATGCATTTTTCTTTACGTTTCACTGTTTTAGATTAATATATTTAAATAATAATATAAACGGCGCTGTCTCATATGAGCTGCACGTTTAGTAGGTCTACCCATATTCTACAAATTAGTGAGTGTACTTCAGATTCACTAAAAATCGAAAAATAAATAAAAATTTTAACAAAACAAAAACCGACTTCATAGGAAAAACAAATTAATATGCACTAAAAAGTAAAAAAATAATTGCGTATTCTTCTATAATTTGATAATTAACTTACTATTTTCTACTCAACAATATGTAGGACGAATGTGTAGTGTGGTTGATAATTTATTTACAATTATTGTTATTTTTGGAGTCGATGTCAGCTAAGGAAACACTATAATATACCTAGCAATAATAATACGGGAATCTTTTAAAAACAAACAAAAACATACACATTACAAATTGACTTTTATTCGCCTCGTTAAGTTGCGCGTGCGACACAAGCACATCTCACCTATAACTAACTATGTATGTAGTTATAAACCCATCTTGGCTGACATCGACTCCAAAAGTAACAATAATTGTAAATAAATTATCAACCACACTACACATTCGTCCTACATATTGTTGAGTAGAAAATAGTAAGTTAATTATCAAATTATAGAAGAATACGCAATTATTTTTTTACTTTTTAGTGCATATTAATTTGTTTTTCCTATGAAGTCGGTTTTTGTTTTGTTAAAATTTTTATTTATAATTAGTAGGTATGTACCTATATAAAATCATGACCTCTAACATTCGCAATCGCAAATTTATTTGCGACCGTCAACACGAAGGTACTAGCATTGATGACGTCTTTAAATAGATTTTAATTAATTTGTTTCATTACTTTCGTTACGTTATTGGTATTGAAAAATGAAACCTTAAAATTTAAGGTAGATTGTACATTAAATTTGATGAATTGTATTATTTTATAAACAGAAATATGAATTTTAATTTTCGTAATTGTTGATGATGAAAATATTTAAATGAATCTGCAAGATTCACTAAAATCAGCATACTTGAAAAAAATATTTTGATTTCATTTGATTTAATATCTGTTTGAATTTATGATTAAAAATAAATTAAATATGAACTATTATGTATTTCTAATTGAATTATACCGTAACTTCTGTAGATACAATGGCATTACGTAATTGATCAGTTAGGTAGCCATTAAAAAAATGACTCCGTCCATACTTAAGGCAAATGTTTCTCAAAGGACCAATTTCCAATTTTAGTCAGTCCATTATCTCGATTTTAAAATATCTCAATTTTCAAGTCTAATTTATTAAGCCAAATCCTATAATTAAGTTGTAGCCCTTTGATACCATATTTGATGTTGTTGAATCAACATTCGAATATCATGGTTTGCTTAACCGTACTATTAAATATTCTTGAAAGATAAAAGGGAGAAAATCTGAAAAGTTCGACAGCACACAATACGAAGTAGCGTAACCACCAAGGATCCATTGGTTACGAATAATCGAAACGCATATCAGTAGCAGTGGTATCCTTATTTTGATAATATTCTAATATTTGCTCTGGTGTCCCACACCCAGGAAATGGATGTGTGGTATCGTTGTGGACTGAAGCCTGCCCTGTTCCTAAAGATTAATAGGTCTTTAGGAGGGTTCATAAGGGTATGTAGCTTAATCTGAGGCTTTATTAAGGAAGGCCAAATAGTATAATAAGATGAGGTCAGACCGGTGACAACGTCATTAATCCTTTTATCACTAAATTAGATTAATAATTTAAAGTTGTGTTTTGTTTGTAAAATGTAATAGATGCGGATGTTTAGTTAAATACTATATAAAATATATATATAAAAGAATACAAACATATAAGAGAATTCAGTAGTATAACTTTATTTAACTAAACAACATTTACAGGTAAAGCAGTAACATACCTAATTTGGTGATACGAAGTTTCAAATGACGATCGATTGAGCTTACTTCTTGACTTTGTCGACACTTATGTTCTCATGTTTCGTTTACACTACTTTACGAAAAGTAATAAAGCAGCTTTTTTTCTCGTAGGTAATTAAAAACAGACTGTTGAGTTGTTTTTACACAGTAAAAAATGGAATGTAACTCATCCAAATATTCACGCTAACCATAACATACTAAAAGTATTACACCTTTATTTATAGTTATTATTCTTCTCAATACATATTCTACATTGTAATGTTATTGAAAAAATATAAAAGTATTGTTTTTAAATAATATAGGTACGTAAAAGATTAAAACAAGGAAAAAATGTAAAACGCTTTACGACAGATTACTAGGAAAGATCAAAGTGCCTCATTTGAAAATTAAGAGTGAATGTAAAATATATAATAAATAAAAGGGAAGTTTTTGTACACTAAAAGTGTGTTACAAGGTTAACAAAATGCTTAGTGACTTTATAGATCAAAGTAAGTATATAATATTTAACTATATAAAGAAAGACACAATCGCCTCCAGTCAATTTCTTGTGTTGAAATTGTAAACGAATTTGCCACAATAAATCCAGACAAACAGCTTTGACTTTTACTATTAATAAGTATTTATTTATAAGGTTTTACTTTATGAAAGGAAATATTAGGTTTCAATAAAACTTAATAATTCAAATAAGTAAATGTAAATGGTCCTTTAGAAAACGTAAATCGCGTAGGTGGACCGTAATGTGGTCCTATAAAGTTTTAATTTCTGGTCACAAATAAATAATAAACTGATTTAGTGGTTAATTTCTTAATTTCCTTAATTAAGTAGATAAATTGAGAATTATATAAAACTAGATGATACCCGCGACTTCGTCCGCGTCCGCGAAGGAAAAAACATCAAAAAGATCGCAAGCAAAAATATACTTTGTTTAATATTATTGTTGTTGTTTCTTGAAACTTTAATAACTTTTTATTAAATTAAGATAATGCAATATTTTTTTTATTTGATAAGGGTCAAGTGTCTAAGATATTAAATTAAAAAAAATAATTGAAATCTATCCAGTAGATTTTCCGTTACGCGCGCACAACTGCAGACCTCTATCATTTTGTTTATATAGACTAGCTGATACCCCGCGACTTTGTCCGCGTTGCTTGATTCTGATTCTTGATATTAACAAAGTTTTCTTATGTCCGAAGGAAAAAACATCAAAAAGATCGCAAGCAAAAATATACTCTGTTTAAACACATCACTGGACACGCAGTGCATATACAAATCGTTGTTTCTTGAAACTTTAATAACTTTTTATTAAATGAAAATATCGCGATCCTTTTTGTTTTTTGATAAGGGCCAAGTGTCTAAGAAATAAAAAATAGAAAATTTCATTGCAATCTATCCAGTAGTTTTTCCGTGATGCGCGCAGAACTGCAGACCTCTATCATTTTATTTATATAGATAAAAATATAATATTGTATATCAAAGGCATACAGCATAAAAAAAAATATAATTTTTTTAAGTTTTTTTTAGTATTTGTACCGACTAATCCGAGGTGGCCCGGTGGCAAGAACGCGTGAATCTTAACTGATGATCGTGGGTTCAAACCCGGGCAAGCACCATTTAATTTCATGTGTTTTTACAGTGAAGAAAAACATCGTGGCAAATTTCACTGAAATTTTATGACATATGTATACCACATGGGAGCAGCGTGGTGGAATAAGCCCAAAACCTTTTCCTCAAAAAGCGTAGAAGAGGCCCAGCTGTGGGATATTCACAGGCTGTTACTACAAATCTGTTTGTAGTAGCACATACGTATGTGAATAGTATAGACATACATCTGGTAATAGAATTTCTATTGACAATTTTAACAGGCTTACTGTTATAAGAAAAATAACTAAATCACGCTAAAACTTTTTGGTTCACTAAACAGAAGATGTTTACAGTATTTTCTCAACTTCGAATCATGATATTATCCAATTTTTTACGGCTGTTAACACCATATTTTCTAGAAAAGGAGTTATTATTTTCAATTCCGTAGAAAACAAACAAAATAAATAAAAGCCCCACTATTACAGTATCTAAAATGAATTATTGACAATTTCAAAGGACTAATGGCTCCATTAGCTAGCTAGTATAAAACTCCACAATATATCACAAGTTTGGAGATTCTATGAGAGTTGCGTGTTTTCGCTGAATAAAGTAGAGAAAAGGGTCGACAGGGTCTTATAAGAAAACAGAGGGTGTTGCGATAAGAAAAAAGGATTAGTTCGTGGTTAAGATCCTATCTCTTTTGTGTGACGCTTGCGAAAAAGTGTTTTATACGATATCCTTATAAAAATGGAGTAAGGCTTGATTGAATTTAGTATTCGAAAATGTTTACAGATTGTATTACAGTAAAGTAACAGCCTATGAATGTCCCACTGCTGAGCTAAGGCCTCTCCTCCTTTTTTGAAGAGAAGGTTTGGAGCTTATTCCACCACGCTGCTCTAATGCGGGTTGGTGGAATACACATTTGGTAGAATTTGAGTGAAATTTGACACATGCAGGTTTCCTCACGATGTTTTCCATCACCATCAAGCAAGAGCTGAATTATAAACACAAATTAAGCACTTGAAAATTCAGTGGTTCAGCCTGCCCGGGTTTGAACCCACGATCATCGGTTAAGATTCACGCGTTCTAGCCACTGGGCCATCTCGGCTTTTTTATAAATGTAAATAGAATATATTAATGCTATCAGTAAATATTTATTTTTAGAATACCAGCTCATATATGTTTACAGATTTTATGTTTTAAATTTACTTTACATGTTCCATTGCTAAGCAAATACCTTCTGGTCTGATAAGAACAGACTTTAAGGTTAAATTCGAAGCTTTGAGCTATGGTAAATAATAGAATTATTATCATTATAAAAATAAATATAATAAATAATCGAGATAAAAGTTAAAACAGCTTAACCTTTTATGGTGGGCCAATGTTCGTAAAAAAACATATTACCTTATATTATGTACTCCTTTAAATATTAGTAGTATTTGTATATGGAAGTTATACCTATTGATTAATAAATTGTACCGAATTTAAAGTTTAAAATTATATCAAATTTAACCTCAATCAAAATGGTTTTACAAAATTATTATTTATGCAATATGTAATATATATTTAGC
This sequence comes from Nymphalis c-album, assembly GCA_963151315.1. Lineage (NCBI taxonomy): Eukaryota > Metazoa > Arthropoda > Insecta > Lepidoptera > Nymphalidae > Nymphalis > Nymphalis c-album. The sequence goes on from OY720601.1 coordinate 8,006,224, forward strand.
ATCCAGAAGTGAAAATTGATTTTAAAAGGACCTCGAATTGATTTATTCATAAATCAAACACCATTTCATATAAATTAATGTTAATTACTCACTCAATTACTTTATAAATCCCATAACACAATTGAACATATTACAAATCATAAGTCGCGCCAATAATTAATTAATTACGTTACATTTCTATGCACCAACAAGATGGCGGCGATTACAATTAGCGCGCTAAATGCCGCGCTTCTTTTTTTTTTTTAATAACACTGTTGTATGGACCAAGGAGTTTCCTAACTATATATATAATAATAATAAATTATTTGTATTGTAAACAAATTACATTATTAAAGAAATTAAGTTACTTAAACTTATCCGTTGGGTTTAATCGTGAATAAATTTAAAGTATATTTTGATATGTTAAGAAAACTTTTTTTGTAATTATTGTGCTGTCGCTGTTGGTGTGTCAGTTTTCATAAGAAGTTTAATTACACTGTTTACTATGTAAATGATTTCAAAGAGAGGGTCACTTATATTTAACATTCTATTCATAATTATAAATTCTTAACAGCTTTCACATTGAAGCTCAAGATGTTTTAAGATTAGTGGTCCTAGAACTATGTACTTCACTTCAGATCCCGCTTAACAGTCTATTTATGGAAATTAACTCTTTGCGTTTGAGTTATTTATAAGTGGAAAAGCTGCACCTTTTATGTTTTGTAAACGGATATAAATAATATGATGCGAAATAAAATACAATTTTATATAAAAGAATTAGCTTTACCTACTCCAAAACTTTTACTCATATTAAGAAATAATTTCAGTTAGCAAAACATGGCCCTAGTATTTTTATTGATTTATAATTAAATATTTTTTTAACTTAATGATATTAATAGCGCCGCAACGAATTCTGAACGCAAATAATAGATTTACAGTTTAACGCGTATATTTTATTAGGCGCTCTTGTTGTGTATTGAATCAAATTAAAATTTTCTAATAATATTTCCATACTTATAGTTTTGTCCTTTATTTAGCGAATGATAAAATTAGTATGGAATTAAAATTTAAATAAAATATTGTATTATTTTAATATTTAAAAGATTTTTATTTGATTATAGCGTACATCATACAACTTTTAATACACCAAATTACTGAAAAGGTAAATAATAAATAAAAAAGCCTCGACATATTTACAACCAAATTTCATTGGATATGTTTTTGCTGGTGGTTGGTCATCCTTCACAGTTGATGTACTCGTGTTTCCGATGGGAGTCTAAAAATATCCCTTACAGCGCATTCTTAGATAGCCAACTACGCAGGACATATTATAGTGCACAAGTGTGTGCGCAAACACAGGTGCACTCTCTTTTCCTTAGCTCTCATAATCCGATGGGACGGCAATCCGACACGAACGGAAAGAGTTCAGGCGCAGGACCAACGGCTTAACGTGCTTTCCGAGGCACAGGAGTGTACATACTTCCAACTTCCAGACTTCGGGCTGCTACTGAGAGTTTTTTGACAGAAAACCCCAATAACTTCGCTTTGTGCAAACTCGTCTGGGTAGGTACCACCCACTCATCAGATCACTGGTCTGCAATGAAATCCTCCTTTAAAAAATTTTGTCATAAATATTACGATTCAAATGTTCTGAATCTATCCCCGTTGGTCGATTTTTTCCATCACGTCTAGATTTTTTTATATGATTTTTTTTTAAATTTCAAAAATTGGGTTTTTTTTTCAATTTTTTTGCGCGTCAATGTTACAAACGGTGTAAATACAAACAGTGTATGTACAAAATAAGTTTTAATGGTATAAGAGAAAGAAAGAAAGTGCCGAAGGTGATTTTTATGGTAGTACATATGCGCATGCGCAGTATTCGCTGTGACTTCGCAGCAGTTGAGTGGTGACTTGTCTCTTAATTGTTTACATTTTGTATCAAATATTTCGGTAAGTTTTGCATAAAGTTCATATTCTCTATATTGGTTTTGAGGATTTTATGTGTAGTTTATATATTTTTTTATGAGCAGAGCCAATAAATATAAAATAGATGTTTGAAGATTATTTTAATAAAATTTTATGTAATATTAGGTTATAAAATGGGTCGAACTTGTAAAAATTCTACCGACTGTTTTTGCTACATTTGCGGGGAATTCGTACTTAAAACCCAGCGAAATGTCATAACAGATCTTGTTAAAACAGCTTATAAGCTATATTTTGGATTTTCTATCGATGAGCGAGATAAGAGTTGGTTGCCAAAAGTATGTTGCAATAGCTGCTCAAGAACGTTGAGAGGTTGGCTTGAAGGAAGCCACAAATCTTTTGATTTGAAGTTGAGCGAAGCAGAAAAAAGAGCTTGGGTGACTTTTGTGGAAGTTTGCCATAGTTTTCTTGGGAATACAAAAAGTGAGAACTACCGACAAATCATTCGGCTTCTTTCTACTTATAAAGCTTTAGGATGCAATAGGTCACTCAAGATTCATTTTTTGGACTCTCATTTAGATTTATTTCCTGAAAATCTTGGAGCCGTATCAGATGAGCATGGTGAAAGATTTCATCAGGATATAATGCAGATTGAAAAACTCTACAGTGGGAAATGGTCAGCAGCAATGCTTGCTGATTTCTGTTCGTCAATTCGCCGAAAAACTCCAATAGAAAGGATGAAAAGGAAAAAAACCACAAAATAACAAATTTTCTGACCATATAATGAGATAGTTGACCGATATTTATTCATTTTGTGACTATAATAAAGGATTTTTCACCGTTTAACTTAGACCGTAATATTTTTTCATTTCGTTATGATAATTGATATTTTTAACCGACTTCAAAAAAAGGAGGAGGTTATCAATTCGTCTGTATGTTTTTTTTTTTTTTTTTTTTTTTTTTTTTTTTATGTTTGTTACCTCATAACTTTCGACTGGGTGAATCGATTTTGATGATTTTTTTTTTATTTGAAAGGGATTGCTTCCCATGGGGTCCCATTTTTTTTTGGTCCAGGTTTGACAATGGAATCCATGAGAAAACCATATAAGTCGTAAATTTGCATGAGGTATGTGCGCGACAAATGGACGAATAACTCGATATCTATTCAACGGATTTCGATGATTTTTTTTTTATTGGAAAGAGTATACTTCAAGGGTTGTTTGATGATAGTTTGGTTAGATTCTGATTATAGGATCCATGACAAAGTAACGGAAATCTTCAATTCTTAGTAGCAAATTAACGATACACGGCCGAATCTTTTATAGGCTATCTAGATTTATCATTCACCTACCATAACTTCGTTATGATCAAGTAATTGTAATACTATTGTATAAAACACTTCTTTATATACCGTCAATAGTTTTCGCAGCGCACGCGAAATAATAACTTTTATAGGCAACAGTTAAATACGTTGGGTTACATTGCTCCATTTTAAGAAGGGATCTATAAGTTTTTGACAATATAATATAGCCTATGTTACTCGGTAAAGACGTAGCTTTCTAAGGGTGAAAGAATTTTTAAAATCGGTCGAGTAGTTTTTGATTTAATTCGTAATAAAAAATGAAACAAAAATCAAATCTTTCCTCTTTATAATATGAGTTATGCATGTAAGCATTAGTATATATGTATATGTTTGTAATTGAAACATATTTGAACATCTCCTAAAAGTTGAGACCAATTTTGAAAATTATACATATATATAATAATATATATATATAGAATCGTATAAGTACTCTTATATACATGTTATATTTATGAATATTTATATATTGATTACTAGTGTTTTTCCCGCGGTTTCACCCGCGTAGTTCCCGTTCCTGTGGGAATATGGGGACGAAATGTAGCCTATATTACTCCCTGATAATGTTGCTTTCCATTGGTGAAAAATTTTTTTAAATCGGCTTAGTGGTTTAGGCGTGAAAGCGTCACAGGCAAAGTTACTTTCGCATTCATAATATTAGTTAGGATAATATAGATACTTCCCCCTTTTTTTTTATATACAGACATTCCGTCATATTTTATGGTGGAAAATGGTATAACACAACATCTATAAACATACAGATTATTTAATTATTACTAGAAATAACTATTTGATTATGTTATGGCTGCCCAACACCCCACCAACTAAATCTATTTAATCAAAACATGTTAATTTATATTCATACATTTAACCATATTAACTAATATTTATTAATTAAGTACCAAAATGCATTTTTCTTTACGTTTCACTGTTTTAGATTAATATATTTAAGTAATAATATAAATGGCGCTGTCTCATATGAGCTGCACGTTTAGTAGGTCTACCCATATTCTACAAATTAGTGAGTGTACTTCAGATTCACTAAAAATCGAAAAATAAATAAAAATTTTAACAAAACAAAAACCGACTTCTTTGGAAAAACAAATTAATATGCACTAAAAAGTAAAAAAATAATTGCTTATTCTTCTATAATTTGATAATTAACTTACTTTTTTCTACTCATCAATTTGTAGGTACGAATGTTTTGTGGGGTTGATAATTTATTTACAATTATTGTTATTTTTGGAGTCGATGTCAGCTAAGGAAACACTATTATATACCTATTATAATTGACTTTTATTCGCCTCGTAAAGTTGCGCGTGCGACACAAGCACATCTCACCTATAACTAACTATGTATGTAGTTATAAACCCACCTTGGCTGACATCGACTCCAAAAGTAACAATAATTGTAAATAAATTATCAACCCCACAACACATTCGTACCTACAAATTGATGAGTAGAAATAAGTAAGTTAATTATCAAATTATAGAAGAATAAGCAATTATTTTTTTACTTTTTAGTGCATATTAATTTGTTTTTCCAAAGAAGTCGGTTTTTGTTTTGTTAAAATTTTTAATAATAATTTTTGGTAATTAAATAAATATTATATTGGAAATCTACGTCTGGTACTTAAGTGTATGTCAGATTCCGTGTTTAGAGCACAAAATATGATGAATTCATGCATGAAAACAAGAAGGAGAAAAAAAAAAATATTTTGCAGACCATATTCTACCGCAATACTTGGTATTGCTGTATTGCGGTTTGAAGGATGATTGAGCCAGTGTATTTACAAGCACAATGGACATAACAACTTAGTTTCCAAGGTTGGTGGCGCATTGGCGATGTACGCGATGGTTAAAAATTTCTAACAATGCCAATCACTTACCATCAGGTCCCATAAATGCTCTTCCGCATGCTCGTCCGCATACCCGTTTTATAAAAAAAACAACCTTTATATTCATGAATATTATAGCTTTATATAATTAAATTGTAAATTTGGCACGCGTAGTCTAGTGTGTATCGTCTCGCGGTGAAAACATCGTATTTGCATGCTACGTAAATTTATATGAGAAAACAAATTAAAGTGTATCTTGAAGAAAATTGTATAAAGTTTAAGCTCGAATAAAACGTGCGCATTACACATGTTGCTAAGTTGTTCAAATGAAATTAGAATTAGATTAGAATTTAAAAAAAAACTGTCCTTGACACTTTTCGGTATTAATATTCGGTATAATTTCTGTATCAATAGATATAAATAATTAAATAAGGTCTGTGGCTGTTTTTAGCTTCACTTGAAGAACTTTAAAAAAATATTCAGGAGGTAGACTTGTTAACGTAGGAGTAAAACAAATGACGATGCATTATAGAAATGGCCCGAATATGGTAAGACTGACTGAATACCATCTAGACCGACTAAGGAATCAACAATTCCACGAAGACAACTAGTTTCATGAAAGTCAACTGGCACACATTTGTAGTCAATCAGGCAGACAGAAAGGAATGGAAAAAGAACACGTCATGTTGGGTTGAGCCGACTCTACGTAGTGGGATAAGGACTGAAAAAAAGAAGACGCCTCTAATTTCTTTAAGCCTGACACTTAGATTATGATGTTGCCGGGGAATAAACATGCAGGTGCATTAAAATAACATTCAAATAAATTTAAGATAAGATCCCGCCATAGCCAAGAACAGTAAGTCTAAGATACGAAAATATTAAATAAAAAAGTATACAATTACTTAATTTCACATTATCAGCAGTTATTTATTAAAAATACGGCCAAGACTGTTGTTATTAACCGACTTCAAAAAAAGGAGGAGGTTATCAATTCGTCTGTATGTTTTTTTTTTTTTTTTTTTGGTGTTGTTACCTCATATCTGTCGACTGGATGAATCGATTTCGATGTTTTTTTTTTTATTTGAAAGGGTTTGCTTTCCCATTGGTCCCATTTTTTTTTTGGTCCAGTTTTGACAGTGGAATCCATGAGAAAACCATATAAGTCGTAAATTTGCATGAGGTATGTGCGCGACAAATGGACGAATAACTCGATTTCTATTCAACGGATTTCGATGATTTTTTTTTATTGGAAAGAGTATACTTCAAGGGTTGTTTGATGATAGTTTGGTTAGATTCTGATTATAGGATCCATGACAAAGTAACGGAAATCTTTAATTCTTAGTAGCAAATTAACGATACACGACCGAATCTTTTATAGGCTATCTAGATTTATCATTCACCTACCATAACATCGTTATAATCAAGTACTTGTAGTACTATTGTATAAAACACTTCTTTATATACCGTCAATAGTTTTCGCAGCGCACGCGAAATAATAACTTTTATAGGCAACAGTTTGATACGTTGGGTTACATTGCTCCATTTTAAGTAGGGATCTATAAGTTTTTGAAAATATAATATAGCCTATGTTACTTGGTAAAGACGTAGCTTTCTAAGGGTGAAAGAATTTTTAAAATCGGTCGAGTAGTTTTTGATTTAAATCGTAATAAAAAATCAAACAAAAATCAAATCTTTCCTCTTTATAATATGAGTTATGCATGTAAGCATTAGTATATATGTTATGTTTGTAATTGAAACATATTTGAACATCTACTAAAAGTTGAGACCAATTTTGAAAATTATATAATATATCGTATAAGTACTCTTATATACATGTTATATTTATGTATATTTATATATTGATTACTAGTGTTTTTCCCGCGGTTTCACCCGCGTAGTTCCCGGTCCCGTGGGAATATGGGGACAAAATGTAGCCTATGTTACTCCCTGATAATGTAACTTTCCATTGGTGAAAGAATTTTTTAAATCGGCTTAGTGAAACCACTACACGCATAAACATGCGTGAAAGCTTCACAAACAAACTTACTTTCGCAATTATAATATTAGTTAGGACAATATAGATACTTCCCCTTTTTTTAATATACAGACATTCCGTCATAGTTTATGGTGAAGAATGGTATAACGCAACATCTATAAACATACAGTTTATTTAATTATTACTAGAAATAACTATTTGATTATGTTATGGCTGCCCAACTAAATTACCCCACCAACTAAATCTATTTAATCAAAACATGTTAATTTATAATCATACATTTAACCATATTAACTAGTATTTATTAATTCAGTACCAAAATGTATTTTTCTTTACGTTTCACTGTTTTAGATTAATATATTTAAATAATAATATAAACGGCGCTGTCTCATATGAGCTGCACGTTTAGTAGGTCTACCCATATTCTACAAATTAGTGAGTGTACTTCAGATTCACTAAAAATCGAAAAATAAATAAAAATTTTAACAAAACAAAAACCGACTTCATAGGAAAAACAAATTAATATGCACTAAAAAGTAAAAAAATAATTGCGTATTCTTCTATAATTTGATAATTAACTTACTATTTTCTACTCAACAATATGTAGGACGAATGTGTAGTGTGGTTGATAATTTATTTACAATTATTGTTATTTTTGGAGTCGATGTCAGCTAAGGAAACACTATAATATACCTCGCAATAATAATACGGGAATCTTTTAAAAACAAACAAAAACATACACATTACAAATTGACTTTTATTCGCCTCGTTAAGTTGCGCGTGCGACACAAGCACATCTCACCTATAACTAACTATGTATGTAGTTATAAACCCATCTTGGCTGACATCGACTCCAAAAGTAACAATAATTGTAAATAAATTATCAACCACACTACACATTCGTACCTACATATTGTTGAGTAGAAAATAGTAAGTTAATTATCAAATTATAGAAGAATACGCAATTATTTTTTTACTTTTTAGTGCATATTAATTTGTTTTTCCTATGAAGTCGGTTTTTGTTTTGTTAAAATTTTTATTTTACAAGGCAAAACTCGATTCACACCAGGCAATATCGTATTTCCATTTATAATTTTTATTACCTCAATATGAATCCGTTTGATTGAATCTGTAAGTCTTGTCGTATCAGAAAACTAAGTTATGACAGTTACTGCTTATAAAAAATCGTTTTTCTTAGAGAAGTATGAACTGAGAAAATACGTCTAAGCTGTAAAACATTTTTCTTCGTCTGCTTGCTGTCTGTCATTTTTATAAACGTCACCATTACTAAAATTAAACTGAATATTTTAATTGAGTTCCGTAGTCAAATGTCATTTGCAAAAACATAATATTTTTTTCAAATTAAGAAAAATATTTATAATTAAAATAACTTCGGCAAATTATATTCCAGTTTCATAAACTTGATGACTTGTTTCTGCGTAAGGGAATGGACATTTTTTTTCTGTTTGTAGAGATAAGACATAACGTATTAACTTAATAGGTTAAATATTGTACAAGTTGAATAAAAAGACTAAAAAAAAAATGATGATAGACCACAAAGGTTCAGGTTGTAATTTTTTTAAAATAGAACTATTTATAATCATAAATTATTAGAAGATCAGGCTGTTTCGTCTGTCAGAACTCAGGACGTCACGTTTGTGCATAAGCTATCCCGTGCTGGCGCTGGTCTTAAGTGGGTGGTTTCGCACTCGGCTAGGAGTCCCACGTACTGCCTCTGCTGACAGTGGGAGGGATGCATAAATGCTTTTTCAAACACTGTTATTATAACATGTTTGCACGGATAAGCGCTTATATTGGACCGTAGAGTCACGATAGTCAGGATAGTCGCGGTTTTTACGTATCTAATATAATAGAGTACTTGTATTTTTATATGTAAGCTTTTATCTTCTTTAAAGATTAAATTATATTAAAGATTAAATAAATAATAATCATTATTATTATTTAATCTTTTATCTTCGACACTAATTGATCGGTCACCAAAAAAAAGTCAAAGAAGATAGTCGATATCTGTCGTGGATTATTTCGACATAAAAATTACTCTACTTATTATCAATATTAAATAAACAATTGTGATCAAATAAAAAAAAAGATCAAAAAAATAGTCATCATCGTCATCTTTAGTCATTTTGAACACCTTTCATACCATTACCATTACAGTCAACTATTAAATTAATTAATTAATTAATTAATCAAACGATTGTTTTAAATTATTACTTTATTTAAGTGTGTTTCTTTATATTATCTTTATTACGCTTGAAGTCGCTTTAGAACACCAAATGAATTAATAAAATTCAGATTCAGGATAACACTTAGAAATCATTAAGCCTAAACAATAAGACGTTGAGGATAATTGTATTATTCGCTTTCCCAACACCGGATATTTTCTGTGTAATAATAATGACGTCATGAGGCAAAATCTTAATAAAAAAAGTGATTTGGACGACACTGAGTATTTTATTTGAAAAGGGTTTTAATGGTATTCCTTTAAGGTTTATGATATCTCAGCTCGGGCACGTTAGGTGATATTAATGGTATTTTTATTGGTCAATTTCGGAATTGATTCTTTGAGTGATATCGTTATTGACAACGCAAGGGGTATTTAATTTTAAGGGCAGTTTGATATCAAGTGGCATGATATAATCAACATTATTCTTTCTCTCTCTCGTGGATTATTTTGACATCAAAATTACTAATTATTTATAAATATTAAATAAACAATTATATTGGGATAAAATAAATCCGTAAACGGCAGTGAGGTCATATAATGTAAACATCTCTATGTTACCATGTTTGTTATGTGAATGCAAAACACATTTAAAATTGTATATGTGTAACTTTGACAAAATACATAACATAAAAACAGTTTTTGCAGTATAAATGTTCACTCTAATGTTTATAAATAAGACGAAAACATTGAAATATTACAATATACTACTTATATTTTTATATCAATCGCATTCTAAGAGAAGTATAGGTATAATGTTGCTAATAGCTTGTAATATAAAAAAAATACATTTACTTATTAATATTATTCACTTTTATACATGAGTAATGATTAAAAATATCGAAACGAATATTTTTCTAGTCAATTTAAATAATCCTATTCGAATAAAAATGTAACTTATGAGTTTCATTTAAATAACAGCGCAATTTAGTTAAAGCTTAAAACTAAATAGCGAAGATTAATAGGATGATATTGGTATAAAAATTGTGCATTTTCATTTAAAAATATTTTACTACCAGCCTCTACTATTATAATAGATATGACCCGGTGTGTAATGGCGAAGCGGTAAGATTTAATAATTCCGACTGTAACAGTTTAATTTCACGACCCAAACATATGGTAGACAGCTTTATAGCTGAATATACATATAACTTTATAGTTTTGTCTGTAATTTTGGTTAATATTCTCATAATACAATACCGAGTGTCTCTTTTTCATTTTATAAGAACAGACGCTGATGTATCAGGCTTAATTAAAATATATAAAATAGTGAGAAGCAAGATATTGTATTTGTTGTATTGTATTGTAGCTGAAAGCACCTTTCATTATTGGAGGATAAGTTTAAGAGCTCATTTCACCACGTTGTTCTAATATGGTTTGGTAGATACACGTGGCAAAATTTCATCCGCCACACGAAGGTTTACGATGTTTCTATTCACCGAGGAGAACGAGATTAATTATAAACACAAATTAAGCACAGGGATCATCGGTTAAGATTCTCGTCTTTTTACCACTGTTCCATCACGGTCCATATTTCGTCATCATCCATATGATCCAAAACTATACTCGAAATACTATATTTATTACTTCTTCTATATCCTAACACTTACGACGAACATTTGCAATTGACTTTAGTTTAATTGGCCTATAAGATCTTCACGTGTATCTTTTCATAAATAAAGACGGAATCTACCACAAAATGTTATTCGAAGAAGCTTTGAAAGACATAATAAAAAAAACAGTAAAAGGTTGTCAGAAAAATATTCTTTCATTTATCTGAATAACATTTTATGATTCCGACAAACGGATTTCTCTTTTTATCATAAGCAGCCTTTTAAATCGGCGTAAGTGCTAGCATATTTTTTTATTGATACAAGTAGGGTTTGATAGAGGTAAGGAATGGGCTATGTAATGATACGAAATACATAATATTATATACATTTTTTTATTGGTTGGTGAAGATATCAGTACGCCCGCCTGGGTTGGAACCACTAATAAGATGGTTTACCATGGTTTGGATGGTCAACCAAATTTTATTAGGAAGTTCGCCGACCAAAACTAAAAAAAGAATAATAAAAAGCTATTAGATAACCATTTATAGGAAGCAATTATTTTTGTGATTTACCTAGAAAAACGATCGAACTCTTGATATAATTCCGTTGGCTTAAAATGTGTATTAAGAAATTTCATGCGCCTGACAGCTGAGATCGAAAAATAATTTAAAAATGTTATTTACATAAAATCCATCTCTAGAAGTCAATTAAAGCTCAAATTCAACGGAAGCTCAAAGGAAGTTGGTCTTTCTAATAAATTTGTTCCAAGTTTTTTCTATAATAAATACTTACTTTTTCGGTTCATAAATATTTATGCCAATGCCATTGCAATACATTTGCAATTGCTACTGCTCAATATTTTGTATCTGGAAAGAGCATATCTATATTTATCGACCAATGTTTTCTTATTTTTAACGTTATTTTCGTAATAAAGTTTACATTTATTTTTCATTACTGCTGTGAACGCTTCTTGTTGATGTTCATAGCAGTAAAAACAAAATAAAAACCTTCAAGAAGAGAGCGTACTCTTTCCTCAAAGGCCGGCAACGCACCTGCAAGACCTCTGATGTTGCAGGTATCCATGGGCGGTGGTAGTCACTTTCCATCAAGTAAGCCTCCTGCTCGTTTGCCCCCTCTTACATAAAAAGTGAATGTGTTAACATAATATAATACTTTCTAAATATAATATGTATATTGAATGTGCAATGTATGTGATACTACCTTAACAGAACATAAAACAACTGAATTCATCTAAAAAGGGAGAAACCCCCGTAGGTTTGGAGGCCTTTGTAGCAAGGTACGTAATTTATTAAGGATAAGACAAGTCAACAAAAGTGTCCATTGTAATGATCCATCCCAAGAGTTTATAATGGCATGGTAATACCCGGACTATGGTTAAATATTTTGAGCGGGCTAAATGCGAGGTTGTATGCTAATTGCCATGTACTGTAATTATATAAGCCTGAGACCGAAATATTTCGACCTATAAATAATGTCTGATTCACCCAAAGCTTCCCCAAGATTTGTAATCTTATGAATATTCATAATAATATTTGTAGCATGGAATAATTGTCGTTCGCTTGGGTTTTCCCGTTAAGTTACTTAAATGATTTGATTTACAAATGCTATTGCTGGGTAATACTATTGAGTTAGTTATTCGTTTTATTTTATTTATTATGTAAAATAATTCAAACCTTATAATGAATATAAACATCTAGGTTAACATTATTTCGGCTGTAATTTTTACTATCAATAAATAAATTATTTTAAGAAACATTTAATGTTTATTTGCCTGACTTTATAATAAAATGGTTTTTAATTATTGACCTGTCTATATTTATAGTCATAAACAAAAGACTACGGCTAAATACTATTTGTTCAGCTCTCTTATTTAGTTTTTAAATTTATGATAAGTAAGTTGAACATATTCGGTAACTTAAGAACGCTAAGTTAAATCAATCAATGAAAATTAAATTTTTAACATAGCAAATATTTATCCCAATATATCCAGGGAAGTAAAACATATTTGGTAACAATTTCCGATACTTTGTCAAAAAAAATCGTGGTTCGTATGTCTAAGTATATTTGATTTGAAAATAAATCTTTAAGGAGTTTTTCTGTTCTTATTTCGAATTCTTTATTATTTATTATAAATAAATAATTTTTGATCTTACATTTTGGATTTCTTTATACCACCACTAATATTAAGGAAATTATTCATAATTGAATTTTCTTTCGCAGGAAGCTAAATTAATAGAGAGCTTTTGACCTCTATACAAAAGGGTTAAAAACCTCGAAAAATCCTTTACTAAAGTGGGTTTCTGACTGAGAAGGACAAGGATATTAATATAGATCAAACGCCAAAAGGACGAAATCACTTCCAAACGATTGTAGTTAATAATTCGTGGATTATATGAATAAACCGCGATTTATGTCCCACATAATACCTTGCTTCTCTATGAAATCCACAGATATTTGGGGTGAAATTTATGATTGTTGATGAATAATACAACGAATTGTGCCTGACTTATCCCCTGGGTCATATAATAACTTTGCCTCTTCAGAAATAGAGCGAAAAACTTCAAGAACTTAATATATATATCTATATATATATTTGTTTAATTGAGAAAATTATTTTTTTCTTAAATATGCAGGCGGACCGAAATATGGATCACCAATATATATAGACATTGGCACTGTAAGAAATATTAACCGCAGAAAATTCAGCGGCTCTACTTGCATATTTTTCTGTATTTTGCGTCACATATTTAATTTTTGTAAATATGTACTTGATTGAAGGAGTTTATTCATAATGTGTCAATAAAACTAATAAGATATAATCTAAGACACATGTACGAGTAACATATATTTAAATATTATATTCAAACATAAATTAACGCTATAGTTTACTAAGCACGCTACAGTTTTCTATTTAATTGTTTTATTTTATTTATTTTTTGGAGTAATAGTGCAAAAAATCTAATCTAAAATATTACACCCCGTATTATTGCCTCTTCTGGTGACAGGAGGGTTGGTTCATTTTTCGCCCAGAGAATCGGAATTGCGATTCAAAGGGGAACTGCTGCTAGCATTTTTGCCAACATTCCACGCAGTTACTGTTTTTTGTATAGTAATTATTTTTAATTTTTATTTCTATTTATTTAAGGTTTGAATTTAAAAAAAAAAACGTTTTGTTACATCAATAGTAATTTAAAAAAAAATCCCGGTAGAGCAAATGACTATTCCACCTGGAAAGTGGTAGCAGAGCGCAAACGCGACACGGCTAGTACAGTCGAGAAGAATGATCTGCACTAGCTGTACCCGCTATTATTATTATTGTCCTAATAAAATTTAAAGTTCGCTTTATTACTTTTTAATTTCGAAAGGTATACTTAGATATACTTAGTTAGATATGAACGATCTCGAGGTAATATATTTTGTAGCATTCCCTCTCCCTATTCACCCTGTTGAAAATAATAAAGAATTGATTGTAAAAAAAGGATATTCGTATTTCCTATCTCATTGTCCTAAAAGTTTAATAAGCCAAAGTAAACATACCCTTTTCGGCTTATTCAAACGAATGATTCGTCTTGACGTAATAGCCAATATTGACCCCTAAACACACCACGAAAGGGTTAAAACAAACAATTTATAAATCTATATCAACATCTTGTTTATGTATCTGCTGATCTTGCTTACGAAAGTTTTAAGTTACATAAAATTAATATAACAGCCCTTAAGGCGAAGGCTTCGTGCTTATTTTGCTCCAGTGTGGTTTACCGAATGCTTTGTTATATATGATGGATTTTAATAATTAGATAATACAGTATTGTTATAGTTCCAATTTTGCCGTTTAATTTTAGTATTTTACTCTAAAACCAGAAAAACATGACACGTCACATTTGCGAATGTGTCTTGAACAATTTGATGGCAACATAATTGTTTTTTATATTATTGTCTAGGTATCGTTATAAAGTTATAAAACATAACATAAGAATAAAACACACCGACCCATAATAATGTAATTTTCAATTATATCTTCGTTCAACTGGCTTGAAACAAAGCTTAAACATAAGCATATCATCATGATCATTTGATCACAAATAATCAGAAGCCAAATAATAAATTACCATTTAATTTTAAATAAAATTTAATTTAACGTATGTTTCGCTTTTGTTATAAAATGTATATTGTGTTATGCAATTACCCGCCGCCATCAAACGCCTCACTAATTTAATTAACTCCTGTGAACAGTTTTCTTCATTAAATATCAGCCAAAAATTAATATACGTAACACAGTTTAATTACACGTTAAGCCAATAAAGTACACATACAATGACATGTTAATTAAGAAAATGATTGACTTCCATCTTTGATGTTTAGACAAAACTCCTGAAAATACCTTACAATTTTTGAACAGGGTTTTTGAAGTTATATTTCATTCGATTGGAAGTTTTTACGCTCGATTTAAGAACTGCCCGAAACGATAATCCGAAAGTAATAAATGAAGGTAAAATCACTCGTATCTGGGGAGAAGTCGATGTTCTCTGTGTACGTCATGAATTAAAGATCATAAAAGTTGCCAAGAGAAGTTCGTTCCGAGACCTACTTGAGTTAATCAATTACGTTTGTTGTAAGAAATGGTCGTAATATTAATGTGAACTATTGTTACTTGAGTGCCTCTTTATCTTTGCATATTCTTTAACCTACTTGTAAAACACGACAGACTGAATGTCTGGGTATATAATACAATTATAGGAAATATGTCTAACTAGTTAAAAAGTAGTGTTTGTCTATGGGATCATCATAATGTATTTGGTTACTGTCTATAGACTTTTAATAATTTATGTAGTTACTTTAACTGTTGCTTTACAGCTTTTCAGAATATAATATTACGATTAATTAAAAACATAATATATTTAGTTTGTGTGTCACGTGTGTATCAAACAAATTGGATGAAATGAATTTATAGGGCTTTCGTTAGTACATTATTTTCATTTCTCTACTTTGTTGTACAAGGTTTTTGTCGAAATTTGAAATTTAAATGTAAAACATATCCCGTTATCCGCCGATATAGGAGCTATTTTCTATAAATATATTGAAAGGATAATTTTTATTTGAATTAGATCAAAGCTATATACAATTTTTAAGCAAGATAAGTTACTTTTTATGTAACTTTATGATCTCCCTGAGATCCCCATTAGATAGATAGAACATATAACAAAAAGCACAAAACATTAAAATGACAGGTATGATTCTACCTAAATTAATCCATCTAATTCTAAATAATATGTCAGTTTCCGGAATATTTTTTGTGATGTTAAATTTCATACTCAGTCCAAAGGCTTGATATCCCTCACGTGTTTTTACACACAAAATATAAGATATATAATATAGATATAGAAAGATATATAATATAGATATAGAATATTTTATTTCTTGGGTAACTCGGGGGAATTTGTAGAGATAATTCCTCGCCTAGATTACGACACCGTACAATAAACTGTTGAATTTTGTCTCGGAATTCTTAGTTGACGTTGTAATACGTCTTGTGCTCAAAGGTGTCAAAAATAATGAGAAATGTTTAAGTATAGAGTAAAACTCTAAAATATTTATGTCTTATTCCATTAACTCTTATCCATTATTTCAACTTCCACATAGTGGAACAGAGCTTTGGTCATAACCTCAAATCCTTCTCCTCAATAGAACAGAAAGACTTTACATAGGAATAAATACATTTACAGACTATGTATATCAAAAACTATAGTAGTATATAGAGATTGGTAAATTTTATAATCACTTCGGTATCTTGGCAGACAAACAACCATGAATTAAATAAATACTACCATTTCTTCAAGTCGACCCATTTTTATACGATTCCGATAAATATTGCAACCAAGGAATTTTCATCCACTTTTATCCTGGATTTAAGCCAAAATTGTAAAAGTGTACTACGTTTTACACTACCATTTAAATTGTTACGTAGTTAGATATCGAATGGATGACGCAATACTGTCGATGTGCCACAAACATTTAAGTACCACATTTTACTACTTAGAATGGGATACGATTAAATTCCGCTAATGAAAACTGTTATGAACTATAAACTGTACTAAGCATTTAGCCAAGCACTTTTTATTGTCACACTCATTATATATTGCTAATAAGTTTTAATAATATTTTATTAAAAACAAGACACTCGACTTCGCGTGGGTAGAATAAGGGTCTATACTCTACGTAACGTAAGTCTATATCATAATATATAACATTATGAGGTTGTGGTAAATACGTACGCCAATATAACTCCTAATTGGCATGATTTGTTCTGACATCTCAAATAATTATGTTCATATTTCGGCCAATATACGCAAAACCTTTATGAACACCTAAACCTTGCTCATGGACCAATTCGTTAATTGGTTATGTTATATTATATCGCGTTCAGATAGAGAGACGGACGGACGTTGTGCCTTCCTCAACTTAGTTTTATAATATGTTGTTAATAAAATTAGAAGTACACAAATCAAAGGCCCTTAATAATTAATATTTGGCAACATTACAATATTTCTATTTCCTCTGAAACAAAGATAATAAACGTCTGAACTAAAAAGTATGTATTATACAAATGAAAAATCGTGTAATTTTCGTAAGTAGTTTTAACATAGTTTACTAAACTAAACGCAATAATTATAATATATATTTATACATTTAAAGTGAGAGTTATATTTTAAATTTATAAGAATGTAATTTATATGAAACAATAAGGAAACAGTGTATTCTTACACATAAATTACAAACTCTTATTACTTACATTGTCAGGTGACTAGAGAAATTATTTATTTAGATAAGCATTCCTAATAACATAATAATAAATAAAACCTATACAAATAAATAAAATTAAAATGTTTGTGTGTGAATTGAAAACTTTGAAGGTAATGATTATCGCTCTTAGCAAGTATCCAACCAAAAAAAACCACTATTTTAATTTTTTGGTCTGTCCATTTGTCCGGGAAGTACAAATTACAAATGTAAAAGTTATTATGAGTATTACAAGATACCATTTAAGTTTTACTAATATAAAAAGCATCACTCACAGAGCAATGGCTATGCTCGGATTTTCTCTGCGAGATCGAATTTGAAATGGTGAAATCATAGAATTGTCGATTCGCTCACAGAACTTTACGGCCGCTGGGGCGGACGGAAAACGCAACGTGGGCAGGCCCCCTTCAAGGTGGACTGACGATATAAAAAGAGTCGCGGTAAGTCGGCCAAACTGAAATCCTTGAGGGAGGCCTTTGTCCTGCAGTGGATGTGGATGATGACGACGATGACGATAAAAACATTGTTTAATTTCTGTTAATATTATCAGGTTTTTGTACATTTTTTATTGTATAGGTAGGCGGACGAGCGTATGGACTACCTGATAGTAAGTGGTCACCAACGCCCATAGACAATGGCATTGTAAGAGATGTTAACCATCGCTTACATCGCCAATGCACCACCAACCTTGGGAACTAAGATGTTATGTCCCTTGTGCTTATAATTACACTGGCTCACTCACCTTTCAAACCGGAACACAACAGTTCCAAATAGTGCTGTTTTGCGGTAGAATATGTGATGAGTGGGTGGTACCTACCCAGACGAGCTTGCACAAAGCTCTACCACCAAGTGAAATTTCAGTATTTACCCGTAAATTTATTAGTTAGAACGGCAGGTAGGATATATCTGTACTAATAAGTGAATTTAAATATATAATGATGAAGTATATTAAAAAGTTATTCCAATAATCTTATTCATTCAACAAAAACTTAATTCTGACTTAACTCACATACACCTCGTTCAATTGAATTTCAAGTTAAATCACGGCTTCGAAGTTAAAAACTTTTGAAACGGCTCGTACTATTGAATTGCCTGCTTAGAACTTGAATGATCAAACGAATGACTTGAAAGGTCTCTGTGTACTTCAACATCATTGAATTGAACGTAATTTTTCATTTAATTAACACGGTAAGTTATTTTTAGTCTATAGCATGACGTGAAGTCTTATACTAAAGAACTTTTCATGTTTAAAGAAAAGCCTTAGCGGGTTATTAAACGGTTCATACTCGTAAGTTTATGTAACGCATGAAACCGTCAAAAATATTGTACATGTTTTTTGTTTTTTTTTTTATATTGGAAGGCGGACGAACGTATGGGCCACCTGATGGTAAGTGGTCACCAACGCCCATAGACAATGGCATTGTAAGAGATGTTAACCATCGCTTACATCGCCAATGCGCCACCAACCTTGGGAACTAAGATGTTATGTCCCTTGTGCCTGTAATTACACTGGCTCACTCACCTTTCAAACCGAAACACAACAGTACCAACAACTGCTGTGTTGCGGTAGAATATCTGACGAGTGGGTGGTACCTACCCAGACGAGCCTGCACAAAGCTCTACCACCAAGTAAACGATTTTATTTACATGTAAACGATTATTATTAGCTTTAATTTAATTATCTGTGACAATAAAAAAAGTTTATATGTAACAGGGAATAGATTATTTTTCTTTATTTTTAGACAGTTGCCTGACAAGAGTTATTTGTCAAGTTGAAAGTTGCGTTCTTCATTCGTTGTATATCAAGAGTTTTAATTAAATTCTATGTTCGTACCTTTAAGTACCTCTGTATTCGTAATTGTTTCTGTACTATTTATTAACAGATATTCCGGGATTTTTTTTCATGTTAGATACGTCAATGCCGATTAGGAAAAGGAACACGAAGTATATTAATATATATTGTTTAGGGGGTGATTATGAACAATGCTGTCTTCTGAATGACAACCCGAATGGAAGAGATTAGAGTAAGTGATACGGTCGCCTTTGTATACTTTACCCTGTCCTTTATTTATTATGTGCAATTGACTACATAAATAAAATAAATCCATGATGGCAAAAAATAGAAAATTTGATGTTTTTTTTAATCTAAGAGGGAACAAACGAGCAGGAGGCTCACCTGATGGAAAGTGACTGCCACCGCCAATGGACATCTGCAACATCCGAGGACTTGCAAGTGCGTAGCCGGCCTTTGTATTTAACAATATCTTAGTTGTGATTATAACTAAGTATTTTGTGAAATAGTGATAAATGGTAAACTTTTGAATTATATTACAATATAATTGTTCTCGTAAATTTAATTAATTTTACGTTACAAAAAAAATCCATGTAAGCTTTTATTTCAAGAGCAAATAGAGGCAATAGATTCAACATATTTTATTAAAACATAAATTTTAAACAATTCCATGAACTATTATTACCATTAACCTATAATTATTCTAATATCAAAACTAAAGTAATCACCGGCCAGTCATCCGAATTATCGCTAAAGTTTAATACGTTCTCCAAATATTAGATATCTCTATTTTAATAATTAAACCTATTTCAGTTCCAAATGGTACTTATAAGATGTAATGGATGTATTCATCAGGCTAACGGGCGTGTTAGCTAAATTGACTTTGAAAATACTAGAGGGAGTTATTCGAGCTATATTTGAAACTTGTTTTGCGGCCGCAGTTGTGGTTGCTGTGGCTGTCAGTGGGTTAACTATAAGCTATGTTATTATAAAGTGAGCATTACTTTATTTATTGTATTTATCGACGGTTTAAACTGTCTCTTATTGATTTATACTTTTAATATTAAATAGATAAGCAGGCAAAGATTAGAAAAAGCGTCGTCGTGTGTTTGAACATTTCGTCACCTTATGTAATTGTTTATAAGTTATAATATGTTCGAAGGTATGGTGATTGCGACGAACCCCTATGTGCAACATACATCTCCGTTGGAAGCATTGTAATTCTTGTCGGTTGGTCGCTGGGCTTCTACGTAGTATACACATATATTAAAGACTTTTTATAAACTATTTTTATTACTTTTAAATAAAGCTTTAAGGACATACATATACAGTTTGTTTTGTCTTTAAAATTGCTTAATTACACATTAGTATATTTTAGTCAGTAGTTGTAATTTGTTTTTCTATTGAACAGTTCATTAGATTAAATTGAAACACACCTTAATAACTAAGCGATCTATTATGGAAAGCATATAGGGTCCTTAGCAAGAAGAAAATTCAATATCAGAAATAAAATTATGATATACTTTTATTGAAAACGCACACTTACGCAAAACTATTCTTTTGCTGTGTCAGCTAAATGGGATTTATCGACCAAATACCAGTGATTTCAATAAGAAAAAAACTGTTTATATGTCCATGAAGCGAAGAGTTTTAATGAATATGAATCCCACAAAAGCCAGTCTGCCCCCTTAAGGATGCCGGGTAATTTTTGAAGGTTTACACGGCGTGAAAAAAAAGGAAAGAATGTAACGAAACATTCGCACGACACACACACTCAAATAATTGTAACAGTAAGGTCTGGATCATTTTTGTGTTGTCCGATATGTTTCTGCGAAAATAGTCTAGAGCGGACTGTATGTAGTCGAGCTCTCAGTATATTTATCTAAAAAATACTTACTCAAAATGCCTTATTCATGATTAAATTAACTTACCCATCTCCGAAATTATACTAAGCCGTCGAACCTTAATAGCTTAATATATTATTCTTATTTAAATTGGTTGTATAAATAAATAATAAATGTTTATGATTTATTCTGTAACATAAAATAAGTAATCTCTTTAAACGACTGAATTATGTAAACAAGCTATATCATTTATGGGAAATGAAAAACAAATTCGTGATTTTCCCTCAGGCCTTCACTTTAGTCTAGGGAATCGTTTTCCAATTAATATTTAACAGTAAAATTTATTTATATATACTTAAAGAGCAATTATTACTTCGTTTATTATATATTTTTATATATTATGCGAGGATGGGTTTTCTATTGATTTGTATTCTAACTATAAGTAAGTAATAAGTAATAGTTAATAAAATAACATCTTGTAATGTCCTTAATATAAAAATGGATAGTAATAACGTTGTTTTAAAAAATAAAAGATAAAGATTGTATTATAAGATAAACTGAACTATAATTATATTAAGCTAGTTATATTGAGTGACATTAAGTGAGAAACTGTTCAGTTTCAGTGAGTTACATTAAATATTTGTAAAAAGAATCCCTTAGAGAATGAAAATATCTCCAGGAAAAGTTTTACTCTATTAAATGCTATGGAAAGAGAAGAAATCGTGCGTCATTCCTAGAATTAGTACATATAATACTATAATATGATAATATAATGTAGTATTTTTTAGTAATAACAATGATTAAGTAAATTATCTTATATATATCCTGAACTGAAAAATGAAATTAGGAAATGTTTAGAAAACACTGTCCTTTCATTCTAATCAGCTTATCGGATATCACTTTCTTCTATTTTTATATAAAATAGTTTTTAGGGACTTACGGTCTATCGGTATCAACAGTATTTTTAAAAATATTTGCAGTGCTGAAAATTATCATCTAATCAGTTGTAGTTGTAGAATTATATAATGAAAATTCTACTTATAGAATTATATAATGAAAAACAGTGATTTAACTTTTCGATTAAAATGTTAATTTGCCTTAAAATTTAAATAAGTTTTTTTGTTTTTGTTTTTTTTTTTTAATTTATGTTTTTGAAGTTATACTTCTTGGAGAAAACTGATGAGAGTGAATTTTTACGATGCGTGCGCACACCGACACCTGAATTCTACAACGTGAAGTTAGTTTAAGGTGGCATGAAAATCGATAACTATGTTCAAGTTGTATATTCTAGTATTTTTATATTTAGAGCACGTGTTTCGTAACAGTACAATTAAACAGTGTGAATAAATAAATATTATTTTGGTGTTTTTATTAAATCAATTTCATATATGACGGTGATAGCATTTACTAATAATTTATTAGTATATCTATCTATCTATCTATCTATATATATATAT
Source organism: Nymphalis c-album (assembly GCA_963151315.1). Lineage (NCBI taxonomy): Eukaryota > Metazoa > Arthropoda > Insecta > Lepidoptera > Nymphalidae > Nymphalis > Nymphalis c-album. The sequence continues at coordinate 8,029,029 of OY720601.1, forward strand.
ATATATATATATATATATATATATATATATATATATATATATATTGAAGTATAACTTCTAACGCGTGTACATAAGTACAGACACTCTTTTTTATTTTGATTCCTATAAAAAAAAATTACCTCTTTTTTACTTGTGTTTGGGTTATATATAGTATGTTTTTGGTGTATTTTAGGTATAACTGTTGAAAATCCAAATAAACAAACAAATATAATCAAAAGCAAAAAAAACTCTGGTCAACCAAGGTTAATTTTTTTTTCTCACAGATGGAAGAAGTCCCCACAGGACAGTCCAAAAACGATTTCCACATCAAACATCCACAAAGTTGAGAGCGTTGCATCTCATTATACCAAAATGAAACGACTATACATACCATAGTACTCATGCTACAGCATATAATATTGCAACTCAGAAACTAATCAAACTTCTGTAAATAAGCTAGTGCGGTGTGAATAATATTTAGACATTGAGACTATTTGAATCTGATTGAAAGCAAATAAGTGTTTATTTCTTATAATAAATATTTGTTCATATTAAGAAAATAATTAAAAGTAATCTATTTGCTTTACATGCATGCTATAATACATAATTACTGGAAATGATAATGATATAGCCGATTATTTCATACAGCTGTCAATGTATATCAACCTCAGAGAAACTAAAGAATAAGAGGGCCTTGAAAAGTTGACATTCTACAATCGTAAACGCTAATAGAAAATTAAACAAATGTATGAGAATGACATCTCTTAACGATAAGTCAAGTGCTCATTCGAATACAATTTTTAGTTTTCTATTAGCGTTTACAATTGTAGAATATCAACTTAGCTAGGCCCTAAGATACGCAGAGCGTGTAGAATAAATGAGTGAAGCCAAATTAAGCTGTTAGTTAGCGTGTTAGTGTGCGGTGGTATATCTACAAGGCTTATATTATGTGTGTATAGTTTACCAGTGTGAGAAAATAATTCTGGCAAAACGAATGAACAATATTAAAAAAAGATTGAAATAAAATATCTCACATACATTTAATAAATTCGTTTAAATTCAAAATGCTATTACTTCTTAACATTACTCCAGGACCTTTGATTCTGTGTTAGTTATCAGTTCTAATTCCATTTTGCCGCTGCGCTTGGACTATGGCTTTTAATTTTGTAATTGAATGCCAGTTTATCCAAAAGTATTGTCAATAATCTTGAGATTATTGTATCAGACAAATAATTTCTTCTTTATAGTAGTTTCTTTTTTGGAAACCTGAATAAAGCTAAGGTAGTTATCAATAAAGATGGTTTAAAAAGTGTTGACTTCAACCTTATTTTTCTGCTCACCTTCTACACGCGATATAATAATAATAATATCCTTGGACATTATTCACAAAACGTCATCTGACCTCAACTAAGCAGAGCTCGTACTATGGAAACCAGACAACTGATATATTAATACTTACATATACTACTTTTCTACCCAGACTCAGGACAAACAGACTGCGGCGCGAAAGGTAAGTATCTTGCCAACTACGCCAACCGGCTCGATATAGGAATCAAAATTAATAAAAAAGTTGCCGAATATCAAATCTTGAAAACAAAATGGGGATTTTTAAGCATAGTGAATTATAATTCAATGAAATAACAATGATAATGAAACGATTAATCATTTAAACATATTAGAAAAACCTTTATGAGCACTGTATTTCATTATTAGCAACAAAATTAAAATGATAATTTAATACATTACAACTTGACAAGTCTTGAAAGACTTTAATTTCAAAAGTTATGGAACACTTGGTCCATTTCCACGGTTTGAATGTGAAACAAAATTAAGCCTTTCAAATAATAATTATTTGAAGAATTCAATTAAACTCGGCTGAGTTGACGCGTAAACGAAATTTTCTCCGAGGAATGTATAATGAATTTAATTTTTAACTTAAAAGATGATTTGTTAAGATATTCTTAATAAGGATTCCTTTTATTTGATTTTTTCTATTAATATTTCTTTCTTAACAGACTTTCTTCTGTTCCTTTTGAGATTCATTTAAGGATTTTATTATGTATTATGTATTCATCTTTTACGGGTCTACATTATTATTAATATAAATAAAATGATAGAGGTCTGCAGTTGTGTGCGCATCACGGAAAAACTACTGGATAGATTTCGATGAAATTTTCTAAATTTTATTTCTTAGACACTTGGCCATTATAAAAAAAAAGTTATTGCGATATCTTCATTTAATAAAAAGTTATTAAGGTTTCAAGAAACACCGATTTGTATATGCACTGCGTGTTCAGTGATGTATGTTTAAACAAAGTATATTTTTCTTGCGATCGTTTTAATGTTTTTACCTTCGTACATAAGAAAACTATGTTAACATATCAAGCAACGCGAACGAAGTCGCCGGTCAGTTAGTTATTAATATAATAAAATTATTATTAATCGTCATTTAATCGTCATCAATGACTGGACATAGGCTTTTTCTCAGGTGGCAAGAATGCTAGCATTTTCCCTTTAAACCGGAATTCCATTTCTCTGGTTGAAAATCGAGCCCTACTGTCACCAGTAGATGCAATAAGACGGGGATAACTATAAATCATTTTTTAATATAGAGATTAATTATTAAGATATTTTTTTTATTTTGTCGAACACCGAACCGAACATCGAACAAATTAGTACTGTTGCCTGTAACGTCCGGTGACTATATTCAAGAAACAATTCGTTTTGCTTACGGATTGTAGAATTTTTTACGAAGCGTTGATTCAAAAGCATCACTATAAACCGTTTAATAACTTACTATACTAAAAAAAAAGCAAAATACTTAAAAGCAAAATAAAAACTCTCTCTCTCTGACATAAAACTTTAATTAAATTGTTTTTATTGCGAACGACGTTTTTACATGTAGGTCGATGATTTTTTCAATTCAATATAACATCCAATAATTCCCTGACACCTACATTAATTCGGTGCAGACATCTTGAACTCTACGCACCAATAACTTCTATGAATACGACCTATTTTCATTTACGTTTGAACAAGAAATTTTTTCGTCTATATTCTGAAGCAATAAAACCTTAACGAAAACGAATTATTGTACTACTAATATCGTTGTTTATTTCATAAGACGTTTAGTTATACAATATTTATACAAATATTAATCATTATTTACTGACTGTTTAATTATATATGTACCAATTTCATTTTGTAATAGCAGTCAAAGTCCTTAGATATTCAGAGGTATTTTTTTTTAATTATACCATTTTTATGTAAAACAATGACTTTATAATATGATGTTTTTAAATATTATGTAACTATATAAACTAACTTGAAGACAAAACTTCAGGTCGGGAGCATTGAAAGCACTTTGTCAAAACTATTACAGATACACCAATAATTTATTAAGACAATTTTGTAGTACTCAGATTCTATAGAAACTTATCTATAGAATTGGATAAATCGCCGCTGTATTCAGATCGGTTGAGCTATAAATTTACTTCATATAAAACGAATGTCGTCTAAAACATTGATTGATCTTCTTAAGTATAATAAATTTCAGTACTTAGAAAATGATTTCTATCCCACGAGACAGCAGAATTTATGGTAGCGCTATTATTTTCAAATGAAATCAATGGTCAGTGATAATTTCTGGCCAGACAATTTAAACTCATTAGTTTCTTTTCTATTAAGACCATTTTCATTAGTATGATGGATATAAGAACTTGGTATAACACTCCCTTGGAAAACATGTAAAGCTGTTGGTCCTTCGTCTGCCGGATTTGCCTTTAACTTTCAGACTATAAAGAGGATTAGACGTATAACTTATACGTCTAATCCTGGTCATAGACATTGACTGACAGAGCTCACTCTGCTGCAATATGTAGGTTAATCCTATGCTGTTAATTTTATATTTGTTCTTATTAATAATAACGTTAATCCTTCGATCAACAATACTACTAGATAACGCGTCAAATGTGGCACCGACCATAAAATAAAGAAAACGATGTAAAGGTTTAATAATTTCAACCTAAGCTTTGCCTTGTTCCCGTGCAATAAAGTTCGGTTTAGATTGTATTGACATTCACTTACGATTTTACGCCATGAATGTCATAAAGACATAGGAAATATACAATAACGGTTGTAACATATTATATAAATAAAAAATATACTTTGCAGTTTGATTTGTACGAACCACATTATTCTTTTAACATAAGCATATACAATTTTACCAGGCTGTTTTTATATTGAACGTGGCTAAAAGAAAGAAAGTAATAACTATTCGAATAAGCGCCGTTTTCATCCATTGTCAACATCCGTATGACATTTATTGCGCGTATATTGTAATAAAAATATAAATAAAATCTCTGTTTAGTAGGAACACATTGTATTTATATTATTATTTTCTTCCTCTCGAATAAATTTGCTCATATATATATATAATTTTTGTCAGTAATATAAACGCTGTATTGAAAAAGAATCAAGAAAATCTATGCAAGTATTTTTAATGAGAAAGTTACTACAAAATTCTTCACAGAATCGTATGAAGAAGTCACTTTCACGAAAAGAAGCTGAAGCTTTATTTTCATTTTGCACCATAATTATGTCATATGTGTACATAGCTACTGTATATTCGTCCACCATACCATATAATAGTCGAAAGCCTACAATACACACCTATGTGCTACTCATATCATAATTATGTTAAATATAACTATTAAATATATTGATTGTTTGTAAATCTTTTAATATATTGAATTACTTATTTAATTAAATTATGTATATTAAATATAATCTTGTTTTGTTTACTATAAAAATATGTTTTGATATCCTGATTTATTATTTAAAAAAAAATAACACTATGGAACAGGAATAAGCATTAAATGAATTAACATTCGAAATTTATTTAACAAACCATTATTGTAATGCTAGTGATATTTTCTACATAAGATACACTTGAATACTAACAGTCCGATTAAAATGATTAAATAAACTACCTACTTACCAAGGTAATCTATTTTCACTGCACACTTAAGATGTGTAAATCTATGTTCTGCTTTAAGATATATTCCGAAGCACCTATATCCTGTCATAGAATTGCACTTTTACATAATTAGACAGTAATATACTAAAGATGCGCTGATCATGGCTCAGACGTCGCATATTGCACCGGTTTGGTGGAACAGGTCTGAATTGTCAGCTGCTACGTGACTTTGTTACAAAATACTGAAATGAAACATTTCTATGAATTTAATATGAAATATTCAAACTTGAGCGTCGTAGATACGAAAGTTACGACCCTAAAACTTTATACATAAAAACAGGTGTAAATATATTTTTTTAACTGTACCTATCTACTTTGTAGGTAAATAAATAATTTAATTTGAAAAAGTTTTCACGTATCTAACGTGCAGCAATAAAAGCTTTTATATATTATTTAATATATTTGTTTTAAAAAATATTGAAATAAATAATAAATATATTAAAATCTAAATGTTTTATCATGATATGCAAGTCTGTCGGTTTTACATGGTAATAAAAATTATGTAGAGATAAAAAAATCTTCGATTTAATAAATGTTATACCATGCAATGTTGCCATTAACTATTCTATATAAATACTGTTTAAATCATGACTGTACTGAATGGTGACATGTCTTCTTCTGCCTAGCCTTAGGCCTAGGCAGGCCTAGTTAAGTTAAGGTCCGCTTTCCTACATCTATGCCTTCACTTTGCCTAATCTAAAGCGGCCTTCTTTAACAGAACGTGCTCTCTCATGTCGACCCTAACAACATCTAGCCAGCATTTCTTGCGCCTGCCACAAAATCTAGAGCGTTCGACAACAAAGTCAAGTCATGCCATTGGAATAGTGATTTAGCTTAAATGACAATATTTGTCAATGATCTAATGATTAGTAGCTCTAGTACTCAGATACATAGTTTGTGGTGGCTTATTACACCCGATTTTCTTTATCTTGTTATTATGACAGTTTTATATTAATTAATACATGAAAGCGTTACAAACAAAATTACTTTCGGAATTAAAATATTCGTAAGGAAAAGTCAGAAATCCGTTTTATTAATAAAACTAAAATAATTCAACATTAATATATTGAAAACAGAGCCATCTAGAGTAATGCAACTAAACTAAGTCAACCTAAAATGTCATTATAAACATTCTTGAATTACCACATAAATCCACGAAAACATGCAGCAATAAAATTCCGTAACTACGCATGTAAATCAAGTGTTTTTAATGGGTCAAAGTTCTATAGTGTTTCTGGTATTGTCGTTTATTAATGGAAGTTTCGTCAATGATGTTAGTTCAAGTTATCTTCAATATATAAGTTATCCCGAGATGTCTCAACTTAACACATATTCACTTGTGTTAAACTATTTCCTACATATCAATGTAACCAGTGTTATATACACGATATAAACACGAGCGGTTAATAAACAAAGTTATGATGAGCGGAGAGCGCGGGAACATTCAACATCCTTATTACGGAGCGAGGGGACTGATAAACAAATAGCGGGTAACACTTCATTTCAAGGTGATGTGACATTTATATCCAGTCGTATTTGTGTCACGGAACCCTATTCGTTGAGGACTTATCCGTAGGTACAAATATGTACTCCGTGTTTTTCCGTGTGTTCCGTACATACAGTAACAGTAACAGCCTGTCAATGTTCCACTGCAGGGCTAAGGCCTCCTCTCCTCTTTCGAGGAGAAGGTTTAGAGCTTATTCCACCACTCTGCTCCAATGCGACTTAGTGGATTACACATGTGGCAGAATTTCAGTGAAATCAGACACATGCAGGTTTCACGATGTTTTCCTTCACCGTCAAGCACGAGATGAATTCTAATCAAAAATTAAGCACATGAAATCAGCGGTGCTCGCCCGGGCTTGAATCCACGAACATCGGTTAGGAGTCACGCGTTCTTAACACTGGGCCATCTCGCTTCCGTATATAATAATGAATGAATTTAGGTCTACTGTCAAACAGTAGTACTTAGTATTGTTGGGTTCCTGTACGAAGGTTAAGTAAACGAGTGCAATTACAGGCACATGGAACATAATCTTAGTTCTCAAGTTTGGTGGCGCATTGGCGTTTTAAATAATGCTTAATATTTTCTACAGAACAATATCTATGAGCCGTGGCAAACCATTTTCTCGTATGCCGAACTTTATTATAAAAGAAATTTTACTCGGTGGGAGAGCATTGTACAAGCTCGTCTGGGTGTAATTATCTATATACGTATGTATTTACAAATGAAAAATAAAGTTCTGCTTATTAGTTTGAGATCAGCTGGCCTTTTGCGAATATTGTCCTAGGTTATTATTATAAAAAAAACAATTATTATATATTATATTAATTATCTCGGATATCGATATCTAACATTTTACGATTGTATTTAGCTGTCAGATTCTAAAGATAATTTTTTATACTGAGTATTATTTTGCAGAAAAATTTGATATTTTTAAGGTTATAATATTTTAAACAGTTGGCTTAACATCGTTAAATGTGCAATATATTCACCTTATATCTTCTATGCCTTATATTAACTTCATAATAAAATAAGTTAAGCTTAGTAATAAAAAATAGTAGCTTAGTATTCACTCAGTTTCAAGTATACTAAATTTTGATTTCATTGTACCGAGATAATTATGACGACAACGACGACGACGAGAATTAGACATGATAGTGAATTCAAACCCAGAACGCGCGATGAACGTATTTAACTATTTGATTGCAATGTTATATGTACTGAATGATATTATTTCATATTGATTGATGTAGTTCTGACTAACTAAAAGCTACTAGCTACCTGCGCATGCGATGTTATAGTGCAAAGTGCGAGCAACACGACCGGAGAAAGTTCAGACGCAATACCAACAGCTTCACGCGTTATTTAATCAAGTTTCTTGGAAACACCGCCTACTTCTAAATTTCGTTTTGCTGCTGAGAATTTCTCAACGCAAAACGCCCATAACTTTTGGATTACCCAAACTGGGTTTGATCCCAGGACATCAGGGTATTCGGCTTTTAAGCCGCTACAAACAAGCCTTTCTTTAATATACCTACTTAGTAATACTAAAATCGAGAAAACATTTTCTAAGAAATGTACATAAAGAATGCCATGTTTCTATTTGCTAAAATAAATTTATTGAAATAAAAAAAAACATTGGTATCATCAGTTATACCGTGTGTAATTTAATTATTAAGTCTTGTGTACTTTTCGTCTCGTATCGCCAATACTCAAATTAGATTTGCTAAGTTTTGTATTTGCAGACAGACCTAAAAGCTATTTGGTAAAGGATGAAATTAAATTTTTGCCGATATTTTTTTTTTTTTTATTGCAAAGGAACGCGGACGAGCATGTGGGCCACCTGATGGTAAGTGGTCACCAATGCCCATAGACATTGGCATTGTAAGAGATGAGATTTAACCATCGCTTACATTGCCAATGCGCCACCAACCTTGGGAACTAAGATGTTATGTCCCTTGTGCCTGTAATTACACTGGCTCACTCACCCTTCAAACCAAAACACAACAGTACCAAGTACTGCTGTTTTGCGGTAGAATATCTGATGAGTGGGTGGTACCTACCCAGACGAGCTTGCACAAAGCTCTACCACCAAGTGAGTATTACAGAGAAAACAAATATATTAATACCTAAAATGGATAATTTCTTTAATTCACTTTATACTTTTTAAATCAATAACCATTTTTATCTGGAAAAGTGAAGTGAATAAAATGAAAATGTATAAGAAATTAATTATTCTCATGTTGAATAAATTAACAAATAAAGCTTTTCACACAATAAAAAACTATATAGATAACAAAAAAACGTGATGCTCGCATTAATAAATGATGTCAATTCGTTGAAAGAGAAACTACTGAAAAGAACCAGCGTTCTTCTCGATACCGAACCGGCGCGGTGGTAGCTTTGCACAAGACCATTTATGAGTGTACTTGAAAAAAAATAATTGATTTTGTCCTAAATCTTCTGCTTTTAATTATGACTACTATATGTACAGTCATTATGTAATGATAATGATGGATAGAAAAAATGACTGATGCAAGCAAGCAACCAAGTCTTATGTTAACGCTCTCGTAATCGATCCGTAATACTCGTAATTGCAAATATTTTTAGGACCATTCGTGCAGTTATTACGATTTAAATATTATAAAGATGTGTAATATATAAATAAAATACGTCTCATACTGACGGATATTATAAATGCTAATGTGAGATTGTTTGTTTGTTACGCTTTCAGGCCTAAACCATTAAGCCGATTTTAAAAAATGTTTCACCAATGGAAAGCTACATTATCAGCGGGTAACATATTTTGTCCCTGTATTCCCACGGAAACCGGAACTCCACGGGTAAAACCACGGGCAAAACGCATAGTACAATATGAAATAAAAATAGTTTTGCGAGAAGACGCAAATGGTTTTTTTTATTACAAATAAATTTTGAAATAAAAACATGTATCCGAATAGAGTTACGTAATAAGGTAGCTCGCCTGTGTAAGTACCACCCATTACCTAGTATTCTACCGCAAAATAGCTGTAGGTGTTCAGGTTTGAAAGGTGAGTGAGCCAGTGTAATTACAGACACAAGGGACTATTTTAGTTCCCAAAGTTGGTGGCGCGTTGGCGATGTAAGCGATGGTTAACATGTCTTATGCCAATGTCTACGAGCGTTGGTGACCACTTACCAACAGGTGGCTCATTTCATCATGATCGTCAGATTCCTTCCTATAATAACCTATACTATAAAAATATATATTTGAACCCGGGATATGAACAGGTCCCGACGATAAACGGGATCTGTTCAAAAATCAAGCGTCAATAGCCCAATGGCTTACGTTTCGCCTTGCGATGTAAATGTCGCAGTTTCGATACTGACCCTTGGGCTATTATCGTTCCCACACTTTAAACATAACGCTCAAATGTATGGGTCAACAGGAATATTAAAAGTTCATTAAGTACCTAATTAACTTAAAAACGATCATCGCTATAGCCTAATATTCACGTTTCTATGTCTCTTGAAGAATATAACTTAATTAGGAGAAAATAGTAAAAGGTCACACTTACCGACGTTTGGATTTCCGAATAAGTTTTAAGTTATTCGACCGCGAAATGAATAGTAGATCAAACTAAAGTTGAGGTTAGATATTATGTTTTTCGCATGGATAACTTTTCTGTGATATACGAACACATATCCGAATTTACGAGATAATATCGTAATATCGTGGGACACTTCTCACACACGGTCATCTGATCCCAAACTAAGCAGAGCTCGTACTATGGAAACCAGACAACTGATATACTACATATACTACTTTTTTATTTTGTAAATACATACTTATATAGATAATTACAACCAGACTGAGGACAAACAGACATGTTCATGCACACAAATGTCTGTCCTGGGTGGGAATCGAACCCACGACCTGCGGCGCGAAAGGCAGGGCATCTACCAATCACGCCAACCGGCTCGTCAAATAAAAATATTTTTGCTTTTTCAATCAACTAAAAACAATTTGAACCAGAGATGGGATTAATTTCACCGTCAATTATAACATGAATATTGTGTGTACTGAGTTATGTTTTAATTTTAGCTTGTTAGCTCTAGTTTTCTTATTTTTAGTAATTAATTTAAAGGTTTTATATATAAGTATATATTTTTAGTGTCGGTCGTCTGTTCATAAATTAGGCAATTCAATGGCCCTTTTTATAGGTAACAGCTGACGGATTCAAATAATATAGTATATAATTTTAAATAAATATGTAAATTTATAATACATAATTTTTATAATACCTGATCGGAAGGCAGGGTCCAAATGAGCCAATGAGCCAATATAATTAAAAATCGTAACAATTTTTCTGAAGTTTTTTACTATAACTGGACACAGTAGTACGTTTTGAGGCAGTAAATATGTTTAGGATTTTATTGTTATAGTCTGGTACACAATAAAATAGTTGTAGGTCGACATGAAGCGAGAGTATCACTAGTTCTAGAACAAACACTAAGCCAGACGCAGGATATTGACCGGCCAACTAACAGCCTTGGCAACATCTTAAGAACTTTTTATGTCCTCATTTTCTCCTATATTTAGGTTATAAGTCTACATTCATGTGTTTGAGGATGTTATAATGATTATTATCTAGATCACGTCACCTATTATTTTTATTCATATGGAGAACACCTCCATACTTTATACTCGTAATAAAAATAGTATTATTGACTATGTAATGTTTGTGGCAGTAAATTATAGAAAAAAGAAAAAATCGTTTTCCACTATAATACGATAATAATTAAACGATATCTATTGATTATCTTTGATCCTTAAATTATTTAAAAAAATATCTGATTAAGTATACTTTAAAAAATATTTTTTTCATTTTCTTTCACGCTACATATAAATAGAATATGTCATTAGCAGTACTATAATTTGTGTGCATCTTTGTTAATGATTTAATAGTTATTTCTTTAAATAATATAACTAGTTAATGTTTCAGCACGTAAATAATTATAAATTACTTAAGGATTTTAAGAGTTCACCTTAATAATTAATCATTTGTGGTTTCATTAAGATACTTATCGGTAAAGCTATTTTAATGCTTTATAGTGATTAACAAAACACATTACAGTGGCAATACGTTTAATTTATTTAATAAGAAGTAGTTAGTATATTTAATGACACGATCGAAACGATTTTTAAAACTTTGTCACTTATTAAAATTTATACTTTTTAAATTATTATTTGACTAGCTGATACCCGCGACTTCGTCTGCGTTGATATATTAACAAAGTTTTTATGTACGAAGGAAAAAACATCGAAAAGATCGCAAGCAAAAATATACTTTGTTTAAACATACATCACTGAACACGCAGTGCATATACAAATCATTGTTTCTTGAAACTTTAATATCTTTTTATTAAATGAAGATATCGCAATAATTTATACTGCGTAATACCATTATAAATGATAAGGGCCAAGTGTCTAAGAAATAAAATTTAGAAAATTTCATTGAACTCTATCCAGTAGATTTTCCGTGATGCGCGCACAACTGCAGACCTCTATCATTTTATTTATATATTTTCTCTAAGTAACTCCTAATAATAATAGTCTTAAAAATGTATAACTAAATAATCTATATTAATATTTATTGAGATACATATTATCAAAAAATATTTAGTAATAAAATTAAACAAAAATATAATAATAATAATGAAGTTTCAAACTTTGCCTTATAAACGTTTTTTGGGTTAATAAACGAGTTCTAAAACAATATAATAAACTCAGACAAATATCAGATTTCATATAATTTATGATAAAAACTCATCCGCATCTGCCAACTTGATAGGAAAACGTCAAAACTAAGAAAACAAGACATTATTTAACTTACAAAGCCGTATATCACAGCATCTCACCTCAATACTGACTAGGATTTATTACTTAGAGTTTTGGGTAAAAAGATAAAACTCGAAACGAATGGCAAAACGCTAGTGTTTTTGTTACTTTCAACATCTTGTACCGGAAATTTTGGGGTAGTGTCGGATCATATTATGACGATGGATTTTTTTTAGTTCTAATTCGAATAAGAAAGTTTATATAGGACTCCTTGCTTGTCTTTGGGATATTACGATGGCTAACTTAGAATGACTTTGTAAGTTGAATGGAAATCAAAAAGTTATGTAAAACAGTCTAGTAAAACAACTCATGTGACTGTGATGCTAGTAATATAAATATATAATAATAATAAGATAATAATATTTTTTTATTTTTTTTTTTCAAATTATTTTATTTCAAATCCAGTAGAAAAACTTTAACTAAATACAAATAACATTTAAAAATAATTATTATACAAGTCGTGACCGCGTGGAATGGTGGCAAGAATGCTAGCAGCATTTAATAATAAATAGTAATATCATTGTGATATTATACTTACATATAACTTTAAGAAAAAATAAAAACATATTATAATTACTTCCACTAATTGAAAAATACGCATATTAGTCACACATTAACATAAGTAATAGAAAAGCATTTTTGACAAAATAGTAACATTAATCCTTGAAGTCCGCTTTGCATACATAAGTGGTCATTCTGCGAGTCATTGTAAAGTCCAGACCACATTAAAATCAGGTAACTTCTCTGTATATCAATGAACCACAATCTCTAAAAAATAAAGCTTAAAATCGTACAAATCAAAATTTTCATTCAAAATTATTGTAGAGGAATTTAAACCCTACTACCTACATATAATGCTTTAAATTAATTATCTCAACATTTATGAATGACGCAGCCGGCATTGAAAGAATGAGTCATCCGTCCCGCTTACTCGGTTCTTACAATGCGTGTGCGCATTGTGCGCTACCGATACGTTATGTCAGCGTTGTCCTGACATTCGCAGTGTGACAAATACCGCCGCTGACGATGCACGTACGTTCGTGCAGAATAAAATTGGCGCGAACCATTTTTATCGTTGTATATAAACATTGAGAAGTGATTTTGAATTATAAATATTGTGATGACCGAGACATTAAAATATACGATTCGAATAATTGTCGTGACGACATTGTATTATACTTTAATCAATGTATTTAAAGAAATCAAACGTTATATGACTGTACAATTGACGGGGACAGAATAATATTGGATTATACAAAAGCTGTAAGTTCGGTAAGTGTTGATTGATTTTATAGCCATCTTTAACGTTTTTGTTAAATATGTGAGTGAGTTTTAAAAACTTAATGCTAACTGCAAGTTATGATTTATAAGCGTCACCGAAAACCTTTCATAAATCTATTTTTCTGTTGAATTTTAAAAATAAATATTGTATGATGTTCTGTTTAGGTTTTTATAATTAATAGAAAAAAAAATCTAAACTATTCTAAAGCAATTTGATAATTATTCAACTTATAAATAAATAGTAATATAAATGGTAAATGTTATAAACTATTCATCCGTTCTATACAATTATAGTTATTAAGTTTTGAAATGATATCAACTGTACAGAAAAGTATTTTTACAATATTTATTTATAAAACATCTTACATGTGCGGCATTGCTTCTGTACGCATCAACTGCATGTTTTGAGACGAAACTACCTGCTTTTTTTTTATTTCGCCCTGCCTTTAATCATTTAAATACTTAAAAATATTTGAAAACAAAATATACTTTAGTGTTATTACTTTTCGAGCACTTTTGAAGCGTAATTTTAAAAGATCAGCTGCTGCTGGCGTTTGAGATGTACATTCTACAAAAAAAATAGTAGCTCGTTTATTATTTATATATAATATTACATATATATTTATGTTCTATTTTCGAATAACTTATTTTATTGATAAATGTAAAATAATCAGCGGGAACTTATTATAGAACCAAAGAAAAGTCAAAACCTTTTTGATACAAAACTTTACTTCTCGTGTATCTAATATTATTACAATTCTCATATCAATAACATCCATTTTGTTTTATATAAACGAAACATTGTAAATATATAGTTACGATACCGTAAGTGTTCGTACTTTACTAATACTTCCTCATAAGAGTTTCTAGCGCCAAGATTACAAATAGCGTCAATAGTTCATTAGCAACATATTACATAGAAAGTGTGTTATGCATTCGGTACCCGATTAATCATAGTTTTAAGCAATTTTGTTTAAAAAATATTTAGATACGTTAGTGACTTGAATGTCAAATATTAAAAACAAATATCTACCGTAAAATACCGTAAAGTTATGCTTCTGCCACAATCACATGTGGTTGTAACATTTGATTGTGGCAGAAGCATAACTTCTCTCTTGAATGGTATTTTTTAAATGAATGAGTTAATTTACTGCTTCTATATTTAATAAAGTATTTTGAGTTAAGTTGACTCACTTCTGATGACAATTAGTTAAGATACTTTTTATTTATCAATTAAGTGCCATTAATATTAATTGGAAAAAATACATTTTAGAATTCGTATAATTAGGACAAGATATTTTTCCTCCGAAGAGATCTTCCACGAACCTCAATAAGTGGACAAGTTTAATCAGATATTGAACATATTATATACATAATTTATTTAACGGAGAAGAAAAAAATAATTAGCATTTATAAAATTGTTTCATAATATGATTCAACTAATAAAATATAGGTACAATATATATATATAAATAGTAAGTTACCTATTAATACTCTTTTCATATTGTCCAGAGTTCGGTTTAAAACCGCAGTTTTGGTTAGATTTAATGAGGTACGGAAGTCCGGCTTACTGCAGATATGTACATAACGACTCATAAATCATAAAACTTTTGTTTCATAGGATACGAGCTACGAACATAATAAGTATAGGAATAACTTTGCCTGAGCTTCAATATGATTTAAAAAAATATATCTTTCACTTCAAATATGTTATGAATAATTCAACTTGTAAGTATCGACCATTGATATTACTCTTTACATCGAAATACACATCAGCTAAAAAACTTTGAAATAAAATAAAAATAACCTTAGAAACTTGCTTCCTTGAAAAGTGATCATGTTACGGTGTTTCCTTTTGGATCACTTTAAAGCTGAAATAAATATTACTTACTTGGTGGTAGGTGCTTTGTGCAAGTTCGTCTGGGTAGGTACCAGCCACTCATCAGATATTCTACCGCAAAACAGCAGTACTTTGTATCGTTGTGTTCCGGTTTGAATGGTGAGTGAGCCAGTGTAATTACAGGAATAAGGGACATAACATCTTAGTTCCCAAGGTTGGTGGCGCATTGGCGATGTAAGCGATGGTTAACATTTCTTGCAATGCCATTGTCTATGGGCGTTGGTGACCACTTATCATCATGTGGCCCATATGTTCGTCCGCATACCTATAAAATAAAATTAAATTAAAAAAAGACTAAGACTTTAATTATATTTTGATAAGTAACTATTAGCGACACTAAAGCATTTTATTAATCACTAGCGTTTTGCCCGCGGTTTCGACCGCGTAGTTCCCATTCACATGGAAATACGGGGACAAAATGTAGCCCACTTCTAACAATGTAGCTTTCCAATATGATTTAGGCGTGAAAGAGTAACAAACAAACAAACTCACATTTGCATTTAAATTATTAGTAAGGATTTGTCAACCCTGCACGTCCCGATCCACCGCAAATAATACCTCGCAATGTTCAAACATTAACTCAAATTTAAAATATATTATTTAGAATTTAGATTAGCGAAAGTAGTTTTTTTGTAAAATTTCGTCTCACGGATTCGCTTAATTTTTAATTGCCGGTCTTATGAGAGTAGATTTATTATTTAATTATAGTATTACTTGTACGTTATACTTGTATATTTTCATCATTGTTTTATATAATTTAATGTAGGATTACCTACAAATCACGGTTGAATGCGCAAGCGATCCCGTGGCGCTCCCCTTAAGACGGGAAGGGTACCGCTGTTTTTTTAGTGGGTATTCCGATGTCCGGAGTGCACTCGGTGCCCTGGACATGCGGCGAGACCCGCATACCCCCCCCCCCCCATGTTACCAGTGGGGGGAAACGCGTCATGCGTTTTTAGCGTAATAAAAAAAAGGATTACCTACGAAATACGAACAGGGCGCATCATAGAGGTGTCAATGACCTCCACGACTAACTAGGTAACCTGTGTCAATAAAACACTAATTGCTTAATTACCTTAAACTTTATATTCAGTGACATGTCACGCAATTATTTTTACTTATTAATTTTTCTGATCAAAATGGATTTTTAGCACATCAAGTTAAAAAAATTACAGGTTTTTGAAATTAGAACATTCGTTAATATAACGTGGAAATAGCAACGTAAATCACTAGCTATATAATAATACCGTACTTGTAAATATCCAGAATATACTACAAAAGTTAATAAGGCAGAAATACTACGATTACAAAAGGAAGGAAGGAACTGAAAGATAGAGCATTGTCCGACCCGAAGATTTTAGCACATACCATTACTCGCTAGCAGTGATCATACGCCTTTATACAAAAAAGGTTGAAAATAAATATAAAAGATAGATAAAAATACAAACGTCATAATAGAAAATATTAAATAAATACACTACTAACGGCCGAATACTGAAACGTCATTCAAATATTATGCGAAACTTAATTATTTGAGACGCCGTTAATTTAAAATTTAGTACGCGAAATTTGAAATTAACGGCGTCTCAAATAATTGAGTTGCACTTAATATTCGAGTTACGTTTCAGTATTCGGCCGTATGATATTCAAATGCATAAGACTCCGAGAAGAGCATAAACAATATTCTTGATCTGCATGAAAGCACAATTATTAACGATTTATAAATATATTTGTATTTATTGGTGCAAAAATTTTATAGCAGAGCATAATATTAATACATGTCTTGTTCATTTAAAAAGGAAATACACGAGAACGAGAGATTTGAAAGTAGGACAGCGCTGTCGATTGTACTTCAACGTTACTTTGAAGAGTTTTCTTATTATTTGACCAATAAATTGAACTTCGAGTAGGTATTTACACTTAAAACTAAGACGATTAAAATGTTTAACGATTCACACGTTGATAATGCACTATTATATTGCCTGGGCAGTTGGCAAATCTCACTTGGCCGTTGCCGAAATCAGTCAGGAGGAAGTAATAAATAATATTGAACAAAATTTCATCCAAAATATTACACTCCGTCTTATTGCCTCTACTGGCGACAGGAGGGCTTGATCATTTTTCGCCCAGAGAATCGGAATTGCGATTCAAAGGGGAAATGCTGCTAGCATTCTTGCCGCCATGCCATGCGGTCACGATTTGTATAGTATTTTTTTTTTATCTCCTATCCTATTTATTTAAGGTTTTAATGTAAATACACATTTTAGGAGGACCTCATAATTATCAGTCTAATCTTTCGAATGTGATTGAGTATTTGGATATTTATATCCAAAGACATTTCTCCTATTATTTGTAATTATGTGTATATATAAAAAATAATGTTTGTTTTTGTCATGTTCTTATGTCATACATATTTAGGCAGTATTCATTCAATTAAGATGGGACTTTGTACAGTTTTTATTGGCACTCGTTTGAAGGTTTCAACATATAGGGCATAGTTCAACGTACAATAGGCAGAGAGCCGATCGTATTTGAAATTTTATACACCACTATTATTTACAATTTTTATATACTGGCTTAAGCCAGTGTAACTACAGGCATAAGGAACATAACATTGTAATTACCAAAGTTGGTGGAGCAATGGCGATGTAACAAATTGTTAACATTGCTTATAGTGCCAATGTCAGTGGTGGTCACTTATCATCGGCCGTTGGCCCGTTTGCCGGTACGTCTACAATTTAAAAAAAAATTTAAACCGGATATTAGATTATAATATGGAAAAGTCTTTGACTAATCTTTTTGGCTTCTACGAAGTATATAAGAAGCAAAGCGGTTAGACTTATACAGGCAAATCCAGAAAACAACTAGGTATATATGTATAATTGTATATTGATATATTATTTAGTAGTACATTTTTATGTTCCTATCTATTCTGCCGTGTCGAATGACCTAAATTCTGCCAACTGCGCAAACACATTACACACAACTAGTGAAGCATGGGTGACATCAATTTCCTTACGCATTTTTCTAATAAACTCTTAATTCCGTACTAATGTTTTTAATTTAACAAAATATATTTACACAAGTTTAATTTGCAAAATTGTTTGTTTTCCTCACCTGTATTTTAAACTTCGTAATGAATAAATTACATTTCGCGGCTCAAGATATACTGGTAAGTTCAACGATTACCTAAAAACAAAATTATTTCGACCTCCAAGGCACACGTCATTTTTTTACGAATATATCTTTCTCGTTGGTTCGTAACTAATCTAATTTATCAATTGGCGACATTTATGGACGGATTTAAAGGGATGAAATATATGTTATTACTTGTTTCACGGAAATCTTTATAGGCGGGATTTTATCAATGTTATTTACTAAGAATATTCTAATTTTAATTAAGCGTCACGCTATGGTTTCCTGTTATTCATACACACATACATACATACATACATACATACATACATACGATATAAATTATTAAATCATTATTATAAATTTATCAAAAAAATAAGATGAACAATTTTAATGAATTAAGTTACTTTTGTATATTTGAATTTGCTTTCACTCATTTTTTCCTCCAGACGGTTTTTTTAATATGAATATAAAAATAATTAAGAAATCCAATTATACAACAAAAAAAGCTGTGCAATAATGAAAATATACGGTTAGGCTTTGAGTAGATAGGTCTGGATGGTCACCAATTATCGAACGAAACAGTAATTGTAACTTGTGTTCTTTAAAGGGTTCATTATTGGACCATACTCACTGGTACAAGAGAAATACATTAATTTCGAATTTGACGATGTTGCTTCTACTAGGTGTAATGAGAGCGTCTATAGGACTGGCATATTGGCTCATCTGCCTTCCTATTTTTAATAAACATATAAAAGTATATATTAATTATTCGTTTATTTTATTATTTTTGTTAATTAAAAATAATTACTATACAAATCGTGACCGCGTGGAATGGTGGCAAGAATGCTAGCAGCATTTCCCCTTTGAATCGCAATTCCTATTTAATAAAAAACAATATTTCAAATGTCTATTAGCTAATTTTAGTAGACGAACAAATAATTATTTATTCAAATGCTAAACTGATGAGTTTTTCTATATTCACTATGTTATCGGGACCATAAAATATACGATGGAAAAAAGAGTCGTACGTAATCTACTCATTTTATTTACGTATACTTACAAATAACTCTTGGTCTATCTATAGTCTTATAACAAGATAGTTACTTTGTTTTTTTATTATTTGTTCATCAATAAACAGTTCATTTATACAATATAATACTGGCACATTTATATAGCTTATAAATAAATGGTGTCTTAATAAAGTTACATTGATATCGACATTCAAGTGATATAGGCACAACAACTAATAATATATTAAATTACGTTTTAGTCTCTTAACTAACATTAGACCAATTATATCAACCAATTCTATATGTTATAAGACGTATACATATACATATACTTATACATTATACATATACTTTACTACTTTTCCGCTTCATACTTGTGAAACACGTGAAAGATACTGTGGTGAAAGCCATAACCGCACGAACGCAATATGCGTCCACGTATTTCATATTCTTCGCCGCTTCACGGAATCGATGTGGAACCGCTTAGAGTTGTGCCTACGGTTTTCTTCAGATGTATAATAGACTATCTAGTATAACTATTTTGTTTTAATCTATATCGGTAAGTGTTTGAAACACGTGATTCATAACAGAAGATTGCGAGTTCAAACTTTGTGTGTGAATAATTCATCTCGTGCTCGAAAGCTAAGGAAAACATCGTGAGGAAACCTGCGTGTGTAATATAAAAATCATAGTCATATTTATCCACCAACCCCACATTGGAGCATTTTGTGGAGTAAGAATCAAACCTTCTTAAAAGACAATAGGCCTCAGTGGGACAATTACAAGCTGTTACTTCTTGTTTACCGCAAACATAAGAAAACAGTTATCATGGAAATCCACCCATCAGATATTCTACCGCAAAACAGCAGTAGTTGGTATTGTTGCGTTCCGGTTTAAAGTTTGAGTGGGCCAGTGTAATTACAAGCATAAGGGACATGACATCTTAGTTCCCAAAGTTGGTGGCGTATTGGCGATGTAAGTGATGGTTAGCATTTCCTATGCCAATGTCTATGAGCGTTGGGGACCACTTACCATGAGGTGGCCCATAAGCTCGTCCGGCTACTTCTACAGTAATAAAAGTTTCAATCAACAGTTTCTATAAAATTCGAGAACTAATAGACAATTAATAACATTTTCAATTACGTCATGTGTCCTTAGTACTATATTATGTGGTAATAATAACGTTTATATTATTATTATTACAATAAAGTGACGTCGATATATTGACAATGGTGATAAGTAATGCCACTTGCTTCACGACAAACGTATCAAAGTATATGTAACGTATTCATTATAATCATAATACTTATCTAACACTTCCTTGTTATTTGATGAAGTTATCCAAATATTCATAAAAAAAAATGTTTAAATTATTATAAGAAATACTAATAAGAATATCACTCGAGACTAACTTAAAGAAAAATATTAAATAATTTACACATAAAAAGAAGTGAAAACCCAATAAAGAAAAAAGTATTTAGTACACGCTAAATTTGTTTGCTAACTAAAAAAAAAGAAAAATATTTTTTATATTTATGATAACGTCGTCCTGAAGGAATACATTTTTGTATAATTATAATTATTCGTTTCGATTTAAATAATAGTTTTAACATAAGCACATACGCAAATGAAGTCGGTTAAAAAGATGCTACGCATTGCCTTTGCCTATATTACATTAAAAGACCCGTAAAAAAAAAACAAATAAATAAACAAACACATTGTTGCATTTATAATAACTAATGAATTATAATATCTTGTAGCGGATTAAAAGTGTATAGATATATATATATACATTTTTCAATTTAAAAAATATTTTTCCTAGAAAAAACCTTGGTAAGATTTATTTCTTCAGATATTGCTCTTTGAAATTATAAGTTTTCTTTTCAAGTACAACTTCTACAATCTTGCTTACAGATATTTTTCCGAGAAACATAACAGTCACAAAGTTCCTTACTAAATTTGAAGAAACAAAGTCGTTGTAAGCGTTTTTATCCTTATCGAATGTTTTATTACTGCAATTATAATGTAACACAGTAAGTAACACGATAAGGAAATATTAGGAACATTAACAGAGCGGTATGTCACGATATTTAATCGCTGATACGAATTAGGTCAAACTATCAATTTTCGTACTTTACAAAATATAATCAAGTCATTTTGCTATACATCCAATGTTCATCCCTGAACATAATATATGCAATTATATTAGGAAATAATTAGACATTCGACACTAATGGTCGGATTCGAAGTGAGAAATATATTACAAACAATAACTTAACTAATATTCTAAATGCGAAAGTGAGTTTGTTTGTTTGTTACGCTTTCACGCATAAAAAACTAAACCGATTTTAAAAATTCTTTCACCAATGGAATTCTACATTATCAGCCATAAATATAGGCTACATTTTGTCCCCGTATTCCTACGGGATCAAGGACTACGCGGGTAAAACCACAGGCAAAATGCTAGTATTGTATATAACAATATAAATATTAAGATCAATGAATATTGACAGTTTATGACATTTGTCAAATCACTATCAAAGTAGGCTATTTGTACTATTTTAAAGGAGAAGGTTTTTATAGTATCCACTTCGTTGTAACTCGTCACTGCATGGGACTGTGGTGCATCAAATTTAATTAACTCGAACATCGACGTATACCGATCGCCATGAGCCGCGACAGGCGAGCAACGTTTGAGTGTTGCTAGTGCAATATATTTTCAATTATACAAAGCTGTTATAAAATGACCGTTAAGACATATGTTTTAATCGACATCTTATATCTAGCCACTACAGACCAACGAGGCAGTCAAACTTACGAGATACAATAAATTTTATTTACAATAATTGCCCATTTAATATTTATTTTTTTATGAAACTGGTATATAATCTAATCATTTCCATAGTTATTTTAAATATAGAGCGCAAAATGACGTCACTGGTATGTTATTTTGAAAGTAAATTAATTCCATTAAGGTGATTTAATAAAATCATAAATAATTAATAATGTAACAATCAATTACACTATTAATACTATAGACATCGCTCACAAGGCTCTGACCTTTAATGAGATAAATGTGTGACTAATTGCAAATAATATGTTCGTCTTTATTTATTACTGTCACAAATGTGGTCGCAAATATGGATACATTAAATAGACAGAGGTTATCTTTGTATTTAGATAAGAAAGTTTATTTAAATTTCCGGAATCATATTGAATTATTTAAAACTGTATTATAAATGTTTTATTTATCAATTTCAATTATATAACTAATATTCTCCCAATTAAAATATGGACACTTTAAATGTGCACTGTGGATTAATTAACGGTTAATAAAGAAAAAAAATTGGATACGTTCTTAAACTAAAAATATAAATATAGAATTTTTATATATCATTATTTTCATTTGTATAACAATTTGTAGCTTTGTCAATAGTTAAATATAATTGTTATTCGATTTATAGATATTTTGAAGTTCCAATAAATACAAACTTCACTTTACGAATTTTGTTATTAAGTTATTTGTATAATAAGCTACATTTTAATGCATAAATAAAACAAAAATAAAATATATAAAACAAAATAAAACTTACGCTAAAACTGTAAAGTGTGCGGGGAGATATCTCGTCTATAATAAATTGTATATATTTTTGTAGTAGGCGGTACATCAAACAATTATCCGACCTGGGCTTCGGATCACTTAAAGATAACTTTGATCTCAAGTCACAAAGTTAGCGAAATAGAGCATGTCTTATCCCTAGCCGATTTTTTACATATAGGCTGGTAAAACTAATACTTTTAAAAGTGAGTTCACTGAATCGGTTGCTGAAACTAAAAACTTAAGGCTGGAAATGAGGCCAACAAATTAAATAGAGGATACGATTTTTTTTTTTTATTGCATAGGAAGTCGGACGGGCATATGGGCCACCTGATGGTAAGTGGTCACCAACTAGACAAATGTATTATATACAACTAATAATATAACTAGATAAATGCAATAGCCAAATAGACAATGGCATTGTAAGAAATGTTAACCATCGCTTACATCGCCAAAGCGCCACCAACCTTAGAAACTAAGATGTTATGTCCCTTGTGCCTGTAATTACACTTTACACAGCAGTACAAAGTACTGCTGTTTTGCGGTGGAATATCTGATGAGTGGGTGGTACCTACCCAGGCTAGCATGCACAAAGCTCTACCACCAAGTGCGAAGATAGCGCAAAAGAAAAAAAGAATTATTAATATAGATCGAGTTATTCATCTTTTACTTTATGTCACTAATTATGTACAAATGCAGATTTTAGTACATTAACTGGAAAAATGTAGTATTTAGAAATAATTTAACATTGGTGTATTATTAAAACCCACAAATGAATAGAATGCAATATGTTTTCAGTGTTTCATAATCCATTTTAAGTCTTACGTCTAATCGTTTAAGGATCATAATGGAATAAAAAATAGTATCTGCAAAAAAAAAGTATAAATGACCGTACATTGATAACAGACATCGGTTTACGTTGTTATGATAATATTAAACTGTTATGCGATCTTTAGAAGGCATTTGTATAAATTCTAAGGAAGCTTTGTTTTCGTTATGCGACATCGTGTGAGGTGAAGTACAAAGAAGTTTTGTATAAAAGATATAAAATGAGTCAAAATTACGTAACTCGAAACTATTTGAAGAGTCACTCAGTTATAATTAGCATTAATTAATTAAACGTAAAATGATATAGTGAATACTTAAATGTCTATGATATGAGTAGTTTTTTTTTAATTGGCTAATTGGTAAACATTTGTTAGCATTTTTGAGTAATCTTTACCCGTACACAGAATTAATCTGCAAAAATAATAGTCCACTGTCAATGTGGTTCCTACCACCAGATCTAAGATGTATCGATTGTGCTGTAATGATACTCCTCTCCCCGTTCAGGGGATATGAATAAATATCTACAAAATAAAACTCAATATTTTTTTTAAGTGTTACATTTCTAAACTTTATATTTAAAAAAAGTTCTGAAGAGGGACTTATAAAACTAATACTATTTTCTTATTTATCACTATTATTTAACAAGAACATCTAGCATCTTTTTTATTTCAATATGTCTAACAAAAACCTCAAAACTTTCGTAAGATGATTGTTACCTAACCAATATACGACTTCAAAGTTACTACCCCGATTATCGTAATAGTATAAGTCACACAAATATTTTTGGTTGAAACAAACAAACTAAAAGTATGTTTCTAAATTATCTTCGATAAGAGGAAAAGTTGGACTATAAACGGCAGTTGTATTGGATGAAACGTTTAGCAACTTTCTTCAAATCTGTCTGTCTTTACGTACTTAAATAAATCAAAAAACATTTTTTAGCTAAATTGAATTACGGTTGCCAGTTATAAGCCGGTGTGTATGGTTTTAAAACTATGTTTTTTTAATAAGATAGATTTCATTCGTTTAGAAACTAAACCTACAAACTAAAGATGAAACGAACAACAACTCCATTGTAAAAACGATGTAGATTAAAAAGAAAGTGTTGCCATACTTAAAAACTTACAAAAATAAGACTGGTCATTCTATCGAGTCACCGGTTAAATGTATAATTGTCGCATGGCCCGCATTGAATGGACTGTGCCCCCCAAATGAACCCAATTAGTCTTAATTGTCAGCTAGCTCGACATGCAACCCCATATACTGGACACATATTTTAATTATGAATATTATGAAATTATTACAATAAGATCAGAATATTATAATTATTTATGTTGGCACGTTTTTATTACATTCAATTACCAATAGGTATCTTATATATCAATATTGAAGTGTAAAAAAACAGTATTATTTTACTTTCAAGGAAACACACAACGTAAATATAGTTAATAATTCCGTAACTCACACAAATTTAAACAGTTGTTGTGTGAAATTTAACTTCAAAGACAAGTCATCGCTCAGTATTTATTTAAGTGATTCAATAATATGTGATCAATTTGATAATGTTACCAGAAGTAAAATCCAATCATTGAAATAAACCGGAATAACTGTAATCCGTTACGTACGAGATTAGTCACAACTTTTTTTATCACTCACCTTTAACGTATGATGACGTGTTTTATTGACATTAAAAATATCGGTCAGACGATATTAAATGTACAAGCAAATCATTTAACATGTTTACTACTAAATACATGAGTCTTCATAGTACGAGTAATATTGATTTCAACTCAAGTTTCATTGATCGATGATGGAAACTGTAGTTCATCTGAAACATATCGAATATTATTATTGAACAGATAATTAATTTAAGTGAAACTTTGATATTTTTTATGTAAAGGAAGGCGTACGAGCATATGGGCCACCTGATGGTAAGTAGTCACCAAAACCCATAGACAATGGGATTGTAAGAAATGTTATCCAACCATCGCCAATGCGCCACCAACCTTGGGAACTAAGCTGTTATGTCCCGTGTGCTTGTAATTACACTAGCTCACTCACCCTTCATACCGGGACACAACAATAACAACTACTTTCTATGTTGCGGTAGAATATCTGATGATGGTACCTACCCAGACGACACAGACGTTTGCACAAAGCTCTACCACCGAGTTAATAATAAAATAATTAATCACTAGTTTTTTTCATATTATGAGGGTCGACCCTACTTTAATGAACTGAACCTTCAATGCTTGCGTTTAAGTCTTCATTTAATTATTTAAAGTCATCATGATCGAATTTCATGGACTAGATACCTGCGTAGGAAATATTACGGCGCATATACGCAATAATATTAATATGTTCTCTTGTTCAGATAATTCAAAATGCAAGTGAACCGAGAAGACTGAATTGGTGAAATAAATCGTAAATTTTGTTGTTTTCTACGCTTTATTTATATGAATTATCAATCTTGGATTGATCTTGAGAGGATGAAGATGAGATGAGAAAGTCAAATTAATAAATTGAAATTTACTATTCCAATATCCTAGCTTTAAATTGCTTCACTAGTGACTAGACTATCACGGCCGAATACTGAAACGTCACTTAAATATTAAATGCAACTTAATTATTTTAGACACCGTTAATTTAAAATTTCGCATACTAATTAAGGAGCTTTTCAAAGTTAAGTAGCGTTTAACTTTGAGGGACGTTTCAGTATTCGGCCGTCAGACAACCAAAACGCCATCACCATAACATTGTCGTATCGGCGTCGTCTCGTGAACGACGTGTATTTATAACGTTCACTTTCGATGACTCAAAGACTCAAAGCGATAGTGACCCGATTTTACAAGCTTTTATTATCTTTACCTGTTTGTAAGTGTGGGTCAATTCTTGCAACTGAATTTTAAGCAAGTTGCAGTCTACCGTTTGTATTAATGTTTAAATGCTTAGGACAATACAAACTGATATACTCAAATAGGCCCCGGTCTCACTACGGTTAAAATTCATACAAAATTATCATTCATAGTACCTTCTCTTATAGATTACGTTTATAAGATTTCTTAGAGGGTGCGTATGTTATAAAGTTTCAGCTTTCTAGACTTGGTAGGTTTATCTGGTCGTTCATAGTCAGAATGGATTTTATTAATACACAGATTTGTTACTTTATACTTTATTAATTTCAAATATATTCTTATCAGAATCGATATGTTTATCTTCGTCGATTTTTTTGTTCATTACGTATGGATGACGACAACGACACTAATCACTATACATGATCTGTATATACACTTAATGACGTCACATCAAACAAGTACCTTTTAATGCCTAGACATTATCAGAAGATTGCTAAACAAATATACTATATTTACTCGCTTAATGTATACTAATCTATACAATACACTAATTCTTAATACCACATAGATATATAGAAATTATACTGTGTTAAAATCATTTAAAAATTATATAATAAAAATAAAGAATATATTTATGTAATATTTACTTATAATTATAAAACATGAATTAAATATTCAATCCTTTGAATTACTGTTATCTACTTAACTTATCTAGCTTATAATAAGAGTCCAGATCTTTTATCATAAAATTCTATAATATTTAGTTATTTTATAATAAAAATTGTCGTGAAATGGAATCTAAATAAATATTTCTTTTTTCTAACCACATCATATCGTAGTTCATCATCGACATCAACACCATTTACTTGCCTTACTTGTGGTGTGTATCCCGTATAAAATAAAGAATATGGTAGACTTTTACTGAAATCCGTCTGATATCAATCTTCTTCGAGAATTTTTTTCCAGAATTTTTTCTTTTGGTTTACGTGATTATGTACTCCCGGGAATAACTTACCAAAAAAAATTAGAATAAAATTAATTAAATTGCAATATCTATATAAATAAAATGATAGAGGTCTGCAGTTGTGCGCGCATCACGGAAAAACTACTGGATAGATCTCAATGAAACTTTCTAAATTTTATTTCAAAGACACTTGGTCCTTATCAAAAAAAAATTATTGCGATATCTTCATTTAATAAAAAGTTATTAAAGTTTCAAGAAGCAAAGATTTGTATATGCACTGCGTGTTCAGTGATGTATGTTTAAACAAAGTATATTTTTGCTTGTGATCTTTTTGATGTGTTTTCCTTCATACATAAGAAAACTTTGTTAATATATCAAGCAACGCGGACGAAGTCGCGGCTATCAGCTAGTCTTCCATAAATCGCCAATCATTACAAGTTACGTAACAGCAATCGAATATCAAGTCATTAAAAGCCACACCCACATTGAAAATCGTTTACAATGATGACTTTGTGATCAGAGAATAATATATTAACCTATTCTGGTAAATTACATAACATCACTCATATAAAGTTATATGGTAAATATTTCTAGGAAATTTGTCACATATCCTGCATAATGTTTGTATTTATTTTAACATTAAATACCTTTTGATCTATTTTATTCACGGTTCCGATTCTGATTTCAATATATTTTGCGAGGGATGCGAGGAAGTCACAGCAATTTGTAACGGAAACTATTCTTTAGGGGAGCTGACATCTTAATTTACCTGCCTGAATATTGCGACGTGGCCCACTTCCACAAATTGCAATATTTTACATCTAACGTTTCGTGACATTTTAGAAAAATTATATTACATTCAAAATATATATTACTTTTTTGTCAATATTATTCTTATATTCCATTATGTTTTATATATTACATAAAACATTAAAAAATCAAAGTAAAACGTTAATAAAAGGCTAGGGAAAATATCGTCCAAAATGGCAAAATAAAATTCGTATAATATTTTATTCTAACCATTCACAGAACTGAACTAAATTTATTTTTTGATATAATAGAGCCATTCACGGTTAACAAAAAAAATCACATGCATCCCAAAAGTGAGAACTTTCCATCTGAATAAAAACGTTCAGAAATATGTTTTAAAATGAATGATATAAACCTTTTACGTTTACAATTCGTCCAAAAACATTGTGATTGGTTATAATTGTTCATATTTCTTAAATATGTATTATCGTAACAAAGACCACCCGTAACACGGTTGGTTTCGTATTGCAGTACTCTTTTTACAAGAAACATTAATGTTTATATTACAATCTCATTGCAATATCATCATTGTGATCTTGCATAATGATTAACATATATAGATATTACGATCGCAAATTCTCTGTCAGTTTTGTTGGTCTGGTTGTCAGCAACAAGTTCGAAAATAGAAGTTCTTGTAGCAAAAAGTATAATTTTTTCCTTAAAATACACATCAAAAACTCTTATCACTTCTTCCTATTCTTCTAGAATTAGAGTTTTAACGTTAAATAGTTTTCATATTTTACACTCACACTTGCATTTTGACTAAATGTTCCGTACTAAACACAGAATCAATTAATTGCTAATTGACAAAAAATGTTACAGACCTATTAAACTTGAAACACGTCATCCAAATCGGAAGGTATTGTAAGAGGTGACGAAGGATATGTGTAAGCCTAAAAATCGAGCACTTCAATACGTTGTTTAACTATGTTTGCAAGAAAACGAATCGTGTCATGAAATTCCAATCATTTATATGCTATTTACACAGTATTATAAGGGCAAGATAATAATGAATAGACCCCATGAGAGTTCCAAACGTTTAATTAAAGCTTATCAAAGTTCAATAAACTTTTATTCCCAAAACATTAAAACTAATCAAACAAATTTTGTAGTGATACTGTAATTTGAAATAGTTCTTTATTTATAAACAAAAACTTTTACAATTATGCTATGATGAAGTTAAGGGACGATTATTGAGAATAAATCTCTAGAGTTACTCCTGTATTTAATCTGTTTTATGTAAATATAGTTTTGTATAATTTTATAATTATAAATTTAATCGAATATTGTTGATTTATAAATGTCTATATTACCGTTAATAAACAAATTGATCATGGTATCAGTTTGACGCAAATCGGTTATTAATTAGTTGAAATGTGTAGTCATTAAAGACAGTTTTTTTTATTTATAAAACCGAAAAAAACATCAGAAAAGAAAACACGAGACGCTACTCGTACTGGAGCAGCGTGGCGGAATAAGCTCCAAACATGCTCCTTAAGGGGAGAGGCGTTAGCCCAAAAGTGGGCCATTCTAGGACTGTTACTGCACATTTTTTGCCTTTTTTTCATTTCGATTAGGACATTGTTATTATTAGGTATTATTAAATTAAATAAGTTAGTACATTTGTGTACGTAATTATTGTTTACATCGTATAGTACGTTATGTTACGTAAACAAATTAATACGATTTAATGAATAACGCAAGTAAATTCCTTTATTACTCATTCATTATTTTTGTTATCTCAGTACAAGTAGATTCGCAAATCATACTTTATACGACTTTATCATAATTAGCTCTATATACCTGTAAGTTAACAAAGCTAGATGTAGGCCTCCTGCCGTGCAATATCTGCCGTCAAAGTTACTCTGGTTCATCCAGACGCTACCCTCAAATTCTCAGTATAATAAACAAATATTACATGACGACCACATGTATGATACAAGTAAACAGTTATTTTTCGATCAAGAAACGAACATTTCTAAACAATTTACAGCACTAACATGACTAACTTTCTAGTCTTTCAAAGTGACCATGTTGAGCAATAAACTAAAACAATAAGCGTACTGGTTGCGTTGCGATAAAAATAGTCTGTCCAGTACAGTCAGCGTGAAATAAAAAGCAAAAACATTCAGATAGCTAAATTAGAAACTAACTTCATCTTAAGCAATACTTTTAAAACTATTGTTTTTATTAACTTCTGAGCCTGACTGTACTCTGTACGCCGTGAACACGTGACGCACAAATGGCAATACAAACGATGGCTTTAATTATGGAGCGGCGACCACTAAGCCGTGACGAATTGTATGATATTGTCGTGCTACTGAATAACAACGCTTGAATAAATACCAAATCAATATCTCCGACTAGAAATTACATTTACAGAATTAATATTTATCGTTAAATTAATTATTCAATTTACATTTTACATATAAAATACACAATTAATGCAAGATTTTCTATTTAAGATTGAATAATGAAAATATTTTTTTGTTGCAATTTATATTCTTTTAAAAACAACAATGAATAGATAACAGTTCCGAAAATACAACTATTTATTCAAACTAGTTCTAATCGGTTCGAGAATCAGATTATAAAACAGTCTAACTTTTGATAATTAGATATATTCTCAGTCATTAATTATGTAAATCATACACGTAGCTGAACTAACAAGCGATTATGTTCGTTAAGACTGTCACGTTTTCCATTCGACGCCTGATTCACCGATAATGTTGACTCAAGCACATTCTCGTTGATACCTGACTCATCTCAATCGTAATGTTGAAGGCTTTTAGTCAGTTTAATTAAATAAAAAGAACTTCAGATATGTATAATATACGTGGATGTTAAGCATTTGCTATTGACATCAGCGTTGAATCAAAGAAAATCAGCGAGGAAGAGATTGTGAAGGAAACCATGTTGAGGAAACCAGCTTAAGCCACCTCGATATCTGTCATATGCGTATCCACATTGAGACACCGTCATGGAATACGCTTCACACCTTCTTCTCAAAAGGAGAAAGTTTAGCCTTAACTCAGTTAATTATTACAATTACAGAATCTTTTACCACAAATTCGTATTGATAACACAAAAGTGTTTGCCATTTTTGTGTAGGAAACCATAATATTTCAACACAACAGGTCAAAACGATATGACAATAAGAACAGGAAACTTGTTGTAAATGAAATGTTGATGGTTAATCGTTTCGTAAAAGGACGGTGGTTACGACCTTAATACATCAAGGTGAGGTACAAAGGTCAAGAAGGTGGCAACATCAACATTATATCAAAGATATTAAAATGAAAAGAATATATTTTAACAGAAGATGTACTTTCGAATTGGTTACACAACGGATGACTCATTGTATTTAAAAATTCCTACTACAAATATCTATTTATTACATAAAGCAACGGTTTATATGAAAGAGATTCAAAAAGTTTTAAGACTTCTATTTGCGTTATCGTCGTTTTTTGTCATGGCAACGATGTTATCTGTTAGTCATTTTAATAATGACAGATTTTTGAAATATTTTGGATTAGTGCTATTTTATTTAGAGGTAGAGTTTTTTGCAAGCCCCGATGAGTAGGTACCACACACTCATTAGATATTCTATCGTGAAACACCGATACTTAGTGTTGTTGTGATCCAGCCTGAAGACAGTCAGCAAGTCAAACTACAGGCACAAAATCTTAGGTGCCAAGGTTCACAGTCACAGCGCCTTGGCGATGTAATGAATGATTTATTACAACGCCGAAGGTAAGTGGTCAGTGCTGACCACTTACCATCAGGTGGCTCATTTCGCCTATCTTACAGGAACAAAATATACGAGAACTTACTTCGTATTGTGAAAAAACCGATTCACGGTATCTTTTAAATGACGTATGTTTTAAAGACACCGTCGCTTATCACTTTTCTGACATTTCACGGTCATGTTCTGCGGTAAGTTTCAAGTTTATTGTCACAGAATACCACTACAAGCCATGCATGTCATTTAGATGTATCTTATGCTTCGGTTTCGCTGTTTGTACGTACATACTAAATGATTGTAGAATGTCATTTATTAGAGAAACGAGCGAGAGTCATTGACTTATTTTAACTAAATTAAGCACTTTCTAAAATATTCTTAATCACTATAAGAATCAAAATTAAGTTATTACTTCAATTAATGGAATCCAACATCAGTCGTTACAACGGTAAATAATGAACAATAAACTTTTGACGACTGAAACGTTTTAATAAACGATTCAATTAAATTGGACAGATTACAAAAGATTGTAAAGGTAATGATTTTAAGTTTATGACAGTATAAAACACAGGCATCGTAACTATGTAATATTAAAATTGATACGGGTAAAATGGAGTGGCTGAAGTATAAAAATTGTCCGTCTGGTCTTGCAGTGAATACTTTACGATGTCATTCAATATACAGTAAAATTACTGAACGAAAACTACCTTGAAGAGCCCTTGAATTTTACTATCAATATATATATATATATATATATATATATATATATATATATATATATATATATATGCCTGTAATTACACTGGCTCACTCACCCTTCAAACCGGAACACAACAATATCAAGTACTGCTGTTTTGCGGTAGAATTATTTGTTTAATCCAACATATTAATGGCGAGTACCAAGAATATTCTGAAATGTAATCTAAAAGTTTCGATCCATCATAAAAATAAACCGATTATGGACAGACTGGCGGAATACCACAAAGACAAATAACACCAAACTAAATACATTAATGGGAATATATTTTGTTACATCCCGTTTATTTTATAAAATAAGTCGATATTTTAATAAATCCATCGCCGTACCTTAATTAAAAACCTATTGATTGACTAGGTAGGTAAAGGTAAATATTGTTATTAAATTTTTCTGCTATATTTTCCTCATTTTGTTAAAAATCTAAATTCAATGTTAACGATTGAAATTTTTCCATTGGAATTGAATTCTGTTATTCCGTGGAAAATTTATTTCTTTTACCCGTTTTTTGTGTAGCCGCTAAATTTGACAACAATAAAATCAATGAGTAAGTTATTTGAAGGCGAAGAATGTAAGATTCGGTAACATAAATTACTTATAAATAAAGATTCTATAAGAGCCATGATAGGCGTAGGCGAGGGCCTAGAAGTAGGTGAGGACTTCATATTATGGGTTCAAATATAAGCAAGCGTCACTGCATTTAGAAGTGCTTATTTGTTTCTTGCTCGTCTTTGCGAAAACATTGTAAGAAATCTGCACGACATAATATGGACAAATTATGGACATAAAAAATACCTACTAACTACGTTGTAATTAATCCGTTTCTGATAATCTATTCAAATAGCTAAACTGATATAAGTAAACGTTATAATATAATACTTTATGTTGCTGTGTTTTTTTAAGGATGTTTAATTGCTCACAAACAACCTAAACCTCAGTTAGGTGTTGTATGGAATATTAATAATTTCTTGGATTCTTCAATAAATACGAGCGATACGTACTAGGTTAGGTTAGATAGGTGACGGTGATAAGGACTAGTTGAAAATTAATTTAAAAAAAAACATAAAACTGTTGACAAAAATACATTAAAACAGACTAACGTAGGCGTTTCCTTTATTAAAGACAATGCTTAACCACTTAACATACGTCGCGTTAAACAAGTTAATTGCTGGTGCATCGCTCCCGACGTCTGATCGTAGGATATGATTCAGGCAATTTGAATTGTCACTGACGCCCACATGGAAACGACCAATAATATAGATATATTTTTAAAGTCGCCTTGCTTCGCTTTCGTTAATATTCGTTTTATATCTTTCCACTTTACATTTCCCACTTTGTTCTACGAGTATTTCCAGATTATAATATTCTTGTAATCTTGTTTATATCTGCATCTATAATAAAATAGGAACAGGGAAATACTCTTATAAGCTATTCTCGCTTTGAGAAATATCGTATCGTAACAGAGTATATATGAGGCCTCGGATGTGACTTGTCCGAACAATCCCTTAGCCTCTATGATCTGTGTGTCTGATGGTAATAGCTGGGGTTTTGGTGGATAAATTAAAAAAATATATACAAATAATGGGTGGCAAGATTACTTGGCGCAATATTAATATTAATAGATTATTATAGATTATATAGATTATTATATTATAAGATAAGATATTATATAGATTATAAATATAAATATGTGATATGTATCTATCCAACTTTATAAGTTTCAAATACATATATTTTTAATAGATTTGTATGATGCAAATCGAATCCTATGATAAATAACACCGTCAAAAGCATATTAATTTTCATTGAAAGTCTTTAGCAAGGTATACGTCCTTAAGGATAAAAATTGTATTCTTCGAACCGTATTCTCGTTGTATCAAGT
The DNA here is from genome assembly GCA_963151315.1 of Nymphalis c-album. NCBI lineage: Eukaryota > Metazoa > Arthropoda > Insecta > Lepidoptera > Nymphalidae > Nymphalis > Nymphalis c-album. The sequence continues at coordinate 8,064,193 of OY720601.1, forward strand.
ATCGAAGCGTCAAGTGTATAAGATGCTTGAATATACGGCGGTAATCACCTCACATCTTACGCTTGCATATTTCTGTAAATAAATATGATCTCTAAATACATCTTGTTCGTTGCAGGAGAGTGTTTATTTTTTAAAATGTTTTTCTTCTTTACACGTATTTATACTTGCATCAATGCAGCAACAGAAAACCAATACTCTGTTAGTGTTTTGTAGAGAACAGTAGCAAACTTCTAAATAACTTTTTCCTAAAAAAAATATGTTGTAATCTGAAAGTGTATTCAAAGAATCTTACAGCCTAGTTTGGAATTCAAAATATCCCCGTTAAGTTTTTTTTTATATAAGAACAAATGGTAAACATAATTCTGTTGTCAGTTTATAATTACTTCACTCGCAACTCCGTTGGTAACACACCAGATTTGGTCTGCCTGACACGCCACAACACGAAATCTTGACCTTATAAAATAAATTGCACCCTGAATAATAAATGGTATATTTTAATAAGAAGTTATTATTATACTACTAATTCAAAATATATTTGATGTCAAGATAATTATTTTCAATCACTATCATATAATGTAGGGTAGAACTGTTAAAAGTCAAGTCAAGTCAAGTCAAGTCAAAATCTTTATTAAATATTCAAGCGTTACACTTACTTATTGATTGTCATAAATCTACCACAAAATAAGTAGGGTTACTATTATTAATAAAAAATATTTTGGAAAGTAAATTCAGTTTAAACGTTAGTACTCACATGTATTTAAAACGTTTTTTTTTAATCACACTTTTTCGTTCTTGTCCTTAATACGACGGACTTGGAAATGAAAACAGTGTCAGATCCCTGGTGACAACAATTCTCATCACATGCAGTGCTGAGAACGCGATGTCACGATTTCCGATTGAGGACGCGTATTTTAAGGAAATTAAGGGAATTTGTACTCGTACGGCATAAACTGATTGAAAATAAAATGCAAATTCGATTTTCACTTTCAAATTTATTATCAGATAGACTTCACCCACAGCTGGGTGTAGTTTAGGCCTTCTCTATTCCGTATGAACGACTTCTCATAGTTCTGCTAGTTTTAAACAAATACCGCTCACGGGTTTTGTGATATCATCTACCTATCTTGTTTCATGGAAGCCATTATTAACCTTTAACCTTCACAAATAACCTTTCTACAATTGTCGCCTTTTCTCTAAAGCAGCACTCGAATAAAAAAAAATCTTCATTAAATTTTGTCATATAACATATATTTTTCTAGAAGTCTAGAAGCCCCACCAACTGAGAGCTCTAGCCCACCCAAAATAGATATAACCACTTCGGAAAATCCGGGTTCAGATGTCAAAATGCCTAGGGGCCGTGGATCTTTAAGTCCATACCTGTTAGCAAAATAGTTAATAGTTAATCAACAAATTATTGGAAAAGTTTTTTTGTTATTTGTTAAAACCTTTTGATATTGCGTTATTGATCATTTCAATTCGCAGAACATATATTGAATATAACATTTATATTCCATATTGCTCTATGTATTAAAATAAGTAAACATATGAATAATATTTTTAAGGGATTGTGTATCTTTTATTTAGTATTAAAGTATTCAAAATCAGATACAAAATATTCTTCATTCAAGTAGGCTCTTGTAGTTAATTTTCAATTATTGAGAAAAATGTAAAGCTAGTACCTGTTTCGAATGAAGATTCTACCGAGAAGAATCAGCTTAACGAAAAGTGTATATATTTTTTATACAATTGAAAGTCGAACGAAATAGGTCTACCTAATGATAAGTGTAACTGTTAGTACTTGTGGTAACTCAGGGTCACCTTTCAAAACTGACCCCAAATAAACTGTATAGTAGTAAAAAAAAAAGAGTATTGATATATGGTGGTCAAACCTGTGATGAGTAGAAAAGAATTACAAAAAGCCACACAACCTAGTAAATATATAAACTCTTTAAAATATTTGCCTAGGAATTGACCAAAAATAGTCTTTAATTACACGACGTAAGAAAGGACTTTTCCACTTAAATGGCTAAATATAAGTTCTAACACATAGGTTTTCATTATCTCAAGTGGAACCGAAACTCCTAACGACTCTCGCGTGACCCTCGGTGACTCTGAATGAACGAATCAGATTTATTTTCTGACTTGTATAATCAACTAATTAATCCTTAAGATAGTTCTACGCGTTTTAATAAAAAGAACATCGATCAATGCCTTTGCTTGATAACTTTGTACTAAAAATCATGTCGAATTTTGAAAAAAGCAATGGAATCTGAAATAAAAATAAGTAGTATATTTAAATGTCCTAATTTCATATTAAGCGAGCAAAATTGAATAGTACCTAATAAATCTTAATGATATTTTTCCTAAAAATATATGCCGGAAATCTAAAAGTTAATTTCTTTTCCTAGACAATCTTTCAGCCAGTTTTTGCTGGCGACTATTCCGAACCGATATGACATATCACCTCTCAAGAAAAGAGCGTACTCATTCCTTAAAGACGGGCTACGTACCAGCAAGCCCTCGAGTGCAGATGTCCATAAGCGGTGGTAGTCACTTTCCCTCAGCGTCCTGCTGGTTTGTCCCCTCTTACATAAAAAAAAAATCTGATCCAAGTACAACGTCCCTTTTTTTTTTTTTTTTTTTAACGTGGGGAAACCCTCATGGTTACCCTCTGAAGGAGGGTTATGTCGGACTCTTACCGACTAAAACCACCACGGTACCCTTCTCGTCTTAAGTGGAGCGCCACGGGATCGCTTGCGCATGCTACCGTGGAAGTACAACGTCCCGCTCAACTGGATCCAGAACAATTTTCTATTGTTTTTCGTAAACAATAAATAATATATTTTGTGTAAGGAATTCCTACAATACAAAATACTTAAAACATGAATCATTTGCTTTGGGAATTTATTTACTTCCGCATTATAGTCATCACATATATATTTTATTTATAACCATATTATATTAAAATATACGTTTCAATTATGAAGCCATTTACTCGCGTATTCATTAACAGATACAAACAAAAATTTTAATGATTTTCTTCTAAAAAAAATTTATCTGTCGGTTTTTCCAAAACGTTAAATATTTCTTAACTGACTCAAGCTCAAACAACAAGCAGCGTTAAGTGCCTTAATTGTACTTTAAACAACTGTGGGATCGTTCCAATTAGTTTTCTCATTTTTAGCTTAAACTGTACCGTATTTTTATCATTTAATGTTTGAACGTTGTATTGTTTCTTGTTCACTCGTGTGGAAATTGTTCTGTTCTGGTCCAAGAGGCACAAATCTCCCTGAAGATCAATAGAAAATAGTTTGTTATATTGTTTATTCAATACAAAAAGATGACAGAAACAAGTATAATAAATGATTATCATCACTCATTGCCTTAAAGCATACTTATAATGAGTCATGCTTCATCCTATATATGGTACCCATACAGATCTTCGTAGGACATTTTAGAAGGTATCCAACCTTGAATAAGTTTTATAAATGGAACATTGTATTGTACCAGACACCTACCTACACCAACATCTAAACATGTCTTCATAATTTGTGTTCTCAATTTGAATACGTGAATCACATTTTACATAAAAAATATTGGAATCGTATTTATTGTAAACATAATAAGTTCTAAGTTTCATCGTACATTCATTACTAATAGCTTTTAAGCATTGCGGTAAACAACTAAAGTCGCCAATCTCATACAATTAGCGCGTTAAAAGTCCTCTTGTAAACTATGACGACGAAGTCTGAATAGATAATTCGAAGTAAACATAATGTATCTATCACCATTAAACTTGTTTTGTTGGGCTGATAAGTTAGAGAAAGGAAGCGATACTAATTCCATTTTCTAATAATTATTATCAGTGCTACGTAGATGCAGTATCTTTACAGTGTGGCAAAAAATAATCATGTTTTTGTTGGAACTTATTTTAATTATTTTCAAATAAAAAAAAGAACTTGGCATATATTTGCATTGACAAATACAATAAAATTAGCAGAGTATGTAAGCAGGATACATCATCTCCTGATAAATGCTAAAAGGCTGTTATCGCTTTGATGGTCTATATCATCTCTAGTTAGGTATACTAAATGCAATGACTGCGTATATATCTTTTTTTTTATCTAAGAGGGGGCAAACGAGCAGGAGGCTCACCTGATGGAAAGTGACTACCACCGCCCGTTGAGCCGTTGGTCCTGCACCTAAACTCTTTCCGGTTGTGTCGGATTGCCGTCCCATCGATTTATGAGAGCTAAGGAAAAGAAAGTGCACCTGTGTTTGCGCACACACTTCTGCACTATAATATCTCCTGCGCAGTTGGCTAATCTCTCTTCAGATTGGCCGCCGTGGCCGAAATCGGTCTGGAGGACCTTATATATCTTTTATAAATATATCTTTGATGTTTATAAATATCTCTCCTGTTACCTTTATAATAATCTATTTTTGAAGATAATTTTAATAAATTTGTCACAATGCACTAGATTTGAACCCTACAAAATACATTTACAGAATATATTAGCATTTAAATACTCTGACATCGACAATTTATTTTTCAATATATGTAACAAATTTTATTTAGAATACTATGACAATTTAAACTATATACATAAACTATAAATTACTTTAATATCTGCCGAGATAAAAGTACATTATAGTACGACGCTTAAACTACCCAAGACATAGAATATAATTAAGCATCATTTAAATTCTGTCCTGAGGTCATCTGATATACACATTGTCATATAGTGTCCAAATGAGTCTGGCTAGACTGGACCTAAATGAAACACTATGTTTATTAAATCATATAATAACATAACTTGTATTTAAATAAATGTTTTATACTTTGGATATATACAAATCGAAAATTAAACGTTAAATTGTATATAATATAGTTAATAACATAGATTTTAACAATCGAATTTGTTTTCGGAAACCATTTAAAACATTAAGCAAAACGAATTATTTAATAAACAAATCGAATGACCTGATTTCGTTGGACCGTTCATAATTTTCTTCTTTGATATTTCGTTATTAAGTTTTTTTTTTTGTAATTTTAAGGCCTTACGTGCTGTGACTTAGACCATAATATCCGATATTATTTTTAAAAATAAAGCTAATAATAAACAATTTATATTTCTGAGTACATAATTCAGATATTAAAGGGGATCAAAGTCTCTTGTGAACCCGTACAATATATTACGAAACAGGTCTGTAAACTCATTCATTGTAAATAGGTCACACAAGGACCAGTATTTGTAGGGTTCCGTACTTAAAACGACAATTGTGACAATTTACATCTTCGTCATGCCTTCTGTCAGACATTCTTCGAGAATTATGTTCGAATTGTCTTTGGACACAAGTTGATTGATAATATGTGACAATTAGTTTTTGTTTACTGATAAAATACCTAATTAATTTTAATATGAGAAATAGAGAGCTAATTAATTAATGATTTCCAATTAATACAAAATTAAAATCTAATTTCAATTCAAAAATTATGGATATAGACTTAAAACGAATATACGTAATGCTTGATACAGGTATACTTCCCGCATTTTAAAGTTTATATTTTTTATTTTTTTAATATAATAATTTTATATTTAAGGTAATATAGGGAAATAAACGAAAACAATAATATTACCATGATTGCCTTCACACTTCGAAGTTACATCGTCCATCGCTTCACTACGAACCTGACAGGATCGCATTTTACTGGCCGAAAAATAACAAATTTCAATATTTTTTCAAGGTTCAATAGAAAAGGGCACAAAGATATAATTTATCTTTATAACTTAAATGCACCCTTAGACATCTGGACTGTACTATATTGGTCTAGCATTAGATCATATTGTCATCCTACAGAATCGTCTATTATATAATCTGTGAGTTTCAATTTAGATAATTGGGTATTATTATACTGTGGTCATTGACACGGAAGGATTGTATTCATTGAGTGATGGTTCATTGAGGCAAAGCAAGGAGCGGCATGATATGGGATTGAATGGTAATGATTGAAATACCATTTCAATATAACTACTTAAATGTACACAATACTTAACAAGGGATTATATACACTTTATATTATATTACTACATATACCTATATAAATTGAGATGGACCAGTAGTTAGAACGTGTGAAACGTAACCAAATATTGCTGGTTCAAGCATTGAATTTACTTATCATTGTACTTATTTTGTGTAAAATTTCATTATTTTCGACAGGACTAGGCTTTAATATCAAATCTCATAATAATATTGATATTTAATTACTAGACCATCATTTTAAAAATAATTAGCTTGTTCTAATTAACTCTGAGAAGTGCTTAATGTAGTATTGTCCTGACAAAAAGAATAGAGAACGAATTTCTCAAAAAATATCCCGATTAAAAAATCTAATTTGTAATTCTAACTTCATAATAATTATATTAATCGCAAATTATAACAACGATTTCAACCTAACGACATTCAATTAAGGTAAATGTGCTTATAATTTTTTCCGGTTACAATATTTTTTAATGTTATAGCACTTTCGCGATCAAAGTCATTAATTTATGATGTAATTAACTGAATTTCTTATTCATAGAAATGTAAATGCGTGTTACATGCCCATTTGTAACGCTTCATGTAATTTAAGTTTATGATTGATGTCTAAGTATTTTCAAAGATCGACGAAAAATCAAAAATATATTTTTCAAATATGTTTTGATTATGGCTCTTACTAAATTTAAGATTACCACAGATTCAAAATGTAGATTCTACCGAGAAAAAAAAACATACAGACGAATTGATAACCTCCTCCTTTTTTTGAAGTCGGTTAAAAACCGATAAGAAACGCATTTCCATCAATTGAATTATAAAAAATATTAACTAAACACAATTATTTACCTACAAAATTACAAAGAAAAAAAAGCATTTATTGACTTTATTTTAGGTTATTATAAGTCCATTCACCTATGACAAAGTTTTCATGTCCTGACATCATACATTATACGCATTTTAAGGTTAGGTATACAGTCAAGTCCTTATCGGTGCATCCTGTCAATTTTTGAGTCATGCCTTAGCATATAAAAAGGATATTTGGCATTAAACTAATTGTCACGCCTGTTCGTCAACGAAGCGAAACTAAACAGGTAAAATCTAAATTGCTAAGTAAACGGGAAAAATGTAAATGAAACATTTAAAAACAGTGTGATAAAATGCCTATTCGGCGGTGTTTTCTTTTTTTCTAATGTCAAATCAACTAAAAAGTTTCTAAATAGTATTCAAAACAATAAACTTATTATTAAATTACAAATAAAAACAAATGAACTATAAAAAAACGTTCGATTTTCAAAATATACCTAATTCGTGTCAAAAATTCTCAATCATGCATATCGAATCGAGTAGAAACAAGTTATAGATAAGACCTCTTTGAATTCAGTTGAGTTTATTCTTGATCCTAATTGTGGAGGTTACAATAAATTGTCCTGGTAACCTCGGATGATGTAACCGACAGATGTATAGTTGTATTAAAGTAATGAGCTAGATATTAAACTATTGAAACTCTAAATTGAATCAACCGTGTCTGGATTTTATTATGCAGATTAAGAAATCCTTCTCGCTGAGATATTACTTTAAGTGTTATTTTTTTTTCTTTTAGGTGTTATTTACATGAAATAATGCATTTGATTATTTTATTATTACGAAATGTATATTTATATATTTTTAATATATATATTTTTTGTTCTTTCTAGATATTCAAAATGGCGGATGCAGATCTTCTTAATTACACCGATGACATAACATCGAATGTACAACAGAGCGAACTCTCTAAGTAAGTAGATTTTTTATCTATGTATTTTATTTTAATTTTGAAAATAAAATTGTAAAAATTGTAAATGAATAAACTAATTATAAAGTAAAACTTCTTTGGTCACGTTTACTTTATTGCTTTCATTTTATTTAATATATTATAATATGTAGTCAATTCTTAAATTATTCTTGCCTAGCCGTCAAAAATGAACACGAATTTTTGTAATTATTTACATGCGAGTATATAAAATATAAGTAAAGATATATTATTTTTTTGTGTAAAATAACAATGGCCATTTTTAAAATTACTAATAATTATACCTTTTTACTAATGTAATTTAGCGTAAAGCTTGTTTTAAATACGTAATATTTAATGGCATTCTATCTTTAAACGTTTTATGGATGTCGTTACATAAAATATATATGAAGGATATGCTTGAAAATCGCTTTAACTTATGCTGTTTATTTCTATTAAATACGAAGTACACGCATACATACGTGAGTACATTTACAACAGAATGTAGTATTCATTATTCAGTACATTTCATCCTTTGTTTTAAACCCTTTAAGTTCTTATTAAAAGCTCTCACAATGCCGCTGACACTTCATGCCGTGCTTATTTTCATGTAATAGCAATATAAATAAAAATTTTAACAAAACAAAAACCGACTTCATAGGTAAAACAAATTAATATGCACTAAAAAGTAAAAAAATAATTGCGTATTCTTCTATAATTTGATAATTAACTTACTATTTTCTACTCATCAATATGTAGGTACGAATGTGTTGTGTGGTTGAGAATTTATTTACAATTATTGTTACTTTTGGAGTCGATGTCAGCTAAGGTGGGCTTATAACTACATACATAGTTGTAGGTGAGATGTGCTTGTGTCGCACGCGCAACTTAACGAAGCGAATAAAAGTCAATTTGTAATGTGTATGTTTTTAAAAGATTCCCGTATTATTATTGCTAGGTATATTATAGTGTTTCCTTAGCTGACATCGACTCCAAAAATAACAATAATTGTAAATAAATTATCAACCACACAACACATTCGTACCTACATATTGATGAGTAGAAAATAGTAAGTTAATTATCAAATTATAGAAGAATACGCAATTATTTTTTTACTTTTTAGTGCATATTAATTTGTTTTACCTATGAAGTCGGTTTTTGTTTTGTTAAAATTTTTATTTATTTTTCGATTTTTAGTGAATCTGAAGTACACTCACTAATTTGTAGAATATGGGTAGACCTACTAAACGTGCAGCTCATATGAGACAGCGCCATTTATATTATTATTTAAATATATTAATCTAAAACAGTGAACCATAAAGAAAAATGCATTTTGGTACTTAATTAATAAATATTAGTTAATATGGTTAAATGTATGAATATAAATTAACATGTTTTGATTAAATAGATTTAGTTGGTGGGGTAATTTAGTTGGGCAGCCATAACATAACCAAATAGTTATTTCTAGTAATAATTAAATAAACTGTATGTTTATAGATGTTGTGTTATACCATTCTTCACCATAAAATATGACGGAATGTCTGTATATTAAAAAAAGGGGAAGTATCTATATTATCCTAACTAATATTATAAATGCGAAAGTAAGTTTGTTTTTGACGCTTTCACGCCTAAACCACTAAGCCGATTTAAAAAATTCTTTCACCAATGGAAAGTTACATTATCAGGGAGTAATATAGGCTACATTTTGTCCCCATATTCCGGGAATAGAACAGGGACAGAAACTACGCGGGTGAAACCGCGGGAAAAACACTAGTAATCAATATATAAATATAACATGTATATAAGAGTACTTATACGATTCTATATATATATATATGTATAATTTTCAAAATTGGTCTCAACTTTTAGGAGAAGTTCAAATATGTTTCAATTACAAACATATACATATATACTAATGCTTAAATGCATAACTCATATTATAAAGAGCAAAGATTTGATTTTTGTTTGATTTTTTATTACGATTTAAATCAAAAACTACTCGACCGATTTTAAAAATTCTTTCACCCTTAGAAAGCTACGTCTTTACTGAGTAACATAGGCTATGTTATATTTTCAAAATCTTATAGATCCCTACTTAAAATGGAGCAATGTAACCCAACGTATCAAACTGTTGCCTATAAAAGTTATTATTTCGCGTGCGCTGCGAAAACTATTGACGGTATATAAAGAAGTGTTTTTTACAATAGTACTATAATTACTTGATCATAACGATGTTATGGTAGGTGAATGATAAATCTAGATAGCCTATAAAAGATTCGGCCGCGTATCGTTAATTTGCTACTAAGAATTGAAGATTTCCGTTACTTTGTCATGGATCCTATAATCAGAATCTAACCAAACTATCATCAAACAACCCTTGAAGTATACTCTTTCTAATAAAAAAAAATCATCGAAATCGGTTGGCGTGATATTGAGTTATTCGTCCATTTGTCGCGCACATACCTCATGCAAATTTACGACTTATATGGTTTTCTCATGGATTCCACTGTCAAACCTGGACCAAAAAAAAATGGGACCCCATGGGAAGCAACCCCTTTCAAATAAAAAAAAAATCATCAAAATCGATTCACCCAGTCTAAAGTTATGAGGTAACAAACATAAAAAAAAAAAAAAAAAAAAAAAAAAAAAAAAAACATACAGACGAATTGATAACCTCCTCCTTTTTTTGAAGTCGGTTAAAAAGCTAGACACAAAAGACATCCGGTCTGCTGTGCGTAAGGGTTGGGTTACTTGAATAAATTCTACTAACGCTGGACTCATACATACAAATATACAATTGTTTTTCATTATGTCTGATAAATCGGATTGAATTTCAGTATTCATTAAAATAATAAAAGGTTTTACTTGAATATACTATTTTCAAAACATTCCGTGGGCCTAAAGCTTTATTACCTTTGCCTACTTTTTTTAATCCGTACAAGTTATTATTTTTATATTCAATATACTTTAATCAATGAGACTATTACAAGCAGTTTTAGCACCGGTTCTGTTGGTAGAAACCTACTCTTGGGAAACGCCGGCAAGAATCGCAATAATTACTTTTTTCCACTAACTAAATTACAAAAAAATCTTAATTAGCTTTTTAAGGAACATATTCATTAAGAATTATAATTAAAGGATTCGTCACAGACTCGCAGTCTTTGAAATATCTTTAATATAAAAGAAGAAAAACTATTATATTAAATATAATTGAATACTTAGAATGTAAATTTATTTCATTTGAGAAAAAGAGTATAGCTATTAGATATGACAAAAAAGAACAATAGGTATTCAAAAAGGTACCGACGCGAAAAGTGCTATTCAGAGAAAAGTTTTTTTTTTTAATTATGAAAATAAAACAATTTGAAAAGACATCTCATGTTTTTTATACAAAACATAGCATGTAGACTGCCTAATAATTTAGAATTACTCTTTTTGTTTTAGGCACGATTCTCACAATACATTTTAAATGAATTATAAACGATGTTTTTAATTATTTAAAGAAAAAAGAAATATGCATTAATAATCCTTTTAAAGATTAATAAACATTAAATTGAAGGTCAGGAAAGGAGCCATCAAAAATTAATTTTTGTTTTAAAATAAATGTAATATACAATGTAACCTTCATATTACCCCGTTAATTATGGAGTTATTACTACGCCAGACGATACGCACTTATTTATATTATACAAATGTTAATTATAATAATTTGAAATTTATTATTTAATGATGAAAACATATATGAATCCGCATATTTCGAACGTTTGTTTTCCACTCATTATTTATATTTTTTTTATTAGCAACACTAAATGAAAGAAAAAGAAAATTCCGCGTTCAGAAGAACGCTAGGTACTAAACTGTTTTGTCTTTGTCTATTTATTATGTAGATAATGATTAATAATTAAAAAAAATAACAATTTTAAATTGAACTTATATTTCGTTACGTTATGAAGGGTGAGTGAGCCAGTGTAATTACAGGCACAAGGGACATAACATCTTAGTTCCCAAGGTTGGTGACGCATTGGCGATGTAAGAGATTGTTAAGAACTCTTACAATGCCATTGTCTATTGGCGTTGGTGACTACTTACCATCAGGTGGTCCATACGCACGTCCGCCTTCCTATGAAATAAACAAAAAAAAGTCGTATTTAATTCATTTTTTAAATATGGTTACAATTATGACTTTGTAATTAAAATACGAATGGTTATGAATTGTAAAACCTTTCCTATGTCTGACTGCTTAAATGACATCTCTTATGTTATATAAAACGAGAAATGAAAAACAGGTAAAAAGTACAAAGAAATATTAAAAAGTACGCTCGAGTACAACTTGACTTCGTAAATCTTTGTCAAGAACTTCACTATCCTGTTTTTTTTCCTCCTCGCAATCTCTTTGAACTTCAACGTGACTGCAAGAAATTATTTATCTGTAATATAAGTGTCCGGTAGAACTTTCTGCTCACTCGACTGTAGGTAAAATAATTGATGAGTGGGTATTACCCGACATTATAATGTAAAGGTTAAAAGTCATTAATTATTTTACGACCATCAAAGATTGGTGAGCCAGTGAAGTTACAGACGTGAAGAGTAAGATACTTGAGTACTCCGACTACGTGATAGTGTCTATGGGCGAATGTGACCACTTCATAGTTCATTCGCTCGTCTACTCTTTTTTTAATTGAATAAAAAAAATCTAAAGTGAAGTTATAGAGTCGTGTCTTTTCATCTTAAGAGAGATTAAACCTCCACAGGACCTGAATATAGTGTACAAGTTAGTGCTCTAACATATCGGGATAAGCTAGACCTAGATTATCTAAGTACTTGTTATCTACGTTTGATATAATTTATAATAATTAGGAATACAAAAGTCAAAACAAGTATTTTTAAATGTTCTTAATATCCGTTTACCATATGGAATCCACTAGCTAGAAGTGATTTAAGCTTGGCCTGGTGATAATTTATAGCCCGGCTCAATATATCAAAAAGATACAGAATTCCGGGAACCGGAAGGAATTATTCTCAACGCCCTTCCTTCTCGTAAACAACATTTTGTTAACCAGGAAGAACGTATACGAGGTCACAGTTATGCCCCCTCTTAAAAAAAAGTTAATAGATATTAAGTATCGACATATTATATAAAACAAGGCCTCGATTTCAATTAAAACATTTTTCTTTTAACAATTGACATGAACTTGGTATATGGTGTTGCATGTATGGTGTGCATTTAGTGTTTCAAATTAAAATTTAAAAATTTTGATAATTTTACGTGATAATTTTTTTTGACGTAAATGAACAGTTAATTATGTGCTATGGACTGCAATAAATATACTGTACAGTCTGTTTTGGTGTGTAGTGTAATGAAGGAAATCACCAAAGTGTAATAAAGAATTTCACATATGAGACATATTTTATATTGAAATATTTTGCATAAGATTTTCATGTTGCAAAAGAATTTGACACATATTTCCAAAATAAATGACGTATTAAACGAGTCCAACTGATGTGCATTTGTTTCAGTTAAAATTACTGCTTAATAAAAGCTTAGTCGAAACATTAAATATAAATTTATATACAAATTTTAAAACTCATATTAAATTTTCATCGTTCGCTTCATATTATGTTGAAAGAATAATACTTGTGTTATTTCATAACAATGGCGCTTCTCTTTAGTCGCAATATTACGTTGCGCTTAAACATTTAATTTCCTCTAAATCCTGTCTAGTCAACGAGCTAGACGAATAAGAAATGTTATCTAGTTCTTACATTCGTTGTCGTTTTATAATAAGCATTTCATAACGACAATTACCCATTACATCAGACTTGTCTGTGTATTATAACATTATTATAGTAGTAAATGTAGCGTAAGATAAAAGCTTATTGTTAATTTTGTTGTACTGTTATTCTAACAATATTTTTTTAATATTTATGCATTTATTTATTAAAGACAAATTACAGTACAAGAAAGAAAGATAAAAGAACGGCATGTCTTCACAGCATTTAAATTTCAATTCGATAGTTATGACAAGATAATTCATTTACAAATATTAGCCCAAGATTTTGATTTCGATTTTACGATTGGATTACGTTAGAGTGTATCCCTAAGTATAAAGCCGTGTTGTCATCTCAGGCCGCGAGCGTTATCCGCGTTTTTGCGAATATCTCGGAAACGGTGAGTTTTACGTTCAAAACAGCAAAATCTTTTTTGTAGCGGATAAAATTTCTCGCCTTTTTTAATTGAAACTTTCTTCTCTATTTTTATTATTTTCCGAGATATAGATAGTTCTCCAACTTTGATTTTTTATTTGTTTTTCCAGAAATTTAATACAGAGCGAATGTTTTTTGGTGTTACAAATCCTGGACTATATTTATAAATTACTTGTACAAGTATTAGGTAACTTTTCTATACCCCTTAACTACGTATATATAAAAGTGATGATCGATTGGTTCAGTTTTTAAGACGTCAAACCCAAAAAAAACGAACAAACAAACTCAATTTCGCATTTATAACAGTAGCAAGGATTTTATTTTCTTTTTTTTTACAAAAAATAAATAAATTACTTAACTTTCACCATAACAAGAAAAGTTACACAAGATTATGAATATCTCCTTCAATTATATTTGTATTTTTTGCTATTTATATGAATGATTTCGTTTTTCATTTAAAGGTTTTCACCGGCGCTACTAACGTTCGCGGCGGTCATCACTGGAATTATAATGGTCGTCGGCCTCTTCGGTAACCTCCTCACAGTGGTAGCACTTCTAAAATGTCCTAAAGTGAGAAACGTGGCTGCTGCATTTATTATAAGGTAATTATATATTATGCTGTTATAGATCTACTAAAATATACACGTAGCTCACTCTTTAATTAAAACGTCAAAGATTTTTTTTTATTTAGCATAGGTAGGCGTTATCAAAACAGATATAAGGGATACAACATATAAAACGCTAAGGATGTAACATATAGCCAAACATTTAAAGCCTTTCTTCTTTCGCAGTGCGATTTTCTGTGAAGGATCATGGGAGATCGACCTGTAGACAAGTGACTTTTACGTTAATATAATAGAATAGAAAATAATAATAAATGTATGAGATTGATATTCGCGTCCGACATGTAAGTCGAATGCGTATGTCAATTGTAAAATCCACTGATTGTATTGAGATAGGTATGCTTATTCACTCGTCTGCCGTCCTAAGAAATAGTGTTTATTTATGTTATTATTGAGGTAGGTACCAATTATGTTAAGTATATTTAATATGTAAAAAAGCGTTACAAAGAAAATCTTATCTCTATAAGAGGTTTCTCCCAGACACCCTAGAGTGTGAATAAGTTTTTAAGAATTGTGGAGTGATGTCGGCACAGTCAATCACTTCACTATAACGACATCACATTTATTTAAGTTGAAGGAATAACATTAAAATTATGATACTTTTTTTAATATCATATTTAATTATCAAAAACGATATCAAGTCATTTTACAATATCAAATAATTTTACAATATTAAACTACGTTACATTAATGATTTTAATTTCTCTTTCTATTTATTTATTTATCGTTAAATATTAAAAAGTCCATAGTAATATTAACAGAATAGATTAAAGGCTTATTTATTTATTTTTATTTTAGTAATATTAACAAAACAATAAATAAATTAGTCATCTAATTTATATATGATTAACACTGTTGTTAAAATAAATATTTCAACAACAAAGTGTTAAGATAGCTTGTAACGTAGCTACTTGATATTTCTTCATTAGTATGACAAAAACACTTCCATGTGAAAATCATATAACATTCAGACTTTTAACGTTTCCTATTAAAAGAAACAGTAGAGCATATAAAAATCATATCTCACTCGTGAAAGAGATATTTCGAAAACATACGATAATAACCTTAGCTTAGCCCGGTCTTAGAAACATCAACATTGGAGCTGACTTCCGCGGTCAGACTTAAATTATATGATTTTTGACTGGGTGGCGCCCGTGGGCCGATAGCTTCTAGGCCGGCGCTTTGTAGTCTTAGGCAAAAATTAAGGACTGGTAATACGTTCAGTATTACCTATATCAAAATGCATTTCCTTTAAATGTACAATATATATGTATTATATAATCAAATTTCACTTACTGAAAAACACGGTCGCGTTCTGCGTTAAGTTTCGAGTTTGATACAGAATTACATAAATTGCTTTACTGTCTCTTATTTTGCATGAAAGCGTAAAATCAGCCTAAAACAATTATCATAAATATCAGTCAGGGAACAGAAATATGTCCTATCTCTAATCTAGTACGAAATATGTTTCACTTCTCGCTCGTGGCGTGAATACAACAAAAAGGAATTATCATGAGCACTGAATTCTGGGCTCTTTTGCTGGGCTGGTTTCTAAGCTTTTTAGTAAATTTATTATTTTTTCAAAAATAATGACTGTTCTCATGTCACGTGCTCTTTATTTTACTGTTCATTTATAGATTAAAGTCATTTGTAATGGCTGACTGTCTATTATTATATTTTATTAACGCACAGCCATTCCATGAAATTTTAATGAGGATTTTGTATGAATTTTACCAACCAAGCAAGGACGGACAGACACATAGTTATGCATACAGTGTTTGAAGAAGACGTCATTAAGAAGGTTTCAAATTCGAAACTTTTTTTATTGCATAGGAAGGCGGACGAGCGTATGGGCCACGTGATGATAAGTGGTCACCAACGCCCATAGATATTGGCATTGTAAGAGATGTTACCATCGCTTACATCACCAATGCACCACTAGCCTTGGGAACTAAGATGTTGTGTCCCTTGTGCCTGGAATTACACTGTCTCACTCACCCTTCAAACCGCAACACAACAATAGCAAGTACTGCTGTTTTGCGGTAGAATATCTGATGAGTGGGCGATACCTACCCAGACGAGCTTGGACAAAGCTCTACCACCAAGTGACAAACCTTCGACTGTCCTACGCTAGTTGAGCCTGTATACCGCTTAGCTAAAAAACCTCAAGCATATTACAGACGTAAAGAACTTTATTGGACTTTCTTTGTCCTCGTTTCTCTTGAAAGTCACAAAAGTTTAAAGTAATATATCAAGTGTCTCATCTGAGCAGATGAATTGCTTTTTTTTCAATGTGTTACAATATGTGACTTTGTAAGACTTTTTTTATTTATTAGTTACTTTATTAAATGTTGACTTCATTTTTAAATTAATACGAACATTAGCTATAATAGATAACTTTATATGTATAATATGGCTGTAAATCTCCTTATACAGGGGTTTCAAATATGAAATTGCTTAATAAAATTAAGAACATCAAGAACCAAACGTCGAAAAATCGATTCGATGTATTTAATATAAAGAAATGCAATTACCTATATCTAATTATCTACCTATTAGCAGAGGAGCAGCACAGTCAAATAAGCTCCTATCCTGCTTCTTACGAGAAAACGAAGTAATCGCTCAATAATAACGACAGTTATGTTTTTTATATGTAATTTAGACCAATTCTACTAATTTATAATGAATTACGATACCTTATCGATTCAATTCCGATAAATTTGGACTAAAATGAAAGTTTGTTAGTAGCCCGCAGTAATTTATTTTCATATGTAAATCAATAACTAATATTAAAATTAATTCTAAAGTACTATGAATGTTGAGACTCGGAGTAGCTTAATGGTATTTTTTTTATTTCAGCTTATGCATAGCCGATTTTCTATTCTGCGCCGTGGTGCTTCCGTTCGCCATATCTGGCTTCTGGACGAGGACCTGGTCCCATGGGGGAGCTCTATGCAAGCTGGTACCGTTCCTACGGTACGGGAACGTGGGAGTATCTCTATTGAGTATAGCGCTCATTACCTTGAATAGGTGAGTACCTTACGATAAAAATTTATATTAAAAATAATACATGGATACTGTACGGGAAACAATGTAATACCTGATATTATGTCGTATATAATATTTCAAACTAAAATATTATGATTAAAATGTTTAGGTCACCCTGACTGGTTTTGGCTACGGTGCCCATTCTCAAAGACGACTAGCCAACTGCGCAAAACATATTATAGTGCACAATCGTGTGCATAAAAATAGGTGCACTCTATTTTCTCACTTTCATAATCTTATCAGGTCAGAAAGAGGTCAGGTGCAGGACCAACGTGCATTACGCATACAGTCCTGGTTGCTACAGAAAATTTTTCGACGGCTAATCTCAATAACTTATCGGCCAGACCTTAGGTTTGAACCCAGGGTCTTGGGATATGCAGCCTATATCGAGCCACTAGACTAACGAGGCAGTCACATTGTGTTACTATACTTTATAGTCCCTTTTTTATGAGTCACCAGAAGGTATTTAATACCCATTGCCATCTTAGTCTACACCGTCAATGCACTACCAACCTTGGTAAATAAAATGTTATGTAAGGTACATAACATTGTGCCTATACTTATACTGACTCACTCACCCTTTGAATCGGAAAACAAAAATACTGAGTATTGCTGTTTAGCGGTAGAATATGTGATCAGTGGCTGGTATCTACCCAGACATGGGTACAAAACATTACCATGCACATTAATATAATTATCATTACATATTCTTCTTCAAACGTAATATAAGATCATATAGTATGCACAAACAGTCTAAGAACATAAATACTTTCTGTGTTAGCTTTCAATTAAACGACATAGAAAATAAATGTATGTATTTAACTTAACAATGTATTTACTAATACATATGCGAAAGAACCTATGTGACGCTTTTACAACTAAACGTCAACCGATTTTGATGGCTACGTAGCAAGTTTAGTAATAACATAGGCTTTTAAAAAGGACATAGGCCATATATAAGACATAGGCTATTCGTATCTCGTGCCCAAAAACCATGCACCCAATACGCACGACGAGTTGTATCATTTCTGCCATGTCATAACCAGAGCCTATTACGACCCTTGAAAGTTACGTGTAGAATGCTAATTAGTAATTATAAATGCTTATCATGTAAAACCTTTGTTATTTATTCACATCGGTCACAGCCATGGTATCTTAAGTGTAGGTCAAGGGATAACGGTGCAATTGTCTTTGTTTGTAACAGTTGACAGCGCACAAAACGAGACTGCGCACATGGCTGCCTCAACACGGTTTTTTCTTTACATTAATCCCGGTTTATTTGTTATTCTTATTTCTTATCTTTATCTCAACTAATCGACCGTGGAGAAATACTCGTATGTTATGAATAATTACTATTCTAACACGATGTTATCCGTTACTTCTCAATTTATAATTTACTAGCGGCTTGTCCCGACTTTGTCCGAGTAAAATTCATACAAAGATATTCTATCAATTTCTCCTTAAATTTGAAATTTCCAAATATCCTTTTTGAGCGAATGCTTTGCATTATAAAATTAACCTAAAATCAAAATTTCATTAGGCTGTGCGTTGATAGTTTGTCAGGCAGGATAAACGTTTTCATGAGTATAAATAAAAATAATATATATATTTTCCAAATTATATCTGTTTTGTATTATCTTCTTCGTTCAAAGGAATATATTAAGAACTAAATAATTATGTATCTATTCAGACATGCTATACTACTTAACACTTAAAAAACATTAAGGTCCTCCAGACCGATTTCGGCCACTCAATTTCAACAGAGATTAGCCAACTGCGCAGGAGATATTATAGTGCACAAGTGTGTGCGCAAACACAAGTGCACTTCTCTATTCCCTAGCTCTCATAATCCGATGGGACGGCAATTCGACACGATCAAAAAGAGTTCAGGCGCAGGACCAATGGCTTAACGTGCTTTATGAGGTACGGGAGTTTACACACTTCCAACTTCCAGACTCCGGGACTCCTGAGAATTTTCTGACAGACAAACCCAATAACTATTTATTGGCCCGACCTGGGAATTGAACCTAAGACCACCGGATCTGCGGCTTTATATCTAGCCACTAGACCAACGAGGCAGTCAAAAAAAACATTATTTACTTAAAAAAATATATGGCTTTGATGATAAGGTAGGATTACTTCTAGTAAGAGCATAGCTTATCTCCGAGCTTAGATTCGAATAGTCACTTTGTGAAACAACGTATTTCAGATATTTGTTTTTGCCTTATGGCAATATTACTTCCCCCTTTCGCTATTGAATCGCAATTCCGAATCTTTGCAAAAAATGAACTAGTCTTTCTGTCACCGGTGGAGGCAATAAATATTATCACATAGACTCATATAAGAAAATGCCTTTATATTGGAAACATTATCTTATAACTGTATTATTATTTATTTATTATTTATTATTATTTGGATAACCAACAAAAAAAAACATTATTACATTCATTTCATTATCAAACTATTAACAATAACTTAAATGTCCTTTTAATTATAGGCTATCACATCATGCAAAATATAATAATTGTAGTATATCAAGATTTAAATTAAAAAACAATAATAATAAATTCAATAAAACATTACATAATAATCAATTACATTGATATAACTAATAACATTATTACAGAAAATACAATTTAACATTTCAATATAACACAAAGTTTTAAAATATCACAAAATTAAATTTAAAAAATATTTTATTTTATTATAGTTATTTAAAAAAAAAATGCATTATGTGTAAAACTAAAATTAAAATTAATCAAGAAGAAAATATATATTATATGTACATACATGAATATTCTTAAATGTCTATAAAAAATATCATTAATTAATTCATGACAAACAGATCCAAGTTTAATTTAAATTATAATTTCAATAGTGCATGCATTAATAATGTATTATTTTAAAAAGGCCAAAATTTTTTGCCTAAATTGTACCAACTTATCGTGGCATATGTCTAAATCATTTATTTCTTTAGAAGTGTTATTATATAACGTCGCCATTCTGGGTATTGGTGAGTTTTTACCTAAATGAGTCCTATACGTTGCAACTTGAAATAGTTTAGAAGGATAACGAGGAACTCTTGATGGGATTCGAAATAAAAATCTATTCAAGAGATCAGGACAATCAATTTTGTTGTTTAAAAGTTTGTAAAGAAACATTAATGATAAGATTTTTCTTCTGTTTTCAAGACTGCAAACGTTAAAGTAGTTTAACCTCTCATTATAATCTTGAAGGTTTAGTTTAAATCTAAATGATATTTGCCGCAAGAATCGCTTTTGAACATTTTCAATCCTTGTGATATGAATTTTTTTATAAGGTGACCAGATGTTATTACAGTATTCTAGTTTACTACGCACAAGACTGTTAAAGACCATAATATATGTATATTTTCTCAAGTAGTTATGTAATTAGATGATTCAATATAATAATGGCATAACAAAGATATATTATATCCCATGTAACAAAGCTATATATGTATATAACAACATTCACAACATTACATTATATTTAACATAATAAACGTGTTTATTGTGCCTTTCGAATATTTCTGTTCTGTACAAATGAAAAAATATTTAATTAAAATTTGCAATAAAAAAATATAGTCATAATCTTCATTTAATAGCATTAAGTACAATAATAGAATATAAAAAGAAAATAATATAAAAAAAAAAGAAGGCGTCATAAAAAAGAAAAAAATGTTAGTTAATGTATACATTTTTATAGATAGGGGGAACGGCTATAGATTTTCAAAAATGTAAAAAAATCTGTTGCGTGGACATACTCGAGCGCGTCAGATATTGATAGCATACATGTCCAACAAAATAATTTATATCCCAGTTATTTCTTTATTGATTTCAGCAAACCTCGATCTTAGAGTATAGAAGCTACATTTATGAACTAAAATAAAATATGATGTATACATTTTATAATAAATGTTAAATACAGTTATTTACCATACTACATATATACTACTATATACCATTTTATATACAATTTAAATACAATCATATACCACAAAACAGCAGTACTTTCTATTGTTGTGTTCGGGTTTGAAGGGTGAGTGAACCAGTGTAATTCCAGGCACAAGGGACATAACATCTTAGTTCCCAAGGTTGGTGGCGCATAGGTGATGTAAGTGATGGTTAACATTTCTTACAATGCCAATGTCTATGGGCGTTGGTGACCACTTACCAGCAAGTGGCCCATACGCTCGTCCGCCTTCCTATGCAATAAAAAATAATTGTATTTGTTTCAAGTTTCATGGCTGGCCTGATATTTATTTTTTTGTAAAAAAAAATATTTAAAAGAGAGCCTGGATGCTATTCTATACAAACAAACTTGTAGCAATACTTAATATTGTTGTGTTCCGATTTGACGCTTGAGTGAGCCAGGGTATAATTTTAGTTCTCAGTGTTGTTGGCATATTGACGAGGTAAAGAATGGTTAATATTTCTTAGAGTGCCAATGTCTATGGGTATGGTGGGGAATCATCAAGTAGTCCAATTACCACTCTTCCTACCTTGGCCTAAAAAAAGTGTTTTAGACTCTTAAAAACCGATGACTATTTTTGTAAAGCATATAACAGTTTTTAATAAAATACGAAAAAGATATGAGATTGGTACAATATATTCCACTTAACTAATAGCATATGATCGAAAATAAATATACCAATTACATCTGTAACTGAATTAGAACGTAATAAATTGTAAAAAGATTTACGACAGCCGACTATTTTTACATCAATAAAATTACCAACTAAAGCTACAAATCACTCAGTAGATTAAATCACATGTCAGTCAGTGCTTTAAAATGTCAATAAGATAAATTTGGTTCAGATGGTCCTTGTCACGAAATACTCAAGCTTACAAATTGTATACGATGGAATGGATATTATACAGTACTATATTAAGTACTAGCTTTCGTGAGCAGCTTCACCCACGTATAAGGGGTAGAGAGCCAGGTATCATGTAATTTGTGGTAACCTTCTTGGAGTTTAAACTTGATTTTTACCGAATTTCATCAAAATCGGTTCGGCGGTTTAGCCGTGAAAGCGTAACAGACAGAATAGAGTTACTATCGCATTAATAATTATAAAATTTGCCTCTATAATTTTTGTTTGCCCTTTACCACGGAACTGGACGAATAAAAAACACAAATTAAGCGCGTCAATACTCAGTTGGGTGTGAACCTGAATCTTCGGTCAAGATTCATGTATTCTAGCCACGGGGGTTCTCGAATCATCTGAACTACATAAGTATCTTTTTTATTTTTTTTTATTATCTGTTGTTGCCAGGTACATAATGATAGCTCACCACAGCTGGTACGCGCGTGTGTACCGAAAACACAACATAGCTCTCATGATCGTGTTCTCGTGGATGTTTTCGTACGGGATGCAGATACCAACACTACTTGGAGTCTGGGGTAAGTTCGTACAAGATAATCTTAGTTTAGCTGCGAAATATTCATGTATTGGTTTATTAATTTGAATATCTAGATACAATTTTAAGATTTAAATCCGATGATTTAAATGTTGAAATAAATAATATCCTTCAGCATTTATTTACGTTGTCACTACAATTTTCTTTATAGCGTTCCGTTAATAAACGGCCACTGGAATAGAGGTTTTCAACTATCTATACTGTCCCAGTAGGCTTAATTCTATCCCATTAATCCATAAATATATATTGCTGTTATAATTTCATTTATTTTCTTCTCTCCGTTATTTTGCAAGTTTTAAGTTGAGATTAGCTTAAAACAAATTGTAGAGTTTCAAATGAACATAAGATATAACTATAAAATGTATACTAAAAATGAAAATGTGCGCTGATATATAATTTCAAAAACCTTTATGTACATTTTGTTTAATCCTAGACATAAAACGTTTCACGTTAATGTGTCCTTAGATATTTTAAACCCTTGTAGCGTAGAGGATCATTGTTATAGCGTCACTTAAGTGCATGTAATAACAAATAAGCACACGAATTTAACTAACGAACGTATTCATTTTAATAATAACCTTTTACATAGGTAAATCACTATAAAACTTTACAGAGGGAATATTCAGACGCTTATTAAACAAAACAGTCAGAGGGAAAATTCTCCTAACAAAACGTTAACGCAATTGAATCGAGGCGTAATCGTTGCAGTTTATTCGTTTTTTTTATTCTCTAATTTACTTATCGACTATTGGAAGTAGTTAACAGTTAAGTTTGGTTTTAATATGACGCTATATGTTAACATCATATCGGTTCGGATAAGATCCGAATAAATATGGAGTAGTCAAAGTTAGATTGCTATTGAATCGGAAGTGTATCGTAATCATTATAGATTAGTAGAATTGTTCCCCAGGCTACCTCTACGATTTACCTTTGTATAATTTATACTCCTTCGAGATGTATAAATTTCCATTTCATCTGATTTTCAACTGCTTGAAGCTTAGTTTAAATGACCTAATTATGAGTGTTAAGTTTGATTATTCTATAATAAATATCAAAGTCCTTATCTAAATAAAATATGCTAACATCAGTGGGTATATTGACGTTGTAATTAACTCATTTCCTTACTAAGATTAATTATTAAAATAAATTATTATTAAGATAAATATTTAAATATATTATTAATACAAAAGTGTATTTGTTCGATCAAACTATTGTTTATAGCTTATTTACTGGAGAAGCACTTTATTTTATTATTTAAAAAAAATATTTACAAAATTTTTGACGTTGGCATAAAAGTTGTATTTAATTCTGGAAGGAATTCTCTGCCTGTCAACTTTTAGACTACTCAGCAATACATGAAAGCGATACTACAATTAAAAAATAATATTCAAATAAGTTACAAAGTTTGGATTTATTGAAATGTGAATTTGTTTTTAAACTTACTAACGTAATATTTATTTGCCAGGTAAATTTGACTACGATCCGGAATTAGGCACGTGTTCAATAGTGCCGGACGATAACGGTCACTCTGCGAAGACAGCTCTCTTCGTCATCGCCTTCATTGTGCCAGCGCTGCTGATCTTCATTTGTTACGCTCGAATATTTTGGGTGGTCCACAGGTAAAATATAAAAAAATATTATTTCCATCGCATTTATTTATTAATTTTTTTTTTTGATAAGGGCCAAGGTTCTAAGAAATAAAATTAAGAAAATTTCATTGAAATCTATCCAGTAGTTTTTCCGCGATACGCGCACAATTGCAGGCCTCTATCATTTTATTTATATAATATAAGTATTTATATAATTTGACGTATATATCTAACTAGAAAAAGCAGGTAATACGAATGTTTTATGCTCTGAAGCGTTTTCCTTATCTTTATGGAGCAAGAACAAATGGGGAGCTGACATTTTTATACTATATTGAGTTTTATGGAGTCATAAAATAGTATACCTTGCGTATCTATGGGGTCAGGCTACAGAATGATGTTTTGTGGCCAAATAAAAAAGGTGTTTCTTAAAATTGAAACATTTTATGCATTTCACTGCAAATGTTCCTTTTTATAATTAATCGTTTAAATTAAAACACGAGAACGCAGTAACCTTTTAAGACACTGATTTATTATCATATTTCAAGTAAATTACGTTAAAATGGGATGACATTCGAATTTTAACCGAAGATATCGGATTCAACCTAGGCAAGCATCACTGAATGTTCATGTGTTTAAATTGTGTTCATAATTCATTTCGTGATCGTGTGCAACTGTGCATCCTCCAATCCGCATGGAGTAGGTGCAAACGATCTCCTCATAAAGGAGAAGAGGTCTTTAACTAACAGTGGGACTTGTACACGCTTTTATTTTTGCTTTTATCTCATATTTCAGCTCAGAACAAAGGATGCGTGAACATCAACGTTCCCAACACACAAACCCCGGTACCCTGAACAACGGCAGTGACAAACGGTCAACGATAAAGGACACGAGAGAGACGAAAGCGCGCCGTAACGAGTGGAGGATTACGAAGATGGTACTCGCGATCTTCTTGTCCTTCCTCGTCTGCTACCTGCCCATCACTATCGCAAAAGTCGCCGATAGCCACGTACATTACCCAGGTGAATTGATATTTTAAGTCCAATAGGTAAATCTGTAACTACACATTAATAGCGGTATCACATCAATGTCCTTGTGATACACACTGTAAGACCCTTTGTGATGTCATCCTTTAATTAGCTTCTGTTTCAGATAGCAATGCTTTGAATTATTTTTACAAGTTGGTTCCTCTCCGTAGAATCTAAAATTGTTCGAAACGATGGTTATACATTTAATTTAATCTTGCTACTTGATGTCCTATAATATAGGTAGCTTGACTTAACAAAGTTTATTTTAATTTTGGAAATAATGCTCACTCATATAATCCACTGATAATTATCCCGTTTTTTATAACGGAATATTACTTTATTAACCACTGCTTCAAATCTAATATTACGTCAAACTAAATGACGATGAAAGGAAGATTACAATCCTTGAAGAGTTCGGGCTTAGCACATTACATAATAGTGTTGTTATAGAATTGTCAGCATATTAAACTTAAAGTTGAAAACCGTTCCAGTGTTCCACATCGCTGGATACCTGCTGCTGTACGCGAGCGCGTGCATGAACCCGATCATCTACGTGATAATGAACGCGCAGTACCGCGCGGCGTACGCGGCGGCGCTGTGCTGCCCGCTGTCGCGCCTGTCCGGCCTCACCAGCGGTGCGTATCCCTCATCGCCCGCATGCCACCACATCAAGAAACCGGAGCGCACCTCTGCGCTCGCCTCCTATATACGAACCTGAAGGTATCATTGCTCGCTTCTCATCCTCATTCTCGTTTGTGTCGTGGTGCTTGGTTTGACTTCTGTTATTTGCCGTGCTAAAAGTATGCTCTCTGGTGTGGTGAAATTAAAGAAGCGTATTTAATTTTTACACCCTTAATGCATGTTTTTCTTGACTTTTGCATGCCACTATATATGTATTTATATCGTAATAAACGCCCTCATAGTCATATGCTGAAATGTTAAAATATGCATTCATTTATGTCTTGGTTTTGGTAATTATGATTTATTTTCTGTTCTTATTGTGGGTTCGGCTGTTCCTACTCTTAAATTATAAAAATTGATTGCTACCGTGTGTGATTGAGCATTAATACAACTCAAACCTAAACTGACTTTAGTTTGGTTGGTCTTCTTCATTATTACCTTAATGCAAGTGTATTCTTAATCTAAGAATGTCGTAATCTAAGCAGCAAATAACTAGTCTCCAATTCTTTTAGAGAAATGGAACGAGCGTCACGGATACAGCTTCAGCAACACGCGAACGGTTCTAAGCCAAGTGTCGCTGGGGGAGTCGAGAGCCGACCCTCGGGGGTCTCTGCCTACCGGAAGATAGAACAGCCAGGGTCGCGAAAGATGAACTGTGCAAGGTCAACAGGGAGTCTACCAAGTATAGGGCATAGAAACGAGACGGTTACCAGCGGGCTTGGATCGCAAAACATGAAAATCACAAGATTCGAATTGGACCAATATAACACCTGATGGTCGCTCTTTAGCACGACTTACCAAAGATTTTTATTAAAATTGCACATGAGTGAGATTATTATATCATCCTTATAATGACGTTATTTTAAAGACATTTTATTAAATATATTTATTATAATTGTTAATTAGCAACCCATCCGTCCTGCTAAGGAGCGACACTTAGGC
Organism: Nymphalis c-album; assembly: GCA_963151315.1. Taxonomy (NCBI): domain Eukaryota; kingdom Metazoa; phylum Arthropoda; class Insecta; order Lepidoptera; family Nymphalidae; genus Nymphalis; species Nymphalis c-album. The sequence continues at coordinate 8,091,553 of OY720601.1, forward strand.
ACTGTAACTAACCGTGAATAATGAATATATGTAGTATTAAGTGTTATTGATAGTTGTGGTTAATTTATTATTTATATGTATAATTAAAATGTAGACATATTTTCAGTATATTGACTATTTATCAAAGGTGCTCGAAATATTTGTTTTCGTTGTAGGTCAACTGTATTAAATAATATTCAAGTTACAAAAAGATAGTAACTTTTATACACCTAAGATACATTCCAAAATATAATGTATACCTCGAATAAAAACCAACACATTCCAATATTTTAAATATTTGGATAAAATTAATTTAAGTAAAATACGTATTGACCAAAGATCTTATGGTTTCTTGGATGTTGCCAGTTGTAATTTTGTAAAATTAAATTATAATGGAAGGCTAGAATTTAAAATATTGTATTTATTAGGCGCTCAATAAAAGTTTAATTATCATGACAACAACAAAACCTCTTTGTAGCAATATTTTATTTATTATGGAGTACTTCATGAACAAGTATCAGTATTGTTGAACATAATTATAATTATTTTCTACTTAAGGTTTAAATTTTTTCAAATGTAAATTGTTTTATTTAGACATACGTATGTACCAAATTGCCATATTAAATCTTAAGAATAATAATTTGACACAATGAATCTAGTTAATGTAATTTAGATAATACTATTTATTTTGTTTTTCATTGTCAATTATTACTGTAAGATAAAGAAGATTGTTATAATAATATTCAATAAATGATTTGAACTACGAGTAAGTGTTAATTTTGTTTTCTCTTATAAATCTTATAGATAAAATTAATAAAAAAAATCACATCTGAGCTGATCAGATGACAACCAGCTAACGAGAAGGTGGAAATCTTATTTTTTTTACTATCTATTTGTCGATAACCATATTATGAGGTTTCTCGTTCATGGCCTTTTAGAGGTGTGATTGCAAAATGCAAACTATATTCGATTCATTTTCTGTAAGACGTTCTGGTAGTTTATTGTGTCTTGTTGACAAAAATACCACGGTTGTTGTTTGATAATCGTCTTTGATTTTAGTATTTTGGATACAAAATATAATTATTGTATATACATGACAAAGATACATTTTTTCAGTAAATTAAGCCAGATTGCAGTGTTTGAAGAGTCACATTCATAATATTTTCAAACGCAACATAAGTTCAATTCGTTATCGCCCCGAGCTTCGAACAGGGAACATGACTTGCGCAATAAGTGAAGCAATGTTTTATTGTACAAATGCGATATAAGTTTGAGCAGAGCTTTCTTGAAAGGGCGACTAAAATTGTCGTTAGTAATTCTGCTGCTTCTGAATGTATGGTACATCTAAAAATCAATATACCTTTTATACCAGTTTGAGCCTCATCTGCTATACACTTATATCATTATATTTTTTTCCAATTTATATTTATAAAAACCGTGTTATAATAATTTAAAACTGCATTAATCTAATAGTCAATAATTTTTTTGAATGGGCATTTCCTGAGGAGGTTTAACATATTAATAATTTAAAAATGAAATCAAAGGTGTTGATAATAAATATTTTAAAATAACTTAGTTGAATGGCAACTGGCAACCCTACAAAACAATTAGTTGCTTGTCAAAAGCGAATAGCTATGTCAAAACTCAAAGCTGTCATACGATTATAAACGCCAATGGCTACATTATAATTATATTTGTACTTGGTCGATGAAATATAAATTAATTATTCTATTTTATTTAAGGATTTCGCGTGGTGATTTTAACCATGTTACCGACTTAATTATTTAAATATGGTTGATTTGTGATGATTTAATAATTACGTTTGTTTATATCTTTTTTTACGTGTCCATAAAAATCTTCGAAAATGGATGGTATCGGCAACGAAATTGGCCTAAAGATGCGGGTAAATACTAAGAAAAATTGTTTGAATATGCATATAAATAAACGTTTCAATCCCATAACTAATCCTAATCCCGATTCTATCAGTTTTTATTATCCTACATCTCAAACGTTGAACATACATTTTACGACATGCATATTTGTATCAATAGCTACCTAATAATTTTTTTTTATTAGAAATACTTTTCTTTCAGTCCGCAATCAAGGCCAAGCTGACTGAATTAGGTTGTTATGTCGGTAAGTTTATACCAATATTATATATTTATAATACTTTACAAAATACATATATATCCTGCGATGGTAATAGAAACACAATTGTCATGATGACAATAAATAAAGAGACATGTTCATTATTAAGTCTATTTTATCAATGCTTAAAAGAGCCAGTATAATATAGTATATTATAAGATATACCTACTTATTTCTTATTACTCCAACACAATATCATGGAGCATAATTTCTTCATGTATTTTTTAAATACTTACACTATACAATGATGGCACTCAAAAACATTCATGCAACTCAACAACTATGAAGTGTATAGTATGAAGAGGTTTTTCAAGCTGAATTATGACTGTAACTCTCTCACTTCTAATAGCACATACAAAAGATAGCACATAACTTGATAATAATTGGAATAATTGTGATTAAATGTTTCCAGATGATGAGCTTCCTGATTATGTGATGGTAATGGTGGCAAACAAACGTACGAGAGCTCAAATGGAGGATGACTTGCAATTATTCCTTGGAGATAACACAGAAATGTTTGTTAATTGGTTACACCAAGTGCTTAAGAAACTTCAAGAAGTCACTGTGACTCCATTAAGTAAGTATATTTAATAAAAATAAACAAAGAAGGAAAGAAAGATGATATTAGGTTAGAATATAATAATTTCTTCCTATGCCTGAACTATTTCCGCTTGGTCCAAATTACCGTTCCATTGGATTATTAGTGTGCATCTGCATTTGTGCACACATTTGTACACTATAATATGTATGTGCACTATAGGCTAATCAGTTAGGAAGACATTATAATAATTTTATACATACATATTTTTTAATAAGTGAAAGATTTATTTCTATGTCTTTAACAAATAGTTAAATTTAATAAATGCAGTGCTGATGATTTTGCTTGCGAATTATATGAAAAAAATAATGTTTGTTATATTTTATTTAACTATGCAATTTCCAATTATTGTATTGAGAAGAAAACCGGGGGTAGGGACCTAAGGGTGCTTTTATATTCTAATTTATTATTTGACAGGCATGTGAATAAAATGATTGCAAACATTTACAGTATGTTGACTTTCATATTTCGCCAGGGAACAGACCAGAAATATCAATACATATAACCTCTTGTATAACTCGTATGTATGTTCTTATTTAGAATTCGCTTTGACTGTCTAGAATCCACAATACTATTTATAAGTATTAAATATTTTATAGCAAACAAGTTTTATAATTTTTTTTTTTGATATCTCTAACAACATCAATTACTTTATTTCACATATTTTTAGTCTTATTTTTGGTTTAAAATTACTATTGTTATTAAGTTCACTCCATGTTATAATGTATATCCAAACTTTGTTGCCTTTTGTAAAACTTACTTTGTTATTAAATGTTTATGTATTTTATTGTGTAGTTATTTGTTTCCCAAGAAATAACTAAATAAATAATATTTTTTCATTTTAGAGGCTGAGCTTGAGAAAAAAAACGAAAGGTCAGGGTCCAAAGAGAGAAAAGTCAAAGATAAAAAAGACAAAGTAAAAACAAAAAAGGGTGAATCTTCAAAAAAGTCAAAGAAAAAAGAAAAAGAAAAGGCTCGTAAGAAAGAAGAGAAGAAATCCAGTAAAAGTAAGAAAAAGAGCAAACATGAGATGATTCGTCCGAATATTCCACCTTTACTCATGAATATAGAGAAAGATTCTGAACCATCTATTACAGACGTATTTGCTGGTCAGATTTTAAAAAATCATGGAATAAATCTCGAGTCTTATAAAGATGATTTGAAAGTAACGGAGATAAAAATGCCTTTAACGGAAATAAAGCGGCCCATATTGCCTATTATTGATCCGGCAACCATATCTTCACAGTCTGAAGACACTACTACACAGTCAGAAAATAATGAGAAAAATACAGATAACATTATTAATAACACTCCCAAACCAAGCAATAGTGAAGATAATATTCAGGAAATGAATATGATAGAGGCAAAAATACAAGGATTGAGACAGAAGTTGGTTGAGCAGTTAGACTCAATGTCTGACGATGAGGATTTTTTGAATATCAGAACTGAAGCTGAAGAACTTATGAATGATTTTGCCGAAGATGTTTTACAGGTACTTTTATATAAGATACTATTTTAATTACAAATCGGTAGGCAGACTGGCAAATGGGCCACCTGATGGTAAGTAGTCACCACTGCCATATTGCTGTTTGGAAGTAAAAACGTGGTAAGTGGATGCTACATCTGGACTGGTTTAAAAGCAACAAAACCAACAAAATATTGGTAGCTTAAAAAAAAACAAAATGTTGTTGTCACATAAATATTTATGTATAAAAATAAGTAGCAGTCTAAAATGGTTCAGTCAAACATTCTCCTCAAAGGAAGGCCTTTGAGGAGAATATTTGGAGCTTATAACATCATGATGCTGCAATGCTGGTTGATGGATACACATATTGTCATTTGAAGTATACTGTATTCTTCACTATGTTTTTCTACAATCCAATTACTAGATACTTTTTTATTACGCACATAAAAATCAGTGATGTTTGTCTTGGCTTGAATCCCTGGTTATGATTCATGTGACACAATCAATTGGACTATGTCGGCTCTCACCCACTTATAAACATAGATGCGAGCAAATTAATCATTTATTATAAAAAAAATTAAAGTGCTTTAAAATTTATGTTAAATGTATTGTTTCAGGAAATATCTCAACCACCGCCGCCAGTCACCCCTCCATTACGTACTAACAAAACACTCTATCCCATCCAAAAACCGATACCAGAGATCGAAAAACCAAAGGATACACAAAAAGAACCAGAAATCCTGCCCCAGATAGAATTGAATCTACCCAAAAGACCGATCCGTGAGAGATTGGGTGCACGTGATGTACCACCAGTTCAGGAAGTCAAAGAAAAAGAATCGCCAAAAAAACCAGAGAGTCCTGAAAGGTTGTTAATTACAAACTCATTTAAGGTAGTAAGAAAATATTTTTCGTTACTAAGGTTTACGATTCGACACTAATTTGAGGTTATCGACAATTTTTAAGTCATTATTGTAGTTTTACTTAGATTTATTTTTACTATAGGAAGAAATTCTTCTTGTATTTGGAATAACACAAGAAGGAAATTCACGCTTATCAAACAAGAATCTAACTGCGACTTATATAATTATATTATATAGTAAAACATACAAAACATGCTTTATTTTCTGGTAAATGAAATATTGGTTTAGCAGAGAAAAATGGATACCTAACGATTCCATGCATAAAATACAAATTGGAGAGTCATTACCAAAATATGTTAAAGACCTTGGCAATGCCAGCCTTAATAGCCAGATAATAGGTGCATAGTAATGGCAACACAAGCATAACATAAAATATTCTATCATACTTTGTGAGTTGTTCGGTTCCACAGAGCTGCACAGTGGAGACCAACATATAATTTAGACGTGCATTATCACAGGGTCCAAGGTTCAAATGGTGCTAGTAAGACGGTGAAGCATAAGGGGCACCGCAAGACCATCTTGTTTTATCCTAGTAAAGGGTTAGGGCTGGTATACTATTATTGTTTAGACTGCCTTGTTGGTCTAGTGGCTTGATATAAGGCCGCAGACTCGGTGGTTCTGGGTTCAATTCCCAGGTCGGGCCAATAAATAGTTATTGGGGTTTTCTGTCAGAAAATTCTCAGTAGCAGCCCGGAGTCTGGAAGTTAAAAGTGTGTACACTCCCGTGCCTCGGAAAGCACATTAAGCCGTTGGTCCTGCGCTTGAACTCTTTCCGGTCGTGTCGGATTGCCGTCTCATCGGATTATGAGAACTAACGAAAAGAGAGTGCACCTGTGTTTGCACACACAGGTGCACTATAATGTCTCCTGCGCAGTTGGCTAATCTCTCTTGAGATTGGCCGCCGTGGCCGAAATCGGTCTAGAGGACCTTATTACTATTATTGTTTATTGTGTTTTAGAAAATAAAAGTAAAAATCTTGTTATTTATTAGAACTGTCTGTTTCGTCTGTCACATAAATTATGAACGAATTCGTCCGTGCGAATGAGATAGCAATATTTTCATAAGCAAATGATAGAGACAAGCTTAGGAGCGTCAATGTATATTTTGTTCCACGACCGGAGTACTTATGGTGTATTGTGCGTAACTCTAAGGTGTAAGTCTAACAGTTATCGATTGATATTTATCGTTATTCATAAAAAACCAGATTAAAGGAACGCGGTTAAAAAAAAATCGCTCTCCTTATTGCTATATTTTTCATATTTTATAAAATTTCAGATTTACACCAGAAAAGGATATTGAATTCCGACCGAAGGCCAGATCTTCAAGGAGTCGAATAGGAAGCCAGAGTGACTCACAAAAAAAACCTTCAGTATCTGAGGAAATCCATGAAAAAGAGTCCTCGTCGAAGAGACTCACTTCAAAGTAAATATTTTGGTATTTTTGTTTTAGTTTTGGAACAAAGTTCTTTTACGCAACTTACTATAAAGTGAAATGGCAGTGGCCCAAGGTCATGTAACTAATTTTTTTTATGAAAGTTGCAAATGGTGAATCTGATGATAAGTGATCACCTTTGCCCATAGATAATGGCATTGAAAGAAATATCAACCACTGAGGATTACAACCGTAGTTCTTAATATGTTATGTCACACTCTGTTACATTGACACCAAGTTACCTTTTAAATCGGAACAAATCAATACAAATGTATCCTAAGCAATATAATAATTGTGTGATTACCAAGTAGGGTTAAGAAGGCTAAATCAATACAATTATAAAATCGTCTGTAATATTGTAGGCTGTAACTTAAGTAATGTCGTTTGTCATTGTAAATTGATTTTCTTTCTTTAGAAGGTCTGAAGCTGAACACTCACATAATTACTACACATTTTAACTTTCTGTGGCACACTTTAGATCTATATTTAATGTTTACGTCACTTCAAACATTCTTTGGAAAAGTTTGATAAAAATGAATAGAAAAAATGTTGTCGTCTATGGTGTAACTTATATGGCCACTCGTGGTTGCTAGTGTGTTACAAAGAATCGTGTATGTAGGGTTCAAAAGAACCCTACATACACGAACACGAAACTGTGCACGAGAGGGCGGTATGTACGTATGTGTGTAACGCGGCGTGGGTGCGCGCGCAGGGTGTCGGCGGCGGGGCGGCGCGGCGCGTCGGTGGGGCGCGTGCGGCCGCGACCGCGCGTGGGCGCGCCCGCCTCCAGCCTGCTGCTGCGGGCCGTCGCCGACGCGCACAAGAGCCTGCTCAACGTGAGTACCGACCGACCATTGACATTTTACTTGGCGGATGTGCCACCTGTCGCTGTGGTCACCGCCGCCCGTAGGTCACATTGCCAGTGTAAAAATACTAACCATCTGGCATCGTTGTCGTCATCGATGCGTTATTAACCGTGGGGATTCATATATTATGTCCCTTGCGCCTGTAATTACACCGGCCGACTCACCCTTCACCAGGAGGAATTCTAAGAATTATTTTACGCATCGCCTAAAGCGTAAACCATAAGCATACACCTAGCCAGACGGGCGTTCACCAAAATATTAATATGCTTTAAATAACGATGTTATATTTTTACGAAACTTCTTTGGGCGCGTAGAGAGTGAAAGTGCGTATGAAATATTTTTGTCACAACAAACATATACATTTTGATATCTGTTACACTGGGAGGCTGAAATAAACCCCCTCTTACAAGGTTCTTGTCTATGATGAGCGCCTATCCTTTGTACGTAAATAATTAAATGCAGATACCGCCGAAAATAGACCACGGGTCGCAGAAGATAAAGCGTGCGCTGGTGCTGCCGATGCGGCGATGTATGGAAAATCAGAAGATTGTCATACAAGTGCCCGGTGACACTCACTCGGACAGACAGGGAGATGCTGTTGGCTCGCGCGATACAGACGACGAAGGAGACAAGAACTCAAAGTATGTCACTTATTTAACACACTAGTGTGACCGCGAAGCAGCGTGGTATCGGTTGAAAATAAAAATATGATGAATATGAATGATCAACTCACGTTTCATTTAATTATTTTTTTTATTTCAAGCTTTCTTTTATCTTTTTTTTTCTCATCGAGCTTTTATTTCTTTCATTGATTTCATCTCAAGCTTTAATTTTTTTTTGCAAAATTGCAAGTTTTTATGATTTATTTTGTTATCTGTATAAATTTAGTAAAAAAAATGAACACTGTCATTTTTGTGTTATGACGTTTAGTTTATTATATGTATATGGATATTTTTTTTGCTCCTTTAATTTCAAATAATAACAATAATATTTTCTTATTATAGAAACACAAATGAGGATGAATTAGCATCACACTCTATTACTAAAGTAATACACAATATTAATAATAAAGGGAAAAGAACGACGAGCCGTCTAGACGACGATGTCATGGATACCATGTAAGTTATATTATGATAATTAATCAATATATTTTATTATAGACAGCACGGAAGAGGACTTTCAGAGATATATATAATAGTTTCATAATATCAATCAAAACATGCACTTTTACATTATATTTATTATACATGGATTCATTAAAATTTTTGTTGCATTGATATAATATAGATTAATTCGTTGAACTACAAATACATTTGAAGTAGTTGCAATAACTTGGAATAAACCTTATTATATATTCAATTCAGACCTCCTTGGTCATATTATGTATGATTAATATTTTATATTCTTATTTAAATAATAGTACTATTGCATAATGAATCAATGCTAGAAAACAGCTCCAGCTTTTTAAATGTAGTTTAACTTAATATACATTCCATTATTATTAATTTTATTCGTCACAATTTTGTTAATAAATTACATACAAAGTTTTGTGTGTCTTATGTTTTCTTTAATGTAATTTTTTAATTGGTTACAGTACAATTCATAACACCACAGTTGATAAAGACAAAGGTACCCAATTCATAGTTACAATGGATGGCTATCATCCGAATGCATTCCTTGCAAAGAAACTCCTGACGGAAGGCATACTGGATGAAGACGACGAAAAAGAAACCAGAAAACTAGAACAGAAGGCGACCCAAAAACAAACCAAAGATACTGACATCGAAAAACAAGAAAACAGTGATGAAACGGGCACTTCGATTAATGTTTTAAAAAAAAGGCTAAGTAATACGAGCGAAGAAAGCAACACTCAAGTCATTATCAAACAAGATCACGATTTAATTGAAAAGAGAAAAAGCACAGATGAAATCGAATCTGTAAACAAACTCGATGACTCCCCTCCGGTTAAAAAACGAAAAGCTTCGCCAATAATATTTGACGTAGATAAGAAAGAGAAAGATAGAGTTAGAGAGAGATCGGTCAGTGCTAGCAGTGATAGTCACGTGACTTTGACTTCAACTTCTACAAGCCATAAATACGACGACTTGCCTCCATGTAAGTTTTTCGATTTTTTTTTTTAATTTTCATGTTCATATTTTGTTAGTTAATTGAAATATATCTACTCAAAAGAAAACTGCGCAGAGCACCATAATATGTTGCATATATAATACTTCACTGTGATAAACGATGCACACTGAAATCCAGATTATAAATATAGTATTACAGATATGAATGAAAACACACAAATGAGTTTACTCGGTGGTAGAGCTTTGTGCAAGCTCGTCTGTATAGGTACCGGTTTGAATGGTGAGTGAGCCAGTGTAATTACAGACACAAGAGACATACCATCTCAGTTCTCAGGGTCGGTGGCGCATTGACGATGTAAGCGATGGTTAACATCTCTCACAATGCCAATGTCTATGGGCGTCGGTGACCACTTACCGTCTGGTCGTCCGCCTACCTATGCAATCAAAAAAAAAGAGTATCCAACTACTAGTCTCTGTATGTGTGTGTCGGCAGTGAGCCAAGCGGAGCGCAAGGCGGTGTGGTGCCGCTCGTTCCCGCTGTGCCGCTTCGGCTCGGCGTGCGCGTTCCAGCACCCGCGCTGCAAGTTCGCGGCGGCGTGCACGCGGCGCGCCTGCGGGTACGCGCACGCGCCCGACGCGCCCGACGCGCCGCCCGCCGCCGCGCCGCCCGCCGCCGCGACGCCGCTGCTCGGTGATTGCGCTCGTTGAGACACGTTTTAAATATATATATCGAAGGGCTGTTTAGGATTGTGTAAAAATGTAATTAAAAAAGAAAATAAAACCGTTGTCGTCAACGGCGCCACCTACCGAGTCATATTGTAGCTAAGAAACATCCAGGTAACGCGAGGAATACAAAAAACGTTTCATTGAAATTGGTCAAACCGCTACCGAGATAAGTTTTAGGAATACACTCTCACCGGAATTTTATACAAATATTAAGATATGTTTAATTCACATTATCCTGTTCGTTTAGGAAATTATCTAAATGTGGTTTGTATCGATATAGAGAGGACTTTGTCGAATTATATAAAATTATTGGTCATTAAAAAAATTAAGTTATAAAAAAGACAAAGCAGACAAATAGCAGTGTTGCCACCATCATAAAAAAACCTTTAAAATAGGAAACTGTCACACATTAAACTTTTAGTAAACAGTGATGGTCATACAATTAGAAACACTTCTTCTCAATAAAGAAAGTGTAACTTCAACTTACAAATTTTCGTAAAAAATAAACACATTCAATAATTACTAATCATGCAATAATATAGCCACTCAAATAAAAACTCATTAAATGCATTAAATATAAAACTATAATTGTATAATTGATTGTACTATAAGTTAAGGAGAATTATTGTCATACTCTTTCGTAATCAAATGAAACATGATTATAAAAATATGACCTTTTTCTGCAAAAATAACAAATACTAGATAATAATGTTTGTCCGTAATGTAATATTGAAACTGCACTTGTGTAATTGGATTTATATTGTTTTTCTAATAAATGATAAATCGTTGAACATATTGTTGTCCTATTCATTGTTTAATTTGAAAATAAAAACGATTGCGGTGAAGTATCTTACATAATGTCAAGGACCGTTAGTAGTGTTTCTAATTATACGACCCCCACTTTATATAAGAAAAATATTAATTATAACAGAAAAAGACTTATAGAAATACCAAGCATTCAATTAATAAAATATTTTATTTCCAGCATCCCACGTAGTACCAGCGGCGAATTACAAGTCAATATCGGCGGTGGTACCACCCAGTATGTGCAGGTTCTACCCAAACTGCGTCAACCCCACCTGCCACTATTACCACCCTAAACCCTGCAGATTTGGCAAGGCCTGCACAAATAAACTTGAGTGTAACTTCTACCATAATGATGTTCCATCAAAATGGAAATATTCTGTTTAATCTTATAAAATATATTTAGTGGATATTTTTGTTTTTTATTTCCAATGAAGTGTAAGTGATGAAAAGGTTATATGGATTGTATTATAAAAATAAAGTTAAAAAACAGATTGTATTTAGTATTTTTTATTTGACAGTGTTAATGGCAACATTTTAAAAATATGACAGTAAGTCAGGAAAGCAATCAATATTTTAATGATCAATGATCTGCCGTGGTGAAACGTGGTGAAGAAGGCGAAATGTTTGTTTTTTGCTGACGATCTTATCTCTCACAGTCAACCAACTCAGTGACTGTGAGAGGTTGCAAGGAGATATAGATAGAGTAGTGAAATAGAGCAAAGAAAATCTGTTGCAATTTAATACACAAAAAACCGGACAAGTGCGAGTCGGACTCGCCCACTGAGGGTTCCGTATATATCCGTAGGGTTGTGTTTTATTTTCAACATTTTAAATTTAATAAGCTGGTATGCATAACAGTGCAAACTGTTAGGTACATACACCAAAATTATTAAGTACCAACCTATACTTATAAAAAAGGGAAAAGGTTTTTTTTAAATTCTTCGTCATAAATCGAAAACTATCATAAAAAAAATTAGGAATCTGTTTAAGCTTGTGCCAATGAAGCCCTTCCATACGATTCCCCACATGACACGGTTAACTCAACTCAAAATTTGGATCACCGTTCCTTGCATAAAGACCCTGTTTTTTATGATTTAATTACAAATGTATAGTTTTCAGATTTTTCCCTATACGTGTAGTATATGATGGTATTACTTGCCAAATTTCATAGGTTAACGAAAAATACCCTATGAATTTTGATTTCTTTGAGTGTCGAAATATACGTTTTTGGAGGCATAAACAGCCTTATCATTTTTTTACGTTAACTTAGAAGTTTGATTTTTTCACAGCTTCAAGAGACTGTAGACTTGAGTATATCGTTTTAATTTCAAATCGATCCCGCGTCCACGCGTTCCCGAGATAAAGGGTCTTGACAGACGGACGGACAACAAAGTGATCCTATAAGGGTTCCGTTTTTACCTTTTTGAGGTACGGAAGCCTAAAAATGTGCGGTAATCACCTTTTCTCGCGCACATGTTCCCGTTCTTGGCGACTACGCTATTGACGGGGTGCAGATGTTGAGAGTGTCAGAGGTAAGGGATTTGGGCGTTAACTTTACGACTGAGCTAACGTGTTGTAATCACATAATAAATTGCTGCAAAAAGGCATATAGTACGTACCCTCGTACGTACGCGTTACGTACCCTCAACGTGTTGGAGGTTGTATTTAATATTGTAATCAATTATTTTAAATCGTCGTAATAATCTTATACAAAAAAAAAACATTTGAATAAAGTAGACGATAAACGCAGTGTAATTATAGTTCCAAAAAATTTTACAAGTCACGTTGTGAGTTGAGTTTTTCTTTCAGACAATTAAGCCGAGCGTTAATCTTAGAGAATGACTATCTTTACCGAGTAAATAAATATGTCATTGCTCTTAAAATTGAGTAGACAATTACAAGCATGAAGAGTTATTTGTTTATTTTTAAGGTGGAATATTACCGTCGGCCATAAATAAAAAGTTAACAATGAGTCCAATAATATTATTGTACCTTAGACCTCTTATTCAATTGGCTTTAACCTTGATCCCAAAAGCAATTGGGCCAATTGTAGAGTTGATTAGTTTTTCGTACCCAAGCTTCCTTGTTGCGTATAAATTCGTACGGTAAGTAGTTTTGTTATTTAAAGTTAAAATAATAATAATAATTCATGGTATCGATTTTTTTGATCAATTAATTTATGTACAGTTGAAATTGACACAATACTTTTTTATCATTGAAAATAGGTAGGCGTACTGACAAATAAGCCATGGTAAGTGGTCGCCATCACGAACGTATTAGTAGGTATCCCTGACAACGGCAACCTACCTAAAATGTTATAGCTAGCGTCTTTGTAGTCACACTGGCTTACACACCCTTCAGACCGCAACACATCAATACTACCTAAGTAGGTATTGCTGTTTGGCGGTAGAATATGTGATGATTGGGCGGTATCAACGGCTTGCACAAAGCCCTACCACCAAGTAATACGAATTAATATTAAAACATGTACTGATAATACTCAGTATATTACAAATACAGAATTTCTGAACTGAACAAATAGAAGAAATGCAAAGATATTCTCCTCTTACTACATTTATGCATACACATGGTATGTATATGGTAGGTACCAAGACCATATACATACCAACATCTAAATCTTTTTTTTTAATATTTGTATAATCGCATGATACTTGAACCACCTACATACATGACAACTTTCGTTATTAGATATCTATACTAATATATAAAGCTGAAGAGTTTGATTCGGCTAATCTCAGGAATTCATGGTTCGAATTTAAATAATATTTTTGTGTTGTAGACTCGTTTTATCAAGGAAGGTTCCAGGCTTATTTTTATTTATTATATTAATTACACGCGGGTGAAACCGCGGGACACAGCTAATATAATATAAAATCAATATAATAACAGTAACCATTCTTCAAGAAAATTGTTCTTATACTACTACTACCTACTTGTGAAATTTTAATTACCGTACATTTACAATTTTTATGTATACAAATTTTGTACGTTTGTATTTTTATTAACCGACTTCAAAAAAAGGAGGAGGTTATCAATTCGTCTGTATGTTTTTTTTTTTTTTGGTGTTGTTACCTCATAACTTTCGACTGGATGAATCGATTTCGATGATTTTTTTTTTATTTGAAAGGTGGTGCTTTCCCATTGGTCCCATTTTTTTTTGGTCCAGTTTTGACAGTGGAATCCATGAGAAAATCATATAAGTCGTAAATTTGCATGAGGTATGTGCGCGACAAATGGACGAATAACTCATTATCACGCCAACCGATTTCGATGATTTTTTTTTATTAGAAAGAGTATACTTCAAGGGTTGTTTGATGATAGTTTGGTTAGATTCTGATTATAGGATCCATGACAAAGTAACGGAAATCTTCAATTCTTAGTAGCAAACTAACGATACAAGGCCGAATCTTTTATAGGCTATCTAGATTTATCATTCACCTACCATAACTTCGTTATGATCAAGTAATTATAGTACTATTGTAAAAAACACTTCTTTATATACCGTCAATAGTTTTCGCAGCGCACGCGAAATAATAACTTTTATAGGCAACAGTTTAATACGTTGGGTTACATTGCACCATTTTAAGTAGGGATCTATAAGTTTTTGAAAATATAATAAAGCCTATATTACTCGGTAAAGACGTAGCTTTCTAAGGGTGAAAGAATTTTTAAAATCGGTCGAGTAGTTTTTGATTTAAATCGTAATAAAAAATCAAACAAAAATCAAATCTTTCCTCTTTATAATATGAGTTATGCATGTAAGCATTAGTATATATGTATATGTTTGTAATTGAAACATATTTGAACATCTCCTAAAAGTTGAGACCAATTTTGAAAATTATACATATATATATATAGAATCGTATAAGTACTCTTATATACATGTTATATTTATGTATATTTATATATTGATTACTAGTGTTTTTCCCGCGGTTTCACCCGCGTAGTTCCTGTTCCCGTGGGAATATGGGGACAAAATGTAGCCTTAATTACTCCCTGATAATGTAGCTTTCCAGTGGTGAAATAATTTTTTAAATCGGCTTAGTGGTTTAGGCGTGAAAGCTTCACAAACAAGCTTACTTTCGCATTTCTAATATTAGTTAGGATAATATAGATACTTCCCCTTTTTTTAATATACAGACATTCCGTCATATTTTATGGTGAAGAATGGTATAACACACCATCTATAAACATACAGTTTATTTAATTATTACTAGAAATAACTATTTGTTGTTGTTGTTATGGCAGCCCAACTAAATTACCCCACCAACTAAATCTATTTAATCAAAACATGTTAATTTATATTCATACATTTAACCATATTAACTAATATTTATTAATTAAGTACCAAAATGCATTTTTCTTTATGTTTCACTGTTTTAGATTAATATATTTAAATAATAATATAAATGGCGCTGTCTCATATGAGCTGCACGTTTAGTAGGTCTACCCATATTCTACAAATTAGTGAGTGTACTTCAGATTCACTAAAAATCGAAAAATAAATAAAAATTTTCACAAAACAAAAACCGACTTCATAAAAAAACAAATTAATATGCACTAAAAAGTAAAAAAATAATTGCGTATTCTTCTATAATTTGATAATTAACTTACTATTTTCTACTCATCAATATGTAGGTACGAATGTGTTGTGTGGTTGATAATTTATTTACAATTATTGTTATTTTTGGAGTCGATGTCAGCTAAGGAAGCACTATAATATACCTAGCAATAATAATACGGGAATCTTTTAAAAACATACACATTACAAATTGACTTTTATTCGCTTCGTTAAGTTGCGCGTGCGACAGAAGCACATCTCACCTACAACTATGTATGTAGTTATAAGCCCACCTTGGCTGACATCGACTCCAAAAGTAACAATAATTGTAAATAAATTATCAACCACACAACACATTCGTACCTACATATTGATGAGTAGAAAATAGTAAGTTAATTATCAAATTATAGAAGAATACGCAATTATTTTTTTACTTTTTAGTGCATATTAATTTGTTTTTTTATGAAGTCGGTTTTTGTTTTGTTAAAATTTTTTATATCATAGGTAGGCGGACGAACACCTGGGACACCTGATGGTAAATGGTCACCAACACCCATAGACATTGGCATTGTAAGAGATGTAAACCATCGCTAACATCGCAATGCGCCACCAACATTGGGAACTAAGATGTTATGTCTCTTGTGCCTGTATTACACTGGCTCACTCACCCTTCAAACCTGAACACAAAAATACCAAGTACTGTTGTTTTGCGGTAGAATATCTGATGAGTGGGTGGTACCTACCCAGACGAGCTCGCACAAAGCTCTACCACCAAGTAATTAAGTATAATGGTAGGTATATAACCCCTATTTAAATATAATCTAGCTTGCTAGTCCTGACTTCGCACAGGGAAAATTAGACAGTTTTCCAGCGCTAAATATCGGTAGGTATTTAGTAATATTTTTTAAACTAATATTCATAACATGTATGTAAATATTTAGGTACCATTCCTATTATATATTTTTTTATTCACAGATAACGTTTAAATATTGCTATGCTATATATTTAGTTCGATAAGGCCTAATAATAATTGTTTTAAATTATACCTAAATTACGTGAGAAATTAAATTAGCTAAAGTTATCAGTCATTTGCATTTTACAAAGGTTTTAATATTAAAAATGATATTTAATGATATATTATAGCTGTCGCTTTTGTATAGACGCTTTAGAGAATGATACTTACGAAATATACTAAATCTGCTTGTAGTAAGTACCTATGTTTTTCAAAAGCAGCGTTTAGAAAGGGCTCGGATAACATAGAAAGAGATATCACTAATAATATAGGTACTAGGTCCATATAAACGCATAGTATAATAGTCCTTCTTAAAACTATTACCGATTATTATATGAAGTATATCAAGGTAGTATATCAATCAAATTAGTAGTTTTTCTTGTGTCCGGAAACAGAGAAAACTATTTTATATAGTTAAGTTTTCAATGTAATTGCAATATTATCTTTTTGCAACGAAATAATTATCCATATTATAATTAATATGTAAAGTATTCGAAGTAACAATTAATAGTTATCATTATGTACATATGTATTATGTTGATGATTATTTATAAAAAATCGTTTAGAACTGTTTCTGCTGGCTGTACTTATAGAGCTCTAAATACGCATAATGAAATCGAATATGAAACATCCGTAGATCCCTATCATCCTGTAATCATTCATATGCCGACCGTTACACTGTTGTGAAATAAATCAGTGCTTGACAATACACTCGAGAAAGTTCTCTAATTTTATACGGAAAATACGAAAAAGGTATGTACTATTTTTTTTAATATTCAACTAGGTATTATTCTTTTAAAAATATATTATGTATACTTCGCTTATGTACCCTGTGAAAGTACCCTGTGTATAGAACTAATTTTATTTATTAATTATGAGACTTAAATATTTATTCTTTATCTAATAAAAAATCTTTAAGTAGAAATATATATGTCCTTTATATTCTTCTTTCAATATAAAATGTTTTATTTATAAATAAGTAATAAATATGAATTTATAAGTACTTAAGGATAGCGCTTCACGTCAATTATAAAATATAAAATGATAAATTTTCCTTGTGAAATAAACTAATAAAAATAAATAACCTAAAAACACTAAGCAAAAAATCTATCTCGGTATGATTTTTGCGAATTTTTCCTCAAAAATGTATATAGTACCTGCTGATTTGTTCTGTTGATTTTTCACAAACAAAGATAAATTATGTACAATCCTGATCTCGCTAGCATCCTTTACTGATCCTTATTCTGATGAAATCAAAATTAAACATATAATAGTTCGTTGTCACGTACAATATAATTCATACTGAACATTATTATAAATTCTCTTGAAATTATCAAGAGTTGAACATGTAGATCTACGCAAATAGTTTAATAACATTCCTTATCTTTCTAGTACAGTTCATTTACCACGTTTATCAAATGCATTCGCTTGCACAAATACAAAACACTCGTGGATTATTTTAAGCGTTAATGCGATGTCGGAAATACATTAAAACTATATATACATAGAAGGAACTGGCAAGCGATATTTCTATGTAATTTGCTTATGTTGCAGAAATTATTATAGCGATAATTGAGGCATACTAATTTAAACATCGCGACATATATCATGTCTGGCACTGATGAAATGATTTTTCTTCTAAAAATGACAAATCATTTTAAGTGACGAGATTATTCAGGGTTCAGGGGCCAATTCTACTAACAAATTGCCACTTTTTCGCAATCAAATCGTAGCGATATCGGTGCCGTTTATCTGTTTTCATATTCTTTAATGTAATTATCGACTATTGACATAATAGTTAACAATTGAGTTTGGTTTTGACATAACGGTATATGTTAACATCATAGCGGTTCGGTTCCGATCCGAATAGATTTGTCGAAGTTGGATTGGATTGGAATTGAATCGTATCGTATCGTAATTGTTAAAGATTAGTAGAATTCGGCCCCTGATTTTTGCAGTAGTTAAAGACAATGTAAAGTAGTACAGAAAATCGGTTGTCTTCAATAAAGCAATACTTTACACACTGTTTTATTTTTAAACTATAAAAAAGCATAAGTAGAATTATAAATCCAAATGAGACAAATGACAACTTGAATTCGAATGATTCCTTGAAATCGGAACATAGGAAAGCGGACGAGCATACAGGCCACCTGATGGTAAGTGGTCACCAACGCCCATTGACATTTTTTTGTTTTTTATAACTCGGGAGAGCAAATGACTCTACTCCACCTGATGGTAAGTGGTAGTAGAGTCCAAACGCGACGACGGCTAGCGCAATCACGAAGAATGATTTGCGCTAGCCGCCCCCGCCTTGCCGGCCCGCAAGATGCCTCTTCACGCCTCGTTGAATTGAATTGAATTGAATATTGTTGATCAGATGTTAAGCATCGCTTACACGGCCACCGACCTTGGGAACTAAGATGTAATGTCCCTTGTGCCTGTAATTACACTGGCTCACTCACCCTCTACTGGAACTGGAACACAACAATACCAAGTATTGCTGTTTTGCGGTAGAATATCTGATCAGTGGGTGGTACATATCCAAACGAGCTTGCAGAAAGCCCTATCACCAAGTAAACGATGAACATATTTTATCCACTAAACAACCTCTCCTCTTCTTAACTTATTAATTTTAACTCCCCAATCGGAAGTAATACGTCCGTTTGTTCTGTTAGTCAAATGACTAATGTTAATAAGGGCAATTAATATCAGTCATTAGGCTATGATTACTAGAAATATGAGTGCGTATCTAGAATCGACTACGGCCGTTGTTCGATTTGCGTATTTCTAGAACGAAATGGATCGGTAAAGACATGACGGGACCGGTTTAATTTAACGCATAATTTGACAACGCCTTATTTTACGCCTTTAGACAATTGCCTATATCTATAATCTATAAATAAAATAACGTCCTCCATACCGATTTCGGCCACGGCGGCCAATCTCAAGAGATGTTAGCCAACTGCGCATGAGATAATATAGTGCACATGTGTGTGTGCACACAGAAGTGCATTCTCTTTTCCTTAGCTCTCATAATCCGATGGGACTGCAATCCGACACGACCGGAAAGAGTTCAGGCGCAGGACCAACGGCTGAACGTGCCACGGAGGGCACGGGAGTGTACACACTTCCAACTTCCAGACTCCGGGCTGCTACTTAGAATTTTCAAACAGTAAAACCCAATAACTATTTATTGGCCGACCTGGGAATTGAACCCAGGACCACCGAGTCTGCGGCCTTATATCTAGCCACACGACCAACGAGGCAGTCTATAATTTATATCTATAATCTATAACTACAATATAAATCTATTGGTTCTGTCATTTCAAATCGTTAATTACGTATTTCTTTACCAGTAGCCATATGTGTGGTGCCAAGGGGAATATGTGCAGATACTTAAAGGCTGCTTAAAGTCGTCTCCTTCCGGTTCAATCAATCACTTTAAGAGCAAACATAGAGCGTTTGTTTGTTTTTTATAACTTTTTTCTCGTTTGTTCTATTACGGGTAGGTGAAGGGAATATAAATATGAGAGTCTTATGAAAATTGATAAGTTAATAAAAAAAATGAGGTGTTACTACGTAATGATAAGAAAGAACCCGGGCGCAGACGGGGCGATACGTTAGTCTTACATTCATTTTTGCTTTGCATATATTATTGTTCTTATAATTCATCTCAGGAATAGATCGTGACTCGTGAGGATCCTGCATATGATTATTCATATTTTCTATCATAGTATACTATTTCAACGTGACCAGTATTTTCGAATCGCTCTCAACGTTTTTATTACTATCTATTTGAAAGGCAATTGTTCTTTCGATGCTGACCCTTAGGGGAAGAGAAAAACAAAACTTTAAATAAAAACGTCTTGAAATAAATACAAAATTATTAGTATTCTTATTTGGAAACAACATCCCCATCTATTTCGCTTAGAAATTCTATAAACATTATATAAAACTAATTTCATTTCATAATCAAATTATTAAAAGTGTTTAAAATTAACAATTAGCCTTCACTTTTTTAGATGCCAATTATTTAAAAATAGAATTAAGTGATTAGATTTATATCAAATCCGACGTTGTTCAAGATAAAGTTGTCTTAAATCATGTTAATTTATTAATACTATTGACAAAGGCCACGCTTAGATATTAACATCATGATTTTAAACAAGTTACTTCCGAAAAACATACCGTTGGTAGCTTATATACAATGCACTAAGCCTTATCTTTAGACTATTCATAAATTATTTTAGTAGATAAGCACTAATTAAAAAATCCGGCAACAAAGTTAAAAATAGAAATACAATTAGTATAATGATGCTAAAACTAATTAAACATGATTTAGCAATTCAAATAATATATTATATTTATTTTAAACAATACAGTAATAAATTGCATTTAAATACTAAAAACTATTTGGTAATAATGGAATGTTCTACTCTTTGCTTGTTTGGTAATTTTAAAGACTAAATTAAAAGATGTTCTCTTTGTTCAATAGGTATGTTTTAATTTTTAATTATGAGTATTCGCTATCTTACGAACTTCTTGTTTTTTATAAGCACATGGTATATGTTGGCGATAGCCTTTCCTGAAAAACCACTTCCATTTTATTTTATATTTATTTATTTTGGACAACCAACAGTACAGGTTTACAAAATAGTAATAAATAGAGGTTGAAAAGTTTTTGAACAAATGTTCTACTAATTATAGGCTATCACATCATTCGTGAAAGCATCACATTATAAATTGTTATCCCCAGTCCTAAATTCGTATAAAGCCACCAAAATATCTTTCATAGCACTGAAATACGTTTATTCTTATTGGAGTTTATTAGAGTTTACTCCAGAATTGATTTCAGTTTAAGTACGAAAGTTGGATGAGTAGTAAGATCGAATGTTAACAATAAGAGTTTTGAGTTTACAAGATTTTATAAAATTTGTTGGTTTGTGTAGGTCGAATCTTGGAAGCTGATTTGGAACCACTTCCTCCTTCAAACAAACGCAAACTGATCCGCATATTTATAAACCGAAAAGGGTATTTTTTGTCAATTATCCAGATATTCTTTCAATTACATACAAATAAAAAAAAAATATCGGACAAACGGCTTTCGGGCTTTCTGAGGGAATAAGTGTAATTGAACAGCACGGTGGAAGTGTACATAACATCGCCCATATCCGAATAGTTACTGAGTATTACTTAGCAGAAAACCCCAACGATAATTATGTTCCTTGACATTATAATAAATCTGTCAAGTCTTACATGTAACTAATTAATACAAGCTTGCAGTTCGATATTTAGTATGCAGGATCACTCATACGAATAACTGTATGTTATACAGTCTAAGCCAAACATAACTAAACAGAAGATTGACGCCATTTTGGTAAGCCTAACGGCCGAATACTGAAACGTCATTCAAAATGGGACTTAATTATTTGGAAAGTCATTAATTTCAAAATTTAGTATGCGAAATTTGAAATAAATGGCGTTAAACCAAAATGGGGTTAGACCAAATTAAACACTTTAACAACAATTACAATTTATTATTTATTAACCAGCTATTATCCAGGATATGCATACATACATAGATAATATTTAGTTATTAAAATGAAAGTTAGTATACAATTATTTTAATAATCATATCGAAAATTTTATTTCAATCCATCTAAGCGTGTCAACGTATTTCTATATTTAAATTAAATAACCTTCGTTTTTATTTCTAGTTTTATTTTTCACACATTAATTTGACCATGATACAAAAATGCATAGACGTTCCTTTATATATTATATTTGTTGAATAATAAAATAAGAAACATAGATTCTAATCGTTCGTTAATTTGTATTAATTGAGGCAGTTAATGAAACAACTTTTGCCGTTTTTTACGTAGAAAAGTTATACGCGGTAAAACATAAGTACGCATTTACGCTTAATTCTGCAACTCGAAAATGGCCATGACTATAAGACATTTGAAATTGTATTTTTAATTAAATTATGATTATTTAGTGTTAATACTTTTTATATTTATTACGCTACGTCATTGGAATAAAAAGAAACATTGCATTTATTATATATAGAATATGGTAATTGAACCGACGACGTAAGCAGAACTTAACTTTTGGTTCTTTTAACTATTTAGTTGATTTGAAAAAATAATAGTATTCGCGTTATGATAGTCCAGACTAACTGATGACTTTGAACTGACGATTAAACTTCGGAAAGCATTTGGTTCAAAACGCCGAAAGCATTTGCTCATAAGCGCCGCCGCCACTTTGGACTGGATGGAGGATGCCTCCACCGATCCGCTCTGCCGAAGACCAGCAGATGATGACGATTTTTATGTCGATAATTGGAATCCTATAGTAGACAATAGGATAATAAATCAAATATTTATACCAATTTAGTATTAGTACTAATACTAATATAGGAACCAATTATTCTGACCTTCACATAAATACCCCAAAGAACAGTCGTACTCTTAATATCAAATCATATACTTATTATGTCTGTGGTAACATTAAGAATATTAATTTATATATTTACATTACTGGCTAAATCCAATTTTATAAAAAAATAATATATTTATTTTAGCTGTGTAATCTGTAATTTAAGAAGACTAAATAAATAAATTACCGAGATCATACAATATTTAAAAAAATCTAAATTCAATGCTAGTGTAATTTTTTTCTAATACTAATTTATTATATCAATTCACCGTGGTAGGTAGGTAGGTGATTTTTATTGATAGATTATTAAAATGACCAAATATATTCTTGTTAATAAACAAATTAATATTATAATACGTTGTGGCAGCCGCTTAACTTTGATCACAGATTAAGAAAAAAAGGTGACTTCTATAAAATTATTTTTGATACATAAAATTATATTTATATCTTTTTATTAAATATTCAATTATATTTTTATCAGTTCTACAATTTTAAAATATAAACAAACAAAAACTTTTAATAAAAAACATAAATGTGAATACCTATTTATAGGCATGTCTTAAAATAACAAAATAAGAAAAGGATAAAAAGAAACCAGAATATCGTTTTACGGCACTTAAAATTTTCCATTCAGACATTTAAGTTCCCGGCCATCCATTCGCGAAATCAACTTATGAAGGTCGA
The DNA here is from genome assembly GCA_963151315.1 of Nymphalis c-album. Lineage (NCBI taxonomy): Eukaryota > Metazoa > Arthropoda > Insecta > Lepidoptera > Nymphalidae > Nymphalis > Nymphalis c-album. Next base: position 8,115,296 of record OY720601.1, read on the forward strand.
ATAGAAAATTCTAGAAATGCCCAGTAAATTTCGAAATGTTCTTATTTATGTTTGTATCCGCGGTAACCTTTCACTTTCATCATGAAGGTAGCACCTTTGTTTATATTTTATAATAATTCTTATTAGAATTAAGTCTTTTTTACTACTGAAAACAAAAATTAATCAAATATTTTTTGTCGTAGGTATTTATTTTGTGTCATGAGTATTCGAATTCGTTCATTTACTTATTTTTTTTTATTAATGTAACAACAATGTAAAATTTACACATTAAAACATAATTATTATGAGACAAAAAGGTACAGTTACATTTCTTTTAAATTTACATACATACATATGTTATACATACATACAAATATACATATATAATTATTTCAATGAGAAAGCATATAGAACAATTTTAAAGCTTTCTGGTTAATTGGTTAACAAAATAACATCTAATCGGCTCTTTATATCTATATTAGTTAAGATATCACACAACTATTTAAATTGCTATGTCTAACAATTATATAAATGGAAATATGTATATTTTTCATTTTATTTAATTAAAAGAAAATGTAATCAAGAACAAAATAAAATTTATTTAATAAATACCGCTACAACGATAACTAGTCCTAATTTTGTTTTGCACATAGAGCGTTTAGCTCCTCATAATACACATAAATGTCAAGGATATCTGATCCTGACCTACATAAATCAAAAGAGTGCTTGTACAGTTTTTAGTGCGATAAGATCAATGAAATTTACACATAAAAATTTGCAAAGTCGTATTATTTTTTTCATCTATATATTTAATTATTTTTTCTGGTTATTTTAAGCGATACCATTTGACTGCACTGAGTTATCCATCTCGCTTGTGTGCATACATGTACAAAACTAATACTTATGCTTGCACAGGTAAGCGCGTACACACCTACAACCTCACAGATGACAACAAGCTCGCGCAAACTTAATACCATGATTTATGCCCTGTCCTGCTGAAGATGCGACTGCACACGACACAATTCTCGAATTCTCACAAAATTTCTACAGATAACACAACATTATTATTCATCAGCGGATCGTATTATAATAAGCTTCTACGGCGTTGCTTGTTTGTAGAACAGGGCTTCCAAAATAAAATTTGCACAAATATGATTTGCGTATATATGCGTTGTATAGTGTCGTAAAAGTTCCGTATTCCTGTTTGTCTTAAATATAGAATGTGCAATTTTAGCTGCGCAAACAAAAACGACCGTGTGGAATTTTTGAGGAGTTCATAATATTAAAGGTCTTAAAATATAGCATAATTGCTAATCTTATTTATTTTTCTTGCCGACGCCGACTCTGTGCGCGCCTTCTTCCCCTGCCGTAAGGGCCGCCGCTTGTGCAACCTATCGTGACGGACGAAAGGACGGAGTGAGTACCGCTGGTTTTTGCTGGTTTTGGCTGGTTGGCCTTCAGCACCGGAGAGTCCAACATACACCCCCCGTCAAATCATGTAGGGGGAAAGCGTAAATGTGTTTTTCCAGCGGAAAAAAAGTGATCAGCTTTAATTATTTTTACTTTAATGGATAAAACAATTTTTCCATAATTAGATACCGTTTATGTATAAAAAATGGTTGTCTGTAAAGTCGGTTTACGGACGATAGTTTAACGTGACAACGTCATAAAAAACATTCATGAAATGACGCATAGGCCAATCGAGTGAAAGAGAGATAGATGCGGCGCAAGCGTACAATCACCGTACCGGGACAATGAGCGTAACGGGACAATGAGTCATTCTTTCTCGTGCATGCAGCCAGCGTTCATCGATTTATTAGACGTTGTCACGTCAAAAGCTTACTATACATAAAAGGCATTACATGATATTGTGTGTAGGTACCATTTATATTATAAGAAAACAACCGATCGGATACATGACGTACTTTATTCTTTTTATATCTAGGTATTGAAAATATTTAATTTATATATATAAAAAAATATATTTATATACAATTTTATAGCAAAAAAACGTCACGGAAATTGATATAATTTTAGTATCTAAACGTTAATAATTGGCAAGAATAAATAAATATCTTAATTATGTTATGAATGTGAAAGTTTGTTTGGATATTTGTCCTTCAATCATATTCGTAACGGTGTGAAATTTGGCATAGGATAATATGACATATATGTTATAGTAATAATGTCGTATAGCTAGAACTATTTAAGCGATCCCGTGGCGCGCGGTAAGACGGGAAGGGTACCGCTGGTTTTTTAGTGGGTATTCCGATGACCTCGGCGCACTCGGTGCCCTGGACATACGACGAGCTCCACATACCCCCCCACTGTTCCCGTGGGGGAAACGCGTAATCCATTTTTCCAGCGTTAAATAAAAGTACTAGAACTATTTAATCAAGTAGTACATTTTGGTAGACTCGGTTAATATTTCGGGACTGTATACTTGAAAATGTTTGCACTACTCGTAATTTACAGAATAATTAAAAAGTCTATAATACCCCAGTTAAAATTGAGATTTTAGCGCCGGCCTCAGCGAATTCATAAGGGATTGTTTATATTATTAAATTATATTAGGGTCTTATTATAACTATACCTCAATAATAATAATGAATTGGTTCAACGGCACGGGCCGGGCAGTAGGGAAAAATGGGCATACACATGCGGTATATGGGCGTACATTTTCAGTTTAATTTCTAATATATTTTGATATTTTTGATAATGTAAATCATAAAGTACTCATATTTTATTAAATTTAGTTTATGTAAAATCCAATGAGGATTATATAATATTTGTATAAGTAGGTGGACGAGGATATGGGCCATCGGATGGTAAGTGGTCACCAAAACCCATATCATTGTAATAAATGTTAACCATCGATTACATCGCCAATGCGCCACCAACCTTGGGAACTAAGATTTGATGTCCTTTGTGCCTGTAATTACACTGGCTCACTCACCCTTCAAACCGAAACACAACAATACAAAATACTGTTGTTTTGCTTGGTAAAAACAGCAGTACTTGGTATTGTTGTGTTCGGTTTGAAGGGTGAGTGAGCCAGTGTAATTACAGGCACAAGGGACATAAGATCCTAAGACCTATTATAATTAGAATAGCGACAGCACAGTTCAGAGAAATTTAGGTTATTATTTATTGTATATATTGACTGAAAACATAATCCTTTACTATTCAATAAAAAACAACACGGTACATGCGTCTTTTTTTATTTTTGAACTGGCAATTATGTTGGTATTTAATCGAATACAATAATTTCAGTACAAATTTACATTTACATACTAACATAAAATAAAATAAGTGGTTTTTAATATAAGACAAACGCTTGTCTTGAGGCAACCTTCTACAGTTGTCACTTTTGTCCATAGGCAATATAAGACCACTGGCCCACTCACACTGAGGTATTGTACGTTAGTACATAATACTTCAATGCCCACTCACCATTTAACAGGGCCGTCTTTAACCTATTGGAGGCCCTGGGCACATTAGGGTATGGGGCTCCTATGGCCGAAACGGAGAGTCCAACATACACCCCCCGTCAAATCATGTAGGGGGAAAGCGTAAATGTGTTTTTCCAGCGGAAAAAAAGTGATCAGCTTTAATTATTTTTACTTTAATGGATAAAACAATTTTTCCATAATTAGATACCGTTTATGTATAAAAAATGGTTGTCTGTAAAGTCGGTTTACGGACGATAGTTTAACGTGACAACGTCATAAAAAACATTCATGAAATGACGCATAGGCCAATCGAGTGAAAGAGAGATAGATGCGGCGCAAGCGTACAATCACCGTACCGGGACAATGAGCGTAACGGGACAATGAGTCATTCTTTCTCGTGCATGCAGCCAGCGTTCATCGATTTATTAGACGTTGTCACGTCAAAAGCTTACTATACATAAAAGGCATTACATGATATTGTGTGTAGGTACCATTTATATTATAAGAAAACAACCGATCGGATACATGACGTACTTTATTCTTTTTATATCTAGGTATTGAAAATATTTAATTTATATATATAAAAAAATATATTTATATACAATTTTATAGCAAAAAAACGTCACGGAAATTGATATAATTTTAGTATCTAAACGTTAATAATTGGCAAGAATAAATAAATATCTTAATTATGTTATGAATGTGAAAGTTTGTTTGGATATTTGTCCTTCAATCATATTCGTAACGGTGTGAAATTTGGCATAGGATAATATGACATATATGTTATAGTAATAATGTCGTATAGCTAGAACTATTTAAGCGATCCCGTGGCGCGCGGTAAGACGGGAAGGGTACCGCTGGTTTTTTAGTGGGTATTCCGATGACCTCGGCGCACTCGGTGCCCTGGACATACGACGAGCTCCACATACCCCCCCACTGTTCCCGTGGGGGAAACGCGTAATCCATTTTTCCAGCGTTAAATAAAAGTACTAGAACTATTTAATCAAGTAGTACATTTTGGTAGACTCGGTTAATATTTCGGGACTGTATACTTGAAAATGTTTGCACTACTCGTAATTTACAGAATAATTAAAAAGTCTATAATACCCCAGTTAAAATTGAGATTTTAGCGCCGGCCTCAGCGAATTCATAAGGGATTGTTTATATTATTAAATTATATTAGGGTCTTATTATAACTATACCTCAATAATAATAATGAATTGGTTCAACGGCACGGGCCGGGCAGTAGGGAAAAATGGGCATACACATGCGGTATATGGGCGTACATTTTCAGTTTAATTTCTAATATATTTTGATATTTTTGATAATGTAAATCATAAAGTACTCATATTTTATTAAATTTAGTTTATGTAAAATCCAATGAGGATTATATAATATTTGTATAAGTAGGTGGACGAGGATATGGGCCATCGGATGGTAAGTGGTCACCAAAACCCATATCATTGTAATAAATGTTAACCATCGATTACATCGCCAATGCGCCACCAACCTTGGGAACTAAGATTTGATGTCCTTTGTGCCTGTAATTACACTGGCTCACTCACCCTTCAAACCGAAACACAACAATACAAAATACTGTTGTTTTGCGGTAGAATATCTGATGAGTGGGTGGTACCTACCCAGACGAGCTTGCACAAAGCTCTATCACCGAGTAAACACCGAGTAATTTCGTTATAAGCTCGTATTTTATCGAGATTTTTTTAGAAGGCAGGTTATATATAAAAAGCAGTTATGTATATTATTCGTATTGTGTTCTTAAAATATTATTTCAGATATTAAACCAATTACTAAATGAAAAAGAAGTTTTACTCATTACATGTTTATATTGATGACAAAGAGCCTAGAGATAGTTAAGTATTTATTGTTTTTATTGCCCCAATGCTGATGCTACGTGTCTTTACTAATTGGCCCCATTTCAAATCCGGAAAACAATGGGAAAAGCCGAAAGCGCCGCCGAAAATGTTGAAGCGAACAAATGATGTAAAAATGATTTAAAATATATGACACCCCGCCTTACTGGCTCCAAAGGCGACAGGAGTGCTTTTCTCTATGTTGCTCTAGCATCCTTATCACCATTCCGTTCCTGGTCATGATTTGGACAGTAGCTATTTTTAATTTGGATTTGTACATATTTATTCAAGTTTTTGATGTTAATAATTCTAATGTAATCAAATAACAATATATTTACATTTCATTTTATTTACATCCAAATAAAAATAAATTACATTCTAGGACAATGCATTCTTACAATTTTTCGTAAATTATGCAACTACTTTTACTGACAATAATAAAATGTTATTGAATTTGTTATTGCTTCTACTTTTTTTTAATTTAAAGTCCTTGTTATTGAAAATAAAAATCATAAAACGATAAAAAAATTATATACAATTTTACAAAACTACTTTCAATCCTAAGGCTTTAGAATACAAAATACATTATCAATATTTAATGCACCAAGGTTCATTTACCGTATATGGTGTGTTTCGAAACTAGTCTTTTTTCTTTGTAATGGTTTTAAAAATTGAACCTACTAAACATACAGACATTTAAGCGTTATTTTTTTTAATTGTTATTTTTACAGACACAGATTATTAAACTGTGTTCTGGTGAGTTAATAATAACTAGTTCCGTGCAGATACTATGTAAATAAATTTTGTCACTTATGAAAATACTATTAAAGTGAAACGCATTGTCTTCTATTAATTATTGTACAATAAATTTACATCAAGTGAAAAGCTATAGAACAAGTAAATTGAAGTCGAAGTCCAAAATCGTACAAGAACCAAGTTTTTTTTCTTTAATCTTATTTTTTTTGAGACTTTTGTCCATTGGACATGTTAGCCCATCGTATCTTAACCTAAACAATACACAGATGATTAAGAACCAAGTTATTTCATGTCTTGTTTATGCTTACATTTTATGCAGTGCTTGAGGAATAATTCACATATCATTCCTGCGAAATTGTACCACATGAACTGGTGGTATTGAACTAATGTGGAATAAGCTACAGGCTCTTACATATCTCTAATAAATTATATTAACGATAAACATGAAAATCCTTCATAGTTTGTGTTTTAAAGATAAAAACTATAACAAATTAAAATACCATACGCTTGGTTAGTCTATCCAAAATCTAACACTACGTATGCAAGGCTACGTATGCAGTGCGATATTATCTAGAAAAAAAATAATTACGAAACGAAAAATATAATTAGCACATAATGAAAGGCTTAATATAATTAATTCACTCAGTGTATAAAAATAAATACGATACATTGCATGACGTAGGACATGTATTAACATAATATAAATAATATAAACATAACACATTCCATTTTTATTTATTTATAGAATAAATATTTGTGGGTGTTTGTTTACTGGACATTTATCTGCACTATCATCCGTCTTGTGTTTTGATGTTGGGGGTTGTGTAATTAAAATATATTTATTATAACGTTGTCCCTCAATCAGAACTATCTAGGTTATACTTCGATAGTTGGAGGCAATATGAGCCAGGTGTGATATTGTCCTTCGACTGCGGCCCGGACACATAACATTAAATCAGTATGTTTACTCGGTGGTAGGGCTTTCTGCAAGCTCGTCTGGGTAGGTACCACCCACTCATCAGATATTCTACCGAAAAACAGCAGTACTTGGTATTGTTGTGTTCGGTTTGAAGGGTGAGTGAGCCAGTGTAATTACAGGCACAAGGGACATAAGATCCTAAGACCTATTATAATTAGAATAGCGACAGCACAGTTCAGAGAAATTTAGGTTATTATTTATTGTATATATTGACTGAAAACATAATCCTTTACTATTCAATAAAAAACAACACGGTACATGCGTCTTTTTTTATTTTTGAACTGGCAATTATGTTGGTATTTAATCGAATACAATAATTTCAGTACAAATTTACATTTACATACTAACATAAAATAAAATAAGTGGTTTTTAATATAAGACAAACGCTTGTCTTGAGGCAACCTTCTACAGTTGTCACTTTTGTCCATAGGCAATATAAGACCACTGGCCCACTCACACTGAGCTATTGTACGTTAGTACATAATACTTCAATGCCCACTCACCACTTAACAGGGCCGTCTTTAACCTATTGGAGGCCCTGGGCACTTTAGGGTATGGGGCTCCTATGGCCGAAACATGTTTTTTCGGTAATAAAATATGTTTATAGATTGGTGGTCTGGCAGGGATTAGGGGGCCCCAATCGTTGGCGGGCCTTGGGCACGTGCCGTGTGCCCAATGGGAAAGAGGGGGCCTGCCATTTAAGCTTGAACACAGCGATGAAGTAAAAATCTAGCAACGAAATAACTTAAACAAATATTGTTTGTGATTTAATTAGCCACCAAAAAGTTTAACGACTACTATTTCGACGCCATTATTTTGTTGTAAAACGAAGTACCATTACTTGTTGTCTTGTTTATTTAAGATTTTAACGAAATAAGTATTATGCTGTAAGTAACTAATTCGATCTATGTAAAAAGATAAGATCAGTAATTTTATATAGTTAACAAATTACTTTTAAAATATTAATTAAATTAGGATGCTGTTAATTAATTGACTTCCTCGTTGTCTAGCGGCTAGATATAAGGCCGCAGACCTCCAGAGACCTGCTTTCAAACCCCAAGTCAAGTCAATAAAAACTTATTGGGATTTTCGGTCGAAAATTCACAGTAGCAGCCCGAAGCCTGGAAGATGAAAGGGTAATACTCTTGAGTTTCGGAAAGCAAGTAAAGCCTTTAGACCTGCCTGAGCACTTTCCGAACATAACAGATTACCGAACGTATCGGATTACGAGATTAAGAGAATAGAGTGCACCTGTGTTTATAAGCACTTACCCACTATAATATATTCAGTGCAGTTGGCTAGTCTCCCTTAAGATTGGTCGTCGTAGCTGAAATCGGTCAGGAGGCCATCATAATTTTTTGATTGACGATTTGTGTACGTTCACTAAAATAAATATGCAATTTTTATTATTCATTTACAAGTTTTTCAGCCTTAATTTGGAATAAACAACAATCTAGAGATTTTAGATGAAACTGATTATAAATTTCGGCTATTAGTCTTTTAACTACAAGGCAACAAGGCTATCTTTATTGCCGTCGGAAAGAGAGCTCAAATGCACTTGCACATACCATGAAAAGAAAGAGAAAAAGTAATATTTTTTATGATTACTGAAAAACCTTAATGCTTTTTTGGTGTTTTCCTAATTTTTTAAGATACGCTCAGTTAATTCAGTGTACACCGAGCTAAACAGGCTGCTTAGCCTCGTCTCTCCCTTCGTTTATCGAGTTCACGTTTCAGCACCTTGTACTTTGTGTACATATTTTGTTAGTAAATAGTATATAAATCCTTGAAAACCTATGGTCGCCAGAGGTATCCAACCAGCCCCTTTGCTACTAGATCATCGAACAATGGGACAAAAAAACTGGCGATGAAAAAAGGAAGTGGTGGAAGATAATCTCCTGAATGTTAATTATGTCATTATTTTAAAGTAACTGTATATATATAACACGTTAAGAATATAAATATAATATTTTTAAGAATATAATACTTTTTTTAAAAAAAAAAAACCTTTTCATTTTGAAATGCGTCAATACTAACCTTCGTTTATAAAGTGGCCTAAAATTACGATGACAAAAAGAAATCGAAATCGGTGTCCTATACATTCTCTTTTATTGTTAATTTTTATATGTTTTCTCGTTGATATTATAATTGTTTTTTTATTGCTTAGGAAGGCGGACTAGTCACTGCGCCGCCTATATGTTTTACTTGGTGGTAGGGATTATGATGTATGTATGTATGACGTATGGGCTATATATGAAAATCAGCCGCATGTGAATGAACTAAGTCGCATTCGAGCAGCGTGGAAGAATGAACTCCAAACCTTTTCCTCGATAGAGAAGGCCTTAGTCCAGTTGTGAGCCATTCTGAGCTGATTCTGAGCTCATTCTCAACCAGTCTGTGACTTTGCATTACTTTTTTATTTGTCGTGCTATTTTATTATATTATTTGGGACATTTTAATTAGTATATTATATTTGCAGCTTAAGCTCAACAACACACCTACATATATACATACATACAATAAATCAGTCTAGTAGAGCGTAACGCTTCAATAGCAACGTGACTCATTAATCAATTTAAAAAGCATACAATTAAAAATTGAAAACAATTCTGATTATGTCTTTGTCTCAGTTTCGCTGTCGATACTCACTTTTTTTTAATTATGCCAGCACTTTGTCTGCACGAATAATCATTATTTACTTATCGTAATTATGTGATTAATTATTTTATGTTTTTATTGACTGATTAGACGAATTAATTTTTGTATTTATATATTTTTTTCGTAGTTTCAAATAAATGCAAATGCAATTATTTTTTTTTCGCTTGAAAAAATGCATTTCCCCCGCATGGTATGTGGGGCTCGCCGGTGCTGAAGGCTCCGGAATACCCACTAAAAAACCAGCGTACGTGCATCGTCTCGGTAGAGCGGCACGGTATCGCTTGCGCAGTAATTGGAATCCTTAAAAGTTATGCATATTTACTATTTTTTATATTGATAAAAGAAATCGGAAAAACATCTTAAAATAAATAAGAGAGTTTTTTATAAATTAATAAAAGTGAAGTTGTTAAGATGGTACGAATCTATCGAATTTATGTTAATACATCTTTTGCATATATTATAATATACGACGAATTTCTACAGTATTACGAAATGTCTTCATTAACTTATTATAATATTTGGATGAACAATCAAAATAAATAAATTTGAAAGTAAGGGAAACCTTCTACGACAATATATTGAAATGATGACGGAAGTTTAAATTAAAGACAAGTATTTCCAAAATGCTAATATTTATGTGGATTATTAAAATGTACGAGTACCTACGCAGTATGTGTAAGGTTCCGTCTTTGGTCCTTTTTATGTTTGATGTTACGTGTATTCGCGTATTTTAAATACTTTCTGTACAATATATAACTAATTATTAACTATACACTTTTCTTTGAAATTGCTAAAATACATTACATATTCTATAATTATTAAAGTGGAATTGAGTATTCTAGAGTATTATGTACTAATATGACCCGCGACTTCGTCCGCGTTGCTTGATACATTAACAAAGTTTTCTTATGTTCGAAGGAAAAAACATCAAAAATATACATTGTTTAAACATACATTACTGAACACGCAGTGCATATACAAATCGTTGTTTCTTGAAACTTTTTACTAACTTATTTTGATAAGGGCCTAGTGTCTATGAAATAAAATTTAGAAAATTTCATTGAAATCTATCCAGTAGTTTTTCCGTGATGCGCGCACAACTGCAGACCTCTATCATTTTATTTATATAGTTATTAACTTGAATTAAAAATAACATAATAATCATGACCGCGTCGTCAAATGGAAATAGAATGACAATAGAATATTGGCATACTTCCTCCGATATCCAATTAGATTAGATCAGAACTCCAATTATCCTGGGTAGAATATGAACTAGTGGAGGCAAAACATATACTTAGTATTTATGTTACCTAAGAGCAGCAGTTGCAGACTTTGCAGTGTTATTTTCCTGTGCATTGATAAATAAGTTAAGTCGTTGGTATGGTCTTGCGCCTTGATATGGTCTCATCGGATTATTAGAGTATTTACTATAACAGAATGCCACGGTTCTTGCGCATTCATTTATTCATTCTAATCTTCTGAGCGATTGGCAAGTCATTGAGCTTGGCCAGCATGGCTCGTAATAAGCCAGTAGACATATTATTTGATTAATTTAATGATTTGTGCTTTAATAAAATTATATATTTATTTAATAAGAAATAGGAAGCAAGCGTTATAATTAAACCCGGACGTAACGCGCTATTCTCATGATAAATTTAAAATGCAATTGTTGCCATGTTTAATTAATGAGATTAAAGAACCGTATTTACTGTTTATGTGTAAATACTTATTATAATAATAGAATTATCTATCTCCGGGTTCATGTCCGTTTCATTACCCACAAATATTTATGATAGTTATATGAGTGATAGAAATACTTATTTATGTATCCCCGATTCTGTAGTGCGTCGGGGATGTTTGCCCAGGTGCATGTAGACTGTTTTTTACACAACTATACGAAAACGGTTATTAGGTTGCCGTCCTCCATGTCCTCTGCGGCCGTCAGGTTGTTTTGGCGGAGGAGCCCAACATCTCCATCCGTCGCCAAGGACGTTGTGACCTTCGGGCTATCCGCCGGGGTGTCAAGGTAGAATGCTCACGCGACCCCTTGGCACCCCCCTAAAGGCGGTGAAGTATACGCTGTGGTTTTAGTGGGTATTACGGCCTTGCACACTAGCCGCCGAGTCCCACATACCCCTCCGCTTTTCATCATGCGAGGTGCATGCGTAAATGCATTTCCACACGAAAAAAAAAGCTCCGGTGGCGTCCTGGGGGCATCCGTTGGTAGGTTCGATTGTTTGTACTTAAACCACTGCTGTAGGATTCATGTGCTTACTAACAATATCCATGTTGGTTGAAATAAAGTATATTATTATTATTATTAAAATTAATATTTTTAATAATTACATATATCCGATTTAATAAAAATTTAATGGATTTCAGAACGTCAGCGAAAAAGATAAAAAATAATTTTCCCGCGCTTTTATATAAAAAACGACTGAACGACTGTCCGACGAATGAGCGATAAAATATTTTTGTTGTAATTATATTTATAAAAATCTCAGAGCTTTAAAGATAATAGTTATTAAAATTAACAAATAATGATTACTGCGTCCTGGTGTATTTATTAACAGAAACAGTTTTTTTGTGTCTACAAAATGCACTATGTTGACTTTAGTATGACATTGCAATGATGATATCATATATCGTGTTTTTTGTACATTTTCGCTTATCTTTAGAATACCTTAGTAATAAATTTACATTTCCTGAGAACACGTGCAGTTGTTTTCTATGATTGAAATATAACAAAATCCAGATTATGTATATATTGTACATAAATCTATAATTTGTGTTTAATATCTTGACTTTAAATACATAAATCTTGACTTTAAATAAGCCGTGTTGATTCGATCGGAACCTGGGCCGTGCTGAAGTCTCTCACAAAGGTGCCAAATCGATTACCGGTATATCAAGGTGTTAAAGTGCTTGTACGAGAACGCCACCATATCAGTCCGACTCCGGAATCAGAACTCAAAACCTATCCAACTGCAAAGAGGCGTAAGACAGGGAGACGTGATATCTCTGAAACTGTTTACCGCTGCATTGGAGGATGTTTTCAAGCTTCTGGACTGAAAAGGATTTGGCATCAACATCAACGGCGAGTACATCACTCATCTTCGATTTGCCGACGACATCGTGATTATGTCTGAGTACCTTGGAAGAACTCGACGCTATGCTCGATGATCTCAGCAGGGTCTCTCAACAAGTGGGTCTAAATATGGACATGGACAAGACGAAAATCATGTCGAACGTCCATGTTGCACCCACTCAAGTAAAGGTTGGAAATTCTGCACTCGACTAACCTAACCTAACCTAGGTCACAACATCCAACTAGGTAGGTCCAACTTCGGGAAGGAGGTCAATCGTCGAAACCAATTCGGCTGGGCAGCGTTCGGGAAGCTACGCGATATATTCTCATCCCAAATACCGCAGTGTCTTAAGTCGAAAGTCTTCGACCAGTGAGTGTTGCCAGTGATGTATCAGAGACGTGGTCGCTCACTATGGCCCTTATAAGAAGGCTCGAGGTCACCCAACGAGCAATGGAGAGGGCGATGCTCGGAGTTTCCCTGCGAGATCGAATCAGAAATGATGTTATCCGCAGGCCAACCAATGTAACCGACATAGCCCGAAGAATTGCTAAGTTGAAGTGGCAGTGGGCGGGGCACATCGCTCGCAGAACTGACGGCCGCTGTGGCAGAAAGGTTCTCGAGTGGCGACCACGAACCGGAAGACGCAGTGTGGGCAGGCCCCCTACAAGGTGGACCGAAGATATCGTGAGGATCGCGGCAGGCCGTTGGATGCGGGTAGCGCAAGACTGGCTACTATGGAAATCCTTGGGGGAGGCCTTTGTCCAGCATGGACATTTTCCGGCTGAAAAGATGATGATGATGAAATACATAAATCAATCGTTGCCTTTACATTCTACAATCATATCGAATACTTTTATTTCACGTCTTATATATATCTAATACTAGCGGTTCAGTTGCGGCTTTGCCCGCGACATAATCAAAAATAATAAGATATTTTAATCTGATTTATTATGATCTATTTTAGATGTGAAAAGAGTAAATTTTAGGCAGACCAAACCAGTTTTATACTAATGTTTCAAACCCATTTCACCCGTTTGGGGTTGAATTTTCAAAAATAACAAAATGCGTATGCATTTATTTTTGGGCTGAAGCTTAAAAACTACATTTCATGCTTCTTACTTCAACTCTTATGTCCCACTCTTGGGGGGTAGAGTTTCGGAAACCCTTAAATAGGTATTTATTTATTTCCAACCAGAGGCTTGCGAATAAAATTTCATGATTCTTACTTAAAAAATGACGGGAGTCCCCATGCAAAACTTTCACCCCCTATTTCACCCTCTTGGAGGGTAAATTTTCAAAAATCTTGACTTAAATTTTTATTTATATCTAACCAAAAGCTTGTTTATAAAATTGCATGTTTCTTACATCAAAATGATCTCCCCATATAAACTTTCATCCCTAGTGGTGAATTTTGGAAAACTCTGATTTGATTACTTATTTATTTGTAACCAGAAGCTTGTATATGAAATATCATGCTGCTAACTTTGAAAATGACGGATTTCCATACTACGGTTCATCCCTTGTTTCACCCGTTTAGGGTTGGAATTTCCAAAAATCCTTTCTTAGTAAGCCTTTTCATTATAAAATGCAGCAACTGTCAAAATTTCAAGCTTGTAACCCGCAAGTGGTTTAGGCTCCGCGTTGATGAGTCAGTCAGGACAAATCTTTTTATATATACCTATTACCTATAGATTTTATAATAATATGTAGCTCTACACTCAACTTCGCTTGAGTATTCCAGTATAAGGTATCATGAAATTTATCTTTATATTATATTAATTAAGCCAGCCATAACTAACTGAAGATATATCGAATATAATTATATTAGATTTTATATTGATCTGATGGTTAGATTGTGCAGTTCAATTGTATCTCAATTCTCCCATGATCCTGGGCGAAATTAAATCAATCGGCCATTTTTAATATTTACTGGCCAAGTATTTATGAGTTATACCTACAGTAAACACAAGGCAATCCTAGTGGAATCTTATTAAACATTCTGGTACAATTATAGAGGAAATTCTAATACTTGATTATAACTTGAAAATGGAAATAAAAAACAGAAATCGCGTTGTTCGAGAGGCTGACTAAATCTCGAGTTACGACTTTAATCAATCTTTCATGCATTGTTGGTGAAGTAGGTATTTATTTAATTAAGATAGTCATAAAAGTTATATTGCAGCCAGGCAATAACATCAATTTATCTATATTATATAAAATTGATTTCTTTATTCATAATAATTTAACGGAGTCATTAAAGATAAAATGCATGTAACAAAAAAGGCTCCAAAAACTGTTTTTAGTATATAATAAAGATAACCTACCAGTTAATATAAAAAAGCGAAATAACTTCAACAATGCTGACTTAGACAAAGTTTCATATATTATATAACACAACAAAAGCACTAACATTAATTTATCGTATTACATCTGCATTTTTCCTGTATAATACAAGGCACTCTGATGTGGGGCCATACTGTTCCACATTGGGTGGTGTAGGAATGTCATCCGGCGTATGTACGAAATCGTTTACTTAAAGAGAAACTTCTTATCGGCGGCGATTCGATTATTGATAGGTGAACGAGAGTTGAGGCAATTTTTTGTAACATGAGACAGAAGAAAGATATGGCGTAGAGTAAAAGAGAATGAGAGCTACATATCCTTAGGAGTTTCACTTCTACCACGTGCTGCAAATGCAATTCTTTATTATTTTTTTAATATCTACGACTAGGTTCAAGGTCAAGGCGTTAAGTATTACAAAGCTTACTTTAGCCTGGAGTGATACATCGACTATACGTCAGAGTCATCGATAGGTTAGGCCAAGGTTGTAAATTATACAATAATTTCAAGTGCGACACTACGTGGTAATAAAGATTAGTAGTTAAACAAATTTAATACTACAAAGGTTATTTAATTTTATTATTTAATTTCACAATGAGAAGCCTGTGAATGACCCACTGCTCGGCTAAGGCCTCCTCCTTTTTGAGGAGAAGGTTTGGTGATTATTCCAAGCTCCAATGCGGGTTGTTATCTTTCCCTTCGTAACGGTAAGGTCGTCACTTACACTGATGACACTGCCATTAGTTTTTACAGCACGTCCTGGAAATAACTCTATTATCTTGGCCTAGCTTTGGATAAACTGCTAAACTTCAAAGCTCTTATTGACGTTCTTACTGGCAGGGTACGCAAATTAATATACATCTAATGATTAAGTATTGTTCATTCGAAATGAGGACATGCATCAGAGAACTAAAGTCACCGACATCGCGCGTAGAATTAGCACGTTAAAGTCGAAGTGGGCTGGTCATATTTTCTTCAGACGCATTGATGGCCGATGGCGCCGACACGTGGCAGAGGGCAGACCACGCTCAGGCTTAGGCGCTTCAACGTAGTGTAGGACGCCCTATTTTTAACGCTGGAAAAATGCATTACGCGTTTCCCCCACGGGAACAGGGTATGTGGGGCTCGCCGCATGTCCAGGGCACCGAGTGCGCCCCGGTTGTCGGAATACCCACTAAAAAACCGGCGGTACCCTTCCCGTCTTAATGGGAGTGCCACGGGATCGCTTGCGCATGCTATCGTGATTTTCCGATGTGTAGGACGCCCTGCGGCAAGATGGACCGACGATTTGAAAAATGTCGTAGGTATGGAATGAATGCGGGCTGCACAAGATCGGGATGGTTGGCGTTCCATAGAACGGGGAGACTTTCGTCCAGCAGTGGACGGAGAGAAGCTGAAACAAAAATCTTTTTACAAAAATTTAATTTACGCACTAATAGTAATTAGAATAATAATATGAATCCTTTGTAGTATTTTTTTTGAAAAATGCTACAATACTAATGTTTAAAAAGTACGTTATTTTAATTATTGAATTAAAATACAATTAAAAATACTGTAGATTTTTTAAGTTAGATAATGCATATAGATAAAACATGTTACTCGTAAGATAAGATATCCTATGACTTCTGAATGACATTTACTTCCTTTGTTTAAAGGACAAGGCACTTTCGTGAGACAACAAAACTGATTTATACTGATAGTATCTTCCGGGATTCGCATCGAGTTCATTTTTTATCAATATTGTTAAATGTAAATTAAATCGACTTCCTTTTTTATTCAGATACCGACAAATGGAACACTTGATGAATACTACCATCGTTTTTTAGTACTGAAGTGTGTTGACCATTCCTTATATGCCATATATATATATATATGTTCGGTGCGTATAGTAAATCAAGAAATCAATTTTCCTTAAAACCGGATATAATCCTCTTAATTGATTTCTATGAGTGCCCGAAATAATTATTAAAATACACATTTTATTTTGCGATACATTTGGAAAAATAATGGTTATACACTTATACAGTATACGAGCATGTATACGAGTATTTACAAAATTTTTACGTTTTTGACATTGCGAGTAAGTTTTTTTCGAAAGTTATAGCTTTTTTATTACTGAGCTGTTAAACGACAAAATGACCTTACTTACGCCAGCTTAGGTTAAGGTTATATTAGGTTAAGGTTAGATAATCCAATGTGCGCGACCGTCACAGCGACGAACGGCTTATTCGCAACAAGCTATCGGAGCTGTCCTGTGGCCTTCAATACCTGGATAAGATCAAAGCGCTGATCGAGGCACCTCCCAGTATAGGGAGTGGAGTGCGCACCCCGTTGGATGGAACGAGGCAGTTCTTGTTACGTGATGTCAGACGAGACCTCTCCCTACGATCTGTTATGTCAACAACGCTCCTTAGAGCATCCATAGGAGAGCTGTGGCTTCCTTCTGAAGTGGTGGTCCCGGTATTGCAGAAAGTGATGGTGATATAGTACATACAGAATATATGATATTTTAATAAAAATAACCAAGAAATGATGAACAAAATACAATAATGTTGTAAACACATGTATAGGAACACGCTGTATAGGAACCTAATACACCTTTTACCATTCTACCACCACCACCCTGCTACCACCTATCTCTTTCTATTAGTTAACATAATTTATCTGTTTTAATTCAAAATTCGAAATACTTTATTCAATATTGAAGTATTACACTTACTTATTGACTGTCAAACTGGAAACTACTACCGGTTCGGAAAAGAAACACCCAGCCCTGAGAAGAACCGGCGAAAGAATCTCAGGGGTTGTTTTTTTTGTCGTTTTTTTTGTCTTTTCCAAAAAAACAATAAGAAATAGCCATGCGGCGATCGTCTCATTCCCAAGGTGTGATATCCATAAATTCATTAATTGTATAAAAACCTTTAGCACACAAGCGATCCTTTACAATTTTTTTAAATTCTCTAGCTCTTAGGTTATTGATTGCGCGAATAGCCCTCTTCTGCAGTACAAATATCGTATTGATAGCGGTCGCATTACCCCACAGCATAATGCCGTAAGACATTATACTGTGAAAATAACTAAAATATACAAGACGGGCCGTATCGACATCGGTAAAATATCTTATTTTCTTAACTGCAAAAGCCGCTGAGCTTAGTCTACTCGCCAATCCGTCAATATGGGGGCACAAATTGACATCAACAGTAAGGCCAAGAAATACAGTGGACTCAACTGGATCCATCGACTCCCCATTGATATGTACATTAGCATTTACATTTTTAACATTTGGAGCGCTAAATTTTACAACTTAAGATAAGATTATTAATAAAAATAATTATTCTGAGAAAGGATTTACGTAAATTACACCTTATGTATCTCGTACTATATATGTATTTTAATACCAAGTAATTATATTTTGTATTGCTATGTTCCGGCTATGCACTTAACAATTAAACTAGTTTTAATTATATATCTTAGTAAAAATAATTTATATTATAGCAACAGGGATCTATGTAAGTGCATATAGTCTTTAAATACACAGAGAGCGTTTTGTGTTTTTATTGTATTAACTTAAAATGTTACTCCAACAATAATAACTATAAAACAATAAGTTATTTCAACTTATTCTGCTAGTCTGAACATAATATTATGATCATCATAATTATCACTCGAAAATCTGTTAAAACATGCTTTTTTATTTGCGTAATTCTTATTTTCACTTAACCCTTAAGTTATTTTCAATTATAGAATACCAGCTTCCCCTATGCTTGCGTGTGGTGAGAGTAGCAGATTTAACCTAACCATGTGAAGTCAGGGTATAAGTATCTGTATTCATAATATCCGGTCATTACTTTTTGCGTGAAAGAGTAACAAAGATCTATTTATCATCATTTTGCGTTTATAATATTAATATTAGTTCCAAATAAGTAGTGCATTCGAGGAAACATCCGGAACTAATCTTACTAGGTAATTCATAAGAATAAGCTCGAATTACGACGTAAAAACCCGATTGTGAAATGTCAGACAGTGATATTCGATATTGACAACACTAATTATAATATTTAAAGGATACACGAATCAATATTGCGTACATGCATACAGCCTTTTACGTTTGAGTCGTACATATGAATTGAAGATGGTTTTGTATACAGAATTTTGGGAAGACTTATGATAAATAATTTGTCTCTGTGTAAAATAATTTTTGAAACAGTCTACCTTTTCAAATACTATGTTAATAATGAACAAAGACAATAATGTGTAAGCCTTCAACGACAATATACAAGGCCAATTAATTAATATAAATCATATCAATGACTAGCGAAGGTGCTGCCAACGCCTGCCAATTATGACATTAACGCTCCTATTATGTCTGGGTAAGGCTTGCGGTAATTATATCTCTGTAAATATTTCCATAAATAAAAAAATGTAAGCATATAATTTAGAGGAACGACATTGCTTTGTATACGTTTAATATTAACATGACCTAAATGTAATAAAAATAATGACAACATTTTCCAAATCAATTTGTACCCACTTCTAGACTTCTAAAGAATAAACTAAAAATTACTTAATAGTGAGCGATACTTATAAACTTAAATTTTTTAGTTATACCTTACAAAGCGACATCAGCTGATTTTGTAATGGAAATATCGTCATGAAACTGCCCGTGTCGGATGTTAATTCGACATGTGTGCATCTTTCAGCCCGCATTGGAGGAGTGTGGCATTTACTAATTGTATAATTATATATATATATATATATATTTTATTTCTCACGGTTAAAATAATTACTTTAAGATCAGCGATATAGAAAATACTCAGCCACGTGATGTTAGTTTTTCGTGGCATCTGCTTATTCGTATCACGCGAACTATAGATAAATCTTATATAATCGCTTGTCAACTACAAACATACAATATCGTTTCTCGCTAGTCAAACGAAAAATTAATATTTAATTGTCTTGTCTTTTTAATATTGATTGGCAATAATTCATATTTTTACAATAACGATCATATAATAGCATAAAATATGTGCTTAAAGTCTTTTTTTAGTTAATGCATTATTGTTTGATGAATTATTATTAACAGTAATGAATAAAAGCAAGTCCCGGTATTGTTAAGGTCCGCTAAGCCCTGTTCTCCTTTTGAGGATACAGTTGAAATTTATTCTAGCACGCTGCTTTCATTTTCATACACACATGTGAAAGATTTTCATCCGACACATGCAGATTTCCTCACGATATTTTCCTTCACCGATGTAATGATGAGACGATGATGAGATGATTTGAACCTACAATCGTCGGTTAAAGGCAAATCCGGTTCAATATCCTTAGTGAACATTAGACACGCCTGTCTTGTTTTTCTGCAAGATTCTTAAATGGTTAAAGTTAAATAAAATTGAAAGAGATAAAATTGTAATGCAAAGTATTCACCGTAATATACAAGTGGATCTTGAGTGATACGTTTCAAAAGTCTGAAGATCTCTAGAAGAAAACTTACATCGCTACTTTAGGTACACCTATTTCGATTATTAAAACGACTGAGGTCGTAATCATGTGTTGATGAAACAAATCAGTTATAATATGTCCTAAGATTATGTTAATCTCTAGACTAAATGGCGGCTTCGTAAGCGCACACCTGTAAGTATGATTTAATTCAGGTTTGAATTGAGAACATTTCTTTAAACATAGAAAAAATATATATGAATAGGTAAATAATTCAAGATTACACAATCAAAATTTAGCATATAATTTTTTTCAACATTTACCTCATTAAAATAGCTAAGAAGCGTTTTTACTTTAGCTAACTTTCTATTTATATTTAATAAACAATTATTTGCGAAATAAAACATACAACGATCTATATGTATTTTTATTTTGTGTTATGTTTTGTAATTACCAAAGTTATATAATGTCAACTAACGGTACTTTCGACCTTACGTATGTCTGGATTGCCGTAAAAGGAAATGAGATAAAAATAATTACATCAACTCGTTCATAACCTTATCAAGTACAAGGTTAGGAATTTCTATAGATGCTGGAAATTGAAGTATTTTCTTTAACTCTTAGAATTATTTAATTTAGATTATTGGTTTGAAAAGTTCTGGCATGTAACATGCATTTGTTACAAAAATATAAGTGCTATTAAATTACTCCTGTTTTAAAAAGAAACCAAAAACCGCATGAAAAATGACGGCGTATTTTAAGCAATTGGCCGAATACAATATAAACTTAATTTTGAGTTAATGTAGATATTAGATTATCAATACATTTCTGTTATAATTTACGTCATAAATCAGCGCCATTCGAAATATCAATGGGTGTTTAATAAAATAATATTATGTAATGTCCCTTAAATCCATGTTTAATTTATAAATTTAGGTTGGAGGTTTCTCGGGCCACTGAGAAGCCCCCTAGACCCAGCATCGTAGGGGAAAAGTTTTCTTTGGCACAGCGGGTCAGCAGCAGCATCCTCCTCACGTTTTTCGTTCCGCGGCCTTCTACGACGGTCCTAGTATAAATATGGTGTATTTCTTCGAGAGACTTCGCGTATTTTACAGAATCTCAATTTATTAATAAATTATTTATTCGTCTCTTATTCCAAATTATATTTTTGTTCCCTTTTTCAGTTGAAACGCTTGGACCTTGGAGTAATAGGGCCAAAAATTTCATCCAAAATATTTCTCCCCACCTTATTGCCTCCACTGGAGGCATCATTTAAAAGGCAGTTCAGAAGGCAATCATTTTTCGCCCAGAGAATCGAAATTGCGATTCAAAGGGGAAATGCTTCTAGCATTCTTGCCACCACTCCACGCGTTCACGACTTGTATAGTAATTATTTTTATTTTTTATTTGTAGTTAAGGTTTTAATGTAAATAATTTATTACATAATATGGAGAAATATATCTCATTTGAAACATTTTCATATGATATTTTTGATTAATGTACATTTGTTGTACACGAGTCAATGGAATGTCATTTGTATTGTCAATAATTCATCCTATTTAATTGTCTCACCTTCAAAAACGGCGCAATAACACATGTCCTAATTGACATTCTGCATCGCAGTCTTATCCTTCGAGTTGTAAAACAAAAAAACGTTAATAAAGTTGTTAATTGTTGAGGGCAGGTGAATTCGAGTATTTTTTTATTAACCCAGAAGTTTTTTTTATCTACGTTTATCCGTTTTTTTTAAAACATCCTAATTTTATCTTATCTGAGTAATGCTCATTTGGCACATAAACTTGCTTGATCTGACTTGATCTAGACTTGTTCTTAAATAAATTTTAATCCTTAATAAAACAAGTATTTCTTGATACCATAACTGTAAACAACTGTGAAATTAGTCTGTTGGCGATATCATTAGTGCCTCTTTTTAAATTAATTTGCCTATTTACGAGTTACCAAAACCAGTTATTATTTTTCTGAAAAATATAATTTATATTAATATTAAAAATATGAATACTTAATACTTTATTGAATACTACTCAGTGGTAAAGCTTTGTGCAACCTCGTCTGGGTAGGTACCACCCACTCATCAACTATTCTACCGCAAAACAGGAGTTCCTGCAAAACAGCTGTTCCGGTTTGAAGGGTGAGTGTCAGTATTACAGGCACAAGGGATATAACATCTTAGTTCCTAAGGTTAGCGGCACATTGGCGATGTAAGTGATAGATCTCTTACAATGCCAATGTTATGGGCATTGGTGACCACTTACCATCAGGTGACCCATATGCTCGTCCACCTACCTATACAATAAAAATAAAATTGGACAAGTGCGAATAGGACTCGCCCACCGAGGGTTCCGTACAAATTGTAGCTACTTATTTAGGGTTATGTTTAATTACAAAATTTTAAATTAAATAAGCAGGCATGCATAACAGTGAAGACTGTTAAGTACTACATACACCAAAATTATTAGGTAGCTATCTATACTTATAAAAATGTAATAAAATATGTAAAAAATAATATTTTAAATAAGGAAAAACAATGTGTTCGCGTGTAATAAAATTATAATTGAATTTCTGTTTATCTGTAATTTTAAGGACGAAACTATTATGCATTTTTTAAATAACCGGAACTTCACTTGTTTTCCAAAACGGGGATTATATTAACTAACGAGACCGTGAACTACAATGGAGGTCTGCTCAGATTACTGTGTGCAACAAACAATAATCTGATGACGATCATTATAATATGTAAGAATAATTTTACTATGTGAATAATGCGAATGAATGATTATAATAATAATAATACAATAGTACACAGAGATAAAATAACTTGATCATTTATTAACTCGGTGAAGATGCCCCAGTGGCAGCAGCCTCTTGGAGTAATCTCTTCTTCTTCACCTTTTCCTTAATAAGAGAGCATACCCTAGCCTAGGAATGGAACGTTCGTCCAGAGGCTCACGGCACAGGAGGGGTCGCTGATGCGTTATATCCACACGATCTCACAGCCTCTGCGATCCGTGCCGAGGACGGCCATTGCATTGGTTTCCCCTCCAAGGGAGGCGGGTACACTTGTAGGTTTCCACTGTATGAAAAAAATCAGTGACGCTATGATTTTGTTGACTGATACTTTACTTATTACTTATTTTAGCAACATATTGGTTAAATACACGGTATTTTGCAAGTACCACTTCTACACATTACTACAGTTATTATACCGCTAACCATAAATTCTGTGTTTCGGTTTGAAATATAATCACACCTCTTCAAAGAAGACAATTGGCACACTGACACATAAACGCGCGCCCGCATATAGCCTCAGTTTAGGTTAAAGTATTTATAAAAGCTTTACAATATATAACAGTGTATTGAGAGGGTAAGAACCATTTCTTCACATTTCTGTCAATATACGATACGGGCAGAGGTCATTGACCTCGTGGACAAGCCGACAGAATATATTATAGTCCACTATTACTTTCATTAATATTTAGAAAATCGACAAAAACAGAAATACAACATGATCGAAGACAAAGACTTGACAGAAAAACTTCATAACCTTTGTTGTCTCGCCCTGATATTCGAACCCAGGTCCTCTGAATCTACATAGCTTGCCACAAAACCAATGCGGCGCTTTAAGCAACACAGCAACACATAGTGGTACCTATATAAGCGAAATACCACTGACCCATCACCAGATGTCGGAATGTATATATAACATTAGATAAGAGGTCAACGCCATATTGTTTACTATGAAGATATCACAAATTATAGTAAATAAAAATTGTTTGTATAAGTGCAAATGAAATAAATATTACATTAAATACAGCGCGACTTTTGTAAAAAATAAATAAAACGTCTAAGCTATCTTATAGGTATTATTGTTAATCTTCAGATTGTCTATTTAGTTTTTTTGGATATTATATTCAGATCGTCCATGTATATATATAGATAAAAAAATACTCTTTTGCAATTTTTTTTTCTTTTATGGACCGGAATTATATAAAATGATTAAAAAAGGACATTAGATATTGTATTTGATAAAATATATATATATATATATATACTAAATCCCTTAGAACAACCGTAAAATTTAACAATATTTATACATGTTTAACAACAATACTTTAATGTTTTTGATTCAATTTTCTTTTAATTTTTGTTAACATGAAACGGAACTTGGAACTGTACTTTTCAAAAGAATTTCGTTATGTTACGTTATTTATAATTCATCTATTCCCATCATGCCCAAAGATATTTAATTTCACAACAGTTTTCAAATTAAAAGTAAACTTCGAATCTTTAAAACACTTTTCTTACTTTCTTAATTTCTGTTCCTATATAATATAGTACTTAATTTTACTATTATGTTGCCCTAAAAATCTTTAGAGAACAACAGATTCGCCCATGAATCAGGAACGACGTTTCCCGAGTATACCAACCGTATATTTTACCGCAAGCTTATGGCTCATTCGTCAATCAGGGCCTTTAGCTCAGATTACAAAACGCAAGCTATTTATTTACAAATTAATAATGTAATACAAATCGATGATAATTCTCGATGATATTAATACTACATAATTAGGTCTTTGGCAAACAGATAAAAGTGTAAATGCCGGTCATATGGATTTTTGTAAGCATTCTTGGCGTGTACACGTTTTTCCTTAATTAATAATTTGATTTTCGATAAATGCCACAAGCCAAATATTGAAAAATCATCGAAAGTATTAACATCCGATTTTTAATCGAGGGCAAAGATAAACAATCATCATATTTACATATTACATGCAATTTGGAACAACATCGAAAATCATTATTCAATGTAGAAGCGCTACTTGCTTATTGTTTGTCATACATTTACTATCGGTTCGGAAATAAACACCTCAGACCAGAGAAGAACCGGCGAAAGAAAACTCAGCGGGTTTTATAACTCATCTTTTACAATCATAGTCAATTTACACAATAACAGAATAATTTGTTTTTATTTGTAATTTTTTTTTATAGCTCGGGTGAGCTAATGACTATACTCCACCTGATGGTAAGTGGTAGTAGAGTCCAAACGCGACGACGGCTAGTGCAATCACGAAGAATGATTTGCACTAGCCGCCCCCGCCTTGCCGGCCCGCAAGATGCCTCTTCACGCCTCGTTTGAAGGAACCCAGGTCATAAAAGGAGGGGAACACGTGTGCTGGTAAAGAATTCCATGTTATGGAGGTGCGACAATGAAAAGAATTGCCAAATTTCTTCGTGTGCGATGGAATTGATGTCACAGTTAGGCGGTGACATCGAGAGCCAGCACGCGTAGACTTGTAAAGGAATGGGGAAGCAGGAATGAGGGAGAATAATTCCTCTGAGCACTCGCCGTGATACAGCCGATAGAAAGCGCTCAGTGCCGCTATCTCTCGACGCAATTGTAAAGGCTCGAGGGTGTTGGTGACCTTTACGTCTATCGTGCCACTGCTCAATATTAGTCTAAATTGAAGGAGCTTTAAAGAACTGCCAAAAAGTTCTTTACACCATTGCCTAAGCCCGACAATAACAAATAATCAATGGGGTCAAAAACTTCTATTAAATTATTATTTTTTTAATTTTTATTCTTGATCTTGCCTCCTAGGAACATATCCCCTATAATCACATATAACCATTCCATATTCACGTCTTTTCTATTTGCGGCAAATTTTTGCGGAACGCATAACCCGCGAATAAAGAGCTTTTACTATAATTACATTTTTAAATCTTTCAACAGTATTTTGTTTGTTTTTATAATAATAAAATACGCTGGGCGGTAGTGTATAAAATGGCGCTATGTTCATTTTATATCTCAAAAAATTACCATATAAATTATATATACATAAAAAAAACACCAAACAAATGAAGTAGAAAACACAGCTAGTTATTATTAACGAATCAAGTCATCTTGAAATCCAATTCATAAACTAAAACTGTGAGTTAAACAAATGTTACTTAATAAAGAAATATTGAGTGTTTTTTTCATCAACTCAAAGGGTATCATTACTCAGATCTCAGAATCAATTACCTCGGTAAAACAAACTTTTATTTTCATTAAGACGATGAGATACGATTTTACTTAAGTATTTCCTAGAACTATTGATAGAACTGGTTTTCATTACAATTACGTATTCTTCCATACTTATTCGTTCGAAAAAACGAACAGAAAACATTGTCTTGTTATTTTGGTTTTATTTAAAATAGTATACGAACGAATTTTAAGAGATTATAGTTCTCGTACTCAATCGCCAAACATCAATTTTCATTTTAATCTATAAAATATTAAAATTTTCATGTACAACTTTGGAGTAATTAGTTTGGCTGCTCTTCGTATATTTAGACAGAATTTCCGCACAAATTGTCGCTGATGACATTATATAGTAATTCTTTGTATTTCCAAAAGTAAAGTTTTATATTTGTTTATTATCTTACATGTTTTTGTACATGCACTTCGTGACGCGACTTTCACCTTTATATTTTACAGCTGCCTGTGTAAATGGTGTGAGTAATACACACACATAGAAATGCACGCAAAAAAATTAAACTCAAATCATAAATAACTAGGTAATAACTCCCGCCTCGCTATCTGGTGCAGGTACTTACCGAAACAGCCATGTCCGGTAAGCACCTGCGTCAGCGTAAACGTAAGTGTGCCGTTTTTCTTCACCCAGCGACTCAAAGGAGGCCAAATTACCTCCACTGTCACTAGGCTTGCTGATGGGGACCTCAGGTCCTCCTTCCATCTGCGAATCAGGGCTAGCTGAGCTAGAGCCTTGTTCTGAGCGGTGAGAGCGACTACCCAAATGCACCCATACATCGCCATAGAGCGCAGAACACCTCTATGAACAATATTTGTTTTAGGTCTCAAAAAATATATAATTTCTGGCATATATAAAGTTGTAATGTTTGTATAATAATGAGAAAGATAGACCAGTGTCGACAATTTTTGAAGCCGAAAAAATTATAGTAGTATGAAACCCGTTGGAAAAGGAAGAGGATATAACAAAAATGAAAGGAAAAATAAATTACGGGCGATCTGAGTTAACTAAATACAAATAACATTTAAAAATAATTATTATACAAGTCGTGACCGCGTGGTGTCAAGAATGCTAGCAGCATTTTCCCTTTGAATCGCAATTCCGATTCTCTGGGCAAAAAATGAACCAGCCCTCCTGTCACCAGTGGAGGCAATAAGGCGGGGAGTAATATTTTGGATGAATTTTTTGGCACTATTACTCCAAGGTCCAAGCGTTTCAACTGCAAACGGAACAAAAATATAATTTGGAATAAGAGACGAATATTTATAATTGTTAAAATGATATTATAGCACTGAATCAATTAAGACGTCGAGAATCATCAGATATTCTACCGCAAAGCAGCAGTGCTTTGTATTATTGTGAGTGAGTGAGCCAGTGTAACTACAGGCACAAGGGACATACGCATTGGCGATGTAAGCGATGGTTAGCATTTATTATAATGCCATTGTCTATGAGCGTTGGTGACCACATACCATCAGGTGGCCCATATGTTCGTCCGCCTCCCTATGCAATAAAAAAAAAGATTGAGATCTGTGTGTGGCCAAGTGTATGGTCTTATAATTTTTTAATATTGTTACATAATATTATAATTTCCCAGAATATCGAAGACCTGGTTGCTCGTTCTATGAACTTATCCCAAATCGTCTATCCTCTTGTACTTTTGGGGGTGACCACCCCCATTGAAAAGGGAAGATCCTCAGACCAGACGCGTGTTGTGTCTGGTGGGCTACTGCCCGACGATTGTTGTCGAGTTCTTGTATTTATGTTCAATCGCTCTGATAACTTTAATATCGCGATGTAGGATACGTCTGTTCATAGTTCGTATGTGGCGACATGGAAACATTGGAAAAGGAAGAGACTATATTATCAAAAATGAATGATACATAATGAAATAAATTACGGGCGATCTTAGGTGGGGAAGTGGAGTGGGGTGGCTTATTAGATTAGCATTTATTGGTTTAGCAATAATAATAAATAAGATAACCCAGCTGTGGGAAAAACAGGCTGTTACTCCCATTTTTAGTATTTTTTGACGTGACAACGTCTAATAAATCGATGAACGCTGGCTGCATGCACGAAAAATTGTCCCGTTACGCTGATTGTACGCTTGCGCCGCATCTATCTCTCTTTCACTCGATTGCAGTCATTTCGTCAATGCTTTGTTATGAAGTTATCACGTTAAACTATCGTCCGTAAACCGACTTTACAGACAACCATTTTTTTTTGTATATTTTTGTTACATAACAAAATATAATTCTATCGTTATTTGAAAAATGATTATAACTACTAATAACTTTTATAACAATAAAATAAAATAATATCAAATTCATTAAAACAAAAGGTTGTTTGAGCACGTTCTCATGCTAAAATTTATAAATCATATAAATTTATTATATTATGATGTTTTATATAATGTAAAGTAACCCAAAAATATTTTGTATTTATAAAAAAAATGTAATTAAATAAAAATCATATTAATTAAAAGGCACAGAAAATTACTGAACACGATTAAAATAATAGAAAATACTGAATTACCTATCTGTCGGTGTATTAGTTTTAAAATTGTATTTCAGATTTTTTTTTACTTATTTTTTGTTTGACCTATAAAATTAAAAATTTTGTTTTAATTTTATATACATTAATATTATTATTCTCTTATATTTAATTGAAGTATAATTTATTATTTTTCTTATAATAAAAATATATATTAAATTATTTTTTGTTTAAAAATATTATAAGATAAAAAGTAATTAAATTGTTGCTTTTATTTAAAAGAATAAAATATTACACAATTAAATATTAAGTAAAAACAATAATTTATTATTTTAAAAATCGAAAGTTTTATCAACACAATGTTGAATGAGGTACTCTTGTTGGCACGTAATGTCTTACATATAGTAAATCATATATCTGCCTGGAAATTACCAAGTACAGCTCTGCAAAAGCATCTTCTCTACATAAGGAGAAATAAGTAATTTTGGAGCTATAATTTCATCTCGCGGATCAATTCGAGATAGACCAAAGGAATAGTCAACATAGCGAACAAGTACAAAAACTCGCACTAGGTACACAGTAATTAAGAACTGCATATATTATTCTAATCAATTGAATAATGATGGATATAGCTTTGTATTTAATTTCCAATTAAACAACAGATAACATAGTTTCTTATATTATAATTATTCGACTCTATCGATATACGCAGTAAATAATGAAACCACAACCAATTTCACATACATTTAATCTAAAAATATCAATAACTTAATCTAATATGAACAAAGTATTCAATAATTTTACGTTAAAAGTAAAGCCTTCTTTAATTTTATATTTAAGCCTCGTGACATATACGAGTACCCATAATATGTATATTTTTGAAAATGGAATAAGTAGAATTATGTAGATACATTTGAAATCGAACCCACGTACAGTTCGAACTACATTTTGATTAAGAGATTAAATTAACGTAGAAACCGATATCAAATTACAAAGCAGTAATTAGAGTTACGTGTTAAAAAACGTTCCATTCATTAGCTGAATTACCATTACAGTACGAAAACAAAGTAACCTTCGAAGTATCAGAAAAACGAACAATGCGTTTGAAATGAACACAGACCGCTAATCTCATCTATTACTGTGATATTTTTTGCTTTATTATCTTAACGAAAACTGGCACACGACACGACGATTAACAGATTGATTTTAACTTTACTCTCCATAATCAACGTTTTTTTTTTATATCTGCACGAATTTCCAATAGAAATTAGTTAAGATAAAGCAATGTTACAAGGTGGTTTTGTGCCCGTCTATATAAATAACTTATGTTTAGCTCAACAATGGCCGATTTTCTCGTAGACTAAATTTATCAAAACTGAGAATACATCCAACAATCCAAAAAAAAAGCATTGTTCTTAATATCCAAACGTAGAAGTAGATTCTAATATATACAATATTTTTCTTTTTGCCGCCACCAGAGAGCTTAGCCAGCAATCCGACAAGACCGGAAAGAGTTTAGGCGCAAGACTTAATATGCTCTCCGAGCCAAGAATGTATACAAGCTTCCAGCTTCCAGACTCCGGGTTGCTACTGAGAACCTTCGATAGAAAAACCCAATAACTATTTATTGGCCCGACCCGGGGGTTAAGCCCAGTACCTTGGGAACCACAACCTATTTTCTAGCCACTAGACCCTTAGTTCCCAAAGA
This sequence comes from Nymphalis c-album, assembly GCA_963151315.1. Classification (NCBI taxonomy): domain Eukaryota; kingdom Metazoa; phylum Arthropoda; class Insecta; order Lepidoptera; family Nymphalidae; genus Nymphalis; species Nymphalis c-album. The sequence continues at coordinate 8,146,110 of OY720601.1, forward strand.
GGTCAAGGTGGAACCCCAGGTGAGACTCGACGGAGATCTACGTTGGCGTAACAAAAAAATGGGGATTCATAATTTATAAGGGGGGTCTACAAAAAATATTTCCCTTCGATAGTGAAAAACTAAAATGTTGGATTGAATTCACCTATCCATTGTAGGCAAATAATATTTTAAAGGCCGGCAACGCACCTGCAAGTGGATGTTGCAGATGTCCATGGGTACCAAGCCACTTACTATCAGTTGAACCTCCTGCTCGTTTGCTCCAAAACTCTTACATCAAAAAATCTCAGCGACTGTTACTTGTAAAAAATTGGACGGAATCACTTTTTCGAATGGCCAACTTTACTATTTTGACATCCACTCATAGCACAATCAATTCTCACTTTTTTTTCGAAAACTATTAATTCGTGGTTGGAACTCAGCCACAAAGCAAATTTCCATAGTTTAGATGTAACTATTGAAATTTGCTTTATGGCTGAGATCTTCACACTTTTTTGTCGAGCTTTGGAAATATGGTCTTGAAATGGTCCATCGGAATCAGCTAACTTTTGAAAATATCTATGAGAAACAAAGTCTGGAAACCTCTACACTAGACAAACGAGGCAGTTCTAAGCACTCTGTTTTGCTCGGCACCTGGCACAACTAATATCTTATTATCTATGCCAATCTTTACTTTATGCTAAATAAGAATATTATTCATAATTTCTTAAAAACAGGCATTGCTAATGTTTGTTTGCTAATATATAATATATGCTCTTAATATATATTTTCAACTTTCGTTATTTAACTGTATCACTTATGAGTGGAAACTAAATTTTACAATAATACAATTTTCAAATAAATAATAATAAATTTTATTAACTTTCAGAATAACCGCCAGTACTTGCTGTGCTTTCATATTCAACTATGATTGAATGAAAAAAGATTGTAAAGGAACAGCTTTCAAAATGCCGTTTTTTATAGAATAGATAGACGAACGAATTTCTTACGATTGTAAGTGGTCACGCCCATAGACATTGGCATTGTAAGAAATGTTAACCATCGCTTACATTGCCAATGCACCACCAACCTTGGGAACTATGATGTCCTTTCTGCCTGTAATTACATTAGCTTACTGACCCTTCAAACCGGAACACAACAATACTAAGTTTTGCAATTTTGTGGTAGAATATCTGATGAGTATCCACTCACCGGTACCATCCGGTACCTAGGCAAACGGGCATACACAAAGCCCTATCACCAGTAAAATGTCATTGAATAAAGAAAGTGTATCTTTATTTCGTCTATACCCCAACGAGCCGAAGACTTATATTTATAGATATAATTAATCCAAGCAGCGCAGATACCGCACACCGCGTCCAGGACACAACACATCCATTCCAATATGACATCGATTATAACAGTAGCAACTTGTAATTACGACTAGTCTTAACATACGCACATTAACTACTGTATTATTTATATCCGTCTACAGAATCATAAATCATTTCTTTATTCAAAGAATCGTACGGCGTTGACGAGTTCGTCATTGCGGTTGGTAATAATCTTGTATTCAGCCGTATCTTGGAAACAACTAAACCGTCAGTGGATTTATTATTAAAACTTAACTTCAAGCAATAGAGCTATAGCGAGAAACTATAAACCAGCCAATCTCTAAAATACCTTTATCTTGATATTACTATTAATGCTGTTGTAACAATTGTGAATAGCGATCATTTTACTTTGATTTTCTTGATAACATTCATATGTAAATTTGTATCATATTCATAATCGATTCAACTTTATTGTCAGCTAAACTATAAACAAGCCCTTAGCGCTGTTTGGCTGACATAAGACACAGACTTTAGTTTTCCTGGTAAAACTATTATGGTCACAAAACTCAATTGCACTCTCTATTTCGTCTCTCATAATTCCGGAGAAAGGGAATGTTTACACTGCCAACATGGACTCACGGCTGCAACTGAGAATTTTTCGATGGCATTAATAAGCTTATACAGGCTGCATATTTATTTCCAAAATTTGTTTTTTTTTTAATATCTACGGACTAGCAAATGAGTCATCTAAAGTGTTCAATACCGCCGATGGAAGATTAGAGTAGACACTGTATTTACATTGTCAACGCGCGAACCCGGCGTAGTTACACTAGCTAGATCATCCTTCAAACCGGAACACAAAAAATACTAAGTTTTACTTTGGTGGTAAATTATGAGAAAAGTGCGTTGTACATACCTAAACCAAAAGGCGAACTTCCAAGGAAAACTTGTTACGTACATAAAAAAAACATATATTTTAAATTTTAGAGGTAACATATGTAATACACAATTAAAAAATCAGCTATCACTACATGGACAAACACTTGCAATATAGTTTTAGCCTTTTTAACCGACTTCAAAAAAAGGAGGAGGTTATCAATTCGTCTGTACTCTGTATGTTTGTTTTTATAAATAGTAAATATGCAGTTTCAAATTAAATATTTACATTCAATTTTATTATATGTAAAGTTGTCACGCAAATACATAATAAATACTGTATATTATATTAATTTAAATGACGTGTTTAAGATAACCTTCTAAGTGATTGGCGTTGTATCACCCTTTAATTTTTTTGGAAATGTAAAAGTACGCTTTATTATTGAAATGACAATTAATTTTAAATGTTTATTTGATAATTGTATCCATAAATTATCAACTCAACAAAAGTACCTACTTTTAATGCGCATTTTAATAAAATGTTGGCCATGGCTGCATTTTTAAAGATAAATTAACTTATAAGTAAATCTAGAACTAGGAAATACATTTCACTTTGAAGCGTTTATTTGTATTTAAAAAAATATCATATTGGTTATTTATAAATGTAAAAAATATATCAATTAATTATATAAAAGGAAAACTTATGTCACTCAGTATCATCTTACGAATTTTATAGTAAAACTTTTTTATTTCGTTACGTCGGTTCCTTTCCCACTAAAACCACTGCGATGGCAGTCCTTGGCACGGATTGGAGAGGCAACAGAATCGTGTTGGTATAACGCACCCGCGGCCCTTCCCTTCCTGTGCTCAGCTCGTGGCTCGGCGGAGCTCACCTCAAGGGGCGGAGGTAATCTCCCCCCCCCCCCCGCTTCTCGCTAGTGAGAACGGCAGCGTGAGGTAATCCCGGCTACCAATCTCCTCAGGGCCGTCTGAAATAGGACACATGAAGAGCCACCTCAAGCATCCACGGTCACAGTAGTATAACCTAGCTCAGCTAGATTCCCAGTTCCTTTTTCTTGAAGTCAGTCCCAACTACCAAAATCTATTAAAAATAACTATTTATATAAGCAAGCTTACGAACAATCGTTAGTCATGTTTATGTTATTATTATACAATACAAAATAAATAAAAGATTGAAATGATGCTTAAAACTGATTAATTAAATTTATTTAAGCTCAAATGTATATTAAAATTTCTGTGTAAGATTATTTTTCGTATTTTAGTATCTCTTAGGTTGAATTTTATAAAGTGTTTATTTTATTATTTTTGGTTTAGCTAAATAAAAATAATATTTAATTCTAATACAGAAAAAAGATAACGTCAGGCTTGCTTTTTAGCACCTCTTAATTATTAACGTATGCATGATGTGTGTTCATTAGTGTTGGTAGGCTTGAATTGCATTATAGCGTAAAATCATAGCATAATTTTTACAATTAATAGCTACCTACATTTTTATGAGATTACTCCGTTCCAAGTTCATAATTAGTTGCAGAATGCAGAACTAATTTACGAAAATTAAAATTTAATTATTTTTTGGATGATACATATAAAAATCTATACATCTGTATCTGTTATGACAAATCATAATTTTTTTATGATAAGTTCGTAAAGTTTTTTGTCATAACAGTAAAATTACTTACTAATTACAAACAATAATAACTGTCGTTTAAGCTTTGTAATTTGAAGCATTTTTTCGTATAAAAAAATATTGGGCCAAACAAATGTGCCAATTCTACTAACAAATTGCAATCAATTCCTTTATCGGAATCAAATCGGAACGTAATCGTTAAGCAGTTTTAATATATTTTAATTGATTTATCTACTATCGACTGCCTCGTTGGTCTAGTGGCTAGGATTAAGGCCGCTAACTCGGAGGTTCTGGACTCAAATCCCAGGTCGGGTCAATAACATGTTATTGTTATTTTCTGTTGAACATTGACAGTAATAACCCGGAGTATGGAAGTTGAAACTGTGTACACTCCCTTGCCTCGGAAAGCACGTAAAACCGTTGGTCCTGAGCCTACTCTCTTTTCGGACGTGTCGGCTTGCCGTCAATCTCTCTTGAGATTGGCCGCCGTGGCCGATCGGTCAGGAGGACCATTAACATATAAGTTCACAATAAACTCTCTTTGTGACTACGATATTCTATAGACATAGAATAGTTGAAGTTGGATTGAAAATTGATTCGGAAATGTATCGTTAACGGTAAAAATTAGTAGAATTAGCCACCTGAGTAAAATCAGAGAAAACGTTTGGCGAAGTCAAAGCAGATAATATGTTGAAAAATAGATGCATATTAAGTGTATTCAAATAAGTTGTATGCGTTGTATGTATCCAAATTATTTATAACTTTAAGGTCAGAGCAAAATTCGAGATCTGTTTACGTAACAGAAGCCATTCTAACATTTATTAGAATATCTGAAATATATAAAAATATCAATTAAATTAAAATTATTTCTGTAAACACGAAACATTAAAAAAATACACTTATGTTACATAAATTATGTATTTCAACTGGACCTCTTTATAACACGGAAGACACAGAACTCACACTCTTATGACCACATTTGTAAAAGTGTAAGATATAAAATAAAATATATTCATATCATTATTTAATTGCACATATGCAATTAATTTCGAACGCAGAAAAAAAAAAGAATTAAGTGGATTAACAATATTTGTAACTACGCGCGTAATATGTACATATACATTTACTAACAAAAAAATTACACAACATAAAGTTTCAACGATTTTTTTCATATATATACATATATGTAAATATACCCACAACAAAATTAAAATGATTTGATTCAAAATGAAAACATTTTCCCGCTTATTTGATTGTCATTGCCAAGGGTATGTAGTTAATTAAAATATCGACATAAGAAGAAACAAAAGAAAATTAATACATACATTTAACATTCTGTAAATGACAACAACATTAAGTAGATACTTATAATGGATTAGCTCTTTCTTCCATAAAAAAACATACGTAAAGTTATTTATAACTACAAACTTTAATGATTTTTGTTTTGTCCTTTTTTATAAAGCAATGAATCAATATGACATTTGCATAGAGGTAATCTACAGGATTAGAGAGTGAGCATCAGTTAGTGTAGACAACTTTATATACTGGCAAAAAGAACGCAAAGACAGACGCTAATCATTAGCAAAAACTAATTGGAAAATCTATTCGGTTTTATTATGATGGAATGTGACGAAAAAAAAATTTAAGCAGTTATTAATGATATTTTTTATTATTCCGATAATTTAGCCTTTCATTTTAACAATAAATCCTTTATATTCATTACAATATAAATGAGTTTTCTTTTCCAAATTCTTCCATATTAATGAAAGCCACCTGCAGCTAACTTTTAACCCAAGACTGCTTTTGCAGTTATAGATTATTATTTTAATATAATTTGTCTAAGAAACATAATAAAAAACGCATGCCACGTACGTTGTAGAACACATACTAAACGTAACATTTATTTTATTTGCTAATAAATTTAAAAGTAAAACTTAAAATAAAAATATTTAAAAAAATCATTATCATGAGCAGCTTGCACAAGTTAATTTGAAAAATATTTAAAACAGGCTTTGAACATTCTAAAAATAGATTCTAATTTATCAAATAATTTAAAAATAGATACAGAATATTCAAATTAAGTTGCATGAATTCAAATTATTTATAACTTAGAGGTCAATGCAGAAATTGAGGTTACGTAAACTGAGGCGTTTGCTAATAACCAACTAGAGCAAATTATTAAGGACATTTTTCTGGACGACACATTTCGTTACCGTGAAATTTGGCATTAGTCCGGTACTTACAAATTAAAGTTTATCCTATAAAGTATTCTTTGTTACAAAAAAGGATTTGTTCTAAGCCTATAAATGTTTATCTTTGATTCAAGGTGCTTAAAATATATTTATAAATATTACAGCATTGAGTCTATTCTAAATTAAAAAAATATATATTTAATATCATAAAAATATTTCGTTTCATGAATGCTGGATTCAAAATATTTTTTTTATATAGGCGCTGAACCGTAAAATACATTTTTTTTACAATTTGTAGGCATTGGTACAATTTGAGTATTCTGAATTATGTTTATACGGGCTAAGACGGGGGTCCGTTGGTTGGTATTTCCACATCATTTTAGTTTTGCTTATTATTTTGCAGTTCTCTTGAACCAGCAGAAATAAATAGCGTTTAACTATTATTTTTAATATAATGTATAGTTTCCTACCAAAAATCATATTACTGTATATAATATTGATGTAAATCTCCTCCTCAAAAACAATAAAAGCTTAAAATACCTCTTGAAAATAACATAAAAACTATACTTTTTAAAGGATTCCATCATATTTAAATTAAAAAAATATATATGACCTATTTAGTTATCTGTGCTTTCTAGTAAGACTGGTCTAGTTCTAAAACGCGTTCGCTCACATATAGCCAGAGCCGCGCGGATATGAAAGGGACAGGAGTGAGGCGTTCAGTTTACAGCTTTATATAAAAGAAGCAAGATTTCGCAACCATTCAGACTTGGAATCTCGCCGCGATCCCGTCAGGGTGCAAGCGAGAGCTGAGATCGATTCGCGCGCGAAAATTTACAGACGCGGTTAAATTTTTTAGTTTTTCAAAATGGCGGTTACAAGTGCCAGGAGCATTATCAATATGAAGGAGAAGGGGCATTTCGGTCATGAAAAAACAAGGATTGATAAATATACGGTGAATATGTTATTATTTGATGTTTTCTTAATTATTGTTTTTATACATCATTGCATTTAATGAAATAACACGCAACACAAACACTTTCTCGTCGTCACCACACAATCAAAATTAAATTTCTGACAATTATCGTCGTAATTTAAAATTGGCTAGTGAAATTATTTTAGGCAGCCACATTTATTCTTAAATGCTTATTATGAAGTTAAATATGGCGGTAGATGGAAATATATAATGTGATTATCATTATTGTAAAACTGGATACAAGATCGTTGATAAAAAATATGTAAACCAAAAAAAAAGGTTTCAAAAAATTTCGTTAGCAGATTAAAATATACTCCTATCTTATTTGATAGATATATAGATACGTAACTCAAAATCCTTTAAAATCTCCATTAAAACATTATATGAAAGAATTATATATTAACTTAATCATAATTACATCGATTATATAATCTTATATCAATTAATAAAATAATAGTAATTATATGAGTAAAGTGCACGCAAATATTTTTTACTTATTCAATAAACATAAATAAGAAAAACGAAAGAATAGAATATGAAGGAATTGGTAGGTACGCCCAAATTAGTTTCTAAAGTGCAACGAACCATTCAAATACTTTAATTTTTTTTAAAAAAAATGTATGTTTTCATAAATTTTATACCCTGTCAACGTGACAACGTGTGAATGTCAACCATTATTTTTTGTAAGACATTTCCAAATTATATATATGTAGTGATAGTCTTTACTTTTAACTAACTACTTTTATTACTATCGTTATATTAATATTATAAAGATTGTTTTTTGATTTTTTTCCGGTACCACACAACTACTTACTAGTCGCATTGAAATAACAGTTTCATAGTATGATAGTTAATAGTTTTTATAATGAAACAAGTGTTTTGTAAATAAAAAATAATTAAACACTGAACAATTACTTTTAAATATATTACAAGTTATATGAATAAAAAGTTGAGAGGCGTATTGTAAGATATATAGTCTGTGTAACTATTGGGTACATATTATAACTATATTACATTATTAAAAAAATGGATATAAACCTTAATTTTACCCAAACAAAGACCAAACTGATTGTTACTATATGTGTGTACTAATTTATTATACATTTTTTTTTTTCGCTGGAGAAACGCCTTTACGCGTTTCTCCTACTTGAAGTGGGGGGGTATGTGGGGCTCGCCGGCACTGAAGGCACCGGAATACCCACTAAAAAACCAGCGGTATCCTCTCCGTCTGGTCAAGGGGCGCCACGGGATCGCTTGCGCATGCTACCGTGAGGCCCCGACGGTCGGCCCGCCTTTGCGGGCCTCCATTTCTAAGATACATTTATCTGCTTTATGCTGGTGGGAACATTAAATTATCTCGCTTTTTTTTCAGGTTGTTTTTCTAAAATCAACTTCACACGAAAATAAAATTAACCATTGTTTGAATGTATATATACCTATATGATACAGATTTTGATACATCTTTCAGTATACCTATTAGTTTTAAATATATTATATATTTATTAATATTATAAAGACTGCCTCGTTGGTCTAGTGGCTAGATATAAGGCCGCAGATTCGGTGGTCCTGGGTTAAATTCTCAGGTCGGGCCAATATATAGTTATTGGGTTTTACTGTCAGAATATTCTCAGTAGCAGCCCGGAGTCTGAACTTGGAAGTGTGTTCACTCCCGTGCCTCGGAAAGCACGTTAATCCGTTGGTCCTGCGCCTGAACTCTTTCCGGTCGTGTCGGATTGCCATCCCATCGGATTATGAGAGCTAAGGAAAAGAGAGTGCACCTGCGTTTGCACACACACTTGTGCACTATAATATCTCCTGCGCAGTTGGCTAATCTCTCTTGAGATTGGCCGCCGTGGCCGAAATCGGTCTGGAGGACCTTATATTTATTAAACATTACTTTCGAGTATATAGGTAATATAATAATATTATAACTACTTTGTTATTTAAAAATTGAAGTCCATTTTAAAATGTTTTATACCTTGAACAAGTGAAACACAGTATCGTATGTAGACAAATTATTTAGCATTTTATTTCTTCCATATAGATTACAAAGTTTAATAAACAAACTGATTACTTATACCATGATATCATTAAAGGCTTGACTCAGTTCTTGTTTCTTGTTCATTACTCTAATACATATACCGCCGATTACTGAAACGTCCCTGAAAGTTAAACTCGTAATATTGAAAAACTCCTTTATTAGTATGCGAAATTTTAAATCATCGGCGTCTCAAATAATTGAGTTAGGTTTAAGAACTTTATTCTCATTACGACAACGTCATTTACATGAGAACTTATATCTAACTTACAAATATAACAATTCGTTCGGATCAGCAAAGCAGATGAGATAACAGTTTCAATTAATTATTTTAACAGAGAATCGTTACATAGAATATGGTTATAAAGTCGAGATTTAAACATAGAAAAATTTGTTAGAGTTTTTACTTGTTTAGGTAAATTGTTATAAAGTTTTGCTCCCTCAAAAATAATCATCTTTTTTCCACTCTTAGTTCTAGTTTTAGGCAGTATTAGATGAGTTCCACTTAATATTTGAATGACGTTTCAGTATTCGGTGGTTAAGTCACTAAACGATATGTTTCGTTTATATAAAAGTTACCGACATTATAACAAGGACCTGCTTTGATTTTTTACAATTGAAAACATTCGTAGTTTTTATTGAGTAATGTAACACAATTTCCTAAATTATTCTTTATTCTAAAGTATTTATATTGTAGATACATGAAAAAAACAATTTAAAAATTTTATGTTTGCCTATGATATGATAGGTATGATAGATACTAAATTTTTAAATCTGTAACTAAAATCGATTTTTGTAAATTTCCTTGTACAATATTAAACCTTAACATAAAAGATATTAAAAAAAAGAAACAAGAGTCTTACAGCGTTAAAAAATTGGGCAATTGAGAAATATACCTTTTGATTGCTGCGTTTTTAAAATAATATCATGCTCTGATCATTACCATTAACACGATTTCTTCAAAAAGGTTCAATAACGTTCAATAAGGTTCAATATTATTTTTTCTTTTTAAAAATTAAATTAATTTTCGAAAATATTCAAGGCTAGAATGCATATCCTCATTTTATCTGGAAACAATGGAGAGATTGTGCTGTTGGACTCGACCTCGACGGTTCTGATTAGAGCGAATACGGATAGGCCTAACAAACATAAACACGTTTTGTTTCAATTAAATCTATAAGTAAAATATTGAATAGTAAGTATTATAAATTTAAACGATCTTATTTATCTCGAATACGCACAACGCACATATTATACCAAAACCACAGTAAACAGAGTTTTTAGATTGCGTATTATGTGTTGTTTGTTTTTGATGGCTATAAAAAATTAAAATGAAATCTCTAGGTATTTTGTTCAACAAAAATCCAACAAAACATAATAAAATATCAAAATTATTCTTTATTCAAGTAGGCTTTTACAAGTAATATTTATCGACATTTTACAGAATAGTACACTTAGTAGTTACTTTTGTTTATTGTAAAATATTAATAAATAACTGAAATGAACATTGCAAGGACAATGTTTGTCACTTTTTCTATCAAAATCGTTTTTGTTGTGGTTGATATTGTTACATATGTTGTTGTTGTGCCCTTTTCTACACAATGTATTCCAATAATTGTATAGAAAAAGGGCAATTAAGCTTAGTATTAATGTTAGACCAGTCCTCCATTATTAAACCTATAAATACTATGAATAATGAAATGATGATATAGGCCTCTTTGTTACCAATACTTCAGACCTCGGACTGCAGGTCTAGAAATATTATAATATACATATAATACAGAACATATTAAATAATAGCTACCGTCCGTGGCTATGTTAATGTGACAATGTATTAGTAAATACGTATTAGGTAACCTATACCCTATAAGTTAAGACGTGAATACGTAAGAATACTCATATTCGTATATTTTATCAACAATGATACCAATCGCGAGCAGCAATTGTGTATTGATCCTTAAACATACATCAATATTAGACTCAATGTAAGACACGTGTGTTTTCATACTATAAAAAAAACAATTAAAGATAGTAATGTACCTATAACGTTTTTATTTTAACGTAGTTTTGCAGTTTTACGTGAGTTTGTTCGCTTGAATTAAATCAACTGTTATCAATATCAGTTTATAAAAAGTCAATGTCTATGTAAACGATATCGATGACCCTTCTAGAAGTCAAAGAAAAATATAATATGATTTTTTTAACAATATCATCATATCAGCCGGAAGACGTCCACTGCCGGACATAGGCCTCCCCCAACGATTTTGCATGTTGCCCGGTCATGCAACGGCTTCCCGCGACTCTTATTATGCCATTTATCAATATTGACTATTTATTTTTAGCCTTTAATGACAATATATTGATTCGTTCAATGAAATTGTTGTTATATAATGCACGAACAAAGTCTACGTTTAATACAATGAAGACTAGCCAATTGATTGCTGCGCATTTAGTTCATAAAAGTAACGGTTTTTAAATATCCGACAGCTGGCCTAAGAGCGCCTGAAGACGATACTCCTGGAACTTATTCCTCCACGAGGCTCAAATAAAGGTCGGTGGATACATCTGGGTCATAATTTCTAGCGAAACATGCAGGTTTCCTCACGATGGGTGACGTGTGAAAGAAATTCGTCGCTTATCATAAAATTATAAATAAAAATTACGCACATGAAAATTCGATAGTGCTTGCCAAATTAGAAATAATAGAATACGGATAGTTATCATATTATGAAATTACATTTAAATAAGTAAGCGTATTACTCATATGAACATATCATCTCGCTTTATTTAGATATTGGCAGCATATCAAATGCATCAATGTTTTTGACCTTTGTGATTATGTTTTAATGCCACATGCACGTCATATAATATAAAATATATTCAAATAAATAAAAGTATATTTTTATTTAAACTGAAAATGATTGTACAGACAATAATGGACATATAAAAAACCTTATCATATCATATCATAACAAGATTTTCGAAAACCTTACAAAGACCTTAATTTGTAAGAATTATTATTTATAAACAAGGTATTATTGTATCATTATATAAAAATATTTAATCATGCTATAAACGTATGTAATAGGTAGATTTAGTTACAATAATATAACAAAAACGTCCTCCAGACAATTTCACCCACGGTAGCCAATCTCAAGAGAGATTAGCCAACTGCGCAGGAGATATTATAGTGCACAACTGTGTGCGCAAACACAAGTGCACTCTCATTTCCTTAGCTTTCATAATCCGATTGGACGGCAATCCGACTCAACCGGAAAGAGTTCAGGCGCAATGCCAACGGCTATCGTGATTTCTGAGGCCACGGGAGTGTACACACTTCCAACTTCCAGAATTCGGCCTGCTACTGAGAATTTTCTGACAGAAAAACCCAATAACTATTAATTGACCCGACCTGGGAATTCAACTCAGGTCGGGTCTGCGGCCGTATCTAGCCTCTAACCCAACGAGGCAGTCCTATATTATAATATAAAGTCGATCACAAGGATTGCCTTTTGTTTACTGTAGGTACAACTCATAAATACTTGGCCAGTAAACATTAACAATCAATATAGAATCGAACGCCATAATCGAATCCTCAGATCAATATAATAAGACCAACGAGGCAGTCAATACAATGATTTTAATTACTTTTTATCGATATAACTAATCCGAGATAGATTTCTCAATTGCTTCAATTTTGTCATAAAAGTGTTATACCAATACCCATATACTCTTAAAGAACTCTTAGAATAGCTACAATAGGCTTAAATCTTTATTTTTATATCAATATTTCAATAACAAATGCCAAAGTGTGCCAAAGTATTGAAAACCTAGTGCTACGTCTGTTGTATTGAAGTGTCTTTCGTTTATATATATATACTTTTCAAAGTTTACTCTGTAATTAGTAGATTATGTTTTTTTTTTGTTTTATAAATATTAAGTGAATAAATAATCGTATGTTCATAAAATAAATACATAATAGTTTAATGGCTGCGCAAACGAAATCTCATAAACACGACATTTTAAAATAATGATATTATTAAAATGAACGTCACCAGGTACAGCGTCATTATATATAAATGACATAATAAATAGGTTTTTAATAAATCGTTCATGACTTGCATTGTAGTGTAGTGTAAAAACGATGTTGTTTCGACAGGATGCCGAAGTTAATTCGAAGAATACTGAGCCAGATCCGTTTGTTATGGGTACTCGACCCGGATTAATATGTTCTTTGCTTCTAATAGGACAACTGGAAACAATGATTTGTAGTAACGCTACAGTTGTATTCAGCCAGCCTTTAAACTAATATAATTCACACTAGTTACTTTTTTAATATGTTAGGCAAAACCGGATTTTGTAAGATTATATTACAATTGTTATCAATTTGAGCTGCTTCGTAGAACTTAGCTATTATATGTCTCTAAATGTAATATTAGGAATAAAAAGCAATATATTCAAACATCAAATCCAGCTAGTAATAAATTAAAAAAAAACAAAAATCATAAAACTAAATATTATATTATTCTCGTATTATTATATAGATTACTCACATTAATAAGATCTGTCATGGCCGCTTGTCACATATATTACGATTATATCATTATAATATTTAACAAAAGGTGATTTCTTACATATTTTAATTATATAACAGTATAATTGTTTCTGTGATGTTAAGAAACTTAAAGTGGATATCCTTGTAACACCACTAATATAATGTCATCTAGGAAATATCTAGAGGCTTGTTTGAATCCACAACTATAAATTAACATTGATGCACCTTTCTCTAAAAAAACCCAGGATATTTCCAGTAAAAATATTATTTATTAAAAAATAAAAAACCAAAGCTAGAACTCTATACTTTCCAATGTGCATAGAAATATCGCGAACAAAATGGAATTGAAAATAAGAGCAACAACAAATAAACAATCACAAGAAAAGCTCGCGCTTGCTTTTTATTTCATTTTAAATATTCTCGGAAACAAAGACTGCAATACAGCATTTTTATTTGATATTTATTTTAAAAAAGTTAGTGATTTAGAATTCGATAGAGACGAGTAATAGTAAAAATTAAACAAATAGGTTTTATATCAAGAACATGTACTGAATTGCACTCTCTTTTTTATTGCGATTAATGAAATGGATGCCAAAAAGACACAAATTGCCCTTTAGTCCCTTTATACACATGAATAGTTAATTAAACTGTTGAATTATGGTAAATTTTAAACACTGATATTAATTTATACTGACATTAATGACAGATTGAATTATGATTCAATGAATTCTGTCAAGAGTCTAGATACGACTATTATGTCATTTTCATTTTGAAAGGGAATTTACATATAACGAATTATCATTAATTATTAATTAATTTGTAAACATTCTACTAACGATTATTTTCAAAGTGATCAGCCACTTAAATGATATCAACTGAAACAAAGATATAGCAAAGCTTTAAAAGCTCATTAAATATTTAAATATTTTCATAAACCGTTTTCAATAATTTTAAAGCTTATTTTAAAATGTGAATGTAACATACTTATCCATTTTACTATTTTTCACGTATTCGCGTAAATGTATTCTTTATAGTGTTCGTTAACAAACGTTAAGCGATAATCTAAAGTTTACAAACTCATTTTACCAACTTGAGAAATAAAAATATAGAGCTATGTGCAAGCTCGTCTGGGTAGGTACCACCCACTCATCAGATATTCTACCGCAAAACAGCAGTACTTGTTATTGCTGTGTTCCGGTTTGAAGGGTGAGTGAGCCAGTGTAATTACAGGCACAAGGGACATAACATCTTAGTTCCCAAGGTTGGTGGCGCATTGGCGATGTAAGAGATGGTTTACAGCTCTTACAACGCCAATGTCTATGGGCGTTGGTGACCACTTACCATCAGGTGGCCCATATGCTCGTCCGCCTTCCTATGCAATAAAAAAAAAAAAAGAAAACTGTAGCATTGCTCTGTCGTTGATATGTCAAAAACTGACTTATGTCCGCTTTTTTAATGCGATCACGATTTGAACCGAATTTCCTTTATTCGTAATTATATAAGCACATACAATATAATACAAAAAGAAAAACGGAAAGTAAGTTTGAAAAAAGTATTCGAAAATGATTAAAATATTTTCCTTAATTAAATTTCGAACACTACAAGTGTTACAATTATATCAAAAGTTAAATAATACGGAAGGTTACAACAATACAACTCATAAACTATTAATTAATTACAACTAATTCTTGTCAGTTGTCACATCTAGAGCTGTCAAACTTTCAACTACAAAAGGTCAGGGATTTTGCGACAACTTTTTGTTACGATAAATATCGAGATTCAATTCCGTTTCGACTCATTAACCAGTAATTTACTAAGACCCGTTGACTCAGTGAGCGGACCTCGCTCACGATCACTATCAAGGTCTAAGTTCGATGATCGCCTTTCGCCTCGCCCGCACTATGCACTTGCGAATAACATTATTTTGTTACGAGAAATATTATCTTATAATGCTTTTAATATGATATATTTAATCATAACCATACTATCAATTTAATTTTATAACAAAAGACTGTAATGAGAGAAAAAATACAAAATCTTGTTTATTATTTGAACTACATAATAAATGTAATCTCCGTAACAAATATAGGTCAGAGTACAGAGTTTATCTCATAATAGAGGTTAGTAGTTGAAAATTGTATTATATTTGTTTTGACTAAACTATTGGATTAAAATTATTTAAATTATCTTATGTCTGTAGTCGACTTTGTTTGTGATGTATTTAGTTGGCAAATAAGCAAATTATTTCATTCATTTTAAATTATAGTCCACTTCCAAAGCTTCACTAATTTTCAAGCACTAATAATTATGAAATAATTTACATACTTGGATTAATATAATATGTATTACCTTTTAGTTTTTTGTACTACACAAAAACAATTATATGATTATTTTGAGTTTAGTTACATTTAATACAATATTTTTCGCGAATATAAAGATATAATCTCAGATTTTTTATAGCTATTGTCAATTACTTCAAGATATTATAATTTTACTTGGAAGTGCCTTTTATTAACATGTATTATTTATAATGAATAAAAGCTAAAATATATTTATTAATAATTAATCCAAAAAATAAAAGAACGGATTACATTTAAGTTTGACGAAATCGCTTTATCAGTATCAGTATAAAAAATGGGGCTGTGTTACTTTAATCAATTTAGCTTTTTAGTTCAACTAGTTGCGTCTTATAAAAGTTAAGACAGTGTATATAACAAAAAAAATAATGAAGTTCTATTATTTCATAAAGAAACATTCAAATTCAAATTACTTTAATCAATATTTATGTATTAGGTACACTTTCTTATTGATTGTCAAACTAGAAACTACCACCGGTTCAGAAAAGAAACAACCAACCCTGAGAAGAACCGGCGAAAGAAACTCAGCTGGTTGTTCTTTTTTAAATATATATATAATAATATCCTGGGACATTATTTACACACGGCCTCTCAAGCTAAACAGAGCTTTCACTATGGAGACCAGACAACTGATATACTACATATACTACTTTACTTTTGTAAATACATACTCATTTAGATAATTACACCCAGACTCAGGACAAATAGACACGTTCTTGCACACAAATATATGTCCTAGTTGAGAATCGAACCCATCAACTGGCCAATTTCGGTATTTACATACATATTATATGTTTTAAATGATAAATTATTTTCTTAGAATCAACTATGAATACGTTGTTTAACGATTTCAACTTGAGCAATGTAAAATATTATTGTTTTTTTTTCTTTAATTTAGTAACTAATCATTCTTTTCCTTATTCTTTTAAAATGGCTTGCAAATTGCATTTGTGGTTAGTATTAATATAATTTACCAATCTCGATTTCCGTTCTTGTATGTAACATTAGTCACTTAATACAAGGCACAATGACACACAAAGTATAAAAAATGTCGAAGTTTGTTGTTAAAATCAAACTTATTTATAATTTTCATTCAACTTTCGGAGCCGATATACTCATTTATATTAGCAACGTATAAATATCGTATATAAGGAAAGATTCGTTTGAAATAATTCTTCTATATTTTATCATATCAATCAAATAAATAAAATAAAAATTTTGATTTAATTTTTAATAGAAATAAACATTGCGTAAAATTTAAATATAACTAATATATATTAATCTAAATATTTTTTCAATGTATTTTAAATGAATGTATGTTAATCAACGGTTGACCTACTTACTTCAAATTGCGAGATGCAAAACAGGGCAAAGTGTGACAGTTATTAATCTTTAATATACTTATGTAACACAGTGGGTAATTGCTCATTAGTGTATAACAAAAAAATCTAACTTGTACTTGTAACCGTAGGAACAAGGATGCGATATTGTACCTATAGCCACAAGGGCCATATAATCGTAACCACTCACCCTTAAATCCGTATCACAACAATTATAAGTAGAAGTGATGGTAGAAACAGTACCTTACACCTATATCACTATCTCAAGAAATGTGGTGTTATTTATATTTTTAATTGGCTTAAATTTATTTTTAGATGCAGTTTAAATCAACATAAATAGTTCCTAAAGTTGAACATTAGTATGCACACCAACTTTGATTATTTTAGCAAGCTTTTATTTAACCTCAGAAATTAGGTCAAATTATGCAACTGAATTTTAAACAAGTTCCACTTAACCGAATTACCTGAAGTTTTGTTCACACTCGGTATTGGTGACAAAACATAAATTTATTTATTTATCGCTATAATTAAAATAAATAAACTTTACATTTACATATTTAAAATGTTAGAATTATAAGTAGACTCTTATCGCAAAATATTGTATGTAAAAATTAAGTTTTCTTTTAAAACTGTTTAAAATTGAATGTTTTTTTTTTATTTATAATGTTTTACCTGGTTTTTATGTTTATCGACTCATTATTGTTTTGTCAAACATTTAGTATATTTTAAAACGTGTTTTCTAAAATAAAGACCACCTAATCGTGAATAAAAAAGTGTAATGACAGATAAAATATATCAAACGGTTCTAGTTTGCTCCAAGCCACTGAACTCGAAACTCTGACGGGAGCTCTTTGTAGAGAATGAAAATATCAAAGTGAAATTTTGTAATAAGCATAATAATAGATAAATGACAACTTCATAAATTATTAAATTAATCCTAAAAGAGTTAAAATTATCTATATCTTTATTTTTCATTAAACTGTATTCATATATTTAATCGAATATAAATAAAAACATTATTGGTCTGCTATTAGCGTTAGTTCAAAAACACAACAATTGAAATTTAAGAGGATTAAATTAATTTAGAGTTTAACTTCTAATCAGACAATTTTATCAACTGCATTAAAAGACAATTAAGTCGTTTTATCGGTTGCAGAAAAATTAAGGTTTTTTTATAATACGACGCATTACTACTTTTTTATTTACTTTTCCATTCGACAGCTCATTAAACACAAACACTTTATTTAATCAATATCAACTTTTAAATTTTTTTTTACAAATATTAACACGTACTCATATATATTTTATATTATTTATATAATGATTAATAAATAATAATAATAAAACACTTTTTATTTATTGATATAAATAACACCATCGGTTCATTCACAAAATTAACAACAAAAAAACAGCGACAGTAATTTAGGTATGTATATAAATACGTATGTATGCGGATGCTATAGCATGATACACCATTATAGACATATACATCTTTTTGTATAAGAATACAACAGGTTAATCCGACTTAATACCCGATCTTTAACAATTAACAAATGCAACAATAATTTTAAAGTTTAACGCAATTAAACATAACACGAGCTGAATTGAGTACCTATTTATGTCATTTACAATCAGATACAATACAGATAAAGTACTGCTTTGTTGTCATTTACCGGGATCTATTTTCAATTAATTCAATTCATTAGCATTCATAAGCTGTTATAAAGATGTTAAAATACGGATCTATGCATAAAATAATAATGATTGAAATAACCCGGCAATTGCATATGGACCAAATGTTTATAATTATTTTTTTAATATCTATTCAAATTGTATTTTGTTTTCTATTAACACTTATGAATTAATCTTAGGATATTTATTCTGAATGAGACTTCACGCACTTAGGCCTTTGTACCCGGGACCTCGTCCCCATCGATTCTGCGATATCTTACTGACCTATTGTAATTATATAATAGCTTAAAAATAAAAACTAACAGTAAGCTAGCTGGCATTCATAATATTATGAATCATATTACATACATGATTGCCGTCCTTTTTTGATATTTCATATTCTAATATTTCTCAACAAAGAGCAATACTGTATCGAATTGTAAATGCATACCAAAATTCAACCGATAAAAATACACTGCTTTTAATAATGATGTGAGCTTGTATGAATTTTAAATTAATTTGCATACAGCTATTGATTTTCTTTTACATCTATCGTCACTCTTAATTAAATACTTGTTTATATAACAACAAAGAAGTGATGAGGCCAAAATTAACGAAGGAATTTTAGTTTTATAAAACCAATGAACTTTGAAAGATGTCATATCCCTTGTGACTGGCTCACTTGCACTTCAAACCGGAAGACAACGACACTAAGTTAGAATACGCGATGAGTGAGATACTATATACTATATAGTATCTATCTATCTATCTATATATAATATATGGATAGACAGACAGAGATAGATAGACTGGGCTAGCACAATGCCGTACCACCATGTCAATATTAATAATGATTATATATTATTTATTTTATAAAATACGTAAGTTATTAGAAATATATTACTTGCTTCACGCATAAATTAATAAATCAATTCGCAAAGAATTACATAATAAGTGTAGCAAGTAAAAGCGATACATTAATATAATCTTCCGGCTACATCAGTAATACAATCATAAATTAGTTTTATAGTGCTTTTAATTTCAGGTAAATAATTATCTGTTTACATTTATATATTATATAAGAAATATATATTTAAATAACATCTCTTGTGTAATATTTAGGTAACCCAAGCATTTATTTTATTCCATATTTTATGTACATAGAAACAGTACAATAATATAAAGTAATAAATATTAGCTTAAAATAGAACCAGTTCAAGATTTATATTATAATCAGCTGTAAGATATGCCATCGGTTTGAGCTCTTGTCTGAAGCCATAGTCTCGTGTCTATATCTCAATTAACTCGAAAGAAAATCTAGAAAGTAGGTCGAGTTTATTCATCACTTTTTGGCAAGTCTCAGCAATCCTTTATCTTAGCAGATCTTTTAACAACGTAGTGTAAGTGGCGTTCTCATTTTCTGTGTAAAATCAGCGAAACCGACGTCGTATTTTTAATTAACAAAGACTTGTAAACCCAGTCAAGCGAATAATAAATGGTTATTCGAATAAATGTTACCACATTAATGCAGTTTTATAATTTGCTAATCACACGTACATGTATGACATTTATGCGATAAACAATGTATTGCAATGATAATATTTATTGTGACAATATAATTTTATCCGTAATCCTTCATATACAAACTGTATTTCCGTCACAACTGCCGCATGCTATTGTTGTCATGTTGTCGTGACCAGGCATCGACCTATCGTTGCTTCCGACTAACTTATCATCACGACATCTAAACGGTTTAGCACCGGTCAGGAATGTCTTATAAACTTTAAAAAATAAATAATACATTGCTTAGCCTGCTTACACTTGTATGTACTATTAATATTAATTTGCTCATATGAAACTATTCATCTAGCGACATGCGAGATTATTTTCTTGGTAAACCTCACGGATACGTTGCAAATCAGATAAATCCACGATTTTTTTTAATAAATAATTTGAATACAGGATACGTAATATATTATATATTTTCTTAGAAAGCTTCTACAGGGGTATTATTACCTGATAAAGTTATATTATTACCTAGTGGTTCAAAGTGTTCCTGATGCGACAAGCAGCGCCGCTCTAGGTTCGAGCGAGAAGTGCTACCACTCTAAGCGCCAAGTAGCAAGGAGAGCGAAAATGTGAAAAACAATTTCCAGAACATAAGCGTTATTTCATTTTTAGGAATGTGGTAATTATTTGACAATAGTTTTCGCCTGCGGCTTGCCCGGTATTTTAAAAGGGGGATGTTGGTTTTGTTGTAGAGGGATTTTTTCAAAAAAGCCTATGTTCATCCTCGAAGTTCAAGCTTGTTTGTTAAATATAATACTACTATCTAAATCTGTAGTCATATGATAGTGCAGCTAGTAATCTATACACACTCATTAGTTACCCAGTTATCCATCAATAAATCATTTGGAATTTATTTTCGAACTTTCATAACGAAAGGGAATTAAAAAAATTAAATCATGTGATTGGCGGCACATAGACAGTATAAGAAGAATGTTAAACCTTGATTGGCAATAAAAAAACAAAACATATCGTACCAAAAAATAAAAAATAACCCCACAAAAATAAGTTTTACGTCAACCATTTTTGAATGTAATACATATTTATATAATTATTTATTTTTAACTGAACTCAACTTTAATAGGTTACGTATCACTATATTATTTTGACATTTCGGTGTATCTATAATTCTATAAACATGTATATTCGGTCCGAAATGCTAAAAAGATAATCCGCTCACATTATACTTCCTAATACTAGATACATATTAAATTGGCAATAAAAAATGAACGTATATTATATTCATTTGCATTGTTTTTATAGTAATTCTATACTAAAAATAAAACCCGGAAGACAGACTGGCCTGGGTTCACGCCAAACGTACAAACACACACCGTAACAAAAAAATATAATAAGATAAAGATATCTAAGTGCTATCAAGCAGAAAAAATATTAGACTTTATTATGTTTGTACTTTCGGAAAATTCTCTTCCTTTGAAAAGATTGACTTATATCATCATAAATACAGTTATAATTAAGGCCGACAAATCTCACTATAATAAATTTATTTTAAAATATATTCCTTGTATGTAACATTACCGATATTTTACAATAGTTTATAAATATCTTTGATGTAAAATATGAACAAACAATAAAATTGTAAAAGTAAAAACAACTTCAACATTGTATTATATAAAATTTTGCGTTCAGCTTGAGAGCAGAAATCGAAAACTATACACACATACATACATACATACTTACAAATGTATGTTAAAGATTTATTAAGTTTTTTGCAATTAAATTACAATGTGCTTTATATTTATTAATTTTATGAGCTATAAATTCAAAGTAGGTAAATATTCTTTAAAGTTCGTTATATTTTATTATTTTGACAAATGTATAGTTATGCAATCATGCTCATATATGTTAGTTGTAAGTGGGGATTACATAATGTTATGGTTATTAATTACAGATAAATGATTCGGGCGCAAAATTTTTTAATTAATAAAATAGAATTATCTAAGTAATACTAAAACCAAAAAACATTATGTAGCAATTTTCTTCACATAAAAATAATTCAATTTTGAGACACATGTAACATTACAAAACTTTTTATGACAATCGAAATCCTGTGAATATGCATTACAAACAGAGTTTGAATTAAAATATAAAATGACTTTAATATGACATATGAATGTTCTGGTAAAAACTTTATATGATCGTTATATTATATTAATTAAAAATAAGCATGAATATTTTAATTATAGATATTAATATCATATGATAATAACAACTTGTTCTTATTTTTAAATAAAAATAAAACATTCTCAGATCTCATTTCTAGAACTCTAAAAATGGGCATTCATTATTTTAAGAAGTGATTACGTACGATGAAATTTGTTATGTTGATTTAATTGATTAATATATTTATTTTATCTATGGACTGGGAAACTAAATTGAAACCTATTTTGTTTAAGTAGATAGGAAGGGCAGCTGTAGGTAGATGAGTAGAGATAGAGACACATCATCATCATAATATCGGTTATCATCATAACCTCAGTATAGAAGCATTACATTTATTGATTAACTATATATATATATAATCCATTCCCGGAATTGATTTCGATTCAAAAGGAAGGAAGAAAGGGATTCGAAAATATCTCAGAACTTGAGATACCGACAAACGAAACTCTCAACAGAAACTTATTTTTGTTCTCATTAGTAATTATATTTTATTTTTTTAACTGCAATGGCCTGAAGTTGATTTCACACTGAAGTTGTTTTATTAAGTAATAAAATGTCCGTTTGGTGGTTTCCGCGAGACACACACGCACAAACTAACACGCACATAGCTAAAAATCAGGGAAAATAAATCTTTACAAAATAAATTTACTTCAATACAAAATCTTTAAAATATTATTTTGTATTTTCATAACCTGTTTCATACTCGTCTGACCTATATTCTTTGTTATAGAAATTCAACTTGTCTCTGCCGTAATACATATACTACTAAATCTCTATTGATTTATTTAACAAAAAATGAAAGTTATTCCTCTAAGTATATATATAATAATAATTGGTACCTATATAGTATAATTGCATGAAACCTGATAATATATATTTTTACATACATTGCTATATAAATAATATAATTCATGGCGATATTAAATATGTACATTAAAGCTATTTTCCAATACGTGTTCGTCTTATGATTTTTTTAAATAAGTTATTTGAATTTATTAGACAAAAAGCTAAGAAAGTAACGATTCTAACGAGCCTAATAAGACACACTGCGATTATTTAATTTTCGAAGTTATCGTACTATGTTTATTTTTTGTTACATTATCGTCCGATCGGATTATAAGATTGAGAGATTAAAGAGTACATCTGTAGTTGCAAATATGACACACTTATACTGTGCACTGTAAGTGACTGTATATTATGTCCAATCCGTTGAAAATTACCACGATCACCAAAATCACTCGGTTGACATCATAATCAACAAACACAACCTGACAATGAAAATGTGATCATTTGTCTCGCGATAACTTCAAATTGTTATTTAAATTGAAAAGAGAATATAATACATTTTTTGTCTTTTTAAATGACAGCAAATCGTCTTCTATTGTTTTGTAACGTATATTATTATTGTAGAGATATTTGAATATGTGGCTTAAAGGATTCCTTTAGTTGAATACCTCGTTATGTTTTAATAATCAATTCTTGTTAATTTATTTCCACTTATTACGTTTAAGTTTTGAGCATATTCGTCAGATTACAATATAATATTATGATTTCGAACTTTAATGTAGATTTAAATATTGGCTAAATTAAAAGTGATCCCTTTTTCAATAAAGTCGAATTAGAAAAATAGTTTTGTTACATAACTAATTTAGATATATATCTCTTTATCCGATATTTATAAGACCTACCACACACATACTTACTCACTAAATAAAAGTAACAAAACTTTAAAGCCCACTTCTCAGTTCGTTAAGCTCATTACCTATCACTTCATTTCAATTAAATTAAACAGGGCCATCTGAATCTGTTGTGAAAATCTTTTTATATAAAATAATTTAGAGGGAGTTCAAATTTGTTGTTGGTTAATATTCATAGTTTAAATTCATACTTAACTACATAACATAAAAAACTACACTATCATTAAATATAACTTAGTGAGATTTGGTGTACTCCCAAATCAAACAAACGACAAGAGTTTACGAATATAGTTACAAATATTCACTTACACATTGCTTCTAAAACAAACTTCTAAAAAAAACTTTTGGAATTAAAAAGAAATGCATATCCTTCGAATTGAGATAAAATACTTCTGACGCAAACACATTTCACTTCGGCCACGTGTGTGTTGCATTCGCTTTATTTATTTTTTATTTACTGCTCCTAAGTTACGCACGCATTCGCTGTGCGGAAACAAAACAGATTGTTGACAGATTTTTGCACGATTTGTCGTGCAAAAAATTCTAATTAGGAGTCCAGTTATCCGAGTAGCTATCTGATTTCACGGTAACAAATTCACGAACTAACTACTAAAAGACGTAAAGGCCAAGGTGCAAAACATAAATCAAAAACGGTTTATGACAGTTACCAAGGTAATAAACGCATTTCCGCACTTAATAGGCATAATACAATAAATGACATTATGTACTTTAAAAGCATTGTGGGTATAATAATATGTTTGCATTTGTCGCTTAATATACGGATAATAAACGGAATGCAGTACGATAGTACTGTACGATAGTACAACTAGAAGTTATTACAATCCAACAACAATCTATATCGATAGGTCAAATCGAAATTGGTGTTATTTTTTACTATATTCTGTATACCAAAAAGGTCATGAAACTTACAAAACAACACGAGCAATCGTGCAATCTAAATTGGCCGTTGTTCAGATACTAGTAACGGCTAGCACTGATGTAGTTTTTAAGATTTTGGTTACGTGAGCAAAACTCTTGGAGTGCCTATTGCACCGTGCGGAAAAATATCGTCCAATTTTATGCATAAAATTGCAAAATTAAACCACAAATAATAGTAGTACTAATAATTGAATATAAGTACTACTTACAATGAATAAGCTGTTGATAATTTAGCTCCTTTTAATAGTTTGCATTTCATAATTAAAATTGTTCAGTATCACGAAACATTTCAATCATAATATATTGATTAAAGCTAATTTAAAAAAAAAACCCTTTATCTGTCGGACAAAAAATCATTATATGTCATAACCACGTCATAACAAATGACTGACAAAATAACAGTTCTAATTAATAATGATAATTTATAAAGAAACGATGAAACAAGAAGTCTTAAATATCATGATGACTTCGGAAACGTCTTCACATCAGGAAACCCTAACATGGGCTCCGCTTTTTTATATGATTTTTGATTGAAACAAATTTTGATATATGGTACCGTTAGAATCCTTACTTCATCCTGAGTTACTCTGACTAAAATATTTTAAATGTTTAATTTGGTTTTTGGCAAGGCAGTCTTCAAAAACCTATTGGTCATAATCATTTATTATTTATCCTTTATTGATAGTAAAATATTACTAAATACTGTTTAATATTAATAGGTTAATGACTGCACTAAAGTAGAACAACCTTAAATATAACCTAAACGTGGCCTACCTACAACAAAAGATATTTTAACTATCGAAGCAAGACAGATGCAAATTTAACACCGCATAGAATGCCTACCTAACCTACATTACAAAGGCTAGCGCTGAATAATGCTGGAACTCTGCATAACCATTATAAAATCTGTTATGCTATTATAGATCGTATTGCACTTATTTACAACGTATTTAATTGTTTGATAATTTCAAAATTGACACATTATAGCTTACCCGCCACCTCCAAGTCACGATCTCGTTACATTTTGCAATTTAAGGGTTAAAGAGAGAGGCACCATTCGCACCAATTGTTTTAATTATACATTGTGTACCGTTGATTTACATTGCAATTTTAATGAATGTCGTGTTGTGTTTATATCACTTTATTTACATTTAACAACTTAACTTTAACTGACCCGTCGGCGTCGGTCTAATTGCTAGCTTACAAGGCTTAGGTCTTCGAAGTTTTGGATTCAAATCCCGGCATCCCCGAATAAAATTATTTTACTTTTCTTTCGATATTTTTTTAATTTGGCAATGATTAGATTCCTGTACTCTCTGAGATTTCTCTAACACACAGACTTACACGTGCCTTACACAGACTTATTCTTTTTTTTCCAACACCAACAACAGCAAGTGTTCACCAACGCCCATAGACATTGGCATTGGCGATGGTTAACATCGCTTACATCGCCAAATCGCCACCAACCTTAGGAACTAAGATGTTACGTCCCTTGTGCCTGTAATTACACTGGCTCTCTCACTTTTCATCCCGGAACACAACAATACCAAGTACTCCTGTTTTGCGGTAGAATATCTGATGAGTGGGTGGTACCTACCCAGACGAGCTTGCACAAAGCTCTACCACCAAATAAATCATGACTTACACATGCCTTATAATAACTGTAAAATGAATACATAGAGCTCTATATTTGTAGTTTCGCTCCCAAAAGAAACTTACTTTGCTTTGCTCTCGACAAGGTTACTTAA
Source organism: Nymphalis c-album (assembly GCA_963151315.1). Lineage (NCBI taxonomy): Eukaryota > Metazoa > Arthropoda > Insecta > Lepidoptera > Nymphalidae > Nymphalis > Nymphalis c-album. The sequence goes on from OY720601.1 coordinate 8,173,207, forward strand.
CTGTCATTTGATGAATCTGAATATAAAACTTATTATACAAGATTAAGCAATGATTTTTTAGATGAAGGATATTTCTATGTAACGTATAAAAATGGCTCTAATCTTCTTTTGTCCGGTTTCTGGCAGACGTAAGTATAAGTATATATGTATGTCCGACTTAAATTAAAGATGAGTAAGCATGTGACAATAAAACACTTTGTCATATCTTTTGTCCACCATATCGTGTTACGGCGACGCTGACGCATGATATCCCATCATCCCATGTCAGTTTGCATCACCTATATTCGCGGGTTCACACATAGTTAACTTCTTCATACAGTAAATATTTAAAAAAAAAGATCTAACAATAACTAACTTTACGAACTTAAACTAACTGACAACCAGCTATTTCAAACATAAATTCAAAATTTGACGTAAATTTCTTGACTTGCATACCAAGCAGTTCGAAAATAAATTATTATCAAAATAAAATGTTCTTTCTTCTCCTGCAGTTGGCCGACGAGCTGCCAGCTCAGCTTTCTGAGCTGGACCTCAGGCCACGGACCATGGCCCCTTCCTACACCCTGCGCAAGTTGACGTCAAAGGACAAGGAACCAGTGATAGACTTCTTGAGGAGGTACCATATTTTATACTATTGTTTCGTTTACTAAATATATAACGTGGCAGATTCAAACATTATTATCAGGAAAATTCAAACATTATTTTCAGACACATATTTTTTACAACACGTACATTTTCATTTTAAAAATAATTTGTCAAATATGAAAAAAACAAATTGCTGCCGCAAATTGACGATTTTGTGCAAAAGCGAAGGAATTTAATAGTAGAAATAAAAATTTTAACAAAACAAAAACCGACTTCATAAAAAAACAAATTAATATGCACTAAAAAGTAAAAAAATAATTGCGTATTCTTCTATAATTTGATAATTAACTTACTATTTTCTACTCATCAATATGTAGGTACGAATGTGTTGTGTGGTTGATAATTTATTTACAATTATTGTTACTTTTGGAGTCGATGTCAGCCAAGGTGGGCTTATAACTACATACATAGTTGTAGGTGAGATGTGCTCGTGTCGCACGCGCAACTTAACGAAGCGAATAAAAGTCAATTTGTAATGTGTATGTTTTTAAAAGATTCCCGTATTATTATTGCTAGGTATATTATAGTGTTTCCTTAGCTGACATCGACTCCAAAAATAACAATAATTGTAAATAAATTATCAACCACACAACACATTCGTACCTACATATTCATGAGTAGAAAATAGTAAGTTAATTATCAAATTATAGAAGAATACGCAATTATTTTTTTACTTTTTAGTGCATATTAATTTGTTTTTTTATGAAGTCGGTTTTTGTTTTGTTAAAATTTTTATTTATTTTTCGATTTTTAGTGAATCTGAAGTACACTCACTAATTTGTAGAATATGGATAGACCTACTAAACGTGCAGCTCATATGAGACAGCGCCGTTTATATTATTATTTAAATATATTAATCTAAAACAGTGAAACGTAAAGAAAAATGCATTTTGGTACTTAATTAATAAATATTAGTTAATATGGTTAAATGTATGAATATAAATTAACATAATTTGATTAAATAGATTTAGTTGGTGGGCTGTTGGGCAGCCATAACATAATCAAATAATTATTTCTAGTAATAATTAAATAAACTGTATGTTTATAGATGTTGTGTTATACCATTCTTCACCATAAAATATGACGGAATGTCTGTATATTAAAAAAAGGGGAAGTATCTATATTATCCTAACTAATATTATAAATGCGAAAGTAAGGGTGTTTGTGACGCTGTCACGCCTAAACCACTAAGCCGATTTAAAAAAATTTCTTTCACCAATGGAAAGCTACATTATCAGGGAGTAATATAGGCTACATTTTGTCCCCATATTCCCACGGGAACAGGAACTACGCGGGTGAAACCGCGGGAAAATGGTCCTCCTGACCAATTTCGGCCACGGCGGCCAATCTCAAGAGAGATCAGCCAACTGCGCAGGACATATTATAGTGCACAAGTGTGTGCGCAATCACAGGTGCACTCTCTATTCCCTAACTCTCATAATCCGATGGGACGGCAATCCGACACGACCGGAAAGAGTTAAGGCGCAGGACCAACGGCTTTACGTGCTTTCCGAGGCACGGTAGTGTTCACACTTCCAACTTCCAGACTTCGGGCTGCTATTAAGAATTTTCAACAGAAAATCTAAATAACATTTTATTGGCCCGACCTGGGAATTGAACCCAGAACCCCCGAGTTAGCAGCCTTAATCTTAGCCACTAGACCAACGAGGCAGTCAAACCGCGGGAAAAACACTAGTAATCAATATATAAATATACATAAATATAACATGTATATAAGAGTACTTATTCGATTCTATATATATATATGTATAATTTTCAAAATTGGTCTCAACTGTTAGGAGATGTTCAAATATGTTTCAATTACAAACATATAAATATATACTAATGCTTACATGCATAACTCATATTATAAAGAGGAAAAATTTGATTTTTTATTACGATTTAAATCAAAAACTACTCTACCGATTTTAAAAATTCTTTCACCCTTAGAAAGCTACGTCTTTACCAAGTAACATAAGCTATATTATATTTTCAAAAACTTATAGATCCCTTCTTAAAATGGAGCAATGTAACCCAACGTATTTAACTGTTGCCTATAAAAGTTATTATTTCGCGTGCGCTGCAAAAACTATTGACGGTATATAAAGAAGTGTTTTATACAATAGTACTACAATTACTTGATCATAACGATGTTATGGTAGGTGAATGACAAATCTAGATAGCCTATAAAAGATTCGGCCGTGTATCGTTAATTTGCTACTAAGAATTGAAGATTTCCGTTACTTTGTCATGGATCCTATAATCAGAATCTAACCAAACTATCATCAAACAACCCTTGAAGTATATTCTTTCCAATAAAAAAAAATCATCGAAATCCGTTGAATAGATATCGAGTTATTCGTCCATTTGTCGCGCACATACCTCATGCAAATTTACGACTTATATGGTTTTCTCATGGATTCCACTGTCAAACCTGGACTAAAAAAAAATGGGACCCCATGGGAAGCAACTCCTTTCAAATAAAAAAAAATCATCAAAATCGATTCACCCAGTCGAAAGTTATGAGGTAACAAACACAAAAAAAAAAAAAAAAAAAAACATACAGACGAATTGATAACCTCCTCCTTTTTTGAAGTCGGTTAATGAGTTTATTACGGAGTTGTTGTTCGATGTACAAATATTATTTCATCTGATATATGTGTGTATGTAAAGTGCATGGGTGTTTCGTCTCCTGTATTTTTATAGCGTAAAGTTAGACCAAGTCTTTTTTTTAATTTCATAATATTATCTTATATATAATAATTGAGTCGTAAATAATAAAATTAACATTATTGAAATTTATCAATTATTAAATACTGACAATAATATCTAACAGATTTTTCTTCCGCGACGAGCCTTTGAACCTGACAATAAATCTGCTTGAAACCCCTGAGTCTCGCTGTTTTGAATTAGAGGACTATGCATCTTCCACCCTCGGTGATGGCGCATCAGTAGCGGCAGTTGATGAAAATGGGGATTTTGTCGGCATGGTTATCAATGGAATTGTCAAAAGAGAAGTAAGTAGTTTAATATTTTATTGTTTTTCGTTATATCTTCTAGATAATAATGAAAGTAAAACGTAGAATATATAATTACGATTATTGCACTGTGTTGCACTCTTTTCAGTTTTTTTTATAGCATATGGGCCACCTGATGATAAGTGGTCATCAAAGCCCATAGACATTGTCATTTTAAGAGATGTCAACCATCGCTTACATCGCTAATGCGCTACCAACCTTGGGAACTAAGATATTAAGTCCCTGTAATTATACTGGCTCACTCGCCCTTCAAACCGGAACACAACAATACCAAGTACCGCTGTTTTGCGGTAGAATATCTGATGAGTGGGTGGTACCCACCCAGATGAGCTTGCACACAGCTCTACCACCAAGTAAAAAGCTCTACCAACAATTTTAAAGCTCTACCACCAAGTAAAAAAGTTCAAGAAAATAGATCAATTTGTATTTCAATAATAATAGTAATTCTTTGTGATGATTTTAATGGTGATTTGTGATGATTTTAACCATCCAACCATTTCAAAACCAACAAAAATAAATTAATAATATTCAATTTAAACCAAAATAAATAAAATTTAATAAATGCTAAATGTTTTTGCTTTACGGACAACTACAAAAAGCACTTTCCGACATTTATAAATCTTTGTATTATTTCTATGACTTATATATCAAGTAAATTATCTATTAAACGAAGTTCGTAAAAATGTAATGGGCAAAAATACGTTATATCGTCTATTAATCTAATGGCTAATACTTTTTGAATAAATATTTTTGAACAACGAACGAATACAATCAAAGTTTTTATCATATAATAAGATTTTTTGTAAAGAATATGAGGCTAGTATTAAAATGTAAATTATTAGCTTCTCAAGTACAATAAAAAAATCATTAATACTCAATTCTATGAAAAGAAATGGCACGTGACTAAGATAAAACCTGAGAGGAACTATTAAAAGTGAAACAAGATATCGTTACTCACTTAATACTCATTCTCAGACAGAGAGGCGTCGACGACGTCAGTTAAAAATTAAGCAAGCATTTGAGTCACGTGTTTTATTTTAATTGATGTTGTTGTTTTTTATCTTCATATTAATCTGTTTTAGCGTTTTTTACCTTTTATCAATTTAGAGTTATTTCAGCGGAAATTTTAAATTAATTGACGCATTCTGAGCCATGAAGTAGTTTTTTTTAACAATTGGACTCTGCGACACCAAAAGTTATTAATCCTGAAACGTGTATTGTGTTTCTGGTTATGAAATGCATATAAAATAACATAAATGTAAATTAAAGATAAGATATAAAAATCACGAACAACATGTCTATGGAGATCCATATAACAGAACAATAAAAAAAATTTACACAACATCAAAAGATCCTCTCTATTGCTATGTATTTTTTTAAAAATGTCAATGTGTTTGTTTTGTATGTAATCAGGATTTTCACTCCATATTCCATTCACTAACAATAAATAAATAATAATTTCGAGAGCAATTTTCACCTGATTAAATGTTATTTCGATACAATAGTTTTTATTCTAATAAGCCATTAAAAAGGTCATCGACGGGATACCTATTCCACCTCAGAGACCTACATACGACTGCAATATGCATCCAAAGTCTGAGCTCTGAACTGATCTTCAATAATAAATTGGACGATGGTGATTGGTTGTTGTTGATTGGTTATTCATTGTAACGTTGACAACTCGTGCGCAATGACTGTTATTATGTATTTTTCATACCTTATAAGCTAAAACAAAATATAAGGCGCTCATTGTAAGATAATAAAACACGAAACTTCCGCGCAGGTGTCGATCGAATGTCGCCGGACGCAATATGATTTTTAATTATCGAGATATGTCAGCATTCGTTCGATTGTTTTAGATACCTATAATCTAATATGCAGTTATGAGATAATCGCTCTGGATAATAGGCCTTTATTACTGGTTTTATTCAGAGAATGTTATCTTAAGAACCTTGAGGGGTTACATTTAATCCAATCTGCATATTGAAGATAATTTGTTCTTTGTTTAAATGTCCGAGAAGATCCAATGGATAGAATAATTGGATGTTAACCGAAGTGACCTCAAACATACCTACTGTTTCAAGTAAACTCAAATATGGAGCAAGGTTCAAGCACCAATGAGTAAAATATGCCAAATTTTTAATCCAAATTTATCTCTTGCTAAGAAAAAATAAATTTCACTTAAAGTTCTGTAAGATTTATGCCACATACATTAAAACAGCATCATGAATATTACAAACCTGGTCTAATAAGAGAAGACTGCCCAACTTAGGATTTACAAACACGATACATCAATTCATACTTTGATCAAATTGTTCAATTTATTTTGTAGATCGTTAAATTGTAAACAGTAAGTCGTTAAATGTACACAATATAACATGATTCCTTGAAACTAAACCAGATATCTCCATAATAATAATTTTATTGAACCACCTTATTTGTATAAAATAATTGGTAAGGCAAAATGCGAATGACAGAAAACCGATAAAGCCGATAATATCTACTTATATTAATAGACAAAACAATGCCTTCTTCCTAAGGTCTCTCAATTTTGCACTTTCAATTCAATTATTTGGATGAAATATTTCTTGTTGTCCAAATGTACTGTAAAAATGTGTTAGTGATGTAATAAGTATTAATTTTGACTATATATATAATAAGTATTATTTTTGACTTTATTTATTATTTATGGTGGTAGAGCTTTGTGCAAGTTCGTCTGGGTAGGTACCACCCACTCATCAGATATTCTGCCTCAAAACAGCAGTACTTTGTATTGCTGTGTTCCGGTTTGAAGGGTGAGTGCCAGCCAGGTAATTACAGGCACAGGGACATAACATCTTAGTTCCCAAGGTTGGTGGCGCATTGGCGATGTAAGCAATGGTTAACATTCTTACAATGCCATTGTCTATGGGCGTTGGTGACCACTTACCATCAGGTGGCCCATATGCTCGTCCGCCTTCCTATACAATAAAAAAATAAAAAAATCTTGAGTATTATTATAAAATACGAAAGAGTGTTTTACGCTCTAATGCAATAGAGCAAACGATTGTCGTTATTTTTTGAGTAGAAACATTTTATAGGCCGGGGATTGGCAAAGGTTTTTTATCCTCAGTTTTCATGTAAATGCATGCCACGTTTACTACAAATATTGAGGGAAATAACACCGAATAATATATTATAGCGAAGAGGAGAGGTTTGACATTTGGTTTCAAACATTAACAACATCACACATAAATAGGGGACTATTTAGATAACTGGAAATTTTGTCTGAAATAATCGAATCTTATTATTCAGTATATTAAACTATAAATCTTAACAATGATGTAGTCCGTCCACTTGTGGTATCTTTTCTATTATTATCTGATTAACGTTATTTTAGTTGTGCCAAAATAGGGTTTGCGATCATCATTTGGTTGAATAAAATATTATAACTACTACGCAGTTCTGGCAATAAAACCCTAATATGTTATAAGTACAAATTAGTATACAATCTTGTGATATATTAATATTTAAATATAAAGGAACTAATACAATATTCCACGATTTCAATTGCAATAACTTGGATCAATAAAGAAATAAAATTTAATTGTTGCATAATTACCATCTATAATAATGTAATCTCGTGAGAAATTAAAAACATATACATTAGTTTATTATCCACTGACTAATCAACCGCATTGGAGCTTCTTCTTACAAAGAACCCTTGGCAGTGAATACTTAAAAGCTGTTACATTTGTCTATAAACATATAATACATCCGAGATCTTATCATGCTCATAGTATAAATGCGATCATTACTAAGTTTTGAATTATCTAGTGCAATACGATATAAGATTTAATTTTTGCAGGAGTAATGAAAGTAAAATTTCAAGGTCGATTTTTTCCATGATTTATGCCACGTGCCATGTGTTTTGAGTTGCGAAAACTTGAATTTTTTTATCTTATTTTATGTTTCGTTTTTTTTTTGCGAAGACATATTATATCTAGAATTGAATTACAATAAATTTAAAACTAATATGTCAATATCATCAAGTATTTTGGCATAATTATATTTTAAAGAATGTAGAGTCATATACCTCCTTCAAATTAACGCCAGTAGGTATCTATTACGGATATTTAATACTCAATAAATAATTAAACGCCACAAGGAATTGGTCACGATCGCTTTGTAATTCACTTATTTAACAGAATGAGTTGTAATTTAAACTTGTCTAAACAACTCTCAATCATTCTGCTGAATTAAACATTTTTTTATATACAATTTGTCAAAATATACCACAGACATTTGTTTACTGTTTTAGTTTCTAAAAAATCGCTAAGCGCCATAATTATAAATGTTGATCAATTGAAGCTTAATTGAAGACTTTTATTTAACACGACTTTGAATTGAATAAATTCTAATTTAGAAAAAACATCGAATTTTTGTTCTGGCAACCTCTGTACAACCTCGTATTGTAGGTAAATTTTATTTTACGTAAGTAGGATTAAATAAAACAAACTATCAGAAAAATATTGTAATCCGTATATTAATGCTCTTTTATATAAGACTAATTATACAGATTATAGAAGAATTATACAAGTATAATTATACAGATAATAAAATTAAAAATTATCCTACTGCAAACAAAGATTTTTACGATTATGTGATTTATGTCATATGTTACAATAGTTTAAAATGGTATAAAAATTGAATCTATTTTATTTAAACTCATCTATTTAAAACTTTTTCAACTCAATCTTGCGTATAACTGACCTCGTTTGCTTGAGTTGTTACCATATAGAACGCATTTACGTCCACTATGATTGAAAAAATACGACAAACTATTATGTCTTATAATAGGCAACTCGTTTAACATTCGTAGGTATGGTTACTATAACCAAAAAACAAGTATAGTCTTAAAACTGTTATGGTGTTTAATTATAGGGAGAGTCCAAATGTTAAAACGTTAGGATAGTGTAAGCGGAATGATAAAGGCGTAATAATTAGTCTCATCCTAAAATTTTGTATTGTTCCAGGAAGTCGACTACACAGATAAGTCGGAAGACTGTCCCAATCCAAAATTCCGACGGATCTTAAAACTTCTCGGCCATCTCGATCGCGAAGCTAAAATTTGGGACAAGCTGCCTCAGTCCTGCCACACCGTTGTGGAGATCAGAATAGCATCCACCCACTCCGACTGGCGAGGAAGAGGACTCATGAGAGTCTTATGTGAAGAGACAGAGTGAGTACTATTTTTATATTGTTAAATATTGACACGTTAAGGAAAGTATAGTCAGATGGGGCTTACACGGAGTGGTGGTGGATTTGTTTCAACGATAAGGCGTTTATTTTGATCCGAATACTATTCATATAGCTGATTGAATTATTTTTTGAATATAAATTATATCTTACAGCAAAAATTAGGCAAAAAAAATGTAATTTAGTCAATATACCATGTGCAGTTCATGGCGTTTTCAAGTAGAAGTGTACTAGTGTATTTGTGAACATGCTCATACTCAGATAACGATTAGTCCTCAAGATCGACGGCGCATTGATGGTGTAAAAATTAGACATGTTCCATTATTGTATGCTTAGAATTTAAAAATTGAATATGAAATGATAATGGAACATTTGTACATAAATGACACAAAATGGTTACGGTTAAGATCTTAATATGACTTTATTGTATTACAATAACTACTAATACTCCGTACTAAGGAATTAATAAAACAATAAAGTAATCGTTAATGGCTCCATAAAATATCTCGTCTACATTATACAGTATGTTTATCAGCATATAATAAGAACACAAAGCGCATACTTGCAATTTATTCATACCGAACATATCTGTTTTATTCCGGTATCGATTGTACTTTTAAATAAGCATTCGCGTGCCAAACATACTCCAGTTTCAGTTGCCAAGATACAGCCCAATGTATTGTGGCTATAAAAAACAATTAAATACATTTTTAGACATATACCGTACACGTAAAAGAAATAAATAAATTGCAATACGTTCATAACTTTTTTAACAAATTACTTGGTGGTAGAGCTTTTTGCTGACTCATCTAACCAAAGGTAGGAACCACCCACTCATCAAACTCAAAACAGCAGTACTTGGTATTGTTCTGTTCCGGTTTGAAGGGTGAGTGAGCCAGTGTATTTACAGGCACAAGGGACATAATATCTTAGTTCCCAAGGTTGGCGGCGCATTGGCGATGTAAGCGATTATTTGCATTTCTTACACTGCCAATGTCTAAGCGCGTGTGAATTGCACACATGTTTTTTTTCAAATTTTTTTTATTGCAAATCTGTATAACTACGTAGTAATTAATCAATAAATACTGTAACATAAAATAGTTATATTTCGATGTTGACAAATTATTTATTTTACTCTTGAGACCGAGCTGCACTTGATATCCTGATAATTTGTCAGACAATATTACTATACCTAACTAATACTAATTATATCTTCAGGAAATAATTTCAAATTACTTAACATCTTAACGCACCGTATATAATGTTACTAAAAAAAGTTTGATTGGCGTCGATCTAACGGCCTTGGTAGAAAAAACTGAGTCATTCTAGAACTTCTTAACAATGAATTTGCATTTTATAGTCAGGTATAGTTAATTGACAATTTAAAAGTTCTACAATTGATTATGTTTTGTATACTACATATTATAAACCGCGTCTGTCTGTATGTAGTTCTTATGCGATAAACTCAAAACTACTAAACGGTTTTCACTAATGAATGATTCATGAATAAGGTGAAGGTTTACTTTTTAAGTTTTTGTTGACAAAGAAAAGTGCAAGTTTTAAGAATTATTTTGTTTTAAAACAAAGGAACACCGAAAAGGTCTTTTTTGTCTAGAGTTTTCTACACTTTAGCATTTTTTTCTCGTTTGGTTTTGATATACAGACATCGTATTGTTTCCAGGTGCATATAAATAATTTTCTTCTTTTTTATAATTTATTATTTACTTACGAGTACAATAGGTATTAAAATTAATCTGAAATTTTCGTTATTTAAATTAAATTAAGTTTTAGATAATTATATCCATTATTTCAAAATCAAAATATTTTTATTCAAATATGCTTTTACAAATAACTACTTTGAATCCGATCGCAAAAGTCGGTTTTCCGTAGAACGGTCGGTGGTCGTTTCTAGTTTGACTATCAATAAGCAAGTGAATTGAATAAAGTATTTTGAATTGAATTTGAATTTGAACACATTTGTGACGAGGCATTATTAGCAACGTCAGTAGAAATATTTATTATTTATATCTGAATAACAACATCGATTCGATCCAATTGGTTAATCTTTGCCTAATTAAGCACTTAATTTTCATAGGCTGCATTTGTTATAATCATAACTTATTTCGCGTTATTATGGATTAAAATCCTTTCATTTAAACTTTAAAATGAGAGGCCTTTGCCTATCGGAACGTTGTCAAGCTGTCCTGCTTCATAACAATTTTCTGCTCATTTAAGGTATCAACTTATTTCATTGGTACTTAATATGAATTAGAATCATCAATGCGCTATTTATTTATTAGACCTTTGATATTCTTAACATAATGTAAGTTATCCTAGAATATAATACAATACGATTCAAATAAAAGGATTGGAAATTGAGAGTGTATTCATAAGGCGGTTTTATTAATAAGAGTGATCTCTTTCAGGCAAGCTTTGAATAAATATGATAATAATAATAACAGCCTGTGAATGTCCCACTGCTGGGCTAAGGCCTCTTCTCCTCTTTTCGATGAGAAGGTTTGGAGCTTATTCCACCACGCTGCTCCAATGCGGGTTCGTGGAATACACATGTGACAGAATTTCAGTGAAAGTTGACACATGCAGGTTTCCTCACGATGTTTTCCTTCACCGTTAAGCACGAGATGAATTCACAAATTAAGCTCATGAAATTCAGCGGTGCTCGCCCGGGTTTGAACCCACGATCATCGGATAAGATAGCTTTGAATAATGTAAATTTTAATTATGTAAAATATTTATTACAACTTTATTTGGTGGTAACACATGTCTGGGTATTTATCACAGATATTCGACCACAAATAAGCAATACTTAGTATTGTTGTGTTTAGGTTTAAGGGGTGAGTGAGTCCGCGTAACTATAACCAGTATGGGCATAACATCTTAGACCCCAAGGTTGTGGCGCATAGACATAGGGATTTTTTATATTTCTTACAGGGCCAATGTCTATAAGCGGCTACCGCTCACCACCAGGTAGCCTAATTGCCCTTCTACCTATGTATGTAAGGTTTCAAAATAATGTTTAAGTGTTGGTATGATTGAAAAAAAACGATAAATAAATATGGAGTTAAGTAAATAGAAACAGAGATTCGTTTCGACATGCGAGTCGGATATACCTTTTACTCGATCTACAGATAGTTATATATCGAGTTCGTTACATATCTATAATAAGCATAATTATAATGTCATGTATTAGAAATAATATATTATTCTTACCTTAAATAGCTTTATCTTAACAAATAATATAAAGGAAGTTATATTGTTCCAACCATAATCTCGTTTGCCTCAGTTTTTTAATAATACTATAATTTACACAAGTATGCCCCTTCTATTGATCGGATACGCGGTAGTGACACTAGGCATTATCGTTTATGGCTGAAGGCTGAATGGAATTTAAAAAAAAACTTAAGACCTCAATACAATAACTATTGATATGTCAACAATAATCATTATAGGGACTTAACTCGTGATTATTTTCAATGATATCCAATAAGGAGATATAAAGTTCAGATTATCAGAGATTAATATAATTCACAAAAATTGACCTTATAACTTTTACATAAACATTTACAAAAAATTAATAACATTTCTAGGCTTTTTATTAATATCTCCAGCTTCACTTAACCTAATAAGCTTTAAGGTTTTTCTTACTATAATAATTACCAATAACTTAATTAAATAATTATTATACAATTTAATAACTTACCTGGTTGAAAATGCCGCTTTAGAAATAAGGCGCATGTTGAACTAAATGCAAATTATTATGTAGCTATTTACATTTTTTTTATTAATTCGAGTGCAATAAATAATATTTACATACACATACTTCAGAGCAATACCAAGTCAATTCATCGAAACAAATAAAGAAAATAGTACTTACCTCACTTGAGAGACAAAAATAAATGCAATCTATGGATAGAATGGAAGTGAAAAGCTAGGATTAGTGTTTATCCACAGTGATGCCACATTTGAGCAGTGCGTTTGTTTGTAACTGTAGGTTATAAATAAAATTAAAATCCACTTATTATGCTAGTTAGTTAACACATTGAATCATCGTTTTACAAGACTATCATTTCAATTAAACATGAGGCTGCCACCGAATCAATAAGTGGATCATAGCGATAAAAACCAGATGGCTGCAGACTGTACTTAAACGTCACAGGTAAATCGGAGTCTTCATGCTGTAGATGTCCGTAAAAAGCTATTAGTTTTCAGCTTAAATGTAAAGGAAACGAGCCATTCTTGAAAATAAGCATCGCAAAATAAGTAAATGTAACTACCGCATATTTTCGCACCGCATAAATATATATTTGACCGTAGAATATTTTCGTAATACACTAGCAGTTCTACTTTGTATATAGCGATGTGCAAATTGATTTCTGGGTCACGAAAACAACGATTATTGTCCTCTGAATGAAACTACATCATCTCTCGCTAAACACTTTATTAATAAAGTGGCGTGAAAACAATAAAATTGTGTTATTACGCTGTTCATTCCCCTCATGTAATTTAACCGGCGAGTCTTAACAAGCTGTCACAGAGTAGACATGACAGTAGACCCACTTTGTACAATTACTACGTCAAGCTTTGTTGTCATTATCATTTAAACATATTGCCTAGAGACAAAATAATAAATACTATAGATATAGTATATGTTTTTAGTTAAATTGATTTTAGTATCCAAAGTTATTTTAAATTTTTCAGTAATAATAAAAACCTACACTTAGTTATTAGACTATCTAACAGTGTAAATGTAACAAATAAGATTCCCTGACCAATTAAAAAGCTTTGTAATATCATAGTTATCATTTAATTATTTAATCAAGTATATTAATTATTCAAAGTCATATCGATTCATAATACCAATTGTTTCTTGTATCCTATGTAGTGTGGATCACTAAGCATCGCTAATTATATTCTAATTAAAATGGAGTTTGCGTTTTTAATCAATGATCAGAATGTAAGACTGTTTAATGATACATGAAATACAAATTAGGAAATAAATTGTATAAAATGAATTCTACTATAACAAGTAACTAATTCGATTAAACTAGGTTAACTAATACTTCAAAAAATCAATAACGCTCGAATAATTTTGATGGATTTACTTCCAAATACATATACTTGTATTATATATACTTCTCAATTATTATAAATTGGTAATATAAGTAACTCAATATAATTAAAATTCTTGTTACCACGTTACCACGTTATCTCCATTGACACACTCATCCGATAACTCGCTGGCTGAGTCGGATTTACTTGGTGGTAGGGCTTTGTGCAAGTTCCTCTCGGTAGGTCCCACCCACTCCAGTACTCCAGTACAGTAGTACTTGCTATTGTTGTGTTCGGGTTTGAAGGGTGATTGAGCCAGTGTAATTACAGACACAAGGAACTTAACACCTTAATTCCCGATGTAAGCGATGGTTAACATTTCTTACAATGACAATGTCTGTGAGCGTCGGTGACCACTTACCATCAGCTGGCCCATATGCACGTCCACGTACCTATGCTATAAGAATAATCTTCATTTCAGTTGATGTATTCTAATAAATGGAACCTTCGTCAACTATATATACAACTAGCGTTTTGCCTGTGTAATTTTAGAATTATTATATATTTAGATAATATATTTAATACCATGGATAAAAAAATACGTTTACAATTTTTCATTCGATTTTGCAAATATTTTGTGACGTTGAAAATGTATAGTATATAGCGACTGGCGATACAGTACCGACAAAAAGATGGCTCGACGTGATATTTACTTGAAATATGTATCATTTGATAATGAGAATAATATCTTACCTATATATGTGTGTGAAGTGCGTCTTTCGAATTCATGGTTTTGCAGTTCGTAGCAACTAGTACCGCTGTTATTTGTTCATGCGTACATTGTAACCATATTGTTATTCAACGTTCGAATTCTAAACAATCGTTCCTTTCTAATCTATGATTAAAATTCTAGACTATTAGTCCGAAGTAGTCGTATTTAGGTCATCTATACTTGTAATCAATTCGACATTACTTCTTTAAATAAAGAAATATATTATAACGTAAGACCAATAAACTGCCTTTGATGGATTAGAACCTACTTAGAACATACAATAATACAGGCTGTACAAACTAAGCAAAATAAAGACGGTAGTAAAAAAAGCAGTTGAAGTAGTTAGCAAGGTTGCAGATCTCGAGTCATATATTCAAATCCCGGGTCATAAAAACGTTATTTAATTTTTTAAAGTTATTTTCAGCAGCCTGAGTCTACTTAATCTTAATTTAAGATACTGGACTGTAAACACATCACATTGTGCTTTCACTCCAGTATTTCGGAAAGTATGCAACGCCGTTGGTACGGCGTCTGATCTCACTCTGTGCTCACCGCATTGTCTAGGATTATGAAAGTCCCAGTAGTTTCTTATCGGTCCAAACTGATGGTATAGAAACATATTATAAAATACAAAAAAAGAATAGGTATTTATTATTTTATATTAATTCATATATAAATAGATTTATATGAGTGTAGTATTTATGAAATAAAACAATGAGCTCGATTCATTACGTTTACTGCCCAGACACGAAATGTCGAACGCGCTTTTTAAAAATTGTATTACTTTAGTCTTACAATATTTTTTTATAAAAAGGGGCTTAAGTGATTTAAGTACTTAGCCATAATATTACCTACAGTTATTGATTTGTGACTTCTATTAATCATTTCTCGAAACATGTATGTTTTGTACATAATAGAATATGGAATCGATCGCTTATTCTAAATAAATTAATAAATATTTGCATACAGTATTCATGCATATGCAAATTGTGTAATTATAATCCAATACGTTAGATTTTAATTATTATTCAAAAATTGTGCACAATTATGCATAATAAAATTTATATCATTCTAAAAATAGCCATAAATGCAACATATTAGAATATGCGTATTGCAAAAAATAAATATATAAATGGAGCATGTAATTTGAACGACTACATTCGCATATTAACGGTTCCTTAGTGAGGACTAAGGGAAATGGGAGACGTGACGACAATGGAGATTAGTTATTTCCTATAGAAAATTATTTACTCGATTGCTCGATTGCATTGCTCGATTATTAATTTTTAAAAAAGGATTATTCATTTAAAATTTATATAATACTACTTGTTTTATTTAGGTACATACATAATTTTAGCTCCATACAGACAAATTGATTGTCAACGGGTATATGATGCGTTCAAATTTGTTATTAGTTTTTATGACTAATTTTGACTATTCGGAGCATCGCCTATAATTGCCAGTAATCAAACATCTTAGTAGTAGTAGTATAGACATGAGTCACACCCTAAACTAGTCAATAAACGAATTACAAAGAAATAAAAATATTGAAATACGTAGATAAAAACCAACATACTTAATAGAAATCAGAATAGAATATAAATGAAACTTACGATCCCTTCGTTTATTGCCTTTGGTAAATGGATATGTGCATCCCCCATGTGAGCCATAGAGGTATAACGCATTCTGCCGTTACTCCACGCTAATATTATAAGGTTATTTTTATAACTTTATAATAACAATAATAAAGCGAACATCATCTTTACAATTCTCTATTAATTATATTAACAATTACTATTAATCAAATAAATATAATCAAATCAATTAAATTTAATTACCATTTATATGATTGACTTTTCCGTTGATTATTAACAAAAAGTTATTATTTATTATTTAAATTTAAATATTACTTAATATTTAACCTTGATGTAAAATAAAAACATATAAAAATAATTGGAATAATTAAATTAACGTAAGTTAAATTTTGCCTACACCAGGTCTGAAAATGGGAACCTCTTTTACATCCTTATTAATATCAATACGAATGTAAGTTTATTTATTTGTTACTCTTTCACGTCTTAAATACTCAACCAGTAGTCATGAAGTTTTGCACAGAGATAGGATTGGTTGCAACAAACACGCGAAATTGTTTTGTTGAAATGAATGTATTAGGCTTCAGAGAATTATAATAGTTATAAATGTAATGCTTAACGTAAGGGTGTCAGGCCATATGCGTGTAGTAATAACAGCCTGTTAATGTCCCACTGCTGGGCTAAGGCCGCTTCTCCTCTTTTTGAGGAGAAGGGTTGGAGCTTATTCCACCACGCTACTCCAATGCGGGTTGGTGGAATACACATGTGACAGAATTTCAGTGAAATTTGACACATGCAGGTTTCGTTAAGGACGAGATGAATTATAATCACAAATTAAGCACATGAAATTCAGCGGTGCTTGCCCGGGTTTGAACCCACGATCATCGGTTAAGATTCACGCGGTCTTACCACTGGACCATCCCGGCTTTTATCCGTGTAGGATACACGTTATATATAATTATTATGATAGCTTAGGAAAAGACAGTGCCAAGTGCACTGTCTTGTTTGCGCACACACTTGTGCACTATAATATCGCCTGCGCAGTTGGCTAATCTCTCTTTAGATTTATCGCCGTGGCCGAAATCGGCCTGGAGGACATTATTATATATAATTTTATTTATATATAAATAAAAGTATTGATTACATGGGATCTAATGTTACATGTTGTGTATTAGATGATACATCCCATTCTCTATTCATAACTAGACAAACGAATACTCCCAAACCGAGACAAATAGAGCATAACTGTTATAATTAGCCGATCTTTGTTTTTTTGACTAGAAGGCTACAATCTTTCGTGAATTAACTGATTAAATACTGTTTCATGTTATCTTCTAATTAATCACAGATCTTTATATTTCGTGCTCTGAAATAGCGTTAAATTGAATAAGACAAAATATTATGCCAAATTGGTTAATACAGCAATTAACTACACGAAAATCATTCGTTCTCCATCTTTGCATACATCATACATGATATCGGAATTAGTGATTTATTCTGATTTTAATTACATTTATGTTTTTTATATCTTCTGTCATACTAAGTTTTTATGCATATAAGGTTATTTAATATGAATGGTGTGCAGAAGAAATTCGTAACAGAAAGTGGATTCAGTTTATTATAATATGAATAGTTGACACCTGCTGTCAGATTCAATACTTTTTTTTAATAAGTAGATATTGCTGAACCCTTAGTTCCGGAAAATAACATACTTATTTATTAGTCATTACTTTTTATTTATTCATTTATAAAATGAAGTATAGTTAAAGTTAAGTAAAGTTAAGTGTTGGGTATCAAAGATTGTTACTCGTTCTCTTTTAAATCATTTTTGAATATATTTTTTTCATACTATGATTGCTAGAAAAAGCCATTGTTGTAAGGACTACAATATTTTTAAGTAAATAGTATAATTGAGATTTTATGAAACATTTATTTTAAGCTTTCTGTACAACAACAACTTAATTGTGATTTAATTTTGTTTATAGACGGATAGCAAAGGAATTGGGCGCAGGCGCTTTACGGATGGACACCACCTCTGCTTTCTCTGCCGCTGCAGCTGAACGTCTGAAATACAAGAAGGTGTACGGCTTGTTCTACTCCGATGTGCCGTACGCCCCACACCCAGAGCCACCGCACCTTGAAGCAAGAGTGTATCTGAAAGAGATATAAAATAACACAGTCTCTATTCAAACTTCAAAAAATTACAAAAACAATTCTATTCTTTCAATATATAAGTCCGATTCCTTGCAATTAACATTGTTTGTTACGTAAAACTAAAAAATGTATGCACCTATTCTTATATATTGTTTCGAATTATTCATTATTAAAATCGATTGTTACGTTTGTACTAATTTCCTAAATTTTTGTCTTTAATACGTACTCTAGTATAACTTATTTACGTACGTATTGTAAACAAAAATTTTACAAATCATTTTGTATAGTATAAACGTCCCAAATCCCAATTAATAATATGACTTAGCTGTGATACAAACAAAGATTTTAATTTACAAAAAGTTTTTGAAATCTCTGTCAAAAAAACTTGAATTGTATAGTTTAATTATAAAAATAATCTTTTGTATGTATATGTTGTTATGATATATTTATAAATGTAAAAAGAACTAAAATCGCCAACAAAAGATAATAGCAAAGAAAGGCGACGCCTGACAAAAAAAATTAGCAAAAGTATGTAATAATGATATTGATATCAGATAAAAACGCTGCTGTGTTGAGGTAGCCTGATAGTACACAGTAGTTTCTTGTAGTTTATTTTTATGGAATTAATAAATGTACATGTATTACTGTCTTCATTGTCGTTACTGTCTATCGTCAATTGTAGCTGTAGTCAAAAATAATGTATTATGTACTATTTCATTACATGTAGTTGTTTTCAAAATATACGAAAATAATATCAGTGTATTACAATAAACTATATAAAATATATACATTATGTTTTATTTCTAAAATAATGTAAACAAGTTAAAAGCAATACAAATACATTGACAATGACTTCACAAAATGTTTGTCTGTGGTTAAGTATAACCATAGACAAATATTTTAAAATACTTTACGTAGGTAATTATAAACACTGATACAAAGCTTGAGTTAAATTTAAATACCAGTGTATCAGTCATAAATATGTGAAAATAAGCGGAATATAACTTATAAATAATAAAACTCAAATTTAAAATGCTCAAACAATTGAATTCGATGTTTTATAAAATCGATGTGAACGAATATCGGAATGGTTTACACTAAGTATGAAATGAGATAATACCAAAGCGATGACGCGACTGATTACAATAATTTAAGGAGCAGATGTTACTAAGCTTAGGTACTTGTTTTATTAACTTGAAAACTTTTAACTAATGAAAAATAAACCAGCACTTTTGAAGTTACCATCATTATATTTATGCTCTAGCCTTAATAAAATTAATATAATTCAAGCAAAGGTATAAAAGTTTACAATTATATTATGTGTCATCTATCTATACTAATATATAAAGCTGAAGAGTTTGTTTGTTTTATCCGACTAATCTCAGGAACTACTGGTGCAAATTTAAAAATATTTTTGTGTTGTATAGTCCTTTTATCGAGGACGGCTCTAAACTTATTTTTATTCATCATATTTTATATAATTTTTATTCATTATTAATTATACGCGGGTGAAACCGCGGTGCACAGCTAGTATACATATAATATTTAAATGTGTAGTCTGTGCGTACAATATAATGATAGTTACGTATTGATAAAAATAATCTTCAAATGTTATCACCATAAACGATGGTATTGCCCTTAACATACGGAGCACTATTTTTATCATTCACCGTTAACACTCAGGCCGGGCAGTCAAAACACGTCGGTCGTGCGGGCCTCAAAACATTGACTGTATATTGTCAAGCGAAGTGTCAAGCTCACTTATCTTAAGCCTCTCAAATTGAAATGCTTTAAAAGGTATGTAAACATTTATTATAGTACTTTTTAAGTATGTAATATATGGATTGGTATTATGCAACGTAGTTATAGTAACTTATTCAAACTATTCTAATACTATAAATAATTGTGGATAAGTTTTTACTTACTCATATATCAGTAGACTGGAATACTACAAATTTTTAATGTAATATATTATGCTCATAATATGAGATAGATTATTATAGATGCCAAATTAATTTTGTATGTTTCTCTTTTTCACTTTCTTGGTTAAGCCTAATAGGTTACTATAATTTTATTCACGTTATGACGTTATGGAAATTTATCATTATTTTTTCACATCAATGCGATTTCCACGATGCACTTCTCGATAACAAACAATAGGTAATAATTCATACATACCTACACCTATTCTGAAGTATTAATCATTATTTTTATTATTGTTATTCAACGAGTAACAATCATACAAATTTAATAAAAATTAGGTATCTTACTGTGATCTTATACATGCAAATGTGTGAATTGCAGTTGCAATGAATTGAATTTTAAACAAAGCTAGAAACGAACAAACGCAAGTAATGACATGTCCATTGATATACCTAATGTTTATTATATAGGTAACTTAAGAATAATAAAGAGAACAAATTAATACTTGAGTATAAATATCATTGACTACCTCGTTGGTCTAGTGGCTACATATAAGGCCGCAAATACCGAGATCCTAGATTCAAACTACAGGTCGGACCGGAATATTGGACCGGGTTTTCCTGGCGAAGATTCTCATTAGCAGCCCGGAGTCTTAAAGTTGGCAGCGCATACTCCCGTGCCTTGGAATGCGGGAAAAGCTGTTGGTCCTGCGCTGGAACTCTTTCCGGTCGTGCCGATTGCCTTCCCATCGGATTATGAGATTAAGGGAATAAAGTATTACACCTGTGAATCTAAAATATGTCCTGCGCAGTTGGGTTTCTCTTGAAATCGTTCGTCGTGGCAGATATCTGAGTAGGTACTCAGATAAATCGGAATAAATCAGTATCTTCATTTATTAGGATGCATATAATGTAGTAATTTGTAAATACATTCTGATACTAATTCTATTACATTTAAATAGGAAAGAACCATGTCGAAAGAGAGAGCGTATAACATCAGCTCAATAACAGCAGAGGATGTAGAATCTGTTATGAAATTGGTGAAAAGGTTAGTAAATAATTTAATAACCTTAAAATTACGCAAATAAACTTGTATATTCGGGTTTTTTAACGGCTGTAACGGTTTTTACTAGGAAATGTTGCTTTTATATAACTTTGCAATGCTTTGCAATGCAAGACAATTGTACAACATATCAACAATGAAATAAATATTAACAATAATATAATTTTACTAATATTATTTTATTCAGAAAAGAATGTCTAGAAAAACGAATGAATTGCAATCAAATAAAACTTTCAACATTTTTGTAAATACATATTAGTAACGATTGCTCTCCGTATCACAATAAGAAAACCCCCATTACAATTATGTTGAGTAAAAAAGTCCACTAAATAACGTCGAACACACGCGTACAAACTGATGTCAAAAAAATCCTGTATTCAATTTTAAATCAATTCTCACCCAATGGTGTGCTTCCCTTATTCCGTCTATTATACGACAGGAAGAAAAGATACTTAAAAAAATAAAGAAATTAGATATAAAACATATGTGATTGTAGATTAAATGACAAAAAAAAAACAAAATCAGATAACTCGTAAGCTCATAACTAAGTTTTCCTTAATCATAACCAACGTCTTTGCAATCATTATTTTCTCAATTTACTAGCTCGTAACAATTATATTGTGATGATTAGTGTTGTTTATTTCCATACTAGTATTATCTACATTTAAATTCAGTAAATGTGTACTAGGTGTATAGGGTACCTATATGTATAATAACGTCATAATTAGTATCAATTAGAATAACCTTGTCATCATAAAACCCAGCAATAGTAATTATTTTCTACTTTTTTTAATAGAACTATTTATAATATAAGTTATTTTCATAGATAAAAATAATTATAGTTATTATCAAACTGACCAAATTTGCGTATTTAGTCTATCGGAAACCACAACGAATACCCGATAAACTAAAACCGAAAGCTTTGATAATATAATAATTATAATTTATAAGTAATTCATTAATAGTAAAAGCCTGACTTAAGTGTTAGGTACAAGCTGGAGTTCCAACAATTTCTGACCTACATAGAGAATAACAAATAAATTTAAGTTATTTTTTTAGTGCGGCGAAACCTCTGCTTTTGTTTAAAAATATTGCGCTTCTTTTCAGGACTTTTTACATCGATGAACCGTTAAACCGTGCTGTAGGTCTTTGTAACTCGGAGACGGATCCATGTCCAGAACTCGATGAATACTGCTCTAGTTCACTATTAGAAGGGTTCTCCTTTAAAGCGACGGACGATGCCGGTAATGTTATAGGAGCTATGATCAATGGAGTGTGCCCTTTAAAAGAGGTGAATTTCCTATAACTAATCTTTTCATATTGCTATACTTAAGCAAAATGTCAATCATATTTTCCTTTCCTCCATTTATTAATAAGAACTTATTAGTGGTCGAAGTATTTAGTTCAATAAACAAATACTAAAGACCAATAACATATTTACATATATTTAATATAATTCGTTTAAATATAATATATTTCTAAGATGTTAATGATAAGGTCGTATAATATAAATTTTATGCAGGATGATAATGGCAACGACTTACTCAGCCAAGCACAGCAGTGTACCAATCCGAAGTTCCAAAAAATCCTCTACATATTGGCCCGACGGGAGAGTAGTGCGAGACTGTGGGAGAAGTTTCCCCACGACCAAAAACTGATTGAAATTAAAGTCGCAGCAACTGATCATAATTGGAGACGAAAAGGCATCATGAATGCATTAACAGAAGAAACTGAGTGAGTCCCTACACAGTACACTCTTTTTATTGTTGTTAATATATTACAATAACAGGTTAAGTAAACTACACAACCTGTAAACGGCCCACAACCAGAGGCCTCATCCCCTTTTTTAAGGAAAACGTTTGGAGCTTACGCCACAACGCTGCCTTGGGTTGTTAGATACACCTGACCTTCATTTTCTACCGTCACATGCAGGTTTCTTCACGATGTTTTTCTTACCCGGCAAGCACGAGAAAAACACGAATAAAGCACATGACAATTCAGTGCTTCACCGGGTTTGAACTCAGACTCATCGGTTAAGATCCTAGTCTCCTAAATTATCGAAGATAATCTTCACAAACCTTCAAAGCGCCTACTTTTTCACGAATCCAAAATAAATTTTAACACATACGGTCAAAAATAAGAAATATTGTAATTATAAAGTAATTGGAAGACATAAATATTGTCTAGTAATAATTTCCTGGCTAAAAAGTAGGTAAATACTAAATAGGACTTATGTACATAGGTATACGTCATAACTTTTCGCACATTTACGAGTAGGTAATGTATGTACCACATTTTATAAAGCAAAATTAGCGGAACATTAGCGTGTCGAATGGCAAAGAGCGTATAATTTGAGATTTCAGTCTTCACATTAACTAAAATTGACAATTTCAGATTTAACAATAGTTGATTTGAATAATTTAAAACATCTTAAGAATGTTAAATTAGATGTGATTTTAGAAACCAATAGGATTTTTTTTCAAATTCAAAAATCTTTATTCAATATTCAAGCGTTACACTTACTTATTGATTGTCATAAATAACACTAACATGGCGAAAGAAACTCAGCGAGTTTTTTTTTATATGTCATCTTTACAATACATACAGGCAATTTATACAATAACATATCTATGTTTTTTATTTGAAATACCCTGGAGGCGATCGTTTCATTCCCAAGGTGTACAGTCATCTAAAAAGGGTTCATTAAGACATCCCTTAATTGCCTAAAAGCTGCATACGGGCACATAATTATAATTCATTAAAAAAAATATCTACAAAGAAGAACAAATAAATAGGTAGCGCGCAATTATTGCATCTTAGCGGTTAGCAAAAAGTAAATAAACATAAATCAGTTAAAATTTGCATTTTAAACGTGACTTGTTATTCTACGTGTTACTTAAGGTACCTACGACATGCTTTCATGTTATGCTTGGCATAACGTATTAATTATCACTGAGTTAATTGACATAGACCTTACTCACACGTAGCCTTGAGGTGGACTGGGTAAAATAAAAAACTGTGTTCTGTGGTCAATACTAATGAACGATATCGAGATGAGACCATAGACAATTTTTAGTATTTTTTACATATTAATAATATGGAGTTCGTTCATTTCCTATGACGTATTTAGGTGTTTGTAGCTGAATAGGTACCTATAACGAAAAAAAGTTTAACTACCTTTCCAAGTTCTAAGTTTCCAAGTACCAGTTTCTTGCTGGTGTTTACGAACTGGTGTATTTACCCACAATTTAGTCATGTAACATGACGATTCATAAGTTTTTATTTCACTGCTTGGCAAAATAATTTAAAGGTTTTATTAGTTATAGTAAAACGTTGCTTTGTTAAAAGTAAATCTTAGTGCAATCTGGCTCACACCTAATTAGTACCTACAAACCCCCTTCTATATAGAACAATTGATAAAAACCTTAGTAAAAGCTACGTACACTAATTACATTCAACTTTTATTTCAGAAAAGCCGTAAGAACACGAGGGATCAGATTAATTCGCCTTGACACATCCAGCGCTTATTCAGCGATGACAGCTGAAAAATATGGCTACACGTGTTACTATAAAGCGCTATACAGAGACATAAAGATGGACGGAAAACCGCTTATAGTGCCAGAGCCTCCCCATTTAGAAGATTGTGTATACGTAAAGGAGTTATTCCCATTATAATTATTATCAGTATTACAATAAACTATATTATCATAACTTTTTTTTTACCGGTATAAAGCAGCGATCTCTTCTTTTTTTGTAAGATGAATTATTATTATCTGTTAATCGCGCCATGACTTTAAAATTTTTAATATGTTTTATTTATTTGCAACGATAAAGGTATTTTATAAAATCACCGAATAATTTATTGATGACAAATCGACACGAGATTATACTCGTAGAAATAGTTGCAGCAAAGTTGATCTGACAATTATTCAATGCTGTTTATGATGTCAAAATAAAATTGCCCAGTACAGTAAGGGGAAATATAAAAATGTACTTATATTATGAAGTATCCGATATGTAATATGTATGAAATTTCCTACCGTTGGGCAAATACCCTCCCCTCTTAAGAAGGTTCGGAACTAATTCCACCACGCTACTCCAATGAAACTTAGGTCTTACTTTCAGGTAAGATTCAAGTCTTCTTATTATATATATAATATACATTATACCTTCGCTTCATAATTTCAATTCAATTATATATATTCATTCGTTTAAGTTATATTTAATGTCAACATTTTATTATATACCGTACCTATTATATATAATTGTTAACATCTACTGGTATAGGAACTAATGTTTTTTTTGTTTACGTTTACCTTAATGAATAACAACTTTATTTTGTTTATTAAGTTTATAATTGGTATACAGCTAATACGCAGTAAGGAAAATATGTATTTCTTGTGGCCGAATACTGAGACGTCATTCAAAATAAAGTGGGACTTAATTATTTGGAACGCCATTAATTTCAAATTACGCATACTAAATTTTGAAATTAATGACGTTCCAAATAATTAAGTCCCACTTTATTTTGAATGACGTTTCAGTATTCGGCCGTTAGTATATTATATAATATGTCGTTGATGTCGATAATGTCATTTTTAGGTTAAAATATAAAATATTGTCTGTGGCTGTTACATCGTGAAAATGTTTACATTAAAAATATTTTATAAAATAACAAACGTATGTAACAATTTTCTTTATTACTTCATACAAAGTAACCTTCACGTTATCTAGAGGTAGGTTGAGACCAAAATCATTATCTGGTACTTGTGATTGGAAGACACAGTTTTGTGACGATTCTCTGAAATTGCAATAATGATCAGCTTTAAATGGTTCTATAATATAACTAAAAAAATGTCGCCGTCTATGTCACATCTAAATGGATGGATATTCAGATAATTTATAATTTAAAAAAACAGTAGGTAGAAAAATGATTATTCTACACCGCCATCTATCGGTGAGTTAAAACATCGCCATCCAGCGGCAATACAAGTCGCAGTTACGTCAATGCTACCGAACAAGTGCAAAAGCACGCTCTATATTCGAATTGTAAATCGATAAAATAAGTACTAAGTTCAATTTAAGCATATAAAAGTACAAATACTAATTATAGATGTGAGTAATAGAAAAGTATACAACTACAGACGACAAATGAATCCAACCAAATATTTATAATGCAGTTACTAGAATAATTCAAATACATTTTTTACAAAATTAGTTTATTATACAATTACTACATCGTCATAATATGTACATTCGAAAATATTTACAAAAATATATGAAATACCCAAAAAATACATCCAAGTCTAATATACTATACCCTATTCCAATCAAAGGAGTAAAGATAAAGTAACCTTAGATGTACATATTCTATGCGACTTGCTAATAGTTAATTTATGTATAATACAACACTATTCCACTTAACTAGTTATAGAAACTTTCATTTTATATCCAAAGTTCTAATCACAACTTCTCAATCAATGAAAACGCCATTTTCTTGTTAATCCATAGTGAATATCATAGATTATTCATTCAAGATCTCGACCAATGATATTGCGTCAATTCGGTGTCAATGTTGTTTATTTATATTTACTCCTCTTGTGGTTGGAATAGGCTATATAAATATTTACAATAATATACATATCCTCTGAGAATAAAATCTACTTCGATATTTTAAATAATTATAAATCGGAAGTTTAAATCACTTTTTATCATCAGCTAATGTCTGTCCAAGTGATGCTGTGGCAACACTCGGGTTCGCCGCTGTCACAATTTTATCCAGCAAAACTTGAGTTTGCATCTGAAACATAACCAATACATATTTTGTTAATTAAAGTCATGTCGATGAAGGTGTTTCGTCACATTTTTAAACGTTTTGAATGTGTAACATCATTGAACATTTTAAGGCACTGTGCCTGCAAAGGCGAATTTGACTTTATTATCTAGCTGATAATAAAGACAAATTCGCCTGTGCTTAACAAAAAAAAAAATTGCTAGTAATTGATTATTCGAATGGAAATGTAAGGTATTGAATGAAGATGTTTACTTGAATATTAAAAATTTTTGGAAACTCATAGAAAAAGAAATAAATCATTCTTGTCATCATAATTTTTATGAATATAAATATTAACTTCTTCTAAATAAAAAAATAAAAAAAATACTAGTTACGTCTCTAGTTTTTCCTCTAGCAGTAGCTCTGACTTTTTCCAACTCTTCTGCGAGCTTTATAGTCTTTTCATGGTTTTTCTTCCGATTAATATAATAAGACTCTCTGCAAATTGTAACAGTTTGCTTTTATAAATAACAATATCCTTACTAACTTGATAATTTCATTGTTAAATATTATAAAAAACATACAATGTATAGTTATATAAATATAAGACTGTATTTTTACCTGATTATAACAACTTGTAAAATTACACCTACAACAGCAATCCCAAAGCAAATCAAAATCAAATCAGTATTGGACAACTTTTTCCACCCTTTCACACCATAATATGAATTCGTTTTTTCACTATAATTTTGATTATTTTGCTGACCATTGTAGTTTGTTCTCCAACTGCAAAAAGTTTAATATTCCTTACAAATAAAAGTAAATGACTTGCATAAACATTATAATATTAAGAAGTTCATGGCGAACAATTAAACATCCAGCGAATTGGCTGAAGTAAAGTTTTATTTATGTATCGCAACTTTGTTGCAAGTTCATAGTATTTATAGTTGTAATTACATTTTTCTATTATTATACATATTATTCAACTCCTTGACTTTACACCTACCCTTTATTGTAAAAAGATGCATTAACAAAACATAGTTTTTTTAATTTCGGTACCTAATATACTGATTGAATTATTTGTTACATTATAATAATGTAATAAATAAAAATATATATTTACTACAAGAAATGATTGTTTAGATATATCCATATACATGGATATATCTAAAACTTTATCTTTTTTTTTATATTAGGTAGGCAGACTGGCAATTGGGCTACCTAATAGTAAGTGGCCCATAGATATTGGCATTGTAAGAAATAATTACCATACCTTACATTGCCAATGCACCAACAACTTTGGAAACAAAGAAGTTATGTACCTTTGCATGTAGTTACATTAGAACATTCTTCCTTAAAACCAACACAAGTCAATAGAAAATCTCATACTTTTATTGTAATTAAAATCTCTTAAATACTTTATTTTTACTATTATTATTCTTTTGAGGATTTTTTAAACTGTTGAGTATAAAAAAAATTAATAGTTATTTGGCTAAGTTTGGTTTGGTTTTTTAATGATTTATTCAATTTTGTATATACAATACTGTTGATGTATATTTTTTATTTTGTTATATATAAAACCAACCATCAGGCCCTCTAAAATCGTTTTAAAGTATTGTTTGATCTAACATCTAATATATCTCACATTGGTGATTAGGGATTCACTTCTAGTAATATTACTCTTTTTGTACAGTTTTAACATTTATTTAACAATATTTAATGACTAATTTGCAACTTATCAAGTTAATTATATTTTTATATTTATGTTGTACATTATTGTTCCTTTACAGACTATACACAAGTCACTTACATTAATTGGTTGTTATAATAAACCAGTAGTATAAATATTTATTTTACGATTAGTAATACTTACTTATAAGGTGTGTGTGTTTTGTATACATATGAATAGCTATTGTGATTATCTATTTCTGAATTTAGGTCATATTGAGCCCTGCTACTCCGTTTACTGAGGACATTATATGCTTCAACAATACGCACAAAATTTTCTTGAGCTTTTTCATTTTTATTTTTGTCTGGATGATACTGAAATTTATGATCAAATAATAGTAACTAACAATTAAAATAAATGTACCTGTCTTTATGTAATAATATATTAACTGTATTTACCTCTTTGCTCATCTGGATAAATGCATTCTTAATTTCTTTATCCGTACAGTTTTTCTGTAAGTTAAGTACTTCATAGTGCGTTTTTTTACCTGAACTGAAAAATAAATCTGTTATAATTTAGTTTCAATCATATTTTCTTCTTAAAGTAAGATAGGTTCTTACCTATACAACCGCATAAATTTATATGCCGAATCAAAAAAGGTATTTCTTTTAATAAAATACATTACGATTATAACGAAAGCTAAAATTTAGTTTAGTATCATGTTGAATGTTTTTCATTGTATTTTTTGGCAATTTCTATTTTTGTTAATAATGATGTAGTGTCAATGTCAAAAATCGAAATTATTAATTGTCAGCTAACCTTTCATTTTTGGCTATAAAGATAAAAAACACTAAATGGTATTTTTTAAACATTCCATCCTGTGGTACAAACCTCTTTATTGGTGATGTTTTTATAATTTTACACTTTTCATATTAATTTTAAAAAATAAGACAAATGTCATCATTTTTCAAGTGACATGTATTTTTATAAACTTGTTTTATAAAAATAAAATATTTGTTTAATGTTTGTTGTTAATTATTTGTATTTGCGTATATGTGTTAGTAAAAACCTAAAAAAATAAGATAATTTTAAATGGGAAATTCATTATGGCAACATTTAAGTAAACTCAAATTTATTACCGCGAAATATTGACACGAAAATCAAGAAAGAATTATAAAAAAAAACTTACAAACACTCAAAACGAAGAAATACATTTTTTACTTTATTAAAATTGCTTAAGATACATGTGTGAAAACATAAAGAAAGCAGGTGCAATATTACTACAACGGTAACTAATCTACCTTTACAATTTATTAGTACTTTTAATACAATAGGATTGCTGATCCTGGCTGTAATTTATTATTATTATACTTATTATTCTAAGCTTAAATCCGATAATGATTTTTAAATCCATTTGCATAATACTGTTTATTGACGGACATTATGATTTATGTAGATTATATTCTTTACTTCAAATCTTATATCATACCAATATGTATAAAACTCAGTGTTACGAGAATCAATATATATTTTTTAAGATAAAAAATATAAATATATCTTAATGTGAAGATTTTTAAGTAGCCTGCTTTTAAAAGTATGTGCAGTTTGCATTTTGCATTTTCTTGACGATGCTTCTGCCGTAGTATAGTATTTTATGTATAGATACAGATACGCCGACGCGACACAGTTGGCACAGTACGGCGCAGTGTTCGCGCGATAATCGGCGCGGGTGGACGTAAAGTCATGCGAGAAGCGGCTGGTAGGATGGCCGAACTAGAGTTCGAGGCGCCGCTTGCCCAAATCGAAGAGGCGGATGACTGTCTATCAACGGCAGACTACCCACAGAAGACTATAAATGGAAATGATATACGTCTCAATAACATGAACAACCTTAAGAGTGAGATGGTAAAAATACAAACCGATTCTAACAAAATCAACGATAATGACGAGCCCAGACCGGTGAAGTGTAAACAGGATAATCTGCAGAACGGTGAAGGCGACAATTTTACGGAGACTTTCTCCGGGTCACTTGAAGATTTGGTGAACACTTTTGATGAGAAGATCACAAAGTGTTTCGGAAATTACGAAGAAAGCGTGGAGAAGCTGGCGCCAGTGCAAGTTCGTTCCCAAGAAGAAATAATGAACGAATGCCAGTAAGTAGATATTAATTCTCACCAAATAAGTTAACAATTGGATTGTGATCCTGATATCATCGATTCAGTCATTAGATAATTATATTAATTTTTTAATTTTTGAGAATTAAATATGTATATACCCTAAATTATATACGTATATACATTACATAATTCTGCAATGGGACAAAAGGGTCTTATTAGAAAATTTTATGAAGCATAAACAAAAAGGGCGGACTTTGCGCATGGCGTTAGTAGTTACGGGATCGATCAATGTTTTGGTTGGGGGTGTTTGAGAGGGTGCGTGGAGGGAACGATGACGCATCCAGTCGCACCCTGCTTTGATCAGATCCAATAATTGTGACGAAGTAACAATTTTGATTCTACATACAAAATTATTAGTATTATTATCTGATCATCGAAATTTGTCCATATTTTTAGTATTTCTCATTAACAGAAAAAAAACTTATACCTAATTCGAAAAATATTGTGCCGAAGTAAGGTCGTACCTAAAATACAATCTATACATAAATAGTGTATAGGCGTATCTTGAAAATTATGACTATTGACGACTATTACAAAGACAATTAATATCATTTATATGCATTATATATTCATCTTCATAATATGTATGTATATGTACATCTTTAAAAATACAAATAATAACACAAGAAACGTTAGCTTGCCGATGGCCATGATCATGTATTCACTAACGTAAGCGTATACATACGTTACATTATAAAGCTTCCCTTTTATAAAAACACGTAGCTGTTCCATCAAAAGCTAGACAAAGAATACATTGAAAAGGCTTGTCTCAAGACTGCTTCATGGTCACACTTACGCGTTCTTTCTTATTTATGAGAAACTTAACATAATAGCGATGTTCCCACAAGTCCCACATCTCTCCATTGTTTTACTAAGCAAGAAGCTTTCTGTTGTTTTTGCTTTCAATCTTTTATTATTCGAATATGTTAACTATATACTAATTTCTTCAATAGCCACCTCTTACATTTTAAAGCTATGGTGATATATTAAAATAAAAAGGTAACATAGTATAATAAAAAACGTCGTTTTGTAAACATAAGTTTCTTATTTTTATGTCAAATTAAACTTTTGGAACGAATCCAGATGACCTAAATGCTACTAAGTATGTCGGGAAAACCAATAAACTTTACAAATTGCGAACATTTTAAGGGTTACAATCTATTTACTAACACTGCTTAGGAATCAATTAACCCATTTTTTCTAATTATGTGCAGATGTTGAACAACATAATATGATGTACTTATTTTTATGGATAACTAATACAAAAGGCGAACGAAAGCACCTATTAAATTGACGAAACAGTCATTATATTATTATATATACACCAAAAGAGTTACAGAAACACACAGTTATAAACACAGACAAAAACTATTAATACAAAAGGCAGTCTTATCTTTTTTTTTAGCATAGGAAGGTGGACGAGCGTCACCTTCCTATGCTATAAAACACCAACGTTCATAGACATTGGCATTGTAATAGATGTTTACCATCGCTTACATCGCCAATGCGCCACCAACCTTGGACACTAAGATAATTATGATGTCCCTAGTGCCTGTAATTACACTGGCTCCCTCACCCTTCAAACTGGAACACAACAATACCAAGTACTGCTGTTTTGCGGTAGAAATTCTGATGAGTCGGTGGTACCTACTTGCACTAGACGAGCTTGCACAAAGCTCTACCACCAAGTCTCTATCTCTATAAGAGCAACCAACCTTTGGTTGGAGGATATGAGTTTAAGTACAAGCACAAAAACAGGACAAGTTCCATGCGCCCAATTTTTAACTAATATATTAAATTAGAAACGAATATTATATATTATTAAAGTAATTAGGAACTTTGTATAGGTAGGCCTGTAAATTCCCCACGACGTTGTTCCAATGCGGTGCTCAAAATTACTTGCAAATGAATGCATCCGTATTATTTATAACAGGTGCATTGATTCTGTAGTGATTCTTGTCGAATGCAGGCCGCGCAGATGTTCTAACCACCTTGATTCCAAGAACACCTTGCCGAATATTAAATGACCTCCATATGGTAGCTTGCCAAATGACTGGATAACCCTTCATCAAAAAATAATGCATGAAAATTATGTTAAAAATTTATAAGGTTTTAAGCGAAATATTATTGAATTAATATGACTATCACGATATGCAGTGTCAGCGTGTTCCACAAATATATGGCAAAAACCTAGTAAGAGAAGGATTTTATTTCTGTGCCTGTGCGTCCACATATATTTCCAAATCTACTTAATGTAAATAAAAGTTCTTATATAAATATTAGTTACTATCTACATGTTGTTTCCAAATAGATTTCCCAGTATTTTATCAAAAACTTAACTATGTTAATCCAACCACATGAACGAATCACAAGCACAGCATCTGGTCCAATATTGTCATTTAAGTTTGCCCACTTAAAGATGATGACTAAAATTAATACATTTATTCAATACGAAGTTACTATTCACGCTGTGGCGCCGTTTATTAACATCTATCGCGGCACACGTCGCACGTCCGCCTCATTGCAGTTCCCGTTGAATACAAATGATAACTATCACATTTGCAACATCTTCGAGCTTTTACTGATGTTCTATCTAGAAGTTTTCATTAATAATTATTTGATATATAAACTAAATGATACGTTCAATATAAAGGATCATTTAAAATATATTCAACAATTACAATTAATTCGTATTTGGCATATAAACAAACCCTATGTAAAATTGAAGAATACTAATCATATACATACGCTTGGAAACTTAATCGATTGATAAAATCATATTTAATAAAGAAAACATGCACCTACTTAAACAAAAAATCGTATAGATGCGATAAAAACAAAAAACAATTACTTATCTGTCGAAATGAGCATGTTCATTTTAGTGAAGTTTAATGAATAAATCTTCATTAAATTTGCAAAAGAAAACAAGATAAAAATATATAAAATATCTTATAATAATACACATCAGCTCGAGTAAACATAAGATTCTTGATCACTAGAGAAACCTAGTAACTGATATAATGTGTGAAGCTATTTTCTAACCTGAACCTTGAACGCAATAACGGTTATTACATTATTTTCGATTCGCAGTTTAGAATAACAGTTTTGTATGTAACAGAACCGCGTGTTTAATATCCTTTGACCTTACACACATTTGCTTGATCGATACATATTTTACAACCGCAATATAGTCATCGTCTCAGTTTTCAAACACGTTTTAACGTAAATACTACCGATGCAGCGAAAACTTATCGCATGTCTGTTTTAATTACTTAATTAATGTGGCCTTCCTGGTAAACTTTCTAAAACCATATCTATACTGTTAATAATATAGCTGCGAACATGAAGAAACCTAAAATAACGTTTTTAATTTAAAACTTTATTAAGGTATAAATAACAATTAAATTTAAAATTTACGAACAAATCAGCATGTTATTGTTATTTATGTTACACGCAATCAAACCAAGTTGAAGTGTAAATAAATAAAAATTTTAACAAAACAAAAACCGACTTCATAGGAAAAACAAATTAATATGCACTAAAAAGTAAAAAAATAATTGCGTATTCTTCTATAATTTGATAATTAACTTACTATTTTCTACTCAACAATATGTAGGACGAATGTGTAGTGTGGTTGATAATTTATTTACAATTATTGTTACTTTTGGAGTCGATGTCAGCCAAGGTGGGTTTATAACTACATACATAGTTAGTTATAGGTGAGATGTGCTTGTGTCGCACGCGCAACTTAACGAGGCGAATAAAAGTCAATTTGTAATGTGTATGTTTTTAAAAGATTCCCGTATTATTATTGCTAGGTATATTAGTGTTTCCTTAGCTGACATCGACTCCAAAAATAACAATAATTGTAAATAAATTATCAACCACACTACACATTCGTCCTACATATTGTTGAGTAGAAAATAGTAAGTTAATTATCAAATTATAGAAGAATACGCAATTATTTTTTTACTTTTTAGTGCATATTAATTTGTTTTTCCTATGAAGTCGGTTTTTGTTTTGTTAAAATTTTTATTTATTTTTCGATTTTTAGTGAATCTGAAGTACACTCACTAATTTGTAGAATATGGGTAGACCTACTAAACGTGCAGCTCATATGAGACAGCGCCGTTTATATTATTATTTAAATATATTAATCTAAAACAGTGAAACGTAAAGAAAAATGCATTTTGGTACTGAATTAATAAATATTAGTTAATATGGTTAAATGTATGAATATAAATTAACATGTTTTGATTAAATAGATTTAGTTGGTGGGGTGTTGGGCAGCCATAACATAATCAAATAGTTATTTCTAGTAATAATTAAATAAACTGTATGTTTATAGATGTTGCGTTATACCATTCTTCACCATAAACTATGACGGAATGTCTGTATATTAAAAAAAGGGGAAGTATCTATATTATCCTAACTAATATTATAATTGCGAAAGTAAGTTTGTTTGTGACGCTTTCACGCATGTTTATGCGTGTAGTGGTTTCACTAAGCCGATTTAAAAAATTCTTTCACCAATGGAAAGCTACATTATCAGGGAGTAACATAGGCTACATTTTGTCCCCATATTCCCACGGGACCGGGAACTACGCGGGTGAAACCGCGGGAAAAACACTAGTAATCAATATATAAATATACATAAATATAACATGTATATAAGAGTACTTATACGATTCTATATATATATATATATATGTATAATTTTCAAAATTGGTCTCAACTTTTAGGAGATGTTCAAATATGTTTCAATTACAAACATATACATATATACTAATGCTTACATGCATAACTCATATTATAAAGAGGAAAGATTTGATTTATTATTACGATTTAAATCAAAA
The DNA here is from genome assembly GCA_963151315.1 of Nymphalis c-album. Classification (NCBI taxonomy): domain Eukaryota; kingdom Metazoa; phylum Arthropoda; class Insecta; order Lepidoptera; family Nymphalidae; genus Nymphalis; species Nymphalis c-album. The sequence goes on from OY720601.1 coordinate 8,209,176, forward strand.
ACTACTCGACCGATTTTAAAAATTCTTTCACCCTTAGAAAGCTACGTCTTTACCAAGTAACATAGGCTATATTATATTTTCAAAAACTTATAGATCCCTTCTTAAAATGGAGCAATGTAACCCAACGTATTTAACTGTTGCCTATAAAAGTTATTATTTCGCGTGCGCTGCGAAAACTATTGACGGTATATAAAGAAGTGTTTTATACAATAGTACTACAAGTACTTGATTATAACGATGTTATGGTAGGTGAATGATAAATCTAGATAGCCTATAAAAGATTCGGTCGTGTATCGTTAATTTGCTACTAAGAATTGAAGATTTCCGTTACTTTGTCATGGATCCTATAATCAGAATCTAACCAAACTATCATCAAACAACCCTTGAAGTATACTCTTTCCAATAAAATAAAAATCATCGAAATCCGTTGAATAGAAATCGAGTTATTCGTCCATTTGTCGCGCACATACCTCATGCAAATTTACGACTTATATGGTTTTCTCATGGATTCCACTGTCAAAACTGGACCAAAAAAAAATGGGACCAATGGGAAAGCAAACCCTTTCAAATAAAAAAAAAATCATCGAAATCGATTCATCCAGTCGAAAGATATGAGGTAACAACACCAAAAAAAAAAAAAAAAAAAAAAAAAAAAAAACATACAGACGAATTGATAACCTCCTCCTTTTTTTGAAGTCGGTTAAATACAATCAGAATTAGCAGAAATTAGATATCGACTATCTAGTATATCTTGTTCTTGTAACAAAGATAATAAATAGACCGTCGTGCATAATATCATGTGTTCTGTTGAGTCGTGGCTCATCGAGGTGCCCATTATGCCCACAAGTGCAACTCTACTGAATTATAAATATGTAGCAGTTAATTGTCACGGCTTCTGCTGCTATGTTAATTTTGATTTCAAAGAAAGATACTAATAAAACGAAATAAATGTATATTAATGTTTTGAGTAGCTTTGTTTACTTGTCTCTTCAGCGTAGTGATGACTGTGTCAACTGCACTAACATAGGTTCGAAACCGCTTAGCTTATGGGTCATACATGTGTTTGACTGTTTGTCGTGACATAAGTCTGTTTGTAATTATGCATGTATCAGGAACGCCGACTTACATGATAGGATCTCTTGAATAACACGCAAACATTTATTTGTTTTCGTATGTAATAGAATTTGCTATCTAGTTGTACTCGTATCTATTATCTTTTTGTGACAATTTGCATTGGTATCAGTTTATCCGGTGCGGATGCACGTCCTAGATAATATACGACACCAATTAGTAGAGCCAAGTCTACAGCTTGTAATTTGCACACTTGTAATGATTTGGCACAAAGTTACCGTTTTTTTCTACATTCGCACCGCGCATTTAGCAATTCAATGTTCCGGCTGCTTTGTTTTATTCAGTCAATCTTCTCTTTGTACAGTTTTTAATGTAGCTTTTTTTAATCTAGTTACGTTTTCAGTATGAGAATTTTACAGCACCCGTTAAACAAACACTGACTTGTTTTGTGATTCAAATTTAAGCTTAAATTAACACAGTTAATATTGTAGCACTGTATGATGTTTTTTTTCTTAAAACGTTTACTAATGTTTAATCATGTGATCCGTTTTTAATTGTTTGTAATGTTATATAATAATATAAGGAGTACGTATTGTAATATCAAAGGAAGATAATCGATTTAAATCTATGGGTAAAGACTGGTCATCGCATCACCCACTCATGCGGGCTAAGTTGAATGACCTGCGTCTTACAATTCGCGAAGATCTACCCACATGAACCCATAATTGCACGTCGATTTACCTTTAAGCAACAACAGGCTCAGATAAAAATAGATAAGAATCTTTTAAAATTCCAATTACGAAATGTTATTACTTAAGACCATCCAAGCAATGCCGATGAATCCGGTTTTATGAAGGTTCATTAGAAAGTTGCTGTTAAACTTTTTATAACACCATGCATTTATGAATATCGTTTGTTGAAAATGTATTCGTCTAAGATTTTAGAAATATGAATAACTGATTACTCTGAAATATTGGAATATGTGTTGCAATTTTGTTATAAATATTGTTAGAGCAATTTCCATTAATCATTTTTAGAATGAGATGTTTGAAAGTAATAAATCGAGCTCACTTATAACGTTAATAAACTGGAATATATAAGACTAAGAAAAAAATGTTACAAATAGTGCACTAAGAATATCGATAAAAGTTATTATATTTTTCTGTGTATGTTATATTAACTCGAAGCTGTTGCCAAATTATCATAGAAGTTTTATAATATAAATGGAAACGGAAATAAAACTTTTGTTTTTTTTTACAAGTGACGTGTATATGGACAAAATAATTCGATGTAATGTTTAAGTTTGATGATCCTACAAAACATCTGATCAAAACGTTTATTGCCTTTTACGCGCTTAATGTATTTCGAACAATGGTTATGTAGACACATAAAGTGGTATTGTGTAAATGTAAATGATTATTCGGATGGCTAACTTAACTAATATATTGTGTATGTATGTAGTACCAAAAAATTGAGATAGTATCTTGTTAGCAGTTCAATTATAATCAGATTCAAACGAATTTCACTTTGAAATCAACGCGTTTATAATACTAATAAAACCTAATAATCTCTAGTCTAGTCTGTGCATTTAAAGGATTTATTACAAATAAGTTTTTTTAGTATAGACATAATTAAAAGGATAAATGTTTACCTGGGTAAAGTTATACTTAAAATAACATAAGGAATACAATTACCCTCTGGAACCTCCTATAGTCAAATAGTAAGACGCGACAAGATAAACAATGCATAATTTATAAAATATATCTTATAATAATGTACCTATTATATATTAAAATTTCAGTTAAAACATAAATTAACTATAATTTCACGTCCAAACTTCCGATAAGACATTCGCCGTTAAATAAACAACAGTTTTTTTACCATGAATTATTATTTGCGACTCGACTAAGACTAATGAGTATTAATTATGTACTGGAGAAAAAAAATTACATAATATTATTACTCATCTTTTTACAAAAAAAGTAATTCACAAACCTTATTAATTTATGATATTAATTAAACGTGAAGAAACGTAATATTAAAATAGGTAAAATTCAAACTTAACAGAAAGTGAAAATAACGGTAAATTTTAACATAGCAACACTTAGATCATTATATGTTTTACATGTGTTAGATGGAAGACAATTTATAGTACCTGTCATAAGGTGTGTATTGTTATAGAAATAAAATAAATTTCTCTTGTATACCTCTCTATACATTGTACTATGTGTTAATATAACGAAACGTATGTCATGTAATTTCATAGTCAAAGTTACTTATTCGTCTTTTTTTCTTGAATTGGAATACATTCTATTTAGACGTCCTATAATTATGAGCAGCTATCGTAATATTTCATCTTGATGTTGATCAATTGTTTTAACTTCAATTATATTTCATAGGAAGGGCAAACGAATGTAATGTCCCTTATGCCTGTAATTACCCTGGCTCACCCACCCTTCAAACTTTAGTAGACGAATATGTGATTAGTAGTTGACTAACCCAGACGGATGGAACAACGCTCTACCACTGAGAAAAACTACCTTTTTAATGTCGGTTACTGTTACCAAAATGAATGATTATTTTACTATAATCTTCTGGTACTGTGTTTTTGTGTATCTGAATATTTGATTGTTTTAAGTATACTTATCTAAATAATTACAAAAAAAACAACAATACATATGAGCCTAAAGGTGTGGTCGCATCAATTACATGGTTGAGTAAATACGAACACATAGGGTTTTTTGTGTTCGCCGTGGTGTTATTTTAAAAAGCGTCAGCTGATGATATCCTATGTAAATATATAGAATATTAATCTCTTCCTGAATGTACTTGTGAACTGACAACAGCTTGTTAAACATAAAAGACTGAGATGAGTTAAATCATACCGTTGCTTATTTAGAATGATTCAAACAAAAGATCAATCAAATAAGGGCGATCTTTATGTATGTGAATTCTGTAATTTTATTCATAAGCAAATATATGTTATACTAACCAGATAATACCGGTATTATTCGATTTTATAAACATAAATATTAATTTTTAGTTCTAGACAATATTAATTGTTATTTATATGCCAACTATCGAAATTCACTTGGTTCAGGAAATTGGTGAATGTCGGAGTCATGAAGTTATGATGAATCTTATTTATAAATATTTATTGTTCGTCTTGTAGAAATAACAATAAAGTTTTACAAGTAAAGTAAAGAGATAAAGTTAATTGCTAATATTTTATGTTAAATTGGAATACTTAACAGTTTACGATCTATCTTAATGACATTTCTTATCATGTCCAAAACTAAAACGTGAAAAAGAATATTAAGCAAAATGTTTGTTTTAAGATTGCCATTATGGTTCTCCAAAGTTGATCCATGCAGGACCATATTTTTAGTTCTTTTTTTATAAGTTTCAAAGTTCACAGCAAGTAATATAATACAGCGACCTAGCATAGCGTCCATATGACGCATCTCCGCCATATGTAGTGTTTCCTTGAAGTCGCCAACGCGATAACGAACCGTACTTGCGCAGATTATTTTTTAAAATATTTATATCTTTAAAAATATACAATTCATTCACTTAAACATTAATCCAATACAATAGAAACAAAATGTCGCTTTCCTAAAGTTGCGTCACTACAAAGGAAAAATTGACACGCGTTGGTGATCAGATCTCTCAATAATTTATTTTTTAATAAAAATGTAACCTTATTTTGGCTGTGGTTTATTTTATGGAGTAAAACAAACTAAGAAATGGTCAACTATTTCAGTGATAACGCATCTTTCCGTTATTACCGTATAATTCTATCCACATTCAATTGAATAGGGCCTCAACACGGCATGTGTTAACTGCATTGAACATTCCTGGTCCATCACAACGCGTTGACCTTCCATTAATTTAAAATAGATTACGCTTGCGAGGGCAGCGGGAGATGAGTGTAGGATAAATAATAGGATTTTGCAAGTATCATATGTGTCACACCGTTACTATAAAAATAAAATATTAAAAAAAAAAACACTTTTTTAAATTAGGTACAGTTCAAAAGCCTCGATTTGTAACAAGTAACCTTACATAATATATGATCAGGCATGTTACATTACTAGATTTCAAGTCATATAGATGATTGATGTTAATAATGATAGTGACAATTTACTCTTCGCAATATTTTTTGTCTTGCAGTGATTGATGTTCTGAGCGGTGCTAGAAACCGTTACGACATTTTATACAGCGTTATAAAACAAATTGCGACTTAAAACGGAACGTATTTCTGTTTATTCAATATGGTTTAGTTTACCTGTACATACTGTATATCAGTATTTAACTAAACACCGTTTATAAATGCCGTTAAGACATTAGAATAAATCTGCCATAGCTAAAAAAAAACGAATATTGAAAAATTAAATCTTATACGAATACAGTACTTGCGCACATGTGTACGCAACGGGTCACATGGCTATTTTTTTTTTAATTTAAACATGAAACATAAACATTGCCATGTAGAGTTGGTAGCATCCATATTTGCCTGAACTTTATTTGGAGTTTATTCTTTTGTTTACATATTCATTAACCGCTTTGTCTATTTTTGTGATATTTACGTCACTGAGTTGCTTGTATGATTCCATGTATGACTAAAACTGTAACATTACCCATCATATTAGTGAGTAATCACTTTTCAGAATTAACTGAAGTATTTTGGTTTCGTTCATGAGTTATTTCCATGTTTCAATTCAGTATTAATTTACGTTTAATGTTTTACGTTTAATTAAAAATATATCTTAATTGGTATTAAGTTACATCAACTAAATTACAAAATATGTTAGTATCATAAAGTATTGCTGAATCTGCGATTTGGCTATACGAAATACGGTTAACCTTGCAAAAACTCTTCAAGGACACGTTCTTTCTGTCGCGTTCCCATCCGGTCACCATAAAGGGACTGCCCCCTCTCTCTCTTTCCACCCTAGTTCGTGCGCCTGAAATTACATCAACGCCTTAAATATAGTCTAAGCTTCAAAGAGATGATTTACGATCTATGTGCGTACCGACAAGTTTACCGCCCTGTCTTTAATTTGGTACATCTCGCTTCGCATATCGTGACATTTCTGTTCATCCTCAGACCGTAAGACTGGACACGCTTCGCTTATCGTCTTTTTCTATCCTATAACCTTAACAAATTACGAATACCTTTTCCACATTCTGCTTACTTGCCTTAGGAACTTTAAATATGGCCGTATCGTACTTATTGCTGTTTCTTTCACTCCTATACGCTGCTACCTCTACTGTACGGTGTAAATCGGTGTAAAGCACATTTAGCCATGCATGCATATTTGTACGTGCATTTGACTTAAGTTTATTTGTACTTTACTTATTAGGCATTCTATAAGCAGATTGCTAATCGAGTCATCGCTGAAATAAACAGGAATCTCTCTATGAAATAATGCTTAAGGATGCCAAGGCTTAAAATTATTGTTCGTATATCAATTTACTATTCGTCAGAATAATATAGTAAAGCATTTCAGAATAATATTAAAACATTTCGGGCACATTTATTATGTCAAATTTAACTGCAGTTAGTTTGTGCAAGGAAAACCGCCGGTGCAACTACATTAGGTAATATCATGGACCTTAAATTATATACACTCGTATTAAATGTAGTAAATCGCTTAATTATTCATGTTAAATATCTACGTCAACAGGCTTGTATAAATGTAATTTTAGCGATCATTTCCAATGGAGCTTTGGTTACTATAACAAATATTATTTACAACTATTATTTCATGGTAAGTGATTTATTCCTATGGGGAAAAAATAAAAACTTATTAGATTATAAATATAAAACGGGTTTTTAGTGTCGTCAAACCCCATTCGGTCAATTAAAAGTCGATCGGTTTTTGTTTCAAAGCAAGTATTAGCCGAAGAAAGTCAGGTCGTACGGACGGTCGAACTGGATCCTACAATCGTCGACCGGTTTGACCGGCGCGAATCCTGGTAACACCGCTCGTACTCTCAGCTAGATTAACGACCAATACACGTGAAATGTGTGTATCTGTATGTTTTGTAAAAGGACGTTGTAATATTACTCTATATGCCTACCACGTTTAGCGAAAGTGCGACGTGACGTACAAACATTTTCTCCTTCAATTGCTCGTACAAATATAATGGACATAGTTTAAGGGACTATCAAAGTTTCAGTAAGATATTATTGTTACGCATAAAAGATTTATAGTTAGGAGCAGGAAGAAAACTTGTACAATATGTCTGATGACATACCTAAGTTCATAAAAGGATGATGTACGAATTGTACGATGCTACCTATATTAATGAAAAGTAAGAGCAAATAGATTTTTTTTAAAATACCCTATATTGAAACTAGGATATATCAAGTATACAATATGCTCAGTTTCATTAATTCTGTCCTTCAGAAAATGATACTGCGATAGTGATCTTCGTTTCAAAGTAATAGACCTGCTACAGTGAAATCAATACTTTGCTACATTCGCGAAGGCCAATATAAACCTGTTTAAAATTGTGCATAATATAAGGATAAATAAATAAATTATTTGGGTCTACCTACTTTTACGCAGTTAATTGACAGCCGACGGATGAAACATTAAAATAAAAGCCGTGCACTACTAACACAGTATAATTTCTTCAATTTTTTTTTCATATGCGTTACATCGTTTTCATTTATGTTAAAAAACTCGATAAATTAATTTTATTACAATTTGATAATTAAAATTACCTAATTATCTTATTTATACCAATATCGTACTTAAAGTAAAACAATACTTAGCTGAATTTAGCGTAGCAGCAAGTATCATGACATAGGATTATTAGATAAATTATTAAACGAATAAGTTTAATTAATGAAAAGCGAAGCTATTGTATTTTTCATCAGATTGCGTTTATAACACTATTTAAAATGTATTCAGGTGTAGGTCTAATGTATATAATATTAATATCACGTGCATTAAAGAAACCTTAAAAGGGAACGTGTGTGCCGTCATACTGATTACGACACTAATAACATTTCTAGAAATTATATATTAAGAGATTTACATGGAATTCCCTACTTACAGTCTGTTTACATCACGTGATATACTTTTTGTATTTCGTAATCTTTTTAATAGTCTAAATGCAATACTTTATATTGTTGTGTTCCGGTTTAAAGGGTGAGTGAGCCAGTGTAATTACAGGAACAAGAGACATAACATCTTAGTTCTCAAGGTTAGTGGCGTATTGGCGATGTAAGCGATGGTTAACATTTCTTACAATGCCATTGTCTATGGGCGTTGGTGACGACTTACCATCAGGTGGCCCAAAAGCTCGTCCGCCTACCTATACAATGAAAATAAAAAATAAAAAACTTGTAGCTTATATCACTAAAAATATAAGAAAGAGCATATTATTGATATCGAACACATAATTAATAAAGATAAACATTCACCTGATAATTAGCGTCAAATATTTGCAAAACATTATAGCCTCATCAAGTCACTTTCTCGTTAATAGGTCAAATACAATTTTATCAATTTAATACCATGTCAATACAATTAGTCTTACAAAATGGTATTGTGAAAGCAAACATTGCGGGACAGCATGACATAACTAGATAATCTAAATATCTACTCCTTGAACTGGCTGAATAATAAATTTATGAAACTATTACTAAGGTATATAGCGTGTAATTTGATATCTGGATTTGAATAATGGAGATAATAAATACCGACGTAAAACTACTAATATGTAAAAACATTCAATATTAATGTGGATTTTTTTTCCATATTACTAGAAATATTTTAACTTCGAAGCCGTTCAAGATGTGATGTGATACACTAATGAATTTTAAAATTGTTAACTTTTGATACTTAAAATACTTTATAAAGTATAGCAGTATCGGTAAACTTAAGAAGTGTTACTAAAGCTATTAAATGATCATTTTTGATTTTAGTTATATTTCTACATATATAATCATTGACAATACATATGTTATTTATAGAAATGATATCAACTGCATATGTTAATTTCGATATACATTTATGTCTAGCGAGTATCAGATTTCTTTATTTAATATTTAATAGTTAGTAGTATATCCATAATCTAAAACCGGCTTCCTTCGGTCTCCACTCATAACTGGATCTATACATAAGCATTTAAGAGATTCATCTCACTCCCACAGTACAATAAACATTTATTATTTTTTGCATATCTTTTTATTTCGACAATTAAGTCCATCTCAGTTACATGCTCGCAAGTGCGGTCAATGGCCTTCTATCGCCGTTGCGATAATACCAATTCGATCTAGATTTTCTTGTTTTATTTCCCATGTAAACAAACGAAGATAAGAATATGTGCAATGCGCAAATATAGGATTAACGGTACTCAACAAGTTTTACGATTGATTGAGGAAATTATTTTAACAGATCATACTTGATTGAGAATCTTTTTTTAATTTCAAGCAATAAAATATTTCTTTATTATTTAGTTAAGTAGTAGTTTAACGTTGAATAATAAGTTTATCAAATCAGTGTACGCCATTTGCTAAAGAAATTTCTTACAGTAAGCACCTTTCTCTCGACAGTAAGTACACGTCTATAAATAACTGACCTATTGTATTGCTTCATGAAAGTAATTTATAGTCAGGTAAACAAAACGACCTGTTACCTATTGAAAACGTCGCTTACATAAAATATGATTCCTAGACAAAACAATATCGAGCCGATAAAACACTTCCTGAGTCGTGAAGAGACATAACGTGAGGCGTGATTTATTATTATGTAGAATAATATCATATATATGTATATCAAAACGCATTTCCCTTCAAAATTTATTTAAACTTTATTTAAAATATCATAAAACTTTTTTAACAATATGGTCGCATCTGTTGGATTCTTCTATCATCTAAATGAAGTCCTTGGACGTACGAAAGCAAACAGGATTATTTGTTTAGAGAGCTAAGGAATTCGTTTAGTAAACAAAACAACGAAACGTGTTAATAGTACAAATAAATATTAAACACATAAGTCACTAGTATTTATAGGAAAAAATAATCTTCATGAATTTATTCTTGAGGTGGTTGAAGTGTGGAAAAACTTAGTTCATATTTTAAAGTTAGAAGTGAGAAATGCTTAAAATATTAATAAGTAAAAAATGTTATTTCTCTAATCTAGACGCATTGTACGAAATCGAAACATCTAAGTATACTAGGCGATTAATGTTCCACTTTTAAATAAAGTTACTTTCAAGCTTGGGAGAAGCTCAATTATGTCTCAAAATAGCTTACTAATATAATTTTCACAAGGTGACGCCAACAGCCTTTTGAAAACGTGGCATAAGAAAATATAAATTCATTTAGATTGTTTTTCTCGAAAACTCAAAAAAACGCTCATTTACTGAAGTAAATCTTTAATTTATATGGCATATTTTATGGCAGTTCGTAAATGTAAAATGCAAAAACTGTAAAATAATGTCGAATATATAAAAGATCAATGGCGTCGATATGCTGACCTATATAACAACAGAGGTCATAGCATTGCGTTACCAGAACTATCCGAGAGATACTTATGCACATGATAGCAATATCTTTATGAATATAGCGTCGTTAAAATTTGGAACTATTCCATAAAAATCAACGTTATTAACCAATTAACTATTTTATTATATCAGCGACAATAATCCTTGTATATATGTTAATGTATATAAATAATTTAAGCATAAGTTTGATGACGAAATGAAATATTTATTTAAACAGGTACTTGAATAAACATTATTTGAGCAATCATTTGACCGATAGTCAAAAACTAATCGGCAACACGAGTAGGTGGTCTGGCCTTATGTAGGCGTATACATTTTAATGTGTGTCGTATGATGACGTAAATGTAATGTAATGTAAATGCTTTGAAATCCAAATGGGTGTGAAGACAGAAAGTGAAGACAGCTACTTTTTCGAGGTATCTGTAAAACCAACAGTTTAAGAAATTCCTTGATATTTATTTTGCTTTTAGTTGCAAGAATAATTCTTTCGCCGGTTCTTCTCAGGTCTGAGGTGTTTATTTCCGAACCGGTGGTAGATTTAAGACAATAATCAAGTGTAATATTTCTGCATTTAATAAAGATTTTTGATTTTTTTGAATCGCATCTGTAATACGTAAATAATCTATTTAATTTTCTTGCCTGGAATAAATATATTAGTACTATATATGGTTAAACAAACAGCGCCAGCAAGCCATTAAAGTTACGTGAATCTTGCATGATATAGACAATTCATTGTGGATCTCAGACAGAGAGTAGACGTGAGTTTCAAAGAAACGAGGTCAGTCAATAATACCAAGTCTTATATGAGAATTTCTTGAATCAATAAATTTATGGATTTTGTGATCTTGAAAATAAATTCGCAAGACATAATTACGGTAATTCTCTTTTTCATATAATAGGTGTAATATAATAATAATAAGAATAAATAAATATCCTGGACATTATTCACACAAGGCCATCTGATCCCAAACTAAGCAGAGCTTGACTATGGAAACCAGACAACTGATATACTTACATATACTAATTTTCTTTTGTAAATACATACTTTATATAAATAATTCAACCCAGACTCAGGACAAAGAGACATGTTCGTGCACACAAATGTCAGTCCTTGGTGGAATCGAACCTACGACCTGCGGCGTGAAAGGCGAGTATCTTACCAACCACGCCAACCGACTCGTCTAATATATATTCTCGCAGCCTTAAATCTTACCTAATAATGTCGTCGCTCAACATGCATAAGATAAGCAAACAGTAGGCGGCCATATATTATTTGTTGTTTGATGGCTGGGTGCGGCAAAGGCCATATGCTAATGCATTCGTCTCGTCTTGTTTTGGTTGACAAGTGGCTTACAACTCTTAACTAGCTGACACTTTTCCTTTCAACGATAATTCTGTATACAATGTGAACGCATTGTATGTTTTCTTTTGTAAAAAAAGATACGAGATTAAGACCCAAAAAAGAATAATAAACGTTAGGAATCAAACTTCTAAGACAAAGGAATATGTATATAAATTATGTGACTTGAGGTTATTTGATATGTATTTGAAAACATTTTAATAAAGTAGTTATAATATGTATGTATATCTTATTGTGCTCAGTCAAATATCCAGACTATAACAAAATTTTAGTTTTTTTTTTTTTGCAGACAGTGATTCTTGTATTTTATTATAATATTAAATGTATCAAAACGTGTATATTCATAAACACAAGTTTATTGTAATACCTATCCACCTTTATATGTGTAAGGTGGTAGAGTGGTATTACAAATATACGTTATTAGATTTAAAGCATTGAACCTGTCAAATATTGCAGCATCATCTAATTAAATAGGATCTATAAGTGCGATATAAAGTTTAAAAAAGGAATGAAATGGATTAAAAAAAAAACACCATAATTAATCACTGCGTGAGGCGTCCACTTCCTAACTATAAAAATAAAATATTATAAACAAGATTAATACGATAATGTATTTTTGTAACGTTATTTCTTTTCGGGTGTGGTTGTTGAAATAAATTAAAAACTATGCAGCAACGACGACAATTAAGGATGATTTACTGATCGAATAGTTTAATAAAGTTAATTAAAAATCGACGACAAAATATTTGTACATTTATTTAATAAAATACACAATATCACGTCAACATGTTACGAAACAGCAATTGCTTTTCGAAAGTTATTATTTATATGCCTAGTCGGTAATAAATTTTAATTGTACTCGATAATTGAAAGTAATAGAGATATTTATATACTCAATTATAATTCAGTTATTTAATAATTACCATTTTTGTATTAATCTTTTCCTAAAGGAAGTGGGAACTGGCCTGGTGTCCACTACCTGCGGTTCGGATATGGGTATCTGGCACCTGCTTTATACAAAAAAATGTATACAAACTGGTCTATTTTTGGGGACCACTATAATACACTGACTTCGAGCCAATGAACCGTGAATTATTACTTAAACGTCATGTAATTCTATAAAAAGAGCGTTTATGTACGTTATTCTTAGGATAGTGATTTACTTAATAATTAAGTAATTTACTATAATGTAATATTAAGTAATTTACTATAATGTAATATTAAGTAATTTACTATAATGGAGCAAAAGTATTCAGAGCGGTATAACACGTTTATAGTTTATTGTAGAATATTCAATGCGTATGGGAATGAAATTTATAAATTGTCAAATGAATAGCCATACAGTAAGTAAAAATAAAAACAAACAACATCGGCCTGCTTATAACGGATTATTAAAAAAAAGACTGCTGTTCTCGTTTTGCCCCATTCACTTTTCAGCTAGAGCCGGGGCTCAGTAAAATATATGAGAAAAAAAAAGAATCTGTCTCACTGATATAAAATTCTAAATTTGAATCTCCCCCGCCTTTTCTTAATAGGACGCCACGCTATTATATCACACGACGCGGTTTTTATGAAGATGACACAGCGGTAGAGGCGTAATTTCATTAGGTTCTTTAATGTGTTACATTGTTAAAATATACTTTTAAGAAGTAGGAACTTCGATTACCTTACATTAATTAAGATTATATGGGTTATTTTCTGATCTTAACCGTCGACGTTGTCCGTTTAATTTTCATTATTTTGCCTTTGTAGTTTTAATTCATCCGGCTCTCGTCCGTATTGCTAACCCATAAATATACCAAAGTTGGCTCTTTATTTTAGGCGTAAAAGTTAATTTTACTACACAATTTAGTAAAAATATTGACAAGGACTTGTTTATTTAGAAGCAGTATTATACCACTGGAACTTATAATTAAAGTATCTTAAATTTCTATCCAGGATATAAATTATCACAGTGCAAAGTTTATTTTGCATCCATGATTGATATAATTTGTCCTCTATCGAGAGCACTGGCTGCGACAATATTGTCGTTCGTTTAGAGCAAACAGATATAATACTCCGTATTTTTTTTATTGTAAAGTCAATGTTAAAAGAACATCAATCAAATTGTGATCATGACAGTGGCGCCCTACTGAGCAGTTTCGGCCATGGCCGCCATTATTAATGCAAACTAGACAACTGCACAGGAGAATGGCAAACAAGTGCCGTGTGCAAACAAATCCAAGATGCTAATAATTCAAGAACAAGACCAAACATACGTGATTTCCGAAAAAATATATTTATTACGGGTTATTCCGGCGCTATGAGCAAACACTCAAAACACCTAAAATCGATGCCGCTATTAAAAATATCTCGACAAAAATGAAACTACTTTTGACCTCTACATCATTGATAAGCCACTGAACCAACGAATCAGTAAAATTAATGCAACATAATGATATAAAAGGGTATCTAACATCAACTGAAATAAAACCTAGTCTTATTGATCGAGTAAACTGGGTCGAGTGTGGATGTGAGGCCCGTGATCACGACGGCAACCCCCGACGGATCAATAGTAAATATAGGACAGAAATAAAACAATGATAACTCCGAACTACCACGTAACGTAGTACCAACGTTCGTTAAAATATAGTTATACCATGGCTATACCAAGTTAATTATGTTATGGGATGGATATGGATTAGCATTTAAACACTATAATCAATTCATAATAATAATTACTAGCACGTAACAAAGGAGTTCCATTCATATTGGATACTCCGGGTAATATTGTTTTCTTTTCATTAATCCGCACTGAAGCATCCGTCGATACGATAGAAAAAATAAACAGTTTGCGGTTCATCGTCTCCATGACAACGGGGTTCGGATCAATAGCACATCGTAGCGATAGCAGCTTTTAACACGTAATATATACTCTACGTCTCAAGGCCTTTATCCAATTTACTGCAAATAAGAATCTTCATTCCAATAAGCAGTGACAATGTTAATTTTAGCCATCAGCCTTTTATGTTTGTAGCTGTTATGTGTTATCGCTTTTACATTATATTTTGGTTTGTATATGAGCAATATTTTGTGATACTGATTTTTGTTCGCGTCATCTCCTGTTGTAAATTATACCGTATTATATATAATATGTATTATTACATAATCCAAAAATGCTTCATCTAATGTTTAACTTTTGACGATATCCAAGCAAAATGTAAAACTTGAGTGCATTGTCTAGGTACCAACATATATAAATGAATCTCGTATGTGATTAATAGACTTCGAAACTTTTTGACTGATTTCTGAGAATTGGCACATTTATGTGTTTTTCATAGTGAGGTTTTTAAACTACTTTGTTGTACGTCGTCGCCTCAAAATGACGCAACCACACAATATGAACTTTTATACCAAAGCAAAGGTATAACCGATCGCCATGACAATATATATACAAACACGCCTGTTGGGTTTTTAGTACCTTCAGATAATATACATACATTTGAGTGAAATGCTTCTGTCGCAATAAATATTCAAAATCTATTTACATACGATTAATATTTAATGTTTATAGATTTATATTTTACATCAACATTTGTTCTGATAAGACATTTCATATTCGCTGTAATGAATATATTTCATAAAATAAAAAGAAATGCAAAAATGACCTGAGTTAATAAATGTCATGTTGGCATTTCAGCCTTTGATTTATTAGCGTGCTCTCTGGATACACTGTCTCGGCCGACCTACTGAGCCATTGTGTACTTTGATAACATAAATACCACGAACTTAACCCCGTTTCTTGTGTATCATACACTCAACACACAGATACGAAATTGTTTGTGTGAATTCATCTCGTAAATGTTTATTCAACGTGGTTTTACTTTTTTTATTTTACTGGAAACATAAATTTTGAAATGAGCTAATCTCTCTGAAACGATTTTATTTTAAATTTTTTTTAGGAATCAGAAGAAGTATTTGTTTTGCGAAAAATATGATATTAAAAAGTAATATTTACTGCACAGACCTAAAATAAACAATAAAAAAGTATGTACATCTGGTAATCATGTCCACACGCTTTCATGCCTTTCACCGACATAAGATGACCTATTAGCTGATTGATGCTTGAGGACCCTTGGTTCCGCCCCAAACATCAAGTCACCATCACTCAATCATGACACTGTTTTACTTCTTCCATTTTGCGATCCTTAATAATATAACGTCTTTTAAATAATTAACAATATTTGGAGTGGATCTATGGTTACTGTTAGTTTTAATAATCGGAACATTCTTGGAGTCAGAAAAAACAAAAGATCTTGTCACAAATAAATCAACGTACATAGCTTAATAATTGGTGATTTTTTTATAATAATATACGATTTTGAGTAACATTTTTTTCTAATTTAGGTACTTAAATATTAAGCATAAGTTACAACCCTTAAATTCCATTGCTGGGCCAAGGCTTTTTTCTTGTTAATGCGAAGGTTTGGAGATTCTACGGCACTGTTTCATTGCGGGTTTTGGATACCTATATGTATAGAATGAATTTCGCCCGACAGTTTATAAACACAAATTTAGCATACTATAAACTTAGTCGTGCTTATAAGGATTCGAACCTCCGATCTTCAGTTAAGATACAACATCATTTAACTGGCTCATATTATTAAATCGTCCTTTCGCGATTCAATTATTATTTAAAGTGCATATTTGTAAAAATCATATTAATTAAAAAACATAAATTTTATATACAACCTTGTAGTGACATAAGACGTTATTACATGAACATGCTTTTGTACTTTGTAATACCCGTTCCTTTTACGGCTCTAGAGGAATGTTGCGTCCGAAATCCAGTCTGGCTTAAAGTTCCGAGAACCTGAACGTTAAAAAAAAATAATTGATGTTTTTATCAGCATTTCGAGAATGCATTACTTCAGATTTTAGTTGTTTCGGAATAATTTATGTTTTTCAAAAACCAATATAAGCCTAATAAAGTCTGAGTAGTATTTCAATTTTATACATTGATTAATTATCATATAGATAATATCAATAATAATAAGAGACTTTTAACTAAAAAAATATCCTAGTATTATTTTTGGCATTCAAATAAAAAGTTACGTATTTCAATAACTTTTATGTTATGGTAACGAGTGTTATATCCTCATTATATAACGAGTACGTATATAACGAGAATTATATACTCATTAACATACTTACAAAATAAAGTTTTAAAGGTAATTTTGTAAGGTTTCGTATGAAACGCAAAATCCAAATGATTACTTCTAAATAATTTGACCCTAATTATCAACAACTTCAGTTATATATAAGTGACGAAATAAGCAGTAAATTGGTTATATAATAGAAAGTAGACTTATACAGCGGTTGCCTGAAGCATTAGCCATAACCTACATAGCCGCCGTCATCCGTGAAGCAAAGCCGCTGTATCCCCTGTACATGTAATTACACCAATTACCTACACTAGTTCGTTGACATTTACCCATAAATGCAAAACATTGCCATTTTCCTTAGAATTGAACTGAGCCTTATCATTAGGAAAGGTATAATATTGAGTTTAAAATTAATCCGTTCAAAAAAATATAAGTAGCACAAATTATGAAGATAATTAGGAATAAATAAATGTAAATTACAACGTTAATTGATTTCATACAAATATATAATTAAAATCACTCACGCGTTCGCACTGCGTAACGACTGAAATATATCAATCACTCAACAGTTTTAAAAGAACCGGTAAGTATTTCTCAACAATCTGAGAAACCATGAAAATCGGTATGTAGCAATAACACCCACAACACACGAATAAAATATATAAACGAATTGTGTAACATTCATTAAATATTTAAAGCTTTTATATACATACGTAGGAGAAATTAATAGTGTGAGTAAATGGTGTTAACGATTGGGTGTACACTATCACAATTTGTTCCGTTCAATAAAATCTGTCATAATTTAATTACCCTTTTAAATAATGTCAAATCATTAATATCGTTTAAAAGCTACTTAATGTCGTATACATCTGGCCATCTTCAATTTGAATTTAATTATGTCTTGATTTGATAATGGTCAGTTGCTGTATATCATGAGGGACACTTGGCAGAGGCACGTCAACTCCAAATTCGGACGACGAGGGCTTTAAGTCCACGTCAACTCTTTATTGGTTAGTCATAAGTTGTCATTGAATTATAATGTAATCAACTTATTTAATTCAAGTCGGTTCGTACTATCAGCTTGAGATTTTTACTTTCAAGTTTCAATGTTGTAAGTGAGTAAAACCAAGAAGAACAGAGAAGAAATTACTTTAGATTATAATAATTTACTACAGTTAAATTTATAACCATGAATTTTTATCTTTTAAGTCTTACTATCTTGTCTTTTTTGACGCTGGAGATGGGCGTTGCGCCCCCACGGGACGTTACGCGTTGCTTCTCCACTCTGTTGTTCAAGGTGGCGAGTGCGCATCGAAATACCTACTAAAAAACCAGCGGTACCCTTTCCGTTCTAACGAGGAGCGCCACGTGATCGCTTACCCATGCTGCCGCACTATCTTGTCTTACATTAACTAATATGACTTAGTATAACTTCTAATTAAACGTGTAGACCGAAACGTTAGATCTACTATACAAGGACATTGTTTCAAAATTGAAAGCCTGAGAAGAAAAATATTCTCAGCGATTTTATTTCACCTCCGAAATCGTCTCACACTAAACAATAAGTCAAATTGTCCGTTGTTAACGATGAGTTTTAACCAAACGCAACGGCTAACGGTAAAAATTACCATTGCCATATCGGCTTAGGTTTCGGTGCGTGTTCGGGGACACGATACCATGTACGCAATATCATTAGGAGATGCAACTTTCATTTCTTAAAATGTAAGAAATAAATATATAGTAAAGACAGCTCACGATGACCACATAAATATGCAGATTTGGAAAAATAATAATATTGGTGTTGACTTTTTTTGTATGATATACTTATCGCAGCCTTCGCTGCGCTTTGCTATCGCTTATTAATTTGAATATTTATTAAGTATATTGCACTTACAAAAATTATACAAAAACATAAGTAGTACATAAAGTATGCAAAAGCTAACCTTATCACTTACAGTGATCTCTTCCATGCCACATCTATAAAAAGAAACATATTTTTGTTTTTTAGCCACGAACATCAACCGGGCGTTGTGTGCAATCAAAATGTGATATTATAATTATATACACTTTAAACAATCAACGCAATATTCAATTCGAATCCAATGGAATTAGGTAGGTTTGCGATATTATATGAAATATTGACGATTTCCGTAATGTAATATGTTATTATAATATCAGGACTTTACCTTAAGCGGCTTATTTATACTTCAGTGCATGTGTCGGCTTACATTAACATTAATTCGATGCTATAAAATTTACTTAAAACCATTTAACTCTTTATTACCAAGAATTTTAATCAAGCGAAACCGTATGATTACAAAGAAGTCTCATGCCACCTTAGACATGACTAAAATCTAATTTCCGGCTTCAAAGCATTATGCTTGTCATGTTAACCTGACCTGTCAAATTAACCTCATTAAATAGGTATACGTGTTTGATCATACAGATTTACTTATTTTTCATATAAGACGGGCCACCTAATGGTAAGTGGCCAACTTCCAATAGACATTGGCTCTGTTGGCAGGATCGCTCCTTCGAAGCCTGGATGAGACGAAAGCGACGAGTCACCTTCCGACTTACGCAGGTAATGACCGGTCACGGTTGTTTTGGAGAATACCTGTGTAAGATCGGACGCGAATCGACGGCGATGTGCCATCACTGTGGCGCGGACCAAGACACTGCCCAACACACGTTGGAGGCGTGCCCAGCGTGGAGTGCGGAGAGGGAGATCCTGGTCCGCGAAGTCGGACAAGACCTGTCTCTGCGAGCAATCGTGTCGGCGATGCTCCGCAGGGAATCGGCGTGGAGGGCTGTAGTCTCCTTCTGTGAGACCGTCATGGTCCAGAAGGAGACAGCGGAGCGGGAACGGGAAAGGGCCGATCCTGCTCGGCGGAGACGACGACGGCGTCGTCTCGGCCCTCCCACAGCCCCGACGCCCGGGGCTTAAAAGATAGGGCGTAACCCTGGGGCCGTGGATGCGTGAGGTGGGGGCCTCGCGTATCCTATTTTAAGCGGTCCTGAGGAGGACGGCAGCCGGGATGGCCTCGCGCTGTCGTACGCACTAGCGAGAAGTGCGGGGGGGCGAAACTGCCTTCGCCCCCAGAGGAGAGCTCCGCCGATCCACGAGCGGAGCAAAGCACGGGAGGGGCCGCGGATGCGTTATATTAACACGATCCCGCAGCCTCTCCGATCCGTGCCGAGGACGGCCATCGCAGTGGTTTTAGTGGGTAAGAATCCCACATAACCTGGATCCCCCCCCAAGGGAGACGGGTACCTTTCCGAAGGTTTCCACTGCGTGAAAAAAAAAAAAAAAAAAAAAAAAAAAAAAAAAGACATTGGCTCTGTTAGAAATATTAACCAAAATATCGCCAATGCGCCAGCACGTTCGGGAACTAAGATGTTATGTCCCTTGTCTATTGGTCATTGTGGTTACACTGGGCCATTCGCCCTCCAAGAAAACAACAATACTAAGTATTTCAGTTTAGTGGTAGAATACGGGATCAGTAGGTAGGTGGTAACTTCCCAGGTGATCCGCGTTGTTGCACAAAGCCATACCACTAAGAGAAGTACCCACAATATGCTAACTAATTAAAGGTTTTGTAAATTTTCTTTAAATGTGTCAAAAGTATAGTTATGCAACTTTGGAGCGTATGAATTTATCTATAAAATCTTTGAAAACAAAGTACGTTTACAATTTATTATATGGTAATTGACCAATTCACACGCGCTAAAAGTTAATTTGAATAAGCAATTAATTTATGACTTATCGATAAAATAAGCGTCGACTACATCGTTATGTGTTCTCTTTGAACATCGATTAACTTTATCATGTGTCGATATTAAATTAGACCGAGATAACCTAATGTTTACAACAGTAGTCATTAAACATGATTAATTCATATGCTTTATTTGTTTTACAATTTACCAATTAAATATTGCTAATTAAAGGATCGTAAGTACCCAAAACTTATTATTATTCTTAGCGTACGGCCTGTTTTAAGGACAAAACGGTTAGCTGTGTATGTAAAGTATACAAGCTATAAAGGTATACTATGTGAATTTTTGTAATCTATTAAGAAGTAAGTTTAAAGAATAAATAAAAATAAATAATTACTATACTTAGTTTACTTCGGTGGCACTTATAATCTGTGGCATATATTCTCGAAATTTATTTTCACAAGTGATAGATTTTTTTAACATTAAATATTATTATACATATATACATTTAATAACCAAGTAGAATGCCTCTTAAAATATATTTACAATATTAATACCGATAAAGCACGCAATTGAATTGTATGTATGTATTTTATAATGTCCAAATAAATACGTACTTGTTTTCATATTTTATACCACTACTAACTTTCTTAAATGTGTTTTTGTTATTTATCGTTTAACGTTTGTATGAAAATAAAATAAAAACCAAATAAATAATGTAATAAACGTAGCATTTGTAGCGTAAAACTGCGCCATCTTGTTAATATTTAACATAATGGCGAATAGTCATCTGCAAACCACATACCATATGGCGCTCTTACGTCAAAGGTCGTAATGACTACACCAGACCTCGTGTTATTGAGATTGTCATTCGCGCACCAATAACAAAGATAAAACATAAACAGATGTACCTTGCAATAAAAAAAACACCTACGCAATTACAAAGAACTGATCAAATACAAAAATTGCAACACTGAAGTTAATTACATTAAAAGTCGCTTTCGCACAAAATTATATAAATTATATCATTCGTTATGGTGATGAGCCTCCTGACAGATTTCAGCCATGGCGGCTATTTTACCAACTGCGAAGGACATATTATAGTGCACAAGCGAGTACGCAAACGAACAATCTATTCCCTCATAATCCGGTGGGACGACAATCCGACACGAACGGAATAATATGTTCAGACGCAGAATCAACGGTTTCACGTGCTTTCTGAGTCACGGGAGTATAGACATTTCCTACTTCTAGACAGCGGACTGCTATAGGGATTCTTTGACAGAAAAACCCAATGAGTTTTTAGTGTAGTAACTAACGAGGCATTCAATAATTTATTATGGTCTATCTATCTATAATCATAAAAGAGGTTACATATAATGTAACATACGTAATACTTTTTTACAAAGCGAAGTGCATTCTTTTGTTTTTTAAGTAACTGTACCAAGAAAAATCTGAGTCAGGTACGCACTCGCATGTATGAAGCATGTCAAGATGCACTCAACCTGCTCATTAGGAGCTTTCTTGACCGTTATAACACTAGAACTATAATACATATTCCTACATAGAAACTTTGTATAGTATTTCATATTTATAACCTATTTGAAAAAAATCAAGTAACGTATTCACGGATAAATGTGTGTTATAATACAATATTTCAGAAGAAAAATATATTTAATATATTAATTTGTTACTTTTATTTATAGAATAAACTATGAATTTAATAAATATAAACAAAATGTTATTAATAAATAAACTATTGTTAGCTTACGTGGCTAATTCAGGCAACTTTATGTACGTGGTATGATGATAAAATTGCTTCAGATAAGCAAACTTTCTCGGTTGCTACTTTAAAAGGTCATCGCAATTTATCAGTATTTATAATTATGCCATATCCAATACTTGTGACAGATGACGAGGTTACATTTAATTGGTACTTTATTTATTAATTCTCTACATATTTTACACAAAATTTATTACATTTAAGCAACTATATTGATAAGTACACTGTAACTTAATACCCGCTACTTTTTAATTAATACCATCTTATACGTTGTTTACGAGTGAGTTTTATAAAAGTTTTTTTTTAATAACTATTCTTTGTATAAATTATTTGATTACTATACCTATATTAGTTTTTTAATACATAAGTAATTGGTTCTCAATTATTTATCAAACTTAAAGTTGTAGTACGTGATTATAATATGGCTCACATATGATAATCATTCCCAAATCAATAATTTATTTGGACTAAGGTAACAAATATTATAGAAATAGTAGACCTTGCATCCAATATTGTATCATCTAACAATTCCCGTCCAGCTGTTATACAAATAAATGATTCAATTGCGTTCTACTCCTGTCATCGTTTATTAATATAAAGTAACACTTGCATGTCATCGAGCGAGTCTAAGGCAGACTCTGATAAAACCACAGCGAGTGCGTACTACTTGTATGTAATGTAAAGTGACACATTCCTCAATTGAGCCGTGACGTTCAGAGCGATCTCAAATTGACGCCAATTTGTGTCTCCGGCTGACTCACATACGCTCGTGTTGTTTCATGTGCGAGGTTCCTGCCACCTCACTCAAAAGCATTCAAATCTGATATGCGTAATGTATCTCACCTCCAAAAATTCTTCTATAAAAATATATTTAAAAGAAGAAAAATTTGTATGAATTACCAACGTTATTAACAATGTTACATTGTCTGTTGCAAATATTACACAATCAATTTTATTATATAGCATCCTAGTACTTCGACTTAACAAGCCATTTAACTTTTTTGTTTCAAATTTCTAAAAAAATGCACTTTATTTTAATTTCATGCATAAAGATAAACATGCATAAAATGCATATCAATTTTAATGGAAATCCATCACGATTTCCATCTCGCACATTCAGGTGGAGTAGGTTGCTTAAAAACACCATTCTTCTCGGTAGCTGAAATGGTTAACGTGCTATTACATCTCGAATTTCAAAGAAAATACCTATATTAAATATTTATTTATTTATAATATTAAATAATATTATAAATGCTAAGTGAGTTTGTTTGTTATGCTTTCACCTAACTTAAGTACTAAACCGATCGTCATTAAATTTTGAATACAAGTTCTTAGAAGTACAGATAGGACATAGACTACTCCAACCGCTCTCTAAAGTACTAGTTGTATAAAATAAAATAAATAAAAATTTTAACAAAACAAAAACCGACTTCATAAGAAAAACAAATTAATATGCACTAAAAAGTAAAAAAATTATTGCGTATTCTTCTATAATTTGTTAATTAACTAACTATTTTCTACTCATGAATATGTAGATACGAATGTGTTGTGTGGTTGATAATGTATTTACAATTATTGTTACTTTTGGAGTCGATGTCAGCCAAGATGGGTTTATAACTACATACATAGTTAGTTATAGGTGAGATGTGATTGTGTCGCACGCGCAACTTTACGAGGCGAATGAAAGTCAATCTGTAATGTGTATGTTTTTGTTTGTTTTTAAAAGATTCCCGTATTGCTAGGTATATTAAGTGTTTCCTTAGCTGACATCGACTCCAAAAATAACAATAATTGTAAATACATTATCAACCACACAACACATTCGTATCTACATATTCATGAGTAGAAAATAGGTAGTTAATTAACAAATTATAGAAGAATACGCAATTATTTTTTTACTTTTTAGTGCATATTAATTTGTTTTTCTTATGAAGTCGGTTTTTGTTTTGTTAAAATTTTTATTTATTTTTCGATTTTTAGTGAATCTGAAGTACACTCACTAATTTGTAGAATATGGGTAGACCTACTAAACGTGTAGCTCATATGAGACAGCGCCGTTTATATTATTATTTAAATATATTAATCTAAAACAGTGAAACGTAAAGAAAAATGCATTTTGGTAATTAATTAATAAATATTAGTTAATATGGTTAAATGTATGAATATAAATTAACACGTTTTGATTAAATAGATTTAGTTGGTGGGGTGTTGGGCAGCCATAACATAATCAAATAATTATTTCTAGTAATAATTAAATAAACTGTATGTTTATAGATGTTGTGTTATACCATTCTTCAACATAAAATATGACGGAATGTCTGTATATTAAAAAAGGGGAAGTATCTGTATTATCCTAACTAATATTTTAAATGCGAAAGTAAGTCTGTTTGTGACGCTTTCACGCATAAACCACTAAGCCGATTTAAAAAATTCTTTCGCCAATGGAAAGCTACATTATCAGGGAATAACATAGGCTACATTTTGTCATATTCCCACGGGAACGGGAACTACGCGGGTTAAACCGCGGGAAAAACACTAGTAATTAATATATAAATAGACATAAATATAACATGTATATAAGAGTACTTATACGATTCTATATTTATATATATATAATATATATATATATATATATATATATATATATATATATATATATATATATATATATAAATATAGAATTGTCGGATTTTCGAAATTGATCTCAACTTTTAGGAGATGTTCCAATATGTTTCAATTACAAACATATACATATATACAATGCTTACATGCATAACTCATATTTTAAAGAGGAAAGATTTGATTTTTGTTTGATTTTGTATTACGATTTAACTCAAAAACTACTAGACCGATTTTAAAAATTCTTTCACCCTTAGAAAGCTACGTCTTTACCGAGTAATATAGGCTTTATTACATTTTCAAAAACTTATAGATCTCTACTTAAAATGGAGCAATGTAACCCAAACGTATGAAACTGTTGCCTATAAAAGTTATTATTTCGCGTGCGCTGCGAAAACTATTGACGGTATATAAAGAAGTGTTTTATACAATATTACTAGAATTACTTGATCGTAACGATGTTATGGTAGGTGAATGAAAAATCTAGATAGCCTATAAAAGATTCGGCCGTGTATCGTTAATTTGCTACGAAGAATTGAAGATTTCCGTTACTTTGTCATGGATCCTATTATCAGAATCTAACCAAACTATCATCAAAAAACCCTTGAAGTATACTCTTTCAAATAAAAAAAAAATCATCGAAATCGGTTGGCGCGATATTGAGTTATTCGTCCATTTGTCGCGCACATACCTCATGCAAATTTACGACTTATATGGTTTTCTCATGGATTCCATTGTCAAACCTGGACCAAAAAAAAATGGGACCCCATGGGAAGCAACCCCTTTCAAATAAAAAAAAAATCATCGAAATCGATTCACCCAGTAGAAAGTTATGAGGTAACAAACACAAAAAAAAAAAAAAAAAAAAAAAAAAAAAAAAAAAAAAAAAAAAAAAAAAAAAAAAAAAAAAAAAAACATACAGACGAATTGATAACCTCCTCCTTTTTTTGAAGTCGGTTAAAAATCTTTGATTGAAGATATCAATACAACAAAATAACACCTAATTTATTTTGTAATTATAGTATAATTATATAATTCATACTTTTTTAGATTGTGTTACAATCAGAAATAATAAAAATAGTTACGCAGTACCTAGAAATAAAAGCCATCATCCTTCGTTGACCTTGTACGCAAATAATTGGGAAGATTGACGCAATTGCGCTGTTCCCAGCACAAACCTCACGGGAAATACACCGAGTATTATTTCAGATTATATTTGCGGTTTAATTCTTTCGCAAGGCCATGGCTACATGTTATTTATAAGAAATACGAATATTAATATGCAAATTTATAAAATCGACTATTAAAACAATTTTTAAAGAGTAAATTTGTCAAAATTATAATCTCCAATAATTAGGCTAACGTCATTATCAGTGTAACAAAAACTACCCAGTTAGAGTCAAATCCTCTTAACTCCTATAAAAAGATCGGAATCATTTATAAATACGGTTGACATAAATCTGACTTGTATAGGCGGTCGGGACATTTATTACAACATTCGATAAATTACACGATATATAGCCGATTAAAATTTTAATGAACGCTGATCCTACATCTTTAGGACAGGCATTTTAACTACTACGTGTATTCCAGGCTAAAAAATCACGATATTACTTAAATCTTGATATAGTTGAATAAACTAAATTACTGTTTTCCTTTGTTACAGAATGTGGTGGACAATCACAGGAAATTTCGGGAACATTCTACCGATTGATTGGACTAAGTCCTTTTCAAGGAAGATGCACATTCCAACATTGAACCTCAGCGACAAAAAGGTAAAAAAATTAAAATTTCAAATTCGAAATCATTTCAGAATAAAACAAATGAAAAAAATAAATGAATACTTACAATTTTCAAATAATAACAGAGTGAAATATTTACTAAAATTCTTATTCTTTCTTAAAATAAGAGACGGGACGTATATGATTCACGGCTGCTCCAATTCCGCTCGGTATATTAAAATCTAAGGTCACACGTTTGTTTGTTCCACTTGCAATTCATATCACATTGAAATATGAATACGTAAGAATATCTACATAGTATATCAAATAGAGTTCTTAGTGCTGTTACCACTAAAAATTACGAAGAGTTTTAGTACTTCAGAACTAGTCATGGTATCATAATAATGAAATGAAATAATATGTAACCTTTTGCATTTGCTCGGTGGTAGAGCTTTGTGCAAGCTCGTCTGCGTAGGTACCACCCACTCAACGGATACTCTACCGGAAAACAGCAGTACTTTGTATTGTTGTGTTCCTGTTTGAAGGGTGAGTGAGCCAGTGCAATTACAGGCACAATGGACATAACATCTTAGTTCCCAAGGTTAGTGGCGCAATAGTATTGGCGATGTAAGCGATGGTTAAAATTTCTTACAATGCCAATGTCTATGGGCATTGGTGACCATATCCCATCAGGTGGCCCATATGCTCGTCTGCCTACGTATAAAATAGGAAAAAAAATAAACTTCGAATCTAGAAGTTATTGCAAGAAAACAAATTCTGAAGAAAATATTTATTTTTTAGTTTTTCTTCTGCTTAATCCAAATCTTTAATTGGTTAAAATAGTTGAATGACTCTTTCAAACTTAAGATAAGGTTGAGATCAAATACAATTTTAAAGAAATCTGATGAATTTAATAAATTTAGAATAAAAGTTTACACTAATTTTAACCACCAGGCTCTATTTGTACTAATGTACCAAAGTAGCGTACTTACTAAAAGCAGCACTGACGTTTGTTCTCGCATATTTTTTGTATTTTCATAATACGCCATAGAAAAGTATTTCGGAGCTGGAAAGCTATTCATGAGGAAACTTCTTGTTTATTGTTGTATAAACGTAGCGAAGTTCACCGACCTCCAAACAAGGTTTTTAATGAGGCTACTTCTGTTCCAATTTTTTTTTGTATACATTGTTATTTAAAGTTTATGGTGAATGAAAAATGCGTATGTGTAATTCGAGAATATTTTATACAAAAGGTAGCGCTTTAAGCACAATGTATTAAATATTTTACAAACGGTTAAAATTGAAAACATTTGTAAAATATTTCAATGAATATAAGTAACACTTGTAGTTTGGCGCTTATTAATAATCATTCATGTAGTATTTGGAGTTAAAAAAAATTACTGTCATTATCATTTGTTCATTACTCGACATTATACATTAGCTGAAATAAAAAGGCATTTGCTAATGGCTAAAGTTTATCATGATGCAGCGCGGCATGGAGCGAGCGACACGGAGACGACTCGTAAGTAGGAATCCTTATAGGCCCAACGCACTTAACAGCTTGATATAATTTTATTTACTTTATTACCCACTTATTTTTCTAGTATTTTTCTCCTTTAGGAATAAATTTGAAACGATTTTGCAAATGGTAAACCTGTTTTGTCTTTTAGGGTGCTATGACGCCGGACGATGAGATACACAGCTCTGAAGACGAAGCGGTCGCGTCTGACTTGGATATGCACGCGCTCATCTTGGGAGGTCTACACCAGGACCACGAGTGCCCAGTTAAGACTGCTGATGAAGTGAGTTCAATAAAAGCAAATATATTTTTGTTTAACAGTTTTCATAAATTACAAAGTCGGTTATTTATCTTATTGTACTAATTTATCACATAACACTTCATTCGTTTTATAATTCGTTTAGATGGAACTATATTATCTCCTGCGCAGTTGGCTAAGCTCTCTTAAGATTGGCCGCCGTGACCGAAAATCGGTCTGGAGGACATTATTATTAGTTTAGATAAAATAAAATTATTACCGAACTAAGAAATTCAAAATTGTAAATCAGTCGATTTGTACCCATATAAGTATTGTATTCATCGAATTACAAAATCGAGAGGTATAAAATCCTACCGGCTGAAAATCGTTAGTCAGTATTTCTGTTTCGACACATTTAGAAGAAAATGAGTCCAAGCTGAAAACCCGACTAGAAATTGTTTATCCATTACATTATATCAATTTATTTAAATTCTATTTTAATAGTTATAGCCTTGTCGTAGCCGCCTTCATGCATCTCTATATAATCTAAGAGTTAACTTGTCATCAGACATTATGGTCGAATTCTGTACAACTGATGATGTAAAATATTTATTGTATCACAATTATAAGTCACCTAACCCCAAAGCTTTGTACAGGTAAAAACATTTAAAAAAGTCATTTTCGTTTCCTACAAATAAAATATATAATTGCAGGTGATACAAGAAATTGACGATATGATGCAGGAGACTCCGTCGTCGGAGGGCGATCTGATAGAGTATAATGAAGCCCTGGAGAAAGGGAAGGAGGTGCTCAATTCTCCCCTATATGAAGATAGTGAGTTATTCATACATCTATACTAGTATATAATATTAAAAATATACTTTTTTTCAAGAACGCTCTTACGATCAATTTTCAATCGTCATTTTCCAAGAATATTTAATCTAACGTACAGTATATATTAGCTTAAAGATATAATAGGTAACTCAATCAATAACACTGACAGAAAAAAAAACAATACTTTTTTTACCCTTATGGCTTTTGTTACTGCGGGATATTTGCCGCAATAATTCTGCCAATGTCAACGTAGTACTGATTTTTTGATATTAATAAATATGACAAGATGTGACAGTGACAGTCCACACAGAAGTTCATAATAGCCGAGTGATGGGCTCTGTGTGTTCCGAATCGATAATCGTTTTTTTACAAATAATAAATGAATCTAATGCTACATTGAATAAATATTATGACATTTAATAGCGACGTAGAATCATAATTTTTGAAGCCATTGTCCAACATCTCGGGTTTTGCTGAATATATTTTAAAAGACTTGACCTAATATAGAATCTGGATCATCGTATTAATCGCGGAAATGGAAAAGAGTGCCAGGAATAAAAAACGGTATTGCATAATAAATTGCGCACTGTCTTGTTAAATTATATATTTATTTTCATATCCAATTACGCATTTCAATATCGTGTTTATTTATTTTGCGATTCCATTAATTATTATAGGTAACGAATATAATATTACCCGATATAAATCCTTTGCACATTTTAAATATATGCATGCTATTATCTTTTACATATACACCTGTATGTATATATGTTTTGTGTAATCCAATAAACAGATTGGATTTACATTAAGCACTGAATTTAAGGAGAAGGTTGGGAGCTTATTCCACCACGCTGCTCTAATGCGGGTTGGTGGAATATTCATATGACAGAATTTGTCGTGAATTCATATGAAAGTGAAATTAGACACATGCAGGTTTCCTCACGATGATTTCCTTCACCGTCAAGCGCGAAATGAATTGTAATCACAAATTAAGCACATGATCATCTGTCAAGATCCACGCGTTTCTACTACTGAGCCATCTCGGTGGCCTTAAAAGAGAAGATGAGGCCTTAGCCCAGAAGTGG
Organism: Nymphalis c-album; assembly: GCA_963151315.1. Taxonomy (NCBI): domain Eukaryota; kingdom Metazoa; phylum Arthropoda; class Insecta; order Lepidoptera; family Nymphalidae; genus Nymphalis; species Nymphalis c-album. Next base: position 8,239,795 of record OY720601.1, read on the forward strand.
GACATTCACAGGCTGTTACTGTACCTTACTATACTGAATTTAATTTTATTTTTATCACACGCCTTGCATAACACATAACAGCAGTTGGTACGGGCTTCGTAACTCGTTGTTAACGTGAAGAACGCTTTACGACGTAACAAAGACATGACCTCTCAACGCTGACAGGAATACAGTTATTATTCATCATGGATTACATATTTGTTATAATTTTCAGGGTATTCAAAATGTCCGATTTTTGGTTATTAAAATATTTTACTAAATGTTTAAATAATAACTAATTAAAAAAATTCTGCAACTAGTACAAGTGACGTTAGTAAATCGTTTGCGTCAAAATAGTTTTTCTTAATCGTTACATATTATTGACATTAAAACGTTGCACGAAAATTCACTTCAATATACATAGATACGTATTTTAAATGGTAACCTATAAAATTTCGTCGCCTTATTGTTTTAATTCAATTTAAGTTAAAAAAAAATACGTCTATGAGTTACATTACAATACCGAAAATACTTGCTTATTAATTATTTATAGCTAGCTACAGAAACCTGCCATCGTATATATACGAAGTGATAGAATTATTATTTTAATAATCGTAAACTTAGAACTCGAGGAAATAAAACTGTCCAGTATAATTAAAATTATCACTGGCAACCCTAATCATAGACGTAATCTCGATTCGTCAGAAACGTTAAACATACAAACAATAAATAAACAACCTTAAAACCGAGCGAGATATTCTATTGTTTGAAAGACAATTGACACAATTGTTTAGTTTTTAAACAATACCAAACACGTCTTAGTTCTAAAACAAAACGTCATTAAATAATAAATTAAAATTTATTTGGATATACGTAAGATATTACGTAAAAGATCGAATTAAAAAAAAACTAATTCACTTTACATTTTGACAATACATAATATAATGTTTATACTATAACTAATTCGTCCTACTAATGTCCTCAACTATCTCCTTTTGAAAATAAGGTTGAGAACTTATACCGTGAGAATAAACTATTATCATATAATTATCTGTCTAATGACCATCTGGTACGGCTTGAGATCATGAAGTTCCGGATTCGGCTTTGCGTACTTTAAATGTTGTGTTTGTCTTATGACGGCTTCCATTATAAGTAAAGCCTGCGTCTCACTAGATAAGGTATAATTATCTAAAAGTTCTATCAAGGATTAAGTACCCTACGTGTAGGATTGTCTTTTCATGGATTTTTGAGAGAAATGTATTGTAATAGTGAACCTGTTTACAGTGCACTTGTGCACTATAACTTATATCCTGCAAAATTCTATCAGACTTATATAAGCCTTAAAACTTTTTACACGTTATTTCTTTCGATTTCATTTATTCTAGCTATTCTATTCATTGATCGTATTTCATATTACATATACATAACAACAAAGTTAGCACAATTTGCGTATTGTATTCTCATATTATTTATAAGAGTCATCATGTTATAAAATCCATAAGTTCAATTTTGCTAGCACAGTGTTCCGATCGTAACTCGACTCATTTGTTTTGCCCCAAGCTTAAGGTTATGTTTCTCGGAATGTATTCTATCTATATAAGTATATATGTATATGGAGATCTAGATAAATAAGGTGACGTTTGTGTATACGAATATGTCGAGAGAGCGTTCACCTCGAAACTTTCAATTGATTCGCAACTCTTTTGATCATTGATCTGAATATAGAATCGAAGTTCATGGATTTTTTTTTTTATTTCAAATATTTTCTTTGCTGCTTTTTCTAGAATATAGATATGTTATTATAATGATATACATTTTACAAAGCTATGTTTTAGTAATTATATTACAATTATTAACTTTTTTGTGTTTTATATAACAGTGAACACAGAAGTAAAGTAGGTTACATCGAGTAAATCTTGACCGAAGATTGGCGGTTCACACCCTAATATTCCACACATTACTAATTTTCCTTGCTAAACTTGTTTATTTATAATTCGTTCCGATCTCAGCGGTAAAGGAAAAAAATCCTACTTAAACCTGGTATATTTCTACCATGACGTAGTGTATCTCCTAACCCGCATTTAAAAAGCGTGATGGAGTAAATTCCAAACTTTCTCTTCAAGCCGAAACCACAAAGTAAACAATGACAGTAAATAAACGCACAGAAATAATATAAAAAAATCGTGTTGAAAAGACAAAGATTAGTTGAACGAAGTTAAATCTCTTAAAAATGTATACACTTAATGTAAATAATTCATAATTATGGAGATTAAAAAAATACTAAACAATAACATTAATATGAACATCGTAATCAAATTACAGAACTACGTCAGTTATCGCTCGCTCAACTGAACGAAATATTTATGGAACTGGAAGTGCTGATCAGAGAGTTCTCGGAGACGCTGATAGCGGAGCTCGCGCTGAGAGACGAGCTCGAGTACGAGAAGGAGCTCAAGAACACGTTCATATCGCTGCTGCTGGCCGTGCAGAACAAGCGCCGCCAGCACCACGTCGAGAAGAAGAAGCGCCCCGGCCCGCCGCGCTCGCCCAACCTCAACGGACTCGCCGAGCCCAAGGTGAGCGTCACACGACTACACGCTACTCGTGGTAAGGCCTTGTGTTCCGGTATAAGGGTCAGTGAGTCAGGTAGTTACAGGCACAAGGGACATAACATCTTAGTTCCCAAGGTTGCTGGTGCATTGGCGATGTAAGCGATGGTCTATGGGCGTTGGTGACCACTTAACATCGAGTGGCCCACTTGCTCGTCCGCCTACCTATACTATAAAAAAAATCATTTACTAAACAAAATCAATTACCTATAACAATATATTTTAAAAGAAGGTAAACTTTTATAAGTTATTGAAGATTAAAAAAAATTCGACTGATCCAGAAAATTACGCATAATTTGAGTTTTAATACGAATAGGAAAAACACGTAGTCCGTTCCAACCGCACGAGAAGATAAATAAACAACTTCGATATTGAATGGATGCGATATCGTCGGTCGAGATCTTGAATAATCTATGATATACATTATGGATTTGCGAACAAATGGGGTTTTGTTCGTCGTCGAAGTCGTTATTCTTATATAAAACAGCGAATGTATTAAAACCGCTTGGAATATGTAAATATAAGGTTCGTTTACCTTGTCTTCTAATTAGAATAGATTAAGGTATAGATACGTAAGAGCTAAATTTAAATATGGCGCCATTTTATTCCAATATCTCCCGCTCTCCCGCGTTTAGGGTTGCCATTTTTTTTATCTTATTATAGTTTTGTTATATTCCTAACAATAGGTAACCGTTTTAACTTTTTTATGATATTTTGTAGAACTTTTGTTTCTTGTTTTTTAGTACTTGACAACAGTGATCCCGTTCCACATGGACAATGGACCTCCTGACAATCAATCTCTTCAAGTTCTTATCAAAAGTAAGTTTTTTTATACAAATTGTTTAAGTTAAATTTAAAATATTGCGTCATATAGGTAAATATTTTCATAAGTCATTAATTCTCCTCTAGAAGTAGAGTAGAAAGTAATCATTGATAAAATAAACATTACAACCAAGCATGGCTAAAATATTATGTTCGTATAATATAATAAGTATAATTGTAAATAGTGAGTTTTTTTCTATATTTGAGAAGTGTCGTATAAAAAACCGTAACACTACATAAAGTGTATCAATGTCTATGATAGTAATTTTGCATTTTAAGTCGTATAAACCGAAATTGAAATAGTCCGGTATCATCCATCAATTAGATAGATAACAATGTATTAATATATCTATGTACATAAAACATTTATTAAGGTATTGAATTTAACCAATATTATAATTTATTTTCAGTTCTCAAAGCAATTAATGAAGATAGCCCCACCGTGCCCACGCTGCTAACAGACTACATACTCAAAGTCCTGTGTCCGACATAAACACACACACACATTTAGCTAATACCATAAATAATAAAAACACAACTACATTTCCGCTTCTCTTTATTTTTCTTATTTAAATGCAATCATTTGGAGCGATGACCGTTATGACGCCATCATAAAGCCATTTAAATAAATTATATTTTAGAAGCGAAAATGTAGTTATATTTGGGTTAAATTTCATTACAAAATTTCGATGTCAGCACATTCTATTTAATATTAAGCCATTGTTTCATATCAAAACAATATTTAAATTTAATCTGTGTATCGCAGCAGCGATTAATATAAGCACTTTAAAAATATTTAAAACAAAAAAAATAATGAAAAAAATAAGTCCGAATACAGATAAAAAAAGCTCGCATTCGCAACTTTGTCTATGCTCTCGATGTTGCCATGTATTATAGACTTGTATTTTAAAAAAATCTTTATTTTTTCGTATTTAAGTTATTATTGCCATAAAACTTATTCTCTTATTCAATTAAATTTTGGCATATTTATGATTTATAATACTTTTTGCATAAATGAACTGTGATATCGTATTATGGTAGTTTGTTAATTATTGCTTCCTTTTAAGATTTAATTATTCTGTGCTGTTTTCAATTAATGTTCATTACATTATTATATTTGTTTAAGATATCGATATTATTTTTAATGTTTTATGAAATAAAAACGGTGTAAATATGAAAACAATAACCGGAATTGTCGTCTCAAGGTAAATAATAATTAATTAGTGAATTTAGTTATTTTAAGAAGAGAGCTGGAGAGGCTTGTAAATAATAATGATCAGCTTTGCATTCACGTAGTTATTATTAAATATTATATTTTAAAAGGGCTACAATCTTATTTGTTAACAATTAACAAGAAATAGAAATTGATAAAAATCATCAAATCTTTATTGTTTATCTATTTAAAAATTATAATATTGTTTTAAATATGAATAGTAAATGATAGTCTTAGTTTAAACACAGCCCGAAGTTATTTTTGTTTGAAAAACATCGATATATTATTTCCATTAGCATGTATAACGAAATAGTTGCGTAGAGTGTATAATCAGTGCAACAGTTAATTTGTCATTTAAATTGATGTCACTAATCCCGAGCACTATGCAATATAAATGTAGTTATAGGTTACAAAATTATTAAATAGGTTTTATCTCTAGTCTCAACGGTACGTAGTCATAATTTTGTTAATTTTAAAATACCTATATCAATCGATAAATTCTAAAAATTCTTTATCGTATAAAAGAATTTAAAGATAATCTTATGAAAGATCAACTTCGCAAATGACATCTGATAGTACCTAATGTCATAGTGAAACTTTCGTAAGTTTATTTTTATATTCTATCATTCTGACAGCTCGACATATTATATAAAATAAGAAATTAAATTATAATGCATGATAATATGTGTAAAGTTGGTGTTGTAATTTGAAAACGTTTTAAAAAGTTTTAAATAAATAAATAAATAATGAAACATTATGTTTTGTTAGCAATGTAACGCGGATGCTTTTGTCGCACACTTTTAAATTTTCGTGTAGCAACACCGATTTGTTGTATCTGTAATTGTGTAGAAATGAATGAGGAATCGATTGTAACGAATGATTAAAGTTGGAAATTGATATTATATTTAATATTTAAATAGTTGTGATATATCATCGTCATTATTTCGCCTTGAACAGTCGCACGATAAAGGGATACTAGTAAAGAATAAATAGGGTTTGTGGCTACTTAAATCGCGTATTTAATATCAATACATTTTTTTTTAAATCATGGCGCAGATCAAATTGTCAACATACAAGCAACGCAACATAAAAAACCTGTTATGTTAAATTCATTTGAAAATATATCGCTCTACAAGTGATAGTAATCTACTACATACAGAGATTTTTTTAAAATATTAATTTGTAGTTAAATTTATCACCTTACAAATATAAAAAACGCTAACAACTGTCCCATTGCTCCCAAAGTTTGATATTTCGTCAATAACAAAACAAATATAACAACAAATCCGCAAAACTCAACAAAACGATATAACAATGATATGCGTATATAAAATATACGCAGCGTGTCACTCAACCAAGTTCGATAGCAGCGACGTACAGCGGGCGCCGCTGCGAAATAAAAGTTGTTACACAATCGCGCCTATCTCTCACCACTGAAATTGGACTCGGTTGCTAGACCTGTATACAAGACCGTGGGTTAAAAATGCTCAAGCGAACCAAAGGTAGGAATCACTCATAGCATCTCTTTGCCGTTTGCAGTTGAAATAGTAGAAGTAATAGTACAAGAAGGACTTAGCACGTCAACAAAACATTACTAACAGTTACCGACCACATCTTGTCTGGTTGGTTATTTTTGTTTTCTGGCTTAATATCGTCGTATATTAGGCCTTTTATTATGACAGACAATGACGTAAATAAATAAATAAGATGACAGATTTTTTTTATTAGAACTGTCACGCCAGTTTTAATCTGACCTTGACTCAACATCGTGGGACTGTGTGAGGAATATTGATTATTGATATCATATATCTAAAAATATCGATGAAATATTTTTATTATCTAATAATTGTTGATTAAAAATATTTTATAGATAGTCATTTTAAATAACTCAACTATCAGAATGGACGCGTGGTACCTGGTCAAAATAAAGGAGCTTGAAATAAAATGTTGTTTTCTTTTGTCATGAAAGAGGTGATCATATAAATACTATTCACTGCTTAAAAAAGCAAAATGACACTTTTTAACCGACTTCGAAAAAAGGAGGAGGTTATCAATTCGTCTTTATGTCTTTTTGTTTTTAAGAATATGATAAATGGCGTTTTTGCATATGTAGTAGTGTAATCCACTAATTACCTAAAAACCGAAATAAACCAGTTTGCGCTAGCTACATGTGCATGGAAATCACGTGTAAGTGGCGTTAGAAGTGTCAATTTTTTTTAAATTGTTTCCCTATATATTTTATTCATAAAAAAATACATCGTATTAAAGAAATGTCACAATACATACGTCATGCTACTATGACATTATCTGGGGAAAAATGAATGCCACTGCCACTGTAGAGGAATGGTGAAATGTTTGTGTACATTTTATCAAAGAACAAAGTAATTTCAACCTTAAAATATATTATCAGAACGAATTGTCAGGAGTAGAATTAATTCTTGATTAATTACATCATTTTACATTTTATTTATCTAACTTACCAATACGATATAGTATTAAGATAAATAAAATATTTAAAGTACATATTTGTGTATTTAGAAAATGAATAGAAAAACTTCAAGGCTGTTGTTTAATGCTCAGTTAAGCTACATTTGTTTGCAATATAGTATTAAATTAAAGAGGTTAATTTTTAATTGTTTTAAGCATATTTCGAGAGGTCGAAAACATCCTAGATTTTTTTAAATCATGTAATTTAATATAGGTCGCATTTTTTAAATTGATATTATCTGCAAACACCTTATTGACAAATGCATCTTTTTTTACTTTTTAAACTTGTACTAAGAAAATCGACAGGTAAGTAAGCGAAAGCGCTTCTCTGTTTTTCTAATTTGAAAAATAAAATCTGGAGCGTGAAACAAACTTCCAAGTGAATATTTAAAAAAAACATTTATTTACAAATAAAATTGCAAAAAATTAACTTATATAAGAGAATTAAACATGTACAAGTTATACATAAGGTACATAAATTAATAAATACTTATTGTTAAGTATATAGTGCCATATTCAATTCAACACTTTTTTTAAAAGTATTTTGAATCATATATTATTCCAATAAATATAATTAATTATATTTTTATTTAGAATCCAAATTAGAATACTAGTTACATGATGTGCTGCATTATAAAATCGTAGAAGCTAGTGACTCTGGCGAAAGCAGATGGGTGACCAAGTTGGCAGCCAGCTCCCGCGACGAAAGAACTGATACCCACCTGAAAAAAAAGACATTTAACAATGACGCTCCTAAAGTTCATAACATAAAAAGAAAATAATAAGATAAAACTGTCCTTTACCATGCCGTGGTAACTTGTAAATAAAACAACACTCAGCAAGTTATTGTAAATTGTTATAAAATATATGTATATAAGTGTGTGTTTTGTAAGTTGTCCTAATAAATAAATAAATAAATAAATAACAAGCTGATAATACGGGGTCGACAGGCTATAAATCGAGTTATGTAAGTACACCTGAGCCGACTTCACACTGGTAGAAGAAACTTACCAAGATGTTCTGTCCGTTACGATTGACAACAAGAGGTCCACCAGAGTCGCCACCGCAGATGCCGATCCCGCCAAAGCCGTCCGTACAAAGGGTACTTTCTTGCACGAAGTTCCAGCCGAATACGTTGCGGCACTGTTGCACCGTGATCACTCGCAGGTTGACGTGACTCACCATAGAGTTCACGGTTACGCCTGTTTGAGCTGGAAGACGTGATGATTGGTAATGTACACTAAATAAGTTTTGAGAATTCTTAAAAAAAATGTTACTATAAAAATGAACAAAGTCTAAAAAAACTGTGAAAAAAAGTATTACCATCATTTGTTTTGCCGTATCCAGCTGCAGTGGCGATTTCTGCTACGAAACTGTCCCATAGATTGTTGTGAGGCAGAGCAATTGGTTGAATTGCAGCTGTGAAAATATTTTTCATTAAAAAATAAATAACTAGTGAGGACGAGATTTATTCATTTCGTTAGCTTAGTGTTGGTTGGGCCCCCCGTCAGGAATGTCGTAGAATATCAGTTGATATCAAACCGTGTTTTAATATGTTTTACTGTATTACTGTATTTTTGTCGAACAGAAAAGTATCTCAACTTCCTTATATCGACCTCTTAAATTCGAACGCATTGCAATTTGTAGCATTTGATAGGGACAGTATGAACGCTATTTCATTACTCACGTGACCTTGGGTCACTGCCTTGTCACTCTACTGTAAGCCACGTAAAAGAACTTCGTTCCAAAAAAGTGCATAAAGGGTAGTTAGTTAATACTCGTGAGAGACATGACAGACGATTTTTTAGGAAAATAATAACGGTTAGTGGTCCCTTTCGGCAATGAATACAGACGTTACATAGCAGCGCAGTTCTTATGTGCGCTCTGAAGACAAACTTTCTGCGACCCAAAATTCCGCTTGGCAGCGTGTCAGTCGTACCCCAGCGTATGTTAACTACGAGAGCAAGAGCGACGGAGAATGTCGCCAGAGCCGAGAAACTACGAACTAAACTGGGGAGACCCCACTTGGAATCGGCACACGAAAACCTTAAGAACTGCGCTTCTATGAACCGTCTGTATTCATTGCTTTCGGTTTCCACGAAATGTGTTAAATGTCAAAGGAAAAAACATTATAACATAAAATAAATGTTCAAACTTACTTGAAAATGAAACACGGTACGGTAAGTAGATAATAGCTATATCATTCGTTAAAAATTGAGGATTCCATTCAGGGTGAATAACGACATTTGATGTTGGTATTCTGGTGCCTCCACTGAATAAAAATTGAGAGCCCAGCACCACGACGAATTGTCTAGCGAAGAGAGAGCCAGGAACGTCCCAGCAGTGGGCGGCCGTCACTAGCCGGTCAGCGCTGATCAAAGATGAGCCACAGGCGGAGGTTCCCGGGTGATTGTAGAAGGTGACGAGCAGACCAGCCTGAACGATTGTTAAGTATTGTTAAATACAGTTCAACAAAGTTCAGTATGAAAGTTTTTTTTTAAATTGGATAAAGAAATGTCTTGTTTTATTTCCTATATATTACGTTTACGAATGCTTAAATTGTCTTAATTTCATTTGTTTACTTAAATACTACACTATTATTCTCAAAGTATTAGTAGATGTATAATATTACAAAACAACCGAGATGTTTAAAGTTAGTGGCGGTAAGTATGCCTTAGAACAATGATATTATAAGTAAAAAGGTGTAGATAGGTTACATACATAGCATTCAATCTACGAAAATGACACTGTTACGCACACATAAATAATTTTATATTGCAATATACACACTACATTACGATTTGTCGCTAAAGTAGAGTGGCATGATTTAAGTATCACAAGTGAAAAAAAGACGAATATATTTGCGAGAGTGCATCGTCTCGTGTCAAAGATACGACATAGAATAAATCATCAGACGTACGTTTTTTCTTACCCGGATTTATGCCTATGAATGCGATTACTCATAAATTCATTTTGTAAAAGTACTAAAAATTCATTGAAATATAAACTCTCAATAATTTTATAAAAATTTAATATCAAATAAACAATATCAACATCATGATCATACATCTAAACACTATTTATACATCTTCTTTACGACATAATGATAAAAATATTTATTTATATTTTGATTTCAATTTAGTAATATAATATAATTAATAATGTAATAGTCTTTCTCATTTATATAAATAAAACAAACATATAAAATTATAATATAATATGTGCCAACTGCCACCACTGTTTGTGTTTTACTCAATGATCAGTAACATCGTCTATCTCTATTGCACTCGTTTATTAATATACTTTTATTGCATTCATTCATTTCTAACGTCATATTTTACGAATATAATATTTGATTTGTGAAAATATTAAGATAAATAGTAAACTTACTAATGAGAAGTGATTCCTTAAGTTTAAGAAGTTTTGATAGTATAATTTGTGCAATATCTCATAACACACGACGGGATTTCTGGTTATTTTGGGTCACTTTTAATTATAATTGTACTCGCTACGTGACGTCTATCCATTGACAATGGTGACATAATACTGAGGTGAAGTGTTGATAGTAATCTTGATTTCGAACTACTGCTCACGGAGTGCTTGTAACCTATCTACACCTTTTTACTTATAATATCATTGCCTTAGAATGTCAGTTTCGTATGCTAACTAAATAAGAGCAGAATATAAATAAGAAGGCCTTAAGAATATTATTGGCTCTTTAGATACACGCAACTCTATGTACGAGTAGATAATATCTTTTACGCAATTATTTGAAACAGTTTTATCAAATTAATAATTAATTTTTATACGTCAAATACAAATAGATTAGAAACAATACCGATTTCTTTTAAAATGGAACCTTGAAAAACAGATATTACAGTCATCATTAATCATTGCGATTATACACCGTGACATGATACCAAAAGAAAAATAGATAAATAGATAGAAAATCAAGATATTATATTATAAGTTATTCTTCTATCTGTTCAGGGATATTTTGTAACAAAATACCTTTTTTTTATTGCATAGGTTGGCGGACGAGCATATGGGCCAATTGATGGTAAGTGGTCACCAACGCTCATAGACATTGGTATTGTAAGAGATGTTTACCATCGCTTACATCGCCAATGCGCCACCAACCTAGGGAACTAAGATGCTATGTCCCTTGTGCCTGTAATTACTTATTACACTAGCTTACCCTTCAAACCGGAACAACAATATAAAGTACTGCTGCTTTGCGGTAAAATATCTGATGAGTGGGCGGTACCTACCCAGACGAGCTCGCACAAATCTCTACCAGGCACTACCAAGTGAAAAATATCTGCCTTGATGGTTTCGGTTGTAGTACTGGAGATCTAAAGATCTCGGTTCAAATCGCAAGTCGTATCAAATAAAACTATCTCGTTTTTCTGTAACGAAACTGTCAATAGCAATGCCAAATAAAGAAGTTGGCATAAAAACCATAAATCCTAAGCAGGTTCTCTTTGAAATCGTCCACCTTAATCGTAATTTGACAAACTATTATATTTAGAACAGTGTTTTAAAAAGAAAAATAATGCGTACAAATATATTATATAATGAACGTAAAACATATTTATTAATTAGTAAAACAAATCAGTTTAGCTCATTAATTTGATAGCGGAAAAGATATTATCCAAATAATGCTGATAACTGATAGTTTAAATCGTTTAGCACGTGACGCCGTGATTGGATGAAAACAATGGAATGGATACAAATATTCAATAATAACGAACATATTATTAAATAGAAATGTCGACTAAAAGTTTATGAAAAATATTCGTATATACTTACCAAATAAGGATGCGCGTTGGGAGGCGCTATAACACCACCAACAATCTTGCTTTCAATATTGTGTCGGGTAGCTAATATCTTGTCTTCGGCTTCCTTTATCCTAGTCGCCTCCGGGATACCGATATCGATGTGGTAGTTAGTAGACACCTCGACGGCGGCGGAAACCGCCGCTACTAAGCAAAATACTACCACCGCAAAACAACGCATTTTTACATCGATAGACCAGCAGTTCAAATAATAATTGTGTGTATTGAGTTTATATACCTCTTATCATTGATATCTTATAAAAAATCAGTAATTTGTGATTTAATCCAGGATTATTATTCTTTTTTAATGATAAATTATGACAATAAGTACGATAATTACCTTTGTTTTCGTTTTTCGTTACACGTTTTTTCGGTTTTGATAAAATTATAATATCTTTTTGTTTGAATACAACAAATAAGTCTTTTCTTTTTTTTTCATTGTAATACGTACCTATTATTACTATACTATAACAAGTAAATATCGTTCATTCGTTTCTATAAAATATTAGTATTGAAAATGATAAATGTTTATTATGCCAAAAACTTATCACTATAATAAATGTTGTTGGGACCTTCTTATAATGATGACAATACTTGTGTCAGAGGATCCCGCTCTTCCATATCATTTAATTGAAATAATCAACTTAAGAAATGGTTCCAACTTATATAATATGACTAAATACTTTTATTTAATTTAAGTAACTGTTTATAAATAAATGCATTTATAGATCTTGTGTGTTTTGTGTGTGTAAGTTTTTTCATTTCAGATAACGCATTGCAACTATTTTAAGTTTTTATTAAGTTGTATAAATAAGATGACTAATTAGTAAAATTAGTTTAAATTTAGTTCCCAGCTCCTCCCAAGACCGATATGCAATAGGACATAACTGACTGACCCATGTTAATATATGTTTTAAATATATATTTGGTAGCCATATGTCTTGTAAATTTCAAAAACATAGTACAGATATCGCCCAATTTCGGAGCACTGTCAGCTTTAAGAGAACTAAGGATACTATCAACTTCACCCACGTCTGTGCCCAGAAGACCAAAAAAATATGAATGAGATATAGTGGAACTTCTTTATTCAAATTATGAATATCGGACAGTTACTGACCGATCTGTTTGTTTTTGTTTGAGTTTGTGTTTTGCGTGTTTATGTTTTCTCAAATATCGAATGGACGTGTGGTACCTGGTCAAAATAAACGGAGCTTGCCTTTTTTTTTATATTCCCATAAAAGAGTTGATTATATTCATACTGATAGATACTCCTTACTGTTTAAAAAAGCAAAATCACTTTGTTGTGTTATTTTTTCCAACTAACATCTTATCATAATTCTTCACAATATAGATAAGCCAATTATAGGCTTGAAGACGTTTTTGCCTTTGTAGTATCGCCTAAAACAAGAATAAACCAGATTGCGCCAATTATCACGTGCCTCTGAAATCTCCTATAAATGGCGTAAGAAACTTAGCTTAACTTAACCAGCCCCACAATTGACTTGAAAATTTTTAGTTACTCACGTTTTAGACGCTCACTAGGAAGGCATTTTATGCAAATCCTACCCAAAATATTTTTTTCTTATCTGCTAGGATGATTAGCTAGTATAATATATTATACATACAAATACTATGTGTAACAACGCTTAAACCTTGGATATTATAAAGTACTAATAGGATTTGATGAGAACACCAGCTTTACTATTTTGTAACTAACGATGGCCAAATAAAAAAAACCAAATTATATGAAAAAAAACTACATATGAATATATAATAACTAATACTAACTAACTAATTAACTAATTGTCAATTTGCTATGAGAGATGTTCATTTAAAGTAGAAAAACAGATAATAATTTGAGCTACATTTGTTTGTAATATAAAATTAAATTAAATATGTCAATTAATAATTAATTATTAAAATCTAATCGACAGATCAACAACCCTGTGTTTTTAAAATCATGTTATGAATGGAGGGTTTAAATTTTTTAATATGTTATCTGCTTCATATTGACGTAAAGCATCTACTCTTAAATGAGGCGGCCAATAAAGAACATTCCACGTACACATAGATAGTAAATATATTTTAAAATAATAATTTAAAAAAATAATTACTAGTTTTTAACGTCTCTGAGCTTGGAGCTTGTTTTTATTTAAAAATATGATGTCATGCAAGATGAATTTTAAGTACCTTGTTGTTGTGTATGTGTTGTCAGCTTCCACCAATGGACTACAGAGAAAGATAAATATAATAATGGACGTTTAAGACGCAGACATTTTGCATAGATAGACAATTGATATGGACGCCTCTTATTAGAAACATTTTATTTATGCGAAAATGTCTTCATTGGTATTTGTTGCATATAATAAAATTATCTTTTTGTAAATGTTGCCATAATGTTGACAGGTTAGTAAGCAAGTGTGCTTCTTTGTATTCTATTTTGAATAAAATTATCTGAAACTTGCATCCAACTTCATTCTAAATTAAAAAAAAATCATTGACTTACAAATAACGTTGAAAAATTAACTTCTACAAGGGATTTATACAAGTTTTTCAAGTTACATAACTAAGTTGGTTCAGTTGTCATAATATTAAGAGAACAGTGCCACATTCAATATATTTTTTTAAAAGTATTGTAAATCATCAAAAATTCCAATTAATAAAAAATAAACGATATTTTTATTTAGAATCCTTTTAAGAATACTAGTTACATGTGCTGCATTATAAAGTCGTAGAAGCTAGTGACTCTAGCGAAAGCAGATGGGTGACCAAGTTGGCAGCCAGCTCGAGGTACGAAAGAACTGACACCCACCTGGAAAAAATTAAGCTATTAGCTATGACATAATCTACAGGGTTAACAGACTACACATATCGAAGTACACGACTTCACACTGGTTCGTGATATGTGGTAGCCAAATTAGACTATCACTAATCCTTTTGTATTATTTTTGCATTTAAAAGTCATTATTCTTGTAGAGAATGTAAACAATATTTACAAATGTTCACTAACAAAGGTTAAATCTTACCAAGATGTCATGTCCGTTGCGATTGACAACAAGAGGTCCACCAGAGTCGCCACCGCAGATGCCGATCCCGCCAAAGCCGTCCGTGCAAAGAGTACTTTCTTTTACGAAGTTCCAGCCGTATACGTTGCGGCACTGTTGCACCGTGATCACTCGCAGGTTGACGTGACTCACCATCGAGTTCACGGTTACGCCTGTTTGAGCTGGAAAACGAGATGGTTGTGTTGTGAGAGTGTCTATTTATTTCTTAAAAATCTTCAAACTTTTTTGTAGAGTGAGTTCAAACTTTGTTGTATCGTGTGATTTTTTTTACCGTCATTTGTTTTTCCGTATCCAGCAGCAGTACCGGTTTCTCCTACGAAACTGTCCCATAGATTGCTGTGAGGCAGAGCAATTGGTTGAATTGTAGCTGAAAAAAAAATCCATTAAAAATAAATAACTAGTGAAGACAAGATTTACTTGGTGGTAGGGCTTAGTGCAAGCACGTCTGGGTAGGTACCATCCACTCATCAAATATTCTAGCGCAAAACAGCAGTACTTGGTGGTCCGGTAAGTGAGCCAGTGTAATTACAGGCACAAGGGACTTAACATCTTTAGTTCCCATGATTGGTGGCGCATTGGCGATGTAAGCGATGGTTAACATCTCTTACGATGCCAATGTCTATGAGCGTTGGTGACCACCTACCCTCAGATTGCCCATATGCTCGTTCACCTTCGTATGCAATAAAAAAAATATTTATTCATTTCGTTAGCTTGGTGTTTGCTGATTTGACACAAATAATTAATTTATTTATTAAGTTTAATTACTGAATACACTTCATGACAGACGAGTTTTGAGAAAACATAATGGTTGACGTTTTCACAAAAATTTATAAAATATAAAATAAATGTTCAACTTACATGAAAATGAAACACGGTACGGTAAGTAGATAATAGCTATATCATTCGTTAAAAATTGGTCATGCCATTCAGGGTGAATAACAACATTTGATGTTGGTATTCTTGTGCCTCCGCTGAATAAAAATTGAGAGCCCAGCACCACGACGAATTGTCTAGCGAAGAGAGAGCCAGGAACGTCCCAGCAGTGGGCGGCCGTCACTAGCCGGTCAGCGCTGATCAACGATGAGCCACAGGCGGAGGTTCCCGGGTGATTGTAGAAGGTGACGAGCAGACCAGCCTGAACGATTGTTAAGTATTTTAAAAATAATAACAGCCAATACTAAATCGTTACAATTTTCATGAACTTATGATTTATTAAAAGTTCAATTGTGTTAGCTTAGTTTTATTTGTTAGAAAAAAATGTGCTATTAAATAATTGCGTTGCGTTTTTTGTTGCATTACAGTTCCTACGTTTTTATGGTTTATTTTTTAGGTTAGGAATAGATATTAATAATTATATTCTAAGCAATTGCTCAAAACAATTTTAGTTGTTTTTATTTGAGTTATTTCCATAAGTCTAATACAAATAAATTAGAAGTAATACTGATTGCTTCTGAAATGGGCTACAATATGAAACTCCGATTGTTAAAAACAGTGATCCTATCAATTTGTCATATTTAGTAGGTGATTGCGATAGTAGTAGCGACCGGAAGGCAGATAGAAAACGAAAATATGATATAATGCCTACATCTTGTCTCCATCTCGTAGGTACTCTTTTTGTAACAAATAAATATATCTTTCTTTCTCGATCTCGTTTGTAGTGCTGGAGATCTAAAGATCTTAGTTCAAAACAAGTCGTGTCAAAAATAAGCTATCGGGTTTATCTATTGAGAAATTCTCATTAGCAATCCCGAGTTAGGAAGTTGGCAGAAAAACCATAAATAAAATTTCTTTCGTAGATTCAAATATTTTTCAAATCGTCCACCGTAACCGTAATTTATATTTTTTTGTAAAATAATAACGAACATATTATTAAATAGAAATGTCAACTAAAAGTTAATGAAAAATATTCGTATATACTTACCAAATAAGGATGCGCGTTGGGAGGCGCTATAACACCACCAACAATCTTGCCTTCAATATTGTTTCGGGTAGCTAATATCTTGTCTTCGGCTTCCTTTATCCTAGTCGCCTCCGGGATACCGATATCGATGTGGTAGTTAGTAGACACCTCGACGGTGGCGGAAACCGCCGCTACTAAGCAAAATACTACCACCGCAAAACAACGCATTTTTACATCGATAGACCAGCAGTTCAAATAATAATTGTGTGTATTGAGTTTATATACCTCTTATCATTGATATCTTATAAAAAATCAGTTATTTCTGATTTAGTTCAGGAACGGTAATTATCATACTTATTGTCATCATTTATCTTTAAAAAAGATATTGGGGTTTTTTTTCAATAATTATATTACTATTGTTTGAATAAAACAGGTGTCTGTTCTTTCAGATTATTGTAATAAATTCCAGATCATAGTATAGTATTTCAAGTAAGAATCGTTTATTCGTGTCTAAATATTTTGATACTTACGTTTTTTGTTATTGAAAATGAAAAAATGTTTATTATGCTAAAAACTTGTTGCTATTACAAATCTTAGGTCATTATTTTATGTATGACAATACTTGTGCCAGAAGATCCTGCTCTTCTGTAGCCTTTCATACAAATTATATTCTTCCCCTGACCTTTATACAATATAACTGATGGAACCATGAGCCATATTTTAAGTATTAGTATATTTTTGTTAGCTACCGACAAGTGTAATTATTTTCAAAATCCAGCTAAGGTATTTTATGCAGCTAGATACCAAGAGAGACTCTGGTCTATCTTGATGTTCAAGTGTTTAGTGATAGCCACCTCACAATTGGAGGAACATGTGCAGTTGTTGCGTCGCCTACTACTATATTATTCGTATAAAAGGGTTCAAGATACCAGGGTAATATACGTGTTGAGAAGCTTTTGATCAAAACAACTTCAGTGTTTCTTTATAGTACAATGAATTTAATATATTCTAGAAATGTATTTCTCTAAGTACCTGGAGAGCAGAATATTATAAGAGATGTTTAAGTTCTTTCTTGCTTTGAAATGTAATTAATAGACTGTACTGACTATATATAAACCTTAATTTTTACGTAAGCTCGTTAGTAATCAATTCTTAGTCAATCTAACCTAACTAGTACCAGACAGCACTCAAGTGGATGTTAGATATTTTTGTAGTCGTATCCACTTGGCTCATCTTTTTGTATGAGCTGCTACTATTCCTTACAGATTTTAATGCAAAATTTCTATAATATTCGTTTTAATATTACAAATAGTACCTATACCCCCTTATGGGTGTGATGTTAAATAACCTTTGTTCCATAAGCTACATAATTATATTCCTCGGCTTTCATGTGAACAAGCATTTTTTAAATCCGACTGGTTTACTTCCAGATTATTTATAAATATATATATATATTGGAGATGAGGGAGAGAGATACATAATCTAACAAATAATTGATAAATCAACAACTACTACAAAAAAAAATCCATATAGAGAGAGAGAGAGAGAGAACCTAGAACCTTCCTCGATATTTTTTAAATACGAACACAGTAGTTCCTGAGATTAGCCGGATCAAACAAACAAACTCTTCAGCTTTATATATTAGTATACCTACAAGAAGAAAGAAGAATAGATTAGCATAGATATCATACGGCTTATGAATATTATACCCCTTATCGCTACTAAAATAATAAAATGAGTAAATTTTGATTTAATTCGGGTTTTTTATTATGATAAATAGTATTAATACTTTTGATAACATTGTTTTTTTTTCAGCTTAGTATTGTCAATTATACATACTTGGGGGTTTTTTTATATCAATTAACTTTAGTAACGGATGTCGTAACTTTAGTCTTCATTTTTTCATCGTTCAATTAAACTAAACTCAATTTATTTTAAACGTAAACCTGTCGATTGTATTTAGGAAATTATGAATACTTGAAAATATCAAGAAATTTTAAGGAGTGAAGTGATCCCTCCATATTGAAATTTGGTTTGAAATTCGAGTGGTTCGACTTGAGGTACGAGTATGTTAGAGGATAATTAGTCGAGTACATTTGGCCATAGTATCTCAGTCCTCGCGGTCCTCGATTGGTGTAGTGATGTTTGTAAGTACTTATAGCCTTTATATGTCTGAAATTTAATGTTTACTAAGAATTTTAGACTAGGTAAATCTTGGAAAGTAGGTTTCGTATGAAGTCGCTATACAGTAACAATATCGAGTCGAATCTTTTCTGGTAATATACACGTAATATTCAGGAAGGGCCCTTCTTACCTTTCACTTAACTATAAGCCCCTGTTTGCTTATAATCTCTATATTAAAGTGAATCTATTCAGTCAATAATATCCATGTGTATAGTAAGACACCTACTTATCTACGAACTAATATTCGACGAAAAAAGTATTACTAAGCGATTAATCAGATCATGAATGAGTAACAAAGATTGCATGATATAATCGCTTATATCGAAAATGATGTAAGAGTAAAAAATAACTATCTATCTATCTTTGTAAGTAAAAAAATGGGATATCTAAAAATGAAAAGACAGATTGAGTAGGTAGGTACATACATTTCAAATTTATTATAAAAAAATATACAAATATTTATATTTAACTTACATTAAGGCTTATATAGACGTTGGTTTAAATAATAAATGTCATTTTCACAAATGAAATATAGCTGTTAATGTCATTTAAGGTATGAATAGTTAAAAATTATGTCTTCTTCTTTCAATTATCAAACATCGTTGACAGAAAGAGAACGATATATTTTTTAACTAACTATAGTTACAATATATTTCTAAGTAAGGGAGATTTTATCATTGTAATCAAATAAGGATAATGCCCGTAATATTGCTGATCCAGTTCAACTGATGCTGCACGCGAGTAAACACGGAGGGCATATCGTTGTTGCAACCCTCCCCTGCGATGAATGACGCCACACCGATCTGAGAAATATGAATGAAAATGTTTATCACCATTTACATATTTACAAGGCGGTTTACATATTTATATGCCATAAAATTACAAACCTATAATTCGTCCCTTTTTAACTTGAATTAAATATAAATAATACATTTTATTTAAACACAAAATAATATAAGTTAACAATAACAAGATGCTAAAGAACAAAAGTAAGGGAGAAAATTACATAAAAAACTGATTAAATTATTTAAAGTGAATACAGTATAAGGAATCAGCTAAGACCAAAAGAAAATGGTAGACGTTGAACATCAAACGTTGAATGTGTATTGTTAAGCTTTTTCTTCTTTTACCCTTAATAGGCCAACGTTCGACCGTTGTCTTGCCTTGTAGTAAAAACATAATGAGACAAAAGACGTATAGTGACTACAAGTAACTATTTACGTGTTAATTGTTACAGAATCATAGACCATACACTCGTATTCTTGTCTTGTACTATCAGTACTTAATCAAACTTCAAAGAAATAGGTTATGATCGTACATAGACAATTTTTAGTATTTTTTTATAGTGTTCACATATTCCTAACGAACACGAACGATTATTCTGATAATGCAAAAAGTCTCTTGCACCAGTTAATGGTAGCGAAATGTAACGCGATCTGCTTCCTATTTAAAATTGGGGTTAAACGCATTACCATATTTATATGAGCTGATCATTTTTTTTTTAATCTTAGAGTATATATTTAAATGATAAATCTTATATTTGGAGATAACTTACCAATATTGTTTCTTCGGTTATATTCGAAAATATCGTCAAAGGACCGCCGTTGTCACCCTAAAATAACATTTTTACTTTTAATGCACAGACCTTTTTATTTAACTAATCGCGTAATGCTTCACGATTGTGAAACTATCGCCGAGTATATGCAGATAAATTATATTTATACGTATAATGTATAACATTGGGACTATTAACAAAAATCGAGTACCGCAATTGTATTAATATATTCTGGTTTTTACAATA
Source organism: Nymphalis c-album (assembly GCA_963151315.1). Taxonomy (NCBI): domain Eukaryota; kingdom Metazoa; phylum Arthropoda; class Insecta; order Lepidoptera; family Nymphalidae; genus Nymphalis; species Nymphalis c-album. Next base: position 8,260,693 of record OY720601.1, read on the forward strand.
GCCTGTGGCATCTATATATTACAATTTTTATCTTCACAGACATTTGCATCTGTGAATTTTCAGTAATGTTTCTTTTTAATGGCTCATTTATTGTTCTTTATATAATTTATAAATATTCTAATGGCAGTCTTTACACCTGTGCTAAATACTTTGAGTTATTGAATTGTGCGGTCGCGTAAAAATGTTACTTACAACGTCTAATCTCAACAACCTCAATCCCTTAGGCCTTATACCCATAATGTTGTATTAACTGCTGATTAAGTAGCTAATACTACACCACGATCAAATACTCTATGAGCGAATGGCTAAATACGTGTAACATGAAACGATGAAAATCTCACCTTGCAAGTACCAGCGGTCGTACTGAATCCACATATCACATTGTTCGGCAAATTGTGGAAATATAATGTATTGCAAACAGTGTCCGTGATCACAGTCAACTGCTTCTCGCGGAGAGTTGGAGAAATGAATGTGATTCCTAATTTGAAAATGAAATTTCTAAATACATATTTATTATTTCCGTTCTAATATATGAAAACTTACGTTCAAATAAAAATTAACAAACTGATTAATTAATTATCTGTATTGCTACCTTCTGAAGCAATACCCCAGCCGGACGTGATAGCGCCGAGACCAGCAAAATTTGATGAAACGGTGCTTAAGTAAGGCAGACGGACAACGCTTATTGTATCTGAAAAAAAGTATATTTTTTTCTATAAGCCTATATTTAAATCGAAAAGTTAAGATAAACTGTTAGTATTTGAATGTCTGTTTTCAGTTTTAATTGAGACTATTCTTTTCTCGGGAAGACTTTTGTGGATGCCTTTACTTATTTTTTAATGGTTTGTTATTTATATGATAATATATGTGAGAATCCTAAGTAGGTATACTTTTTGGAAAGGTCATATATTTTCACGCGTCATGCGTAGTTTAGTTGTATTAGTTAGTGTAGTTGTATATATATAGTTGTAGTAGTTAGTTCTCAAGTTTCAACCTTTTACTTCAATATTGTATTTTCTATTTGTCACTTGCCTTTAATTCAATCAATGATTGTGCGTTCCTTGGTAATTTATTGTTTAGACTCACATACTCGCATATTAAGCAAAGCGAGTAGAAACTACTAGAAACACTACAAATAAAATGTCAAAACTAAATGTATTTTTTACTACGTAATATAGTATAGTAAGTCAGTAGTATAGGAAAATAATATACCAGAAGTTTGAACAATATTGGCTAACTTCAAGAGTGCGAGGTCGTTCTCAAAAGTATTGGCGTCCCACTCTGGGTGGACGATGAATTCGTCTACGGTGATCAGTCGACGACCGTTCTCGTAACGATCGTACAACGAATGGGCTCCTAAAATCGCCTGAAAACATAAAAACAACTTTGTTTCAATATCCTTTACATAAATTGGTAACTAATTATAATTACTGTATTATTTATTTGTAATCAAGCGCTGTACAGAAAATATTTGTAGGCTTTCCATAAAAACTCACTTCACTACTCTTGCGAAGTAGTGACATACCTACTATTTGTCCACCACCACTACCACTTGCTACCGTGAGATCTATTAGCTCATTCATATATTACATTCATTAATCCATTTTTATTCTCATATTAAATCATCAACAGTCAAAAAGACTATCATACTGTGTATCGTATGAAATTTTGGAGTCAAACCTGCCCATGTGTTACTTCATCGTCGCCATGGAAGCAGCAATGCGCGGCCGTCATCACCCACTGCTGGTGGATCAGAGACCCGCCGCAAAAACCTACCTCTCCGGTCGCCCCTACTCGCAGATATAAAGCTACCTGACAGAAATACACAAACCTAATTTTTATTTGTCGCGAGTCTAATATTGAACTTTATCTAAAAATAATAATTGTTTGTTTTGCGTTTTTAAATTCTATTATCTCAGATTAAAATTATGGTTTTCGTAATTATCTAATAAATTGTGAAATAATAGCGTAAAACCAATTTATCGAGATTATTTATTATTAATGATTATACCAGACTGATTATAATTTAAAAAAAAAGCTATCAAAACATGTACCTAACTTATGTCTATTACAAGTCTATACAAGCCTTAGTTAATCTCATTTGCATAATAAAACATTCAAAAAGGCAAATAAATATTTGTAAATGTTTTCGCTTTTTCAAAAATTCTTACTTATTTTGTGTACGTAAGTTGGCTGGAAGGAATCCTATTGCGATAAGTCTTTACTTTTTGGTGTGTTCAGTTTATTCCTTGTATGATTGTTTGTGGCAAAGAAATTTATATCAACAATAACATGGAATTACAAATCAGAGTTCATCTGGAGTTTTGAATCTAAACGAATGGTTTCCATTTTTAAGTTATGAAATAAAAAAAAAAACTTAGAAATGTAAGTTACAATGCCAAATTTGTTTATCATAAATACCATTGACTAAATCAACTTACTTGAAACGGCCTAGAATTTCGTTCACTCGTCACGCCCCCTAGTATTCTTTCGTTGGGTTGTTTGTCACATTCTCCTGAATCACTACATGAACTCGAAGTATTTATAAGCAATAAAAACGTTACAGCTTTAAATAAAATTTTATTATATTTACACATTTTTTATACAAAAAAAATATTCAATATACTTTTCAGGACCAAACTCTAAGCTACTTTAAATGGTTCGCATCGAAACTAGGATGAGAAAGTATTTATCTTGATACGTGACGAATTTATCTTTTATCTCGAGAATGTCTTATTCATATCTATTTCACTAAATATTTCGAGTGCCCGGATATTACGTTTTAATATCGTTATTAGGTATTAAGGTATCGAAAGCAGAAAGGTAAATGAAACACAAAATTATTTGAAAACATCATTTATTATATTTTCCTCAAAAAAGTAAAATTTTGAAATAAAATATTTAAACATAGTTATACATGCGGTTGTGTGATAAGAGGCGCAGGCGCAGAATTACATATTCGACACTCACACCGGCACACGCGCAATCTATACAATTATCATAATCATAAGACGACAAAACGAACTAAAAATGTGTGATCGTAACATCTAATAAGGGTGAAATTCAAACGTACTTTATATAATTTAATTAACAAATTTGTGAAATGTTGGCAGTAAAATAATAATTAAATTAATATTTAATAATATAAAGACATTATCTCTTAAAAGCACGATATGAGGCATAAAGCATACTTACAACTCGTATTATCATAAAGGTACACTTCAATATCGCTGTCGCGGTACACACCGTACCCGCTACCTACGGCTACTCTTAACATTACCGATCGTCTAATAAGAAATATTTGATATCAATTTTTTTTTAAAAGCGGCACTCATTCGCCGACAGCGAAATCGAAGTACGAAAGACACTTCACAATGAAAATTAATTCTAATTGTATTACGTAGCTCACGTTACACGAGGGGTAGGTTTGTATCGTCGGGGTAGCGAAGTCGATTAATTAATAAAAACGACATCCACTCGGGTAAATTAACTATGTGTTGTAAATGCGGTTACAATCATATACATAACTCGGCTATTATCAAATGCGATAAGAATTCCTTTACGATCTCTGCTTGGTCGTCGTCAGTAGTCTAATAGAACATCTAAGATAGTTTAATTTTCTGTTCAAACGAACGTCATACATTTCTAGTTCAAACGAATTTACACTATAATTCATCAATTACATATATGACATACGTATATAAATAAATAATATATATATATATTCCATCTGAGTTAAACACTAAAAGTCATATATTCATAAATAGCGTCGCATTTAGATTTTCATAAAATGTATTAAATTTATAATCGTTACAAGATACAACAATTACACGTCGGGGTGGGATCGTATCATACTCGGATAAAAATATATCTTTACTCGCTCGGCTCGGCCGCGGCCGAACAATAAATACAATATCAGACGAAGGCGAACAATTCAAACACTCAAATATCGAACAGTCTTAAATAACGTTTTTTTTTGTACGCAACAAAATAATAACAAACAGTTGACAGTCGTCAGTGCGGCCGCTCGACACAATTTCATCATTAGCAAAGCTTACGGCAGCAAGCGTCGTGAGAAATATGCGGCGTCCGGGGACGCGGCGTGCGTAATGAGAAACGTGACGCGGCGCTACGAGCGGCTGTCCCTCGGGCCCTCGCCGCTTAGCTGTGGACGAGAACGGTTAATACATTTCTGAATTTAAATTAAGAACATCACTTAGATTAGTCAGACACACAGATTAGTAAAATAGCATTAGCAATTGGGCCATATATTAAATATATTGTAAAGTTGAAAATTATTAACATACTATGACAAGTCTTTTTTTTTTTGTATAGGAAGGCGGACGAGCATATGGGCCACCTGATGGTAAGTGGTCACCAACGCCCATAGACAATGGCATTGTAAGAAATGCTAACCATCGCTTACATCACCATTGCGCCACCAACCTTGGGAACTAAGATGTTATGTCCCTTGTGCCTGTAATTACACTGGCTCACTCACCCTTCAAACCGGAACACAGCAATACAAAGTACTGCTGTTTTGCGGCAGAATATCTGATGAGTGGGTGGTACCTACCCAGACGAGCTTGCACAAAGCTCTACCACCAAGTAAAATATGTATTCAAAATATGTAATTTAATTGGTCAATTTGCAAAAGCTATTGTAAAACCATTGTATACGGATAGAGCCTAATATGCTGCACTCCTCAACATAGTACAATATATAAACGCGATCTGTATACAATGTTTCATACAACACACCGCACCCATATTATTCAATACCCCATTCATTACTTCCCATAGAAACCGATAAATTAATAACAACTAATCATCTGTAATTAAAACACGATTATGTGGCAAGAAATTTAACTCTCATCAAGATATTTAAAATTAATTTTAAATTTAGTAATTTTATTGAATGGGAAGTAACGAATCATATCCATGAACCAATCACGAGTGTAGTTAAAAACGTCTACGAACACTTAATATTGTTAATGTCGTCGCGCTCGATGAGAATTGAAAGGCAAAAAGCTGAGGCAAAATTGCGAATGAAAACAGACATTGAAGCGTCGATAAGAAAACAATTCTACTTCATCACTATATACAATTTTATCTTTTAACAATATTCATTACATTTAAGGAAAAACGAATATTTATATTAATAAATATAACGTACCGGAACAGTAATTTAACATCAATTAAATTGTATTCTGCGCAATAGTATCATAATTGCGAAAATAATTTATCACCTCAATCGATAGTAATTAATGTATGCAAATTTTATCGTTCATACCATTTCTTATCTGATATAATACAAGGTGACATGACACTCAGGACCGCCAATTCGATTCGCGATACTGCGTATATTAAAGAAAATTAACATCCAAAATATTTACTCGAAACACATAATTCATCAAAAATCACGAATTTGTACATATGGAATTGATCGATTGGTTAATATTTATTTATAATATATATGTTAAACCAGTGATACCCAATATTTATTTATCATTTCATGTCGTTTCAAACACAGCAGTGTCCCCCACGAGCAGTCGTTTAATTCAAATGATTTAGGTGTTAATGAAAACCGAAAAAAAATTCAAATAGTTCAAAATAAAATGACATCAGGAGGGCCACAAAAGGCAGGCGGGCCGCAGGTCGAGTACAGCTGTGTTAGACCAAGCGTGGGTATGGTTCGTGGAGGCGAGTGCGGCGAGTGCGGCGAGCGGGGCGAGCGCGACGCGCGGGTGCGGGGCGGGTACGGACATGCGCTAGGGCCTAGGGCGAGTATAGGTAGGTGAGGGCGCGCACTGACTTCTTCTTGAGCGTGAAGAAGGAGCGGCGCTTGGGCTCGTTGGCGTGGTGCGCGGGCAGCGTGTGCGAGCGCGGCGCGGGCGCGGCGGCGCGCGTGCGCAGCGCGTCCAGCCACGCCGACATCTCCGCCTCGTCGTGCGCCTGCAGCAGGAACTCCGCGCCGCTGCTCAGCCTGCGACGACACGACTCAACACATTTACATCCAAATCGAAATTTTAAAGTAATTCGACGAACATCAAAACATCTCTTTTCCATAACGGTCTAACATGATTAACTCTAGGGTACACGTTTTGTGTTTCGTCATAAATTTAAGAGATTAGGAACGCCGGAGCCGAGCTTTTAAACGGTTTAATAGACTTCCTATACCTGAGACGGAAGACGTGCTTCTTCTTGGTGTAGTTGGCGGCGACTTCGACGACCGCTCCGTTCAGGTCGAGCGGGGGCTCCCCGCGCCAGTGCTGCTCGGGCGCCGACTTGTACGCCTTCTGGTCCTTGTAGAACGACATGCGTCCGTCCTTGGCGACTACGTATACTTTGTCCCATGATCTGTAACAAGATACAACGATGTAGTCGATAAAGCTATAATATGTATCGTTATGTGGATGTATGATTATTTGTAACGTTTAAAGTATACATTTATATGTGATTTTATTTATCACATAACCACAAAACCCCTTGTTGAAGAATCACTCGGTGGTAGGACTTTGTGCATTCTTTGTCTGTATATTATAAAAAACCGACCCTACCTGTTCGAAGCTCGTTTAGCGGCGGACTCCCATTCGTGTTTACGAACCAACGTGCCCTCCACGCCCTCATCTTCCCCGGCGGGGCTCGCGCCCTCTGTGTGACACATGACTCATTAATATTATATACATAATCTATATATAAAACTAGAAAGAAGAAAAATAGATGACAAAATAATATCATGGTGTTGAACTTCATCTATTAAAATAATGTCATCACCAATTTCTACTAAAAAAAATATATAATTGAAAATATGTAATTGTAAAAATTGAAATACAAACACGACATAAATAGTATAAACATATATATAACTAAAGAGTACATATCTATATATTTAACGGATGTATTTCTAATGGTAATAATCACAAGTGATAGATCTGATACTAAACGTTCAAAGCTAATTTAATGAAAGTCTTATATATAATAACACGATTTATTGCATTACACGCTCGACAATAATGTAAAACTTCAAAGACCATGCGCTCACAAACACAACAGCACACTCAAAGCATTCTTCGCGTACGTACACATACATTCGATAGAGTACAGAAGTGGATGGATATATAGAACAATCAAAGTGACATATATCGATTTAATTAGATATAAAGGAATCTTAGATTTACATATTCTGATATATTTTTTAAGCTTTGCTACATTATGTGCCACAAATAGATTAATATATATTTATTATTTATTTATAAAACGACACTATTTCACTTAACTACTTATATCCACTATTATTACTATCTGCCTTGTATCCAAATAAATTAATACAAAACATATTATATTTCTACACCTGATATACGAAGGTTATAAGTGAGATAACCTCGCGGTGCCTTTTCACAAAAGTAAAGATAAAGTCGACAAGTTTAATATCGATATGAAATCAAGACGTGTCAAACTGTACGGACTGACGCAATTGTCGTTTGATGTTACATAGTATCGCCTATCCATCCACCTCAAACCGCTACCGTGGGTACCTTCATCGTCGCTGTGGTGCGCGCCGGTGAGCAGCTTCTTTGCGGTGCGCCAGCGGAAACTGCGGAATGGCGACTTGCTTCGAGACCGCGACTTCACCTTACCGGAGGTGGACGGCGTTACGGGAGTCGAGCTCGATCCGCCCGCTGTTCGACGTGTGGTGTGGGATACGTTGGCGGGCGGGATACGGGGATACGGGATTCGTGTGATAGTACGAAGAGATTTTTATGTTTCATGTGCGAAATGTATTGAAAGTTTGTGCATATAGTGAGTTAGAGATATATCAAAAACATTTATATCGGGATTGGGATTTCATGTTCGAAAATAAGATTAAAGAAGAAATAAAAGAATATTTCAGTAAAAAGACAAAAGAAGACGGACAAGGTTCGGGTAGGGGAAAGGGGACAAAAAAAGAAAAATATTCAAAGCAACATAAAAACAAAATTGCGTCGCAGCAAATAAACAAAAGCATTATCATGCTAATTGTTTTATATATCACAAAAAAATAATAATTAAAACATTTAACAATTTAAACACCAGAAAACACAAATGTTAGAATTAGAAACCATGCACTATATACATACACTGCGCGTCATTAGTAGATGTACTACAAATTAAAAATAGTTATTTTCTCTAATGTTATAATAATCTACACAAATATATTAATATTGCGGTGGTAAAGTTGTTTCGATGTTCCTAAATGAAGATCTATGTTAAATCAACTATATATAAACCATATTTATTATTATTTTTTTCTATTTTTAAATAAAACAATGAATGTCTATAAATACTTATGTAAATAAAACATTAAGTATATAAAATCGATTACAAATATTTTAAACGTTTAATGCGACATACACGAAGCAACTTAACGGCCGCTCCACAGTTACCACTACGTGTCATACTTACTGGAGAGGCGTGCGGGTTTGGCGGGCGTCTGTTTCGACGAGGATGGGCGGGGCGTGTCCTGCTGCGGGCCGTCCGCGGGGGCGGGGGCGGGGGCAGGGACGGGGGCGGGGCTAGGCGCCTCTGCATGCGTACATCTACGTGCTAGTTACGTCTACTCTACACGCTACGTGCGTACATGCTTGGTTACGCATGCTACGAATTGCATATGAGTGTATATATGTCCAATTGAAAAAAAATGTATTGAAACGTGTGGACATTGCGGACTTTAATAACGAACAATAATACAGACATATGCAATCTGGTTTTATAATATAACACAAATACATGCATACTACATAATATGCACTTGTTTGTTAACTAAGTCCTACCTAATTTACTGAATTACCGTATTCTCAATTAAACTCTCCCTTAGACTCTAACTATATAGATAATATAAAAAGGTTTGTTTTTATCCATTTGTTAAAATTTAAAAAAATATTAAAGAGAAAAAAGTTGTGAGATATAGTTAAGAAAGAAATAAACACAATTAAACCTAGTTGCATAGAAATATAACAAAATAATTAATACATGCATATATATAATACTTTAAAAGCGAGCTACAGAAAAAAGCAAAGTTGCATACGAGTGTAGCGAGTCAGGCTTATGCGAAAGCGGTAAGTAATACCTACCTTCTATGGAGACGGCATCATTGAAAGAGAAGAACACAGTATATAAATTTATAGCAGGATATTTTTTTTTATGTTTTTTAATAAAATTGTTTTAAATTAGACAAAGGTATGAGAATAGTACAGAATGAGAAGTATCAAACCATCACCGTGATTAGCGAATGAAATTACATAGAAAATACATGTATGTGTTTCATATTCATTTATATGTGATTCGATATTATTTCTTACAACAAAAACAGGTTTAGTCAAATCAAAACATTACAAGTCTATATTCAATTAATATAATTTAATATGGAATGTATTTTAGTTCTAAACCTGATCTTGTTGTTCGATTGGATTTTTTTTAGATATATATTTTATTTAGATAATATATTTATTTGTGATTTAAAAGTGCGTGAAGAAATTGGTATAAAATGGTGTGTTACAAAATATTTAGGTAATAATTACTTTTAGGCTCTCAACAACTCACAATGACGTTTAAAATAACAAAAAAACACATTTGATTATAAAAAATATTTTGTAACAACAAATACTATAAAAATCGCATAAACTGAACAAATAAAAAATGATTAATGATTCAAAAACCTTCACCTAGAAGATGAAAAAAAGGTGACGTGAATACAGAAAAAGTGCAACATTAAGGAAATTGTGCTTAGATTTATCTAATAGAGCCTAAAAAGTAAATCCGAACTAATATAAGGTTTAAAGCCTTTAAACTTCTAATCAAAATAATATTAAAAACAATCTACCCCCGTGGCGTTACTAGTTAAGAGCGCAGTGTAACCCGTCCAAATTAAGACACCCATTTTATTACTACGATGTTTAAGCACATGCGTATAGCTGGGTATCTTTTTACATCGGTAGGTTTATATAAAGCGCTCTGATTACCTGGCTGGGAATGCGGTCGCTCTTGGGCCTTCTCAGCCGCTTTAGTGGATGTTCTCCTTACGACTACGCGTGTGCATGTGTGGACAACACATCGGTAAGTAACGTCCCTTTTGTCTCACACGCGAAACTCGGCCCGCGAAAGAAAAGGACGGACGAAGGTCGATTGAGACGCTTCGTTTTTTAGTGAAATATTTTTTTATTCTATCACATTCTTTCGCGGATCGAGTAAGCGATACAAACAGGGTAATTTCACATGGAAAGCGGCAAGCGACGCCGTAAGACTTTAAGCCTTATCGCAGTGCGAATGTGCTAAGTCTTTTAATATATTTTTTATTCTTTTTGTACTTTTATTAATATATTTAGAGTCTTGTTATTTGATATTGCAACTTGCAAGCAGCATTCCACCGGTTTGGTGACAATTAGTAGAAATATAGAAATATTTTATATTTTCGAAAGTTTGATTCAATTATAGTGCTACAAGGTACACATGCGTGCTTACATTGCAATCCGTGAGTCGAAGTGAGGTTAATTTTCGAAAAAGTTGTGTTTTCCATGATTTAATAAATTGTAAAATTATCATTTAAATTCTATTCATCTTAAAAACCAAACATTCAATCAATTGATTTATATAAATTCAACGGCGATGAGTCTTCGAATTTTAGAACTGAATCTTCGACATCTCATCTCATAAGTTCAAAACATTACACATAAATTGACTACGTACACGTATATCAATCTATAATCGTACAATACGCACGATCCACGCTAACCGGCCAGACGTCACACAAGAGAGGTTTCACCGATATAGTCTGTAGGAACGGAAGCGAGAAGCGCAGACCGTAACTCAGACTAGAGACGTGACGTGGTGGCCGGCGACTGGCGAGCAGGCCAGTAGTGGACTCACCGGGCGGCTGCGGCTCGGGCTCGGGGCGGTCGAGCGCGTCGCGCGCGGCCTGCGCGGCGGCCGCCTCCTCCGCCTCGCGCTCGCGGCGCTCGCGCTCCGCCGCCTCGGCCGCCTCCTGGCGACGCTTCATCTCCTTCACCTCGAACTGCAACGACACCGCGAGGGGTCACTTTTGCGAATTAACATCGTTACCGTTCGGTAGCGACGGGTGAAAGCCGGTCGTGTTAGTGCCGAGCTTTACGGTTTCGTTAGTGACGAGTCGTCGCATTCGAATCGAATATATAGTGTACAATATATTACCGTGCGATTGCTATAAATTAAATTTATGATTGCACTTATAAATATTTATGACGTAGAAAATACATATTAATCCCGGAAAATACATAAAAATCACATAAAAATATGTTATTATAAATATCATGCAGTATTCATTAGATACGCATATGTACATATATACAGTATACACATACAAAGCTCATGCGATATACCAACTCCAAACTTACGCTATCCAAGTAGTTATAGTACCATGCACCCTCCGGAAACAATAAACTGCGTGTTTGGGATAACAATAGGAGGGAAGAGGAGAGAGGAATTATTTTCACATCTTTGCCTAAGTCATTGACGGCCTTCATGCTACTCGTTAATCCGGGTAAAGATAACACGGCGATGTCGGCCTTCTGCTCGTTGTCTATAGACTTCTTTCTCCGTGACAATCTTTTCATTAGACCTTTTATGCTACCGGATTTGGAAGACGATTCGCTGTGGCTTCTCACCGGTCTCAGTAAAGATACGTTCGGGTAGACGTGCTGATAGGACAGTCTTTCCCATAACATAAAATCTATTGATGACAATTTCTCGTTAGATCTATCATTTTCTGAGGTATATTCGAAGAAAATTGAACTATATATTTCGGGTGATAAGGGCGTCCTAAGAGGAGACATTGGAGGACTACTCGTTTCGGAAATCGTAGATAAACTATTATTCGTTACGACCGACCACAGATACGAATCGTTTTTAGTTACCGGTTTTTGGGAGTAGTTTATGTTTAGACTCCTTTTGTTAAACTTTTCGGGTAATTTGAATCTATCGTTAGTATTTATGATGTCGTATACTACTTCTCCAACTGGTCGAATAGTTTTAGTTGCGATTTTAAGTGATGGTTTTTCACGTTTGGAAGGCGGGAAGTGGAAAACAAAGGATGATTCGTCACATTTATCCCAAGGTTGTGCGACAGGCCAAAGTGTTGCTGCATTCATTTCAAGCTAATAGTAAAGTAAAGAAAAAAATTATAAGAAACCAAACCATATAACTACTGAGCAAAATTACAACAAGCAATTAAAAGGAAGAGCACTAATTATGAAAAACCATTTAACAAAAGCTCCTACCAAGAATTAGTTAATTTCTAGTTACTAGGTCAATTAAAAAAAAAAGTAAAGCTATGATTATGATCATCATTATCGATGATATGATTTTTTGTACAGAATCATGAATCGAGAAATCGATAGTGCCCAAAACCACAGCAAGCCATGCCCATACTACTGACCGTGGTGAGCCTCTGCAGCGCGCTGAAGCGGTCCTCCTGTGCGGCGGCTGACTTCTCGAAGGCTTCGTGTTTTTTGATGAGGCTCTCCACTTCGTCTATTGTGTGCCCGAGCTCCTGCGACATGAGGTAGGGCTCCTGCGCGATCAGCCAGGCCTCCGCCACCGCCGCGTCGCGGGCGAACTGGTACACCTCGAGGACTGTACGCGAGGATATCTCATTACGTTTACACATAAGATCAACGGTTACATTATCCAATCCGATTTTGTAATAATTTAGCAAAAATGAAGGTTACACGATAACCGAGACAAATGTACCGAGAATATCTTTCGGTATATAAGAGTCACATATCGTAGTACTAAGTAGGTCACTCACTGAGCTGCAAGTTCTCCCAGCGCTCCTCCCAGCGGCGCAGCAGCGCGTTGCGCTGGTTGGTGAGCTGCAGCAGCTTGTCGCGGATGTCGGGCGACGCGTAGTGCTGGCGCGCCAGCAGCTCGCGGCCCAGCTCGATGCACGCCGTGAACTTGTCCTCGCGCGTCTCGATCTCCGCCTTCAGCGACTGGTGGTTGTTCATCAGCAGCTCGACGCCGCTCACGTCGCTGCAACAGGCGGTCGTACTTCGTACCGTGGGCGGCGGCGCGCGAGGCGGGCGGCGGGCGGGGTACTCACCGCGGCTTCTCGCCGGTGTTCATGGAGCGCACGACGTCGTCCATCCACAGCGTGAGGTCGCGCACCTGGCTGAGGAAGCGGTAGAGCTGGTCGGCGTCCTCCAGCTTGTCGCGGCGCGCGGCGCAGGCGGCCCGCAGCGCGCGCCAGGCGTCGGCCACCTCGGCCTCGCGGCGCGTGATCTCGGCCGCCTTGTCGCCGGCGTAGGAGGCGCCCAGGCGCGCGCACTCGCCGCCCAGCGCGTCCACCTGCTGCTGCAGCGTGCTGAGGTCCTGCATGAAGTTGTGGTGCTTGCGCTGCAGCGCGCCCACGCTGATGGCGTCGCGCCCGAGCTCCTCGCTCACGCCGCGCGCCTTCTCGTTCACGCGCTGCAGCGTGTCCTTGCAGTCGTGGAAGTACTTGTGCAGCTCGCGGGACGCGGCCAGCATCTGCGAAAGTGCATCATCGTGCATCAGTCGGTGCTCACTCCCTGCGACGAGTGTTATGTAAATTTATTATTTAAAATAAAATATAAATTGAAAATCTGAACGTCGAAAGACGAGCGCTACCTGTGTCCTGGTGTCGATGAGCTCGAGCAGGTCCTGCCAGGTCTCGCGCAGGCCCTCCTTCCACTGCGCGATGGTGGCGTTGTCGGAGTGCCCCATGGCGATCATCTGGTCGGCGATGCGCTCGGCGGTGGCGACGCGCTCCGAGCCCACCGACTGCGTCTCGCGAGCGAACTCCTTGAACCTCTCCCACAGTAGCTGCACACACACACACCATAACGTATATATGTGTTTACTTCTATACATTACCTATGTGTCAACTCTATATACATTGGCAATATTAGAAAATTTATATCCATTACCAATCAGTTTGATTGAAATTGTCACTTTGTTTTACCGTAACATGGTCGTAGTCCTGTCCCAACTCTTGCGAACTGGCGACTAGTTCCCGCTCGGTGATCCATTGCTCCAAGTCATCCACCTCACGCGACAGTTGGAACAGCCGCAGTGCCTCGTCCAGCTTGGCACGTCTTTCACCGGCCAGGTCCTTCAGGCCAGCGTATAATTTGTCCACTTGTGATTGTTTAACGGAAATCTGTTCACTGTGAAGTAATTACAAAAAATAACATATCACTCCTTATACACAAAATATAAGTTACTTGAAAAATGAAGTTTTACAAGATAAATAAGTTTATTTAGTACATTTTTTTTTATTTATAAATTGATATACTTTCTCTTTTATTAATAAACAAAGCAATTACCAAGTATAGTCAACACTAACCTCAAAAGATGTTCTTCGCTGGTCAGTTGGCGAACAGTCTCTCCTAACTGTCTGATAGTCTGTGCGTAATCATCTACTGCCTGCTCCAGTATCTCATGCTTCTTCATCAGATTCTGTGCAGATATCTCATCCTTGCCACGGTCCTCCACCATCATATAAAGTTCTTGTTCACTCATCCATGCTTCAGCTTCATTCGCATCGAACAGATATTGCTGAGCCTTCTCCCATTGGGCCAGGTTGCACTTACGGTCATCGATGGCATCTAATAAAAACAAAGAAATTATTTTTTTATGTAACCCTTAAGTCATCCGTATTTTTATATATAGTAAAGTATAATAAAATCTACTTGAAAAGCGAAAAAATACACACCCTTAAGGTCTCGCCATCTCGCGGTGAGTTCTTCAATAAGGTTTTTGAATTCGGGCGCATCTTCGTGTCCCTCGTCAATCAACTTCTGGCCGTTGGAAATAACTGTCAATATTCTTGGCTCGTGGTTATCGGTCTCCGTCTTTAATGATTGGTTCTTCTTCTGGAGCATCTGGACATTGAATAATGAATTTCCGTAATCGGTGCTGGTCGCCAGAGGCATTTTTTCATGAATCCATAGCTTCTCATCCTCGACATCTCGGCGGAATTGGTACGCCTCCTTCTTCTTCGCAAGGTGTCGTTGGCGATCCAATAGAGGTGCTTTGAGCTGCTCGAAACGTTGCTCCACAGACTTTTTCTTTTCCTTAATCTCCTCCATCTTATCTGGAACGGTCTTTTGCAGGTATTCCGCTTGAGTTTCGAGTTCGGTAACCTGCTTAGCCTTTACGGCCATCTGAGTCTCGATCATCTGTTGCTTCTGCATAAGAATATTGACAGATGCCAGATCAGTGCCGGTGTCTGTGTTCTCGATTTGTTTCTCGAGCTCATTCATCCATGAATCAATGTCGTCACAAGTCTGGTGAAGGAGAACCTCACGGTTTGCGTCGAATAGACGTTCACCTTTTTCTTTAGTCGTTGTTTGGAGGTTTTCAAATTGATCTTGAAGTTCATGCATCTTAGGAGAAATCACTTCCACGAACTCCGGCTTTTGTTTCATGAGTTCCTCAGCCGCGTTCTGAACTGCAAATAGACGTTCCTTGTTGGCTGCGATTTCCGCTTCGAATGCTTGATGGCGAGTCCATTTCGAGTGAATCGTTTTGGCCGAGCGGTATGTATCGTCTTGAGCTGTGACATTCTTCTCTTGTACCCACTCTCCGAGTTCATCGCAGTCTTGAAGGAACTGGTGAAGCTGTAATTGGTCTTGCAGTTTTTCCATCTGCTGTAGTGCCTTTTCACGATTAGAGTCTCGCCTCGCTCGTATACTCTCAGCTTTACGTTGGATTTTGTCAGCATCGAAATGTCTCTCCTCAACGAGGCGGTTCGCAAATTGAACAACGGAGTTGATTTTATCATCATTGGCTTCCATAGTAGTAAGGAAGGCTTCATGCTCCTTGATTGTGTTTTCAGCTTGTTCTAGATTCGCAGGTGGCTCGGCCTTGACTAACCTGTTAATTAATTAAAAAATATATTCATAAATTACATATTTTAGGGACTTATAGCAACACGAAACATATTCATTAATTATTTCACCCGACCTGTGTTCCTGGTGCGCGAGCAATACTTCCGCTTGACGCGCATCTCGCTGCAGCAGTTGCAGTTCGAGACTCTGCGTAAGCAGCTGTTGCCTATTCTCCCACATCTGCTGCAACTCAGCCCAGCCCTCGCGCAGCGCCTTCAAGCGCTCGCGCAGGAACATGTACTGCGGGTCGTCTTGAGTCGAAGGGTCCTGTGAAATAAAGAAAGGGTTTTTTATTGTCATATTGACCTAAAGCATCAAATTATATTGCGAGAAAATTTAACTTACAGCAGTAATCTTCTCTCCATACTCCATCATCTTAGCATATTCATCCTTATAGTTATCGATCTCTTCCTTGATAGTCTGATGCTGAGATAACAACTTCTCTGCTTCTGGGAGGCTGCCAGGAATATCTGGTAACAAAATGTTCATAATAAATTGATCGATATAGTTAATGATAGTATTTAAAATAACAGTGTGTTTACCGTAAACTTTAATAAAAAGTGTGAAACTATACCTTCGGAAGCGACATCGGTCTGGGTTTTGGTTAGCCAAGCTTGGAAGTGGTCGACGGACCGTAGGAAGCGATGCAAATCGCCAGCCTCTTCCAACTTTGCGTCGCGCTCTTTGAGCTGTATTAAGAAAATATTCTCTATAAATGAATATGGTCAACGTTAAACATGTGAGTAAACACAGTAACACTTTTTTTTAGTTAGATAGAAACAGCTTGAGAGTGTAAAAATGATCATACTGTTGGTACACGTGCGAATGAATGGAATGCTACAAAAAGGCTGCTAGTTATAATACGAAGACTGACCATCTGCGTGAGCTGGTCCCAGTTGTCCGTGATGGTGTGTATGCGGTCGCGGATGAGGCGCGCCTCGTCGGGGTGTTCGTCCTCGATGGCGCTGGCCTCGTTCTCCAGCGACGTGATGCGCGCCTGGATCGCGGCCAGGTCGCGCTCCATGCCGGACAGACGACGTTGTAGGGTCATCACACCTTAAGGAATAAAATTACTTTTAGTTGTATTTATGAAAAAACTCTAACAATCGTGTAAATCTATAGGAAAATAAAAGGAATAAATCGGTTTCCTAATGTGGATATTAACAGATATAATTATTTAAATTACAATATAGACATAATTCTTTTTAAAAAATATAACTTACCATTGAGATCCATTTCCAGGTTGTCGGTCTGTTGGAGGATTCGCTTCTTGTCTTCGATCCAAGACACGGTCTCTCTGCATTCGATGTAGAATGTCTGTACGCCTTGTGCTGATTGCAGGTCGTCCTTCTTTCCTTCCGCCTAAAACATATTTTATTACAATATGCGATAAAAAATGTTTTGCACTAATTAATGTTTTCTAAAAATTATAAAATATATATTGCTGTTTCAATTGTACATGTGTACCTTCTCTCGGAGCGAACTCCAGGCCTGGTTGAGCGCGGCCTGTCGCTCCTGAATGGCGGGCGCCTGCGGGTGCTCGACGTGAATGAGCTGCCGCGCCAATTGGTTCACGACGGCCACGCGTGACGCGTTGGCGTTCATTTCCTTATCGAAACCGTCGTAGCTGAAGCACAAACAAATAGGAATTAACTAGCTTATTTAATTTTAAAAATAATTAAGAAATATTATTTTCATAAATCTGTTGAAACAATTTAAAGCTTTTATATAATATATTTAAAATAATAACGATATATTTCACAATGCAAAGGGAAGCTCACCGGTGCTTCATGATCTCGACGTCGTCGATGTCCTTGGGCGGCAGCATGGTGTCGAGCATGCGGTCCTTCTCGGCGATCCACTGGTCGGCGGCGTCGGCCTCGGCCAGCAGCTTGCACAGCGACAGCGCGTCGAGCAGGCGCTGCTTGCGCAGGCGCGCCAGCTCGGCCAGCTCGCCGTGGCGCGCGTCGATGCGGGCCAGGCGCTCGCGCACCTCGCCGCTGTTCGCGTCCTCGGGGCTCAGCTCGCTGGCCTGTGCGTATTATCACAACTAACTCTTTGTGCCGTGCTCATTGTATGTCCGTCGTTATCTTTCGACTACGAGTTAAATCGCACACCTTACGACATTATTTTAATTTTACCTGTTGTTTGAGCTGCTGTATGACATTTGCGTAGTGCTTGAGTTCGTCGGTGACGTCCTTGTGCTTCTTCAGCAAGCTTTGTACTTGCGCCTCGTCAACACCGGTGTCCTCGGAGGATACGAGTCTGTAATGTTACAAACAAAATTAAGTAATTATGAAAAAAGTATTTGATTTTTTTTTTATAATTTAATTAAAATGTATGTATAGTATAAGCATAAATATAATAAACTGTACCTAAGTGTGTCCAGCATCCAGTTGTCGATGTCATCCGCATCTGCGAACAACTGGTGATAGCGCACAGCCGCATCGAGTCTGTTCTTGCGGAGGGACACCACGTCTAGCAGATGGTTCCATTGGGACAGAATGTCACGGAGACGCTCCTGCAAACCATGTTCCAATTAAAAATCTTCACAACAATAAACAGTGCTTAGAATATTTTTTTTTATGTCATTATATATGTCGGAGACGATAATTGATATAGTCGCCAAATGAAGCGCGAAACCGAAGAACTGGCAACATCGCACAATCAACAAGCTCGAAAAAAGAACAAAGGATATACGATTCTCAACGTTACTTTAATTATTGTAAAAATTTAAAAGTATACGTTTTTATTTAGTTGAAGAATAGTAATCGTCTTGTTAAGACTGCTGTAAAAAATAATATTGCGAGATTGTAAAGATAATAATATTATAACAGTGTTAATTCGTTTCAAATCTATCGAACCACTATGTCTGACTCCCATGATAACGCTCGCATGTCCGTCTCCCACGGACGACTGACACGACTAACACTCAGCGCTGCCTACACACCTGTATCCTGTCGGCCCCGAAGTGTCCCTGCGAGATGAGCTCGTCTCCCACGGCCGCGACGCTCATGAGCTGCGGCTCGTGGGCGAGCACGTCCGCCTCCAGCGCCTTGTGCTTCGAGATCAACAGGTACACTGCGAGGGAGATCGTTATGTCACATCAATATAAAGCTCTTACATTAACATATGGGGATGAGAAGTGATATGAAAGTAACTATTTAAAGTTTTCTAAAATTATTTTCAGGAAGTTTAGTTTTAGTACAATTGTATTTACTTCTTTACCAACCTGTAGTGAGATCATGACCGATGTCGTCGACCGACACGATCTGTTCCTTCTCCTTGATCCAGTTCTCTTCATCGGCCATGTCCCAGTAGAACTGCCACAGTTTGCGGCTGTCTTCGAGACGCTTTCTAGTTGGTAAAATAAATTATTAAGTATAACTACACTTTATTCTGATACACAATCAATTGTCTTCGTTTTATATATAAATATATTCACTTCATGAGAGAAATATACAATTACAATTTAGTATAAAGCATATTATAAAATATATGTTACAAAAAACATTTTTTTCCAACATGACATGTAGCCTCTGTAGCAATAATTTATGCAACACTACTTTTAATGCCCAGAAACCAGCATAAGATACATTTCGAAACCCCATTTCGTGCCAGTTATCTGTTTAAGTAATACCTGCGCTCAACGGCGAGATGGACGAGCTCGGCGTAAGCGTTCTCGAGCTGCTGGATGCGCTCCACGGTGATGGCGGGGTCGCAGGGACGGTAGCCGCCCTCCTCCTGCTCCAGGAACCGCTGTGACTGTCCCACTACAACCTGCGAATGACATGACTCGTGATTCACGTGCGTTAAGAAAGATCAGGCGATTGTTGCTCTGTCATGAATCTATGCAGTTATAATATCTATAAATAGTTATTAGTAATTAAATTTATATTCTTCAATGAAAACACTGAACACTTTGAAAATATATAACAACTTTTGAAATAAGGGAGTCGATGTAAAAAAGGACTCTTCATTCTTACCTTAACTCGTTCTCCGAGCACGTTAATATCGGCCTCGACAAGCGCATGCTTCTGGAGCAAATCTTCCACTCCCATCAGATGTTTTCCGTAGTCGTCCGTCAGCAGACGCATTTTGATTTCTTCCATGGAATCCAAAATGTACAGCATCTCCTACAAAGAATAAAAATAACAAGTTTATACACGTACAAGATGAACGTGTCTATCAGTGCGACCAATGCCCGTATTATGGCACCCGCACCTGGAAGTTCTGCTGCAGCTGCAGCGACAGCTCGAGGCGCGCGCGGCGGGCGCGCAGCAGCTCCAGCAGGTAGGCCCACAGCCGCAGCACGTTGTCGCGCCGCGCGCACACGCGCTCCATGTCGTGGTACCTGCGCCGCGAGTATCATTACATACTACATACATCATTTCGTTATTGTAGTGTCTTCTTATATGTGTCTTCTTATATATGTTCGAACTTCGAATTTAAGTATTTATAGACGATATTAGAATATATTGTTTCTATGTTGATGTTTAATTCTGTATGTATTATCTTAAGCGAATTCGTTTAAAACCAAAATCTTCCGCACTCACCGCTCAGCCTGTAGCTCGGAGCATACGGCCACCACGGCCTGCACTCGCTCCTCGTAGGCGAAGATGTCGGTTTCGATAGCCTCATGTTTCTTAGCGGCCGCTTCCACGGCAGCGAGATCGAAGCCGAAGTTGTCTTGACTGACGAGCCGCTGGTTTTCAGAGAGCCAAGTCTCGCGCATCTGAGCTTTACGGTTGAATCTAAAAGTAAATAAAAATCTTAACATTGTAATTTTGAATCAATGACACTGTTCCATAGACAACTTGTATCAAGCATCATTATATAACAGTATAAAGAATTATATTAAAGCATTAGTGACTACTGACACTTATTAAATGTCTGTTACACTTATTTTAATCTGTTTTCTATGTTTGGAAACATTTTAACACTTAGCAATAATACTAATATAATCATCTCGGACAGACCTGGCAGCAAGCTGTTCCAGTTTCTCCTGCCTAATCAGCTCCTCCCTCAGGGCCAGCTCTCTCTCGTGCTCGGCCTTCTCGAGGCGCTCCCAGGCGCGGTTGATATCATGGATCATGCGACCCTCACGAGGAGTGTAGGGCTTCTGATTAGCTGCACGCATGCGTGATTGCAAAGTGAATAGCAGGACTTCCAGGTTACCCTTCTCGACGAATCTGTAAATATTTACAACGTTTAGATATCATCAAATAAAAGACAACTAATGAAACAGTAATTATTTTAAAAGTAATTAATCTCACTTAGGAGGTTTTTCAACGGTGCGGTAGTTAGCGAACTGTATGAGTTGTTGACGCACTCCCTCCAACGAGTTTGCGAACGTTCTGTCGCCCAGAGCTTCGATTGTGCGCTCGATCCATTGCAGAAGATCGCTGAAACGAGAGTAGATTTGATACAAATCTTATTTACCTTTTCATTGGTGGTTTCTAATTTGACAATCAAAAAGTTAATGTTATGTTCAATTCAGTTCGATGTTCAGTTGAAAGGAATTTGATTTGTTAAATAAAATTTAAATAATTTCTACAGCTGTGTAAAAGACACTAACATCTAACTTACACTTGTGACATAAATTTTATTAAAAAATACATAAATATAATGAATAATTTAAGAAAGATATAAACAAAGTGAGTCACTTACCTAGTGAGTGACTCGTACTCCTGCATCATCTTCTCGTTCTCCATAGCGATGCCGACAACTTTACCGATCCTCTTACCCTGAACCGTCTCCTGCTTCATCTTGCTGAAGTAATGATAGTATGTAACCACATATGTGATGATAGATCTCTCATCTGGATGCTCAACTGCGATGTCTGTAAAAAATCGAAATATAATTAAATATTTTGACCAACTACGGGAACTTGACTTTTTATGACCAGTTCCAGCACAGCAATGCTTATGACGTAACACAAACCCAAACAGACTTAAAACTTTTTTAATAATTTTATTACGTCCGATGTCTTTTCTCTTTCTTCTATTAAATATATGACACACTGTATGTATACCCTATTTTTATAGCTTTGTAAATATGAATTATATCTATAAGCCATATTTACGAGAAGCTTACTAAAAATCTGTTGTCGTAATTTAATTTGTTTGAGACACGAAATCGAGTAAAACGAAATCCATAATCAATACTAACCGGCACTAATAGTTTTGTGCTAGATTCGAGTTAGAGACTAGAATAGTTTCCAATAACGACTAGGCCGTGACGAACATATCATAATATACATGAGTAACAACGTCACTAGAAACTTAAGAAGATTTATTTATGTCAAATCATCATGTTTTTATTTTTAAATCGATGGAGATAAATACAAATTAAAATGAAATGACTATGTTAGGGAAAGTTTAAAGGTAGCTCCTGTGAAAAAGTTGTATGGAAACTGATTGACGATGATTGATTTATTTGGACTGATTGCAACTGCTATATTATAAGATATACTAGAGTGCGGAAGTGTACAATCACTTAAGACTATCCATGTTCCGGTGGAACGGCAATCCGATAAATATTGCCTGAATCCAAACCGCGAACACAGTAACTTCTTTCGGCTCGACTTGTGATTTAAGCGCAATTGAGCACTCGGGAGCCTTAGATCAATAGCAGTGAAAAACCAGTGTGCCGACCCCTGAAATATGTAAGTAGGGATTTGATTTATTACAAAAACATCTAAACTAACCTTCAGCATCCAACAACTTAGTAAGACCGAGTTTCTCTTCAGCCACATTGAAAGCATTGTTCAGATTATGTATATGGTTGCTTCTGTGTAATTTCTCGAACTGTATGAGGTCCGGTCTGTGTTTATGTATGATGGCGTTGAACGCCAACCCGTCGCGCCAGGATGTCGTGAAGTTGCGTACATTCACGTTGTTGTAGCCGGCTGTTTTCATTTGACACCATAATAGCAATGCGTCCTTAGCGGACTTTGTCTCTTTATTGTCTGTTTCTTCAATAGTAATGTCTTGAATCTGTAATTAAAGAAATATATGAAAACCCATATTATAATTTTATGACGTAATAATAAGTTTTTTTAATAAAAAAATATTTAATACCAATAAGGAGTAATCATCACATTCATTACGTGTTATTTTAATCTAGTCACTTACTACCTTTATTCAAAAAACTCTTACCAGCTCTTGTCATTTAATGTTAACGAGTTTATATTATTATAATAAGACCGCAATGAAATATCTACAAACCTGGAAACGGAGGATGATAGTCCAGATGAGACCCAGGTTGAGCCTGGCGTTCCCGTCGACGATATCATGCGAGCCCATGTTCTCGAGGTGCACACGTTGCTCGCGCAGGAATTGCAACGCTTTGTCAACGTTCTCGAGGCAATGTATACGCATTTTGCCTTTTGTTGGTCGAGGCTGTTTACGAAGAAAATGTGGTTCATTGCAACTATATATTATTTTACAATCCGTTTTTTTTTATTTAAGAATACAACATGCATGTTCAAGTAATACATATGCATTGATAATTCTGAGAACCATCTCTATCTACTTTTATATCATATGGCCATGTAATTACATTAGTTCACACTGTGTTGATTTTAACATTCTTCACTGATTTATAATAATACAAAGCTATGCTCGGCGATCATCTGATAAAAGTCAGTTAGCTATACTCAAAAGTGAAACTACATTAGCGATGAGAGTAAAACATGATTGTTAATTTTTTGTGCAATTTATGCAACGTTAGTGACAAACATTTCTGACGCAAGAGAATTGTACATGTGTGAGTAGCACGCGCTTTAATTTATTCAAATACATGTATAATTTAATAACAAATACAATGGTCTTACTGTCGAATATTAAATTCAGATGAGTATACACGATCGATGTATGAAAACACTATGAGTCACAAGGAAAATGACTGCTCAAAATACTAACCAATCTCTCCCCGGAAAGTACTTCTAGCAGCTTGATGAGCATCTTGCCGTCTCTCATGTCCACGTTAAGATCATTGATGCGGTGCCCCACGCGCACCAGGTGTGAATTCACCCATTTTTGGAAAGTTTTCTTTTGTACACTTTCTCGTTCGTCTGAAATAATAAAATATTTAATAATAAATTACACGTCCATTTTATAACTGAGCTGAGTTTGATAAATTTCTAGATAAAGACGTTTTATAATACAATTAAAGCAGGAGAGAGTGCATTAAGATAATCACTTTCGTTATAAATTAAAATCTACACCAGTGACTTGATAAAAACTACAAGACCTTCGACGTTGAAATAGAAATATACATAATAGACGATCATTTCATATGTACGGACAAGTATAAAGAAAACAATGATTGTTAACACATAAGCCGCCAGTGGGGGCGGCCGGGGCGAGGCACCCGCGGCGACTTCGTCCTGGACCGTCCGCCCTCGGGAGGCAGAGCCATTGTAATAAATAATAGCGCCCTGATATCGGCATCAGTAAATAATACAGGTAATACGAGATGCAGATCATATTGCCGTGTGCTTTAGAGCGGAAACCGAGGTTATTTAAAAGTGCGTCAATACTCTAATTTGTGAAAGCTAATATTAATTAATAATATACTACCTAATTGAACACATATTACATAATTAATTATGTACACATATTTAAATATTACATTAATTTCATTCAAATTTGTCAAAAAAAATTAAATAGCAACACAACCAGTAGTAGAACTTTTAACTTAGATTTAACGGTCATATTTTCCACATCATTACCGACACACAAAATACACTTTACTACGTAATTTCAATTTAAGAACAAAAAACCAACGCACCGACGCACCGTAAGCAACTATTATCTGTTACCAACCTCTGAGTTCGCACACGACTTTGTCATAGTAAAGTTCCAAACCGGGCACTTCAATATCGACACCGCGTCTTATGAGATCATAACACTCCGTCGATGTCATATCAGCAGCACCGATTGACTGAGCCGTCCGACGAAAGAACGGGAAGAATTAGAGCGACAAAATCCAACTGGTCACTGGACAAGGATATTCGATACGCACGTTCCAGATGTCGACAACACTCGGTTAGGTTTAATGAACTAATCTCGTTCTGAATATTATATTATAACTCGATTTCGATTCACGTTTTTAAATTTCGAATACACTTTTGATTTCTCGTTACGAGTGATATCCAAGTATCATATTATACGCCGGTTGGTCACAGTCACAGATATTTATTTCATCGTGATCACTAGTCGAAGATATACACCAAATGTATCTACGTTACGATCGTATCAGATAACTGCTACGTTACAGATAATACTAGAGAATAGTTTAAGACATTTTTAAGAACTATTTATGAATTACATCCAAATGTTAATAATCCCTTCAATCGTAGGGAAAACGGAAACAGTGGTTATTGTAATGTCATGATAAGCATGTATAGGCGAGTATATTTATAATACAAGGTTGTTTTTCCTATTATCATTACAAATATATTAAACGTAATGTATTCCGTAACTCGGTCTTAATTGTTTAAGCCTTAAACAAATAACAATATTTCAGTGTTCTATGAAGTAAATTATAATATGTATATATGTAGTTATATGTTCAACCGTTTTATCGTTTACCTACATTACTGTGTCCGCATTATGATCGGCAATATGTGATGTTCTTATCGCGGAGGATATCGTTACACTTACTTATAAGTTGATCGCAGAAATATAAAATTATAAATAGTATTATAACTTCTTCATATAATTTATTAAGGTTAGGCTATATTATATAATATAATGATGCTGAAAATTGAAATGTATTGAACGTTTATCGTAAAGGTTCACGACCGGTCACAATAGAATCAGTGTAGCAAGCCAAATCTCAGACAAAGATCTAACATTAGTTCATTCTATTTTTCGAGCGAGTTGGAATTCAAAATTGTTTTTAATGACTCGACGAAAGTTTCAATTAACATGGAAACCAATCTGTATAAGTATTATTTAAATTAAAAAAAAAAACTGTTAATTTTTACGCGACAATTTAGTCACATACCGCAAACCTGATTTAAAATTGTTTCATCATTAGGTAAACACGACTTGTCCATTCGAAAAGCGCACTCTTGTCCTTAAAAGTAGAAAAAAAATAAAGATTTGTTGGCGTTTCGGACAATATTTCACTTTTTGCATGGGTTTTACAACAGATCTTACGCAAAGGAAGTCGAAACCAGATCCACGATATCACGGTTACAGCTCGATTAATGAGCGTTTTTTTTAATCGAATTCATGTTATACCCCGATTTATATATCTGTGTTTTAAGCGTCACAACGTTTTAACTTACAAATGAGTATAAGATAATATAAGCTGTAGATGCATAAATAAATATCTATGCAGTTGTAAGAAGTTAGTTACAAAAGTAAAATAAATAACTTATAATGGTCCTTAAAGTTAGAAATCTCCAGAGCTCGTTAATAGCAAAAACAACATCATGGCCCCGACTACAACTAGCGTTAAATTTTTGCTCAGAAATGGAAGAGGAATGTTCTTCAGATAAAAAATTGTATTCTGCATTTATAATAATCTGACCCGCAGACTCCAAAAAGTTTTAGTGAATAAACGAAATCTTGTGACCATATTGTTTCTTGTAAACAGCTTTAAATTATTATACAACGTCAAACAGACGCCGAACTTCATGAATATATTATACAACATGAATAGCAAATTTAAGTAAATTTCCTTTCATCTTCATTTTTGTAGCTTTGCGATGTTTTTTTATAATTAATTCTAAGTTATGATAATTTCCTGTGGCGGTACTCGTTAAATCGTTTAAAAAAAGTAATGGTTTTTTTTTAAATAAGTATAGTTGTATTACCTGCAAGCGCTTTGATGCGCGATCGTTCGAAAAGCCTTGATGAGGAGTTGCCGCCATCGTACTCGATCTCGTCGATGATCTCTTGGCCGTGGCCGATGGACGGGTCCCAGCGGGACACCGAGATGTCGGTCGTCATTGCGACCTAGTGCACCTCACCGCGCCACGCTCAAATATCTGGAAATGAGAAATATTCATGATTTATATTTTCATAATTTATTTAACAACTTCTTAATAAATTAAATATATATTTTTAATTACTCAGTCTCCTTTGCATATACTTAATTTAATGTTTTACGTAAGCACAGACGAAGTGCTTATGTGGAGCAAAACGGATTGGTAATTTTTTTAAATATAATATTTAATAAAGTTTTTAAAATTCGAATTCAGTTAAAAACAATTGCATAACGCTACAAGATTGACGTAGAGAGGCGTTAACTATTAAAAAAATAGTTAACGCCTCTAATTTAATAAACACTTATTAATTATTGATATCAGAACATAATATTACTCTTGAAAACGGATTTTTCTTCCAACCCAATCTTATTTCTGTCATTCTTGATCTGATGCACTACATAATCGACAAGCACCCTATACGTATAAACTTTTGTTAAGTTGCTCAAATTGTTTTAATGAACGAATTGTCAACAAATATTGATTACAAAACAGATTTCACCTTGAGCACGTTGCTTATGCATTAACGAACGCGTTAATGAAACAAAACACATGCGTAGTAGTTACGGTGTTAATGCTTTTAGTTTACAAAATTAACGGTGAACTAAATTTGCCACACAAAATATTATTTTCGTATATAATACTTCATGTTTATTTTCACAATGCTCACCGATTCCGTCGAGTTGCATTGTACTAGAAATATTTTATTATTTGCCGTGACGTCATCATACGATAAGATTAGATATCCATTCTGGAGCGCTATCGACACGCCTAATCGGATTCCTTTTGAGTTTACTTTATTTAATGTAATAAAAATAACTAAGTATGAAATCCAATTACCTATATATTTATATAAAATGGCTTAAATTCATGATTTGATCTATTTTACAATGTTACATACGATAACACGAATAATTTTACAAGTCAAACGGGAAGGTACCGCCGTTTTCGAAAAGCCCAAACTATTATCAACAGTGTCCATTAAGGAAATTACTAAAATTCCTAATTGCCCAATTAAGCGTAAAGTTTGTGTTAGAAGTGAAAACGACAATAGCGCAAAATCGAACCTGCGACTTTTTACATCACTAGGCGATGTAAACCATTCTACTATTGACTCTTATTTTACCCTGTTTTACAAATTATTATTTTATATTATCTACAATATTTACATTGCTATAAAATACAATATCAATTGTAATGTGTAATATAGCTACACGTTATATTGTATCTCAAATACTAGTCGTATTTTCAAGATTGGATTCATTTAGAGATGTTGAGTTAATTGATGGTGAGCCTACCAACTGTCCTCAATAGAGGCGGCCTCTCGGCGCCTGAGCTCATACGTGCAAACTGTTTTAATTGTAGTTTCGTCATAATAGGCGTTATTCATATTGTTATATTATTATTTGCATCAGGCTTAGGTGTTCTGTATTATTAAAGGCTTATTCCTCTAAACTGGACTATATTGCAGGTCAGTAGATAGTACAGTGTATAAAAAATTAAGCAAAACCAAAACTATGGATAAAGCCCCAAGAGCGTTAATAGATTTTTATTACTACTCGCTAGACTGGTATAAGTACATACATATACTCATACATACGTGGGAAAACGCACACACGCATATAAATAAATGCCTAAGCTCGAGGAGCGGTCATTTGATAAACGCACATAACATGATACCAATCATTTGAACAGGTATTCCGAAAAGTGTACGAATGACTAAACCCAATGCCGTTAAGTGGTGCTAATTATTATAAAAATCTTAGAAGACGCAGGAGAAAATAGTTAGTCTGTTCTTTTATTAGATAATAATAAAAGTGTCTGACCACAAATCCTTGGAGAAGAGGTCAAGGGTACTTTGTTGCGGAGATATAGAGCAAATTAATACAGTATGTCCAAACCGTGACGTTCCTTTTGTTATGTAAGCCAAGCCCGTAATAATATTCGCGACTTCACTTCGACTTTTTTCTTGGTTGTAAAACAAACTATTTTAGGATAAATGAGAATACAATATAAAATATGAATAATTTATTCAAGGATGCTCTTAAATTCTATTTATTACGTAAATTTTAAGCTATTTTACTAGTAGACATTGGGACGACTTCGCGAATTACCTGAGTTTTTTTTATTTTCCTTTAGTTCGTTAAGTCATTTTTATAAATTTTTAGATGAGTCAGACGTCAGATGATCATATTAAAGAACGAGCCGTTAAGCCTACTATCATTATATATAATAATAAGGATATTTAAAAATATATATATTTAGATAGATTCTGATAAAGCTTATTAGAATGAGAATGTAAAATATTTTTTAATAAAGTTATGAAATACGTTACACTTTTATTACCTTTACAAATACGTTTCTTCAGTAATGCCTAACTTAGAAAATTACTTGATTTATATAAATAATACTTATAACAGAAGATGCAGCGCGTTTCGGTGAAGGTTTTAGTATATAATATAAGAATATAAGTAGCTTTGCTTCACAGTTTTGAAGTTTTAATAAGAAAAACAAAATATTTAGTTACCTAGATTGAGTCACCACTTATTAAAATTGTACAACAGATTCTAGCAAACTTCAGAACCAACTCACGGACGTAAATAATATAATACAATGAACAATAAAGAAGTTGTCTCGTGAGAAATCGACAATATCCACGACACGCCAGTGTGTTTCATGTTAATATTACATCACTGTACACTTCACACGAACAGGCAAAATTATATTTTTGCTTAAAACTTTTAGCTTTTATATTTTATTGACACGAATATTAAAACACATTTACACTAAGTACATGTCTTTATACATATATATACATGTCTTTGAAAAGGTTTTCTATGATGAACTAAATAAATATGATTAACAATTTCTTTATTAATTACATAATATTAAAATTCACTATAATTTGACTATTGTAATAGTTCAGTACGTTTATTGGTTGACAGCGTTCAACAGTGGTGACAATATGAATTGATTGCATATACATATTATTTATTATTACGAATACAATATATGAAAGATATATTTTTGGGATTCGTAGACTGAACAGCAGATAAATTGTGTAAAGATAATATAGTACACCATTACATTGTGTTGGAGTTGTGCAATAAAACAAGAAAAAAAGGGAATAGATTCCCCGTTGTTAAAGATTGCGTTTTAGATATCTACTGTTATGTTCGTACATGACTAGAATTTCAAATTATGGAATCGATACGTCTAAATATTATACGTGATCTTGATAGAAATCTTACACCTACTAGCAGAAATACGACATACAATAAAACAAGAAATTTTGTTACGATAAAAGTTGCTCGGAACGAAAATACATTTATTCTTTAGTAGTTTTCTAATAAATATGTACTTCCTATTAATACGTTATACTATAGCATTAGTGATTCTTAATATTCATTAACATAAAACCGGTCTCTTGTTTAACTTGTTTAGCTATGAGATACAAATTCAATAAATAATAGTGAAATCATTGGAATGAGTCATAATAGCGTTATTAATATCAATAAAATTTTCTTTTTATATTATTTAAATGGTTATTCATATAACGAGCATTATTTATTAGTAGTATTTTAGTAGAGTTTACAAAAACCACTGTAAGTGATGCGGTGACCACATAAATGAAGTTATAATAGTTAATAAACTATTAAGTAACATTTGTCTTCGTTTCAAGGAACAAATGTTTGACAGAGCGAGCGTAGCCAATAGACAAGCGAGGACATTGACCTGCGGGAGGCAGACATGGCGGCGGTACACCATAAGCTACAATAAAAAGCCATCATGCAGGCGTAGTGCGTGCCCTTTGGCCATTTGAAGTATACAGATATCCTTAAAGCCACAAGACCGACCGATAAAAATTTAAAAAAATATATAATTTAGAGTAAACATTTATTGCGGTTACCAATTGTATGATGCTAATTTAGTGCTATATTTAAACTATGTATATTGATGTGAACTTAATATTTTTATTTTCAATTTAAAAAAATACTTAATTATAAACTTATATCAGTCATACACAGCAGTATAGCGACGCGAATTTAATAAGTTTCAAAAATAAATTTTCAAACGGATGAAATTTTGCAGGAAAACCGGAGTTCCCCGTATTTATGTATATCGTGGATAAGCAATAATGAACATTATTCCCCTGAGGGAGTTTAATATGGGTTAGCTTGTTTGGAATTTCATTTGGACTATTGGAAAATGTTTTTGAAGGCCGTATGAATAAAAGCTTGTATGGGAAGTGTGTCATTTTTTGTAATTCGAATTTTGAAAGTTCTGCGATTTTTTCTCTATTGGGTTTTTATTCTAACTCACTCAGCATAACATATTAATAAAACAATCCAATATTTAAAAAAACGGGCAAAATTTTATCCCCTCGAATAGACACATAAGCATATAGATATAGTAGTTTTTTATGGTATGACTGTTAACTATCTTTGTTGAAACTCATTGAACGCCACCAGTTTAACTTAATTTAATCACGTAGAAATCTGTTTTCTATTTTCTTCAAATATAACCTAAAACGAAGTAAACATCAATGATGTTTACCGCAGTCGTTAAATACTCGAGGCCTCTCAGTTACCGTAACTTCCCCCATACTTATCGCATCAACCGTACCACTAGACATCATGCAATCAAGGAGGGGACAAAATATAGTTTCCTCTGTCGCTAATCGCTATGCCGCATACACGACAGGTGAAAATCTGTAAGCGATTTTAATAACCAAAGCTTAGGACGGTAAAGTTTAAAATTGCATGAATATTTATTATCTCACAGCAACTACTTGGAAGTCTACGTCGCGTTCCGGTTTGAAAAACGGATATCCCGTCTGCAGCGTAGAAATAGTTCAACATCATTACTTACAGGTTGATAATGGGCGTGATCAATATGATACTAACAACTACATACTACTACTACTACATTTCTTTTTAATCTCTCATGAATTAGTATAATATTTGTCAAGGCTATTATGAGTTTCTTATAGCAATAATTTTGAAGTGATGACTAGTCAGTCAGACAAAGTCAGTTCTTGTAATTTAAAAACAAAATGACACAATTCTGAAATCATAATCAAAACAAAATGTCGGTAGCTCATTCATTTTATTGCTCGAGTCAACGCAATATTTCCTGTTGTCTAAAATAACTTATGAGGTCAGTTGTATTGGCATCTTCGCTTCTATTTATAGTTAGCAAATTTAACGCAGGCTGTTAACTCGTTTTATATGCATTTCCATAACATCATCTTAGTTTTATTAGTTCCCTATTTATATATTAATATCGCTTTAAGGTTTAAGTTTGTGTATGACTGGAAATATAAGTATTTATGAACAATTTAAAATTCATGAAACGTTCTTCAAAATAAAGTCATACGAATTTGCCGGTCCTAAGTTTTACATATATATATATTGATACGATATACATACGTATTTAGATACAAAACATGAATAGGAAACGTTAATGAAAGCTGAGCGAATCGTACTCACGCACATCTCTCTGCTTACTAACCATTTCAAAAACAATAACGCGTCATTACTATGTGCATTTTGTACCGTTCATTCAAAACCACGGGAAACTATGCGATTTTAATCACGGTACCCTATTAACAATTCAAACCCTTATTACGGTCCTTATTGCTTTGTGTTAAAGTGTATTTTTAATAAACAATTTCGAGTAACTGTTCCTGCGGATGCAGAACCTAGTTATTTACGGTTCGTCACAGTACGCCGCGTGCCTGCCACTAACAGCCTTACCGCTTCTGCATTTTAACCGCACTCCAATCTTTGTTTTGTTTGTTTTTGTAATCAACCTTCGACTTTTATTCCTATTCTACGGCCGAGCTCGAAGGGTATTGTACAATGTCTGTCATCGGTTTTCTCGTTATTGTTAGCTGTACTGTACGTTGTTAAAATTTTTTTTTTTTAAATAAATCTGGGACAAGAAACTTTTTCAGCGCAATATTGCACGAAAACACGTGTTAGAAACGGAACATATAAAGCGAAAGTTAGACACGCAAGGCAAATTGCCATTTACAAATAATTTAAATTGAACCTATTCGCGTAATATTCTCCCAAAATTATTCCCACGATCGTAAAATTTTCGTGAAGTGATTAAATGAAGTAAAGCGAAGCACGATTTCCAGCAACCAACGTATGTTGACATCAGCACGCGCTAAATATAGAGTCATTAGCTCCCACTAGCGAAGTTCTACTTGACTTTTCACGGATTATCTCAATAATAAAATATAACCATGCCCATAGTTAATTCTCAAATAATTATAAAAAAACATTCAGGTATCTATAAATAATATTTATTAAGAGTTAAAATTAACCATTGAAAACTATCATTAAAAAAGCTTTAAAAGCTTAGACGTTTTATTGAAGGAAAGCGGTTTCTTAAGGAGAATTTAATTTATTAATATACATAATTGCAATGTTGACAATGATCGGGAAATTAAAAAACATACTTGATAGAAAAAATAAATTTAAACAAGTTTACGTCAATTCCAAACATAACGATAGGCTAGCACTTACGCTACGAATATACAAACCACACGTCATGTAGCTATGTGTTAAAGTAGCAAAGGTCTAAACAATCTAACCGAGGTTGGAACGAATTAGCGGACGAACTAACAGGTACTTCCCATGTTGGTTGCGGAGCACGGACGAATCCATTAACCCAAATATAGACCGCGCCCGAGCCTTGTCTATCCACTACCACAAACTACGTCGTCTCTTTCTAAAGTTACTCAAGTTCAAAAACTTTTGAAAAAAGAAACCTTTATTTAATACATATACTATGAAAATTCGAATACCAGATTTTATTGTCACTAGCACGAAAATTTTGTATAAACTTTCGACTGAATTAGATGGATCCACGCGTACTAGCTAACATTAGTGTCGATTCTGTTGTCTAACGATACTAAAAATATTGTTATCTCTTTCTAACGTGTTGGACTGTTGGTCTTAATAAAAAATACAAATCCGTATAATTAAGTTTACTTTAGAGTTAGTGTACATAATCGACAACAATATGTTTGTCAGAAAGCTAAGATTGGCAACAGTCATCGATCGATAAGCCATCGATCACAATTCTTCTATCATTTTTTATTATAAAACCGTTTAATTACAAGATTACTGGCGATTCAATAGTGCCAATTTCAATAGTAATTTTTTTTTTAATTTTAATAATTTCATGAATTAAAATCCAAAATGTTCATATAACTCTCCAACATAAATAGCTGACGCCTGTTCAAATATACACAAACGGAACGTGACGATCGAAAACGTGATGCTTCACAGAAACAAAGGGGATATCCGGTCAACGCTGCCACCTCCAAATAGAAATCTTTCGTTATGAAAATTGTACGTTTTATTTCTATTAAAAAGCATTATAAATTGCATATTAACGTTCATGTTTAATGAGCATCAGATTAAGAGCTGATTTTAATGTTACGTTCCGTTTCGTAATCTTATTATATACAGATTTGTTTAAAGTGAGCATTTAAAAAATCAAAACACTTATACGGGATATAAATTTCAATATTTTCATTGCAAGCGACAACACTTTCTGTTGGCACTTATCAAACGGATATATGTCTATTCTTCCGATTTATTTTCGTAGATGATTTTCTCGTATAAACCCGACGATTTTATTTTTAAATTTGCGTAGGTACTTTGCTCACGATATATAGATTGGATGAAACGAGGCCAATTACTCTTTCTTTGTTTATGGTTTTAATAATAATAATTGAATCATGCTATTTAAATAAATGTTACTTTACAATATACACCATATTGTTTGTATGAACATAATCATGATTATTGTTTTAAGGTTGCTTATTTAACTTGCCTTAATGTCATTGATTTGGGGTCAGCGTATTCTTATATAACATGGAAAGTAAAAATATTTGGCAGGCTTTTACGGCGAGACGCCTATCTAACCCTCCTCCGGAATGCTTTTGCTGGTCGATTGGTTTCCCCCACTATACGAGTCGTTGAGTCACTTAAATGCACAATAGCATCTAGCATAATAGCAATTAGTGGGATGAACTTGAACGATGCCCTAAATATTTTAAGTATTCTGTTAGATCTACACTGCAGTAGACATAAACAAATTACATTACCGTTGGGCAATTAATTTTATAATAATTACGAATAAATATATAAAATTATGCACCACGTGTCAATATTACTATTTTTTTTATTAAAGTAGACCATCACGTCACTCATTCAAATAGATCAGTCGTCATTATTATGGCTGAAGCATTTCATACCGTGCCGTGCGGGTGAGTTAGAAGTCAATGAGACCGTACGTGGGTGTCGGCACTGAACTCCACTCGGCAGGATGAATTTCATTAGTTGCCAACTACATACCTCGTGTAAGTTTATAACAGTGGCGCTTGGCATTTGAAATTGTTTCCGAGACCTTTTAATTTGTTTGGTATATTATTTCTGAAGGTAGCGTAAATGTAAGCTTACTTATAAGACTATGTAATGACATTTAAATGTTCCAAACTATAAAACACTGAATGTTCTCCATGCTCCACTATTACCTGCTCTTATTAATGTTAATACTTTACAAACTGTTCGTGCAGAACGAATCATCCTCACTTCTAAGAAAATCGTGCTTACAATTGAAGCGTGAATGTGTAAAAGAGTGAGTTTCGTGTTGGCAGCCACATCAAAGGTTTTTATATGATTTATATGATACCTTTGTAATTGATCGCATGTTTCTCCCAAAGGGCAGAGATCCGCAGGTTTGTTTAGTACTCTGATGTTATTGGTATGACATAAGCGCGGTGACGTCAGCGGGCGTTGTCGGCTCTCCGCAATGTGGCGAAGGCCGGCTGTGTTTGAGCGTCTGACCGGTTTTATAGCGACACATGCACTACGATGAACGATCCCCGACTTGCATGTTATATATTATTATGTCAATCGTTGTATGCTGAATTGTATATCTTTATAAATATCTAGCTTTATTTCTGTATTAAGTTAAAATATTTCTTTAGGAATATAAATACAGCAGTATGTTTTAATGAATGGCACTGTATTAACAATTCAATACCTTCCATTGCTATTCAGAATGACCCCAATAGACTGCAATACAAAATATCATTAACGTAATCATTGTTCTTTTTCGAATTATAAAATTGATCTTAATCTTATTGTAATCAAGTTTGTTGCAACGAGTAATGACCACGCCCTATGAAGAACGCTTCGCGTCTGTAGTGCGATGACGCTATCCGTATATTTAGGTCAATATAACACGTTCATTAATATTATAGAACAAAAGTTTGTTCAACTATAAGACCTCACACATATTTTCTATTATTGAATTATAATTTTAACATTAGAAAACATATTTTCTGATACGTGTTTGTATAAAAAGTGAAATAAGCCGAAGGAAGCCGAGTTATGACGAGACTCATTCGATTCAACAATATATCAATTGGAAACTGCGGTCTTGGTTATCTATCGAGTACCTATCGGATTACAAACAAACAATAGATATTGATGACTATTATAATTACATTGTTATTGTTCACTTCAACGCAAGTGTAAATTTATTAGGTACCGTAATATTATGTAGTACTGTAGTAGTTTAAAGTGTTGTAGTCGCGATTTCACCTTATTTGTTTCGAGTAACGCAAAAATGATACACAAATAGCTATGGAAGCCTATGAAATAACTTTTTTTTTATAGTATGCTAGCATCACCTTACAGATGTAGGTGTCATACCTTTATCTGTCAGGTGACATATGTATATAATATTTAGTACAAAATATATACTAATAATTACCAATAGTAATGGTACAGAAGTTGATATGTTCAGCACAAAAATCTTCTTAGCGAAAAATAATAGTATTGTTACCCACTTCCATCGTAATCGGCCAAACATAAAAATGACGATTTTTATACTATACGTACAAGGAATAAAAATGAAGACTATCCAAATAGGTCAGTGAGTCTATGAGGTTAACATATATTATTATGTAAACACAAGCGAGCTTACTTATAAAAGATTTTTATCGCGTATTTAGTTTTCTGTTTTATCTCTTTCTGTCATCATTGATTTGATACTTGAAAGAAGAAGACAGCACTGTTTAACCACTCACCACTAAACCAGTTTTTTCAGTTAAGCCATTACATATTTAAATTTAAAAACAAGAGCATGCCAAAAGAATTGGAGGGTTTGACTTCGTAACACTAACCAAACACCGGCTAATGGCCGGACGTGATGACAGTTGTAAGGGTTCCCAATAAGTAAGAAACCTTATAATTATCGAACCATACAAATTTAAAGCGAACTCTAACCGAACGGAAGAGAGAGACTAAGACGATACAAGCGTTCGTGTATTAGCACAATATGAATTATTTACAAGACGAAGAATTTCTCTGCAACATTCATATACTGCTTTTCGAAATGTTTTATTTAACCGTTGAAAATTGTAATGGAGTATGATAGTGACTCACTACTTATTTTGCCAAACTTAAATATATACCACTACTACTACTACATACGGTATGAGTTTCGTTATAAGTATTTTAAGATATTTCACAATTAGTCATCATAACATTTTCACATATTTTGGACGCGATGAGTTATTTTTCAAGGGCGATTCAATTATATGTAACATAAGAAAACTACTCAGACCCAGTATTCCTTGTCATGTATTTCTTTATTTATTAATACTCGATGCAGACTTTTAATGTAAACGGGAAAGTTTGTTTCTTAGTTAACATTAGCACACGCACACACACATAGTTACAGTCAATATGTAACATAAGATATCTTTTCATTTATCTAAAGTTTAACATAAAAGTTTTTTATGAGCAATGAATGAGACAAGAAACTACTAGTTATAATAATAACAATGTCCTCTTGGTTAATCTCAAATATAGCTATCAGATATATACAGCCCAGGATATGTTATAGTTCCCAAGTGCTTGCGCAAAAAATCAGTGCACTCACTATTGCCTAACCCGCATAATCCGATGGATTGATATGACCGGAGAGTGGTAAGGTTCGTTTCTGAAACCCAAGAGTATTCAAGTCAAGTCCCAAGCATCAGGCTTCTACTGAGAATTCGTTGAGAGACCCAAAGACAAAGTCCAAAAAGATGTAATTGATGGCATTCAACGAGGAATTCACGTCACTTGTCAATTGGTTGGACAATTACTGTACATTTACATAAATAAACTGCCACCATTCTATGTTCCCAGGACAATACCTTTTTCCTGTTTTTTTTAAGGTAATGAAAACGTCCGGATTCTTCGTGACATTTTCATGCCTCGTGCCATTTACTTGGTGTCAAAGTCAAATCATCAAAATAACTAAAAAAAGTGATTAATATCAATTAACTAACTGTTGTCCGATTACAATATTTATTATATTTGTTATTATAATTCAGCTGTCTCTTGTTTCAAAACAATATGTTTAATTTGAGTTCGAACTCAAACCCGTAAAGATTGTAACCTTCAACTATGAACATCATTGCCATATTTCGTATAGCGAATGTTCAACCTTGCATGAATACGATTCAACATTGATTTTATATAATAAAAATACGGGTAGCATTGAACAAATTGGCTTCAATGGATTGGATTGTATGTAGAAATTATAACTTGCTTTAGTTAAATGTTGCCAATTATTATCAGTTTAGTCAGATTATTTACGTGTGTGAAAAATATGATTAGATTATCCACATCGACCGATAAAATAATTAAAATGATACAGGTCGTCTGTTACTTACATAATCGGCCTGATTAGAAAGCATTGTTCAGCTAGTATTTAGTTAAACGCTGATTACTTTCTTTTAGTTAACATCGATTTTATTTTCGATAGAAAATCACCCCCAAAACAATTAACAACACCAAAAGTGTATATAAAACTTCAGCTCAATGGTCGAGTTCAAGATTGCAGCCAAAACTCCAAACAGCTGTAGTACAAAGCATATAAATAAAGTTGACAAGCTTTCTTTCCAAAAAATTCGATCCAAAACATAGCCTCTGATTGAAATATCGTTCAATTAGAAATTCTCAATGTGCGCTTTGTATTAACAAACCTATTGAACCAAATGGGTCAAGCATAACCCGTAAGCGATTCTCGGTAGAGCAAAAAGAACTGTTTGTGTTGTGTTAAATAAAGCGCAAGGTTTGAATGTATGCAACTTCGACCTCGTCCTATTGTAATGAAGCGTATATGTGCCAATATACACTTCAAGACACTAAAGTTGAAGGCTGAAAGAACTTCATTGTTTGAAGTGGCTGAACTTCATGATTGAGACTTATAATACAAAACTATTAACGTATTATAATATATAATACTACGTAACATACTAATATTCATTTAATTCAACTAATTGAACTAATTACTAGTCAAGAACAAATTAGGATATTGCATTATGCAAACGTATGTCTCAATCTAATTAGACGAAAGCTACGATGAGGACGACTAGAGGTTCAAAGGATCACCATAAAACAAGCTTACATTCTGTTTGTCCTTATGTCACGGAAACATGAACTGCTTTGATCATTTCATAAAGGGAACATAATTAAATTGAATCTATTTTTAGGCTTACAAAGGGCTGTAAGAGTATTTTCACTTCACTTGAGCACATCAAACATTCTATATCCATCAGAAATTTTGCATTTATTACTAGTAGGTTAAGTAGGTAATTTTCTACTCTAGACACTGTCGTTTCGATTAAATATTTAAATTATGTTAATGATACTCTAACAATTTTACTACGAACAGTTTGTTTTTATCAAAGATAAACATTTACTACACTTACTCAGCTAAGACTACCAATATATCTATCTCGACGATTTTTCAATTAAAAACATATATCTGTTTCGAACATAGAAACTTTTTGAATTTGTCCCTTGCTCCTGTAAATATCTAAAAAAAATTAAGTAGAAGATACTACTACTTTAAACTTAATTGTACTCCACAAAGGAAAAAAGATACAAAAGTGGATACAGCTAGATAGCAGCTAGAGAGCAGATACTAAGTAATAGTAGCATACAACTTTGGCGGTAAATAAATAGAATAGAATAAAGAAGATATTACATGTCATATTTCAATATCATATGCATAAATCAATAAGCAAAAACATTACAAACTCGTTTTTATTTAAATAATATATACACATCTTAGAAGAAAAAACATTTATTTAGGAAAATATATTTATTAACAACTGAAAAATTAAAACACGATAAAAAACCACATGACGCCCATGACGATTCTATATCTTTAATCCATTACATCATAGTTCATTCATGAGATGATATCACAGTTACTAGCATGGGAGGATGACCGTAAGACGGCTTGATTGTCACAAATTGCTGACCAACAACCGGCAAATTGTTCTTGTAGATTGAATGCTCTATTCAACGTCCAGTTAAATTGAACTCTTGCTTAATTCTAACGATGATGATAATCACAAAGCAATTTAGTTTTTTTTTTTCAGAACAATATTTAGGGATAGTTTGAAGTCATTATTGGTTTGTTCAAATATTAATTAATTATGGTTATTAAGCCATAATTATTTATTTAAGGTATTTTTTTTTTTTTTTCATATATAACTAACGTATACGTAATTATAATTATTAGCTCTATAAAAACTGTAAAAAATAAGTTTTCATTTGGTATCTCAAATAATTTTATCCTTCAAATTGAGTTAATACTGAGTTTGATATCGGTTTTTTCCAATTACATTCAATACAATAATGACGAATGAAAAGTACTTTTTTGAGTAAAGAATATTTTGCTTTTAGATAAGCACATGGTTTGTATTGGAGTTTATCAATATAGGATATTATGTTAAGAGTCGAACGTTCAGAAAGCGGTTGTTACGTGAGCCGGCGAGTGCAAGACGGACTGGCTCAGAGGTCGACGACCCCGGTAGAGGACTCAGGACTCGCAGCTGAATATAAAATGTGATTTTTAAACAATGAATTAAATTTAACTGACTGAATAATTATTACTTGACTTTATAAGTACAAAGAATGATGTTTTCAAGCAGAAAAAATATGCAAGAGCGTCACTTAAAATTGTGACCCACTTTAAGGTTTTTATTTAAATCTTCATAAATGAATGCTTATTGCAAAACATGATTTTAGAAGCTATTTATAATGTTCTAATTAGGTATACATATACTTCGTAACTTTATTAAAGGAAACCGTTATATAATTATTATAAATATAACAGGTATTGCTAAAATTAAGATACATATAAAATAAACTTCCTTACCTACCGATTTCCAAATAAGTAGGATGGGTAAGTACATTCCACAAAAGCTTTATTAGCATTCAATCATCGAG
The DNA here is from genome assembly GCA_963151315.1 of Nymphalis c-album. Classification (NCBI taxonomy): domain Eukaryota; kingdom Metazoa; phylum Arthropoda; class Insecta; order Lepidoptera; family Nymphalidae; genus Nymphalis; species Nymphalis c-album. The sequence continues at coordinate 8,301,953 of OY720601.1, forward strand.
TAACATAATAACAGTATACAAAATGTACATAATAAAATTCAAGTCGGAAACGGGTTCTGTACGGAGTAATGGTACTCCACAATGGCACCATTGCAGTAAGAATACTTTAGAAAGTCTCGTACGAACGTTTTGTTAGCGCAATTAACGTTCTGGTTGCTCAAATACTCAGATATGAAAGGGCTTACCAATTCAAGCCTTTCGTTTGATATTACATATTGTGTTAGCTTTTTGTAAACTGTTTTTAGTTAGTTTCGATCATTTCTTGCAACACAAACTGAACAAATTCTTCTTCTTTGGGAGTTGAAATTTGACGTATTAGTTCAGTTTTGAAAATAACGCATTTACATTATGTTAAGTTTAACCTGGCTACAGGCGAAGGAACCCCACGGTCAAAATAATAGACACAAAATTTTGTATATAAGATTGTTCTTTTACTATAAAATTATTTACAATTGTGCGAGATTGGTTGAGCTTAAGCGATAGCGCTAATTTTATTTTGTATATTACATAATATATAAAAATCTAGATAAAACATTAATACATAAATAAGGAAGAAAATCAGCGAAGATCAGCGTTTTACGTCATACGGTGAGGAATAAAATAATAACTACCGGTTTTCTTTTAAGGAAATTGCTTTCCTATGACACTTGAAATAACGGAAATTGCTGCTCGGCGGTAACAACTATAACTTTTTCTGCTGCAAACCTGAACTTTATAATAACTACTATGAAGGTCACGTAACATCTTACGATTATAAATGTTCAATTGAATACGTAGTAACGTTACGTCTGATAGTTTTATCCTCGCAACAGTCTAGTCCAAATTTATATTTAGACTTCCATGTTTGAAGCAGATTCCAGAAACCGTGACAGTGGAATGTGTTTACTTTTTATTTAATCGAATATTTGAAATATGTACAATAACTTTATTACGAAAACGGCTTTATGTTTTCGAAGCCATTTTACCAATCAAATACATATTATGTGCATAAATCAATAGCTTTTTTATTATGTGACTAAATTATAATTTAGACATTCATTAATAATTTAAAAAAAGAAAGGCGTCGTTTAATTAATGTTTCTTTGGCTTGATAAACGTAGAATTCAAGATTTAATTCGAATGCGACCTTTGAGAGTAACGCTTGGTACATTTTGTATTAAGTAGCGCACACTCGCAACTAAATAAGGGACTTGTTTAGGTATGTAAAACCAGAAATTGCTTTATTTAAGTAAAAACATTAAGATTATGTATCATTGTCTCGTACAGAGGTCAAAGGGAGTTATGATAACTAAGAGCCGAATATATTATTCATATGACTCGTCTCGTGTAATCAGTATGAACAAACGTATCACTTCTACAGAAATCGTTAGAATTTATAAGACAATATAAACAAGAAACAGGTTTCATTAGAGCCAACAACGAGCTACTGTGATAGGAGCTACCAATGCATACCATGGGAACTCTTACATTTCCCCTTTTATATAGTATCATATTTTATTAATAATATTATGAAGTTGAAAGTATATTTAATTTAAGAAAAAGAATCTGGCGAACTATGGGTAAGTACTCATGATAAGATATCTTATATCTTTAAATGAGCAAGTCTTGTATATATATATAATCTGAATCTCGGAAACGGCTCCAAAGATTTTCATGAAATTTAGTATACTGGCGGTTTCGGGGGCGATAAATCGATCTAGCTAGGTTTCATTTTTAGAAAATGACATTTTCTTCGTATTTTCAATAATCAACTTTATCGATAATAATCAATAACTCTTCCTGACATCTATTGGCGAGTATTTTTTTAATTGAGAGCAACGACACAACAACACTAAAGCTACTCCAGTAGATGGCGTTGTATAATTTCGAAAAAACACAATTTACCAATAAAAAAATACCGAGCAAAGCTCGGTCATCCAGGTACTGATATATTAATAAAAAATGTTTACAGGTGAATCCCCGGAGCATAGCATCTAACGGCCGCTTTCTATATTCAATCCCAATCCCTAATTTGCTGATCGAGATTGATATTTGAATCCATTTCCTACTTTCAGTATTTCAATAATTGATCGATGGATTGTTATCCCAATCTTTTTTTTCAATCTATCTTTGGGAGGGCGCATCGGATTTTAGATTGTTTTTTTGTATGAAAGTGACAGTTAAGCGTTTTCAATAACCGATCTCTGATTTTGACAAACCGATTTTTGAAAGTTATTGATCTATAGTTGCGAACCTCAAATTTTGACCGATTGTACTTGTAGCAGTACGTCGTTCCCACGACGCATGCTGACGTCATCACTTAAAATTATGTAATAATGTAGTTCTTAAAAACTGTAGTTCTTAAAAACTGCTTAACTTAAAATAAACAATCGAATTCGATAATTTATATACAACTCTGTTGAAAGACGCCCACTTGAATTGCTTATACAACTTATTTTTAACCTGACACTTTCGTTATTTTTTATATTGTGTTACCCTTATTCCTATTGGTTTATTTTTTATTTCACTTTTTGTATATATACCCGATCCGTGTTTTAATAAAGGCATTCCACGTTATACATTCCACACTACAGCATCAACAAGAAGTTTTATTATACCAAACACCGACCGCTTCCAAATACTGATAAAGGCGTGAAAATGGAAATATTTTCAAGTGATAGTGATAATGATATTGAAGTATTAGCTCAGTTATCGGATTGGGATAGTAGCGACGGCGAACAAAAGAGTGCTGTGTCCTCAAAAACTTTTCAACGAATAAACTTCATGGCAAGTTTAACGGACGCAGAGTTCACATTCAGATTCAGAATGAACAAATCATCAGTTGAATCTGTGTTGAATGAAATAATGCCCTTTATCAAAGTGAAATCAAGACGGTAAGAAATTTGTTTGTTTGCTCAAATTAATTCAAAATATAAACATACCCTAAAAGAACGGATACCTAACTTAAGTATTATTTTCAGGAATAATGGCATACCACCATTGCATCAACTTTTATTGGCACTTCGATTTTATGCATTGGGAACAATGCTTAATTCAGTGGCTGACTTTGCTGGAGTTTCATTATCCTCAGCTTGTAGAATAGTGGCAGACATATCTGCTGCTATTGCTAGATTGTATAACAAATACATTTTTATGCATTCTAGAACTACAGACAAATTCTATAACATAGCTCAATTTCCTAGAGTATGTGGTGCTATTGACTGTACACATGTACACATTCAGTCTCCATGTAGGTATTCAAGTCTTGGTTTGTTATCAATTAATAATTTGCATTCACCTAATTATTTAGAAAGTTGCCCTATGTTTGCTACAACAAATAAAACAACTAATAAGAAATAATATTTCAGGTTCAACAATAGGAGAGGAATATAGAAATAGGAAAGGATACTTTTCAATCAATGTCCAAGCTGTTTGTGATGCAGACCTTAAATTATTGAATGTGGTTGCTCGGTGGCCTGGTTCAGCTCACGATGCTACTATTTTTAATAATTCTGTATTAAGAGGTAATATTAGGTTTATTGTCCTTTCTAATAACATTTAAAATAATATGAATTAATGATGTATCATTACAGCCCAGTGTGAAGATGGTATTCTAGGAAATCGTTGGTTACTCGGGGACAGTGCCTATCCAAATCGGCCTTACTTGCTCACACCTTTGATCAACCCATCAACTAGCCAGGAAATAAGATACAATGAGGCACACATAAAAACGAGAAACACAATTGAAAGGTAAAATCACCATTAAAGCTTTCACTATATTAGAGATTATTAATATTAAGTACCTATTCCTGGGACCATTTTTTTTTATTAGGACATTTGGAGTCTGGAAACGTCGGTTCCCAGTAATATCATTGACCATGCGATTATCATTAGAAAACATACAAACAGTTATAATTGCTACAACATCTGCAGAAATTATAATATTGAAGAAGTACCCCCCGAAGTACAGATGCCAGAAGAAAATGATATTACTGTGACATCAGAGAATTCAGACAGTATTCAAGATGATATCAGTTATAGACAGGGATTAATTTTAAATTATTTTTAATACTTGTTAATTGATTTGATTAGATTTTTATTATTACCACATAGTCTTTATTATTATACCTACTTTTAGCTTCAAATTATTAAACAATGATAATTTCAGGAAATAAAATGCAAAATATATATTTTTTTAATTGTTTAATTATTCCTCTCCCTTCAGCTTCCTTAACTCTAATCTTAATTTTTCATTTTCTAATTTTAATTGTTCATTTTCTAAAATAGTGTTTTCGAATTTACTCTCTAGCAATTTTTTTTTAACATTATAATATTCAGCTATAGCTATATTTCGAGCTTTACACCCGTTGTCTGGTTTCAGTAGCTTCCGTTTAACACCACCTGAAAAACAAAAAATATTATATTTATCATTAAATATAGAAAATAAAAATGCTTAAAATTTCATCCATATTGGTTTAGCCATAAAAGCATTAGCCATTACTGAGTAACAAACATTCATAACAACAAACACAAAGTTTCACATATTATGTATTAGTAGGATATTACCACTACTTCTAAAGCTCCTTTTTTCTTGTGGTACAATGGGAGTATGAATATTTGCCAGCATTACCAACTCATCACCAATGCTATTAGATGGCACTTCACTGCCCACAGATGTATAATCCATGGATGTGGAAGGCAATGGACTGTCAACCAATAACTTTGGCGAGTCGTTATTAACAACTGGCAAAATATATGCAGTCTCAACACTCCCATCACCAATAATTTGGGGCTCAGCATCACCACCAAACCTCTCTGTGAGGCCCTCTCCAGTAATGCCCAGTAATGCTGCCACCCTATCTAGGATGTCATCTTGAGGAAAGTACCCTGGTGGCCCACCTCCAGTCTGGAACATAATATGACAAAATTCAACACATTCTGGACTAGATTTACTGTACTTAACTATAAGTAAAACATAAACATAACATCATGCCCTGTATTACCCAACAGGTTGAGCAGTGGTAGTATGGGGGTACTACTGCTGCTCAACGTTTTATTTATTTATTAAGGACCATCAGCAGACACTACACAATGTAATGACAAAAACATATGTATACTTATTATATAGTGTGCAACTCTTTAAGATGGCCACATGCAATTTCAATAATACAAGGTACAATACAAATAAATGTTTTTTATATTACTTATAATAATAGATTACAACATAAACATTCCATTTCGAGAATAAAGCAAGAAATTTTATAATTAGTGCGTGAACTAATATAATCAAATTTATCACAACATATATTAAAATAATTCAAACAACAAATAGTAAATAATGAATTGAAAATTTAAATTGAAAATGAATTGAATAATAATTTAGATTGAATAATCAATTGAATAATAATAACAACTTTCAACACATTGTTTATTAATATCTTAAAATAACATGCTAACTTTTTTTTGTAATTAAGATTCAAATAATAAACCACATTTTTTTATATTTACTAATGGGATTTTGCCAGTAATGTTTTAAGTTGCATATCAGGGTCAATCCTATTGCCATCTACATATATACCCCCTACCTTCCCTTAATCTTTTCCTATAACTAAATATTACAATAAAATAATTAAATATGTTTTGAATTTGAAATAAATTTTCTTCATTATTATTATTATTCTTTTATGATTATTATTTATTTTTTACAATAAATACTATTTTATTTCATTAATAATGTAACTTATTAAATTAAGTACATACACAAATAGTAATTTACATATGTAAATACAACTATTTAATACAATTTCATCCTTACAATGTTTTTTACCTAAATCAGATATTATTATTTGTTGAATTTGTTTGAAATATTATTAATCTGTAATCTGTTAATTTTAATTCTATTTTGTATTTATTTTTTTATATATATATTTTGTTAATTTAAATTAATTTGTGCAACTTAATTTTTAAAAAATAGAGCTATGTTGCTTTGTTGGCGGACGTTAATAACTGCACCACAGTTTTACACTATAGCAGTTATTATCGTTCACTTCTTGTTAATGTTACAATATGATGCTTAAATAAATGATTAAATATATATCATATATACAGATCATCAGTCGGTTGAACAAGCAGACTCTAGTAATCTAGTTACTAGTTTAGTAATTACCAGCCAGCAGGCAAGGCCAAGTTTTCTATATTTTCAATTTTAAACTTAATTTACCTTGATCCTTTCCATTCGTATTAAAGTACTGCGCTTTCGTGAGTTCTTTTTTAGGTTTTCCCACTTAAGACGCAGTTGTTGTGGTGTACGGCGACAGGTGCCCATACTTGCGTTAAAAACGTCTGCAATTCGAGCCCATTCTTCCACCTTAATTTTATTGCTGGTGGCATTCGTCTTTTTATTGTTAATTATTTTGCTCCCCTCAATTAAGGAGAGCAGCCCTTTCGTCTCTTCCTTTGAAAGAGGTTTGGTTTTACTCTACAAACAAAAAAACAAGCTTAGTAAATTTTGTACGAAATGGCGCGAAATGCATGCATTTATATTTTACAGGAAAAATTAATACATTTGTAGACGTGAATGTTTATTGCATAAATATTTACTTACAGTTTCTGGCTCCATTTTCACTTTTCTTCTTATAAGAATCAAACAACAAACTTGAATAAAAAAAACAATTAAGCACGCCGAATAAAAATGGATGGAAACGCAGCAAGTTCGATACAGGAAGACGACCGTTTGCCACCGAGTCCTCTCCTCTTTCACAACTGAAGTGCACGAGAACGTTCCCAAAAACATCGTTCCCAGGTTTCAAATCATTATTCTTTCAACTCGGCACTTGTAATTTCCTGTATCGACCTTAATCAAGCGTACTACTTGACGTTTTTGAGAACTGTTAATAGACGGCTTTGAATATTGAAAGGGGCCGTAAATTATAGAGACTTATCTTGATTCTGCGATACGAATGTTTATTTTGAATTTTCATTTTGTCAATGTCAAACACACTGAAGCTACTTTCGATTGACTGACGTTCCGTTCCTCTTCAAGAAAACATTTATGTTTTACTAATCTCGACGTACAGTTATAGTATTATACCGCTGCGACTTCGCAATCAATTATTATTGTTACTGTGTATGCTATTTCTTGTGATTATACATAGAATAGATTAGCTTTAAGAAAACAACCTCCATTTTACTCATTAATAATCACTGAGGCACTTTTACTGCCAATGCATAAAACAAAACGTTAAGGAGGGCGCAAATTTACGACCAATCTCTTTTATTCAATGGATTAGGAGGAGAGATCGGTTTATTGAAATGCAGATTCAATATCAATCGAGAGATCAAATAAAATCCGGATCACTAGAAATCTCAAAATCACGATCGAATATTGAAAGCGGCCGTAAAACGAGATGACGTATACATCTACTATACTAATAGAAGATTTTACTAGTCCGACTTGAAAAATCTCTGCTTTATATAGCCCATTTATTGAGACGGTTTATAATATAGCGACATACTACGACCTCCGGGAGTGGAAAAGTAACTTTAAACGTGGGTGAATCCGCGCAGTGCAACATACAATTTTAATCCTAACATATCAGCTGCCATGGCGATACGACGTTACTGTTCTAGGTCTCCGGCCATAGACATGAACACTATTAAAAGAGTTAGTATTTCTTATGCGATGAATGTACTGCCATCCATAGAATCTAAAATCTGAACACTAGGCGTTGTAGTGACATAATTACTCATTAATCTCAATGTTTTTAGATTAACAAAAAAATAATCAAAGCATATTCTTTTAAATGTATTTCTTTAGCCACGAAATTACTTAATATAAAAAAAATGTTTCATTCTTATAGGTAACTAAATTGTAAACCAATAGAATGCTGCACTTGTTTACTGCAGATGTGACGCGCATTTTAAATACTACAGAAGATAGATGACTTCATAAACATAGCAGATAGTAAAATGCATAATAAAAGATTGTTTGTGGACTAAATATAACTGGTACATTGAAGGTCGTCTCAACAGAATTATCATTAAGCGAACGATTAAGTCATAGCGATAACAACCAGTATGAAGAAATTGCTTTAATTTTATATCTTACTGACTAATTATAAAGAAATATAAATTCAATAATCGTGTTATTTCCAATTTGCTTTTCGAAATGAGTTATAAATTCAAAATGTTTTTTTATAGAAATACTGCATATAAATTTATTGAGTATAGATACGATATTATATTTTATACATTTGCGTATCTGTATGTATGTTACGATTCAAAGGATTTGTGAACACTTCTATGAATGAAAAAAAAAGATTGCCTTAAACTTTAAATGTTTAAAACACACACCGGAAATTTCATAAGAAATTTAAACCTATAGGATAGCCGGCTATGACTTTCTCAAACCTCTATAACGTTTACAACAATTCATTAACATTCCGTAGTCAGCGTTATCGTTATTTTTTAAGCATTTCAAATAGCGGTCAAATTTTATACGATTTCATAGTATTGATTTTTTTAAAACAAAATTGCATTTATTTTACTTGCTTTTTAAAATTCGAATGCGGTTTCGTCAGACACATCCGATTTAGGCAATGCAAGTGAAACCGGACTTGCAACTATTCCAATACTGTATGGCCGTTACAGAGTACATATGTAACTCTTAAACAAACAGTCGCCGAGTTTAATTTGCCCGATGATATCATGTTTTTTTTTATCACAACGAACGGTCCAAGTGTGTCTGAATGTACTTGACTTACAAAATTAGCAACGTACCAATTTTTTTGCTACACTTCAACTATAATAACGAAAGACGTAATGCATATTTACATTTTTTGTGTTTATAGTTTGCATTACATAACCTTAGATAACACTAACTAGAACAAACATATTGTTGGCGTAAGTATTAAATAATTCATATACGTTTTCATTCCAAGATTTTTGTCGCATATATTATGTCGTTTTAATAATACTTTTTTCGCTTGCGGTAGAAATACGCAAATTTGTACATGTATTTATTCTTTTTAATATAATTTAGAAATGCAGAAGAACAATTGCCACATAGTAAAAGGTGACCACTTTCGTCGAAAAGAAATATAAGCAAATTCTTTCATCTCCTTATACCTATTTTAACATTGGCACTTACCCTGCATTGCTGTTTAACTTACTAAAGGTAGTTAAGACACGCAATTCCCTGCAAAAGATTATATACCAAGATCGTAAAGGATAGCGTGACAGTCAAGATACCCCAATCAGGCTAAACGAATGCATATCTATACTAATAAATAAAACTGAAGAGTTTGTTTGATTGATCCGACTAATGTCAGGAACTACTGGTTCAAATTTAAAAAATATTGTTGTGTTGTACAGTCCTTGTATCGAGGAAGGCTCTAGGCTCATTTTTATTAATTATACGCAGGTGAAACCGCGGGGCACAGCAAACAAAGCTAAATGTAACTAATAAATGACGACGATAAACATAACATGATTACAATTTACGTGAATTGGAATAAATATGTCTGAATTATTATGTCATATGAGATTTGTGTAGGAGATTAAAAGATGCACAAATTGGTGTGACATCATACCGTAACATGGTAACATAAAAGCCAAAATAAATGCATTGTTGTATGACATCACCAAGGATGACACGGTCTAGTGGACTTTTGTGATTTTATCAACAGGCCCTCTTCATTACTTATATCGATAATTGACCATATATTAAGCTGTTGTAATTTTTTTTTAAATACAAGTAAATTAAACGACTTCTACTAAAGCGAATAGGACTTCAAGCACTGGATACAAGTCTAAGGTATTACCATACATTTTATATTTACATTTGCTTGGCCAACTAATTTAGTTATTTATTTTAGAAAGGCAGACGAGAGAATGGGTCATCTGATAGTAAGTGAACAGCTTCACCCATAGATAGATTTAAGTAGCATCACGAGCTACTTCTTTCACCATCAAGTCGTTGCCGCCTCCATGGCGTCCTATATAATGTTCGGACCATCTCATTGCTGTTCGGTGGTAAAATTATTGGCTGCTAAATACACATCGCAAATCCCTAGAACCGACTAACGTACTCGCTGTGTCAAAGTTAGCTCGAATATTGCGACAGTAGAAATGTCATGTAATGACACAAAGACGCAACTAAGATATTATACCTATTATACCTATATTATACCTAGGATGTAGGTAAATTATTATTTTTCGTACGACATCGATTATACTAGAGTCTGTATACCGTATACACCTCCGTACGACCTCGATAACTGTGGAATACGTGCACGCATTCCAATTTGAGACGAACCGAGATTGATATCCGTCTAATATCCGTTGAGAGGTATATAAAACTGTTTTACCTTAAACGGAATCTCGTCTTGATTTTTATATCTGTTATTATTATTTATTAAACATATTTATTTCATGAAAATACAATCAAGGTTCTTTATCGTACGTTTTTCTAATAATTTCATCTTGATTAACTGGAAAATAGAGGAAAAATGAAATGAGTAATCAATATTTATATTAATTATAAAGGGATAAGAAGTTTAAAATAATTCTGTCCGTCATGTTTTGGAGTTATTGCAAATACCTACATTTATTAATAAAAATGACATTACAATTTAACACTATAGTATGTGGTCAGTTATGCACAAATTACATAGAATACTATTCAATTTACCTTTCTAATAGATATACGTTAATTACACATCTAAGCATATCTTATTTTGTTCATCTATAGATTTTCCCATGTGATATTGAGTAACTCAACAAAACAATTAATTAGTTATTTATTAATATACTGCCAAGACACTCTCTGACATCGACTTGATATATTATTATATAACTATGTATGTTTAATATTATATTGATATATAAATAAAACTTACGTAGCCTTCTGATAATAAGTCATTCTCAAATATTATCATTAAGATTTTTAGCAATCTTAACCAGTCACGCACAACATAACACATTGAAAGTATATTTTAATAGTAGATACATAAATGTACGAAAAATTGTAAAAAAACCGTTTTTAATCAATATATAGCAATCTGCTGTAATATTCAAATAAAATAACAGTTTAATATTACTAAACTATGACAAAACTTATATAAAAGTGTTTTAATCAATAACAAAAAAGTTAAGCTCATATAAAGTACCTATTAAAAAAATATTGGGTTACATGAGGTTGATTAATATTGACCTTTTAATTGGATGCGACAACTATTCCTTGATATGAGTCACGCCAATGTGCTCCAGAAAAGAATCGTTCTCTCGGGGAATTGGTCTGTCTAGATAGGTCCAGGCCCGCGCCTGCTCTCTATACCTATTTTGCTGGCTTTCTAGGTCATCAGGGGGCGTGGAAAGAGACAGCAAACAAATTAAATTGACAAGAGAATGCGGACACTTTGACGTAGAGTAATAGGATGATTCGCTATTTTGTTATAATAGGATTGGAAAATATTAAAAAAAATTTAAGCACATTTCAAATCCAAAAAAATATTCGAGTATGGCAGATAATGAAATGAAGACTACCTACTTGTTTTTAGGAAAACCTTCAAAGGCATTAACTACAAATTAGGCAATATCTTACACCTACAGACTTCCTAATTAGTGTACAACTTATGACATCATCCGTCAAACTATTGATCCCTTCGTCTGGATTCCAGGTACGATAACGTCTGTCCAGTATAATTGTGTAACCAGTACATACCAATGGTAATCGATGACTATCTCATATCCGCACATCCAATTAGTAATACACGGCACAGATTTTACAAGTTCTATAAGGTATGAACACACGAAACGGGCGCGAGCAACGCACGAGCGCGTCGCGACACAGTTTACTCGGAGTGAGCGACTCGAGCCCGCAATATTGATCGGGAACTCCTGGCGCCGGCAGTCCGCATATCCCTAGTACACGCACGCCCCTCCCACTTTTGTTGCCAACTTGCCACCCCACAATACACCCTCGCTCGCGGCGAATTAATGGCGTGACTTTAAAACGAATAATAAAACAATTATTAGAAAAAAAAATATGATAATTACAAGTTGAAAATGTTACTTAATCGCCATATGTTTGTTAATTTTGGCTTTATATTTATGACGTCAAGGCTGTATTACTTAATTTGGTAATAAAAAATATTAAAGTAATACTAACTATTACTGAATTAAATGTGGATAAATGTTATAGTAGGTATAGAATATGGCAACATTATAATAAGGATCTACTTTTCTCCCCTCTCATCATGACCTTGCTTATTTCCTCTGAAATACCTATACAGTATTGAATCCAACTAGGGAATTGTGTTATGTCCAGAGGGCGGAAAATACGCAACATGCCATTGAACTCTGAACAGAGTCTGGAATTGACTTTTTTATGAGTATGTTATAGTGGGTAAAGACTAATTTATAACATAGTTTTTTGCTCAGGATATTAATTAATATTCATTGCCATTTTATATAAATACTAGACACTACATAATATATATCACAGTGATAAAACCCTGCTTACAGATTACACCTGGGTGCTGTTGGTGTATTAAAGCAGTATTATAATAAAAATAATATTTTAACATAATTTAGAAAAACAACTGACTAGTGAATGTTTGCTGTATGTTCAGCTGTCTGTTAATAATTACATTATTTTATTACTGGATTTTTATTAAATAAAATATTATCAAATATAGATACAATTATTGCACTATATCTTCATGTTTAGCATGGAAATTATTGATATTTAATCAAAACTTGATCTGGTGGATCAAATGATAGATAGTCATTATTAATTTAATTTTGAAGGAAATTTTAATTTTCATATACCAGCTACACAAAATTACCTTACTAAATTTACAGAAAATTGAAAATAACAATTTCTATATAAAACATGTTAAAAAAAAATTGCTCTATTTATTTATATGGGTAAAAGTGTAGACCAAACAAAGAAACTTAATGCAATCTCGAAACAACTGTTAATATTATTTATATCAATATTATAAAGACTATTTAAATAAAACCAGTTTCAAACAAATGTTAAAATTAATTATGTATGCCACAATGCCTTTATGTGGCATGCATTATGCAAGTAAGTCCTTGAAATACTTACTCAGAATCTCATCAACCATCTGGTACATTAGAATGATGACTTAAATATCTATAAATATCTATTGTACATAAATTAAAAGGGTAAATGTCGTCATGAGAAATCAGTAAATAAGAGATATGTTATTGTTTTAGTTTGAAAACTCTAAGGATTGTTTAGTCAAGTAGGTACAAATTATTATGAAAATGTGGTTTCATTATCAGTTTTTGTCATATATGTTTGTAATGTATGGGGTAGATATTGGTGTAGTACTCTTTTAGTCAAGATCATTACGTATGAAACATTTATTAATATTATTATAATATGCACAAATTGAAGTTTTGAGGTGAATAAGATCAGGTGAAGTATCACCTATTTATGAGTATATAAAAGAAAAACAAAATTTAAAAAGATTCGGTTCAACACAATCTCACCTATTAGTGTGGTTTATAAATGAGACGGCAAGGTTTTAGTTTTAACAAATAATTTTGGATATTTTAGAACAGATTTGGCATCAGTATTCAAATTTAATCAATTACAAATAGATTCCGTGATTGTGAGTTATGTTGTGAAACTATGATGTTGTATAGAGAGGTACTTTTAGTTGTATTTGCTGTCTCAAATGTATCAATGAAAAGAAAATAATGGGATATTTATTAACACATTGAAGCAATAGTGTTTTAAGATTAATATTAGTTAGCTGACAGTAGACAGTTCTGTAATGTGTCATTAATTTTTTTATACTAGTAGGGAGATCGATAAACAAAAAAGATCTGTTGGTTAAGGATCACCACTTTGCAATGTTGAAGGCATGCGAGTCTATAGAATTACCAATGAGGTGTTGGCCAAACCTTCAGACAACACAATCTTCAGATTATCACACAACAACCAACAATATATTTGTTTATGTAATGTATGATAATCTGTTGTCAATATTTGAGATTTTTAATATAGTTTTAAACATATGAATGGTTCGCCATCAATGAAGGGCTCGCCATAATATGTCTTACTTTTGAATCTTATCATATAAGCATTTGATCAAACACCAAAAGCTTGATAAAATACAACTATAATATGGTACACGCCATATATATAATACAGTTGCACACTATTTCTTAATAAATAATGAAATACTTTCATTATACCTAAATTCATCTATATTTCAAAACTTATTTTTGTCTAAAAATTATGTAGCCACCTTTTATTATACATACATGACTCATATTTATATTACTATATTTCATCATCTTTATTTTAATACAAAGCTTACATAACAGTCACAACATTGAAGATTTATCTCTATATTTAAGAAGCTATTTTGTAGATACCTAGTTAGAATTATTAATTGATCATTGCAATAATAAATAACCAGGTACATATTATCAATATATAGAAGTCTTATCTATACTATCTATAACGACGAATGATAATTCTCGAGTTTTATTTTATTTGTCTGTATTAAAAAGATAACATATAATGAAGAAACAGGTTTTAAAAATCATTTTTATCCATATTTGGAATTATAAGTGTTTTATAAAAGAACTTTCTTCTGAACCTCTGGTTGTGTGGGATTTACTGTCCCATCAGATTATGAGAGTGAGGAAACAGAATAACCCTGTGGTTGTGCTCACACTGAAGCATGATCAGTTGGCTAGTCTCAGCAAATAATTAGAGACCACCATAATAGAAAGTATAGCAATCCTACCTTTAAGCACTTTAGACTTTGGATTCATTAACTTAATGTTTATCTGTGTAATGAGCGCACATTCATAGCTTTGGAATTTTTGACAGTTAGTCATGGCTTCAGTAATTAGATATAACTGATTCATGAAGAAATTAGAGTTAATGTTTGTAATTTTTATTTTATATAATACTAACTTCTTATATTACTATCTTGAATCTTCAATATCTTTCAAAGTTATAAAGTTAATTATTAAATAATGCTTAGAACATACAATTCAAGCATCGCAACAGACAGCTGACCTTGTCTCACAACAATGAACTGCTATCATAATGATTTAAATGCCTAGCAACATGATAGTCACAAACCATTGGCTGCAAGTGCAAGCCGATAAACTGTAATCATTATACACCATTAGCACAGGTACTATTCATTACATTCTATATAACTAATAATGTAATTAATTATTATTAAGTATGTATAATTTAAATTATTAAATTGAGTAATAAATAAATTATGAATAAAATAATGTTAGTCCTTAATAATTTTTCACAATTTTGCCGACACATTCATTTAATCTTTTTAGATACCTACATTTATTTAAATATATAAAATATATACACCTTAAAACATATTAACTTATTATTATTATTGACGTGACAACGTCTTATAAATTGGTTTGCCGGGTGACACTTCAAGAAACTGCGTTACGCTCCGCTCACGTTATGCGCTCACAATGAGAGCGAGTGAGAGGCACGCGTCCCTTCCACTCGGGCATGGTTAGCCCGCCTAAGAGCGAGAGAGACAGACATAAAAAGTGAAATTCAGTGCGAGATTCTTTGTATAAATTAATGTTTTAAATATAATTCTTTGTATAAATAAATGTTTTAAATTGTTACTATTATTTCATCCTTCTTCCTACTATACGAATGAATATTCACATTAAAATTATTTTACCACTCAAAGTCGTTGTCACGTAAAACTTTCGCCCGTATACCGACTTTACAGGCAACCAATTTTTTTTTTTATATATCTGTAGTAATCACTAATCGCTGTACTTACAATGTACGTCTGTTGGTTGCTAAAAGTATTTATAGCTTAAAAATATTCGAGCAATAGTCGAAATTATATCGGTATAATATTGAAGGTAAGCTATATAAATTATGCGGTATAACAGAATTATGTGTATGGAGATATATTTTTTAGTGTTAATAAAATTAATAACAAACCGAACCCATCGGTGCGAATCACCTTAGTGGGCCTCCGAACTAAAAGTCGAAATTGAATCCAATTGGCGTGAACGGCATAAAATTCATAGTTTTATATTTAGGTACTATAATGTCTTACCTTCAATCAGAAATAATAAGTAACGCTTCTCAGCACAGTTGACACACATAAACGTCGACACTCACAAAATATCACTCCAGTTCCCAGGGCTACAGTAATCTTCGTGCCCAGGTCAAATACAACACATATAAAATTGTTTCTTAACCGGCTTTCTATCTTTGAATCATAACCCGATCACTTCATAAAAACGTAACTTATAAATACTCGCTATTCATATATAAATCGTCAAAATATCATCAGCGACTACGAGTACGAACACGGCGTCCAAGGCAAGGCAAAAGATCGCCGCGAAAGCATCACCTTACCGCCCATGTCATAGACTAAGTATATCACGATACAGACACAGATACAGCTATAATAATCATAAAATAACATCATTACGCTTAGTATACTATATACTTTTATAATTTTAACGTGATTAATTATTTAAATAAGATTCAAAAGCCAGAAGCTGCTACTAAATATTTCAATTATTTTGCTAATTTCGTAGTGTGTTTTATGTATATTATACTTAAAAAGTATCGAAACTAAAATCTGCCAACCTAATGTTTTTTAGTTTAGTTAGTACTTTTTAAATAAGGACCTATGTCTTCCAATTAAAACAATGTTTTTGTTAAAAAGATTGAATTAACTATATAAATTCAAATCGAAAAAACTGCTCGTTTGACCCCACTTACATTAAAAAACTAATCTAGTATATTAAAAAGTTTGGTGCTTCTGTTTTTTTTTTTATTTTTAATCTTTGCACTGAATGATGTCATACACCGGCATAGACTGAATGGAGAAGACCGAGATGGAGACACCAATCGATGTTTTGTCTATGACTTATCGGATACTCTTATGACATAATTTTAAAAATGTATGTATGATTATTGTTAAAATAAATAAACACAATTTTTAACCTTTTTATTTATTTTATAATTTACAAAATATACCCTATAAAAAATTGAATAGTTTTATTAGATTTCCTAATTCTATGAGAACCTTATGCCCGCTGTTACACTGCTGTCAAGTCATAAGACATAATGAACGAATAAATTTTAATTCATTCTAACGAAAATAATGTTAAAAATTTGAAATAATGAAATAAAAATATACAGATTAAAAAGGTTAGGTTAAAAAAATAGTACTTTTTCATAAAGCAAAGGAAATAAATCTAATTTCGGATTACAAAATCTTTTCATTCAAAATAAAATTCAAAAGGCCGATTGCGCGTGGGGAAACATACTTAGGGCCGGTTTTTTGATCCGAAGTCAAATGCCGTATGACAATTTGTTATATTAACCATAGTTAAATTGTTAACTAATGGTCAAACGGCTATTTCGTTTTTCAATGTCTGTTTTAACTAAAGTCAATCTTAACCTTTGGCTATTATATTGCCAGTGAAATCGGAAAAGATTTCCTTAAAATATCTATGGTTTTTTGGGGGTAATATTTTTCTATGTGACAACACATGCATAATGAGTGAATAAAATGTCTTTTTTGACAGATTTTGAACTGCCATTAAAAGTTAAATAAAATAACACGAGATTCAACAAACAAGCTTTTCTAAAAAAATGTATGATTATTAGAAAAATGTAAATATGAAAGGCAAACTAGATTTTATGCAACTAATTCTTAAATAAAACTGAACTATATTTTAGTTAAGTATGTGCTGATCTATAGGAAAACGAGGCGTAGCATTATTGTTAATATAATAATATTTACTGAGCAAATAAGTACGTCGAGGGTGCAATGAGATCGCCTTAAATTTGCTTGAAATATTTTAATTGTACAATGTTTGTTACATAATTGATTTATAATATTACAGAATTAATAATAATGTATCGGTATGGTTCGATCATACAATGGAACAAAGCTTGCTGAGATGGAGGTTTCCACGGTGCCACTGTGGTAGGTTTTTGGTTTGCGTGGTTCAAATGGTCAACACATAACATTGCTCCTTCAGAGTTAATAAAGACTAAACACATAACCGTTTTTCCTTGGACCACCGATATGGCCATCTATATACGGAAAATTTCGGCCTTCTCATAAACATGTAATCCGCAAAAATATCATCGCCTGATACACTTTCCGACATATTATAATATCGAACTATATTTAAATTTATAATAAATAATACAAATAATATTTGAAAAATACGACGTTGACAACAAGAAAACTGTAGACAGCTGTCATGGTTCAGAGTTAACTATTAGTCGGAATGCTAACCCTCCAATGTTGGGTGGTTAAATTTTATAACTAATAGTTCATTATTTGAACATTTGTTATCCTAACTATTGATGAAAAAACACATTTTGGCAAAATTTAACCATTTGTAACTATTTTCAACCATTTGTTGAGTTAACTACCGATCAAAAAACCGGCCCTTAATAGTTAATATTTATAGTTCAGTCAATAGTCAATACACACGTAGTTTTGTTAATACGTCAATTAAGCTGTCACTTTAATTAATTATTAATTAAGCCGTCCTGTCTGTACAAATTTTGAAAAGCAATTCTCAAAAATAAAGGGGTGATGGAATAAGATCATAAGTTTAGTTTTTAAATTAATTTGATAGTAATTTCAATTTTGTGTTTGTTACTACTAAGGAAAGGAGTGACGACCTTATTCTTGGCTCAAAAAGCTGTAAGTATGGAAAGTAGCGGCCTCTGTCGAGTCGGTACTTGCACTAATTAAAATAGTATCTATTTAGCATGTATTTAGCATCGAGAGGTGAACACTGATTTTATAAGAACCTTGAATAATAAGTCGATTCATAAATAGAAAACAAAATCATATAAATTGATGTTAATAACTCACTCAATACTCTTTAAATCCAATTAACAATAATCCAAATAACGCGCCAAATGAATTAATAACTTTACCTTTATGTGTAGTGACAAGATGGCGTCGGCGGTTTAAAATTAGCGCGACTCTTTTACTTTAAGTAACGCTGTTGTTCTATACAACATTCAAGGAATTTCCTAACTCTATATAATATATATACATATATATTTTTGCTTGCGATCTTTTTGATGCTTTTTCCTTCGTACATAAGAAAACTTTGTTAATATATCAAGCAACGCGGATGAAGTCGCGGGTATCAGCTAGTTAATATTTTATATATAAAAAAATAGAAGAGTAGAATAGAATAGAATAGAATATGCTTTATTGTACAACATATACAAAATCACAGAAACATACAATTATTAATGCTATTTTAGACAAGTATTAATGTAAGTACAATAGGCGGTCTTATCGCTAAAATAGCGATCTCTTCCAGACAACCTTTGGGTAGAGGACACGAGACAAATAAAGCGGTAGAGTAGTGAAAAATAAAAGCCATACTCGTTTCTCTCTGCTTTAATACTTTAAAGTTGATACACAATGTGTATAAGTCAAAATCAAGACTTGACAATTCATATATTATCACATTAATTTGCTCAATATACAATCATATTGTAAAAACATAAATTATTAAATAAAGTTGTTTTCGAGGAAATGCTAATGTTTTACTGATAAATAGCAATTATTACCATTAAATATAACAAACATCCCACACCGTACATACCTTCACTAATTACTTTTGTTACTAACTAAAATAAATCAAATTTACAAAAGCATCCCCTCAAATTAAAAACTTTCTCATACCTAGTACTAAATACAAAATTGTTATACAATATAAAATTCTCAAAATAAAAAATAGGTAGCTTACCTAGTTTATTAACATTCTCAACAATTATATTGGAATGTTTAATGATTCATAAGACGGATTTATAGAGGGCGTTGATTGATACGTCGCCGTGTAAGCAGCCTATTTAAGTATTCAGTATTCCAATCAAAGGAAGAGAAAAGACAAATAAACTACTTTGACAATTAATTGACGCCATATTGGTCGATATTTTTAATAGTCTATGATATTCATTATGGATAAGTTGCGAAAAAAATGCATTTTGAGTCGATTGTCAGCACGGTCTTATACACAAGTCTATCAACAACAGTAGTGGGGATACGTCGGCTTAATGTACCGTGATTGCTACTACGTTCAATTTACGACTGCCACATCACTCAAAAATTATTGTACATGGAACGTAAAATTATACTATTTGCCCAAAATTATACAAAAGTCAACAAAACGATATATATAATACCTCGGCGAGAAAAATTAACGCCGCGTGTCACTCAACTGGCACTTGACCGCATACACCGATAGCAACGACGTACAGCGGGCGTCGTCACGAACTAAAAGTTATATCACAATCGCACCAATCTCTCACCACTGAAATTGGACTCCGTTGATAGACCTGTACACAAGACCGTGATTGTCAGCATAGTTGGTATCGCATCTTAGAAAGTAAAATCCACTACAGGATATTTATTAAGTGGGAATTGGGAAAGTTCTTTATTTCATAAATAAAGATATCGATAACTTTTAGCGCATAGTATAGCAGAGCTAATTATTTATCGCATGGAATATTTAAATCTAAGGTTTGTTTATCTTTACTTCTTCTTCGATTGGAATAAGAAATACGTCGTTTTATCATTTTCAATGTTTAACATATTTTTGACACTATTTCTTAGTCTTATCTACGCTATAATTCTACCTTTAAATTATTATCTTGTTCTTTTTATAGTAAGATGAACAATTATTCATGATTTTTTTTAAATAATACGTGAAAAATATTGAAATTGAATAATACCAACAAATTAATCTTACATAGTTTTACCACCATTTAAAAGCTACATTATCAGCGAGTAAGATTAGGCAACGTTTTGTACCTAGCTAGTATTATAATAAGTGATAAGGTAAAGCGAGTTGCTTTTAGAAAGGGTATTAATCTATTAAATTCGCTCATTCATAATTGTTTTTTGGAACGAAGTATTTTTACGCGGCTTACAGTAGAGTCTATTCGTCTTTATGACCCATAAAATGTGTGTAGATTAGAGAGCACAGTGAAGAATTAGGTAGACTCCTTTTTTATATAAAAGGGACATAGTTTACTCGAAAAATAGTATTTTCTAATTCCCAAACAAATATGTATTTAAAAATTATTGTATCTATATTATGCTAATTAAATAACCTAGTACGAATAGTGCTTAAAACGCCCTGGTATATGGCCAGTTATTGCTAGAGGATGAATGATGATCTAAGTATGGACTGTCAGTTAGAAGTAGTTTGCTTCCACTTAATCCTGAACTGCTGCTACCACTGGAAGAGAAAATACTCTTGCTACCTGTGTAGAATGAAAGAGATGTATGTATTGGTTCTCGTGTAACTCTCCGTCTCGCTCGCACTAACGACGCAAACGCGACAGCAATAGCACAAAGGAATATGATTCCTAGTATACAAAACGCAAGGGCCATTTTCCCCGGCGAAAGGCAAATTGTTTTGTCGCCTGGAGAGAAGCCCCGAACGAATTCTTCTTCACCTTCAACTCTTCTGGAACCTGCAACGAAAATATTTATTGGAAAACTTTTTATAAAAACAGCATTCGTGATCACAATCACTCCCAGTAATTAACTCAAACTTGTTTTGTAATGATTATGCTTAAAAAGTTTGTACGGGTTCTATTAAATTATGAATATCACATAGCCTGAAAAGAAAAGAGATAATATGTAAAATACTGCCAATTCCAAATAAAAAGCATATCATAGACAATCACAGACACTCTGTGGTTGTGCATTTTTTAAATGAAACCACAACCACTCATAGGTTTAATATTACCTTAAAATAAACAAATTATACTATTCGAGTCGTAACGTAACTATATCACATTGTCTAACGGATGCCACGGAATGCGACGAAGGGATGCAAATGAAGATTCTAAATAAAAAATTCATATTTAAAATAGTTGGCTTAAGATTATAAATGACTATAACAATAGGATCGCAAATAAATATTACATATTCAAAATAATGTTATTTACATATAAGCTGACTGACTGATTATCTAACTATATTAAAAATGATAGAATAGATATATATCTATCTACAAAGCTCCTTATCTTGTAAGTTGTTTAAATTCTTACATTCACAGTTTATACATATTTTTTTTCTATTATTATCTGTTGGTTAACGTTACCTCTTATGGAAGCTTCATCCTCTAACTCAATATTCGGTGCGAGAACTTCAATACTGTTATACACTTCCAGTCTGTCTATCACGAGTCCTCTTGCTTCTTTGTCTAATCGAGCCTTTCGGACTAAACCATCTTTTGTGTGCTGCGGTTTCTGCAGAGACTTGCAATCAACGTGGGGACAAACGCCTTTACACAACTCTATGCCACAAGAGAGGTGTAACTTTGCTCTGTCTGGAAACTTAAACGCAGCAAATGTCGTCACGGCGTGCTGATACGTCATCATGTTTCTAATGACGTCATCAGGATCGGATTTATCAATTTGTAAATTAAATTCGTTAACCGGTTCCAAGTCTGAGGAATCGATCTCGCCCTTTCGTTTGTGTCGGTGTAGAGTGGGTTTGTTGAATATAGCTTCGTCTATGGGACAGCCGGCTTCATCCAAGAGTTTTTGTGACGCTTCACCTAAGCCATCGTGCGCGACGCAGTTGGTCACCCGAAGACCGACACCAACTGGAAAAAGAAATAATGAAATGTTATACATTTAAACAAAATATTGTACACTATGATTAAAAAAAAATTAAAAGTCAATTGTTTTTATTAAACCTTCAATGAAAAACTCATTACGAATTGATTGAGATCCTTATTGATGAGCAGGGCTTTGTGCAGGCCTGTGTGATTGGGTACCACCCTCTCATCAGATACTATATCACTAAGCAGCAATACTTAATATTGTTGCGCTATGATTTGAAGGGTGAGTGAGCCAGTGTAACTGCCTGCAGTTAGCAAGGGTAATAACATATCAGTTCCCAAGGTTGGTGACGTATTGGCGACGTAAGGAATGGTTATTATTTCTAACAATGTTTATATGCGGCGTCCTATAGGCATTCCGCTTGCCTATAACATAAATAAAAGTATTTTTCGAGTAGACTACTCCGCGAACCTGGCAAGGTGCACTGCACGAGCAGGCGCGTGGGCTGCCCCACCTCGACGCGCGCGGGCGCGAGTTCCATCCACGCGCGCGCCGCCTCCAGCACAGACCGGCGCTGCTCCAGCTCGCTCGCATGTTCCCAGCCTTGGCGGTTTCTTCCTGTTCTGAATAATATTGTATCCATAAATATTAGGAAAGAAAAAATGTTATAGTTGTATGAATATAATCAAATGAGTGTAGAGCTTTTTGTGGTAGAAACCTTTCATTCAACGTTACATAATTATAGAAACTTTGCCCCTTGCTCAACTTCACACACTAAGTAATTAAAGTAAAGTAAATTACAGCCTATAAATGTCCCACTGCTGAGCTAAGGCCTTTAGGGGTTTGGAGCTTATTCCACCACGCTTCTCCAATGCAAATTGGTGGAATTCACATGTGGCAGAATGTTGAGTGAAATTTGTCACATGCAAGTTTCCTCACGAGGTTTTCCTTCGCCGTCAAGCACGAGATGAATTATAAACACAAATTAAGCACTTGAAAAATCATTGGTGCCTGCCCGGTTATGAACCCTCGATCATCGGTTAAGATTTACACTTCTTAGCCACTGGGCCATCTCGTGTGTATCTAGTAAAAAATTTTTGTGATGTAAAAAGCACTATAAATACCTACATAATATAATAATTTTTGACATAGCTTTATATACAACGTGTACCTTTAGTGGCAAGTATTTATTTACTTATGGTGTTATTATATATTCCCAGTATTGGCAATTCAATCTAAAATTCAATCATAACTATAATTATAATTTATATTAAGATCATTATTACCTTCCACGTTTTCCTTCTTGTCCAGTCATTTCTCGCAACCTGGACTTAATGACGCCCTCCAGCGCGGAACTGCTTATTCGAACTGCACGCGGTTGCAATTTACACCTGTGTAATATTAAAATAATTATAGTACCAATACTAATATTACCATACACCAAGGATCAAATATATTCAAACGGTAAATAGGATATAATACATTTATTGACGTGACAACGTCTAATAAATGGATGAACGCTAGCTGCATGCACGAAAAATTGTCCCGTTACGCTGATTGTACGCTTGCGTCGCATCTATCGTTCTTTCACTCGATTGCAGTCATTTCATCAATGTTTTGTCATGACGTTGTCACGTTAAACTATCGTCCGTAAACAGTACAGACAGACAACCATTTTTTTTAGGCAAGTTCTGTTTCTACGTCAGATGTCTGTAAATGTTCCACTGGTGAACGAAGTTACGTTACGTTGACGTTACTCCAATACTGTTTGGTGGATAGTGGGATACAGGAATATGGCAGAAATTCATCCACCCCATGCAGGTTACCTGGCGACGTTATCATTCGACGTCGAACACAAGTGAGAGATTAAATATATATTCTGACATTCAAATGAGAATAGAAGCACTTCTTACTAATCTTACCAATTTCAATAAATTCAATACGACTAAGTAGATATTATAATCAAACACACTTTAGACAAAGTTGCCAGTTCCCAGTTTTCAGTTTAAACTACTATAATTATATTAAATTTACTATAGCATTATAATAAGTGAATTTAGTTATAGTAATGTTATATTGAGATACTAATATTGTGTTAGAAGATTGATCGAGTCACTTGACATGTTTATTACTTTCGGTTACGCCAATAACACGCCTAGCCTATAACAATAGCAAATGTCAAGGTTTACTAAATGCGAACATATTGCTATATAAACTTTCGCTGTATAGAATTATGTTTTAGTATTATGTCATGAACTATTATTAAACGAGTAGGAAATATATACATATAATTATATATCTTTGACAATAAAGGTTTTCGTGAACTCTTTAAAAAGTAATCACATTATATTAACCTACTTAAAAATTAGATATTGTTTAGATAAATTATTTTATTATTAACGATGATAGTACTCAAATACTGGTCATATATTATTATAGTGCACAGGTATGAAAATAGAGGTGCACTCTCTATTCTTCATCCGCATAGACGGATATATGGATGAAACCAGATATTTGACTAACGATGTTACATGATTTTCGAAGCATCGAAGACTAGACCACCTAATACTGTCAAGTGTCAACCTCCAATCCCCAGGCTACTGATGAGAGTTTCTTGGAAAAAAACAATCTTTTTTATGGAACTATTCTGGGATTTAAACTAATATCATATCTAACCTCAAGATCTGCAGCCATATAGCTAGAAGACCAACGATCCCGCATACCTACTTAAGTAAAAAAAAAAATGGTACGGACTCAAAGTTACCTGACTATTATTTCCTGATCAGAAGACTGCTGTAGTTGCCTGTCCATTTGAACAATCAGCTCTACGGTGTAGTACAGGTCTTCGTTATCATCTGGTTCATCGACTGTTGTATTCAGGGTAGATGTTCTTACACCACATGCATTTGATGGCAAGTGAAGAGAAACATTCGTGTGCATTTGACCTACAAAATTGAAATAAATATTGTATTGTTCTTAAAAGTAAGTAGTACAAAACTATAATATTGCTGTTAAAATAATATATTAATACAACCATTCAATGCTCAGTACATTTTTTACTACATTCTATTTACGTAATAATTGCTGCGACAATTGCTTTTAATCTCCCGCTGAGCATTCTTTTCATATGACTTAATTCATATTTTAATCAATTTATGAAAGTGGAAATATTTTCTACAATAAGTTCGTTTTTTGTTAAAGCTTATAAAGTAGCATAAAAACACATTTAAGAAAACAACTTCAGTTAGTATACGAACCTTGTACACGACATTCCCTGGAGAAATCTTTACTGAACACAAGACCTTTGAAAGGTTTTTCCATATCGAGGTGAATACTAATAGAGCTCTTATCGCAAGACGTGGCTACGTCCCTGACCTGATTGGAACGAGCATAGATACTCGATATCACTAGGGTTGTAATCAGTATTGGCCGCCACATATCGGCGCACCCTGCGAACAAAATTAAGCATTACATATGTATTTTATGTATCGAAACATTAGAAGTGTAACAGGATATCTATATATATTATATATCTTATAAAAAAATACTTGAATTTTTAGCACCCAGCTAATACAAAGTGGTTTTTAAAAGGCTGTCGGTTCAAATCTGTGCAAGCGCAATTGGTGCTTACCAATAAGTGTTCCTGTGATTAATTTGTGTTTAAAATTCATGTCGTGGATGAAATTCAGCCACATGTTTATCTACCAACTTTTAATGGAGTAAAAAACAATACCTTATCTTTAAAAGGAGAGGATACTTATGCCCGATAGCAAATTCATTATATATTATATAATATACTAAGTTGCGGTTAGATCTGCGGTCAAAGCGGCGGAAATGAAAGCAATTGAAAACAATTTACTGTAGACTAGATTAGTCTGATTGTAGCGATCTCCAAACGACAGGTGGTTTTTTTTCTAAATGTAATTAGACATTAGAGATCAGTGACCATAGAATTACTATTAAATATTTTATAGGAATCCGACAATCTTAATGAGAGATAATCAAAGACTATATTCTGTTCGTGTCTACTTATTTTTTTGTTCAACTAACACATAAATTAACTCATTAAAAATTTTAAATTTTCGACTATGAGTACCTAAGTGTTATAAAACAAAAAATGTTATAAGAAAAAAAAAAATTACGTTTATTTAATTCTTGACACATAAATAGTATTCTTTTTTAAGTGAAAATAAATTGATTTTGATTATGTACCAAAGTCATCAAATATGCTCCCGGCCATATCATCAGTTTAAATAGAATATAAGTAATTTTAATTATCATATTATTGTGATCTAAACAGTTTAATTGGGCCACTAATAGCTGTAATCGAAATGGGCTATCAAAGATTGTTAGAACGGATGAGCGGACTAACGGCGTCTAACAGATTTCCGTCATAACTCTTCATTGTTCTAAAACGGTCATTTTTTCCGAACAGAGATATTTATTTGTTTTCTGTCCAGAAATAAACAATAGGTATTGTCTGAAACTAGGATAACACATAAAGTAGTTGAATATAATAAACTATAATATACTCCTTAGTTTATATTGGTAGTATCAACTGGCGATTATTACGTCCCAGTTCGTGATACTTTTTTCATAACAATGTTTAGTATAGTTAGAAACGACAAGGTTGATCTTAGTAATGGCTTGACATATTATAAAGTAGTGGCATATAGAACTGTGCTATAAAATAGTAATATAAGTTTAATTTGATAATGCTTGTATGTACTTGAAAACAATTAAGTACCCTTAATTTCCTTATTGTATTATATTCGTCGTTATGTAGGAAATTTAACACCCAAACATTTTGATTTTGTCGGAATTTAGTCTTAAATTATAATGCTTTATTAAAATGAATATTACGTGATTTGGATGGGAAAAATAGCTGGTTTTAACACACACACACACACACACACATGTGTAAAGAACACAGCTACAACTAAATGCGTCATTTTTTTATTTAAAGTAATTAAAACTGTAATCTTACGTTGCGTGCGTTGTGCGTGTGAACGTACCACAATAACGTTACGTGTTATTATTTAATAATGTTAAAATTGTGTGCGTAGTTCAGACCTCAAGAACACTTTTTAACAATTAATAAATAAAATATTTTAAAACACCGTCCTTTTTTGAAGTAGGTACACTTCATTGATGCTTTAAATAAGCCCATGATCAGTTTTTATTTTGTTAAAAATAAAATTTAGTTTTTAATATTTAATCATACTAATACACAACAAATTGCTATTAATAAATGCTCAGTTTTTGTTTTCTTTCTGCGTTTTTAATTTTTAATTGTACTCAAACTAGATTAACTAGAGACTACGGTTTCAAACCCGGGCAAAAACCGCTGAATTTTAAAATCAAAATAAGCAAATCTTCTCAAAACGAGAAGTACCTTTAGCACAGCAGTTTACTGGTTGTTACATTATAAAATAATTGTAAAACAATCTTTATTCCAGGACGAATAAATATTAATTATAGGTTTTATACCTATAATTAAATTTATTGTAACTCACTAAATTCCGAATGGACATAAAACTTTACGGTCCTAATCTCGTATCATCAGATTTAAAAGATTTTTAGTCCATAAGTGGCTTACATTTAATTTACTGATATCGAAATAGAATTAGAATGCAACGGAGGTGTTTAATGATCCACACGCCGTTATAAACCCTACTAATAAATAAGAGAAAGTATTGCCATATCTTACCGTCGCATCATAAATCGGGGCCCAATTCTACTAATCTATAACGATCACGATACGTCACCGATTCAATTCCGATCCAATTTTGACTAATCTGTATTTATTCGGATCGGAACCGAACTGTTATGACGTTAACATTTATATCGTTATGTCAAACCTAACTTAATTGTTCACTGTTATGTCAATGGTCGATAATTAAATTGAAGAATACGAAAACGGTGGTATTTCTTATTTCTGTCTTTAAAATTCTTACTTGGTAAAATTACGAAAATTCCCGGGACTTCGAGACACGAGACGTCCCGGGACCCAAACCCTATTTCCAAGGTTGGTGGCGCATTGGCGATGTAAGCGATGGTTAACATCTCTTACGATGCCAATGTCTATGGGCGTTGGTGACCACTTCCATCCATCAGGTGCCGCCGTGGCCGAAATTGGTCCAATGGACATTTTCAAATATGAAGGGTGCTCAAATATTTGAAACGTCTTCGAATTTCAAATTTCGCATACTAAATTTTGAAAAATAATGACATTCCAAGCAATTGAGTCCTAATCATATTTGAATGACGTTTCAGTATTCGGCCGTTAGAGTCGTAGACACAATAATGTCCATTGGACCAATTTCGGCCACGGCGGCCAATCTCAAAGGAGATTAGTCAACTGCGCAGGACATATTATAATGAACAAGAGTGTGCGCAAACATAGATGCACTCTCTATACCCTAATTCTCTTAATCCGATACGACCGGAAAGACTTCAGGCGTAGGACCAACGGCTTTACGTGCTTTCCGAGACACAGGAGCGTACACACTTCTCACTTCACTGAGAATTTTCATCAGATAAGCCCAATATTTCTTATAATAGATATAAATACACAGTTAGATAATTATGTTTGTTTTCTAAGTCATTTACTTGGTTCGAATACCAGATTGCAATGCCATTTAATTTACTTAAGTCATAAAATAAATAAACATCCATCAAACTAACTTAACTGCTAAGCTAACTTAAATTGCTGTAATCAAAGAGTATTTAAAACTTAATACGGCTATAAAATGTTACACTACTTTGATTTATTCTATTCGACTACACAACTACTCGAATGTTATCACTAAAAATAACAATGAAAATAGATAACAGACAGACAGAGAATGCACTAAAAAGTAAATAGTAAATTTATTTGGGGATTTTTTAAAAATGTTTTGTGTTGCCATATATAAAAAGTTTGTTGTTATTTCGTATAAGTATAATAGAATTTAAAATGATGACGAATTTAAAGTAAAGTTAAAAAGGAAACAGTGAAACCGTCGATACGAGCATAAAATTTAAATAAATACAACGCATTATTTCGTAACACGCGCTAGCCGAAGTTTTCAATCGCAGAGATTAGACAGTATAAATTATAATAAAGACTTCCGTAGTTTTAATACAATTATAGATGAGCATGAGAATCGCGTTGGTTTTGAGGTATCATAAATCCCATCGTAATAACATGTCAGGAGATAATAGCATTTATAATTTTCACCTTGCGCCGTATTATTACGCAGCCACGCCGCGGGCCAAGTTCAATGCCGCCTAATTTTGAGCCGGCTGTAATTACCAATTTTCTTCAAGTACTATTATTTATGGTTACGTTGTTACGGATTATTGCCTATTGGATGAAATAGTACTTTTAGAAGTGAACATTTTGGTTAACTCGGAAGCAAATAGTTGGTACCTACCGATAATTACTCCCAACATTTATTTTTATATCTTACTTGTAGTGAATGTATAATATAAGTTTTCTATAATACTACTTGGTCAATTGATAAAGGGATTATAAATGGCGGCATGTACCAACAGGACTGTCAGCTTGCTTGTTTTTTTATTTGTCGTTTCCATGATGATGTTTCAAAAATGGATCGCCATTTATTTTCATCGACAAATAATAAGTCATATTATTTAGGTATGTGAATAATCCCAAGAGACACAGTTACAACTTTTCAAGGTATGCCATGTAGGTTATAACCCGGCAAAAGTTTTCATCGAAAAGTCGGTAACGGATCTTAATAATTATCATACACATAATTTTATACATTTATCAATAAATCACACAATAATCTTCTTATATAATATTTACAATAAAACTTATATAGTTATACAAATTTCAAAGCCTACGATCATTATCAAAATATCCTATCCTCGTATAATATGAATATTATGCAAAAATAAATCAAAATAGCATAGCGTTTAAATTTTTGGTAGCATCGTGATCCGTGCCTTAAAGTTAATGTAGCCCAACAAATCATTTCTGCGTAGTTCGACACACATACAATAAATTATTATAAACTCGGGCTGTCATTAGTATAAAACGATCTTAATGCTGTACACCGTTACCTACATTGTCGTGAACGTAGTTGATTTCAATTATGACAATTATATATACGGCGTGTTTCAAACTCACGTTAATATTTTTAAAGAAAATTAAAAAAAAAAAACGTTGATTATTGCTTTTTTTGCTCATCTCGAATTTATGGAAAACCACGATCCACTGACTTTTAATTATTTAAATAAAAAATTAAGTAAGTGAAAAATTTGTGAGTGATAAATGAGTGATATTATAGAATAAGCACAGTAAATTAATTAAATAAATTACCTATATAGTTAAGTAGCGTTAACTATTCATTTTTTCTTATTATGAATGGTTTTTGCTATCCAAACCCATAGATTGCATGTATCGCGTATATATGCTTGAATAAATACGTACTTATCCATAAACATACATTCATTTATTTATTTCAATTCAGAATTTAGAAAATCTAAGACTTGCGCATGCTAATTGATCTATAAAATGAATCTATAAAAATATATATGAAATAAGTACATCTTTAACGGTGAGTATCTAAGTAAGTTTAAAGGTGTCGTTAATTATGGTATCTGCCTGCCTTTTGTTAGAGTGTAATAAAATACATAGCTATGTCAAATTATTTTCAGTGATATCAGTAACATTGTCAATGTATTAAAGTTCATTTCTTATTGTATTATTTTTATTCATAGACTATTTTTGTTTGTTGGTACAAGCGAATTATTTAACGTCTCAATTATTATTTTTTAAATTAAGGTACATAAAATGTTTCCGATACATCTGCTTAATAAACATTTAACATCGCAAATCGGATATGGTTCCACTTTCGGATTAGGAGCACTGAGTTTTCATGTGCTTGATGGTTAAATTCTATCATATGTGCATCCACCTCACATTGAATCGGTGTGGTTAAATAAGCGTCAAATCTTTTCTCCAGAGGCATGTAATATACGTTGGCCCGGCTGAAGAAAAATTACTTATTGACTAAAAAATGAACATACATAAATACATACAAACGAACATACATACATACAATAGTACAAGTCTATTTTGCTAGATCTTCTTTCAATAAAACAATTTTTCTCACATGCATTGTGAGGAAGTTTCTTTTTTGGCTCCGTAACAATCGATGAGTTTCGCCTTTTTATATCGTCTACAAGAATAGCAAGTCACTTTGATGGAAGTATATTATTTGTACATTTAAACACAGGAAACTTATATTAAAAAAGCTATCTACACTTATATTAACAAACTTAAGTGTTTGTTTGTTTAAATCGATAAATTCCGGATAGACCAGTCCCATTTGAATAATCGTTTGCTTTGAAATGGCCAATTCATTCGGAAAGGCTATATGCCATATCGTAGATATGACATCACGCGCCATGACCTGCAGGGGCGGAGCTGTAACTTTTAACGCGGGTGAAACCGGGCGGAACAGTCCTAAACATTCTATATGCCAGGAAAAAATTACTAAATAAATAAAATAATTAAGTCTGTATGATGGTCATTGTAGTCTTAAGATATCTCAGATTCATTTGATAGTTGACACATAGTTAAAATTACGAAGCGTATTAACCGTATTGATTACATTTTTAGCAATTTTTAGCAAATTTCGTTAAAATATTGTAATTTAAGTTGTTTTAGATTAAAAAATATTATTGCATGATATGAACTTCAGCTGTCGAGATTGTACTTTTTATTATTGTATGTATTAGGTAAGTAAACTGGCAAGTGGCTCATCTGATGATAAGCCGGTCAACACCGCCTATAATGCCACCGCATTGTAAGATATATTAACCATCACTTATATCGTCTTTATATACCATTAAGTAAATATTAAAAATTCAAAAAGAAAATGTCGTAAAAGATAACTTCGAAGTGTGCTCTGAGCCGCCGCCAAATTTGCCCATGGGGAGACGCAAGGGCTGGCCTTGGAATGACTTATCTCTACAGGATCATTTTTAAACTTTTCCTTTTGTATTCAGCTAAAAATATATATATATATTAATCTACTTAAATCTACCTAATCAATCACGTGTAACGTAACCACATAGGCTTCGAAAGAAATAATATTACATATATATTTGTACATGGTATAATGGGATTGTCGTCTGTTTATATAATAAAGTTGTGCACGACAGCGTGTATCCCAGTAACCCTAACATAAACGCCGGTAACCCATTAAGCGGGCAACTAGCACACAACCACCGGAATGTTCTGCGATTCTAACAGTACCAAGGCAACGGTTCCGTTACCTGGTAATGAGTCTTGTCGCTGTGGGACGGCGGAAACCCGAGAAATGTGTTTTCTCGTAAATACCACGCTAACGGCAGAATATAAGTAAAATCATATTAATTTCCCATAACAGGAAAACGGACGTGTCTCACTTGGATGATAATAGTTTCAATATATTGTAAAAGCGTATTCAGTTTCATCATTATTATCTTTATTGAATCAATCAACAAGTATTTATCTTAATAGTAAGTTATAAATTTACTAGAAACAGATTAAAAACTTTTTATGACGTAGGTATAAGGTATCAATGTTTATGGTGCTAAAAACAGAGGCATACGTCAACATACGTAAGAAAACATTTAACAAAGCTATTTAATTTGTGTAGATTATTTTGAATTATACACGACTTCATGACACAGATGTGTATCTTATTTACGTATACCTAATTCACACGTTTACTTATTTTTTGAATGTCAGCTAGGGAAAGTAATGCATACTTACTTTACAGTGCATTATTTCGCAAATCGAGGCTAACAATCTGTCAACCTGTCAACGTTTCATTCGTCGTCATCCATCTTTTAGTATTGCTCATATCATTTGGCGATGGTCTTGAGAATAGGCTAAAATGTTTCCGATATTCTTATTTTTTAAATTAATATTTATAAAAAGAAATATTATTATTAAAATCTTTTAGGTTATTTTTAAGATTTATCATTGTCATCAACGTTTGTCGAATGGACATCGAGGTGAATCGACAAAATGCCTTCAATAAACAATAGGCATTTGGCTAATTGAGTTATTACAATTAATAAGTTAACTTAACATAATCGATGAACTTATTTCTATACAAACTATAATAAGTTACGACATCGTTGTACCACAAAAAAAAAAACAAAACAAAAAGTTTTGGATGTTCATTAATTTTAATTATTGTTGAACGAAAGCGTCGGTTACAATAATAGGTAAAATTTAATTGTTTTCAGTTAACAATAACAAAATCGTCGTAGAAAACATAATTTCACATGATACTTAGTTGAACACGACCGCAGATCGCAACGGTAACCAGAGTCTAGGCGTACTGAACACTACAGTCACTACACTATACTTTTACTAGAGATTCTGTTATAAAATTACTATAAATAGTACGCAAATATTCTTGATAATCCAACAATTTTGTCGCAGGAAAAATTTGTAAGTCCAAATCATACAAGAGATATATAATTGCATCGTATAAGATCACATTTTGTTAACTTTATTTGTCGATTCCAAACAATAGGAATAAAGACAAATAAACAGCGTTGAATGGACGTGATATAATTGATCAATATCTTGAATAATCTGTGGTAATCAGTATGGATTCGAGCTGTTATCGGCGCTTTGAAAGTCAAGGTAAAGTGAATCCTATGAGTTAAGTTTCCACAAGCGTTATTTTAGATAAAGATTAATAATGAAGAACTGTTTGAAGTCTATAATACAGCAGGGCCATTAACAAACCGCATGGAAAACTTAAATCTAAGGTTTGTTTATCTTTTCTCCTACTTCGATTGAAATAGGAAAAATAATACATTTTAATAATATAACATCTAATTAAACCATTCAAAC
This sequence comes from Nymphalis c-album, assembly GCA_963151315.1. Lineage (NCBI taxonomy): Eukaryota > Metazoa > Arthropoda > Insecta > Lepidoptera > Nymphalidae > Nymphalis > Nymphalis c-album. The sequence goes on from OY720601.1 coordinate 8,336,458, forward strand.
AAGATTCAAACCATACATAAGATAGACGGTAAAATCAGTTTACTTAATAGCCATTGTGGGCCACTCGAAGTTCTTTTGACGTAGACACCTGTCAATTTGTCTCCTCATCAAGATGAAACTCCTTTGTTAAACGTGTAGAGGCATAAAAACATTAAACGTTTTCTCTTGGTAAATAACTTTATATGTTTGCCTTCTAGTGTTGCAACACCGTTACTTGTCATTTAAAATGTTAACGCGTTTTTGTGTTGTTTTTTATTTTTGTTTAATATATGTCCCGTTATGAATGTTATAATATATTTATTGCTTATTTTGATAAAACTGTATGTAAACCACTTTTTTACCGTAACATTTATTAGTGGAAATTTTAAATTAAGTAGTTGTTTTTTTTTAACAAAAAGCTAGTTTCTAGAATATTAAATTAGTATATTATTTATTAAATTTAAAAAAAAAAAACAACTTTATATTTTTTTGTTTTATATGGATTTTACACTAAAGTAGCAGCTTGTAAATTGACAGCTATTTGGAAAAGGCTTCCTTACTCTTAAGAAGTTTAACATATTTTATTTCAAATTAGCTAGTTTCATCGAAAATGGCTTAGAAACATTCCAAATAAACGTGTTTAAATAAAAAAACTGCACTTATAATCGGTTCATTAATTTGATGGTTACGATACCACAGACAAAAGACATAGACAGCGATTTAAAATACAAAATCTAAGCTTTTAATATAATTGTCTTATCGTTAGTTAAAGTTCTAAAGTAAACTTAGTATTTTATCATCGCCATCATTTGGCAAAGAAAACCGTACGCATCTTGACGTAACTGAGGCTGATCACATGTGAATCCGGCGGAACGCTTTCACTCTCGGAGGTACGTGATTGTTATCTAACTGGAACCGAGCAAACACTATTTAATACATAAATTATAACATATCATATTGGTCTACATGACGTTTCGTATTCGATCCAAAACACTAGTTGAGTAGCGATGTAATATAATGCATTTTCCTTATACATAATAATATAATTAATTCAATGTTGCTAGCATTTTTCCCACCATTCCACGCGGTCACGTTTTGTCAGTAACTATTTTAAAGTTTTATTTGTAAATAATTATATAATAAAGAAAAAAACAATTTACACTATTACTTACTTACAAATATAATAAAAACAAATATCGACTCGTTTTGTATAATACAATGATTTTAAAAAGCGTTTAAATAATTTATAATTTAATACCCAAGTTCACATCATACCTGCTCATTGATATAAGAGGTTCGAAAATGATTTTCGGTAAATTGGTAAACTAAGATAACAGATTTTTTCAACATCTAGAATGATGGACGTAAATTTACACTTGAATAAGTTCTGTAATTCAAAGTAGCTGTAAATTATAATTAGTCATATCAGTACCAGAGTATACAAAAAGAAATAGGTTCTTAGTAAAGCAAACAAGTCAATGACCTTTGTCATTAAAACGTTCTAGAGCATGGAGAATACTATTGGAATCATTATGTGTAATTTGTAATTAGGAAAAGTCATCGATTTACATCGATTTACTTTAAAGAGTATTGTGCAATTTTTGGAATATGGAGTAAATAATGTTTTAATCCGTCTTTCGAGTTACTGTTATCGTAATATTCTACGTTATCTTATCGCGATCAAATCGTACTTTATCTACGCTTCAACAAGTAAATCAAACAAAAAATGTTTTTAACCAAACATCAACGGTATATTATATTAAATGAGTGAAGAAAAAAAATTGTAATCTATACATATTTCTGTGTGTGTTACGAATCCTCTTATTTAATGTTTAGCTTCATACTGCCAATATCATGTGTAATTATGACAAGGTTTCATGAAGTAAAACTTTAATTTCCAAATAACTCAAAAAATAAAAGCAATACATAGGAATACTTCTCAGATATTAAATGCTATTATAAGCAAGGAATATCGAATAATTGTTGATCGACAGATGTCATTGAATTACGGAAAAAAAACATTGTGAAATTGGCAACAAGTAAAACACATTCAGCATCTCGTTTCCCAGCGAAGCGAGACCGAGCGAAACAAAACCGCTAATTAATATCACCGTTTCTCATAACTCAGTGTTTAAGCATTACCTTAATTTAATGAATTATATGTCTTCGGATCGTATAGCAATTCGTCGCAGTTGTTACACATATGTAAAGTTTTGTTCTAAAATCTTAAATCAAATATAAGAACAATAAATAAAGCCTCTGAAGCTAAATTCAAAATCTTCAAAAGGAGGGAGATTTTCAAAAGAGAGACAAGAGATTTTTTAGGCTATAAAGAAACAGTAAGTTAGGCACTCAACACATTCATAAGGCATTTTTTGTTGTCGTATAAAGATTAGCCTTGATTATATTAAATAGGTACCTTATTTAGAATTCATTGTGTTCTCAGCTCTACCGTTAATTGTAATTACTAATATGTTAAAACTAGCTCTGATTTTATATCATAATTGTCAACAAAGTAACCGCTAAGATGATTCGCCGAAAACGAGAGTTATGGATATAAAAGGTCAGACGTCCAAATCTTGGTAAGCCCAACTCACTATTAGCTCTAAATTTGCGCTTGAATTTTATCTCGTGCTCGACGGTGAAGGGAAAGTCGTGAGGGACCCTGCCATCTTCATGTGCACCTAATTCTGGTTCTTGTAAATAAACCATCAGCCCATAATGAAATAGCATTGTGTAATAAGCTCCAAGTCATTACGATTGAGGTGCGAAAACTATGAATAAGGTGAATAATATAATAATATCATTAAACATAGTAAAAAAGGTGATACGAGTCTTATAAACATATTACTATACTACTATATATATACAGTTCTTCTCGACAGAACAGCTGGTATACATATAATTTAATCTTATCACATTACAATACTAATAGAAACTATTATAGCAATTGATTAAAGAATAAGATTTGATTTCATATTAGATGTCTCGGAAACTCAACAAGATGTATAGAGATGACTTTGATAAGCAAAGGTTAAGCAGCCGGCTGCTGCAAAAGAATATTAAAATCCAGTTATTAATAACACGACATCACCGTTAATGTGCTCGTAAATAATGTTTATAGTAATCACATTTCCGACATTATCATGCATCCCGTGGTGCTGTAATATATAAACTTTGCATATGTAACTCGTAATTTTGATGTAGTTTAGTCAGTTCAGTGTAACATCTTTAAAAATATTGCATGGAGAAGTATACAATTATGTGTAATACATAGGCGAAGACAAAACAGTTCAGTGTATATGTCACCTCAATTTTTTAAATAATTGGAAATAGATTCAAAAATAGAATTACAAATATAAATGTTTTCCTCAAGTTTTCAATGATGATTTGAAATTCCTAAATTTAAATGGAATTCTCAAATGTCATTCAAACGTTTTGGGGTTGTGATTAGCTGAGTGTCCTCCGTTGTTTTCATCAGTCCGTTTTCGATGATCATTTTATTTTACGTTCGTTTTACGCAGAAAATTTGTTGAAACGATATTTTTTCACTAAATTGTAAAACAAATGAAGACAGAAGAGCTAAATATTAGAATGAGTAGATTGTGTATTAAATATAAAAAAAAATTTGCATTAGTAGCTTTTAACAATATTTTTCTTATTAACATCACAAAGTTAAGGTAACTTTTACTTAAGGTTTAGTAATTATTTTATACGTTATCCGTATAATTCCCAAAGCAATCTTGCATTATCAACCTTGCTGCACTATAATAATACTGTTGCCTACGTTACCTTTGTATGTAGATAATACATCTATTAAAAAAATGATTCTTCAACTGCTTAAAAAAAAAGTTTAAAACTGGCTCACGCTCCGCGTTAAACGGAACGCGATCCCGCTACGTCGCATAATTATCAAATTTCATATCCTTATCACGTATCAAACATGTCTAGAGCAGCATTACTTATAACTTAATGGATTTTAAAAATTATCTTATCGCTTCGAAATAGAGTTCAAAATAGATTGACCCAACTGGATAATGTAGTACAGGATCGATCAGTATGGTTTCCTCGTGACGACCCCTTGTGCCTGTGACCTACAGAACCTTGACTTTGGTTTCGTGAAAGTCAAGAAAGATCATAATTGGTTTAGTAGTAGTAAATTCAATTGTAGCTGCCATTGTTTAATGCTTCGTAACATTCAAAATGAAAATTAGCTTAAGTATGTTCTACCAAGCACCTCTGAATTAACATTTTACAAATAAACCTGCCGACTGGGTTGAACCAGCAATAAATTCTGTAGCTTCTCTTTTATTTATTCATATATATTACTTCAATTATTATAGATTTATGTATTCATTAATTACAATTAAGTATTTTTTTCTTAACTTACTATCTATTTTATAAATGGTAATCTACTTAAACGAATAAAATGATTGTTTGCTTCCTTACAACGCTCATGTCAACTACGGATTACAATGCAGAAATCGATTTTAAGATTTAATTAAAATCTATGGTAAATATTTTGATAAACGTTCCGATACACGGTTGAGATGAGATATGTTTTATCGTTGCTGAACAAAGCTTCGTCAAACTAAAAGCAAGGCAAAGTACGGGCGGTGTCTTAGTATTAAAAACATCCCACGGCCGCTCCAAGCCATGTCGAGAACCGGCCTTCGCAGGGATTTTAGTTAATAATCCTCCATAAAGTCCGGCCACACCCGAGGGAACGAGTATCTATGTGATAGTTTACTGTCCGTAAAAATAAAAGGTATATTTTGTTGAGCGTAAAGAATATTCGTTGTAATTATGAACATTTAAGATAGAAATCAAATTGATGATTTTTTTTATAGCATAGACAGCCGAACGAGCATATGGGCCACCTGATGGTAAATGGAATGGATGGTAAATGAAAGAAATGTTAACCATCGCCAATGCGCCACCAACCTTGGGAACTAAGATGTTATGTCCCTTGTGCCTATAATTACACTGCCTTACTCACCCTTCAAAACGGAACACAAGAGTACAAAGTACTGCTGTTTTGCGGTAGAATATCTGATGAGTGGAGGGTACTTACCCAGACAAGCTTGCACAAAGCTCTACCATCAACCAACCAACCAACCAACTTAAAATAAATAATGCAAAACAAACACTAAATTTTAATAGTATCGATTACTTTATAGTTTCGAAACCGAACATCAACAAGTCCGACATTCAAGTTCTAAATTAAATATTTATATTGGATCCGTAAGAAATCCCATAGGGTCATAGTCCTTGGCTAAGCTTATTTGTTCGAATCACGCTATGCTTGAATTAAGTAGTGACAGTGACTCGGAAGCAATCATGTTCCTTGTATTCATCTAGTAGTGTAATATAAAGAAACTAACTTACTTTATTGATTGGATTTTTAATTAAATTTATTATTTGAGAAAGCATGTTATCATATTGATTATAATTTGTCTTTATATAATTTTATATTTTTATTTAGGTGTTGCAATAATTATATTGACTCAATTAAAGCTATAAAATGGATACTTTGCATACTTATTATAATCGGTTTCAATCATGTCTTCTTCATGATACGTCACGTAGCAATAGGTTTTATTTGCAGTGGGACAATCGTATTTTAAAGGTCAATCGACAAAAACTAATATACGTCAATGGTTTTTTAACAATTTCTCAAAACTTCATAGGTTTGTGGCTTATATTTTACATTTTATTTGCATTAAATTATTATCACTACAATATTGCATGCACTTGCATTGCATGACTGTACGCGACTGTGACTGTTAATGTTTCCCATAGAAATCATCAGCGAATGAATTCAGCAGAGACACGCCGCATAAAAAATACTAATTATGTCATCCGGTCTGAGTTAACTTCAACGTGTAAACCAGCGTTATCTAGTCACGAAACACCGAGATCATCAAGGCATCTTCGTCCAAGTCTCCACATGATTTAGTGAAACAAGGTTTACTGTGGTTATCTAGACAAAATGGTCAATGTACCTTCTATCTAGTTTAATGAAAGAAATTCCTTAAAAGCAATAACATGTTGGATTTCGATGGATTATTCGTTTATCAAGTATTTGTATTATCAAGTATGCTTATCAAGTTGTTCTAAAGGGAGATTAGCCAACTGCGCAGGACATATTACAGTTATAATCCTTTATTAAGTTTCTTTTTAAATTTACTATGTCTTATGAAGTAGCCGTTACATCTAAGAGCAAGTCAACTGTTATATAAGGTGTGACTTGTGACTTCTATACGCAAGAATACATATGTATAAGCTGCTTTCGTATATTGGGAGAAATTCTCCGTCTAGTCTAGTGTATTAATAATGGTCTTTCTAAATTATGAACGAGTCTAGTAGTTAATTATTGTAGTTTAAACACAAATTTAATATTTTCATGCGAATAAAATATGGATTTTTGTGTGAAATTGTTATTATGACAGAGAAATAAATCTTTTTTAAAAAAAGGTAAAAATTGCTATTGTGAATAGTAAAAGAAGTCGCCAACTTTTCTGTATTTTATCAATTTCATGTACCTCTTATTACATATTTTTAATGTACTTCTTATTGGCATTTTATGATAGTAAAAGTATTTTTTTTTTGTGTTTTAAACAAAAATTCATTACAAAACTTAAAAATTTAAACAAAATCCTCAAATCCTTAAAGCAAAACCTTCTAACAGGAATTAACTAAATCGGACAGGTCGGAGCGTTTTCGTACTTTGTTTGATCATAAGGCATAATACAATTTGATAAAGATGTTTAATGATAATGATATAAATAGGATACATTGCAAAAATATAAAATTCTTCATATAATGACCAGAAGAGAATGACTTTTAGTTCATAACAAAACCATAACGCCAGTAAAGTTCACCGGACCCTTTTCTAGGGCATAACTCACCGTTACTTGACCGTGACCGCCCAGAACGATGACTTGCTCTATAGTCTGCTACCTATTACTGGTATTACCTAAACAAACTTGCTGCACCAAATTGAACTTTATGTCCTTTATACCAAGATTAATGTCATCAGTGCTAAAAAAGTGGACTAGTCATGAACACGTGCCATGATGTAATGAGCCCTGATGTAGGTCAGCCATTCCGTTAGATAAAGTTGAACTTGTCTATGCATAATACGGTATCGCTTGCATTATCTGTGCAAACAAGAAAAACATGTCACTCTATATTTAGCTCCGTCATAAACGTTCGAAGATATTTAAAAACCAAATTGTCGTCATAGAAAATATCACAACAAATTATAAAATAATAATAAAATAATAAAGGTTTTATAGATTAAATGATTCGTGGGTACAAATGAACTATATTAATTCAATGTAATTAATAACTCGTTTTGAGTTTCTTTTACGGACGGTGGAAATTAATTTTGAATTTTATTGTTACAGGTACAATGAAGAGTAGACGGTCGAATTAATGGAGCTATAAAAGCGATAACTTTCTCAGAATAAAAAATATGTAAAACCACTGCCTTAATAATAAAGTTATAATATGGATTGTATCCGTATTGTTCTTAAGCGTTATTTAACCGGGAAAACTTATTATATTTATTATTATTATTATTTATTGGGCAAAGGCGCAAATTGTATTTTGTTATTCAATATAATCATTTCATATAGACCCTTATACTAATCGTGTAATGTCGAAACGTTTAACTAGTATATTATTAAAATACACTCATTCCAACATACTGTCCTAGGTCATTGTACCGATTTCCTAAGACGCCCGGTTCTTATTTTCGGCTCAGTTGCTCCCCCAAAATTATAGACAGCTATCGTACTCGTAGTAAAATCTTGCTTATTTTTTGTGTCTAAAAACCACGGAAAATGAAAATATTTTTTATGTTAATGATGATTTTTATACTCTTCACTGTAAATACAACTTAGTAATTATCGTATTTACAATTTCCTCCTAAGAAGAAATAAGTGGTTATTTTAATTCGCAAAGCATACACAAGTACAGAATGCCTACGGGAATGCAATACCGTTATTTGAGGTAAACACGGGCAGATCATGGCTGTCTTGTATGCGTGGGCCGGCTAACATATCCCATAGATTTGAAACAGGAGCGCAAATTGCAATAAAGAATACATACAATTTGTATTAGCATATAGACGAATAAATTGCTTTGCTTATTCAATCATGTGCATGTAATGGCTGGATGAACTAGGAAGTAATACATTTGCCTTTAGCTTGAGGCGTAAAAATGAAATGTTCGATTTGTACCAATTAATATATTACCGCTAGGCTAATTATACCTTAACTTATGATTGCGGGTTGAAATCCGTGCAAGTACCGCTGAATTTTCATGCGATTAATTTGTGTTTATAATGCATCTCGTGCTCGACTGTGAAGGAAAATGCCGGATTGTCGTATAAAATACTGCCGCATAAATGCCGCATAGCGTAATGAAATTATAGATAAATTATTATTTAGATATATATAGATATATAAATATGTCTAGAAGTACTTTTGTTTTTATCTTTATAATCAGCTATTTAATTTTAATTTGATATATTACATTTATAATGTGATGTTAAACAAAGAAATAAATTTTCTTCCTTCTCAAATAAAGGACGATATAATCGCCCAGCTGTAGGACATCCACATGAAGTTATTTTACCTTATTAGGGTTTTCTTGTGAACAATTACAGTGGCTATTTACGAGTTAACAAAACCAAACAATATATTTATTCTTCTTCTTCTTCTTGTGCCTCTCCACAACTGGAGGTGGCCGTCAGCTCAGCGAACACTTTTATTATCTTTATTTATAAGCAATATTACAAAATACAGTCAACAAGTCTTTATTTCATAAAAATTGGTTGAGTCTATCAAAAGTTTCAATAACTTAAACTTCGCGTACATTTTGCTGTTAAGTCTTAAATAGAGGCTTAAAATATTAAAACAGTAGACTGTAGGTTTTTCGTCCTAAGTTGAATTCGACATTAGCGAAGCTGCAAATTCACTTTATATAATTTACTCAGCCTTTGCGGATTCTACAAACCATCATTGCACAAAGGCATAGAAAATACTAACAATTGTAAAGGAAAGCACTTGAAGTAACTGTAACGATAATAGTCTAATAAATAGCCTTAAGACAGTCGGTTCCCGTTACCCAAGCCCTACAGATCACGACGGTAATTTGATATCAGTCGCGATGTGCCGGCAAACTAACTCTGACTATCTATTATTATATCTATTCGTGTGTGTGTTATCTAAATATATGTATATGAACAAAATAAGATTGATAACATCTCGCAAATACATTTATCTTTTTCAATCAATACATTTAAAAATGATACTAAGAAAAACTCATTGAAAATAAGACCCAACGCTCAATACAAGACTAAAAAATGATAAATTGCAATAAGTTAGCAGTAGTATTTTCTCCAGTATGTACAGTTATACAATTAATGTTATTTATATATAAACAATAAATAAACATACTCATGTAAAGCAGTTGAAGGAAAAAGATTAACTACTGAGCTTCTTAACGGATCTTTAATTTAATCTTGTAAAATAGAGTCAAAATTGCATTTAAGATTTCACTGGAATAAATTTTATTTTGATTATATTTCAGTACACTTAATGTTACTGCTAGTTACCAATTTAACAAAACACTACTTGGTAAACGATCTATTCTGTAAAATGAATTATTGGAATTAACAAAAGCTGAAATACAAGTACCAAAACATTTAGATTTTTAGCAAGAACTAGTAAGTCATCATTTCATCTAGAGATTATTTTATATAATAAAAAATAATTGTTAATTAGAATATTATACTATACTTATACTTAGAAACTTAAACTTATACTTACAATGTATTTAAAGTATGCAATAAATTATTTTTGGAACAAAAGAAACAATTAAACCCATGCAAGTAAATATCTAACGTTCAATGGGGCCGTTAAACTTGGGCTCGCGTGATCCAACTGGCGGAAGTACAAGGCCTAAGCCATTCGCAGTCAAGTGCAATCAACCTGAACCTCATTGTTCAGCAGATAAACTGTTATCGAAGCATTCTCTACCTCCTGTGAAGCGAGCCGGGACTACATGCTTACGCGTGTTTTGCTTTCTTAATAGTTAATATCAGTTTCATAGATTCAATTTAACGAATGTATTTATAAAGATGTATTTATTAACTTTAAATTTGGAACACATCAAAAAATTGGTTGCCTGTAAAGTCGGTATACGGGCGAAAGTTTTACGTGACAACGACTTTGAGTGGTAAAATAATTTTAATGTGAATATTCATTCGTATAGTAGGAAGAAGGATGAAATAATAGTAACAATTTAAAACATTTATTTATACAAAGAATTATATTTAAAACATTAATTTATACAAAGAATCTCGCACTGAATTTCATATTAACAAAATTTTATTTTTACCTTTACACATACATACGTATTTATACTTAGAAGGGATTCGTGCCTTTCACTTTTTATGTCTGTCTCTCTCGCTCTTAGGCGGGCTAACCATGCCCGAGTGGAAGGGACGCGTGCCTCTCACTCGCTCTCATTGTGAGCGCATAACGTGAGCGGAGCGTAACGCAGTTTCTTGAAGTGTCACCCGGCAAACCAATTTATAAGACGTTGTCACGTCAAAAATTTTAAAAATTATTCATGGACAATATTTAACCTTACAAATTTGTAAAAGGAATTGATTGTTATCTGTCCAATTTAATAGTAATGATACATGTTATGTCTACGATCGTATATGTATTTGTGGCATGTATAATGATGTATAGTTAATTATACAATTCGATTAGACAGTTTTTTTCTATTACATATCTCCTACGAGAACATATGAATCCGAGGACGAGGTGAACGATATATCTTTGAAATACAATACATGTTAAAAGAAATATAGTATTGGTTATTTTTTATCAAAGTATCGTTTTTTTCCTATCAGATATCACTACACGATATTCGATATTGTTTAAGAAAACCGAGATGTAAATTCCCAATTTAATATATGAATGTAAAATATTCGAACAATCGTGTAACATTCGCTTAACAGTAACTTGAGAAAGGTGCAGGTTGGCGTTCAGTGTAGGTCCAGTTTAAGCTTAGTATTTGTTGGATGCACGAACTAGATAGTAGTAAATAAATTGGTAAATTTATAACGTTCGGGCTTAGACTTAACAATAATTGTATGTCGCCATGTGCACGTGGGACTGGCTTTGTGTGAGAATGTGCTTAATTTATCTGTGGCACATTTTGCTAAAGTTAATGCGCTGAAATGATTTATGGAGGTCGGATGTATAACGGCTTCTTCATATTTAAATCACCTAGATCTAGTTTCTATTTGCATATATACGTAATTATTCCGTTCACACAATGTCTTTAATGCTTCTAACTCTTCAAATTATTTATTAATAAGATTAAAAATAATGATGGATGACGTCATTTATATGTTAAATACGAAATAAATTTATTTTCAGTTTAAAAAAGATTAGGCTGTTTTAAGTAATAAATGCATATTTTAAGTCGTTATTACAGATGTACAGAATAATTGTTTTTTTTTTATTCAATTCATCGGATCAAATGCTTAATTTAACTCTGAGCTATACAATTATCGTTCGCTATGGTGCTTTAGTAAATAGGGCACCGTTATGTACATAGCAAGCATTCCAATCTCTATCTATGGTTTTTATAGAGACTAGTGACTACCACGTTCTCTGACAGCGTCAAATGGATATATCTTTAGAAAAACCTAGGGTTAAAATCACAAATGGATGGAACTAAATAGATAGATAGGTTTATCTTTTTAAAAACGTAAATTTTATAGCTAGCTTAAAAAATTGCGCACTATATAATATTCATAATGATAATTTAGTTATGAACGTCTTTAGTAAGCTCTTACTAGAGATTCCTAAAATATGAATAAATCATACTCCTACATACCTAATAATAATAATAATGTCCTCCTGACCGATTTCGGCCACGGCAGCCAATCTGTAAATAGATTACTAACCTCGCAAGACATATTATAGTACACAAGTCTGTGCCCAAAAACAGGTACACTCTATTCCCTAGCTCTCATGATACGATGGAACGGCAATCCGGAAAGAGTTCAGACCCAGGATCAATGACTTTACTTGCTTTCCGAGGCACGGGAGTGTACACACTTCAAACTTCTAGACTCAGGGCTGATACTGATAATTTTCTGACAGAAAGACCCAATTTTTTTTTACTCTTCTGACCTGGGAATTGAACCCAAAACCTACGGGTCTGCGGCCTCACATCTAGCCCCTAGACTAATGAGGCAGTCGACATGCCTAATAAATCATTTAAAACATAATTCTTGTAAAAACAGTAAATTATTACAAGGTAAATTCGTTTAACTCTTATTATTAAAAAGGAGGTTAATATCGAATCGCATGCGACATCATAAATTATAATCAACCTATTAACGATCACTTACAATTATAATTATGAGATTATAGCATGTCTTAAAAATAATTCTATTAACTTTATAACATTACTAGCTGTGCCCCGCGGCGTATAATATATAATGAAAATATAATAAATTATATTATTACTATAATGACACACACACACACACACACACACACACACACGCGCACACACACACACACACACACACACACACACACACACACACACACACACACACACACACACACACACACACACACACACAAACGCGCGCAAAGAGATATGGCTACTGGTAAAGAAATACGTAAGTAACGATTTGAAATTAATTTTCATAAGATACCCTAGGGATTACCGATCTTATTAGGTGAAAAAAAAATGTACAGAGAGAACCAATAGATTTATTTAGTATGATAGAAAGATATCATTTTACAAATTAACGTTTCTTTTTCATCTTAACGCTTATGTTTGTACTAATGGAAAGTAAAACTAAAATTAAATCATATGTTTGTCAAATTATTGTTACAAAAGTTTTATGAACTATTGACCCTCAAACTTATAAATCAAAGAAATCTAATTCTTTGATCTCAGATTTGACCTTTCGACAAAGTAAATTGTGTCTCGGTATTGTATCTTAATAATTAATTTAAGTTAAGTTACTCATCGACGTAGATGCTCATCAATGATTGTAGCGCCAAATATCATTCATTTTTTTTTCGATCGGAATCGGAGTCGGACTCTAACTGGACAATTCTACAAATTTATAAGGATTACGATATGTTCCCGATTAAATTCCAATCCTACTTTGACTAAGATTCCATTGTGATAAAGTGACAAATTGTTAGTAGAATTTTTCCCAGTGTATTTATAGGCACAAGTAACATAACATCTTATGTCTCTAAATTAAGACGAATTACTGGTTGTAAGGCTGAGGCTGTAATATTTATTATTTCTTACAAGGCAAATTGGCTTGCCTATCTTTACAATTAAAATAAATAAATAAAAAGTTTATTCTACGTTTTAATATAAAATCATGTTTAAAGATTATAATTATCATTTATACGATAATAATATGAAGAAAAAAAGCAAATCGTACTATAAATAATTCATTTAAGTATTTACATATCTACCAAACGATGTAATTTAGAAATTATAACACTTTAAATATTTATTTAATTAGCAATGAGTCTAAAACTCTAAACTCATTCAGTTACGTAAGTGATGAAAGTGTGCGTCGTTTCGCGTCATCGCTGGATCTGCATTTCATTCTAATAAGATTTACTTACATGCATTGAGACGCATCACGCAGTATGCATTACATATTAGATCATCTGAGAATTGAGAGAAGGAAAGTTAGCCAGTTTTCTATATTTTATTACCTATTCTAAAACTATGATACCTACTTAATTTAGGTAAAAACTACAATCAATTACAAAAATTACAAGTTTTCAAAAAAATTATGCATGAGTGACCCCGGCCCTTATTGTTACTTATAGTGAATAATTATAAAAAAATAACATTAAATAATTTATTTTTACATAATATTATATATTTATTAAATAATACGATGTGTGATAGTGTTGATGATTCTGCTAACAAGAATTTATAAATCTACAAAGAACCTACAATTTTCTTTTCGCGTCACTACCGCTGATATACTGTATCTTTCTGCGGCCAGTATCTTTTGCGCTCAATATTTTTTTTGTACATTTTATAAGGATATGGATATGCTGACTTCAGTTATAACGAAGCTTTTTAAAGTAAGTTAACGTAACGTTTCCTTGAATGCAAATTGCGATTACGAAAATTCGATAACAAATAAAATCCAACTCAAGATATTTGTGCAAAAAAAACACGTAAGACAAGATTTAAATTCAAGATGTAATCTAGAAAGTAGATGCTAAATCGATGTACTTGAACATATAACGTGAATACGAGTGTCGATTTCGAATGAAGTTGCGAATAATTAACATATTTAGGAAACAGATTAATTATGCAATATCTTTTTCGAAGTGCATTCTTTGCGCAATTATCTAGCGTAGCGTTCATTTTATATGAGGTTAGTTTAAGGAAATTTATTATTGTTCTGTGTTCAAAATTTTCAAAATGGTAGGTATACAACCTTTTTACATTAAATATTTCTTACATTAACGATTAATATTTTTATGATCCATACCAAATTGAAATTCTATATTAAAAAAATCGACAGAAATTAATTTATTTTTATATTATTTCAATGGTAGGCATAATTCATATGTCCTATTAAATCAAGAAGATAAGTCTTTATAAAAAAAATAGGCATAAATAGGTTTAAGTCCATTTAAATAAATATGTAAAAAAAAAAACAATTCCTTACGAATCCATCTTAACAACAAGCACATTTAAACATGTTCGTAAATCACATACTCTAGAAAACTGAACATTCATTTTTATCTGACATTAACATTTACGTAACTCAATAAATATTCCTTTTATGTGTTTTAGTAATTTGCCATTTCTGAGATGTAATTACGTAACATAAAAGGTTTGTAAGTTCTCTTCACTTTCTATTATGAGATACGAATCTATACTTAAGTGTACTTTCAACGAATGATAATAATAAATATGAGAATAAGAATGTATTCATAATGTTTTAATATAATTTAAAAACAATACATTTTAAACACCTACCTATTAACTTCTGTTTTCAAGCCCCAAGTCTCTATATCAATTTCATATTTATTCCTCTTAAATTACACAGAAAATTTTGCCATTGCTATATTGGTAATATCTATGATATTGCATATTGGAATTAATGTTTCTGAGTTTAAAAATCTCAGGTTCAGTCACCAATTATAGTGTACATTAATTTTAGGTAACTTTCTCCCAATATTGGGAATTAATTGTATGACAAAAAACAGCGGTGATTAGCAATATAAAAAATACAGATATGATTTGAGCATGATGATTGAATATCTTGTTACGTCTCGCTGTCGAACAAATATAAAAACATGTTATTATTTAGGTTCATTACACATTGGATTACGTACGAGATTTATATTAACTTTTATTTAACAACTATTGATGATTTGATACAAAAAATAAGACAAATATCATTCAAATTACATGTTCATATGGCGTTATGTTACAAGACAATCATTACGGAATTCCCTCGTATTATCTTTCAGCGAATTACAATATTTAGTGCATAAAAAATATACTTAGCTCGATTTTTGTTACTGACTTAGAACGTACACAGAAGGACATCAAACTGACCTCGTTATATTGAATGGTCAAAAAATTAATAAAGTATTCGTTTTTTAAATATTTCAGAGCTTTACCTATTTGAAAAAAATATATCTAACCTAATGAGATTGTACTGATCATTGGTCCAGACCTAAAGTATTCATTATGGATTCATGTAAAAATCGCGCTTTGAATATGGACGAAGTAAGAAATTTGGAAGTAAAAATAAAAAGGAGGTAAGCAGTTAAGAGGAATAGTGTGGTACATGATCTATGAAGTCTTTATTAATTTTGTATTATATATATTATCAAAATTAGTACGATTGAAAAAATGGACGTCGTGTCATCGTTATACATTCGTTTTAACAGTTTTACTTTCAATGTATATACCTATTGTGTCACTTAACATCATTTGTTTAAGTCAACCGCGTCACGTATATGTAATTTTTCTTAACACGTTTTGTTCAGTCTGATTACCCGTCACGAAATATTTCACCTTGCAATGTACGTAATAGTTTGACAAGAAAAAAATAATTAAAATACAATTTTAATTTACAAACAGTCAATGTTATTTTTATAATATGCTATGTTAATCTTTAAATCATATAATAAAATATATAATACATAATTTCCAATCAAAAAATTATAGGTTTTAACAACATAAAATTTAGCATATTGCAATGTTATCAGTACAAAAAGTGTGTGCAAAATTTTACCTTCATCTGAAACTGGTTCAAAATTCAAGACGTCCAAATAAAATTGTGCACTGGTTCGAAAGATTGAACTCTATAGATTTCACTCACACACATGTAAGATTAATTTAATTTTATATATTAGTCCTCCGCTGACAGTACTACGTCACAAGGCTGTTTGAGAAGATTCATTGCCAATTAATAGATAAGTTCATATTAAATACTAAATGGTGATACTATTATAATCTAAGACAAATAATTTAAACAACTAATTTAAAACGAACAAAACCACGGGAGGCATGTTAATAAAAACACATAAGTACGTTTTATTAGTAGGTACCTATTAATGGGGTTTCGTAACACAATGTAAGATGTTCTACAATAGGACCGATAGGTACAATGGTCGAAGGTACGGCGGATATTTTGTAAATCTCTATCGCACAATTACCACACACGATAACCTCAATTCAACTATGTAATACAATTTCTACAATAATTAAGTGAGCTATGTTTTAGAATAAATAAATTATATCTATAAATCAAGTCAGCGAAACATTTCATTACGATTTCAAATTTGTTTGTAGTAACGCTTTATAAAATTTATTATAATTGTGAAACTATAATATAAATGTAATAAAAATGATTGTAGGCTGAAGATTGAAGATAAAATTTAACTTCTATCGTATCTTATATACTAGCAGAAACCGTCGAGACATCCTGCCTATTTTTTATATAAATATATCAATTGTAAAGGCTATCGGTTGAAAAAAATTAGGTGTTGTCGTGTAGCGAATTCTAGCCTTCATGAAAAAAAAAAAATTGTGTTAACTTTCATAACTCTCGAGCTATATAGGATAATAACTAACAAAATGGTACAAGTATCTCTTGCCATCACCTGTTTATTGTTAAACGATTTCGTCTCCTGTTACCACATTTTGTTTATCCGAAACGATGCGAATATGTTGTATACCTACATCGTAACTGGTCTTAAAATATTCAGATATAAAACAAATTATTTACAAAATTTGCAAATTGCAAAGTAAGATTTACGGCTTTTTTCATTGTAGGTACGCAGACTGGCAAGTGGTCCACCTGATGGTAATTGGTTACCAACGGAACAACTTTGGAATTTTCAGAAATATTAACCAGCCCGTCGTCAATGCGCTACCAACGTTGGTAATTAAGATGTTATCTTCCATTTATCCGTGGTTATATTGGTTCACTTACCCGTAGCTACAATACTAAGTATTGCTGTTTAGCGTTAGAATATATATTAAGTAGGTAGGTGGTGCCTCCCCAGACGGGCTTGTACAAAGCATTACCACCAAGTAGTGTGTGGTATTTGCCTAGCCTGAAAATCCGGTTCCAGATACTAAGCCGCTACTCATAGCCTCGTTCTGTCCGCCGTGTTTATCATATACTTTATATAACGAGACGTAGAGCTTAATCTTGGATATAAACTGAGCAGGTTAAGTTAGATTACTGTTATGTACTGAAATCTGTGTCGGCTAACTAAACTAGGTTTTGTCTATCAAGAATTATTCGACTATAAATAAATGTAACAGCTAATTGCACTTGGATTGACCATTAGTTTAAAATAAAAATAATTACAAAAAAAAATCAATGTATTATTGTAATAATATATACAAAAACTTTTATATATATAAGTATATTATTTACCACATCACGTCTAATTAACTGAACCCATTGGAATGAAATTTGACATTGAGACAACCTGGGATCTATATAAGGATATCTTAGGCATATTCATTTTATTTACGTAATAAAAAAAATCAGCGTCCTGACTTGCGGGAAACTGCTAGTTTTATATAATTATATAGAATACAATTAGACGAATTACTGTGCAGTATAAAAAGTAACATAAAATGTTTAGTTATTTCAAATTTTATTATTAAAATTATTATACGTGTAGTAACTATTAAAGCAGTTCAGTCAGGATTTCACGTAGGTAATTCAATCCAGCCGGTTTTACGATGGGTTTTACAATTGTTTTATAATTGTGCAAATTCCTCTGACTAATCAAAATCACAAGTAGTCGGTAGAACCATAAAATTTTAACGATGGAACATATTATTATCTATTATATAGTTAGATTTCTTTAACCCTACAATACAACGGCGTTGTTAAAAAGAAGACGCACTTATTTCAAACCGCCATATTGTTCATGAACAGAAGTGTAAAGAGGTAATTAACTTTTGGCGCGACTTATTGAATGTGTTCGAATGTGTTATTTGGATTTTTAAGAGTAATTGAGTGAGTAATATACATAGATTTGTATGGTTTAGTAGCACAAACTCGAGGTTTTTATAGAATCTTACTTTTGGATGCTAAATAGTAGGTACCTATATACAGATCAGTACCTTTTTCATTGCCAACAGATTTTATTTTTAAGGCTTTAAAAAAGGGAGTCCTCAATTCGATATGTATGTAACTCAGAAATCCGTCATCTATGAACCGATTTGAAAAAAATCTAAGAGTGAAAAGATCGATGAGGGCTCCAATGCAAACTGATTTATATATTAACTATAAACGTATTTCGATCGCTGGACGAACACTAGTTATTATATAATGTTATTTAATTACTTGAAACGAAATAAAAGTTAGTAACTGATGAGATTCCTTTCTAAATATACATTCTTACATGTTATAAAACTAGCCGATATTTTAAACTATTTTAAAAAGTAGAAGCATCCGGATTCGTTCGCTCTTAATGTATTTTTTACTTTTTTTTCAAGTTCAGCTCAGTCAGATCAGCTCAACTTCTCATGTTCCCGAGTTTTTTTTTTATTGTATAGGTACGCGTACGAGCATGTGGTCCACCTGATGGTAAGTGGTCAACAACGCCCATAGACATTGGCATTGTAAGAAATGTTAACCATCGCTTACATCGCCAATGCGCCAAAGGGACACATATTATCATCTTAGTTTTTGTGGCTGTTATTACACTGGCTCACTCGGCCTTCATACCGGAACACAACAATACCAAGTACTTCTGTTTTACGGTAGAATATCTGATTAGTTGGTGGTACCTACCCTGATGACGCAACTGTCAGCTCTCCCACCGAGTAAAGTATTATATCTTCATCCAACTCAAATATACTTGCAAAGTTTCAAATCGATACGACTTCCAATTCTAATTAACGGTACGGTACGGTAAAATTGATTTCCTAGATTTGTTTTCATAAGTTTTGTTTTTTTGAAAGTCACATCAATGCAACGTGTTACACATCTATTAAATACCAAGACATATAATATAAATATTTCTTATAACCACATTCTAAGTTTCACTCCGCCCTTTTTCTTCGAAAACGCGAAGAACTATTTTTCAAAAATAGCACAGAGCTATTTCTTTTTTCTATTTATGCTCTATACAAAAAGCGTTTAAAAATTAATCTCGAGATTAATGATAATACAAACACGATCATTAGAATGTTTACATAATTTCCTCTTCCTGCACCTTGCTCCGCCTGAATAACAAACGACGAACCATTAGCGATGCCCTCAGCGGAACGGAACGAATGTTCAAACGATGCCCCCATTAGATGTCTCTATACAATGTCTATGGCTTTCAAATGGAGAATTCTCGATGAAAATATAAAATTAATAAACTTTCAACTAAACGACAAAAATACAATTGCGTGCCCAATTATTTAACCTAACTATATTTTTATAATTTTATATTTATTGGTAACTAAATAAAAAAATATACTAATTTTATACCTGCTATTAGTAAGAGTTATTTTGACGACGGTATATTTTAAGAAATAGTGAAGTTATCATAGTAACACTTAATGAAACCCCATAACCATAATCTTCTAGTGAAAAAAGGAATTAATTTAGATATCATTGACCTTTGTCTTGTGAAGTTATCATTTCAATTTCAAAGCTATTCCGAGCAAAATAATAAAAAAATAGGATTTTTATGTTTTTCTGTATTCTATTAGAAAAAATATTTTATTATTTCTATAACAAATATTTCTTTGAGTTTGAAGAAGTTTTTACTTTTACTTCTATTTTATATTTATTTGATGGCGAGTAACTATTATTTTTTTTATGATTACCGACCTGATACTCGATTCCTATTACTTCAAAAAATGTTTTTTTATTCTGCCCTAAGCTTTAGCAATATAAACATCCAATGAAAAGACTAGTAAATAAGCTAACTTTCGTTTGTGTTTAAAAAAACACCAATTCAACTTGTTACATTTTTTGTGTGCATATTTTGAACATTTTTTAAGTTCACGAATCTCTATTGTACTCTTGCTATTGTTGGGATTACGGGAAATCAGGTTTTTGTTACAAATGTAATATAGTCAATGTAGTTAAAAAAATATCGACAGAGTATAAAAACTAATTATATGAAAAAAAAAACATCTAAGCATCTTACGTTACATTCTACGTACTTGTACTTTCGCAAATAAAATATGAAAGAAATAAAACTTTTTCGATTATCGATCGAACTTGATAAGGTACGGTTATCATATAATTTTGAAGTACATTTTATATCCTTAGTGAAATTTTAATAATTGTTAATCAATCACGCTCAAGGTAGGGCGGATTCTAATAAATTTGGCTGCCAATCAAAAGCTTCAAATATACGGTACTTATTAAATAAAATATTTTTTTATTAAAAATAACATTTACTCAAGTCTAATGAAATAACATATTTATGAAATAAAATGTATAAACATTATATATAAATAATAATAATATAAATAATAATAATAGGAATAAGCTCCAAACCTTCTCCTCAAAAAGAGGAGAAGAGGCCTTAGCCCAGCAGTGGGACATTCACAGGCTGTTATTACTGCATATTTATAATCACTTACCAGTATCGGAGTATTACTTTAAAATAATCCACATGTACTATATATGTATAAAAACAACACTAAATACGTTTAAATTATTTTCTATACACGAAATCATATAAATAAGTTCTTAACATTTTTCCCGCGCGTCTTTAAATTTCTAACGCGCCAATCCTTTCACGTGTGGCGCGCCGCTCGCTTGTCTTTGCACTGAATGTTTTCAAAGCATCTTTCTTATAAGTTCTTACGCTTTTAACAACTTTAACGGGATGCGCTAGCGCAAGATGGGTATTTGATAACAAGGACTTGAGTTAAGATCCCTTTAGAAAAAACAAGAAATTAAATTTGTGTTACAAATAATTTACATTTAATTTAATCCAAGTTGAGGTGGGAAATAAAAGAAAATTTCTAAAAAAAAACAGGTTTTATTTATCTAATCACAATACACATGTATAGACAGTAAATAGTAGATAAAATTTTCAATCTTAACAGTAATACTATTTATAAGGTTTTCAGGTTGAGACATTTACTATCACCATAAAATACTTAACGTAAATAATGCCTTAATTCATACCCTGGTTTTTCTCCATGAATATCCCATCAAAACCGAATTTTAATAATGTAATTTAGAAAGTAAATGCAAAAAAAAACAATTGCAAACTTTAATTGTGTAACTAAAAACAAATGTGCTATAAACCTTACCTTCCAATATTAAAAAAAAATTATAAAAATAAAGCATTTTTTAATACCACTACATATATTTTCAATTTCAGTCAATTTCATATAAATTAAATATTATAAATCAATTTTATCACATAGTTTTATTCTAACATAAGCATTTACGAGCAAAATCAAAACGAAAGCCATATAAATACTTACTAATATATTAAAAATGACGACTAATTACACATTTATACTGAGAGATATATAGAGAGATATAGAGATATTAAAATTATATTATTGATTGCAATAGATAGGTATATATATAAATACATAAATATAACATAAGTACAGTAATTTTTCAATTTAAAGGTAATTATTAAAAAAATAAAGTAATAAAGAAAAATTATAAGGCAGTATGCACTTATATAACAAAAAGTGTTGCCATTTTTTTATTTATAAAGAATAAACTCACAATACCATACCATAATATATAAACTTGATACATTTATTTACACCAATTTTATAGTATGATTAAGAGACAGCTTAGTAGTAGTATATAAATCTCTTATCTAACTACTTAACTATATCAAAATGATTATTGTTCAAACAATATATTTCAAATTGTTACAATTATGTTTCTTCAATGTGTGGGTTTTCAGAGAATAGCTGGTGATCATTATAGGTGCGTAGGTATTTTTTTGTAAATATGTATAACAAGAGACCCCATTTAAGCATCATGAAGGACCATATCATGCGGATGATAATGCTTGTTTGTATCGGTAGAATATCTGAGAATTACAAATAAAATGAAAATCTATCATTATTATTGTATGTATATCTTATAGCAACATTCAAATACTACTTACCAGCTTTATAGTAGATTTCTAAAAACAAATAAAATAGTGTGAGCGCTGTTCCAGAGACAAAACCGACCATGCCAAAATCTCCTAGATACTGGAGAGCCTTTCTAGAAAAGTTAACGTGTAGCGACTCTTTCAGATAATGGCAGTGTAGCATAAAACTTAATGATGCATGTATACCTGAAATAAAATTAATATTAATATAACAAACACTTCAAAAAATATTTTGTAATCTATACTCAGATTCTTAATGCGTTTATCTATGTATGTTTAATGTATAACAAATATAAAAGAAAAATATATATTTCGCATTGTATTTAGTGGTCAGTAATTATTCGTAAAACATGATTTAAACAAAAGATTTGCACTCATCTTATAGTTATAAGAAAGTCAAAACACTTACCGGACAATACCGCCCACATCCCAGCTTCAATGTTTGCATAAACAATGAAAAAACATATAAAAGCAGAAAATCCTAGTATTGCACCGATAGCGCTTAACGCTATATGAATTTTAGTGCGCAACATATTTTTTCAATTAAATATTTTAGATCTATGCTAAACTAAATTAGAAATAAGTTTGTTACAGTAAACAACTAAACAAAAATAAATGATAAGTTTACGAAATTACGACACTGAAATCAATTGCTTCTATGCGCTGACATTTGACAATTGACAACTAAAATGACAATTAAAATGTCCTTGATATAGTTTTATTGTTATGTTCTTATTTCCTGTAAGCTATGGCTATAATTCTTTTAATCTAATTAGATATCTAAAATCAAGAACGGGCTTATCGGGAACTTTATAAAAAGAAACGAGAGAAACCATGTTCTTAAAGAAAATTCAGAACAATTTTTAATTTTTGAGAGCTCTAAATTTTTATTTTCGCCATCCAGACATATATATTATCTTATAGAAATAGATGCAGTAACTTAGTCTCTGAATTAAATAAATTATTCGTTTATCGATTAATCAAATATTTACAAATAACGAAATTATTACGGTCTAAGCCACATAAAAAAAATTGTGTAGTTTAGAAAAAGTGAAAATATATTATAATTTACAGTGAACTGTAATGACAGATTGTGAGATTGAGAAGCTTTAAAAATAAGTTAATAATAACATTGAAATTTATTTTTAATGAAAACTAGAACAAAATTGTTCTTTATACCATTTGATAATAATGTAATAGAACAGACAGCGCGAACAAAATCTGTGTAGCAGGAGCAGGAACGCGGGGCGTGCGGGAAGAGGCTTATGTAATGAGTCAAAGATGCGATGTCATCATGTCACAGTCATAGACGAGACACTTTATTTTCTGCCTATCGAATTGTGTATTGGTAGAGGACATAGTTAAATTAATTTAAACTGTCGGTTTTATGTAATATTAGCAGTATTTACTAAAGGTAAATTTAATTATTTACCTTTTTTTATAAATGATCTATGCAGCTTTACAAGATTAGCTTTATTCATTAGGTCCAATGATATTATAAGTAAAAAGGTGAAGATAGGTTACAAGCACTCCGTGAGCACAAGTTCGAAATCAGGATTACTATCCACACTTCACCTCAGTATTATGTCACCATTGTCAATGGATAGACGTCACGTAGCGAGTACAATTATAATTAAAAGTGACCCAAAATAACCGGAAATGCCGTCGTGTGTTATGAAATATTGCACAAATTATACTAGCAAGACTTCTTAAACTTAAGGAATCACTTTTCTTTAGTAAGTTTACTATTTATCTTAATATTTTCACAAATCAAATATTATATTCGTAAAATATGACGTTAGAAATGAATGAATGCAACAAAAGTATATTAATGAACGAGTGCAATAGAGATAGACGACGTTACTGATCATAGAGTAAAACACAAACAGTGGTGGCAGTTGGCTCATATACAATAATTTTATGTGTTTGTTTTATTTATACAAATGAAAAAGAATATTAAATTATTAATTATATTATATTACTAAATTGAAATCAAAATATAAATAAATATTTTTTTCAGTATGTCGTAAAGAAGATGTTAGGTGTATAAATAGTGTTTAAATGTATGATCATGAAATTAATTAATTGTTTCTAGATTTCCATCAAATGAACTAAGGTGCATCCAGTGGGTTGATATTGTTTATTTGATATTAAATTTTTATAAAATTATTGATAGTTTTTATTTGCCTATTTTCAATAAATTTTTAGTACTTTTACAAAATGAATTTATGAGTAATCGCATTCATAGGCATAAATCCGGGTAAGAAAAAACGTACGTCTGATGATTTTTTCTATGTCGTTTCTTTGACACGAGACGATGCACTCTCGCAAATATATTCGTCTTTTTTTCACTCGTGATATTTAAATCATGCTACCCTACTTTAGCGACGAATCGTAATGTAGTGTGTATATTGGCATATAAAGTTATTTATGTGTGCGTTACAGTGTAATTTTCGTAGATTGAATGCTTTGTATGTAACATATCTACACCTTTTTACTTATCTTATCATTGATTAGGTAATTGTCCGTCTGTGCAACAATTTCAAATTTACTTAACACCAGTCATAAATAGTACACTAACGCTTAGGACACGTATACACGTGTCCCGGTTCTACACGGTTCAATTTTCATATTCTATGATTTTCATATAAAATGTCGTATACAGTAGAATATAATGTACAAAAATTTGTTTTGGTTGGTTTTAGTTAATGTTAACGCCACTATCTCCTTCGCAGTTGATTGGTTTTTAAATGTTTTTAACACGAAAGACGGCATTTTTGAATCTTGTTCAGCCTTTTCCCGTCCACTGCTGGATGAAAACCTCCGCCATAGAACGGCAACCATCCCGATTTTGGACAGCCCGCATCTGTCACCTTTTTTAAATCGTCGGTCGCCACAGGGCGTCTTACACTTCGTTTACCTAAGCGTGGTCTCCACTTTAGCACGTGTCGGCTCTATCTGCCATCAAGGCACCTGGAGACATGACCAGCCCATTTCCACATCAGCGAGCTCATTCTACGCGCCATGTTGGTGACTTTAGTTCTCTGGCGAATGTTCTCATTTCGGATTCTATCTGCCAGAGAAACACCAAGCATCGCGCGGTTAATTACTCGCTGGGCGTTGCTTAAAAAAAAACTACGCGGTTTTAAAAAAGGCGAGGGTTTGTGTTTTATGTCAAAATAAATTTACTCTCCAAGTTATCGAGTTAGTATGAAAGTTGCTTTTTTCTTACAATATTTATTTTTCAACATTGATATAACATTTATCTAGACAATATATTAACATTTGTACTTTTTGTACCATTTTGTGATTTTTTTTTTGTTTTTTCTTTTTTTTATGTAAGAGGGGAGCCAAACGAGCAGGAGGCATCAAATTGGCATTTAATTATTCTTTGGTTGCTGGAATGGGCGAAAAGTGGTCGTCACTAGGATTCGTTATGTCATGTAAATGTTAGGGAAGAATATAATGTTAAAATGAGTTTACTTTTATAAAATATATATTATTAGTACTAAAAATCCGTTAAGGGTTATGAAATACTTTAATCAGTTTAATATTTTTTTCACTTTATAACCCTTCACTTTTACACAGTTTACTTATTAAAAAAAAAAACAAAACATTTAAACATAATGTGTCAACATGTCTCGAAGACATTACTTAAAATAATCTATAGCTTAGAAACAAACATTACCTATTATAATGAAAAATGCAACAAATAATTATTAAATCTATTAACAATGTTTTAAACATATATTTTTTAAATATGACCTATGGTCATCATCAAATATTTTAACTATATATAGGTAATAATTATTACAATTAAAAAAACAATTTTTGAAATATAAATAACATTTGCACCCTTTTAAAAACGTTTTTTTAAATACATTTATTTTATATACATTGAACCTTTTTGTTTTTAAAATGTAAATGGTCAAACTTAATCAATATAATTTATCTCAATCTAAATAAATAAATAAATCTAATTAGTAATTTGCCTTGTTTTAGAATAAATTTGCTTATATTGCTTAATTTTTACTGCGATTTTAGTATAATTGACAGTAAATTTAATTGCTTACTTTATAAATATTCATCAAATTGGACACTAATATAGTGTCCTGTTACTAACTTATTATAATGTGTATATAGTTATGCCTTCAAAAGTCTTAAATAATTAGGTCTCAGTTTACTCAAAGTAGCTGCATCAAGTTCTGATTTTTTGTGTACTCTGAGATGGCTTTTCATATTGCATCGTTGAGCATATCCCCTGTCACAAATGGGACATTTGAATGGGGTCTCCCCAGTATGTAGTCGCATGTGTTCCTTTAAATAGTCATCATGGTAGAAACTGCTTCCACATACAGAACAAACAGCTGGCCTTTGACCTGCAACCCATAAATTATAATGTAATATAAAGGGACGTCAAGTTAAAGCATATTTAGTTAATGTTAGAAAGGTCAATCTATAATCTAAATAAATGTGAAAGTAACCCTGTTTACCCCGCTTTTAATTCCTCGGCTAAACTGAAACTATTTTTTTCTTATGGTGCTAGCTTTAATCCCCAACAACGATGTAGGCTACTTTAATACAGACCCCTAACATGTCTAAAAAATAGATAAACATTACCTGTGTGAGCCGATCTCTCGTGCACAATGACAGATTTACCACACTTGTATAATTTATTACAAAATTTACATTTATATTGTTTCTTTGGTTTCAAATGTTTGTTGTGAACATTTTTATTGTGACTAGTAAGTTCACCCTTAAAGGCGAATCCTCGTCCACAAATTGCACATATAAATTTTTTATCTCCGTCATGTTTTCTTTTTATATGTCTGTTTAAGTAATAATCAGATACAAATAACCTTAAACAATGTACACATTTAACGGGGTTTCTGAAATGCACTTTTTTTTTATGGACTGATAATTTATCTTGACTTTTAAATACTTCACCGCATAAATCACATAATTTTGGTGGGTTTGGTTTCTTTATTTTTGGTAATTTTATTTTAACTCTTTTTCGATTTTCAGGTTTTTGTTTTAACAGTTTTGAAATTTCTTGGAATGTCTGCTTATTTTTGCTGGCATTTATACTAAAAAGAAAAATATTTTTGTCTCATTATTAACATTTTGGCAACCTTATTTTAAAAAGTAACAGAATTTTAAAAATATAAATTCACATAGTTTGGATAAACATTACAACAAATTAAATACAATTTCTTAATATATAAAGTTATTTGGGCTTCCAGACAATCAATTTTTTTATTTGATACATGAGTATAAAATTTAGTTATGGTTAGGCCAGGTTGACCTAATAGATTAAAATTTAAATAATATTACCACCATTCTTCACCATTCCAAGCAAATTCACCTTCTAATATGGAAGAAGCTATTTTATTTGTAATTTGTTTACTATTTGTTGTGGCAAGTGCGCTTCTTTTCTTCTTTATGACTTTTGATATTTTTTCTTCCTCTACCTTTAACTTAAGTTTAAGTTGTAAGGGTTTAAAAAAATCTTGATGATGATCACTTAATTCATCATCACTTTTATACTCATTTTTTATTTTTTCTATTTCAATTTCTTCCTCAGATTGATCTTTACAACTAACACTACTGAGCTCCTCACTTTCATGCTTTAAAATAGCTAATCCGTTTTCCAATATTTTACATGTTTTCTTGTATTTATTAATAAAATTACATGCCACAGTCAATATATCATTGCATTCCTGACATATAAACCGCGGATAACCATCAATATCTTCTATCTGTAAATTTAAAAACGAATGCTGAGTTTCATCTCAAGTCAAGCTATGATTATACCAGATGATTTATGACATAAGTACCTTTTCTTTTAAACATAAGGATAGATTAGCTTGTATATCACAGTTTTCATCTTTATTATTTGAAAATATAGAAATATTGGCCCCATTTTCTAAACAAATTCTGCATAAATTTATTGAATTTTTTTCATCCATATTACACTTTGTTATTTAAATAACTTATAAACATACACCATTTTTTAAAAATCGGTACCTAATTTTTCATCTTTATCTTTTATCGTAACATTTGCAAGACGAAACATTTTATGATATTCAATTATTATTTTGTAGAAGGTAATAGGCTAAAATCTACATTTACTTGTTTGACAACAATATAAAATAAAAATAAATTAAGGTTGACGTTTGACAATCGGAAACAAAATACATATGTCATTTACGACGATTCACGATGGTCTTCTATAAGTCACTCGCTACAAATAAAATTTGGTAGATTTCATTTGATGAAAAAGTTATGAAATTAGGATACCTATGATTAATTAAATAACATTTAAATGCTTAATTAACTAAAAATGTTTCGATTTGTTAATAGTTGAAAGAATGTACTATATTTAATTTTTTTTGCATAAATCGGATACACATACTAAATTCATAAATTTGCAAACTAGATCACAAGACCAGCCATAGACTCACATTTATCACCAACTTGTCTTCTGTCATCAGGTGATTGGAATTGGGAGTAAAAATCCTGAATAGGGATAAAACGCCAATACTTTTCTAAATCAATATGTCTGGAAGAGATAGATTAGCGATTTTCCCGTCTCGGGGGTAAGTTGAACATTATTATATGAAATCGTTTAATAGTCCATTTTGTAATAAAATTATTTGTAGATGATATGGTTTTTATTTTGCGTTTTAGGGCTCAAATGTTAATAAAAGCCCGTCTGGCTGGAGCACAGAAAGGCCATGGTCTCTTGAAAAAGAAAGCAGATGCTTTACAAGTTAGGTTCCGTATGATCCTGGGAAAAATTATTGAGGTAAGATGGTCTTTTTTATTAATAGAAAAACTATAGAATTAGGGATGTTTTTTGAAGAAATTCAAAATTTCAATTAAAGCTATCATTTTCTTTGAATAAAAATATTTTTTCTTCATTTAAATTTTACTTAGGTAATAAATGTTTAGATTAATTATAAAATAGTTACTTTGAATTTAGTCAGTACATTGGTAGTTTTTACTTGGAATAACTAGCAAGAAAAACAATCATTTTTATTTATTTATTTATTATGTTTTACTAGCGGATGTTACATAAATTACACACCAATAAATCATGTACAAAATAAGATACATTATGTACACCCATTCAAAAGCAAAAACTGCATGCATAGTGTTCTTGCGCCGATTACAATTTTATAATTAAACATCATTACTCTTATGACCCATTTTTTTTTTGTGCAAAAAATGTGTTTCTTTTAAGAATTATTTATTAAATGCTATTAATTGGCTTATCAAAATATCCTTGGCAAAGTAATAAAGTAAAGTCAGGACATTTAAAGAATTATCTTAAAAAAATTACATAGGTATTTGGGCCTTCTATATAATAATTATTTAGTGGCTATATTTTTAAATGTTGGTTTCTGTATTCTGTCATCATTGTTTATAAAAAACAAAATCAACATTTATAGGTAAACCTGTTAAATTTTCTTAAATTACTATCAAAATTCAAATAAATATCTTTAAACAAATTAATGGTTTGCTTTGTCATTTTTAAAATCCATTATATTAATTCACTGTGAAGATATTTTAGATTCTACTACTAGAACATAGATGTAACTTATCATTTACTATTTATAAGTTGTCATGGAGGAGGATTTAATTCAAATATAAACCATACTCACCAAATATTATTTAATTCACATAATATAGAATATTCATTTCAATATATTCTATAAATATTAAGACAGGTACTAATATGTATTTGTATTTTCTCTCTCCAGGAGTTACATTAGTTTGTATTTTAAGCAATAATAAGATTCTAATAGGAATTCAAAGATTTTCGTTATCTGTAGAAGAAATATTCATGACATTATCAAAATAGATAAGTTGGGCTAAACATATTTGTGACTAGCTGAGCCCCGCGGTTTCAACCTCGTATAATTAATAAAAATCAGCCTAGAGCCTTCCTCGATAAAAAGACTATACAACACAAAAATATTTTTTAAATTCCAACGAGTAGTTCCTGAGATTAGCCAGATCAAACAAACAAATTCTTCAGCTTTATATATTAGTATAGATACATAGCCCATTTATTGAAAAAAGTTACAGACTATATAATATCACTTTATGACCCGAGGGAGGCAGAGATGATGAGTAGAGATGCTGAAAACAATGAGGCAGCTAGTTGTTATAATATATAAAGAACAAATTCTTATAAATATGTGACTTATCATTCATTTCTCTTCAGTTAAGTGTCTAAGCACACAAACTGCGTTAAAATTGCAAGCTAGTAACTGCAGTGTAACTGCAATTTTACAGCTTGCATGCCGTTATAATGCAACTCTGTATTTGTAGACAATAAATAGGTATTTATGTTTTTGTATTATAAAAAAGAAATTGCATAATTTATGATAATGTAATATCATTTCTTTCAGACTAAAACCCTTATGGGTGAAGTAATGAAAGAGGCTGCATTTTCACTGGCTGAGGCTAAGTTCACTACGGGAGATTTTAACCAAGTTGTGTTGCAAAACGTCACTAAGGCTCAAATTAAGATCCGATCCAAGAAAGACAATGTTGCTGGTAAGTTCCTGCAATTAAATATCTATCTTATATCTATGTTATATACCCAGTATATCCAAATTTTAAACCTAAAAAGTAGGTTCAACTTTTATTTATTTTATTATAAAAAATATTTTGAATATATTTAAATAACATCTCTTGATATATACTTTATATATATTTCCAATATCAAGAAGTAAATTAACTGATTTTGAGTGTTTTTTCTGACTACTGAAACAAATTAAGTACTGAACATTTGAATTTAATTAAAAAAATAATTAAAGAATGATAAATGCTTATTTTAGTAATATGATTTTGTCAATCCGGTTATCTTATAACAATTGTTTCTTCCAGGTGTCACTCTCCCAATCTTCGAGTCATACCAAGATGGTTCTGATACATATGAGTTGGCCGGTCTTGCCCGAGGTGGACAGCAGCTCACCAAGCTGAAAAAGAACTTCCAGAGCGCAGTAAAACTGCTCGTCGAATTGGCGTCCCTGCAGACGTCTTTCGTAACTCTGGATGAGGTCATCAAGATCACCAATAGGCGTGTTAATGCTATTGAGCACGGTAATATTTGCTTCTTTATGAATTAAGTACTAGAAAGTATCATCTTACCATTACTAATTCGAAGCAGTTTTTTGGGATATCGGTTTTTAGTTATTAGGGACCAATTTGTAGTAGCGCGTTCTGATGTTGGTAGTGATGTAGATTTCCAACAAACCTCTTGTATGAACATAAAAACACTAAGTAATATGGTTGTTTGGTGTGAGGAGCACTCCAGTCAGATTGAATTGAAGATAGGAACTGCATATTATTAGTAATGCAAAAGTCCAGGATGAGAATTTTGTTTGGATCAGACTGGCCCTCTGATTCACCTCAGCTCTGGGTTCACCACTCTATATCGTGCACATGTTCATTGTTATCAAGCTAACCTGCAGCTGCCTACTTCAAGTTTTAGCTAACTTGGAGTACTAATATGTTTTTTTTGCGTTTCAGTCACCATTTGCTATAAATCTGCCCTCTAGAGATTTAATTACTATTTTAACATATTTTCCGATATGATGTGCTTGGGCTCAGAATATGGATGTTTATTTGAGAACTGTTTTAAACCTATTATATAATTTAAATATGTATCATATGCAGCAATTGTTTTTTTTACCGATATTTTTAAATATTATAGTTGTATTTCGCATTTATATCATTTATGTAATATGTTAAATTTCTCATTTTAGTTATTATCCCTCGGCTGGAGCGTACACTCGCGTACATTATATCCGAACTGGACGAGTTGGAGCGTGAGGAGTTTTACCGGCTCAAGAAGATTCAGGACAAGAAAAAGATTATCAAAGATAAGGCGGAAGCTGTAAGTACATTTGCCTCGACTTTTATACAAAACCATTTTTTTAGGAACTAGTGTAGTTGCTATAGTTATTTAAATATACTCCATATATAGGGAGTATAGGGAGAATATTTATGTAACAGTTTTATTCCATTTTGTTTGATGAGTGGGAGGGAATAGATGACATAATTGACCATGCCGATTTCAGTATTCCAGTTCGCTTCAAACATTTTAGTAATATTATTTATCTCTAGGTTAATTAAGTACACAAACAAGTGCAACACCGAATTCAAGTAATATAGAGTGCTGTAGACATGGAATATCTATCGAACTTAATGTGGAACAATAATATTGTACTATGAATCAAGAGCCACTTCTCGATCTCAAGGCTTTCAATACTGTTTCAGATATTTATAACAAGTTGGAAACTAGAGATCATGAATAGCGCAACACACTTATTTATTTAAAATCAGTAAATTAAGTGATTGCATAGTATTTCATTATGGTGTCCCACAAGGTTGCTTTCTATGACCAAATAAGTTTCTAATATATATCAATGAACTAAACTCTTAATGTACCCAGTCGAGTTGTCGTTTCATACGCAGACGACAAAGCTTTATATGCTAATGCTTAATATTATTTAGTATTACTTCGTGGGTAGATTTCTACGCTGAAATTCCTTAAGTTAGGGTGTCTTGGCTGACTTAAGACCTTATCATATAACTAAGCGATTTCTACAAAAATAATGTTCGCCAGTAAACAGTATGCAAAGCAATATAAGATATCTGTACAATCGAATTAATAAAAAACGAGGTAATATTTCCCTGATTTTGAAATTAATAATAATAATAATATCTTGGGACATTATTCACACACGGCCATCTGATCCCAAACTAAGCAGAGCTTGTACTATGGAATGGTTTCCACTCTGACAACTGATATACTACATATACTACTTTTTCTTTCGTAAATACATACTTATATAGATAAAATTACACCCAGACTCAGGACAATTAAGAATGTTGCTAAAAATTAATGCTTATGAGAAGAACATTATTTTTCTTTAATGCATATTGTTATTATAACTTCCGATACTTTTATTTTTATACGTACGTACCCTTTATTTTTCTTTTGTTTTTTATTCGAATTATCAAGGGATAACTAATACTGTATTTTTTATCAATTACAAATAAAATTGAAGTTGATTATGAATAAGGGAACACAGGATCCTGACCTGTTACTGTTTGTCTATTAATATTCAAATTTTTACAACAAATTAATACTGAAGACAAATAAAACTTAATTAATAAAAGGTCGAGTTATATGTTATCTATTTTTGTTATTACAGAAAAAAGCTGCAATGCTCTTGGCGACCAGAGACGTGCGCGACAACGTCGCGAACTTACTCGACGAAGGAGACGAAGACTTGCTCTTCTAAATTCCATTTAGAATCCTTCTATTCCTTTGTAGTGCAAGCAGTCAAATTGGAGCCAATCTTTGTTTTGTTATACTAACCTGATTTTAACTTTTTATGCTTTTTTAATTAGTTTTGTGCCTTTGGTGCAAATTCGTTATATATTTTCAATCATCGCACACATTTATAATATTATTTTACAGTATTATTTTTATCTTTATGAAATAGTTTTTGATTATATTCTTATTGTTATTGTTATAATAAGAAAAATTATATTGGATTTTTTTAATAAGTTTTATCCAATATTAAATCGTAAAAACTACACTAGAATAAAGGCTTTCCGGTTTGACTGTATAAAGAAATATAATGATATTACAGTGTTCATAGCTCTGTACATATAATGTTGTCGTTGTTGTTCGCTTGAAAATACATCTTATCACCTCGTGTTACGGTTTAAAATCTGATTTTACGTAAAATTGGCTGTTCGTGCATAAATGTAGGTTCTTGTATGTAAGCATTCCAGCAGTTTTGTTTAGTGAATACATTTTAAGTTTTATTTGTCAAACTACGATCGAATTGATAGCATTAATATGTTATCTGTAACCATTTGTTATCTGTGTCACATGAATTTATATTATCTGTAATAACCGTAGTTTCAAATAAAACGATAATCGGTCCAAAGACCGCGTAAGCTTCAACTTAATGCTTATTGAGCATAAATCTGTTTAAGTACACCCGAAATATTTATGGTTTTTGAATTGTTGTTTGATAATAGATCAGTATATTTTAAGTAATCATGTAAATACAAGTTGGTGAATTATTAAATATTATTATTGAGACTTTTTTATTCTTTAAATTACCTTTGAAAATATAATTCAATAAATAATGTCTTACGGCCGAATACTGAAACGTCCCGCAAAGTTTTTTTTTTTTTTTTATTGCATAGGTAGGCGGACGAGCATATGGGCCGACTGATGGTAAGTGGTCACCAACGCCCATAGACATTGGCATTGTAAGAGATGTTAACCATTGCTTACATCGCCAATACGCCACCAACCTTGGGAACTAAGATGTTATGTCCCTTGTGCCTGTAATTACACTGGCTCACTCACTCTTCAAATCGGAACACAACAATACCAAGTACTACTGTTTTGTGGTAGAATATCTGATGAGTGGGTGATACCTACCCAGACGAGCTTGCACAAAGCTCTACCACCAAGTAAAGTTAAACGCTACTTAACATTGAGAAGCTCCTCAATTAGTATTCGAAATTTGAAATTAACGGCGTGTCAAATAATTAAGTTGCATTTAATATTTTAGTGACGTTTCAGTATTCGGCCGTTAAAGTGGAATTTTAAAGATTGTAATATTTTGATATTATTTTTTCAACTAACAATGAAAATGATAACCCGATTAGCCGAACGAGCAACGTCGATAAAGTTCACGAAAAATACTTTAATATACAGTATCAGGAAGAGACATGTAAATGAACGATGATAAATTAAATGTACACGACATGCCAAATATTTGTACTTTTTTTAAAATAAAATTTATGAAAACTAAAGTAAAAAAATTCCCGACAATATCCCACTGTTAACTCGTCTTTTGGGATTATTCTATCTCGCTGCTTAATTCAGGTTGGCGTACAGTACCACTGTTTATATTATTTCCATACAAAAGCACTGTGCTCTGTGGTTTCCAAAAAATCTATAAGTACTGCTGTATTGACCAACCTTCCAGTGAGATATTACAGCGAAAAAGGACGTAACATTTAGTATTTCATTGTTGGTAAACTGATTAATATTTTATCAGCGCTGAAGACGATGGGCAACTACTCACCATATTGTGTACTTATCTGATTACCTTGGCGCGGTACATATAAGAAGTAAACCACATCTTATAATGCCATTGTCTATGGTTCAAGCAAACTTACAATCGGGTGGCACATTAGTTCCTCTGCTCAATAAGTAAATAAAAAAATAGATTACAGTATAATCACAATGTTTTATTGATAAAATGCACATTTCTTACACCAGACAAAATTAATTTCAATACCAAATCAGAAAGTTTATCTGCTTTTTTTGGTTAGATAATATTTAGTCCCACATTTTTTTATCAGACCAAATTCGACAGCGCACCTTAACATTTTACTTATAGATTTTCCTGTTCGTCGTGGATCATCGGCGACTTTGAAATGACGTTTTAGGAAACCTATCACTCTCCGAGAAGTTAATCCGTTTTTTGAAGGAATTTTGTGAAATGCCCAGAGGACAATCGCAGCCGGTATCGATCTCTTCAGTCCGTGTCTGATCCTGTTGTAATTTAATTTATTTCGAACACTACGTCCTGAATAACATGATGTACACAAACTTAAAAATGAGTTCGAACGCATTAATTTCATTTTTGCATTAATTTACTTTGTTGACTATAAATTTTAATAATTATTCCGATAAATTTCTATTTTATTTACAATATTTTTTTGGCGCGGAATAAAAAAAACGGGAATGACAAACGCGTGACATTGTCAATATTAAAATTATTTTAAAGGTTTCATTAAATTAAAATCATTAAAACAATAAATAATAGATTTTGAAAATTATAAATTGTACATAATAAAATATAATATATTCATTTGATATTCGATTAAAAATATACATTTAATTATCAGTTGAGATGAACAAATTATGAATTGGATTATTATCAAAATGTGTTATATATAAATTTTCTAGTTGTTACTCGTGAAATTTGATAAGCCTATCGACAAGTTGCCCGACTAGTCGGCGTTCGTTCAACGAAAGCAACGTATCCGGTAACCGGGGGGGTGAATTATTGCGACTTCATTTACTATGACGCGGGCGTATTCCGCGATGAATGTAGAACAAGCTTTTGTGCCTCATGGATACGCGGCGGGGGAATTTTCTTGTGTTTTAGCCGAGTACTTACAAGGCAGAAATATGCACTTAGTATCGTATTCATGGAACTAGTTGATCGTTCTATATTTTAGAAACATATGATTGATTTCATGAAATACAAAATGAAGTCAATAAATACCTTATGGATGTTTTAGTTTGATTTTGACGCAGATAGAAATATATTTATAGAAATATACACTATAAACATCATATTATTCATAAGATTATAGCGTATGCTGTACGCTCATTAGTCTAGTGACGCAGATTCTGAGATTAACCGGGTCGGGCAAATAAAAAACTCGTGTTGTGTCAGATTGCTTTGTGGTTATTCTCTTTTGAGATTGGCCGCCGTGACCGAAATTGGTCAGGGGAACATCATCAAAATGCATATTATAATTAATAAAATAAAGAAAAATATATTATATTTAATTCTATTTGTATTGATGTTCTATTTGTATGATTATATGTCCTAAATACTCTGAGTAAAAGGAAAGTCACAAATAGTTAAAATATTTATGTTGCTCCTTAATTATTATCTTTGAGACGTGTCTACAAGTAATACGGAAGAACTACCTACTTACAAAATTGCATGCACATAGTCCCTTTTTATAAATTCAGCGATGATATTCATGTTAATATTACTTTTTTGAATGCCATCAAGCGTCGAGAAGAAACAAAAACGTTATATGTATTGCAGTAACATTATAAACAGTTTTTAAGTCAGTATTCTGTAAGAACAGACTCAAAATTCACCGAAGAACACGATCGTGATGTCTCAAAGTCATTCATTATAGCAATTACAGTCGTTCATTGATTATAACAATTATAACATTTTAAGGATGTTGCCGCATGAAAATAGCGTATCACGAAGTGAGTTCCTACAGAATAACACTGCAGCTCACTGAAGCACTCTTGCACTTTTACGTAGGTACGTTCTTGATATTTCTTCGGGCATGTAAGGGCTTATTTATTCGCCAACTGAAATTCCGAATCAACTTTATTTGAACTTATTTTTTTCAATTGTTTTACTCCTTATTTCTACTATTAAAACAATTTTGATTGTTAAAATAGATTGGATTTCTACTTTCTAACATATACCTAGTATGTTATTTTTCAGTCTAGTTTAATATCGTTAATATTTTAAAAAGTATCTATTATTTACGCAGTATTTTAAAATACTATAAATATTTTTCAATAATTATATATGTAGTATATAAGTATAAGTAAAGTACTGAGTTCTGTGGATATATAATTAATATACCAACTCAGAGGATTTCTTTATAACTATTATATAAATATAATTATTTAACCGTAAAGATTATTTAAATCGAATCGACTGTTTGGGTCGATTCCATGGATTTACTAATGTAAGCCAGTCTGGGTGACTATCTCCTGGTCATTAATTATTCTATCGCTTAGCGTCAATACAAATCGAAATATATCATGTTACTATTAGGACGGTGAGGAAGCCAGCACAATCACGCACGCAGGAATTGTTATACATATATAATATCCAATCGTTGGTAATAAAATAATAGAAGATGTAGTTTTTTAATTATGGCAGTTGTATGACGCCATCAAACAGTAGTATCTGTGTGGTCCGGTTAGATGGGTATTTTTTTATAGCATAGGTAGGTGGACGAGCGCATGGTTCACCTGATGGTAAGTCGTTCGCCTATCGTCATCTCTCGTCATATCGTCAACGCCTATAGACATTCTATGAGATGGTACTGCTG
This sequence comes from Nymphalis c-album, assembly GCA_963151315.1. Classification (NCBI taxonomy): domain Eukaryota; kingdom Metazoa; phylum Arthropoda; class Insecta; order Lepidoptera; family Nymphalidae; genus Nymphalis; species Nymphalis c-album. The sequence goes on from OY720601.1 coordinate 8,375,073, forward strand.
TTTTGTTGTAGAATATCTGATGAGTAAGCGGTACTTACCCAGACGAGCTTGTACAAAGCTCTACCACCTAACAAACAAATAAGGGTGAGTGAGTTAGTGTAACTAGAGGCATATGTGACATAAAATCTTAGTTCCTTAGTTCCGCATTGGCATTATTGTACACCATACACCAGCGTATAGGCGCCGGCCTGGTGATTCCGGCCCTCCCACGTTAGGTAGGAGGCAGCCTCAGTAGTTATTTTTTTCGATACTTTTATATGAAGGAAAATTATTAGAAAAAAAACCAGTATTATTATTATTTATAGAGATACCACGCATCGACAGTATTTATATTCTACTTTATATAAGTACCTTAAAATGTACGAAAGTAATAGATAAAATTTAACTTGCATATGGAATAGGCAAATCGTATACAAAATAGTCTATTTTATCTGATTAGTCTAAACTACTTGAGTCATAGTTCTATTTATATTATGTAAAAATATTAAAAAAAAGAAAGATTGATTATTGATTGATTGATTATTTGCGCTGCTTATCCGATTTTACTAGGTTTGATTTTGACTGTAGTTTTATACTTGGAAGTTATCTGATTTAGGCGCTGGGTACATCGTATCGTATTACATTTGTACATGCGGCGCAGTAATTATTCATACCCACGCCTCGTCTGTGTAATTTTTATTTTTTTTATTTAATTATTATTTATTTTTAAACAAGCTCTCATCCTCTATAGGGGACTATATTATGTAGGGGAATACCCTAAGGAAAACCTTTATTGCTAAGCTGCGTTCTATATTAAATTTCTGTGGAAAATGTCATTCTGTTAGACCCGTCATCGTAGGGCGTACGGTATAAATGTCATTAGGTCATTTTAAAATTTTATAAAGTAGATATAATATGAATTACCGCCTTCGTGGATTTCTGGTGCACCCAAAGGTTGGCTGGGAGAGAATGCCTACAGGCATTAAGTCCGCCTTTTGTCCCATGTTTGTATCAGTGGCGATAATAAAGTCTTTAAATAAAATAAATAAATATATAGGTAACAAAATATATGGTGCCAAAATATTGATTAATATTAATAATATATGCACGGAGTCTACATTTCCTATCGATTGTAAAGATTACATAATCAATCATTTATTACTTGATTTCTCATAATTATTTTATTGACTATATTTACAAAAAATAGTAAATGAAAATATTTATAACTACATTACAATTTTACTATCCATGTGACGCGCGCGCGCCTGTACATATACCTACTATTAAAAATGTTAAAAATCTTCCCCACTCAGCTACGGTAGAAACAAAGCCTATCCAGTTCAGCAGATGTGATAGTGCACAACTGTGTACGTAAACGCAGGTTAACTGCCCTTCCCTTATATCATAATATAATGTGTGAAATATTTGCTACCACTAGAGAGATCAGACGTAGGACCAAGGGCTTTCTGTATTTTCAGAAGAGCTTCTTAGCAATCTTTGAGTGAGAATTTGTTGACAGTAAAAACTTTTTAACGGTCCGACCAGGCATGATCTATCCCCTTACACCAAAGAGATAAGAACTAGAACCAACTACTATAGAAAGGACTTTCAGATTATATGAGTGTAGGAGTAAATTATGAACTGTTTACGAGTAATAATGCATAACGTTTGTAATAACGTTAAAAATATTGCATGAAAATTCCCTAGTAATATGCCTTATTTCTTGGTAGCGGAAGGGAGGCTGGGTCGAGGGTGGCGGGTCGGCTGGCTGGCGGGTGGGTTGAGTGTTGTTTCCTGTAAACGTCACGAGTGATCATCGTTTGAGAGTTGCGGATCCATGTGTCTTATACACATGTTGTAAAAAAATTGTATTATTTATTGCAATAAATATTCAATTAAGACAAAAAATGTAAAGGTTTTTATTAGCTTTAATGATTTTACGTATCGCTGTCCAGTGTCCACCACGAATGTGTCTAAATAATTTATCGAAAAAGACAGCTTAGATAAGATAAGTACAATATTACCAATTATTAAGCCTTTTTTTTAAGCAATGTTATGAGGGTAAATTATATGAACATGGGTTTTTTAGAAATAATTTTAGTTTTGTACAATTAATTTAAAAATATAGTTGGATTACATAAAACATGATAAATTGGTATTGAGAGAAACTTGTTTAGAGAATTATCAAAAGCAGCCAGCGTGAATATGTATAGCCAATACTATATATAAGGTACGCTGAGCACTATTGATCTTCGGCAGCGGTTCACTAACGTTTTTTCTCCTATTCGCAGTTTAGCGAACTTATTTAGAAATCGAAGCTATAATATTTTAATATCGTGAAACAGTGAGACAGTAGGGAAATGTCAAGATGATAATAATTATGAAAAAAATTGTAACAGGCATGAAAAGGCGGGTTGACTTGTTTGTCTGCTACAATTTTTATGTGTAATTCTATTGGTGCGATTTGAGGGTCCGACCGACTTCTATGCCGTGACGGTAACCAGCATGACGCTCTTAAATAATGCCGTCATACCCTCTCTCCGCCGCCGCTCTATTTCTCTTTCTATGTGTGGCGCGTAGACTACAGACTTCATTGCGTCTCCGTGTGCGTTTGTGTAGTGCATTTTATACACACCTACATCAATACATAACACTATTTATAACAACTTTAATAATACTCGATATATGCATATTCTAATGTCTTAATTACTGCCTCGTTGGTCTAATGGATCTAGTAGGCCGCAGACCCGGTGGTCCTGGGTTCAATTCCCAGGTTGGGTCAATAAATAATAGTTACTGGCTTTTCTGTCAGAAAATTCTCAGTAGCAGCCCGGAGTCTGGAAGTTGGAAGTGTGTAAGCTCCCCTACCGCGGAAAGCACATTAAGCCGTTGGTCCTGTGCCTAAACTCTTTCCAGTCGTGTCGGATTGCCATCTCATCGGATTATTAGAGCTAAGGAAGAGAAAGTGCATCTGTGTTTGCGCACACACTTGTGCACTATAATATATCCGGCACAGTTGGCTTTCTCTTGAGATTGGCCGTCGTACCCAAAATCGGTCTGGAGGACCTTGTTATTATTAATAACTTAATACTGGATTTATTTAATACAATTAATAAATATAATATATATTTGGTATCTTTATTTATTATAACTATCATAATAACAATGTTAAAAAGTTGCTTTATTTGTATGAAGTGCTGGTACAGGTAGCAACTTTTTATTGTTGTAAATATCTGCAATGGAGTATTACACTGTGCTACTATTGTTTTTTGTATGTGTGTTTCTTATATAAATAAATATATATATACATAGCGTTTTTAGAAAGCTCAAATCGATATGATGACGTATTCATTGTTGACAGGGACAAAAAGTATCTAGGAGTATAATCTTGTCAGAGAGCGTCGTTACCATGCGGGGTCTTATTAAAATCTGCTTTTGCTTTTCCTGTTGATTATTTATCAGTGTACGTGACAAGGAACCGTCATAAACCGCTGCAGTAAAGTTTCGGCTGGAGCAGTATGTTGCAGAATGTATTAGTAATAGATAATAGTGTTTATTGTGTATTTGTAACCGTTTAACTTTAACGGCTTTCTTTTTGTAATTATATAGTCTTGTGTTACTTGAATAAATGAATAAATAATAGTACATTTCAATTTTTTAGTAGACTCTTATCCGATACGATATTCTCCGTGCTCAAATATTAATTAATCAGGGCTATTGAACGGCACAAAAGTTGTAATGCTACAGCGCCATCTATCGGTGAGAGGATTCTCAATAAAATTACATAATTATACGATTGCATGTACCTTTCATAGTACATGGTGTTTAATTCTATTAATAAAAAAAAAATTATCGCATCCATAGTAACATAATTATATGTACGAGTATATACTAGCTGCCCGTTTTGACTTCGTACGATTAAAATACAAAACAACTTCTTTTATTTTTTAAATTATTTGGTGACTTATGTTGTAAATTTCAAATGATTCTAATCACTTCTTAGTGAACGTCTACGTCGTGATACGAGAAACTAAGCAAATTAAAAGTCAGCCGAAATTGATAGTTACTATTTTATACTTATTAATAAATTACAACTTTTATTTTAGAAAATATTAGAGATTGAGGCCTTCCTCCACATCTACAAAATTTCGTAAAATTCACATAAGGCATGTCAATCTTTAACTTTTTAGGTAGGCCGACGAGCATGTATTGTGTGATCACCAACGCCCATAGACAATGGCATATCGCCAATGCGCCAACAACCTTGGGAATTAAGATATTATGTCCCTTGTGTTTGTAATTACACTGGCTCACTTACCCTTCAAACCAGAACACAACAATACAAAGTATGCTGTTTTGCGGTAGAATATCTGATGAATGGGTGGTACGACGAGCTTGTACAAAGCCCTACCAACGAGTAAGTATATCATACATAAAGTTTTTTTTCATATCGGAATGGCAGGTCCCGAGATAAGAGCATCCATATTATCAAACAATCTGTCCAGCTTTATAATATTAGTATGAATACATTATAATCGTTTCTAAAATAAGTGTCCAACTATATTATCATTGATTAAAATTTGACCAACTCGGCCACGGCAAATAAGACGAACACAATTTGGATTATTAAATGTTGGCCACACTGAAATAGGATTTTATAGTGCACACAAGACCTCACTCCCTTAATAAATTCCATTCACTCACAATTAAAGTGCGAGGGGGCGAATATCGCGATTAGAGAGAGATCAGACACAGGAACTTGAGCTTTAAGTACGTACTTTAACGCCGCAAACTTTCTACTTATTCCTAATTTATTTCTAATATCGCTAATCTCTTGACAGAAAAACTTAATAACTAACCAACCTAGTAACTTAATTACAGTAATACCTACTGCTAGTCTTAAAGAAGTGTAGTACCTACATATCAAATTTGTATCTTCTTACTGTATTATATATTTGTATTTCTAAATACCCTTCAATTACTCTTCAAAAAGAAGAAGAACAGATAAACAATTTAAAATAACATAGGTTATGTTAGATTTAAATTTTAAAAATATTTTCAGCCATAGATAATATAACATATATTCTTGTTTTAAAGTTAACTAAGCCACTTTATAATTTAATGTCTGTCAATGTCAGCTGTTCGCAAGGTCAAAGATTAAGATAATATGTAGTCTTGCATAGTAAAATAATAAAATTTGTATATTTTAAAGGTTAACTTTTATATTAAGTACTTTTATACATGACAAAAAATTGTAATATGATTATTATTACTACTATTTCTACTAATTCTAGCATTCGAATCGAATTATTCTACAATCAAAACTCAGAATTATACAAACTAATGGTTTTATTTAATCGATCAAATATTTGCCTAACGTGTTTTTTTTATAATATAGGTAAGCGGACGAACATATGGGCCACCTGATGGTTAGTAGTCACCAACGCCTATAGACATTGTATGAGATGTTAATCATCGCTTACATCGCAAATGCGCCACTAACCTTGTTAACTAAGATGTTATGTTCCCTATGCCTGTTATTACACTGGCTCACTCACCCTTCAAACCGGAACACAACAATACTAAGTGTATTGTTTAGTAGTTCATTATGCCTACGTGGTGTTCTTATATCCAGGCAGCGCAGCAGCATAATCGAAATTCAGGGTTACAATGTTAATTGCCTTCTGTTATCTGTATCTTATTTTGTGACGTATTTACTGTTGTGTGTCAATTGTAGTAGAATGTATTGAATGTAGCCATCGACCCTCTGGTCAACCATAAATCTATAAACAAACATAAATAACTCAATCTCTTACTAAACAGATTCGAGTGAGAAAGAGCAACAACGGAAAAGGAAAACTTTGATCAAGTGAAGAGCGAGTGAGTACGACGAGAGATTAAACGAACTCTCGTAATATTTAGGAAACTTTTATTACTGTATTTTAACTGAACTTTATTATTAAGAATATTGCGGTTATAGAATATTTGATAAAACATATACATGTAAGTCATATATAGTTTTAAACTGATTTCTTTATTTGTTTTATGTTTTAGAAAAGGCAAACGAGTAAAATAATTTACTGGAATTGGAAGAAATAAAACCGTGAGGTGATGAATTGATATATTTGGAGATCTTTCTCTGTATTGTAAATTAAATTTTGAAATAAAATTAATTTAAAAATATTTCTTGTAAATATAGTATATACCTTAAACCATATAATCGCTTTATTTACTAATAATATTGATGAAGTGTGATGAAATTTGTAATTGTAATTTAATTTGTACATACGATTTAAAAATTCTAAAACTACTTTCGAATTTATGATATGAGCACTTAGTATAGAAGAACTACTTAAGCTTCTTAATCAATTACTTTATATCCCTAGAGTTTCCGCGGCCTTTGTTCGAGGTCCATTTAACGTAGGCACTTATACATAACCGCTTACTATATGTCTTATAAACATTATATAAACAATATTATTGCTATATATCAGCACAACCAACTACAAATTATTTGCTTTGGTTTCTTAAAAAGAATTTTAAATGCGTCGATTGTACGTACAATGGTTGAAAATTTTTGGGCAATTTATAGGACTAAGTAGAAATATTGCAAATCCCGTACACAGAAAATGCCTATTAATTTAAGTTTAAGTTGCGCATTGGTAAGTCAGTTAGTTATATTTCGTTTTATATTCATACATTGATTGTCTTTCTTTCTAAGTGACCTTATAACTTTTGTTACGAAAAATCGCAAAGCCAAAATTAAAGTCAAGGAACACAAAATTAAAAAATGTAGGTAATCATTTAAATATTTTTGCTGATTAAATATTAATTACCCATGGATTATTATTGGTTTTTAAAACATTATTTATACAATCTTCGGTTGACGATTAAAAATAACTCATCAAATTCAAACAAGGATCGACAATCATTTTCTCTAAATCAACTTTAAATAGAGTCCAGCTATGACAACATTCGAAAATTTGCTAACACCCTAAGTGACTATGGTATGTCTATAAAATTAATTGACCCCTTTTTTAAATTATAATGGACACATCATCAATGTATAAATGTATTCATAATTAAAAAAATTATACCTACATATTTTTCAAGGTACTTGTAGTACATAATGTAGTTGACAAATAGAAAAAGATCACAAGAAATAAACGAGAGAGTCTATAAATAATTCATTTCCATAACAAATAATATGTAAAATACTTTCAACGTCCGAACTTGATGACATATTTAATCATTTCTTATAAACTAGCTAAAATACGTGGGTAACAATATTTCATACGTCACAAACACAAAGCAATTTCGTACAACACATACACACACACACAAACGTTCTTATACGTAGAGCCAGCTGTGTCTACATCTGAAGGTCACATGCGAAGGCTAAAACCATCCCTTCTGAGTTATTATAGCTTGTTTTTAACGAACGTTAAAGTCTTCCTAATATATATCTCAATTGTTTATATAATAAGCTTATGTATCCAGCGGTTTCGTCGCTGTTCATTTGGCTTTCATATGCCTGCGTGTCAATAGTTTTTTTTTTTTTTTTTTTTTTTTTTTTATTGTATAGGAAGGCGGACGAGCATATGGGCCACCTGATGGTAAGTGGTCACCAACGCCCATAGACATTGGCATTGTAAGAAATGTTAACCATCGCTTACATCGCCAATGCGCCACCAACCTTGGGAACTAAGATGTTATGTCCCTTGTGCCTGTAATTACACTGGCTCACTCACCCTTCAAACCGGAACACAGCAATACAAAGTACTGCTGTTTTGCGGCAGAATATCTGATGAGTGGGTGGTACCTACCCAGACGAGCTTGCACAAAGCTCTACCACCAAGTAAAAAGTTGCATAGAGCTTAAACTTGGTAGGGATTTGAGTAGGATCATGTGAGTACCAGTCACTCACTACCACTCATTAACTCAGCCCAGGCTCTATGGGTGGATACTGTCCTCTTAACTGATATTCTACCGCCGAACTGCAATACTTGGTATACTCGTGGTCCGGTTTGAAGGGTGAGTGAGCCAGTATAACTACAGGTACAAAGGATACATCTCACATAGTTAGATAGTTCCCAAGGTTGGTGCCGCATTGATGACGTAAGGACTCCAATGACTATGGGTAATGGTGGCCATTAAACATCAGACGGCCCATTTATAAAAAATAACAAACATTCCTGAGGCCCTAGCCAAGTTGACATTCTACAGTTGTAAACGCTAATAGAAATCTAAAAATTGTATGAGAATGACCACGTGACTTAACGTTGTGAGATGTCATTCTCATACATTTGTTTAGTTACTATTAGCATTTACGATTGTAGAATGTCAACTTGGCAAGGGCCTCTGCTTTAGAATATAATATAGAAAGCTGACGTATTTTACAATATTAGGTACTAATTGCCTATTAGTTGTGTATAACGTTGAGTACACTCATGTCTTTCGTATTTCACATAATTATATAAGCGTAAAAAAATAGCAAGCGTCCATTTGTAATTTCTACGAAAATATATAATTATTATTTACTTCGTGTACAAGTTTTGAACACAAGCGGTTTTAGTGCTATATTTTTTCTAATCAATTTTAGGAGGTTTTTATTCTTAAAAAGGGAACCGATTTTATGAAAAATTAATCAGCTGTATCAAGATATTATGCGGGCCACACACGCACACACACAAACACACACAGTGTTTGTGTGTGTGTGTGTGTGTGTGTGTGTGTAGTTAACAGTGTAGTGGACATATTTCCGTTCTATAAAGAGAATTGAATCGATGGACTTTAACGTGTGTGAATTTGTCAGAATTGATCACGATTCACGATTTTGTTTATTAAACTTTATTCAATTAATAATTAGGTACCTACTATGACTTTTTTACAGCTTTTAGGATTTAGGCGCGTCACGTGGAGATGGAGAGATATAAGCATTAGTTTTTGTTCCAATAATTTGACTGTTATGATTAGAAAAACTAAATAAAATGGTACGAAAGTTCATTTTATCCATAAAATAGAAAATCATCATCATTATTCTTCTGGCTTTTTTCGTATTGTGTTACCTGCAACTTTTTACTCGGTGGTAGAGCTTTGTGGAAGCTCGCCTGGGTAGGTACCACCCACTCATCAGATATTCTACCGCAAAACAGCAGCACTTTGTATTATTGTGTTCCGGTTTGAAGGTTGAGTGAGCCAGTGTAATTACAGGCATAAGGGACATAACATCTTAGTTCCCAAGGTTGGCATTGGCAATGTAATCACTGGTTAACATTTCTTATAATCACATTGTCTATGGGCTTTGCTGACCACTTACCATCAGGTGGCCCAATTGCTCGTCCGCCTACCTATACAATAAAAAAAAAACCCAGATGGTACAATGTATTGAAAATAATTTGGTAGTTTTTATGCCAGTCTTCTTGGCAATGCGTTTGCTGGTGTGTTGATTCTACGTCATAAAACGGATCAGACAAGTCTACAAAAATCTTAAAAGTCAACCAGTAAAGTGTCAAAAATCAAGTGTCGTGTTTTGTTTAATGTAAACTACCTTATGTACATGCTAATCATCAATTCAATTCATTTAAAATAAGTTCCTAAAGCGTATAATAATAAAGTATATTTTAAGTTACTTTGATTTGATAACAATAATTTATATTGAGTGGTTATGAATTCCTTCACTGTTCGTGATAGATATTCAACTTTCGGCAGGCGAATTACAATACTTGCTCTCCTGAAATTCAGTGTATTTCGCGTTACAAAAAGACGGTGTACGATGCATATAATTATTCAACGCGAACAATAGAGCTATTTAGCGTCATCGTTTTTGGAAAAAAGCAGAGCGAGATGGCTCAAGACATTGTAAGCTTTTTACTAGTAAAACTCTTGTAACTCTATATTATTATATATATGTATTTGTTTTTGTATAATATGTAACGATTATATGTTATACACCTATCATGCAATAATTACTTATACAATTAATCTTTTTATTTATTATAAAGATTCAATAATTTATTATAAAGACTCAATAAAAATGTTACTGAAATAGTTTCATATTTAATAGAGAATTATTTTTATAAAATAACACTACATACAATTGTGTTTTTTATTTTTAAACAAATGCGAATCAGAAATATGTTTTTGTGAATGTAAGAGAATATACAAGATACAACTTTTAAATAACACGTTATTAATATTTTCTGAAAAATACTATGTAATAATATTATATTTATGATAAAATATGTTCAAAAATATTGTTATTTTGAAGAAAATTTTCAAAAGACAATGAATTATCGTTATATTTATACATATATGAAATCTATAAAAGCATTGGCATTTCCCCCTATTTATCTACACGTGTTTTGCCCCTCGGCCTTTTAGCTACAAATTTCGATACGATATCCTCGTAACTATTACAGGGGGTACGGTGTAACGGGGTCGACAGACGACATGTGGCGAAGTCGACTAGTCGCGCAACTTGTTGGACGATTCATATACTCGCAGACTCAGACATCGTTTTTAGCTCTTTGTTTCATATATTCAATATTTTTAAGACAATAAACCAAATATTAAATTCTAATAAAAAATAAACTTAATCAGGGCAGACATATTCTAAAGTCGCAAAGTAATATATCAATTAAACAATCAAGTTTCCTGAGTCCGTTGAGAGCATATCAATCCTATTTGTGTGATGATTAAATCGACAATTTAGAGCAACAGTTTGATTCCCAATGTAGCGAATAGCCTGTCTATTTTAACGCTGGTCGGCACGTGATCCCGCATACTTACAAATACGAAGCGTTATATTCAACTCGTGTAGCACAATCATAATAAGCAACAATGTATACTTTACGTTACTATATTATTATATCTAAACTTGTTCTCACTGATATAGAATTAATTTAAAGAAAAATAACATATTTTGATGTTTGGCTATTCTACAACGTTGGATTACTGTATTTATAGTCTTTTTTTTAAACATTTTAATCAATTGTTTAATTCATATAAGTGTATTTATGTCTTTAAAATAGGTGTACATTATTTAAAACTATATTTAAGTTATTAAATTTTTGTTACCTACATAAATAATAATTATATTTTACTTCATTTCGTCTTTGTAATTTGTTGCGGTAGTCCACCAAGAGATGGCGCTACGCGGTGTTTTCTTGGAAACCTGAAATATACCTTTGTATAAATGAGTTTATTTTGTTTCTGTTGCATAAATTATTTAAAATAAAGACTAAATTAAAAACATAATTTAACCTACAAAATAAAATCATCAAGTATTTACAATTTCAATTATTTCGTATAGTTAATGAAACTTTTTAAATTTTAAATACTTTAATGTATTAAAATTGTCAACTGAATATTTAGTATACGATATTAGTTGTTCTTAGTTCAATACTCGTTCCAGATTAACGATAACGAGTAAAAAATATATTTTAAAACGTTTTATTGATACAATGCATGGTTTCCAAGAACATTATCTCTTAGTATACTCAGGTCTGGTACTCTTTGATCAATACATTTAGTCAACCGACGCGACGGACAGGTGGGAACAGCAACATATTATATCATCTTACATTCGGATCTTGTATTCGAATTGATCCAAAAGTACAATAAATAAAAACAACATTATAGCTATTACTATAACTGCAAAGGCTATTGAATCAGCCTAGCTAGGATAGTCTTTATTTAGCCTGATCTTTATTTAATTGGATGGTATTGTACACTGAGCCTTATATCGTCTTAGATCATTCATATTATGTTCAAATATGTATTTTCAAAATAATTACATTTTTTAATAAACACCTTAACAAAGTGTTCTCAGTAATCAGGTTAAATTATTTATTTATATAATAAGTAAATAAATATATGAAAATACTAAAAATATTTAAGTAGTAAAAATGAAGTCACAAAAATCACGTAATTTAGCTAAGTCTGCGACGGATAGAGATTCGTATCCTCATAAAGACACCGTTTTCACCTTTTTGTGGTACGTGGAGTTTTCGAGAGGGAAAAAAAGACCCGTTCAACGGCAGAATCTCACTGGTAACGCCCGTCAGATGTAAAGTTAGTTTCTACTGAAAGTATTATACGAAAAATGTGTTATCTTTAGATTAAATTATTTATTATTTTTTTTTATTTTTTTTTATATAAAATAGGAAGGCGGATGAGATATATTGAGTATTCCGAACATCATTCATGCGCCAATAAACTTGGAAACTTAGATGTAAAGCCCCTTGTACTTGTAGTTACACTTGCTCACTCACCCTTCAAGGTGGAATGTAACAATAAGTATTGCTGTTTTGCAGTAGAATATTTGATGAGTGAGCGGTACCTACCCAGATGGGCGCGCACAAAGCTCTACCAACAAGTAAAATTGCGAAGCAAGCGAGTACTAGGAATACAACAATGATTTTTATTAATGTAATAATTTGTAGATGTTAAAATATAATTTTGGGATTCGTTCCCTTGTTTCGCTCTAATAAATTTGGTTTTTTGTTTTGTTTTATTATTTTATTAGTAGCTAAAAGTAATTTGTTATTATTTCCAAACATCTCAACACAAATAACAAAGTGCGTTGGTCAGCAATTTTAATGAAATCCTATGTTTTTTTTTTTCAAGTTACTCTTGAATACTTGTTAAGGAGAAAAACATTACCTATGTTAGTATTTATTTATTGTTATACATAATAATATTTTGAGAGTATTAATAATATTAATATCTCTTTCTAATGTGAGAATTTGAAAAAGAATAGCAAGTTTATTCGTCCAGTCAGCATCATTGACGACTAAAAAGATTACTAAATGTTAGTTCTGCTTGCTGTGTACTGTGGTCCTTACAAGCCGTCATAGACGTCTGCCCGGTTATTTTGTCCTCTTTCTCCAAATAACGTAATAGCCTAGTGGTACTCGTGATACCAAGCAATATTATGGTCAGTAATCTACTATGTATTTCATATTTGCTTATATCAGTGTACAATATTCTCATATTATTAACCTAACTGCTTTACGGCTACCTAATATTGATTTATACGTGAGTTTCATACAACATGTATAAAATTTACTGTACTCTATTAATTTATCAGATAATACAAATGCAAATAAAACAGTTTGTCATGAGTGATCAACACGCAGCCAACTTCAATACAAAGATTTAAAATTGTCTTTTAATTGAAAAATTAAAACCACTTTAGTGTAAATGTTTTTTGGCTATGTTAAAAATGATTCAGTAATAATTCCATATACATTCATACATTAGACGATAACTCATTATGAATTTCAATTTAGAGAATGCAGGTCACCGAACGACCGAACGAATGCAGGACACAGGTTTCGAAAGGTTTTGTTTAGTGTCTCGTTTAAGAATGAGTTCTCCGATATAAAATAGGGAATATGACTGTGATTGACGGAATACAGTATGATCATTGTCACCTTATGAGTTGTAATCTTGATCATTAAATACTTAATCAAGTATTTTTGTAACACGGCAATCGCGTAAATATACATTTTAATGTTCACAACCTTATTTAGTATTAATTAGTATTGGTGGTTATTCATTTATATAATTGGCTTGAAACCAATTTGATTTTCCCGTACAATCAACTTATCATTCAACGCACTTGAAGACATTATTCATCTGCTTTTTAATTCGTATTAATAAAAGTGGAATCGTGCGATGAATCTTTTATTACCGATCGGATGAAACTAGTTTGTTTTCTATTTGTTATATCTAGACTTGATAGCGATTTTTACACTATACAATATACATTCTTACATTAAATTATAATATATCACAAATTATGTAAAACATTTAAAAGCAAGCTCTACATGTTAATTAAATCATTATTACTATTCCTTGCTACAAAAAGAAAAGAGAAAAAAAAACGAAGCATGAGCAAAAGAGAAAATTAAAGTTTGTACATGCACACATCTTTACAAATTAATTATGAAGCTTATATCTAAACATGAAACCTTTTATTTTCATTAATAATTATTTATTTAAGAGTAATAACAATATTTCAATTTAAATGTAAAACAATCAGCATAAAAACTTATAGGTATGGATTATGGGCTGAGACATAGCCTAGGGGGCTCAGTGGACGCGTGCTCCTTAACCGATTATTGCAGGTTAAAATCCACTAGTGAACTTTTCAGGTGATCAATTTGTGTTTACTATTTTTGTAATATCTTGAATTTCATGTGGAGTTTACAGCCCTGTGGAGATTTCAGCGATCTTACCCAGTATCACAAAATTGTCTTAATAATAGATGTTAACATCATCGGAAAAATAATAGAGAGAGCTGGCTAGTTTTATTGAATTTATCTTTGCGATTATATATAAATATTTGTAAAGCACTTCAAGATATTTTTGTTGTTTTTGTACATCGTTAATTGTATCATTCTAACCTTCCTCTGGGAGTGTGTACTTCAACGTGCGAATAGTCGACATAAGTCCTAGATATTATAATTTTAATTTTGTAAAATTGAAGCATCTTCATTTTATAAGTAAAGTATTTTACATTGAAATTTTGTAAAAATCTTTTAAGTAATAATAATCTCAAGTCCCGTCAAGAACTCCCACTATTTTTACACAGCGAACTTTTCCTCAGCGAGAATAGATACGTAGCGAGCTTCCTACGCAAATCATCTGACTGGATCTTAATGCGCATTTTACTTTAATTCTCTTCTAAGAGATTAGATTTGACGGACAAAGTTCAAACATCATTTTCTCGGTGTTTACTATCGTCACGAAGTTTTCTTTCACCACCTTATAAATATTTACAGTAATATGGCACATTGGCGATGTAAGAAATGGTTACTATTCCTTACATAACCAGTTTATATAGTGATGATTATCATCAGGTGATCTATTTTAAATAATAATAATAAAATCTCGACACATTAACAAAAACAATATTATCGATAACAATACAGGAATCTTGATATATCTGACTCGTAATAGAGAATTTCTTCTGTAATCAAAGCAATTTATGAAACAAATTACATTCGTACAAAGAATATAATATCCTGAACGTATTTCTTTGGAAGATATATTGTACTAAGTTGGGTTAGGACCGCGTAGATTTCTTTTATCATTTTCTAGGTTTCAGTTCTACAAAAGATCTGCTCACAATGCGTACGAATAAAGAGCTCTTGTTTTAAGGACAAAGTCGCACTATTTCACTGTACTATAGTGACCGTGTACAATTACTATGGACCACACTTCTGTAATCTAATAAAAACAGATGAAAATAAACTTTGCTCGCTCCGTATAAGGTCAAATTTTGCGGAACGAACATTTCAGTCCCTTTCAAGTCAGGTAATAATAAAATAAGAGATTACATCTTTGCGTAAGCAACAATAGGGCTCCTACTTATTTTATTAGGGTCGGGCTTTGATGGGAAAATAAATTTTATGTTAGTAATTATAGAGTACAATTTTGTTATGATGTTTTAAGGATTTGATTATAGCAGAGTTGATTTGTTGTGATAGGTTGTCTTTTGTTTAACGTTTCATACACCACCTGTTTGAGCGTAAAGGATATTTAATAGGTAATGTTAATAGGAATGTGGACTTGTAAATGGGCAATTAATGAGATATGATATAGATATTGCAATTGTGTGTCATTGGGTTATTGACCCATATAATCTGACCAAGTATGATTCTTGTATCAAATTTACTTATACTCTTTACTTATAGGTCATATAGATCTTATATAATATAGTATAGGTGAGTGGATGAGCTTTTGGGCCGCTTGATGGTGAATCGTCGTCAACGCCCATAGACAGTGGTTTGTACATTTCTTTAAAATAAAACAACATCGTCACTGCACCACCACCCTTGGGAACTAAACATATTAGTTATATATTCACTCACTCACCCTTCAAACCGGAACACAACAATACCAAGTACTGCTGTTTTGCGGTAGAAAATCTGATGAGTGGGTGGTACCCAGACAAGCATATACAAAGCTCTACCTCCGAGTAAATAAATCTTCATATTTAAATACCGTTTATAAGTAGATAGTCGTTTTTGGAATCCATATATTAATTTAGTATGAAAATTTCTCAATTAAAAATAACACTTTCGGTTAGATAAGCCCTAAAAAATTAAATGAGACTGTATTCAAATACGCCTGTGCTGAGCTTGAGCGTGTCATTGTTGTATGCGTATACAGGCCCCCCAGTGGATTATATGAATGTTTTGAAAAAATATTGGATGATGTATTAATGAAATTGTCTGGATCTAATAAAGAAATTATTGTTTGTGGTGATTTTAATATAAATTTATTAGATAACTCAGCCACAACTATTAGATTCAGATCTTTGTTAAATTCATATAATCTAGTAAATTTATTTTTTAAACCAACTAGAATTACAGAGTCCACAGCAACCTGTATAGATAATATATTCACAAGTCTTATTCCACAAAATAAAGCTATTATTAATAAATTAAGCTCAGATCACTGTGGACAAATAGCATCATTTAATTTTGATTTAAAAGAAATAAACAAATCACAGAAGATAGTGTTTGTTCCTTTGACCACAAGCCGTATAGAGAAGTTTAGAGGTGATATTGTGGCGAGTCTCCCTTTTTTAACTTTTAATGAGAATCCTAATGTTTTATATAACACTTTGTTTAAGTTAATTAGAAACAAATTCAACGCCATATTCACTTCTAAAACAGTTAATAAACAAACCTTCTCGACATTCAGTGACTGGGTGACCATTGGAATTCATAAAAGTAGGCAAAGAATGTACGAGCTTTACTATGAAAGAACGTACAATCACAGTGCTTCTTTCGCTAATTATGTAAAAAACTATTCTAAATTGTTTAAAAAAGTATGTTCTTTGGCAAAATCATTATATATTAAAAATAAAATAAAAAATGCACATGATAAAATAAAAATGACATGGAACATTATTAATTGTGAAACTGGTAGAACTAATTTCCGCAGCTCCGAAATGTCTGTTATTAGTAACAATAAAGTGATTTGTAACGATCGGGAGGTTGCTTCTGTTTTTGAAAAATTCTTTACTGACATACCAGTTCTAACAACAAAGTCGCTCATTTCGTCTCCAATTGTTGCTGAGTCATTGATTAAAGAAAATGTAAGAGAATGTACTGTTAACTTTAATTTCTCTAGTATAAGCATTAATGATATATTAAAAACATTTAAGACTTTAGAGATTAAGAAAACAGCTGACTTATGGGGTTTATCTGTAAAGGTGATAAATTCAATTATTGATGTGATTGCGCCCCACCTTGTAATAATATTTAATAAATGTGTTCAGAGTGGTGTATTTCCTGACCTGATGAAACATAGCAAGGTAATTCCTATATTTAAATCTGGTAGTTCTTCAGACCCCAATAACTTCAGGCCAATTTCAGTACTACCAACCCTCAGCAAAATATTTGAAAAAATTATTTTAAATCAATTGCTTGCTCACTTTAACAGACACAATCTGCTTCATAGAAAACAATTTGGATTCACAAGGGGTCGTTCAACAACTGATGCTGGCATTGAACTAATTAAGAATATCTATGAAGCATGGGAGGAGTCGCAGGACGCTTTAGGGATTTTCTGTGACTTATCCAAAGCATTTGATTGTGTTCAACATGAAACTCTGGTCAGGAAATTGAATCACTATGGAATCAGAGAAGGTGCGCTCGAGCTTTTGAATTCTTATCTTAAGAATAGAATTCAGAAGGTCGACGTTAATGGAAAAAGATCTCCTGGGGTTTCAGTTGGTGTGGGAGTCCCTCAGGGATCAATACTCGGTCCTTTTCTATTCTTGATTTACATAAACGACCTGCCCTATCTTGTAGGTAATAAACATGACATAGTATTGTTTGCTGATGATACCTCTTTGGTTTTTAAAATTAAAAGAAAACAAGTACAGTATGACGATGTAAACAATGCTATCTCTGATATAGTACATTGGTTTAGTGTTAATAATCTTATGTTAAATAATAAAAAAACAAAAGTTGTAAAATTTAGCGCGCCAAATGTAAAAAATGTAAAAGCTAATGTACATATCAATGGGGAGTCGATGGATCCAGTTGAGTCCGCTGTATTTCTTGGCATTACTGTTGATGCCAAGTTGCAGTGGGCCCCCCATATTGACGGATTGGCGAATAGACTAAGCTCAGCGGCATTTGCAGTTAAAAAAATAAGATTTTTTACCGATATCGATACGGCCCGTCTCGTATATTTTAGTTATTTTCACAGTATCATGTCTTACGGCATTATGCTGTGGGGTAATGCGGCCGCTATCAATACGATATTTGTATTGCAGAAGAGGGCTATTCGCGCAATCTATAACCTAGGAGCTAGAGAATCCCTAAGACAGAAATTTAAAGAAATTAAAATATTAACTGTTGCTTCTCAATACATACTATGTAATGTTATGTATGTACGGAAACACATTAATGATTTTGTGAGAAAATGTGATACTCATAACATTGGTACAAGGAACAAACACAAATTAATTACTCCCGTTACTCGACTTCATAGAGTCAGTAACTCTTTTGTGGGGCAATGTGTACGTTTATACAACAGGATCCCAGAAAGCGTTCAAAATGTTTCAGTTACTAAATTTAAAAAAATTGTAAAGGAACGCTTGTGTGCTAAAGGTTATTATACAATTAATGAATTTATGGATGATAGCACACCTTGGGAATGAGACGATCGCCGCATGGCTATTTCCTTTTGTTTTTTTTTTGTAAATGACAAAAAATAGACAAAAAAAAAAAAAAAAAAACATCAACCCGCTGAGTTTCTTACGCCGGTTCTTCTCAGGGCTGGGTGTTTCTTTTCCGAACCGGTAGTAGTTTCTAGTTTGACAATCAATAAGTAAGTGTAATACTTCAATATTGAATAAAGTATTTGAATTTGAATACATTGCAATACAATTATGAAAGACATTTATAATTAGTTGTGGCTTTTTATGACTCACTAATGAAATCATTTTTGTAATTCGATAACATGTGACGTAAAATGGCCGCTACTTCGTACATAATTGTGATTGTAAAGGTGTTGAAAGCGTTGAAACTGTTGTATGTAAAATTACTATTTAACTGAATGTGAAACTTCTGAATAGATATTGAGTTCTTAAGAGAAACTACGATTGTTATTTTCTATTATAATTATAACTAATATAATTTGCTATCAGAATACGTAATTAATTTAGATCAGCCGAGTAGCCGCTTTATGCAAAGTATTGCAAATCTAAAAAAAAAATTACTACGTTTTCTTAAAACATTGTTTCTACCGAATTAAAACATCCTCGAAATACGAATCTTCTCGAAAATCACTGCAGAACACGATCGTATAATGTTTGTTCGAAAGTAACAAACAACGAAAAATATATAAATATTGTTCATTCAGCGTTAATTATACCAAGACAGTTCAAGATCCAAAGGGTGGCAAGTGTTGGCCCCCGGTGACAATTTAAAAGGGGGCGCCAAATTCATAATGCGCGTGTTACTAACAACGAATACAGATAAATAAGAATGCAATTTTATTGAATAAAATTGTGTATTTGTTCTTTTATAATATTTTTTAATAATAACTTTCAATTTTGGAGCACAGCCCGTAATTAAGGTATTCATAGAATCGTAAACGAATTAACTTGAGCTGGATATCATTTGTTAATCAAATAAGATGTTGAGAGATAACAGTATTGGCGAATTATTTTACGAGCGTTTATTTAATTTCATCTTCTTTAACAAATGATTGGATTAAATCTTGCAAATTAATTTTAACCCATTTGAGCTGAAATTTTTTGATGAATACGTAAAACTTCATAAATATATTAATATCATAGAAAACTTAATCGTGTTCTTAATTTATTTCGGCAACTATATAAAACTTAAAATGTAATATTTTTTAGTCTAGTGAAAATAAAATATGTCCTTGATTCAAAAAAATTGTAGCAAACTATCAACTGTTGAAGAAGTTTGGGTTTCGTTTACTGAAAGAGACAACAGAAAATTCTTAATTAAATGTAATTTCGACATTCTGTTATAAAACAAAACACGACCTCGGTTTATACAATCAATAATTACTAAAATAAATATTAAATTAAATATAAAATGTATTTGAAATCTATCCTAGAGTTTACTAATCAGCCTCGGAATGTTCTTTCTATCTCTTTAATAGTCACATATTAAAGAGATAGAAAGAACATTCCGAGGGAAAGAGACAGACGCACAAACACCGACTCTACGGACACCCAGCGATGGTTAGCCGTTAAGGTTCTTTTACCTGATGGTTCGAAATTATCCGAACATAAAGAATAAAAATGTTTGTTTTGTAAAATCCATTATTCATAAATAGAGATATGATTCTCCAATTGTACGTCATATTGTTCGTACATGTGACCAAATCTTAATAATAAGTATTTACTAACATAGACTGTAAGCTTTTAATTATTTTTACTAACCCACTATGGATGCTACTTATCCGAAATAAAGTTTATTTTATTTATTTTTTATTTTATAAACATTATGTTACGAAAATCGCCTACAAATGATTTTAGCTAAATAATATAACAATATATTTTAAAGTTTAACACGTTATCGAATGACTCAATTTAGTTAATTAGTAGAGTCATAATATTATGCCTAAACTCAGAAGTCTGTGACTCCAATAGGATTCACTTATATGAGTATATATTATAATTTAATTCTTTTTTATTTTACAAATTGTAAGTAGGTAAATTTCACTTTACTAAACATATTATTTACAAATTAATTAATTGACAAAATATACGACTGAAGCCATTTTGGGGTAATAAATCAGTGATACTTGATCAGGTTAATGTTGAACAAGCGATTTTTGTTTAAGATTCAAGACCGCGATTTAATAAAATAAACTTATAATAATATAATATAAATATAGCTGTCGGATATTATATGTACGTACATATAATTCTACATGTTTGTTCAAATAAATTATAGGAAGTCCTTACATTGGTAATATTCTCCCTCCCTATCATTGGAACGAAGATGTAATCCCCTTACTTGTAATTACACTAGCTCACACACTATATTGCAGGGAATACTTAATAAATGTATTATTACATTAGTTATTAGCATTCTTGCTACTATTCCATGCAGTAATTATATGTACAGTAGCTACTCTAAAGTCATATTTATACGTAATTTCAGTCTTCAATGCAAATCCTATCGTAAAATAATTATCTCAAATTCAAGGGATATATATACAAAGAAATATTACAAAAGATACAACATTTCGTCCAGCTCGTCATATTATCTACTGACTTATATTCTATTATATCATAAACTTTTACATTCTCCGAAATCACCTGTTTAAATCACAAAGTTTTGATTGATAACGTCACTGTAATATTAAAAACTATATTAAAGTATAGTTACAGCCCGTGAATGTCCTGCTGGGCTAAGACCTCCTCTCCTCTTTAGTGGAGAAGGTTTGGTAGCTTATTCCACCACGCTGCTCCAATGCGGGTCGGTAGAATACACATGTGGCAGAATTTCAGTGAAATTAGACACATGCAGGTTTCCTCGCGATGTTTTTCTTCACCGTCAAGCACAAGATGAATTATAATCACAAATTAAGCACATGGAATCAGCGGTGCTTGCCCGGGTTTGAACTTTGAAGCCACGATCGTTTAGGTTAGGTTAGTAATTATAAAATAACAGTTAAAACAGTAAATAGAAGAAAATAATGTTTTATTGTCAATTGATGTATTTTTTTAAAGTAGTTATAGTTAGTGTAGGTTATAGCGGTGATATGGTATTCGTTATAATTATAATTGGTGAAGTTTTTTTATTTCATTTCTTTGGCTGTATGGATGGATAAATCATTCATAGGTTGGACTAAAATAATTCTGTTATTTATCAGAATTAGGTACCTAGTAGATTTTTTGTGTAGATTTCTGATTACCGATATAGTAAGTAGTAAACGCTTCTATATTGAATAAATTTTAACTTTTAAATTAAATAATGAACGAGGCAAGACCAAACTACACCGGTAGGTACATGTTATATATATTTTACGTATATTGTTAATATTATTTTTATATCTTTAATTGAAGTAATTAAACTGCAATAATTTGTTAAATTTATAAATATATACTTCAAGCTTTAATTTAAGTATTTAATATAAGTAATTCTCACAAGTATCATAATAAAACTGGATAATATAATGCAAGGTTGTCGTAACTACGCGATAGATGGCGTTGGGAGCTAAAAACGGGAATAGATTCGTCGTTTTTAATATTTTATTGTATTAATACATATTTAATATATACTATAATAACAGATTTCTAAAAGAATGCACTTTAATTATCATGTCCAATTCGTCGTATATTCGCCAATGTTTTCTGGGTCAGCGGGACTTTGTGGGAGCAATTGAGTCAGGGGCATACGAAAAACAATATATATATACAGACTTATATTTATTTTTATCACAATACGCTATACCGCTAACTTCAATATGATATTGTCTTACTAATTAACATTTTAATAAAAGCGAACAAGTTACAAAATACTTATGAGTTTTGACTCTCGATTGTTATTTTAGTCTCCAAAAACATGTTTAAATAAGGTGACACGTATAAATAGTCGTTATATTTTATTTACCTATATAATAACTTGTTGTCGCTTTATTTAATTTGTACGATTAATTATATTAGGCATATACAATATATTTGAAGGCATAGACGGCTGATTTTAGAAAACCTCTATTTCTGAAATATTTCTCAATATACATACAAATTATGTATGTTGCGTATTTCGGCTTAGAATACAGATAGCGTTCACATGAAAAACTGGCAGTTCTCGAAAGACTTTTTCCTCCACCTTGCGTCGTATTGTTATAACAATAAAAAAAATATACAAAGTGACATTTATTACAAGAAGGCGTCAGTGGCTCTAGAGAAGCAGACATGTCAATCTTTAAATACCATTTAAATACTAATTAGGACTCATTACGACCAGACAGTAAATCAAAGTGAGGTCTAAAGGCAAAGCGGCTTAACAGAGAAAGGAAAAAAGTAACGCCTTCATAATTAGCTTATTTCTGTTGTTAGCTACTATAATTTATTACAGTCATATTTTATTACATACGATAATTTGTACTATTTTTTTTTTAATTATTAATTTATTTATATATTCATTATAAATAAGAAAATATTTTTATTATTTATAGATTAGTTATGACTACTTAGTTTCGCATATATTACAGTTTTAGACTTGTTATCGACGCTGGTTACCGAATGCCATTAAGCACGTCGACACAGAAGTAAGAGTGTATATGAAAAAAAAAACAAAAAAAATATAGAAACGGATACGGGACGAGTGAAGAATGCATGGCGATAGTGATGTGAGTCATCCCATCATTGGCCACCACGAAGTTGTCATTTCCACCCTTAAACTATCTCCCGAACAATCGAAAATCGATCCTATTACCAAAACATAAGTGTTACAAAAAAGGCCGAGATTAATCGGTCAATGTAACGAGCTTTTACCAAATTAATCTGCTATTACCAAAATACGGATAGAATTATTTTTATGCGATTTTGAATCTTATTCAAAGTGTATAGAGACTGCAGTGAAATCTGTTTTCATTTTGTTAACTACAGACGTATTTTGTCGTCAATGTAACAGAAGTTTAGACTACATTCCGCTCGTGATAGCTGTGGTATTGTTCTTGCATTTTCAACGTTGTAAATTAAAGTTTAAGTAATCAAGTTATGACAAGGCCGTTAAGTTGGGGCCTTGGAAAAACAAAAGCTATGAAACGTTATAACATTCATTTAATTATCGCACGTTGTGTAAGTGATGTACCTTTTCACATGTGTGAGTTTCAAATTATTTATTATTATTTCAATTTTCAAATGATAATGACGAGAATTTTTTATTTTACCGGGTTCATCGAGCTTCCAATATATGTTTTAATCTGTATTTCGGTTGTCATTTTTTATAATATTCTGTATGATTTTTGAACGTAAGTTGTTACGTTTTGGAGGCACGCTATAACTATACGCCGGAGGCGCTGTTCGGTTCTCCATAATACATTTTACATTAGCATAATCGTGCGATGTATGTACGTGTGCGTATAAAACGCATTATGCCGATTTAAATATGTCACTACATTTACTAATAAATATACATTATACGTAATTTAATAACGCTTAATAAAAACAAAGGAATGTATATGTATTAATTTAAGTAATAGTAAGTAAGAGCCGAGATGCGTAAAAGGTTAGAATCTAAGCCCAATATTGGTGGTTTAACCACGGGCAAGCATTATTGAATGATCACGTGCTTTCATTGTGTTTATAATTCATCTCGTGCTCAACAAGCAACGCTGCATGTGTCGGATGAAATTGTTTGATATGTGTATTCACCAAACCGCATTGGGAGTAGCGTCGTGTAATAAGCTCCAAGACACTTCGTCTCACAACGGAAGATCTTAGCACAACAGTGAGACATTTACAGGCTGTTACTTTACTTTTACTTTTTACTTTAACTCAGTAAGTATATTGCAAAATTGCAAACTTTTGTTTAAGATCAACATATTTAATCCACTGGATTGTAATTAATACGAGTTACGATATAAAATAAATTCCATTAAAATCTGTATTAATAGCAACCGAATATTTTAATACGAAACACGGCTTCAAATAACATGTATGCAGCATGATCCTTTATGATTTGCGCTAATTGGCTGCAGGGGTATTTCGAAGGATTCGTTGAATTCCCTCTTCCACTTCGCTTTCCGAATATTTTTAATCTCTTCTGAGTGATATGTTCTGTTAATAAACAATTATTTGTTTATGGAAATTAATAATAGATATGCATTTCTTGAATCAAATATATAAGATAACTATTTTATTGTAATTGAATATAATATACATAGTATATTTTTTGTTTCAATTTTGATTTTGATTTTTTGAGTGGTTTATTGGGAGTAGCAAAGTAAAACAGTTCAATTTATCCACATTATATCAAGCTATGGATGGATATATATATATTAATAAAAACCTATCCAATAAAGTTGTAATATTAAATTATAACTATATTATATTAAAGATTAATATTAATAAGTCACACGTGAGGTGGTGAAAAATAAACCCACCAGCAAAATCATTCTAAAGGACAATTGACGCCAGGCAGGTGGCCAATGATAAAAATCAGCCAAATTAAAACCCCAAATTAAATAAATGGGATAGGGGTTATGATGTTTGCAATTTTAATTTGTTTAAAATGGATTTTCATATATTTCCAAATAAGCTTAGCAATAATTTTTACTTGCTGCATTATTAATTTAATTTAGTTTACGTTATATACTTATTCATCTATATTACATAAGGTCCTCCAGACCGATTTCGGCCACGGCGGCCAATCTCAATAGAAATTAGCCAACTGCGCAGGAGATATTATAGTGCACAAGTGTGTGCGCAGACACAGGTGCACTCTCTTTTCCTTAGCTCTCATAATCCGATGGGACGGCAATCCGACACGACCGGAAAGAGTTCAGGCGCAGGACCAACGGCTTAACGTGCTTTCCGAGGCACGGGAGTGTACACACTTCCAACTTCCAGACTCCGGGCTGCTACTGAGAATTTTCTGACGGAAAACCCCAATAACTATTTATTGGGCCGACCTGGGAATTGAACCCAGGACCATCGAGTCTACGGCCTTATATCAAGCCACTAGACCAACGAGGCAGTATATTACATAATACTATAATAAAGTTAGAAGTTAGATTCATATCATAAAAACGCCGTTAACTTGTTTTGTAAATCTTCCGCCATGTTTGTAAATTTTCTGTTTGCCGCAAAATCTTTGTCATGAGAATATTGCCGCACGTCATTATCGTGTGATTTTAATATAATCCTCAATACTTGTATATAAACGAGATTGAAAAAGCGGTTACCAAAATCTGCGAAGCGAAGCGATTACATTTTTATACTTATTTTTTTTTATTTATAGTGAAGTGATTTTAACCGACGTACTCTATATGCATATATGTATTTTAAATCTAAAATGGATAGACAAGCTGGTATTTTATACAAACTGACGGTAAGTAGTTACTATAGACCATGGACAATAGCATTGTGGGAAACATTAACGGTTTTGAACATCGATAATGTGTCACTAACCATGGGAACTTAGACATTATGTACCTTGTTCCTGTAATAACACTGGCTCACTGCTCATCAAACCTGTGTGCACTCAGGTCAAGTATAGCTTTAAGGAAAGAGTAAGTGATATCGGAGGATTATTTACACTATACTATACGGATGATGGAAGGGACACTATAATTCTGTTTATCAAAATATGGAGACAATCACAAGTGCGATAAGGAATTACATCATCGAAATGTCATAACAGAGACTAGACCGTGATGGCGCATATACTGAAGCCGAGTGAAGCAAATTTGAGTTCCGGTGCTGCACAGGAAATTGTATTAATACTGTCAATGTACATTCATTAATTTAAAAAAAAATTAGTAAACAAAAAAAAAACGAATAAAATTATTTAGTAACAAACGGTTTGCGATTCAATAAAAATATATAAAAAAATAGTTTTACCAAAGTGGTGATAAGCTTAGCCTTACAATCGATTTACGAACATACATTACTTGTCCTGTCTAGACTTTTATTCGCACTGTATATTATATGCATATAAGTTAGTGTAATTCTAAACTAAAAAGCTTAACAAAGAAAGAACGTCTCAATTGCTCTAAACAAAAGCGCCCCTAAATTTGTAGAGACTTACGAGCGTTGGCTTTAAAGCGAGATATGAATTGATTTCCTGATAAGGCTGTGTATGTTTGAACCTTTAACAACAATATAATCTCCATCTGTTTAAGAATAAACATCCATAAACAATACTATCTATTTTGTTTGTCTATAGACACTAAAAAAGATAAATACAACATTCCATAATGTTTCATTATATTATATTTCATCGTAGTTTTATCTTGAGTATTGTTTTATTCGTTTTATCATATTATAATGTAGGTCTATAATATTCTTGTAAATATTTCTGTTTCAATTAGCAAACATTCGCTTAATTAAAAACATCCAAGTTTTGTTATCTTTTATTCAAGTAATCAAACTACTCTTTTCTTTTAGTTTTTTAATTATCTTGTGTTTGTTTTTTTTTCAAATACATCCTAAAATTAACTTAATAAAAAGTAATTAAATTTAGTTCACAGAACATACTAAAAATTTGCATGCAGATCGATTTAAAACTAAATACAGAATTTAGAATTAGTTTTAAACATAAATATTAAAAATAAATAATAAACGTTCTAAATATAAATTAATTTTATATTAAGAACGGCAATATGCAAGTTCAGTATTTGAATCATGTCGGCTCTATTAGGTATACCAATATCTATCTCTATAATTTATGGCATGTAGTCTATACCTATTGGGGTGTGTGTATTTTTACGTCACGTTTGCTACTCCCCTTCTTATATTGTTCTCGATTTAGCCGAGAGGAAGGGATTTCAATACGACTTTGTTTTTATCTACCCAAGCTCGTGTACGCGTCATACTTGGTCTCGACTTTTGCAGCAAGTTATTATATGAATATGTGACTAGTTACGAATTAAAGAACTATAATTATGAAATTTTATATCTGTATTTGAGATAGTATATAACTTAAATGAATACAAAAAAGGTCAGTTTTAGTTTTAATTTCCAAAATTGGTCTGGATGCCATTTTGTATGCCCACATTATTTTTTACATTCTATTTTTTAATTTATACTTATTATGGTAGGATGAAGTTGTTTTAGACTTTATATAGGTGTCGATGTTTTTTTTAAATAAGCAAGTCTAAATATACATTCAAGGACAATCATACAAATACATACAGAACCCTTCTAAAAACGAAAAGATTCCATAATTACAAAAGCGCTTCAAATCTTGGAGATTCGTGAAAATTTGACCTTTCGAAAATAGGATCAGTATAATAATTACCAAATTGGAAATATATCAAGTAAAACCTTCTTGCTTGTGAAAGTTTGTTGAAATAAGAATTATGTATAATCTGTGTCATAGTATTGACAACAGACATTGTGACTATGAATACATTACGCAAAGGTTAATCAACCCGGGGTGCATAATTATACATAGAGCAGGAACTCTATATCTGAAACAAGATTACTGCTTATTGTAAAAATATGTCTTGAAAATTACATAATAAATTTTTATTGCAACGATACATTTAAAAATGCAAATAATAATAATACATAATTATTTCATTTATTTAGTTTTTTATAATAATATAATCCCCAGAATATATTACATACAACGTCAAAGAATCTTATGCATGTCTTATAAGTATAATATTTTGTATTTCTATATATCGGCTTAGATAGTGAGTGGGCCAGTGCAATTACAGCCACAAGGGACATTTTTGATCCCTCGTTTGTCAAAGTATTGACGGTGTAAGAAATAGGTTATATGGGTAAAAATGCCAGTTACTTATATTCGTTTATATTAGTAACAATACGAGCCTTCCAATGTTAATTACACTGGTGAGTTTATTTACAGGCAAAGGTGTTCAATTATTATTAGGTTGCCAATTTGCTTGTATATCTTTCTTAACAAAATATTTTATTTATAATTACAAAACAATGTCCGAGTAGAAAGTAAGGTTATCTATGTTTAGAATGTTTAACTGCAATTTGTGTGCAAATGTTATTAATTTTTACCTAAAGTTTTTGTGCTTTTTTGTATGACTAGTAAAATACAATAGCTAAATAAAACATTGTTTTTTAATTTATTTGAATCAATGGCGCTAATTATATGCAGATAATTAACACTGACTTGTTTAAATAATTATTTTTTTGTTTATATATTTTACAAAACTATATTGAATCGTGAATTATGATTTCATGTAATATATCAATCTTTTTATGATTATTTTTAGACTTTTGATCAAAAAACAATTAAACTATTGGATACATTTACAGTAGGATAATATAAATGGTTTAAAATCCTCATCTATAGATTCTCGCCCCCGCTGTATAAAAGTAGTTGATATAATCTGTGTTTCCTTACAGGATAGATCATCCCTAAACTGAGGTCAGTCAACCCGCGGTGCACCACTGCATCTCGCGAAGGGAGAATGCAAAGGAAATGTTTAAACCACTGTGTGTTGGGGTGACAATAACAATTTTAAATGTCAAACAACGAGGTCTCTTATTGGATGGACTTCACGCGTCCGATCGTTAATGATTTATTTGAAAGGAACTCTGGTAAATTAAAAAGTTATATCGATCCTTAATAGTATAAAACTTGATTTTTATTATTAATTATAATAAATCATTATATTATTACAGCGCATTTATAGATCATAATATCGTTCCGTTAAATTTTTATTTTTTAATATGATAGAACATGAAATAAAAAAAATTAAAAAGCAAAATTAATATACATAAAAATATTTCAATATTAGTTATTTTTGGAATCCGTGTTTTTTTTGTTTAAGCTGATCTCAGTATTGTTATTACTTAAATATGATTTTCGAGTTTTTGTTTTAATGGACGCAGTCAAAAAGAAGAAAAAAGGTTTGTAGTCGTTTTTTTATTTATTTATTTATCTATTAGTGGAATATAAGTGTTATAGTTGTGTATTCAATATTGATATTCTAAGCGCGACACTGGAATGAGACAGCTCTCTATAAAAATAAGTGATGAGTCCCCTAGTTTTTCATCTGTAGTGGTGCAGGTTTTTTCTTTTAAATTAAATGGGATAGTATATATCTATTAGTTAAAAATAAATGAATGTAATCACCTTATATTGAGTAATTGATATAAAACAAGTAACGAGTCTCTTCTTTCATCCTCAAACTATTCAATAAGGAGGAATCAATAAAATAGGTTCACTAATGTCAAATATCTCCAATTTTTTCATTTATCCTATATGTTCTTTGGGGTATGTTTTCTTTAAAATTAAAGTAGAGATCTCCAGAGTATGGAACATTATAATATATATTATTCTGTATAACTTATGGAGTACAAAATCTAAATGTATGAAATAAAAAATGTTATCAAAATTGGTTTGCAATCGGCGAACCTACGAGGAACATTCACACAAAAATAAAAATAAGGCCAAATAATTCACAATCTCTTTCTATAGTCAGTTAAAATTAAACACTTAATTAAACTTAGGCATAACAAACGACTAGCGCTCTCCAAATCTTAGTTTCGCGCCAAAAACTCAAAATCCGTTCCGTATGTCCACCCTACTTATGGTTCTATGGGGTATCGATTATTCTGCACCGCGCCGCCGCACCGCGTCCCCTTCATCTCCACCTAGCGATCCTAAGGCTTAAACACATTCAATACGTTGCGATATAAAGCGCAACTAAATATAGCCTCTCACTCTACGCGCTATACTGTCAACTCACATGATTTGTCAATAAAAATGTCACGTATGTTTTTTGTGATTTTTAACGACGTGACTTTTGTCAACATTAAATTTACCTTATTTTTCAATCATATGTCTCAAAAGCAAGTGATATAAGGCATAACGGTTACTTTTAAATTTCTTATAATATTTAGTCTGGATAAAAACATTAACGAATTCATTTGCATTTCTTTTTTCTGGATTAATAAAGACTTATGGTATTAAAATACATTTTGATTATTATATAAAGAAAATCGTGCGAATTGAGTTTTGTGTTATCTATGACATTAAATTCATGTTTTTAGTACAGTTTGGCCTTTATTTCTTTACCAAGTATAAATAATTTCGCGCCTAACCGCTTCTCAATTGACGTGTTTATTTTATAAATTCGTCTGTGATGGCGGTCATTAACATTTTTTAGCGTCTAATTGCAGTTAAAACTTGTGCTAGCCAAGAAATTAATTGTTTAGATATGTTTAATCTATTAAAACATTTTCATAAGCAAATATAAGTTTATTGTTTATAATATTCTTGTAAATTAAAAAAAATAATTTTAAATAATCTTGTTTTTGTGAAAGTCGCTCCCAATGATTATTTCATTTCTTGTTTCTGTATTTGATATGTAATTCTTTATCATTAATTTGAATAAGAATATGTTTTTGGAACAAATAATATTACTTCTCTTTATATTTATAAACAAAAGACTAAAAAAACGTATACCTACTGTAAATTAAAAATGTCGAATATGTTTTTATAATATACCAACGATACTTCGACATATGCAAATTATTGTTTTGATGTTTTGTTTTAAACTCAAATATTAATTATTTAAATTAATTTATTAATTTACACATAACAAAAGCTCCGCGCTATCTCGCTCGTTCGTACTTCGCTGATAACGTCCAGTCGTTTCGTTTTTATATTCTATCTAAGCAGTTTAAAAGAAAGTTTATTTTTCATCGGAAAGTTATTTTTAAATCTATTCTATTTCTCAGTCAACTTTTTAAATATTCTTTATAAATATTTATTCATTTTCAAATATCTCTTTTCTTGTTTATTTTACACAAATCAGGGAGAAACTAGTCTGGTTGCACTTCACTGGAAATAATCGGTAAGTACCACTGTTCCCGCGATATTTAAAGTCGGTCAAATAAAAAAAAGTAGTACTATTTAATTATAAGCAACACCTTTGCTATTAATGTAGCAATGTATTATTGATTGCGGCATATTATTGAACATCTCTAAATGCAAACACACGATATTTGAATTAAAAAAAAAAAGAAAATCATATGTGACCATATTTAAATAATTAAGTAAATATTATTCAAACCAATAAAAAAAACAATATTACGTAATTTTATGTATTAAATAAAATACAAATATACCGGATTAAAATCTAAAATCTAAAATTTTTACTATACATTTATTTCATAATTATAATTTGAATTATGAATAAATAATTTGACTTATGAATATTGAGTATAATGAAGTTTTAGAATTTGAAATGTAATTGATTAAAGCTATTGCTATTTATGTGCAGGCTTTTGAAATACGAGTAGATGCCTATCATTAATAACTAAAGATTTTAAGCTACTTCCAGACAGCATGCGGTAATAACATATTTATATCTTGTAGATCATTTTTCTAATAAAGTGATCGTAGCGGGTGAATACTCATACTAACTCTTTCTGTCTTCAGTAATTTAACATGAAAACAGAAAACTATTTAACCTCTATTAAAATAAGCGGGGATCAATAAGTATAGTCTAACGTACATTAGGGAATTAAAAATAAGATCCTAACTTCAACAGCACCAACCAGCACCAACCAGCACGTACGTAGACTGGGCGCAGGACGTGTCTTCAGTTGTTGAAGGAACCAGAGATTGTCGTCCACACATACATATATGATAGAAGTCACAGTAAACACAGATTACAGTTTATTATGAGAACGTAAAATATCGACCAGTAGTCAATCTGTTCGAATATCGATGAGACGAGGGTAGTTCAACGCATGTGGCGCTGTGGTCGCGTGTCTAACCAATAGGAACGTTTCTATTCCGTTTCTCCCATTATGAACGAAGAAAGTCAAACTCATTACCAAAATTTTATGTTGATATTATTAACCCTACCTTATCTACCTACCTATTTGAATAGAACTGGTTCAGTAAAAACTTAAAAAAAAAAACTGTTTTGTATTACCAACGTTGCAATGCCGCTTTTTCATATAAAGAAATACATAACAGTCACCTTTAATGTTAATTGCTTAAACGGTGTCGAAATTATAGCTTTACATTTTCCTAACTAAAAAAAGTCACTATACCATCGACTTGAAATCGATTATAATTTACTCCAAATTGTCGTATCGTCTTGAAAATCTGGAAATAATTAGATGTAGCTTGAATGGGAATGCGATAGTTTAGTACCACCGAGTTAATATAATGGGGAAACTACGAGGTGAATAATGGAACTTGTTAATGGTTCTTAGTAAAATCGGGTTTGAGTTCATTTGTAATGCCTAAATAAAAATGACACAAAACCTTTTTTTAGTCTTATAATTGATTGTCATAATGTTTATGATATGAATTAAAAAATGTACTAAAAATAGATACTTATCATTCGAAAGGTCTACGCGAATAGATCCATATTAACATTTGTAATACCTATTTAAAAATAATTCAACCAAATGTTTTGCTTTCTAATATATTATCCATATGAACAGATTTCGTATTATATTATTATTACAGCAAGTTGTCGAACACCAGCAATTGGGGTGAACAGCGCTTCCTATTCTCGCACAGAAATGTCACCCCTTGTCATAACCATGCATTAATTGCATATTACAATTATTACGAAATTGTGTTATTTATAAAAACGTTATCAACTTGATGTATTCCAAAGTTTTATTTGGCATAAGAATTTATGTAATATGTTTCAAATTATTAATATTAATATATTAAAATAAATGTTTAAATTATAAATATTAAAATTAAAATGCAATAATAAAGTCAATTATTCATTCCATATTATAAACAAGCCAATATTCGTATCATAAATATATTTAAATATATAACTGTTTATAATATATTATCCTACAATCAATCAATAAATTATTCATAATCAAATAAATCATTTTTTTATGAATTCATAAGCGTCTGCTACGATTATGGTCTCGCTTTAGTTTGATACGGATTTAAAAATTTTATTTCAATATCGAAATTATTTAGGAATTATAGACGGTGTATTGAAAAGTGTGTCAAGAGACGGGAGACATTGACCTCAACTTGCAAAACCTCTTCGGCGATACTAAACCAGTTGCCGGCGGTCCATCTAACGTTTTTTATTGTTGTTTTCTGATGTTTTCGCGATGGTAATTAGGATACTGTGTAACATATAATATGTTTGTTGACATATCAATGATTGAATGTTTTATTTATTGTGATTATAAATTTTGTATATGTTTTCTTGTAATAACTTTAATTTAGTGCTAACAAATATGATTACGTATTAGCTGATTTTATTACGATTTTAACTTATGTAATGAATTAAAACAAAACAAATCAACAGATTTAACCGACTTAATTAAACGACATATTTAAATGAATAAATTTCACTTTAAAATCAACTGATAATGCACTAGAGTGAAAAATAATTGGGTTTCTTTATTAAAAGGTTTTATATGTACTACACCCTGTGAAATCTGGTTTAAGAAAGCTGTTTTACCTTTAGTATAATCAAGTGCAGTATTATAGCAAATTAAGTTAGCTTGTTACCTTTTTTTTTTGGCAAGTGCGTGCTGGTCTTTCTGCTAAAGTTAATATATTAAATTACATTGCAATTTAAAATTAAGAATCAAGAACACAACTTCACCACCATCGTAACTAATTTAAATTTTATTTTATCCGAATCCGAATAAATATAACGCAATTTGTCTCTGGATACCTAATACTCTCTATATTAACTTATGAGGAAGAAAACAGTATATTTGAAAATGACACAATTGTGACACTGAAATAAACATGGGTAACCCCATTGTCTAAGATTGTGCAAAACAAATGATTCCACAAAATAAAGTTTACATGACTAAAATCAGTATAGCCGTTTTCGAGTAATTGGTGAAAATAATAAACAGAAAACATCCTTTTAAAAATTCACCCTTTCCTTGTGATCGCCATCGTCATTATGTAAAAGACGGTCAATAATAGCATATCCTTAATGACCTATAAAAATTCACGATACAATCTAAAATACAATTATGGAAAAATGTCTCTCACACGAAACACGACTCTTCCGGGATATTAATTTGTTCGTCCCTTGTTATGATTCAGGATTCGTTTGGAGAATGTATAATGGAAATAATTAAATAAAAACGCCGATAAAAGTTTATCGCCACAATGAGATAATTATAATTATAATCTATATATTTATTTAGGTAACCTGATGGCGAGTGGTCACCACCATCCATAACAACAACATTAGCTCTGTTGCAAATAGTATTGATCATTTCATCATCAATGCGCCAACCTTACAGACAGATGTTATGCCCCTTGTGCCTGTCGTTAGTTTTCAATTTGCCAACACATAACAATAAGCAATTGAAAGTGCCGAGTGTGTGGATTGACTTTGTAAAAGATGTTAACCATCGCTTACATCGCCAAAGCGCCACCAACCTTGGGAACTAAGATGTTATGTCCCTTGTGCCTGTAATTACACTGGCTCACTCACCCTTCAAACCGGAATACAAAACTATCAAGTACTGCTATTTTGCGGTAGAATGATGAGTGGGTGGTACCTACCCAGACTTGCACAAAGCTCTACCACCAAGTAAAAAATAAATTATTTAATAATTCATGTCATTTATCGACCGTTTTTGAGATACAAGTAACGAG
Source organism: Nymphalis c-album (assembly GCA_963151315.1). Classification (NCBI taxonomy): domain Eukaryota; kingdom Metazoa; phylum Arthropoda; class Insecta; order Lepidoptera; family Nymphalidae; genus Nymphalis; species Nymphalis c-album. The sequence continues at coordinate 8,410,370 of OY720601.1, forward strand.
CCGTTCTTATGAGTTTTTACGTCACACACAAGAGACTAACTTACTAAACAATTTCTTGGAAAGTACGTCTGCTTTTGAATTTCCTCTCGATGCATTTAGTAGTTAGTATCTACGTTCCAACATTACTAGTGATACATTTAAAACATTATTCTCTATGATAAATAAAAAAAAAAAAATTATATTCATAAGCAAGATACCAATATTTGTAATATGAATTTATTGGTGATATAGATTCAATCGTTCGCGCGCTTACACTGGCCCACATTTCCTTAAGTAGATTTTTACGACCCGCGTCGAAAGGAAAACAAAAAATACCTAACGAAGTATAGGATATTTGATGAATTTGTTATAAGTGACACATATATGGTGATTCGATTAAGTTTTGCGTAAGTTGCATTAGTTCATTTGACTCTATAATTAAACAAATATTATAATTAAATAAACATGACCGGTAGTCAATTTAGGTGCGTTAATAATTATCTAGTTTTTTGGATAACAAATTAGTTCTAGAAATTATGATTTTTAGAAAAATAAGATTAAATAAAATTACTATTGTAGTGCATGCTTTTTTCTCAACTCAATTGTTAAAATGATACGATGAATTGATATAATGATACTTTGTCTTATACTGTGTAGCGTTAAAACAAATTTAGGTACTCCATATTGTAGTTATTTTAAAGTATCTGTGTGTAACTTTTTTATATTTATAAATATGTCATCAGAACACAATAAATGTTTATGTCATCGTTATTATGACTATTATTTGATATTCTAGCGTCCCTAATTAAATTCCGCTCATAGCTCTCATAAAATAGACTAAAATAACGTAGCCTTTATACGAGGCACTGCTATTTGATGAGGGAATATTCCAGGAAATCGTTTTAGAGGGGCTCGCCATGAACACCGACAAACCTTCAGCGGGTATAATTATAATTACGTTGGTACAGGAGGAGATGTGATTTTTTATATGCGTTCTATGACTTTATATTTTCTATAGAGAAGAAAACATATTATTTATGTTTAGAGATCATATAGATATCTTACAATGACAGATATTCGCCAAAAGTTACTTGTGGACTTACTTATTATATAAAATGCCACTTTATGCGATACTATCACAACCACGTCGATTCAACATTAAAAAAGAAAAGAAAAAAATGGTGTAAACTACAAAACATACCTTTATTGCAACATAATATAATGTTTTCTATAAAATATGGCTGATCTAGTACATATCTATAAGGACGCCTTTTGTGCCATTTCCTTTTCTTATTTTGTTGTTGTAAAATTAAATATATTTGTTTATATTAGAGTCGTTTAAGTTATGTTTTAAAATTGATCTGGAGTGGAACAAATATACTATTTTAGCTACCCGTCCTTTCGGTATAACTTCTCACGAACTATTGGGTTACGCGGCGTACACCAGCAAAGCTTAGCGAGCTTGATGACGGCTTGATTTTTCCCGACATTCAAATATTTTGTCATATTTCAGTCAATGTATACAAAAAATTCATATGCTATACACCTACCCTTCCTTATGAGTCATTACGTCCATTAGTGAAAACCGTATGAAAATCTGTCCAGTAGTTTATGAGTTTATCGCGTTTAGTGATTACGTTATTGAAAACCTGACAACCGTCTGACGCAGTGTCAGCCAAGCTGCTGCGTACGTCATCGTATTTTAGCTTCGTTACCCAATTACTATTAATACGTACTATTTATTAATCATATTTTTAAAGTAGTTTCGAACTAAATGTATAAATATAATGTTCTAATTTTAAAAAGAAAGCATTTTAATAGCTGTTAATGTTCTTAGTTTTATCTGTTATCTCAAATGTTTTAAATAAAAACCGTTATGTGAAGGTAATTTAGATAAAATATTGTAAAATTTATATTATACTCGTAAATAATAAATAAAATTTAGGTGAAATATAAATATATTTAAATTTTAAATAAACCCACCTAAATAAATAAAACACCTAAATTTTTTTAAGAGATAATAAAATCAAGTGTTAAATGATTATTATGTGTTAATTGATCACGGTTCGGTAACTACCAGGAGTTAGTCAATAAATCACACCTTATGAATATTTAAGTCTTTTTTTTATAGTATAGATACGCGGACGAGCAACTTATGGTATGTGGTCACCAACGCCCATAAACATGGGCATTGTTAACCGTCGCTTACATCGCCAATGCGCCACTAACTTTGAGAACTAAGACGTCCATTGTGCCTGTAATTACACTGGCTTACTCACTCTTCAAGCCTGAACACAACAATATCAAGCACTGCTGTTTTGGGAAAGAATATCTGATGAGTGGGTGGTACCAGACGAGCTTGCACAAAACTCTACCACCAATATCTATCGATATATGATAACCATATTACATTAAATAAACAGACAATACGAGCATAGCTTTGCGCGCTGTTCTTATTCAAAGTATTATATACGTGTGATAGCACTTCACTATCTTGCCCCACCCTTATTATAACGTTCCTGTATTATAGATAAAAAATATATGATATTAATATATCGTAAATAAACATTGTCAAAATGAGCAGGCAACCGTTGATAAAAATAATAGGAAGCAGAATCATGATCATAGGAAATTGTACAGTTTTTCATGGTTCAACTATGCTTATGTGTCAAATATGATGGATATCGATTAACCGGTGAAACCTATTAATTTATATCAGATATTACAATATAATCGTAAATGTAACACAGGAGTCTCGCTGATACTCGGATGTTGCAGATGTCCATGAGTGAGGGTAGTCACTTTCCATCAGGTGAGCCTCGTGCTCGTTTGCCCCATCTTACATAAAAAAACTCCGGATCCAAAGATCCAAATTCAGATCCAAAATTTTAAATTAATCTGAATTTACTGTACACTTATAAATCATCCTTTCTTTCATCTTTTTTTTAATACAAAATACTGTTAACAATGACTAAGTTACCAGATTACAAACTGGTCTAGCTTTACTAAAACATTTGTGAAAAGTTGACAATTTATTAATTTATATTCCGTCCGGATTAAACGAATTTCAGGACAATCACATTAGCACACTCTGTACAGTATCATCATAGATATTAAGAGCAATATTATACGTAGATACATATCCTGTTTTCAATTGTAATAAGTGAAGATAATGTGGTAAATAACGCGTGTTAAAGTCATATACTTCTCAGAAATACGGACCCCTTTTGAACTTACACTTATTGTTACGGTGTCGGACCCCAGTACCGTTATACGCATAAATTGTTCGAGGGCGCGTTTCAAGATTTATATTAATTAACTTGCCTTTTTATTCTAGATTAAAAAACCGTATGTACACATTCATATATTTTTTATTTCTATTTGACATAAGTTTTACAGCTCGCCATTAGTTGTGGTATGTTTACAATTACAACTTACTTTACTTGGTGGTAGATCTTTGTGCATGCTCGTCTGGGTAGGTACCACCCACTCATCAGAACTTCTACCGCAAAACAGCAGTACTTTGTATTGATGTGTTCCGGTTTGAAGGGTGAGTGAGCCAGTGTAATTACAGGCACAAGGTACATAACATCTTGGTTCCCAAGGTTGGTGGCGCATTGGCGGTGTGAGCGATGGTTGACATTTCTTAGTGGTGCCATTGTCCATGGGCGTTGGTGACCACTTAACATCAGGTGGCCCAAAGGCACGTAAGCCTTCCTATACAATAAAAAAATACTAATATTAAAAATATATTTGTAAGTTTGTCTTTTTTTAAAAGCTTTAATGTCCGACTAAATGTACATGTACAACCGTTCAAGACTGCAGTATTTTAATCTTTGAAATGTAAAATGTACTCAATAATTAAACTGTTTACAGGAGGTTAGCTAATCTATACTGATATATAAAGCTGAAGAGTTTGTTTGTTTGAGCCGGCTAATCTCAGAAACTACTGGTTCGAATTTAAAAAAATAGTTTTGTGTTGTATACTCCTTTTATCAAGGATGGCTCTAGGGTTAATTATATTTTTTTATTAATTATTATAGGTTGATGAAACTGCGGGGTCCAGATAGTATTAATTAATAAATATAGACATCATTACGCTTGCCCTTGTCCTATTTATTTGGGATCGACGCAGAGTGTAAGGATGGAGGAGATTTCACAAACCGTTTTAGAAAAAACCTTAGCTGGTGAATGTTTTTCCGCCCCTTACAGTATTTTAATTGTTGAATGCCTTCGAAAATTCGTTAAATTGACCTTATGACAATCAATATTATTATATTGAATGTCATAAGGTCAACTTAACGAATTTTCCAATCCAATATCCAAAATCCAATCTATATAAATAAAATGAAAGAGGGCTGCAGTTGTGCGCGCATCACGTAAATACTACTGGATAGATTTCAATTAAATTTTCTAAATTTTATTTCTTAGACACTTGGCCCTTATAAAAAAATAAGTATTGCGATATCTTCATTTAATAAAAAGTAATTAAAGTTTCAAGAAACAACGATTTGTATATGCACTGCGTGTTTAGTGATGTATGTTTAAACAAAATATATTTTTGCTTGCGATGTTTTTGATGTTATTTCCTTCGTACATAACTTTGTTAATATATCAAACAACGCGGACGAAGTCGCGGGTATCAGCTAGTATTATATAAGCTGATTATATGAAATTTATTATAAACATGATAAATTATGTACATACATGTACATAGAAGTAAAATGTAAACGCACACACCCACGTTTACTCAGCTTAAGATCCCGAGTTATCCAACTTTACAAATAAGGTGGCCTCTATATCAAGAGCTGTAATTATCAACTACAGTAAACGTACGCCGACCGTTTCTGTTTCGAATTATTTAGTTATTGCAATAAAATATTTACTGAATTTTTATATTATGTATTTCGAAATTACAACATCGTTCGTGATTCCATTTACGTTGTCATATTTACTTTTCTCAACGATAAATATTTATGTTAATATAAGTAATGAAACTGTAACTTTGTGAATGTGTCTTTTCATAAATTTTTAATAACTGATTTAATACATTTTATTTTTACTTGGTGGTAGAGCTTTGTGCAAGCTCGTCTGGGTAGGTACCACCCACTCATCAGATATTCAGCCACAAAACAGCAGTACTTTGTATTGCTGTGTTCCGGTTTGAAGGGTGAGTGAGCCAGTGTTATTACAGGCACAAGGGACATAACATCTTAGTTCCCAAGGTTGGTGGCGCAATGGCGATGTAAGCGATGGTTAACATTTCTTACAATGCCATTGTCTATGGGCGTTGGTGACCACTAACCATCAGGTGGCCCATATGCTCGTTCGCCTTCCTATATAATAATAAAAAAAAAAAAATTAACTGACTTGATTTTTTTACGTATCAGGCTGAAGGGCAGATATCTCCCCTGCCAGTAAGGGACTACTAACTACTACTACACAACTAAAAGTAATTTTATCAATTCAATATGTATCGGTAAGATTTCGCTAAATACCGATCAACAAACCTTAGCAACTATTCAGTCAACGCCGGGCTGTCACAGCGTACAGCCTACAGTTAGCCGACGAGTGTATAATCGTTGTGAATACCAAATTTCATACCTGCTGGCTGCGAACACAGGAGGTATCGTCGACAAACTCAAACGACGAACTCGGCAATAAATATTTCTTCTAAATAGATTGAATTATGAAATTGAATTGCTCATATCTTATTATTAAAAAATATAGAGTACATCACAGTCACATTAGGGAAAGGGAAGTCTTTTATATATAAATAAATAAAAGATAACATTTTGTTTTACGTCTTGTCAAATTTTTTTGTACTAAGATCAAAGCTGCAATAATTTTTCATCCGTATTCTCGCTCCAGAACGGAGTGACCTTTTCATGATATACAATACAAAACAAAGTGGAATAGTTGCCTTTACAACGTACACAGAAATTCCTACTACAATTAATCCCAATTAAAAACTCTTTGTAATAATAAGCACCAAATTAAATTAAATTAATTTAATAAAACTTATACAATTTATCATATTAATTTATATTGTTCCCAGCACCTGTTCCAGATCAGCTCAACTAGTTAAACAAAGCGTTTAAGATCACATATTATTTCATTATTATATTAATGTCATCAACACGCTTTTCATCGCGTAAAAGTTTGTAAATATTTAAATAACGTTATTTATCCTAACAAATTAGTCAACTGTTATTTAATAAGTGTCTCAGAACTTCGTTTTACAGACCCAGTGACGGTAACATATTTTATTTTGTGCGAAACACTCGGGATTATTCCCTCTCCCGTAAAATGTTCAATTAATCCAGCGACTAGTCGGCCGACTGGTTTGTTAGATGCTCGACGGCCTCTATATAATACAACCAGTGTATATTGAACCGCCACTCCCTTAGTGACGTTTACCAGGGTAGATATACAAAGTAGGTTCTATTGAAAATCCGCAGCTCTACAAATAACGGTGCTACACAACGGACCGTAAGATTTTACGAAAATTAACTTTAAGGGGTACTTCAATGTAAACCTTTAGGAGATTAGGGTTATCACGTAAGCGTATACATTAAGCAGCTTTCGGTCACTCGTGTGGTTTGACTCCCTAACTGAGCTGGCATTTAAACTTTAAAACGTGATAGTATAAACGATACTTCGTCAATAGCTTAGAGAGCTCAAAATCTTTAGTCACAGAACCGATTAGGTTATCATCTGGAAGAGACCTTCTAATGATGGTTGATCGCGCTTGATATTTATTTTGGTATACAAAAATAGAACATTATTTGTAGTTATTGTTATCATATAAGTATGGCCCAGTGGTAAGAACGCGTGAATCTTAACCGATGATCGTGGGTTCAAAACCGGGCAAGCACAACTGAATTTCATTTGCTTAATTTGTTATTATTATTCATCTCGTACTTGACGGTGAAGGAAAACATCGTGAGGAAACCTGCATGTGTCAAATTTCACTGAAAAACCCACATTGGAGCAGCGTGATGGAATAAGCTCCAAAAACATTCTCCTCAAAAGAGTAGACGAGGCCGTAGCCCAGCAGTGGGACATTTGCAGACTGTTACTGATGACTTTGTTGTTATTGTTTCAGTTCTTATAGGCATTGAGTAAATTCTTGAAATTTGGAAAGAACGTTGTCAACTCTGTATTAATGTAATGCGTAGAATATTGCATAAGTTACGTTTCATTTTCCAAATCAATAAAATTATTGCAGAAATAGTCGTATAGATTACATGTATGATCGATATCAATTGGTATTTGTCTCAAGCGGAAATCGAACTCGCAACACATGTCATAAATGGAGGCTATATCCTTTTTTATCCAGATAAGGTAATTAATGATTTTCAACGAAGAGTTTACACATTAGCATTTTTCTTTGAAATTCAAACAGGTATGATGCTGTTGGATGCGAATAGTTTTAAAAGTTTTTCATTTTATATTAATTTGGAAAACTGGTAAGTAAATGGCTAATACTTGGTGGTACGGTATTGCGCATGTGCAACTAGATAAGTATCGCCCCTTAGTCTTATATGATACCGCCAAACAGCAATACCTAAGGATGGTTGTATTCCGGTTTGGAGAGAGAGTACCATCCCAGTTTTCAAGATTGGTGGTGTCATGGCAATGTAAGGGATGGCTTATATTATTTACATTTCCAATTTCAATGCGCATTGGAGATCCATTTCCCAGTCGGTCTATTTCAAATAAAACAGCCTCCTTGAAAGCAAAATCGCTTATTTCGTATTATGAATCTCACTAATATTGCGTTTGTATGAATAGGTATGAACGTTAATATTGACGAGCGGGTTGGCGTGGTTGGTAAGATTTGCCTTTCACGCTGCGGGTCGTGGGTTCGATTCCCACTCAGGACAGACATTTGTGTGCATGAACATGTCTGCTTGTCCTGACTCTGGGTGTATTTATCTATATAATTACTGTATTTACGAAAGAAAATTAGTAGGTATATGTAAGTATATCTGTTGTCTGGTTTCCATAGTATAAGCTCTCTCTGAGCCCAAGTTTGTGATCAGATGGCCTTGTGTGAATAATGTCTCAGAATATTATTATTATTATTATTTATAGACGATCATGTTTGTATGAAATATTGGGTTTCATTTATATTTCAGTTAAGGACTATTGTATAATATGTAAGGGCTGGTTCATTTCTCGCCCAGAGGATCGGAATTGCGATTCAAAGGGGAAATGCTGCTAGCATTCTTGCTACCATTCCATGCGGTCACGACTTGTATAATATTTATTTTTAATTTTTATTTGTATTTAGGACTAATGTTATATTTTAATAACGACTTGCAAATGTGGATAGTAGCAGCCTGTAAATATTCCACTATTAGATCAAGTCCTCTCTTTTTTTTTTCTTTGGAGGAGCTAGGAACTTCAAGCTTCCACCTCGCTAAAGTGCGGTTTAGAGATGTGAATGCGGATAACATCTAATAAAAAAAATCATAAATATTATAAATGAAGGATACGACGATAGCGAGAAATTTATCTTTATCCTAGATCCCTTTTATATTTTTAAGCCTGTAATTTATGTCTTTGTTGTTATCCAGGTCCAAGGGATTTTAGTACGATCAGTTCAATGGTTTAGTTGGTGTTGAAATAATACTACAACAGACAACACAGCTTCGCTTTAATTATATTAATATCTCTTTCGAATATATCTCATTAAATATTGCAATAGATCTAACTATTAATAACTGTAGTAAGTACTGTTAAAAAAACAGCAACAAAAAAATTGTATTACGGTAATATTTATTTACATTTAGCTTTCAGCGCGCTCGTGCGTGACCTGAGCGAAGATACAAGTTTCATTAGTTTGCTTCAAGTGGTACCTTTGTACGGTATATTTACACCAACATATATTATGCGAATGTGTTTCACACAACTGTCAGTAACATTTATTTGTATGAACAATTAAATTATTACTTTGTTTACGTATGCATGATATCGCGATTTTCAATGCAGACTTTTCTTAGATGGAATAAAAAATCCAAAAATGCAAGCGTTTCTAAAACCACAATGTTTTCTTTCTATGCTTCTATGCTTACTTTAATAACTTGTGACAACTTTTAATGTTAATATGATAACAAAATGTTCAGAGTCGAAATGGACTTGTAAATACAATACGTGTATAAAAGGTCACAAAGGTACAAATCCAGATGTGTCAACCACTATTTTATAACCTTGTTCTTCTGACTGATACCGAATTTTTTTCTGAATCGTGTATCGCTATTCTCGGTACTTGCATCGACATTATCACCGTTTGGGTGGTCCAGTACCGAGACTAATGCGAGAAAAGAGTTCACACGAGTGCTCAGTGAGACGAACGTCCTAAAGGTGTTCCATGCGAGAACGCATCACGGCTTAGGACGTTGTCGGGATTGACCTGGCTATGCGGATCGCGTGCGGTCTTCATGGTGATGAAACGCACTGGGGGGGGGGGCTTACTAACAGTACCGTAGGTTAATGTGGTAGATGACGAGCCATCAGCGTATTAATGCTCAAGTATGTATGCAAGGCAATCCGCAACGACCATATATCCGAAATAAAAAGCCAAAGATTTTACGTACTTACGTAATGGTTTATTCCTGACCTCTATTAAAAGTTTTCTTGACAAATGAATAATAACATTTACTAGTGTGACCCAATATTTAAACGAAGAATCTGATGAATCTGTAGCTTTGTAAGCTAGACACATTAAGTAAATATTTTAAGAGAAGAATATAATAGATATATGAATTATTCCATAACTAGCTAGTTTGAGTTTTGGCCGGCTTATCGCAAAGCTGAATAGTTATTTGAAAGGGCCAAAAAAAAGGAAACGGTCATTGTTTTGAATGGTTGATTAGTTCTTTTTATTCATATAAAATTCTATTTTTATTAGTTCTTGTTCAATCATGAAAATGGTTTTTGGGGGAAGCAATGTTGCATTAATTTAACTTATTTATTAACTTGTTACTAGACCAGTTCCACTGTTCCAGTAATTTTGGAACCCTGAAGTTTATGACCATCCAACGTTTGATTTTAAGGCTTAACCTCATATGGTTACAGCTTTGTAGGTATGAATAGTCCACCGTATATTTTATATACTTCGAACTGAGAAAGAGATAGAGAAAAAAAACGATCTGTGGGTTAATACAACATATATAAAATTGACAAATTAACATTTGGCCCTATCTAGAGAAAGGCTAGCCTCTCGTTCGGAGTTTTAGTCAAAAAACTAAGTTTACTTTAAGCGGCATCAGTTTCAACTCTCAACTTGATTCGGCTTCGACGCGACGAACTGAAAGCCTGACCACCTGTGGCGATCAGATATAATTATAGGGATGGTTCGCTCATATGCCCGCCGGACCTTCTTCAACAGAAGTTCGGCTACTGCTGTCATAGCAGATGAGCGACAATTTTCTATACCGAATGAAAGCAGTTGACATAAATGAAATCCATCAGGAGACAACATATATAATTATATTTTTTATTTTATAGAGAGGCGGACGAGCAAACGGGCCAACCGATGGTAGAATGAATGGTACGTATCACCAGTCACCACTGCCCTTAGACTTAATCTTAAATCACAGTCTGTATAATCGATTGAGTAATACTACTATAATATCAAGATATTATTTATATATGTATATTATATAAGATCTATTCGTTCTATACAATTTTAACTTAATATAGAAAATGTCCCTCGCTTCCTTACTTTTTTATAAATTATTTTTAGGACGTATACACATTGCGGAATTGGTTTATAATTTGTTATTAAAATAGCAATTTGTCAATATTGCTAGCAATAAAATATTCTAAAACGAATTATGTACTTGTACTGTAATAAAATTGATTTATTTATGACAATTTTGTACCAAATCTTAAATTTCTAATCTACTATCGATATAAATAAAATGATAGAGGTCTGGAGTTGTGCGCGCATCACGGAAAAACTATTGGATAGATTTCAATAAAATATTCAAAACTTTTTTCGTAGACACTTGGCCCTTGTCAAAAAAAAAATATTGCGATATCTTCATTTAATAAAAGTTATTAAAATTTCAAGAAACAACGACTTGTATATGCACTGCGTGTTCAGTGATGTATGTTTAAACAAAGTATATTTTTACTTGCGATCTTTTTGATACTTTTTCTACCTTCGTACATAAGAAAACATTGTTAATATATCAAGCAACGCTGACGAAGTCGCGGTTATCAGCAAGTCTATGCATATAAATAAAATTGTAGGGTCTGTTTTTAATATTGAAATAACCGCTTTTTACTACATGCATATGAATATTTATACGGTACATACACCAAAATAACATTTTTTACAATTTTTGTCTGTCTGTCTGTCTGTTTGTTCCGGCTAATCTCTGAAATGGCTAGACCGATTTTGATGGGACTTTTATTGGCATGTAGTTGATGTAATAAGGAGTAACTTAGGCCACTTTTATTTTAGAAAAAAGGGATAATTAAAATAAAAATGAAAAAACAAAAAAAAAACTGAATGAACTAATTAACTTTTTTGTTAAACTCCACGTGGACGAAGTCGGGGGTATAAGCTAGTTATAAATAAATATATTCGAACATAAGCCTTTATATACTGTATACGGGTTGTAGTGTGCTCTATGAAGTACATACTACATATTTTATTTCCACACAGATAAGGCAGTTTAAGCAATATAAAATATATATGATTTTATTTTATGTTAGAGGGGGCAAACGAGCAGGAGGCTCACCTGATGGAAAGTGACTACCACCGCCCATGGACATCTGCAACATCCGAGGACATGCAGATGCGTTGCAATTATATTGTAAGTGTATTTACGTATATTTTTGTTAATAAAATAATATGGACAAAAGCGAAGCAATTAATAAATATTTTAATCAAAAAAAAAAACAAAAGCCGATTTGGATAAGAGTGACGTTTCCGGTACCGGGAATCGAACCCGAGCCTCCTGGGTGAGAGCCAGGTATCCTAGCCACTAGACCATACCGGATATACTGAGTGAAACCTAATTTACAAATCGCAATCATACCAATGAATTTAAAAAGATTTTTTTAAATTTTACGGCCGAATACTGAAACGTCATTCAAATATGATTAGGACTCAATTGCTTGGAATGTCACTATTTTTCAAAATTTAGTATGCGAAATTTGAAATTCGAAGACGTTTCAAATATTTAAGCCCCTTTCATATTTGAAAGACGTTTCAGTATTCGGCCATTAGTGTTTTATTATTTTACATGTTGTATTGAATTGTTACATATTGTTAGTAATGAGGCTTAATAATTATGAGAGATGCATATATCCGTTGTATGAAATCCTGGTACTTTATTTTCTAATTTTTGCATCATGGCCATGGGCTTCATAAGACCATATTTTTAAGTTATACTCAAAAATAAAACAAGATGTAGAAAATATAAAGTTTAATTCTAAAAAATATCATACTTAAAAACAAGTTTTTATATGTAAAAAGTAGAAATGCTTTGCGTTACCGAGAATTGAAACCCAGCCCCCTGGGTGTGGAGCCAGGGATCCTAGCCATTAGACCTTTTATATTTGAATCTCAAAAACGGAATTAAGAAATAAAATATGTTTAAATATATTAAAACTTTCATTTTGATGGTCACTTGGAAACACGAGAAAATATATTTTTTTCTTCTGTGCGTGAGTGTGTCACTGAACACCTCCTAAACGGCTGGACCGATTTTAATGATTTTTTCTGTGTACCTTCAGGTGGATTCGAGAATGGTTTAGATTTACAATTTCAAGCTGAAGAGTTTGTTTGTTTGATCCAATTAATCTCAGGAACTACTGGTTCAAATTGAAAAAATATTTTTGTGTTGGATAGTTCTTTTATCGAGGAAGGCTCTAGGCTTTTTTTTATTAATTATACGCGATGAAACCGCGAGGCACAGCTAGTTTTAAATAAAATTAAGTCAACTTCTAATAATGCCACTCGGTGGTAGAGCTTTGTGCAAGCTCGTCTGGGTAGGTACCACCCACTCATCAGATATTCTACCGCAAAACAGCAGTACTTGTTATTACTGTGTTCCGGTTTGAAGGGTGAGTGAGCCAGTGTAATTACAGGCACAAGGGACATAACATCTTAGTTCCCAAGGTTGGTGGCGCATTGGCGATGTAAGAGATGGTTGACAGCTCTTACAACGCCAATGTCTATGGGCGTTGGTGACCACTTACCATCAGGTGGCCCATATGCTCGTCCGCCTTCCTATGCAATAAAAAAAATGCTCTTACAGTTTGATTGATTGATTCTTGCAATTATATCACAGGCACTGATAATATATTTTTTCAACCTTATTCGTCTCACAACCCTCCGTCGATACAAGCAGCAATAGTTTTATCCCTAAATCAATATATACGTACACAAAGCGTACGCACATACCCTCTATCATCCGTTATTTCGATTAAAACACCTTAATTTTTCCTTTTAATTAACTGTAACAACATTTATGTAACTTATGTTTATGCACAATAATGAGTTTAGTAACAATTAGCTTTCATTATTTCAAAAAAATAATAAAAACTGACTGAATATGAAATACTGACTGAGATGACTGAATAAAAATATCTCGAGTTGAAATGTCTACGCGATCGAATTAAAACAATAATTGAAAAAGAATAGACAAATAAACTACTTGAGTTAAATACTTATCAAGGTTAAATAAAGTAAAAAATCTCACCCTCGATCCCCTAACGCACATGCACGTTCACATCTCTGGGGTTAGTGACCGAGTCGGATGTTTGCGACCCTCCGTCCCGGGTTCGATATCCGGTCCGGTTCCGCTCTTAGACTTTAGACGCCCTTGACAATCATCCGGATACATTAACGTATAATGATTTTAAAACCACCTGGCACCAATGTAGTGTAAATATTACTTATATATTAATATTTATTTGTAGTAAGCTAGCTTAAGGCATGATTTATGTGAATCTATAGTATCATCCAGAAGTATCCAGAAATGAAAACTGATTTTATAACAGCCTCGATTTGGTATTTTTTTAAAGGAGCACCATATCATATAAATTGATTTAGCCCGCTGAGTTTCTTTTGCCGGCTCTTCTCACGGCTGGGTGTTTCTTTTCCGTACAGGTGGCGGTGGTAGTTTCTAGTTTCACAATCAATAAGAAAGTGTAATACACAATATTTAATAAATTATTTTGAATTCGAATTTGATGTAAATTTTTAAAAATCTAAAGAACACGATCAACAAATCACAAGTCTCGTAAATAAATAAATTACTTTGCCTTTATGTCCACTAACAATATGGCGGTTTTAAATTAGCGCGAAACCTTTTATTAATAACGCTGTTGTTTGGATCAAGAAGTAAATAATTCACTGTAATGAAATAATTTCGCTACTAATAATAGTTTTGTTTTAATTATTTACATTGTATAGTCAACCATAAGAGGATAGATAATAAACAACGCTGACATTGAATCGACGCGATATCATTGGTCGAGAGATCTTGAATAATCTATGATATACATTATGGATTCACGAAAAAATGGCGTTTTAAATGTCAGCGAAGTTGTTATCGGAACTTTGGAAGTGAAATTAAAGTGGATGTGAAAAGTTTAGTGGAATAGTATTGTATTGTAAATATAAAAAAATATTCATGAATTGTTCGTTGTTCATAATATAACGGAACTATTAGAAAATTGTATAGAATTTGTAAATGTAAGGTTTATTTATCTTTAATCCGTCTATTGGAATAGGCTAACAACTATTAATTGGCTAAACCATTACGAATTATCAACAGTTGATTACCAATTATTGTCAAATGTCAAAACAATTGTAATTCTTATACAAAGATAATTTAAATTATTAATATTATTCATTTTATATTTCATTTTGTCATAATATATAAGTTTTTAATGATTTTAGTAGTAAGTATATCCAACTTGAAAGAATGAGTTTATACTCAGAAATAAAACGGGAATACAATTAAACTAATATATTATTTGCTATCATAAAATCCTTATATACATAATTTTGCGCGCAAAGCTCGTAAGATATTTTATAAGTGAATCCGTTTCCCGCTAAAAAGAATATCTGTCATTGTTCTTGCTTACAGATTAAAAATTTAGAATATTATTTATTAATTATTATAATTGTTTAATATGAAAAATGAAAGATACTCTTCAGCAATATTTAATAATAATACGTATTATGTTTAATATTATAAATTACAATATTATTGACTCTTATAAACTTTAACTTAAGATATTCGTAAATGAATAATCGAGACTGATGCTCTTTTCTATAAAATTACTTGGTTAGTTATCAACTTTATCAACTCATGCCTTCAATTGTTTAACATTTAGCTGTATAATGTACTATGTATTAATTTATGTTTCACAATATCAACAATCACATTGTTGGTAAAAGTACTAAATAAAAAATAATAAGGAAATACAAAACAAATACTGATTTTGTTTTGTCAGTGTGTATGTAGTCGTGGCGGTCAGTTGAACGGTGTATGATATCAGCACTTTAGTGCCATCTAGCTACGTTATGTAACAAGGTGTAATATATAAAACCTTTTAATATAATAAAATACATATATATGAGAATTTTCATGGAGATAGAATGTACATCATAGAAGTAAAATAACGTACAGAGATAAAATAATCTTATGTAATTAGTATCAATACCTTTGACTGTGCGCAAAGCCATATGACGTTACACATACAAACGTGGTTATAAAAGTACACCAATTTTTTATACATATAAATAGACATCTATATCAAAAAAGAGTTGAATATAGTATTTTCTTAAATTAAAATGGATTCCTGGCTTGACGTGGCAACCATCACCGTGCTAAGCGCCTCCACGTTATTTGGGAGACGCTTGCACCTTATCCCACCACGATGCTCTAATGTGTAATGGTGAGTGTACACAGGGCACCTGTAGGTTTGATCACAATGATTTCCATATCCGCAAAGCTCGAGATGAATTTAAGTATAAAAACAAATTAAGCATATAATAATTAAAAATGAGTGGTGCTCATCTGGTTTTAAACCCACACTCGCCGGTTATGATACACGCTATCTAACCACTGGACCATTGCTGCTCTGCTCACATTTTGAATTAGCAAAGACTAAATTTTCAATTTACTGATTAATGTTTGTTTGCCATGGAATTACTAGTACGACTTTTTCCTTTGACAGTGCAGGCTTTGTGTAGATTGCGTTTTCATCTCAGTTCTTAAGCAAATATACTAACCAACAAACTAGGAAGCGATACTGAAATAATGTAACTAAGCTTCGACTTCTGTTAAGAGATATTTAATGTTTTTATCAAAGAGGAACTGTTTGACTTTGATGCAGTTCATGTTAATATTGAACCTAGATGAGATTCTAAATATAACTGCAATTATGTTTGATATCGTAAATTTACTCCATTGCGTTTTGACCAGTTACCGTCATCGGATATTTTCTAACCCTGGTGACGTCACATTTAACAGAAAATATTTTATTAAAATTCAGTAAAAGAATCAACCAAATCAACAAACTCTATTTTCTAAATTGTTGAGTGAAAAAAAATTCAAAAGGATGTCGAAATAATGCTGTTTTGTTGCTAATGCTAGTCAGTGTAATTCCAGGCACAAGGGACATAACGTCTTAGTTCCCAAGGTTGGTGGCGCATTGGCGATGTAAGCGATGAATAAAACCTCTTACATCGCGCATGTCTATGGTTGGTGACCACTTACCATCAGGTCCATATGTTCGTCCGCCTTCCAAAGTTCCAATGCAATAAAAAAAAAGTCAGAACTTGAGTCTTGACTTGAAGTCATGTAAAACTAATCATTCTTATTCTAGTGGTACTCATATCAAATAAACACAAATAATTCTATACTTACATATAATAAGACTATATCATCATGATTCGTGGCAACGATGACACAACTTTCTTAATGTCTGTCAATGTATCTGCGTGCCTTTTTACGCAATAACATTATACCCAGGGCATAAGCTATTATCGTACACAGTTTCCGTATGTACTTGTTAACTTTTTATTCCGGAAAATGAATGCGCCCCAGAGGAAAGTCAAAAAATTTGAACGGAATTTGAATCTTATGAAGTAGACGCGGATTAAATAAGCAAACATTTGAATATTAAAAAATCATTCCTCCACAAAATTAAGCATTTAAACCTTTAAGCTATACTAAATACATAGTAATAAATATACAAATAACGTTATTTCGTTTAAAAATAATTGGAAATATGTTATGAGGTCAAATACAGAATAATAAATGCACAATAATAAAGCGACGCCAGTCGACTATCACAAAAACATAATCGTGAACAAAAGTGGTTTGAACATCATCATGATACCGAATGCAAAGCAAGTAGTAACCACCCATACACTATTAATCATGAATACAAATTAATTCCTCTAGTGGAATCCATTGCTGAACTAGCAAACGAAATTAAAAATTGATGTACAAATAAACCTTCATTGGATCGCAAGCAATTTATAATGTTAGAGGTGGAGTTCGCATGCGCCGCGGTCGTCTCGAGGGCGTACGGTAGTATTTCTGTTAAATACACTATGTCCACATTGACCACAATGTAATATACCCTCTGTCAACATTGAAATAAGGTTGAAAGTGAACTGTCTGGCATATTAAAATAAAGCTTTTATCTACATATGGAGTCGTGTCCGTTGGTAATCGTCCGCATTCGGGTGTCGCCGCCCGTCGCGCACGTGCGCTCCCTAGAATGGAATATGTAATATTTGTCAGCTTGTACAATCCACAACGAAAGTTGTTGAGCACGTATAAATACGATTTAAAAAAAAAACAAATTCTATACAATCATGGATATTACATACATTTGCAATTTACTTTGCTTAGATTTAAAGCGATTAATTTTGTATAGATGTTAAATATTTAGCACATTGAGAAAGTTTTATAAGTTGGAAAGCTAGCCGTTCGGGAATACTTGACTTTGAACGTGTGGCTTTAGTTTTGTATTAGGTTAAGCAGATTCCGTAACTTATCAATATGAACCCCTTATCAATGTAAAGTTTATGATGGGTCTTTGTTTAATACGTATTTGATACATTTTATATTATTACCTAACTCAATTGTATCTTGACCGCTTTAATGTAATGAAATAGCTATACATTATTGCATAACCTGTCTCTATTTGACTAAAAATATGTTATTTAAACTATTTTAAATAATATATTAATTGTTTACATTGTAAAATAGAAATAAAGGTGACAGTTGAAAATGTAAAAATCCTTCAAATTTTCGTAATAGGTTATTTATTTATACATAACATAATATGTTAGTAACAAATGATATCAGAGTAAGAAAAAGAAATTGTATGCAAAGTGGGCTTTATCGCTCATTGCAATCTTTTACAGACATACTTTGGCAAAAGGAGTTTGGTAAAAAGAGTTCGGCGAATGTGAAACATAGTTGATATTTATTTAAATAATTTATCCTAAATTAAAAAATATATATAGTAAAAATACTTTCGATAATATAGTTTATGCCACACCCACTCAAGGATAGAAGAGAGCGGCGGCGGAGGGAGGGCATGCTGGGTTTAGAGAGCGTCATCGCGTATGTCGTCACGGCACACGAGTTGATCTTACCCTCAGACGAGCCAATACATGTCTTACAAATAAAAATAAAAATCAACTTTTGTCTTAACTAAACTAATCAAAAATATAACAATAAACTAATATGTGTAGTTTACTTTACATACCGATAATAAACACCTAAAAATATTTATATGAAATATATTGTATTGGAAAACCTGGTTGATTGTCCAGTCTGTATACACGTCTAATAGTCATGGCGATTAGATGAACGATATAAAAGTAGATGTGCTGCAGCGGTAACTAGTGGCAAGATACGACAAAGTTGTTAGAAAAAAAAACTGCTCTATGAAAATGTTAATTGTGTTCCAAGTGATCGGTGAAAAGTTGTTCAATTCTATTAATTATATTATACGTATACAAACATATACATGTATATAAACGATTTACTTCTTCAGTTAAATTATATGCATACATACGTTATATAAGAGGAAACGGACAAAGAATAATGCCTTTTTTACCTAAAAATTGTATTAAGTTTTTTTTTTTTGTATAGGTAGGCGGACGAGCATATGGGCCACCTGATGGTAAGTGGTCACCAACGCCCATAGACATTGGCTTGTAAGCAATGTCGTAACCATCGCTTACATCGCCAATGCGCCACCAACCTCGGGAACTAAGATGTTATGTCCCTTGTGCCTGTAATTACACTGGCTCACTCACCCTTCAAACCGGAACACAGCAATACAAAGTACTGCTGTTTTGCGGCAGAATATCTGATGAGTGGGTGGTACCTACCCAGACGAGCTTGCACAAAGCTCTACCACCAAGTAGTAGTAGTACTCAGTTGTTTCTACAAAACATACGAGTGATTCCATAAATATTAGATGCAATAATTAATAAGGAGATGATTTCATTCGTGAAAGGCTTATATACTCCCACTTACAACGAGTCATTTGCGTTTTTATCTACCATTCCATTATAGACATTATATATATTACTATAAGATACATTTTTATGTGTCACAGTTTTTCATAATAAATATCTATTTGGGACTGAACGTTGTATAATTTTTATAACTAACCTTGGCTTTAATAAGCTAAAGCTTCAAAGCTTTAATAATCACTATATTTATATTTCATTTTCTGTTACAACTAAATTATTATTTAATTAAATATATACACAGTTACTATTTTACGATTAGTTAAACAATGCTGCGTCTTCTTCTTTCTAATATCAAATCAATCAAGACAAAAAGGGATAATAAAAATAAATGTTTAACAAGCAACCGCTAAGCAGCGTTTATAAGTAAGGCAGTTAGTTGCAAATCGACATTACAATTTACTCAGTTTTTGATATCTACAGAACAAATAGTATATTGCTTATATAGTTAGATCTTTCCTTGAACGATATAATAGAGTTACTAAAAAAAAAATAACGCGGGCTAATTTAAAACCGCCATTTTGTTAGTGGACAGAAAAGTAATTAATTCATTATTGACGCGACTTGCGATTTGTTTAATGTTTTCAAATGTTTGTTTATGATTTGTTGTCTGTGTTATTTGTATTTTGTAATATTTAATATTCTTTTTATAAAAATACCTATAAAAATCAGTTTTCACTTCTGGATGCTAAAGATATTTAATAAGAGAATACTTCTTCACTCCGTGATATACAACGATACATTTTTTATAAGTATATACAAAGACATAAACTTTCATTATAATACGAGTTGTTAATACGGTAGATTATGTTACTTCGTCTAGCATCGACATGCGGCCTTACCGCTCATACCCAGTGACCCTACGGCCAATATATTATGCTTACCCTATTCTATTATTGATGCATTTTTCTATTTCCTTGTTCCTACCGACTGCAATCAAAATCGCAACGATAATTTAAGTCTATAGAATAAAAACGAAATCGTGATGCGTTGTATAATATCGTTAAGCTTCGTTTTACGACCTTTGATTATATTATATTTTATTATAATATAATTTTATTATTATAGATTATCAATAGATTATTAATAGACAATCGATAGGACATTATAATAGGTACTCCCTCTTTTAGTATATTCTGTGGGGATTAGTCAATGTATATAACGCTGCGCATTATGAATTTTAAAATTGTATAATGTTCATCACATAGCCGATCTTCCAAAGAGAACACCTTTCAATTTGGTGAGGTTATAGGTAAGACAATTTCTTGACGTGTTGCCTGTACTGCGGTTAGCATCGAAGTGAAGTCTACATCTAACACTGATAACGCTTGCGGCTCGTTGTCAAAACAACTCCCGTATTGTTGACATCTGCGACATATAAATTATTGCATGTATTATTATTATCTGAGTTACTTGTCGATTCTTCTGAGTCGTAATACGAATTGGTAGATTTTCATTAAACCTTGTTAAATGACTATTCAAAAGAGCTTATAAGCTTACTTAAACAAAGTAGGTAAATATATGTTGGTTTTCATTTTTTGGACCAGTATTGCCTGCCTGTATTGAATTAACGATCAAAAACAGAATAATTACTAAGCTTCATATATTAATTTAGTGAGAGTTATTTTACTGTTATATGAGAAACATGTTGTTAAGGACAAATTTTGATTTTCAACATCACGTGGGAATACATGCCTTGAATACGGAATGAGTCATTGATAACCTGCGTTAACTTTATTGCATATCCAATATAGCAAAGAGTTGAGACGCATATAACTTGTTTTAAGTTATCGAATACGTTAAATTATTGAACTGATTAGAAATTAAGTATAATTTGGTACATTTCAACTGTTACCATGTAATAATACATAATGTATTGCAGGTTAAGATGTGAATTAGAATGTGTTACTTTCGCCATAAATTACAATTGAAGAACTTAAATTTTTGAATGTTTCATTTTTTACGATAGTATACGTAGAAACAAACTAGTAAAGATTTTACTCCTTACAGCATCAATTAACGTCAATAGGAAATAAAATGTTTATCCATATGAGTGGTTGGTCGGCAGACAACAGAATTCATTTGTTGTTTGGTGATTAAAGAATACATAGCTTCATGTGTCTCATGAAATTCTTCACGTGTATTATGTGTACTCTTCATGTGTGTATTCAATCCACAGTAGAATAAGCTCCAAATATTAAAATAAGTTAAAAAGTACTACCTTTATTTCTCCTCAAAAGCTGCGAGATATTTACTTTACTTTTTCAAACTTACTTTGAAGTGTTGAAAATTTTACCAATCACTCTCATAATAATATTGTGATTATAACATTAGTATGCTGTATAAAATCTATTACAGTAATTAATTACAAATTCGTGATTGCAATTACGGTACTGATGTGAGCTTATGACGTCAACAGTTGGAAGCTATTGACTGATCGTGTAATCTTATCCTTAACCTAGTCAAACTTTTTTACTCTAACATTAAATAAAATTCATCGACACTCAAGTTTGTTCAATTATTTTACTTACATTGTTAACAATTAGAAATTTCAAAACAAATTCACGGCAGTTTACGTCCTGAACGATCCACGATCATGAAATGTCAGAAGTTATATGCGATATTGACTGATAATAATAATTTTACTAGCTGATCTTTCCTACTGTACGATCGTAGTCGAATTTAAGCCATTCAGGGTCCAATCATCATCATAGCTTACAGCGTTTAGCGTAGTACCCGCATCAAAATAGCTTACAGCCTTAAGTTTATAAGATTTCACAAGTGGGATATGCAGTGAGTTATTACAGATTAGCATTGCAGCGTACCTCCCAGATAACTAAATCTATTAAATGTTGTGTCTACAATATAAGTAGGTAAGTAGTAAGTACAATCAATATTAACACTTAATCAATTTGAATGACATGTTTTTTATACTTATGTACATATCGACAAATCCATCTGACATGTATTTACTGTAGCACTTCAAGTTTTACTTTTAACGCGCATCAACCCATATATGTAGGTAATATAAATAAGTTAATTGATAGGAATCAATTGTAGAAGTTATGATGTAATTGCTATACTCGTGTCTATGCGATATCAGCGCGGGTTTATCTTGCAGCACGCATTAGACCCTTTAAATTACAACTTTGAATGCGAAACTTATTCATCAAATTGTTTCAACAATATAACGTACAAATGACCTCCGCCTCCCACGAGCGAGGTGAATCAATCAATTCAAGGTCTGTTTCCCAGTAAAAGGTACGACCATACTGTGGACCCGTTTAGGAACATTTCTTCGTATAAACTGAAAGAGGAGACGGCTCTTGTAAAACTGGTTACAATAACTAGATATAAGAATGAAGGTGTCTTGCGTGTTCAATCATGCTTATGTAAGCTTATTGTGTGTTTTGGTTATATGATTATGAATATTTAATTCCAAAAAGTCAAAAAATTAAATAATGTTGGATTAAAAAATATATTAATTGATTTAATTTTTTTAATTATAGTTTTGCATTGAAGCTTATTCCACCACGCTGCTCCAATGCTTTAAGTAGCTCTAGCACCTACTAAGTAGGTACCACCCACTCATCAGTTATTCTACCGCAAAACAGCAGTATCTGGAATTGTTATGTTGCGGGTTGATGGGTGAGTGAGCCAGTGTAATAACAGGCACAAAGGACATAACATTTTAGTTTCCAAGGTTGGTGGCGCATTAGCGGTGTAAGCGATGGTTAACATATTTTATAATACCAATGTCTATGGGCGTTGGTGACTTACCATCAAGTGGCCCACATGCTCGTCCGCCTATCTATCCTATAAAAAAATGCTTCGGTGGATACATATGTGGCAGATTTTCATCCGATAAAGGTTTCAGGATGTTTTCTTTTACCAAAGAGTGCGTGATGAATTATAGACACTAATTAGACTGGAAAATGGAAATTTAGTAACGGTTCCTTAAACCCCAATATTCGGATTTTCGTATTGTAACTATTGGACATATTTAACCAAAAATTTAGTATTTCGTTAGTTATCTGTTATTATAAGTATAATTATAAAATTTTACTTGGTTTTACCACTTGGTGTTGGTGACCACTTACCATTAGGTGGCCCATATGCCCGGCCACCTTCCTATGCCATAAAAATGTCTTGTGATAATTTAAATCGAATAATGCCTCTTCCAGCATCACTAATCCGCCAGTGGGAGGTAAGCTGAAGATTAAAACTAAGCGGTCACAAAAAACAATTTGTTTTGATTAATTTTTAAAGTTACCTAATAACTTATTTAGTTCGCTATTGTTATAACGGGTATGAGGGTCTGTAAGTACCAGCAAATGTCGCAAAAGTCAATACGAATTGTAATATTGTATCATCGGAATCGTATACAATTGATAGGTTTATGTGAAGATATATTTCGCCACTAGCTTTACAGTTCCAACTTCGGTCATAAATCTTGAAGGTTTTACTTCAAAGCGTTATTGTGCTTGTACGCAGATTAAGTGATATTCGAAAAGCGATATTTCTTAAGAGTTTTAACTCTCTTAACTAGACGCTTCGAAATAATATGCCTATATCCCGCGGTTTCGTCTGCGTTAGTATTATACGGTTATTTCATAATCAAGCATGTAATTAATTTTGGTAGATATGTATGTTGTAACCAAAATCATTTCTTAAGATTTCGAATATCTTAAGAATAATGTTACGTAAAATTGTTTTTTTTTTTAATCGGTCTGTTCTGATTTATAGATAAAATAAAAACATACATTTCTACATGTACTAAGCTACACAATTATATAACGATGTTATTTCGACATCAGTCCGTTTAGTGGTTTCAAGTATTTCACGGTTAATTGGATTAAATTATTCTATAATTTTCAATTATTTTATACGTATATGTTATCTAATTTGAAAATACATATAATAATCATAAATTTAGTATACAATAGATATACATTAAATATATAGGAATGCTATATTTATGTTATATTCATTTCCTATAGGTATTTTCAAAAGCAAAAATAATCTCTCATTCTAGTCAATAACTATGTCAGGAACTTCACTACCAGAAACGGTGTACATTCTAGATAATATTATATAGGCGAAAGAGAGTCTTTTTATTGGCCGATCATCATGAAGTTTGGCATACATGTTGCAAATTGGGGGGGGGGGATGTTAGGTGGTGAAAAAATTATATAAATATCGATATTGATGTATTTATTATATTATTATGATATACTTCGCTAACATTTAAGACGCATTTTATTTAAATACCGACCAATGATATCGCGTTAATTCATATGTCAAAGTTCTTTACTTGTATTTATTCTCTTGTGGGTTAGAATATTATTGTAATTTCATTTGTGGAAAAGAATAACTATTGCGTATCTTGTAAATTTTTTGTGGAAATTTTCTAAGCAATTAAATCTCGCAAATGTTAAAAACGTCAACAGACACACCGTAACATTTTTATATTAAAATTTGTATTGATGATAAAAGCGCGTGGGATTAGTAGTCGTTGATTTTCGAGTAAGATTTAATTAATCCTAGTTACCATATTTATTATAATCCGTACAAAAGGGAACTAAGTTACTTGCCGCTTATTTTCTGTGGAATCTACATTCAGAATCGTTAGCTTTTACGTTTAATTAATTTTCTAAAAATTTTAATCAAAAATGTTTATTTTTATGAAGAATATTGGATTGATTTTCACCTATAAATCTATCTGTAAATGTCCGATTACTACATTACGTTTTGACTGGTGGTAGGGCTTTCTGTAAGCTCGTCTGGGTAGGTACCACCTCATCAGTTATTGTGCCGCAAAACAGCCAGGAACTGCTCGGGAACTGCCAGGAATTGTTGTGTTCTGGTTTGAAAGGTGAGTAAGCCAGTATAATTACAGGCACAAGGGACATAACAGCTTAGTTGCCATGGTTGGTGGCGCAATTGCGATATATGCTATGTTTAACATTTCTTACAATGACAATGTGTATAGGTGATGGTGACCACTTACCTTCTGGTGGCCCATATGCCACCAATCCTATAGAAATCCGCCTACCAATACTATATAAAAAAATAAGTCATCAATGTCCCGTTTACATATTTTTCGAATTGTGATTGTTATCAGTGCCTGGTCGTTTTTTAGTTACGATATACGAACCATTAAATTCGACCACATAAGCCTTACACAAGAGTCTTCAAAACCTATACATAACTCATACATAATCCACTTGGTGGTAGAGCTTTGTGCAGGCTCGTCTGGGTGGGTACCACCCACTCATCAGGTGTTCTACCGCAAAGCAGCAGTACTTGTTGTTGCTGTGTTCCGGTTTGAAGGGTGAGTGAGCCAGTGTAATTACAGGCACAAGGGACATAACATCTTAGTTCCCAAGGTTGGTGGCGCATTGGCGATGTAAGAGATGGCTAACAGCTCTTACAACGCCAATGTCTATGGGCGTTGGTGACCACTTACCATCAGGTGGCCCATATGCTCGTCCGCATTCCTATGCAATAAAAAAATAAAATAAAGAATTCCACCATCCGTAAGCAAAATTAATCATTTCTTCAATATCCCAGACTAAAGCTATAACTATGTATATGTCTTGTCAAATTGACGTATGTTAAAACTGGCCTATATAACCTTCAAAATAGAATATAGAAATACCAATCATTGCTCTTTAGTGAATGAATGAATGATTGATGAACAAGTGATACTGTTAGTTTAATTGTGTAGAATAAAGATTGACATCAGTATGTTTTACACCAACATAAATAGTTTGAAATAATAGCTCTAGAATTACACAAGGCTGGCTCTTTGAAACTGTATCTCACTTGATTCGGATTTAATTAATTTGAAATTGTGTATACAAAGTAATATAACAACACAACAATTAAGCTAAAATTTAAGTAGTGAATTTAATCGTAAGCCTGCTAATGTCTCACTGTTGCAGTTGGTTAAGTTTGCTTTCGTGAATCAAAGTTGTTGCAGATAGGTATGTGTTTTTATATATGTATTTTTTTTATAACATAGGGAGGCGGACGAGCATATGGGCCACCTGATGGTAAGTATCGTAAGAGATGTTAACCATCGCTTACAACGCCAATGCGACACCAACCTTGGAAACTAAAACGTTATGTCCATTGTGCCAGTAAAATTACACTGTTTCATTCACCCATCAAATCGGAACAGAACAATACCAAGTAAAGCTGTTGTGCGGTAGTATATCTGATGAGTGAGTACCCAGGCAAGCTTGCAAGTACTTCCACCAAGTAAAATAATAAAAAAGTATATTCCTTTCCTTTCCTTTTAAAAGTATATCTCATTAGGAGTAGTTGTACCAAGCATTTTGCCTTTGTGACGTCATCACGGTACCCGTGGACAATCGGCCTAGCTTCTATGTACGTTTGCGTATAGTTTATAGGCAACAGCGGCGCGGCGTTGTCAGTTATTATGAGCCATAAATCGCTCATTATACACGGGGGATGCGGTTGAATGCGTAAATCTGTGTAAATGTGTTTGGATACCTTTACTATAAAAGGTTTATCGTGTACGATCACTGTATTGAAATGTTATATTACTTACTAATTTTATCGTGTTTGCTATATTGATCTATTTCATGATATATTAATATTTTTTCTAATTAATTAATATACATAATAATTCATTACCACAAATGAGTGAAGTGTTTATGTCCATTTGAATCCAAGACCATTTGAATCGTTAAACTACGCAAAATGTTTTAAATTATTATTAGCTTCGTTCAGTTAGGTGGTGATTTCAATGTAATCGTCTTATTGACAGTTTAGAATCTTTCATACAATTATTCCAGAACACATATAAGGACTCTCATGTGGATCTCATTGTTGTAATGAATTTCTCTGACCTCCATCGCAACTCTGGCAAAAGTATGAATCAAATAGTGTACGGAAATAACCCTCGGGAAATGGCGTTGGATGAGACGTAATTTGCAAAGAGAGAGAAAGTAGATATGTGGCATTGCAATAGCGATCTGACGATGGAACTCAGACATTTGTGTACTTGTAAAATAAGAAGGGCATAATTGTAATTAGCGATATATTTCTTCGCTTAGATTCCCAGTCAGTGTACTGATTATAAATTATGTTTAAAATTTGAATGGACACATTCGAAACATCTTTTTTAACACGCTTTTATTAGCTTGGGTTGTATGTAACGGAATTTTTGAACTTAATTTCCACCAATTTCCAGAAGTCTGATTAATTTGAAACTTTGCATACGTATCAAGGACCGATGACAATGCAATAATTTGATAACAGTTTTTTTTTTTTTCGACGTTTCGCTGAATAATCTTAGCGTGTTTTTTAGTTTTTTTAAACTATTATTTATTATTTTAAATAAATTATGTACATAGCTTCTAAATAAAAGAACCGGCATTCAATTCAGTAGTTGTTCTTTTTAACCGACTTCAAAAAAGATTCTGATTATAGGATCCATGACAAAGTAACGGAAATATTCAATTCTTAGTAGCAAATTAACGATACACGGCCGAATCTTTTATAGGCTATCTAGATTTTTCATTCAACTACCATAACATCGTTATGTTCAAGTAATTGTAGTACTATTGTATAAAACACTTCTTTATATACCGTCAATAGTTTTCGCAGCGCACGCGAAATAATAACTTTTATATGCAACAGTTTGATACGTTTGGGTTACATTGCTCCATTTTAAGTAGAGAACTATAAGTTTTTGAAAATATAATAAAGCCTATATTACTCGGTAAAGACGTAGCTTTCTAAGGGTGAAAGAATTTTTAAAATCGGTCGAGTAGTTTTTGAGTTAAATCGTAATACAAAATAAAACAAAAATCAAATCTTTCCTCTTTAAAATATGAGTTTTGCATGTAAGCATTGTATATATGTATATGTTTGTAATTGAAACATATTTAAACAACTCCTAAAATATGAGACCAATTTTGAAAATTATATATATATATATATATAATTTTCAAATTATATATATATAATTTGAAAATTATATAATTCAAGATTCTATATATATATATATATATATATATATATAGAATCGTATAAGTACTCTTATATACATGTTATATTTATGTATATTTATATATTAATTACTAGTGTTTTTCCCGCGGTTTAACCCAAGTAGTTCCCGTTCCCATGGGAATATGCGGACAAAATGTAGCCTATGTTACTCCCTGATAATGTAGCTTTCCATGGGTGAAAGAATTTTTTAAATCGGCTTAGTGGTTTAGGCGTGATAGCGTCACAAGCAAACTTACTTTCGCATTTATAATATTAGTTAGGATAATATAGATACTTCCTCTTTTTTTAATATACAGACATTCCGTCATATTTTATGGTGAAGAATAGTATAACACAACATCTATAAACATACAGTTTATTTAATTATTGCTAAAAATAACTATTTGATTATGTTATGGCTGCCCAACACCCCACCAACTAAATCTATTTAATCAAAACATGTTAATTTATATTCATACATTTAACCATATTAACTAATATTTATTAATTAAGTACCAAAATTCATTTTTCTTTACGTTTCACTGTTTTAGATTAATATATTTAAATAATAATATAAACGGCGCTGTCTCATATGAGCTGCAGGTTTAGTAGGTCTACCCATATTCTACAAATTAGTGAGTGTACTGCAGATTCACTAAAAATCGAAAAATAAATAAAAATTTTAACAAAACAAAAACCGACTTCATAGGAAAAACAAATTAATATGCACTAAAAAGTAAAAAAATAATTACGTATTCTTCTATAATTTGATAATTAACTTACTATTTTCTACTCAACAATATGGAGGTACGAATGTGTTGTGTGGTTGATAATGTATTTACAATTATTGTTATTTTTGGAGTCGATGTCAGCTAAGGAAACACTATAATATACCTAGCAATAATAATACGGGAATCTTTTAAAAACAAACAAAAACATACACATTACAAATTGACTTTTATTCGCCTCGTAAAGTTGCGCATGCGACATAAGCACATCTCACCTATAACTAACTATGTATATAGTTATAAGCCCACCTTGGCTGACATCGACTCCAAAAGTAACAATAATTGTAAATACATTATCAACCACACAACACATTCGTACCTCCATATTGATGAGTAGAAAATAGTAAGTTAATTATCAAATTATAGAAGAATACGTAATTATTTTTTTACTTTTTAGTGCATATTAATTTGTTTTTCCTATGAAGTCGGTTTTTGTTTTGTTAAAATTTTTATTTATCCATCATTCATATTCATGTGGAGACTGTTCGGTATTGAATACTTCAGTCTAAAGTGACAGTGGGCTGGTCACTTATGTCAAAGAACCGTTGGTAGAGTGCAGACTTTTTTTTTATTGTATAGGAAGGAGAACGATCATGTGGGCCACCTGATGGTGAGTGGTCACCAACGCCCATAGACAATGTGATTGTAAGAAATGTTAACCATCACTTACATCGCCAATGCGCCACCAACCTTGGGAACTAAGATGTTATGTCCCTTGTGCCTGTAATTACACTGGCTCACTCACCCTTCAAACCGGAACACAACAACACAAAGTATTGCTGTTTTGCGGTAGAATATCTGATGAGTGGGTGGTACCTACCCAGACGAGCCTGCACAAAGCTCTACCACCAAGTAAACTGTGTGACTGTGTATCAACTGTGTAAAAGAAGCGTAGGGTGTGTACCCAGCTTTGTGGAGCGATGATATGTACAAGGTAGTGGATTCCGATTGAATGCGGAAGGCGTAGAGAGAACCCTGGAACTTAACCAACCACTTTGTACCTAAGGCTAGACATATGATATTTTATACTATGAGTAAGTATAACTTTTTGTTAATAAACTCGCTTTCAAAAGAGACTAGTAGAAATTTCTTATAATAACTGTGTGTACCTAATAGACTGCATTTAATTAAGTTTCATAATTATTAAATGCAGTTGGTATACATTTATTTTATATAATCATATAAGATCCAGTATTTAATTTTGACGTAACCAATATAAAATTCAGGCATAGGCCTATATAAATATATATAAGAGATATAACATTAATCTTCATAAAATGTTTTTCTTTTTGAACCTAATTTCCCTGTTCAATATATCACAAAGTCGCCATTGATCGGCTCCGGAGATACAGCATGGCCATTCCAACTTTTTATCAGGGGCGCCTTGCCCGGTGTTAACCTCTGTTGAATATTTATATAGAAACCTCCCCTTCGAGACGATGCGTTGTAATCTGTTTGCAGTAAAAAGTATTGGTGTTTGCTTACCATATTATGTTTGAGTTTTTGTTCACTTTGAATGTTATAATTAAAGATATTAAGTTCTCGATAACTTATTATGGTGTAGAATAATTGTGGTTTTAAATATTATAAGGATATAACAGGGATTCCAAATAACGTGTTCTTTTGAAATATGCATAGAGTAAAAAACACGTCGATATGAAATTAATTTAAATAAACATTTCTCGACAAATATTTAAGTAAATTGCAAAGCGATGCATATTCACTGACAATCAATTAACGACTCTGTAAACTTAGAAATAAAATCTATAATAAATAAGCTGGAAGAACTTTCGAGATTATCAAACGGAATAAGATGCATAAAGTAGCGCGTAGGGACGCGTCTGCTAGCGCACGCGCTACTTCGTCCGGCGATGTCGTGCACATGTTCTCCTCTATTGATGTAGGCCAGGAAAGATAAAAACAAAACAGGGTCGCTTAGCAAAATTGTAAGGACCATCGCCTTACACTGTTAAGTGTAAATCCTATTGTTTGTCCCGTTACTGCGCTTGTTTTGATATTAATTATTATATAATATTTGAAATTATTACACTTTTTGGAGACTACATTATAGAAAAATAAATTGTCACCTATTATCATATAAATATTTCATGACAGATTTGAACCTGGTTCAAATCTGTCATGAAATCTGTTGGTATTCATCCCAAAGATAAAAAAATCGAATACTTAGATTATTTCACTTGTAAAATTTAGAATCAGAGACTCAAATTCTACTGCTGTTCGCTTTTGGTTCTAGTGTACCATTTCATTCATTATGATTCTTTGAATACGAAATGAAATCGGTAGTCAGAATTAAAGAGCATCTACTATCACTATCATATCTAGTATAAATCTATGAGATCAAGCGCAAGGCCAAAGGCTTTAAGTGTTTCTAAGGCTCGGAAGTGTTACTCATTCCACAAATGCGGGAACTATTTTTGTAAAATTGAATGGAACTAACTTAATATAAGTGTTTAACTCGCCTAAACAAATTCCGTACCTGTGTTCTCATGATCTGCAGCTAAGATTTATATATACGTATCCTTTTATGCTAAGCTGATTAGTTTAAGAGTCATAGTATAGCAGCTTATATTTTGTTCCTGTGGTTTTCCATTGGTTGGATCCACATGTGGCAGAATTCTATCCGACCCATACAGGTCTCACAGTTTTCCTTATCCAGAAAAAATATTAGAATATGTTAACTCTCAATCTTTAGTTATGGTTCAAGTGTCTAACCAATGGGGAATCACATTGATGGTAAAGTTAAATTTCTAGTGCGTGGTGTTCACTATCTAAGTCAGTCTACCACCTGCCAAAAAATCGCATGTTATTTAAATATCCCATTATTACCTTATAATATCATATGGTCATGGCTATAGACCGGTAGTATAAATAAGATAAAACTAAGCTCGCCATACTCCACCTGTCGCCAACACCCACCTGTCCCATGCTGAGTTGAGACGAGTTTTTTCGCTCCAATAACGTATCTTAAACTTCAATAATGTGATAATGATAAAACTTTTTAATCTAATACATTCGTATCTGTGATTTATTTGCTTTTGAATAATAGTAAAGAAATATCTGATATTATTAAATAACAAATTGATAAAATTAATTTAATTAATATTACAATTTTTATTATTGAAGTCATTTCACATGATTCATCAGATATATATTATATCACTACATAATTTAAAACAAAGTCCCTGTCCAAACAAGGTTCCTGTCTGTCTGTATGAACGCGATAAACTAAAAAACTACTGAACGGATTTTCATACGGTTTTCACCAATGGCCAAAGTGATTCGACAGGAAGATTTAAGTGTTCATTCATTAATGTTTTCTGTAAATTTGTTGAAAATATGACGATAATTATTGAAGAAGGCGGAAAAAAACGAGCCGATTGGGAGCTTTCATCGAAAACGCTGTAAAATCCCTTTGAATTATAACAAAATAATGTATGTTGAAATTGGTCCCCTTTCATAGATCTACAGAAAAGTCCGTGATGGCATATGTTTATCTTAAAAGGATAGCTAACTATACCCACTTTAATGTTTAAAAAATGGTTAAATAATAATGTGATAATTGGAAAGCTATAAAAACGGATAAGATATTAATCCTTATGAAATTAAATACGTTATTTACTTTAAGCATTCCATGTATATTATAATTGCCCTTTACACCATTCAATTTCAAATTAATATCTTAGGATTTATCAAAATTTTAAAACTATCGCGCACTAAATAAATTCCAGCGGTCCCACACCGATCATACTAACGCGTGATGCAACCGCCCGCCACCCCGCTGTCGCCTACTGTGGCTAAAAGTTGATACAATACTAAGACAGATTTTTTTTTAGGGTATGTACTCTTTCCTTTCATGATAGGATTATTTCAGAATTTTACTCTGCTACTCGGGCGAAGCCGGGGCTGGTCGCTAGTAGGGCATATATTATTTCGTAATTGTACTTAAAATCGTCAGGAAACTCAGAAGTTTTGATTATTTTATTAATAAAAGATAAAATTACAATATAATAGGTTTATTCTATTAGCATAACAATTTTTTAGTATTGAAAAAAGGCGGACTTAATAAAAAAAATATAATGAAATATATTTATTAAAAGAATTTATTATTAAATATTTACATTTAATGTTTAAGAAAGAGTTTGGTGTTTTATTACACACATAGATACGTACGCATAAACACCACATCCAAACTTATTTCTCAGGTTAAAAAAATAAATTATGTAAATAATCATTGCATACATGGATCCTGTCACAACTACAAGTAGCAATACTAGTTACTTACTAAGATGTTCCCAATTTCTGTTTATAGTTTTGTAACATGTAGCCAAAGATATATAGTATGTATTTTTTAGTTTTAATTTATAGGTGACACGAATGAAACAAATACAAGTACAATCATGTTTTATTTAAATATGGAATGATTACAAAATATTTTGAATTGCCAAAAAACAATTATTATTTATTAGATTTATTGTTAACGAAATATGCCAATGCGTTGCCAATGTGGGTAACAATGATTTTAAGTCTACAGGCACAAAGCTTGTAATTGCACTGCCTGTCTCATCTTAAACCGGAATACAGGAAAACTTATTGATGTTCAATAGTACAATACTGGACGAGTGGGTGGTTCCGTGCTTTGTTACTACCACTACTACCACCGACAATAGTTTGTTAAATATAGAACAATTATTTAGAAATGAATTTAAAAAATGCGTTTTACCCGAAAGTATAATGTAAAGAAGCGAACGTCGATACAAGATTCAATGCAATAATAATGACAAATAAATACTCAAACGTCAATAGGTCGTAACTTCAAAACCGTTTACGACGTTGTTACTATCGAAATCAACAACGTATTTATTTGTTCTTCCAAAATAGCTGTACCCATCATGTTGCTATGAATTGACCATTTCAATAATACATAACACTTACAAATTACGCAGTCTTTTTATTTGATAGCCTGCGATGTCGTTTTGTCGTGATCTTAAAGTCGAATGGATTATGGAGGCAAATATTTGATCAAATATTGGTGTTATCGTATAAAAACGGCTTCGCGACGAACGACGCGGTAAGAAAATGAAACAGAACATGATTATCAACGTAGTAGAACAGCTGCTTGCTAAGAGCTCTATAAAATGTTTAAAGAGAACTTTAAACAATAACATACATCGCTTCTTTTACTAAAGAATATTATTCAACAATTCTCGTTTACGAACCAATGTATTATGAAGTAAGGAATACTAAAGTTGAGAAATAATTCACAGTACAAGGTACAACGTACAACATACAAACAATTATTTAACGCACACATACACATCAGCCCTCTTTTGAGACAGACAGAATGAAAGAAGCTATTTCCACAGGGTATCTATTGACGTAAAATGATAAATTATTCTTTACCGCTATACGTTTAAGGTGTAAATTGCGTGTGAAATTGTTTTTAGATGGTAAATAGGGGCAAATGAATGAGACGAACTGGGCGTAGCTTTGACATCGATGTTAAATTGTGATCCCTTAACTTGATTACTTGTTGAAAAATAATTAAATATTTATGCTATATTCAATGTGATTTAATTTTTTAAGTAATTTGAGGTTATAGTGTAATATGTATGTCCGATATTTATATCACATACCAAGCATGATATGTTTGTATGTCACGTCGGTATAATTTTAGTAGTAATTTTATTATTATTGCACTTATTATTTTCGAATGTAAACGTTATATCAGATACATTGTATATTTACATAATTCTAGTGTTCGTTTTTTGTGATTGTGTGATCATTTTTAAATTTTAAATATTCAATAGAGTTGAGCTCGATTCAGGTAAAACATCCGGTCTCCTAATCGCCGCCATTATATTTATGACATATTTAAATAGGTGGCGCCTTGTCGCCCGTCGGTATTTGTAACATAAGGTCAAAGACATACAAGTTTACTAAACTAAGACTACTACTTATTACTTATTTTACTATTTTATTTAGCTTGTGATTATTAAGAAAATAAAAAAAGTTTTACATTTACGTTGAACAAAGAAAGATCAAATAAATCTGTACTAATATATTAAGCTGAAGAGTTTGTTTGTTTCATCCGGCTAATTTTAGGAACTACTGGTTCGAAATTAAAAAATATTTTTGTGTTGTATAGTCCTTTTATCGAGGAAGGCTCTAGGCTTATTTTTATGGATTATATGCAGGTGAAACCGCGGGGCACAGCTAGTATAATATAAAAGTGAAGTACTAAGAATATATTATGACATTGCTAGGTTCTATATTTAAAATTACTTTTATTATAACATAAATTTTATGGTTCTTTAGAGAATAAATAACATATCTAGATAAAACTAGATTAAACAGTACAACCACAATTACCGTTGTATTCAATTCGGCCCCAGTCGTTGTATAGTGTGGTCCCGCCCTAATTTAATGTAAGCTGACAACAGTAGTCACTACGTGACATTTGCGCTAAGAGTCACGCCTTTATGTTTTCGTATAATAATTGGACGGCAATAAAAATTATTACATTCTATATATTAGGCAATTAGAGCTGAGATGGCCTAATAGTTACAGCTGCATCTCAACTGAAGTATGTGGGTTCAATGCCGTGCAAGTACTGAATTTGCATGTGCTTAATTTGTGCCTTTATATTGTGCTCGGTAAAAACATCGTTATGAAACCTGCATGTGTTGGATGAAAATCTATTACATGTGTATCCACTGAGCCGCATTGGAGCAGCGTGGTGGAATAAGGTCCTAACCCTCACCAATATCGATGATGCTTTAGACCCGCTGGTCTAATACTTAACTTTAACTTTCATTAGACAATGACAAATATTACACTATTCGTATATGTATAAACACAGCAGTGTTTTTTTTTTTTGAGGAAATGCAACAATATTTAATCTGTTATAACAAAACTTGCAACCAAATTAATGTTAACTTTAAATTAAACACGTAACACGTGTCATTAAGATATTATATTTTATCAAAACTGATATTATATGCAATTTATTTCTTAGTAATACCTGTGTATGACAACACTCACTTTTGTTTCAAGTAAAATATAAGCTGAAATAAGTCGACTTAAATGTAAAAGGTAGGTTAGTATTAATTATTGTTGTTCAAATAATGTCAACGTGGAATGTTGGCAAGCATGCTAGCGACGGACGTGACGCTGACCAGGAATATTGTTTTGTTGGATGAAAAATTTACTACATTATACTATTTATATGAATGATTTAAAAAATTAACTGTCCACATTAAAAATGTGTTATCTATACGCTCGTAAAATACCTTTATGAGGCGTTTAAATTTGTTTCATTTATCCTAAAATATTTTGAAGTGTTCCACTGTAGTTGTTAATATCATTCGAGTTAATTATATTTTTATTATTTATAGCAACATTGTTGGATTCATAGGAAAAACTTTCGCCTATATTCAGTGAAATAGCACAGACGGAATAGTTTCTTAATTGTATATTGTGAATGTGATTATTATATTTTGTCACGACAAAAATACGTAACGATCGTAATTTTTTTTTAATGTTCTAATAATGTAATATATATATATATAAAAATAATGGGTAGTTTTTTCACTAATAATTCTTTTTCTTTAAAAGTTAATATTAAATATATGTACATATATATAGTAAAAATCTATTATTTATTAATTTGAAATATTTTCATACAATTTCGGATTAGTTAGATTTTTAAATAGAAATATATGTTTATTTCTTGAATATTTCTTGCTCAATACTAACCACATTAATTTTAAAATGTTTGTAAGAGTAAATGTCATAATATCCCATGAAAACGTATCATCCACCTAAATTAAACGAGAGAGTTCATACAGATTAATATGTCATTAATACGTTATCAAAATAAGAAAGATTTATACGAATTTAAGTTCTATTCAAACAAGCAAAAGAACTAATTTACCCTAAGCAAAACAATACATCGAAACCTCCAAAAATTATTACAATGAAGAATATGCCTTGTGTAACAGTTTTAGGGTCAAAATTTGAATGAATGATCATAGAGGCCATTGCCACAAACACACAGGCCAATGCCACAAACACATGTTGGCGCTGCATCGCCACCTCACCTGACCCACCTCCCCTCCTTTGTTCCAGCCGAATGTTTGAGAAACGGGGGTAACGTGGGTCGAAGTAGAGGTCAAACTGATTGGTTCGCGTTATATGAGTCAAGCCGGGGGGCGCAGGGACGGAATCAATGAACTCAGTCGACTCGACCGACAAAAGGACGTTTCGCTTGGCAGGTAATTAACTTAATATCAATCCTTTTTTTTCTAAAACATAATATGGTTAAGCAGTTTAACGGACGACTTGAGTCTCACTCGGATTGACTTTTAAGTTTCGGGACCAATCTTATATTTCGATGAGCGGATTTCAATAGTTTTGTCATCCAAGTAGACAAGTGCGAATTATAAAATATTCGAAGGTCGTTAAGTTATAAGCGGAAATTAAGTACGTTCAACTTAAGAGCTTTCCGCGAATCTTTATATGATTGTTATGTAAGCTTTAACAATGGTACATGTTGACAAATGATTGGCATCGTGTGTCGACCCTTGTCACCTCTTGTAAAATAATTCTTTTATTACAGTACACACTTTGAAAATAAAGGTTTGTCTCAACGTTAAAAAGGTTACACTGGTTTCGTTCTAAAATTGATTTAGCCTTCAATATAAGCTACATATATAATGAATTAGTCTTAAACGAATGAAACTTGGACTTGCTCGAATTTATATACATTGTCTAAGATTTTTAAGATACAATATATTATACTAAGAACAGCGTTAGATTTAACTTCCTTAATTAAATATTCAAAATATCTTATTAATTGCCACTTTGGAAATTTTACCATACTTACCTATATATTTTTACTCTACCCATATTATTTTTTATTGTATAGGAAGGCGGACGAGCATATGGGCCACCTGATGGTAAGTGGTCACCAACGCCCATAGACAATGGCATTGTAAGCAATGTTAACCATAGTATACATCGCCAATGCGCCACCAGCCTTGGCAACTAAGATGTTATGTCACTTGTGCCTTTAATTACACTGGCTCCTCACCCTTCAATCCGGAACAACAATACAAAGTACTGCTATTTTGCGGATAATGAAAATGAAACATGAAATGCACTTGTCCTGTCAATAGTCTAAATTTAAAATGGCTGAAACTGCGAAGATAGTGTACTAGTAATAGCTTAGTAATTTTTTCAGCTATTCTAATAAAACCGTATCCAGAAATGGGTATTATATAAAAAAAATTTATTAAATATGTTTGCAAGTTGTTTAGTGCAAGTTTTTTTGACAGGCTAACTAAGCAATGTTAACTATACGATACATTTTTATTATCCTCTCACTACGGTAATTTATGTACATATAAATATAATACATCAATAAGAGGTACCGTTATTATATACAGAATTATAGAAAAAATATTTTATTTATTGATAAAATCGATTGAAGTTAAAAATAAGTACACATTGAACATACTATCAAATATAATGTATGTATTAGTTTCACATAATATGTAATTATATTAAAATTGTTTAAATGTAATTAAATTCCGTCAAATACTTGTTTACAGAGTGCGATGTTTCTCCGATTACAACTATTTACAGACACGACCTACGTCGGAGAGTAAGTTCACTTCAATTTGCAAAATACTCCGACTCGCGACTTGAATAAAACTATTCCAGCACAGGACATAAGCAATCACCGCTAAGAGTTTTATTAACATACATCAAGTGGTTTTAGCATTTTGTGATACAGATAGACCAACGGTAACAAAATTCGTGTCCGAACCGTGGAGTGGCTATTAGGTATCGTGAGTCGGTTCTATTTATGTAATCATTTTTAAAATTTTAAGAAAAAATTTAACCCTGATAAAATTTAATTTAACTAAATAGCGAATTTTGTTACTTTCTGTATAAAGCGTGTGTCGTTAACATAAAGAATCGGGTTAAGATCATCTTTATTTGAAGTGTATTTTAAATTATTTTAATGTTTTACAGTGTTTTTTATAGCATAGGTAGGCGGACGAGCATATGGACCACCTGATGGTAAATGGTCATCAAAACCCAAAGAAATTGGCATTGTAAGAGATTTTAACCATCGTTTACATTGCCAATGCATTTATGTCCCTTGTGCCTATAGTTGTACTGGCTTACTCACCCTTCAAACCGGAACACAACAATACCAAGTACTGCTGTTTTGTGGTACAATATCTGATGAGTGGGTGGTACCTACCCAGACGAGCTTGTACAAAGCTCTACTACCAAGTGATTATGTATTATATGATTTTACATACACTTATAAAGTTGGTAAAAATGCATACGCTACATCTATGAAAGTTCATTATAAAGGTAATCAAAAGAATTGAGTACTTAGACACGTTTGTTGACAAATTCATATTTCTATATATATATATATATATATATATATATATATATATATATATTATTATTATTATTAATGTTTGCACTAGCTGTGCCCCGCGGCTTCACCCGCGTATAATTAATAAAAATATAATGAATAAAATCAGCCTAAAACCTTCCTCGATAAAAGGAACTATACAACACAAAAATATTTTTTAAATTAGACCCCGTAGTTCCTGAGATTAACCGGATCATACAAACTAACTCTTCAGCTTTATATATTAGTATATTTATAGATTGCAAAAGAAACTATTATTTTATTTTAAGGTTGGCAAAGAAAAAACCGGGCCTAACTATGTATGTATATGATGTAATATATAAAAAATAATGGATTAGGTACATAAATAAATACTTAAATATTATATTTAATGCTATTGACCTAGATTAATAACTTAAGAACATTTTTTCTAAATACATATATTAAATATTTCTAGACCGGGCGACATGAAATTTTGTATCTCCTGGTCTCCTGGTATTTTACCAAATGGGACTTTTTGGAAGCATAATTTTTTTCTTAAATTAATATTTCCATCATAATTTCAAATCTAAACAATTTAGATAACCAAATATAATTGTAAATAGTTCAATCGCTTATAATTATTATCAAAGTGAAAATGTCACTCAAGGCATTAATTGAGAGTAAAATTGAAGGGCGAAGATCTACGACCTTAGAATAGAAGAGGCAGAACATTACTTTATAATAACTAAATTTTAAATTAACCACCTTAGTAAAATAACTAGCCTAAAATAATAACAAAATGATAATTGAGTTACTAGATCTATATCTTAAATACGTATGATATCCTAGTATTTTTTCACCCAAGTATAATGGTCACTAGTGAGAATTGAATGTAAAGAATTCGTCATTACGAAGAAATAGCTTACAAACCATTCAATAACACAGAAATCTTGATAGACTTGATGTCTCTTAAGTCATTCCAAGTTATTCAATCAAATTATTAATAAAGTATAGTAATGTAAAGTAACAGCCAGTGAATGTCCCACTGCTGAGCCTCTTCTCCTTTTTTGAGGAGAAGGTTTAGAGCTTATTCCACCACGCTCCAATGCGGGTTGGCAGAATACACATGTGGCAGAATTTGAGTGAAATTTGACACATTCCTCTCGATGTTTTCCATCACCGTCAAGCACGAGATGAATGATAAACCCAAATTAAGCACTTGAAAATTCAGTGGTGTCTGCCCGCGTTTGAACTCACGTTCATCGGTTAAGAGTCACGCGTTCTTACCACTGGACCATATCTGCTTACACTTTCAATACTGGTTATTTGTCGTACACAATATTATTTTTTCAACATTTTGTTTTTATTATATACGGTTACTGATTGAGACGATTCACAGATAACCAACTCAATTTTACTTTCAATAGTTTATCCATGTTTGAGTTGCTTATTAATTTTATGAAATTGAATACAAATTGCTATTAGTTATTCTGTTTTGTAAAACAATGCTTAAAATTTTAAAATATTTAGTGGTGTTTATAAAAGAATATGGAAATATATTTTATTTTAAAATTTGCATATCAACCTATTATCTATGTATTTTATAACATTACAGACACATTTTTTAATATTATAAAAGAACTTACGTAAATATTACCTCCACAATCACTTCATCACCTCCTTATAGTAGATAATATCGTTTTTTTTATAATATAGGTAAGTGGACGAACATATGGGCCACCTGATGGTAAGTGGTCACCAACGCCCATAAACATTGACATTGTATGAGATGTTAATCAACGCTTACATCGCCAATGCGCCACCAACCCTGGGAACTAAGATGTTATGTCCCTTGTGCCTGTAATTACACTGGCTCACTCACCCTTCAAACCGGAACACAACAATACCAAGTAGAAATACTCGGTAGAATATCTGATAAGTGGTACGTACCCAAACGAGCTTGCACAAAGCTCTATCAATAAGTATAATAGTTATTCAAATTTATTTGTAGCTATTTGATTAACGTACAATATATATATATATATATATATATATATATATATATATATATTTTTTATTATATAGGAAGGCGGACGAGCATATGGGCCACCTGATGGTAAGTGGTCACCAACGCCCATAGACAACGGCATTGTAAGATATGTTAACCATCGCTTACATAATGCCAATATTATCTATAAATAACGGCAGCCAGAAAAATCAGGAAATAATTGATAATTTGCCAGTTTCTTGATAATCAATTTAAACAAATGCATCACTTTAATTTCAAAGAATCAAAATTATAAACCTATATAATATATAAATTGTACATGTAAATTGGAACAAAGTAGTTTTTTTAAATACACATCTCTTGTGATAAAACGCCGTGCGATTGATATAGATTTAATGAAATTTTTAGAAATAATTGTTACACAAATGATAGTTCCAATCTAATATTCGCTAACAACCAAACGAGTGAAAGTGACAGAGCATATTATTACGTTCAGACATAGTTTTTAATCGCGACTCCATTCCCGTGGACCGTTCTCTTCGAGAAAGCTAAATCGTTTCGTTTGTGGTCTAATACGTAGTTCATATCACTTGCTAGACCAGCTGGTTTCTTTAAATGTGTGTAGTAGGCGTATATATTTACTTAATTATGTATATTTTTATGTACAAGACTCTCATTATATACACTATGGCTTACTTAAAATGAACTGTATAAAATCTTAATTGTTGGAGCATTCTTCCAAGTTACTACGATTTTGGAATTTTTAAGGCGTGTGATATTTTATCCGAGATGGCTCAGTGGTTAGAACCCATTCTTAACCGAAGATCGTGGGTTCAACCCGGGCAAGCATTATCGAATTTTCATGTGCTTAATTTGTGTTTATAATTCATCTCGTGTTTAGCGGTGAAGGAGGAAAACATCGGGAGGAAACCTTCCATCTTATTTCACTAAAATTCTGCTACACGTGTATTCCACCAACCCTCATTGGAGCAGCGTGGTGGAATAAGCTCCAAAAACCTCCTCAAAAAAAAGGAGAGGAGGCCTTAGCCCAGCACTGGGACATTCACAGGCTGTTACATGATGATACATGATATTTTATCATACCTACTTTAAATAATATTTTTTTTTATGCATTGATTTGAACTATACTCTTTAGAGTAAGATAAAATTATTGTATTGTTATTTCTTCTCTCTCTCTTGTTTTCTGAGAACTTTGAAGCATTGCGTTAACCCTTCTGGGAATTAAGCTAACGCCTCAAGGGCGGAGGTAAGAAATAGTTTATCATGAATAACGATTATGATAGTC
The DNA here is from genome assembly GCA_963151315.1 of Nymphalis c-album. Classification (NCBI taxonomy): domain Eukaryota; kingdom Metazoa; phylum Arthropoda; class Insecta; order Lepidoptera; family Nymphalidae; genus Nymphalis; species Nymphalis c-album. Next base: position 8,453,465 of record OY720601.1, read on the forward strand.
AAAAATTACTTTGAAGGAAATAAAAAAGGTTCCTCAAAATTCTTTATCATACGATACTCTCATAAATTGATTCCTTTTATTTCGTATTAATACGATAATACGTTTCCGTTGTTCGGTAATTTTTACGTAATACGATTAAGGTTATTTGCAAGAATAAGAACGGATTGTCTAAAAGCAATTTGACTATAAGGAAAACGACTGCATTTATGGATTGTAATTCGCGTTATCAATCTATTTTTATATTTAGTGGATTGGATCGAGAATAAAGATGATTTAATCAAAATTCTTTTTTTGAAATTGGTGTCATTATCTGTGGTATCAAATTTATACCCGTATTAAAAATGTTAAAGTTTAAATGTTTGATATTCAAACGTGTCTTAATGACCGAATGGAACTTGAGAACATTTAAAGTATATTTTTTTTAATTTGTACCAGGAAGATAAACGGGTAAAATGGGTAAGACTAATCCGCTATAACGAATTATAAGTGACCTTTGGCTATAGTTATTTATATTTTGGCTATAGTATTTAAAAGTTCGAACACGGCACATATAATGGGATACCCTACTTTACGTTGTTTTTTTTTTATAAAAGGCTGCCCTTCCCGAATTCGTATGGGCAAAATTCATTCGAAGAAAACTTTGGTAAAGTTCAGATGGCGAAAATTTTATTTTGGATAGAATTAGTGTAAATTCTTAGCGAGCTTCTACGTCGCGAAAGGAGTAATTTGAAGCTTATCTACATCGTAATTATGAATAACATCAATTGACAAGTAAATCAAAGGATACCTAATTACGACAATGTTAAGAATTAAAAATCATGTCTAGTTTGTTAAAAACTAACTAAAAATTAAAAAAATTAAATTATAGCCAATGTAACCCCATAATAAAAAAAACAGTTTAGGAATTTATAAGTTATGATAGAATAAGGAAACTAACCCTGAAAACATAACATTCCTTTTTTTGAGGAGTCATGTAAAAATATTGAAAGAATTTGTAGCATTGTAGTCTATTGTAGTGTAACTGAGTTTAAGAAACCCATTCTTAATATGAATTTACAAAATCACGTCGATGATCGTAGAACATAAAAAAATAAAGTATACGAAGTATTGTAATAATATTAGCTAAATTAATTATGTAATCATTGCAAACACCATGACATGTGACTCTGATTACATAGTTATATATAAGGTTATAATTTATACTCATAAATAATGTGTTCTATAGTAAATAGATATGTATAATTAAATTATTCAATAACGGGAATCAAATGTATGTGACGCACGTTTTATTCGTTTATATTACGTGAATTCTAAACTACGAGGCTATAAATTAGACGGGATTAAATTGCTCTAGATAGGGGACGACACGAATTCGACCTAGAAAGATGAGGAACGGGAGCGAAACACGAAAAAAAGCGTCTCGATTCTCGAATATCAGTTATTGAGAAAAAAAAAATGTGAAAACATGATTGGATTACGTCAATCCATTGTAAATATTTTATAATCTGTATATCAGTGTTTACTGTATATATTTTAATATATTACAAAGAAAGGGAATACTTGTATCTTCCAAAAACAACAGACAAAAAATATTGTGTCGATTTTGTAACAGAAAAAAATTTTCAAACAAGCTCGATACAATTGTGCAGTGTACATAAATATAGTAAACTGCTATTGACAAGAATATTGGGACTATTTCAAGCCAACGTTAAAACATTGACCAGCAACACTAACACTTTATATAAAAAAAAAACCAGTAAACCCCGATACGTGTACGCTATTACCAACTGAATTTAACTTAATAGTTTTTTTTCGGTTCTTCTCGGAAGAATTACATTCCCAATCAGTAAGATCGTTTATAATTTCTTCACGATTTTATAGTTTAGCACTTATTCAATATAGCATAATATTGATTTTGACCAAATAAAAGAAAGTCATTATATATATTTATTGAAAATTTAATGTTAACTTATTGACAGGGCTTCGTGCGAGCCTGTCTGGGTTGGTACCACTAACTCATAACTTATTCTAGAGTAAGGCTGTACTACTTAGTGATTATGTGTGTCCGTTTTGGATGGGGAGTGAGCCAGTGTAATTACTGGCACAAGACACACTTTTTTGTGTCCAAGGTTCTTGGCGCATTGACTATATAAGGAATAGGTTAATATTTTTAACAGCGGGAAATGGCTTTGAGCGTTGGTGACTTACAATCAGACGTACTCGTCTGCCATTATAAATAAGAATAGAACAATATACGGGACATTACATTTAATTACAATTCTTATGTCAGGCTTTGTAGTAATTGCGAGAGTGAGGAGTATTGACATATATTCGAGGTCATCCTTCACAGTAACGAAAGCTCTCCAAAGTATTTTACTTTCAAAATGAAAACGCTTTATTTGCTTTGGATAAATTCGCTTCGTCAAACTTTATAATCGTATTCGATTATTTTGTTTTTGAAACTTGAAGTATTTGTGTTTCATGTTTTTAAGAAATTATATTTAACATAAAATACTTTAAATTGTCATATACTACTCTACTACTCTACTCTAGTGTTGGATAGTAAAAAATTGATATAACATTGTTAATCATATAAAGTATATTTTGATATCATTTCGTTATAAAACTATTAACAAGTTAGTTTTCTAATCCATCTGTATAAAGAGGTAAAAACAAAACAGCGTAGAACACAAAGATATAGAATCCCAGTAATAATGTCGTCCTGACCAATTTCGGCCACGGCGGCCAATCTCAAGAGCGATTACCCAACTGATTCGGATAGATTATAGTGCACAAGTGTGTGCACGAACACAGATGTACTCTCTCTTCCTTAGCTCTCATAATCAGACGGCAATCCGACACGACCGAAAGAGTTCAGGCACAGGACCAACAGCTTTACGTGCTTTCCGAGGCACGGGAGTGTACACTTACGACTTCCACACTCCGGGCTGCTACTGAGAATTTTCTGACAGAAAAACCCAAAAACTTTTTATTGGCCTGACCTGGGTATTGTACCCAGGACCTCCTGGTCTGCGGTATTACATCAAGCCACTCGACCAACGAGGCAGTCGAAAACCGAGTAAGAGTCTATCCGCCCATTTTCTCCTAACATCATATTAAAAATACTGTAAGATGAATAGCTTGAACTTTACTGTGACTGTGTCCAACATTTATATGCCTATCTTGCAAATTACTTAAAGTTTCTTAAGAGTATAAAGGTAAATAAATACATCATATTTAGAAGTAAGTTGTAAGCTTCTATTTTATTAATTATATATATATGTTAATTGTTATTTTCTTCATGAACAGTTGGGACTAATTAGGGAGTGTTAACGCTGTCTAACCTTAACCTTAAATTGCTTAATAACTGTTTGTACCTGACTCGATTTGAACCCACGACTTCGAAGTCTATAACCTTGTAACTAAGCTCGGTGTTAAAGCTTTTTGCAAGCTCGTCTGGGTTGATAACACCCACTCATCAGATATTCGACCTTAAAATAGTAGTACTTTGTATTGCTGTGTTCCAGTTTGAAGGGTGAGTGAGCCAGTGTAATTACAGGCACAAGGAACACAGCATTTTAGTTCCCCAGGTTGGTGGCGCATTGGCGATTTAAACGATGGTTAATATTTCTTACAATGCCAATGACTATGGGCTTTAGTGACCACTTACCATCAGGTGGCCCATATGCCCGTCCGCCTAAATAAAAACCTATACAATAAAAAAGTAGTTGACTACGAGACAGTTATGTATTACAAAAGCGAAATGACAGACAAGTTGATTTTTAAAAACAAACATTTATCTTAAGTTGTGTTATAAAGTCGTATAAAAGCGACCTCTCAGCGATTTCGCACAACTATAAGTAAGTTAACTGTTTGTTAGACACAAGGTGTCGACTGCTGAGAAACTTTGCCAAGATCTAGATAGACAAATCGCTCAATTGAAACTCTTTGACTGTTTACATGACAAACTTTTTGGTTCTAAAAGCCTAATTTTCGTCATTGGTGTACCTAATATGTTTACAGTTCTATTATTTTATTTTCTTTATGTAGGTATCCAAAGAGGAATTCAAAAGTAGTTAGAATTTAGATTTTTTTATTTTTTTAACATTTAGAATTCCATTCATCCATTCCATTCAATTCCAACATGTTATAAAAAAATCAGCTACTTAATGCTATAAATAGTATTCTTAATTTAAAATATATTAAAATGGTAAAAGATTACAAACGTCACTTAGCTATATTTTTAAACTATTATTAACGTGCTCATTATAAATGTTTTAAATCTCTTATAATATTTATTATATTTTTTTTATTTTATAGTAACTTATTGTATTTTTTGTGCCACGATGCTGGTTAGCAAAGGAGAATCTTAACCGATGATTCCAGTTCTTACTCGTCAAGCACTGGAATTGTCATGTGCTTAATTTGTGGTTATAATTAATTTCGTGCTCGGCGGTGAATTAAAACCGAGGAACAGCCAACGACATTAACAGCCCCCCTACTATTGTATATTTTGAAATGATTGTATTAATTTTACAATTAAAATAATTATAAATATCGCGACCATCGTATACAAAATAAAAATAAAAAATTTATCAATAGAAATTCATTTATTGATAAATACCTAAATTAATAAATTGTGTACTGTACACTTAAACTATTTTGTGTCAATAGTCTACTATCATATGATATTATAAAACACAAGAACACGATTCAGAATAATCTAAATTATCATATACATACATATATGTTTTATTCAAGCAAGTTATTTCAGAAGTTTGTTAGAGGTCAAGCTACCACCGGTTCCTATTAACTGTAAATAGCTACCCAACCTATATAAACAAAAAGAATTGGAGTTTATTACACCACGATTCTTCATTTTACAGAATGTCATTCGTGATGTTTTTTTTCTTTACCGCCGCACACATGAAATCCTTCGGATAAGACCCTTGTTCTAACAATATTAAAGTCTCTAATATTAATAAAATTTTAGTTAATTCTATTCTATCATAATTTAAAAGCATCTAACATCTTAATTATGTTAATATATAAATATGACGATATCACGTTCATTTTAATAATACAATAAAGATAAGCTGTCATGTAAATGTAACCGTGGTCACGTGACCAGTCTTAGACTGAGCTAGGATTTGCATTTTAACCTAACCTTTCATTTTCATTTCAACGCTTTTCAGTTCTAACTCAGATAATAGTGTGGGGGAAATGAACTATTTTTACAGCAGTTTTTGTACCTGTGTATAACATTTAAATTGATCTTATCTTTTAAATACGAGGTGTTTAACCTTATGTAATGAAATTGTATAATTAGTCGATTTTAAACATACAAAGGCTAAGTTTTAATTACGCTGAATGGAGAAACAAACTTGTTTGAAATATAAATGGTATCGTTGACTTCATTTAAAACAAAAATTGCTAATACTACTAAGACAAAGAAAGATTAGTACCCGTAACAAGAAGCGTAAAATGATTTGGTTTTTTAGTTACAAAATTATTTATCAATTTCTAAATAGAACTTAATAATATTCATGATGGTTTTTTATTTTAGTAGTTTGAACATTTTAATACTTACTGTTTCTTTTATATTATTTACTAGCCGCCGAGCAATTACCCATATCCATTTTCACCATTAAAGTTTAATTTGCCAAAAAATCTTTGTTAGCGGATTCTAACGTTATAAAATATGCCTAAACCTAAGAGTAGTAGTCAGTCTTAACAAACGATTTTAAATATAGATTAAAATGAACAATAACATTATACTTCTAATAATATGTGTGGATAAAAATTGATAACGTAAAGTACTAAAATCTCACTGCAAATAAAAATAGGAATCAAATTAATTCCTATTTATAGAAATCCTTGGAAATTCATATTATCGTTTTAAAAAAATATTTTATTAAACACTGAAGGACATACATCTATAAATAAATAAACAAACACTTAGTTGTTCAATAGGTACATTATTAACATTATGGCAACCGATTTTCTTTTTTTTTTTAATTTTGTTTGGTAGATATTAAGTAGCTATAGACGTATGAAATAATATCAAAACATGTGGATTTATACATATTTTAGATCATTAAGCAAACGATGCTTCAAATAAATATTAAAATATAATAAAACATTCATATTTTTCTTGAAAAAATTATAATCGAAGGTAATAATCTATAATAGAAAGTTTTTTCTGCCAACAATCGTTAAAAACATCAGAAGAGTTGTCAACGGCAATAAAACACGATCACATAGCACCTGAGACTATTTTAATTATCGAAAGTAAACACTACGGAATCTGTTACGGGAGTTCATAAATGTAAATTGGAGGCGCGCATCCCGTTTAGCGTCCCCCTCTCCCTCCACTTACCCCCCACGGCTTGCCCCATTTACATTACACGACTTCACGGTAATAGCACCTCTCGACGCCCTTTGAAATAAGAAAGCGAAGGACTGCCATCTGTTCGTTTCTAACTCGTTGTGCTTATGGCGCATAGTGTCGGTGGGCACGTCGTGTCGTATCGTTGTCGTGTATTAGAAAGGTTCCGGCTGTCGGCGAACTGCGGTGGCCTACCATCCTATTCAAAAGAAATCAAGTTCGACGGTCAAATAGCTATGAATTTAGTTTGTATTATGGGAGCTGTTTCATTCGCTTCAAACGGAATGTGTCTCCTTTAAATGAAACGTTCGCTTAACAACTTTTTAATTACAGTGTGTGCTTTATTGTACATTAATTTTTTTGCTTGTTTTGATAATAATTATTATGCTTACACTCCGTGAGATTATGCATTGTAAAGTGAAAATCTTAATGGTATATTTGATTACTAGCTGTTCCCAGATTTTACTTGGTAGTAGGGATTTGTGCAAACTCGTCTGGGTACGTACTTGCCAGATATCAGATATTCCATCGCTAAACAGCAGAACTTGGTATTGTTGTGTTCCGGTTTGCAGGGTGAGTGAGCCAGTATAATTACAGGCACAAGGGACATAACATAGTTCCCAAGGTTGGTGGCGCATTGGCGATATAAACGATGGATAACATTTCTTACAATGCCATTGCCTATGGGCGTTGATGACCACTTACCTCTCTATGTCTGCCTTCCTATTCTATAAAAAAAGAAATACTCGTTCATATCAATTTTTTTCCCATAAATTCCGTTATTTATATATCCAATGGCAAATTTAATTACGGTAAAATGAGGTAACAATAAGACAGACATAGTTACTTATGTGTTTAACATATGAGGGTAGTCAAGTATAGATAACGTATCGTTGTTTGAATCCTGATCGTAAATAGTTGTTTACGATACCTAAGAGCCATTTTTGTGAGCTTAAGCTATTATTTGTTCGGGCACTTGTCGATTTAGTAATATATCTTTTTGAGATTTTATTTAGTACTCAACAACTTTAGGGAATTTATACTTAAGCTGATAACATGCTGTTGAAGTAAGGAATACTTTTTTAATCTTTTGTTTATTTTGTTAAAAAAAAGCCCGGGTCGAATCTAATCCACCCAGAGTTTCATCAAAAATCGTTCCAGTATCCAAAGACATACACAGGTGTAGAGGAACTAGAAGTCTACACCTTTTGGGGTTTTGGCTGTATGGGCTACATTCTCTGCAACGATTATTTATGGATCTATTAAATCAAAGCTAATAAATTAAAAAAAAAAATGTGTGCAATTCACACTTGGTAGAAGTGAAACCTTCAAAAATTTTGGCCTCAACTGTATAATGCTTCCTATCTCATTTTCTCCCACGTTAAATCTTATGAATTTATGTGTCGTCTCATTTTACTGTCGCTTTTTCGGTTCATCGACTTTCAAATCACAACTATGCTAAAGAAGTTTTCACTTCAACAAAGTTAAATAAATACGTTTATTATATAGTAGATAATATAAAATTATTGATAAAGTGTAAACGTGTCCCGACATCATCGACTCGGGCGTGGGAACTTCGTTTGCGAGTTCGGTCGGATAGAGTTCCCATATACTGCGCTGCTATAGACGTGACGCCATTATTGTACAGCTATAGCACTGAGTCGTATAATTCTATCCTTTATATAATCCAATATATTTCCAATACATATATTATATTGGTTAAAAATGTATTTATATAATTATAACATTGAAGCGATTGATAACTATTAATTAGTTTTTCGCTAATTAGCGTCAAAAGCAAGTTGACTCATTATTTAATGTCTCTTTTTCACTTGCTAAATCATCGTATGTGTTAGACGACGATAAAATATTACATAGATAAGCACTTGTTTACGATAAAATCTGAATTTTGGGTAAAGCGTTTTGCGGTTATATATCTCGTTCATCAATAACAGTTACCAGGGCAACATGCTAGGGGTGGTGAAACTGCACGGTGTCGGCCCCCACAGATACAATTTTTGGTTAGTAATACTGATTACTTTATTTGTTATTGATCTAAAACTGATACTTAGTTGTATTTCATTTTGTGTAATACTATGGTAACAATCTAATTAAATAAATACTATTATAATTCTAAAATATTATAATACATAGTTTATGTTCCTTTTATGTTTGTTTTTTTTTTGCTTTTAAGAAAGCAAATGATCGCATGTGACACTTTCGCTTATAAACACTGGCTGGAAGTAAAAAAAAACTTAAACCGTCAATGTGCTGGCAAGTGCTTACCGATGATTGTGTCTAAGATATTATACTACACGCCAGAAAAGGAAAAAAAACAGATGTTATACTGTGTCTTGTGCCTTTTACTTACTCATAAAATATTTGGTGAGTGGGTGGTACCCACCCAAACATACTTTATGTGTTTATCATAATTATTTGCGTTTTCAGCATTCTCTAAATATCTGCATGCTATTAGTATGCAGATATGGATAAAATATTTGGATAGTAGTTATGTTTGTGCTTTATTATTATTAAACGAACATACTAAAATATTATTATTTATTATCTTTGTTACTACAACGGTACATTTGGTTGTGAAAAAGAGACAAAGTATACTAAAGAAATTTTAGATATATGTATTTGAAAAGTATTAATGAAAATTAAAGCTATAATACATTTTATGAACTACAATATTATTGTTTGAAGAGCACGATTTTCCAAATTGCCACCCAGTAATATGGTAATCGCTTAATAAATTTAATATTTATCAATTATAATATCACATAAAATATAATTTAATATCCTGTGGCATCATTCACACACGGCCTTCTGATCCCAAACTAAGCAGAGCTTGTATTATGGAAACCAGACAACTGATATACTACATATACTACTTTTCTTTTGTAAATACGATTACTTATATAGATAATTACATCCAGACTCAGGACAAACAGACATGTTCATGTACACAAATATCTGTCCTGGGTGGGAATCGAACCCACGACCTGCGGCGCGAAAAGCAGATCTACCAACCACGCCAACCGGCTCGTCATATACTAATCAATATAATATATACATATTATATATTTTTATATATGCCTGCGCACATAGTGTGGTAACTAAGTTTGCATACAAAACATTCTATATATTTCATAAATTATAAATAAGTCACGGGAATAATCTCATCTAAGAAAACAAAACAATAATAACATTAAGCTAAATAAATAATCAATGTAAAGTAAAAATACAAGGTTTAACCGCGCGGTTATATTCGAAAATTTAAAACCTTCACCATAAATACCTTTTTTCAATTTTAACAATTACTCGAACAGTAGATATATGAGCGGAACCTTGTTTACAGCAAGACTCTTGCTCTTTTTACCTTATTTCGAAGAGTGCTAGCTTTTAAATTGAATTGCGATTCATAACTAAGTGCAGACGTGATTGGGATCACGTAGACGGAGGTAGAATATAAAAATTGGTATTTATGTACTATAATGCAGTTATTTCAATGCTATGTATATGATTCTAATATATAATAGATTACTTGACGGCATAGACAAGTAAAATATTAATATCTACTCTTTAATATTTTTTTCATTACAAAAGTTAAGTAAAGAAAGAGACCACTTCTTTCAAGTCTATATTATGGTTAGGAATATATATTCAGATTATTCGTGTCCTTTTGTTTTCTTTTTCTTATTACTCTTGTGTGAGTGCAATCAAGTTATCTATTATTATTATTTTTCAGGGACTTCAATGATGATTTTTGTTGACAAGCCTTTGTTTTTTAGATATTTCAAATAAAGGTTGTTTACTTATAAAATTACGATTACATATATTACTTTTATTTAAATCAAACGAACAAGATCAAGATTTTTTATTTAAAATGTTGCTCTTAAGTTTTATTAAGATTACACAAATACGATGCTTTACTTAGTAAATAATTCTCGTAATATCGTTTGCAAACGCTTTTTTTTATCGCAACTCGAAGCTCACCTGCTTTTTCTAATAATGATTCGTACTCGATTTCCGGTTCACTCAAATATTAGTTCCGGTTTGTGTACGTTTATAATACGGTCTAAAATTGCGTTGTGTAATATTAAATAAAAGCTCGCTAAATTTTGCTAGTGTGGGTGGGTACACTCACATATACATACATAAATTCTGATATACAATACTGTCCATTGTTTTTTGTATTTTGCAGTAATTTGGTTTTAGTTGTAGTCTAAGTATTGTGGATAAGAAGCCGCGGGTTAGATTTCCAACTATATTTATTTAAACGCCATTACGACTTACCACCTAATGGTACGTGGTCACCACCGTATTAACGACTTACAACCGATCAACTTATGGCCGAATACTGAAACTCACAAACTTACAAAATTTAGTATGGGAAATTTGAAATTAATGGCGTTCCAAATAATTAAGTCCCACTTCATATTTGAAAGACGTTTCAGTATTCGGCCGTTAAGTAACTAACATATTGCGTCCCTTGAGCCTGTGACTCACTCAGCCTTCAAATCCGAACACAACAATACTTATTGCTGTAAGGCGGTAGAATATATCTAGAATGGATGGTTCATACCCAGACGGGCTTGCACAAGGCCCTACCACCAAGTAAACTATGATCATCTGCTGAGAAAAAATCTCATAAATATATCTAATAATCTTCTGGTGGAATTAAAATCATCCTTCTTACAAAGAAAATCAACGAATTATATTTAAAAAAATTAAAATCACTTTTTACGCTCAAAAACTCTTAAAATCTACCTAAAGAAACGACTTCAATTAATCGATATACATATATTTTAAATAATATAATTTGTTTTTAGAAAAACTATAAAAATAACATACATTATTTAATAAATATTTTCATCTTATATATGTATGTATAACGTATAAGAAATGTTTGATAAATGTATATACGTAATTACATATATCACCACCTACCCAGATTCTGTGTTTAAATACCTTTGGGGTTTTCTGTAAAAACTTACGACTAATTAGCTTAGAGACAAGTGCTTAGAACTCATTGATGAGTTATAAGTACTTATGTTAATATACATTAAAGATTTTATTATTTATTTAACAACACAGTACAGTAATAGCAAACGATATAACTATATACATAAAACTCGTAGAAACCAAAATAAAATTAAGATCCGAAAACATATCTCTTAAAGCACGTCTAACCAAAAAATCAGTAACGTACCAAACGGAGCTTCAAGGTCCTTTTTTATGGAATAAGACAATACTGAAGGGTTCAGCCCACCGGGCGGCAGGTAGAATAATTAATGCCCCCCTCGAGGGGGGTTCGTACAAACGTTCACAAATTGGTATGGCACGCTTAGTTGCGTTTCACTCCTCGATATTAAGCTTAAGCTTTTACATTTATTAAAGGCTTTTTGATGCAGTTTCGGTAAAGTTGTGGAATCAACGCTATAGATGAAAAGGATTTGCGGGTTTTGAAACAAGTATAAATGTTTTCAAAATGATTACCTAACATTTTTTATTTACATACGTACTAACTAAACTCGCTTTCCAACATGGAAGTGAAAGCTACAATTTTAATGAATTTTTCTTTTCAAACTTATAGAATACATTGATAGCAAAATCAATGTAAAATCAATATTTATGAATAAATTCATGGCTTATGCCTTTTATTATTACAAACATAGTCTTCAGGAATCCCGTATTCCTGAAATATTACAGATGAAAAAGTGGCATTATCTTAACATATATGTATCTAAACATCTATTTGTGGCATATTATTTAAGAGCGCGCCAGCAAAATTTCAGATTTTACCCGCGCTTGCCTTACATGGCCCCCTCAAAACGCGATCTCAATTAATGTTTTTTATTTATTTACCACGACCGTCATGTATTTTTTATTAAATATAATATACCAATTATCAAAGCACTGTACATTTTTGTCCCTTAAGATTATAATGACAATTTGTATAAGGTACAGTAAAAAACTATTTTTCCTTTAAATATTTCTATGATGAGGATGGCATGAATTTTCACATAATTATTTTACTTTTAAATTGATAGCTTAAGGATTTGTTACACTTCAAGTTAATTTGGTTTGGGTGCGGGGATTGTAGAGGTCAATTTTTCTCTGAAATTTACTTTTTTGTTGCATACAAAATATCTTACTAAGAATGTTTCATCACTGCTAATTATATTATACTCAAACTATATAATAAATCTAATATTATAATGAATATCCTCGAAAACATGTACAGTGTACGCGGTAGAAATGATTTAATTTTTAGTTAATAGAACAAAGAGATATATACGATAAAGTTTTAAACACCGTTAAGAAACTATCAAAGTAACTTGAGTTTTCTGGGTTTCTTAAAGTATGCCACTTGTTTCGTTCGTAACAAGAAGTAAAATATATTACACGAACGAACATTACACATTACATTAATACAATATTTCGTACAACATTGTAAGTTGATTGCAGATGTTTATCATATCAAAACGATGATAATAATAAAACATAAAAATCTGTATTTTGATTTCCAAATGCATTATTATTAGTCACTTTATATGTAACGAAATGGGCAGCGTGAGGAAAATGCCTCTGATGAGTTATCCGATCTGCCGAAGAAGACCAGAGAAGAGGCATCGGCGCTGTGCGCACTTTCTCGCCCCGCCGTAATCGCCGCCGAGGCTAGTTGGTTTCTCTGTATCCCTGGAACCCAACTAAGAAAGGAAACCCGCAGAGGCGGACCAACGTCGGGGCGTCACGGTAGTATGCACAAGCGATCCCGTGCCACTTCCCCGAAGAGACGATGCGGGTCCACTGGTTTTTATTCCGGGGCCTTCAGCGCCGGCGAGCCCCACAAGAAACAAAAAAAGTAACGAAATAAGGTAGATAAGAAAGAACTAGCTGTTATAAATCCATACAAATATATAATTGTAACTTGTCTGTTAAGCATAGTAATTAATCCATTTTCAAAACTTTTGTGTCAAAAACGTTTAATTATTTAACGTAATGTGAGGTATGTTTTATAATGCTACGATGACAAGAGACACGTTATTTCTTTTGAATTCAACGTTTTTGATCTGACGTTTTTCTTTTACGACTTATTCAGTGTTATCGCGTTTTGTAAAATGTAATTTCGTAGTTTCTAGAGCTATTTTTTTTTTTTAAAAATATATTTGCTTTACGTTGTCGGTCATGTTTGCTACAAACGAGTATGTACTCGTATATATTCCAAACAACACTCGCTTACAGGTGACAGAATTGCCTGCGAGTCTTCATACGAAACTGTATTAATAAATTATTCGTATGTTTCAAAGTCATTTGTATATGTGACGGCGGTATAGCGTTAGTCATAAATTTAAAACGATCGGTTGTTATTGTACAATAACGATTCGTTAAACATAGTACGTGTAATGATTAAGTAGGAGGATCTTTTATTAGAACTTACTCGTCGATTAACAACAAACTTGTCTTAGTGTAGAACGAATTTTCATAAATGGGAATATATTATTAACTAGCTGTGCCCCGAGGTTTAACACGCGTATAATTAATAAAAATATAATAAATAAAAATCAGCCTGGAACCTTCCTCGATAAAAGGGACATAAAACACAAAAATAATTATTAAATTCGAACCAGTAGTTCCTGAGTTTAGCCGGTTCAAACAAACAAACTCTTCAGCTTTATATATTAGTATAGATAATACTTGTTCTAGTTCGTGTAATATGCGTTCACGCATCGTTCATCGAGTTGAAATGTAGTACCGTTGATGTTGGCACTTGCCTTAAGATTTCTGGCATTGTACCATCACGTACGCGAGGTGACGCGAGTGTCACCGGATGATAGCTTACAAATTAAAAGATGCATTGCAACACATAGTTGGCATTAGTTTGTATATAATAATCAATAAACTCAGGTACCTAAATAATTCAGATTTTTTCCACCAAACAGGAAGTTTTTATTCCCCCAAGTCTATACGTAATCTATAACTCGAAAGAGTCTTCATTTATTATCAGATCGAAATTTTATTAAATTAATCAGTAAAATAACATTTGTACCTATTTCTCACGGCGCTAATGTCTATGGGCGGCGGTAACCACTTACCATTTTATTTCTGTATTTGCCCGTCTATCCGATATAAAAAATGTACATTTTTACATGTACTACGTAAGCCAGTGTAATTACAGGCACAGGCGATGTAAGCGATGGTTAATAACTCTTACAATGCCAATGGGCTTTGGTGACCACTTACCATCAGGTGGCCCATATGCTCGTCCGCCTTCCAATGCAATAAAAATATATATATTATTTAAAATCTTTTATAATTAATGAAGCCATCTCGCTTATATCGATTCAAATATGTACTTTTTATTTGTCTCTCCTGTATTTCCTTATTTAAACCGATGATCATTAAATTCCACGTATGAAAACTCATTACTATCAAACTTTTGTATTAAATATTATATAATAGCTCGCCTCCTACCGTTAAAATACTTCACAGCATGGTTTAATCCAAGGGAGACGTTTTATTGTAAAACTCGGAGTCTTCTAAAGCTAACTTCACAATATTTATATTAAAACATAAACATACATCACAATTGTTTCATTTCATATACCCATATTCGTGAATAAATAAATATATAAATATAAAACATATACAGTAGACCTTCGAATCGAAAACAAATGCAACTCGAAAGAAACCTTTGTTCCCCTCCTTCAACTTCTGATATAATACGCAATCTAAGCCCTCGACAAGTCCAAATAATCAGTACTTCCCAACAAGGTATTCCGATTTTTTTGACGTGACAACGTCTAATAAATCGATGAACGCTGGCTGCATGCACGAAAAATTGTCCCGTTGCGCTCATTGTCCCGTAACGCTGATTGTACGCTTGCGCCGCATCTATCTCTGTTTCACTCTGTTTGCAGTCATTTCATCAATGTTTTGTTATGACGTTTTCTTGTTAAACTATCGTCCGTAAACCGACTTTACAGACAACCATTTTTTTTGCTATATCTGTCTTAATTTGAACAATATATAAATAAAAATTTTAACAAAACAAAAGCCGACTTCATAGGAAAAACAAATTAATATACACTAAAAAGTAAAAATATAATTGCGTATTCTTCTATAATTTGATAATTAACTTACTATTTTCTACTCATCAATATGTAGGTACGAATGTGTTGAGTGGTTGATAATGTATTTACAATTATTGTTACTTTTTGAAGCAATAAAGTTTAATATTTAAAAGAAATAATTCAATTAAAATTCTTAATACAAACAGAATCGTGTATCAAATGATTTAATACTGCACCTCTTGATATATTGACAATAGATATCGAAGGAATGAGGGATAATTTTATCATAGACTCTGATTCTTTTAAATGGAATCGTCGTTCGGTGATCATTCGTTTTGTAACCGTTAATTGAAACTTTTTTCCGATATTTAACCCTCAATCATTTAATCCGCTTTTAATTTTCAAGTTAGTGACAATTGGGTCTGTGTTATTAAGTCTTTTCAAAAGTACGTCTATTATATCCTCATAGTTTTATTGCATTCAAAATTTACTCTATTCGAGAAGAATTTTTATACCTAAGCAAATTTGAGTCGTCATTTTACAAGATTACTACTGATTGCGAATTTGGATTCGATTGGGAAGAGTCGGAAATAAAATCAGTAGTTAAACAATTTTGTCAATCAAACATATACATATACTTTTATATTTAATAATCATATTACATAATCACAATCAAAGACTGCTTCGTTGGTCTAATGACCTGAGGCCAGGTTGTTCTGGATTTCTGTTTATTTCTTTCGAAGATTCTCAGTAGTAGCTCGGAGTTTGGAAGATGGAAGTATGTACTCGTACACTCCCCGTGCCTCCGAAAGTACTTAAAGTCGTCTTGCGCCTGAACTATTTCCCGTCGAGTCAGATTGCCTTCTCAATACAATTAAATATGTATCCTGTTTGAAAATCAACGAACACTCCAAGCTCTAACAATAGCTGTATTGTCTTGTTAAAAACATGCCATATTAAAAAATATACTCATAAGCTCATAATTTACGTATAAATTAACATTTTCTATGTATTTCAGGTTGACATGCATGAACTGGACATTTATAATCTTTATCAATATATATTCGTCTCTGCGTATAGTCGTGTTACACAATATGCACTCCTGACACTACCGAGCATGAAATATAAGTTCTTATTCCGTTTGTGTTTGGAATTAATAAAGAGAATTTTGGAATAAATAGCTTCGCATTTTTTTTAGATTTACTGTATAAGATTCTAGTATCAATACTTATTAAAGTTTTTAATTAAGTTTAACTTATAATTAATTGTCGAATTATGAACATCGAAGAGTAGTATTAAAAGTCCCAATTCTGGGCAAAAGACTATATTGATAAGTAGAAGACTAGAATCTTATCCAATATTCTTTTCCACTGCTGATTCCTGTTTTCCTCCACACCACCTACTTAATAAATATTACGAATAAATAATAATCACATAAAAATTCATTGTAGCTTTCCGGGATTTGAACTTGAGATCTTCAGTTTTTTAGACTTCTGTCCAGAGAGCCACCCCAGCTTTCAATACCAATATAATATAGATGTAAACATTATCACCAATTATTTGTTAACTATATCTGCCCCTTGTTTGAAGTATGATTACGTCACGAGTTTATTAAAAGGGGTGAAATTCTATATGAATAAAGGTCTGAATAATCTATTATGTTTTGCTAAACACGTGCATATGAGCAAAATATATATCTATTAATGAGTCATTTTTTTCACAATCAGTGGCTGAAATTATACTTGCATTCAAAGATTTAATATTCTTAAAACAAAAAGTTATTTCTTATGACTTTTATACACATATCATCATCATACTTACCATAATTATCTTCATGGACTTGCAATATTCCATTTAGTTAAGATCACAAACATACTATGTTTATTCTTATATTGGTCTCATTCTCTATTTAATGCTGAGCTTAGAAATGATTCCTATACATATATACGAATATATATCCATATGTACGCAAGCTTCTAAATTACAGTCATACATACTTAACACGATGAAAAATATGCACCTAACATAACGTGTTTGTTATATTTGCTCTCAGTGAGAATATTATATAGACTTAATATATGGAGATTATTCTGAACGCCTATTTGCCTACCCCGGCCAACCCATCAACTACATTTGACGCCATTAGATACAATATTCAGCCACTTTAAAACGAATTTAATGAAAGCTTTATCAGGTGTAAATAATGATTAGGATTGACACGTAATTACGTGCACACAAAATTAATCCTAAACCACATATTTGAATACGGAAAACGTGTTGGAACTTGCCTTTAGCGCCGCAGGTCATGCGTTCGATTCCCACCTTTGACGACACACATTTGTGTACATGTATGTTTGTCCTGATTCTGGGTGTAACTATCTATAGAAGTATGTATTTACAAAAGAAAAGTAGTATAATATGTAATATATGAGTTTTCTGGTTTCCATAGTACCTACGAGCTCTGTTTACTTTGGGATCAGATGGCCTTGTATGAATAATGTCCTAGGATAATAACAGCCTGTGAATGTCCCACTGCTGGGCTAAGGCCTCTTCTCCTCTTTTTGAGGAGAAGGTTTGGAGCTTATTCCACCACGCTGCTCCAATGCGGGTTGGTGGAATACACATGTGACAGAATTTCGGTGAAATTTGACACATGCAGGTTTCCTCACGATGTTTTCCTTCACCGCTAAGCACGAGATGAATTACAATCACAAATTAAGCACATGAAATTCAGCGGTGCCTGCCCGGGTTTGAACCTACGATCATCGGTTAAGTAAGATTCACGCGGTCTTACCACTAGGCCATCTCGGCTTTTTTTTATGTCCTAGGATAGTATTATATTATTAATTATTATTTAAATATTGAAAGTAAAATTTAATAAGCTAAGTTATACATAAATATATTTAAATTATTATTCTCCTGAATATAACAAAAATCAAATAAGATTACATATAATAAATAAAAATTTTAACAAAACAAAAACCGACTTCATAAAAAAACAAATTAATAT
The DNA here is from genome assembly GCA_963151315.1 of Nymphalis c-album. Taxonomy (NCBI): domain Eukaryota; kingdom Metazoa; phylum Arthropoda; class Insecta; order Lepidoptera; family Nymphalidae; genus Nymphalis; species Nymphalis c-album. The sequence continues at coordinate 8,471,943 of OY720601.1, forward strand.
GCACTAAAAAGTAAAAAAATAATTGCGTATTCTTCTATAATTTGATAATTAACTTACTATTTTCTACTCATCAATATGTAGGTACGAATGTGTTGTGTGGTTGATAATTTATTTACAATTATTGTTACTTTTGGAGTCGATGTCAGCCAAGGTGGGCTTATAACTACATACATAGTTGTAGGTGAGATGTGCTTGTGTCGCACGCGCAACTTAACGAAGCGAATAAAAGTCAATTTGTAATGTGTATGTTTTTAAAAGATTCCCGTATTATTATTGCTAGGTATATTATAGTGTTTCCTTAGCTGACATCGACTCCAAAAATAACAATAATTGTAAATAAATTATCAACCACACAACACATTCGTACCTACATATTGATGAGTAGAAAATAGTAAGTTAATTATCAAATTATAGAAGAATACGCAATTATTTTTTTACTTTTTAGTGCATATTAATTTGTTTTTTTATGAAGTCGGTTTTTGTTTTGTTAAAATTTTTATTTATTTTTCGATTTTTAGTGAATCTGAAGTACACTCACTAATTTGTAGAATATGGGTAGACCTACTAATCGTGCAGCTCATATGAGACAGCGCCATTTATATTATTATTTAAATATATTAATCTAAAACAGTGAAACATAAAGAAAAATGCATTTTTGTACTTAATTAATAAATATTAGTTAATATGGTTAAATGTATGAATATAAATTAACATATTTTGATTAAATAGATTTAGTTGGTGGGGTAATTTAGTTGGGCAGCCATAACATAACCAAATAGTTATTTCTAGTAATAATTAAATAAACTGTATGTTTATAGATGTTGTGTTATACCATTCTTCACCATAAAATATGACGGAATGTCTGTATATTAAAAAAAGGGGAAGTATCTATATTATCCTAACTAATATTATAAATGCGAAAGTAAGTTTGCTTGTGACGCTTTCACGCCTAAACCACTAAGCCGATTTAAAAAAATCTTTCACCAATCGAAAGCTACATTATCAGGGAGTGATATAGGCTACATTTTGTCCCCATATTCCTACGGGAATAGGAACTACGCGGATGAAACCGCGGGAAAAACACTAGTAATCAATATATAAATATACATAAATATAACATGTATATAAGAGTACTTATACGATTCTATATATATATATATGCATAATTTTCAAAATTGGTCTCAACTTTTAGGAGATGTTCAAATATGTTTCAATTACAAACATAACATATATACTAATGCTTACATGCATAACTCATAATATAAAGAGGAAAGATTTGATTTTTGTTTGATTTTTTATTACGATTTAAATCAATAACTACTCGACCGATTTTAAAAATTCTTTCACCCTTATAAAGCTACGTCTTTACCGAGTAATATAGGTTTTATTATATTTTCAAAAACTTATAGATCCCTACTTAAAATGGAACAATGTAACCCAACGTATCAAACTGTTGCCTATAAAAGTTATTATTTCGCGTGCGCTGCGAAAACTATTGACGGTATATAAAGAAGTGTTTTTTACAATAGTACTATAATAACTTGATCATAACGATGTTATGGTAGGTGAATGATAAATCTAGATAGCCTATAAAAGATTCGGCCGTGTATCGTTAATTTGCTACTAAGAATTGAAGATTTCCGTTACTTTGTCATGGATCCTATAATCAGAATCTAACCAAACTATCATCAAACAACCCTTGAAGTATACTCTTTCTAATAAAAAAAAATCATCGAAATCGGTTGGCGTGATATTGAGTTATTCGTCCATTTGTCGCGCACATACCTCATGCAAATTTACGACTTATATGGTTTTCTCATGGATTCCATTGTCAAACCTGGACTAAAAAAAAATGGGACCCCATGGGAAGCAACCCCTTTCAAATAAAAAAAAAATCATCAAAATCGATTCACCCAGTCGAAAGTTATGAGGTAACAAACATAAAAAAAAAAAAAAAAAAAAAAAAAAAAAAAAAAAAAAAAAAAAATACATACAGACGAATTGATAACCTCCTCCTTTTTTTGAAGTCGGTTAAAAACAGTGAAACGTAAAGAAAAATGCATTTTTGTACTTAATTAATAAATATTAGTTAATATGGTTAAATGTATGAATATAAATTAACATGTTTTGATTAAATAGATTTAGTTGGTAGGGTGTTGGGCAGCCATAACATAATCAAATAATTATTTCTAGTAATAATTAAATAAACTGTATGTTTATAGATGTTGTGTTATACCATTCTTCACCATAAAATATGACGGAATGTCTGTATATTAAATAAAAAAGGGGAAGTATCTATATTGTCCTAACTAATATTATAAATGCGAAAGTAAGGTGTTTATGACGCTTTCACGCCTAAACCACTAAGCCGATTTAAAAAATTCTTTCACCAATGGAAAGCTACATTATCAAGGAGTAACATAGGCTACATTTAGTCCCCATATTCCCACGGGAACGGGAACTACGTGGGTGAAACCGCGGGAAAAATACTAGTAATCAATATATAAATATACATAAATATAACCTGTATATAAGAGTACATATACGATTCTATATATATATATATATATATATATATATAATTTTCAAAATTGGTCTCAACTTTTTGGAGATGTTCAAATATGTTTCAATTACATATATACTAATGCTTACATGCATAACTCATATTATAAAGAGGAAAGATTTGATTTTTGTTTGATTTTTTATTATGAATTAAATCAAAAACTACTCGACCGATTTTAAAAATTCTTTCACCCTTAGAAAGCTACGTCTTTACCGAGTAACATAGGCTATATTATATTTTCAAAATCTTATAGATCCCTACTTAAAATGGAGCAACGTAACCCAACGTATCAAACTGTTGCCTATAAAAGTTATTATTTCGCGTGCGCTGCGAAAACTATTGACGGTATATAAAGAAGTGTTTTATACAATAGTATTACAATTACTTGATCATAACGATGTTATGGTAGGTGAATGAAAAATCTAGATAGCCTATAAAAGATTCGGCCGTGTATCGTTAGTTTGCTACTAAGAATTGAAGATTTCCGTTACTTTGTCATGGATCCTATAATCAGAATCTAACCAAACTATCATCAAACAACCCTTGAAGTATACTCTTTCGAATAAAAAAGAAATCATCGAAATCCGTTGAATAGATATCGAGTTATTCGTCCATTTGTCGCGCACATACCTCATGCAAATTTACGACTTATACGGTTTTCTCATGGATTCCACTGTCAAAACTGGACCAAAAAAAAATGGGACCAATGGGAAAGCAAACCATTTCAAATAAAAAAAAAATCATCGAAATCGATTCATCCAGTCGAAAGATATGAGGTAACAACGTCAAAAAAAAAAAAAAAAAAAAACATACAGACGAATTGATAACCTCCTCCTTTTTTTGAAGTCGGTTAAAAACAGATTTCATTCATTTTCCACCTTTGGATGTAAATATGATTTGTTTTCGTGTTTTTAAAGTTAGATAATAATGGTGTACGACGAGATTTTAAGCTGTCATAAACTTACTTCTTGGCAATACCGGACTATAAACAGCTATGAAAATGGCGCGATTTACCAATAAAGAAGACGGGTGACATTTTAAATTAGACGCACTATAGCTAGCCTGCGGTTTGGCTCGCGATTTAGCGATAATGTTTACATTGGTGTACGCTAATAAACCTTACTTCGTGATTATTTGGTTACATTTTCGTACTTATATATCTTTATATATAAAATACCTTTGTGCGTGTGGTTGTAATTTTTCTCCTTGTATATAGCTAAACCGATTTTGATGAAGAATTTATTTTTGAGAGAAATTGAGATGAATTATTTCCTCTGTAGTAGTGTTGATAGTGGATGTGGTGTTTGTGGATCACCTGGATTGGATGATTCTTATCTATACTACTATCCGACAGGTGGCGTGTTGGCGACACCCAGATTTTTTTCTAACACATTTTGGAACATAACCTCCCAACACCTCATTATTATTTTTTTATTCATCATTTATTAAACCCTCAATGAATAAAAAGTATCTGAATGTATATTCTTTATTATAATCGTACAAAGTTTAAACAGTCATTAATTATTTGTAAAATTGTTTCATTTAATGAAGAACTCTTTTAAAAGTGGATCAATTGTTTTTTTAACATTTTACAATAGGGCCAGAGGCTACCTGCTGGTGAGTTTCTACTGGTACTGTTCTATAGGATGAACATTTGATAGCGTTGTGTACACGTAGAATATAACAGATTTAAACCAAATGAAATTACGTTAAACATCGCGACGAAAGAGTTTATAAAGACTCATGCAATATATTTTAATTGAAACTTCATATTATACTAGGATATAAGTTTCTCGTTAAATATATATAGTGGAAAATTTTAAATAAAAGCAATCTATTTTGCTTAGTTTTTATAGTAACAGCTTGTGAATGTCCCACTGTCAGGTTAAGGCCTCCTCTCCCATTGGTTTAATGGATACACATGGCAGAGTTTCAGCGAAATTAGGCACATGAAGTTTTCTTGTTTTCATTACAATGTTTTCTTTGACCAACGTGTTGTTGAGTGATTTAAAAACACAGAGCAAGTTGAGTGGATGGTACCCACGGACAAGCTCGAGCTTTCATTGATTGATCTTTAAAGAAACAGTTTTCATATTTAAAAAATATACCTTACGTAGCATACATTCAATGTTATGTTATCCTAGTAACAATAAAATATTTCCTTATTCGAATTCTGAGGAATTTATTCGGTTAAGATAAGTCGGAAGAAAATTTTAAAAACTGATAGAGTAACGCTCAAATAAAGGTTTTTATACAGTCTAATTTCTAAAAGAATAAGGATTTTGATATAAGGAGATTGATAAAATTCATTTAAAACGTTAGACATGTTGCAAGAAACAAATGCCTTTACTGTTATTATGTGCGAGTATTAGTAAGTTAAATTATGGACGGACAGATCTCTTTGCTCGATCCATCCACATTCAATACATAATCCTTATAGGATATATGTTTTGTGTATTCACTTTGTAAATTTTATAAAATTATTACTTAATTTTAGCGTACTATAAACTCGAACGTATTTTAATTATAGCTCATATTTTAAGGACTATAAAGTATAAAATAACTTACTAACTTGCTAATAAAAACATTGCAATAAAAATATATCGAGTAGTTTAATCTCGTAAAAACTGTAACATAAAGACCAATATCTCGTCAAGGAGCAGTCATGACAGCCGGTTATTGAGTTGCACTTCATATCCGTTAAGCTATCGACCAGCCTTGAAGAAAATGTTAAAGATGTTAAAAACTTGTTTCTCTGCTTGACTTTTAATACCGTTTTGTCAATTTTACGTAAAGTAAAGTATTATAATAGAGTAAATTTAAATGTCACGAGTACATAAGAACATCGCTCTAATTGGTCAATTTTATCAGCGATCATTAATTTTAACCAATCTCTGAAGTGTTTAAGCGATATTTAGATTACGATATTGCTTTACGTGCAATAGCGTGCACGTTTTAAAAATATTATACTTACTTTTATTGTAAATTAAAAAGCTACCTCCGTTTCAGAAAAGAAACTACCTGACCAGAGAACAACCGATGAAAGAAACTCAGAGAACCAACAAGGAACAACAAACAAACTTCGCGGCTTCACGGAAATTCAATTATAAAAAACAGATGACTATATATGTTTATGCGTTTTCACTGCGACAAAGTTCCCCAAAAAGTATACGACCATATTTAGTTGACACTCTGTGTTATAAAAAGAACGAATGATCGGATCAATTGGATGGTAGCCGAAAAAGGGTTGCAGCGACCCTCTTAAAATTTCTCACTTTGTACGTCGCTGCATTACGAAACGAAGGTTGCCTTCAATTTTCAAGTCTTTGAATGTTACTTGTAGCTTGGATATAAGCTATATATCTGACATATAAGTTATTTAGATCCTAACAATGTCTACAAAAGAGGCCTTACGGTCTATATTTATCTTTGACTGATCTCTATATATAACATACACAAATTACATATGCGCGGATATGTTATAACAACATCATCAGCTTATAGTATTAAAATTATTCTGAAATATTCACATAATTTAAATTAATTATCGGTAGATAACGTACATTTCGATAATCCAAAATTCATCGAAACGTACGTAAAATGCAACAAGCGTTGATAATATAACTTTACCATGAAATCATATGAGGACGTTGTCGCTTTGCCTATATATAGTGATTAGGGTGGTGATTCGTTAAATAATGCTCTGTCTTTTTCATTTAAATGTCAAACCTATGATGACAGAAAGAGAGAAAACAGTGTTTAACTAAACACCTATTAGACGGTTATAAGACCGTTAATTAGTAATCATATTAAGGATGTCATTGTTAGTGAGACAGTAAAAACTTCAACGAACATTTTAAATTCGAATAATTTAATTCTTTATTCAAAAAAATCGTATTTCACTTGAGGTCAGTTACTATATTCAAAAATGGATTTAATATTTTTTTTATTTAGTAGCGTCTGCTATCGATACATTTACTACCTACTATCCGTTATTCGTTTCTGATCTGTTAAGAGCGAATGATAGTTTCTGAATTACGGCTCTTACAAGTAATGTACATACTTGTTTTATAATACATTATATACCTATATTTAATTTAATTATCAAAAGGAGCATAAGGTTTTTGCGTAATGTTTATTACTAAAGGAAAAAAGAGACAAACAATATTTTCAACTGTCCTTCACGATTAATATGTAAAAATATATCATAATATGTTTAAGCGTTGCACTACCGTTTTACTAAAAGAATAAATAGCTACATGAGCCTGTATACAATTTAACTGCTTTCGCTACCAAGGTACCGTTACCAAATAACATAATAAATTAGCATTAAAAAAGTTGACAGACATAAGACCTCTTTATTGTGTTATACAGTATACTTATTACAGATAATATATTATTATTCGTTCTCTATACGACAATACATTTATATAATGTACACAGCTGTCACGTCAACATATATAGAAACAGTATTTTTTTTACAGCATACATAGGTAGGCGAACGAGCATATAGGTCACCTGATGGTAAGTAGTCATCAATACCAAATGACATTGGCAATGTAAGATTTGTTAACCATCGCTTAACTCGCCAATGCGCCACCAACCTTGGAAACTAAGATGTTATGTCCCTTGTGTCTGTGATTACACTGGCTCACTCACCCTTCAAACCGGAACACAACAGTACCAAGTACTGCTGTTTTGCGGTAGAATATCTGATGAGTGAACCTACCCAGACGAGTTTGCGCTGCTTGCACCACCAAGTAGACACAAACTGTTTTTTTTCTGTTTGTAGAAAGGTGTTTTGTTCTATTTTTATCATATAATTATATTCAATTTATAAATGGATTTTTTTTTTCACTTGCAGCATCAATAAGTGATTGACATACGTACAACATAAAATTGATAAAACTTAATCTTCTTTAAATTATATTAATTGTTTAATAAGCAGACATAATTAAATCATTTTTAAATTGAGTTTTCTACTATTCTAAACTCGAGTTATTAAAGTCTTAATATCTGTTACTTTGTTAATATCTTAAATAAATTTAATAAGTGTATTGACATTTTAAAATTAATATTTCTTTAATAATAGCTATATCAACAACAAGATTTCGATATATGTTGTTGTAATTACTTTAATACTTAATATATGGATTATTCTAATTCGTCCTGTGTATTAGGTATTTGGGTTGAAAGCTCGATGTTCAATGACCTCGTGTTCGCGCCAACCTTGCGCGGACCGAACTCGGCGCGACGCTCGAAATTCGAATGTTGAGACAATCACTCCATTTTGTTTTCCCTTTTTTTTCATAATTATTATATGGATGTTTTTATTAAAGTGACCAGTGCTAAAAAGACAAAAATGTTTTGTGTCGTAATTAATAAAGTAGATTTCTGAAAATGTTGAGTTTAATTTATTACGTTACATTTTAATTACTTTTAAATTTGACAATTCTACATGTTTTAAAGAATGATTGATCAATTGTTATCAATAAAAAAGCAAAGTATTGTCTTTGTTGTATTTGATTAGATATCACATATTTATTGCATAAAATCTTATTATTTCAATTATTTGCAAATGTTATTTATACAGTTATTAGGCAAGGTTTCATGACATTCCAAAATCTATTATGCGGTATGCCTTGATCCGAGGAAGTCGATGTGTTCCGGTTGAACGGTCTAGTAGTTTTACATTTTACGAGATCAATAAAAAACAGCTATTTTTAATGGCACTGTGATATACAACCCAAGGAGTTCGTATCTGAGTAGATGCTTTTATTTATTATTATAACAATGCACAGCCAACAAAAGAAAATATATTAAAACATATCACGAGAATAGATAACTTTATATAGAAATGAGTCATTAATATTCATTTAATAGATATTGTGGAACAGTATACATAAATATATGTTTTAATTTAATGGATTAAAAACCCCAAGATAACGATTTAAATTAAGGTTGTTCATTACAAACTTACATTAAAAATATTCATAGATATATTTTTTATCTGTGAACACTGAACAGTCGCCGTGACAAGCGCTACATTACAAATTACGACTGACGGTACATGATATTGTATTTTGACTAGTTCGTATTAATGAAACGAATATATACAAGTACACAATTTTATCATATGTATAAATTAAAAGCAAGTTTGACAACTGTCGATCCAATCTATATTTACTAAAAGTAATCAATGATTACGCACGTTGAAGATGCACTTTTGACAGGTACTATAGTTTCGGAATGTAAAACAAGTATGAACCGCTCTTTAAACCGGATGTGTCACCGATCATGAGATCCAATACGTCATAACTCGTGTACCTGTAATCGCACTGCTTGCACTTCAAACCGGAACATATCAGAGTATTGATGTAGGGCGGTAGAATCATTGGTAAATGGGTAATATTTACTAGCTAGACGCCCCAGACCGACATGCACAAAGCTATATCACCGGGTTAAGACTTTACTTATTTAATTAATTGACTTTATAATAAACAAATAATTAAACTATTTGAATATAATATCTATATTATTTTGAACCTTTTCTGTAGGTCCTCCTTACTTAAACAATGTTATTGAAATATTAAAAATTAAAAAAGTTGATTATGTACAATGCTAGCTGCTCTATAAAGTTGAGTTTTGTATACCTACGTCATGTCTGGTTGATACTATTTGCGACGTCGGTTGCATTTCAATTGGTGTAGTTTGTGTAAGACCGACATCGTAGGTACCATTAAATATTCTACCGCGAGACAGCAATGCTTAATATTGATGTGTTTCAGTTTGAAGGGTAAGTGAGCCAGTGTAACTACAAGCACGAGGGACATAACATGGTTAATATTTCTTACATCGACCATGTCTATGGGCGGTGATAACCGCTTACCATAAGGTCAAATTATTCGTCTGGCGAATTATTTAATAAATTAATAAAAAAATACTCATTATTCACATAATAATTTTGCATTCAAATTAAATTTATTTTAATACATTTTTAAGAACATAGTTAGGAAGAGCTAAGATATAAATCTAAAACATAATAATTAGCAGATACTTCCACTAATTTGCATCACGAAAAAGTTTCAATATAATTATTTGATGTTTATAATATCTCAGTTACTGCACTAACATGATAAGACCGGTCACGCTCGCTTAAGGCCGTTGCTTGCGGTCATTGTTGCGGTTCAAGGATCACTTAAAACTATACTCCAGTCGTAACATACGTCATGATCTCGATAACTTAGTGCTGATTAGCATTAAACGGTCTTACTATAATTTATTATTTTGTTATAATAATAAAAGTCATTGCACCGATATGACAGCGGTAACGCTCGCGATCACGTAAGGGCTTCGTGCATAATCCACTTTAAATACTATTTTAGTTTATGATTGCCTGGTACTCAGAAAATTGTTAACTGTTTAATCATCTAACAATGTTCGGAGTACCTGACCTTGTGCTTTACATTTTATATTTACGTCAGGTTAATTTGTACATATTGGTTTGGAAAAGTTATAAGCGACAAAGATCTTTAACCCCTAATTAAAAAAATATATATTAAGAAGTCATTGTACTGTCATGACAAGACTAGTCACGCTATTGCTAGGCCGTTGCTTACGGTCTGTCGCGGTTCAAGGATCACTTAAAACTACACAACTGATTACTAATTCACGTTTGCCTAGTAGTATAAAAATATGTAATATAATTAATATATTTTAATTGAAATAAATAATTATAAAAATAAAATTTTACTATACAATTTATGTACTGTTGTCAACAACAATGTGTACGTCGGCCGATTTAAAAATCAAATGAAATCAAACCAAACCAAATGCTAGCATTCTTGCCACCATTCCGCGCGGTCATGATTTGTACCGTAACTATTTTTAAACATTTATTTGTATTTATTTAAGGTTATAATGTAAATCAAACCCTTTATTCAACATAGACGCATTACAATTACTTATCGATTGTCAAATTAGAAACTACCACCGGCAACGGTACATTAGGCTTTGCTTGGTAATTAAGGCGACAAAAAAGCACATAAATTATTAATAACACAGACACATGTAATTACGAAAATAATTAAGAAATTATTTATTTAATTTAATTAATTTATATAATAGCAAAAAAAAACTCCTTGAAAAAATGGTATATGCTCAAAAACTCTACTTTACACTAGCTCTCGTTTAAGAACAAGTGAAATAAAAGAGTAGATCGGTCGATTCATCGGTCGAAGCATTTGTTAATATAAATCAAAAACTACATTTGGCATTTTAGTTATTTATTAAAATGCCAAAGTCATAAAAAGATTGTCACATTAGCCTAAGATTCAATGATCATTCAGCCCACCTGAAAAAAGTAGTAAATTTTTTATACAAGATACAGTGACACGTAGATTTTTACATTTATTTGTTTGTAAAAACAAATCTAACAGCACATTGGTTTCAATTAATACGGAATGTCAGACGTCAGCCGGGCGCTTGTGAAAGTGTTGTAATCGCGGTCAACCGTGTACAGCCTCACGTAAGGGGCCAACCAAATATAATACACTACAATACGCATAATGTCTACGTCCTTCCGCTTTGCAATGCGTGTTAAGTCAGCTGCTTGCAAACAGCCTGTATCTAAGGACTTGATTTGAATTACTATTGTAGTTTATTGTTTTGTTTATTTTATAACTGCATATATAATGGTACAAACAAATTGTTTTTCAATTTATAATACTATGCATATGAATTCTAAAAGTAATTATGTTAACGCCTTCAATTATTTCTATACTTAGAAAGTGCTTGTTAATGAAGAATTCAGAGTATGTTTTAAAAAATAAAATGTAATAGATAAATTATACGATAGTTTCTAGTACTGGCAAGATAATTGTCTGTGTACGTTTTTAATTGTTATGCAATTAATTAAATGCTTATGACCTATAATATTATTAAATCGCTATTAAGTATAGTTTCTTTATTTCAAAATATTACGGCATTAAAAATGTAGAGACAAATATTTTAAATGTACTTTTGATTTTTTTATTTATAATGCGTGTAATTATCAGTTTTCATGTTTAATATTAAATTACCGGCCTTTGTAATGGTTATAAGTAATCACCAATCAAGCCTAACTCTCACTTATTTCTGCACCGGCTATGTGACGTCATTCATCAATTGGCATCCCATGCAAGCGCTCAAAGCAAGTAGCCGGATCAGGCGCGCTACAGTTCAGTACAGATCTGCCAACTGCCACATCACGTTCACACGGGGTTCATTCCACTACAATAACGTCACAGCGATTTCAGGCCAAGACGCTGCGCCGGCGGCGCGTCGTAACGTGCGAGAAAGAGAGAGTGCACTACATCGCTGATGCCTGATAGTGCACAGGTGTGCGCGCAGGCAGCCCATCAGCTGTTCGACTCGCTCGTGCCCGTTGCTCGAATACCGCGTGCATTGCGGGCAGGCACTAGGCAGTCAGGCACAGGCAAGGCAGTCTTTGTCGATAACCGCCCGCGGGCAGACGTGCGACCCCGCCGCCCGTCTCGCTGCGTCTCGCTACCGACTCGTTTCCCGCTGTCGACCGAATCCACCCATGTGTTAGTGTGCATGTTTGTGTATCGTGTTGTCACCGACGCGGCGATCGAGCTCTTTGTCTAATTAGCAGGTAGGCAAATGCTCCAACTTTTTTGTGTTTCGGACACAATCGGACTACTTTTAAATTTGTTTAGACTGCTTTTAATGCTATTATGTCCGGGATTGAGAGCTATTTGCCAAATTGCTTACGGTGATTTATTAATTACAGTAAATAGGAGTCAACTTTTTTTTTTATAAAACAAAGGTTATACTTTTAACGCGACGATAAAAAGGACCGAAACAGGTTTTCCGTGGAAAGGCATCTGGCACGCACTAATTGATATAACATCAACTCAACTGACGTTTGTAATTATTATGAGTTTAAGTAGCGGAGTCGCCAACTATCATTGGAGTTATATTTAAGATGGAATGACTTTGAATATTATTCTTCTAAACAAGTAATAGTTTTATTATAATAAATATAAAAAATAACTTATTTTTTTATTTAAATAATTCAAAAATGACAACTCGACTTAACAAATTGACCTTGTACGTGATAATTTTAAATCTTCAACTGCCTGTTTTAACTTTTTATTGTTATGCTAATAAGGGCTATTTTCGAAACGTCTAACGATGTGAGAGTATCTATACGAAAATAGACCTTATTGCGAACAATTAACATACATATTATTTGTTTATCATTTTACCAATAATATTTAGTTATTACTGAAAAAAAATAAAAAAAATAATAAACGCTGTTTTTATTAATAATCAGTTTAAATGATTGATAACAGGGCTTTGGAAGGGGCGTGGGGAGGGGAGGGGATGTTCGTGACGCCCATGACGTAACCAATTGGTATGCGATGGTGCGGACAAAGAAATTAGTGTTAGATACAGAACTTTCCCTGCGATAAATACATAGACATGCACATGGATTTTCTTGATTTCTGTTTTAATTAAAAAAAAAAAAAACCTTTTTTTTAAATCAAAAACTATATAAGAAAGATCTTGGAGACTAGTATTTTGTTTAACAATATTCATTAAGACCGACATAAACGCAACATAAAATAAAAATCGAATATTCCTTTTGCAGAATAATTAGTATACCTATACAAAGTAATTCATGATAAATTGTTTTTTATTTTTTCTTAATTCTATTCCCTTCCGACGAACGAGGATTGATTATTATTTACTAAAAAATCATGACAAGCAAAATATAAGTCTTCAGACTACGAAATAAGAGCGAAATTACACCAAAAGTCTTTCACTATTATGACCTTACAAGATTCACTTGCTAGTGATTTTAAATTTATTACACCGCTTTAAGTCTGAACATAGGGATTTTACTAATTATTTAAAACTTTTAAGTCATTATTTATATTAGTAAATATACTTAGTACAGAAAGCGATAGCACGTTATAATATCAGTTTTATTATTTGTATTTCCAAAATGTTAATTTATTTTCTTATTCATTTAAACGAAATATTTTAATATCGTTTTCAGGAAACTTAATTTAAAAACAAATTAACATCACTAAAGCAGCCCATCTGTATTCATTACTTCGATAGGAATAATTACTTTCTCGCCAACTTGCTATGGCAATGGCTCATTATGCGTATCTGTGATGGGGACAAGCTTCAGAACGTACTTGGGGTACAATTCTACTAATTTATAACGGTTACGATACGTTACCAATTAAATTCTAATCCAACTTTGACTATTTTATGCATATGATCGGAACCAAACCTATATGATGTTGCGCTATACCGTAATGTCTAAACTAAACTTAATTGTCAACTTATATGTCAATATTGGATAATTAAAAGAATAGGAAAACGACTAAACGAAAAAAAAAATGGTTCGCGTCGATTGCGATATAGTGACAAATTGTTAGTAGAATTGACCTCTAGCGTTTATTTTTATTATCAATATTTTCACTGTTTAAAACAGTGTCAGTATATAAATATTTATGCGATTTATAATATCTGTTTTACTTTATATTTCTTAGTAAAAATACTTAAACTGTATAATTAATTAATTATCTTTATAAAAAAGACAACAAAACTTAGAAAACCTTTTCGTGATAATAATTACGTTGTAATTATAAATGACTTCGTGTTAATTTAATATTTAGTTCGATATATTCGATGTAGATAACAATAGTTTCAAATTGCAATGATTTCTAGAAAAGCTTGCGGTCGATAGATTCCCACGCTGTTCGATTATTACATTTATCATCAAATACAGTTACCTCAATAACACTCCCTATAATATATTAGAATATAGATAGAACTGATATAGATATAGAACTGACTCGTTGGTCTAGTGGCTTGATATAGGGCCGCAGACTCGGTGGTCCTGGGTTCAATTCCCAGGTCGGGCCAATAAATAGTTATTAGGGTTTTATGTCAGAAATTCTCAGTAGCAGCCTGGAGTCTGGAAGTTGAAAGTGTGTACACTCCCGTGCCTCGTAAAGCACGTTAAGCCGTTGGTCCTGCGCCTGAACGCTTTCCGGTCTTGTGGGATTGACGTCCCATCGGATTATGAGAAATAAGGAAAAGAGAGTGCATCTATATTTGCGCACACACTTGTGCACTATAATATCTCCTGCGCAGTTGGCTAATCTCTCTTGAGATTGCCCGCCGTGGCCGAAATCGGTCTGGAAAACCTTAATGTATTAGACCTTTTCTGAAGATATCAAAAAATCTTGTCCTATCTGACACTTGTCTAGATCTACAAACCACGTTTTTATTAAAACTTTATGTGCATGTCACACAAAAACATGGTTTTAGGAGTAAATCTAGTCACATAGATATAGAAAACAAATAAAAATTTACGCGTAAAATGTTCAATACTAATAAATTACTTTTATTTAGATGCGATTGTATCAGACTTGTATTAACATTACCGTTTCGATCATATTTGGCGTTATTGTAGAGTAGCGAATGAAACTCGACTATTAATACAAATCAATTTCAACTTTACATGTAAACGAATACGATCGAATATTCTTTGTAGCTATATGGGCACTCTAATAAGGGCGGGGAACGTCTCGCAAAATAGGGTGCAGCCAGATCTCGCTGAAATCCATATTACGCTTCCAAACACTACTCTATAGTTCTGTTTATGTACAAAGTATATTAGTCTTTATGCGATAAGCAGTAGATATTAATATTGAATAAAATACATGAATCACCAAGAACAGTTAATGAGTAAAACAAAATAAAAAATCCATTTCATTTATATGAGTGGATACGTTACGTTTTTAAATTCTTTATAAAGCTAGAAACAAAACAAAACTTCTGTATTTACTACACTAAGGAAATTATATATGTAATTGTAGCTAATATTGATAATATTAAAAACTAAAACTAAAGTTAAGGGAACTTTACCTAATTAAAAATTTTAGATTTTAGCAGGAAAATATGAAAGTACATATAATATGTTTATTCCTTTTTAAACTGTCCATTTTGTTTTTTTTTTATTAGATTTTCATAAAAATGTGACCAAAACCTTGAAAATGCGTTACTAAAGTTTTTCTTAACAGAAATACATTTTATACATATTACTTAAAAATCACAGATTTCCAAGCAAACATTTACTTATATTTATGCGCGGGCTACAGCTAGTATAGTAATACATTTAAAAGAATAATGTACGATATTATTCATTTAACTTTTTTTATGTGTACATATTAGATATTTCTTCATATCAAACAGAAGATTTGTAATCATGCCCTACCTTGTTTATCAATAAAATCTCTCTTTCAATTTATTCTCTTCCTATTGTTCACTATGTAAATCTTCTTAAATATTAAAAAAAATCCAGACTTCAAATTTTGTAACGAATAGTTAAAAAAAATTGTAACCTTGGGAACTGAGATGTTAAGTCTCTTGTGCTTAGATAAAGTGGCTTACTCACATTTGTAAATATGCCTCTATCTATAAGCTCTTACCATTAATCAACAAAGACTTGGATTTCCAATCAATATGTTAATGACCGATTTCTTTCTCTTAGCTTATTGCAATGATTTTTACCTTGTTCATTTTATCTTAATAGGCTTAGATACGTTGTAATTATTTCTCCACATATACATACATATGTACATAATATACCTTACCGGATCCGCAAGAGTAAACAAAGAAAGTTCTTTTTGTCTACTGTTTTTAATAACTAATATTTGCACAATGGTCGACATGAGACCTAAGAGATAAAACGGTATTGAATTTACGGTCTCCTTTTTTATATAATAATAATAATAATTCTCACACTGTATTGTATCTCTTCCTTCATTTTCTTGATACAATTTTTTGACAATAAAATCACAATTATTTTGAATGGCTCGAACCGGGATCCAAACACCCTCATGATCTGCAGCTCTAAATCAATAGAGCAATGAGGCAATTTTTCAGTATTTTTAAATGTAGAATTATTACTCGGAAGTGCCAGTTTTTTTTGTTAAATTTAATATTTAAGTGGCCTGTTAACCCATGACTAATTTGTCTATAACATTGTACAGATCTACGTTTTTTTCCACTGGGTCATTTCGGCTCTATCAACAATATAAAGGCGTTAATTCATCAACTTCACAAGCAGTCGGCTTAAGTTATAACGTTTTTTAATCGAAAATAGCTTACTCAAAGAGTAATATCGTTTCTGTATAATTACATTACTTGTTACGTTTGTCAAATAGCGTTGAGTTTAGGCTCTACGTGCATATAAAACTAACTGCCTCGTTGGTCTAGCGAGTTATAATGCCGTATAGCCTGTGGTCCTGAGTTCAACCCCAGGTTGAACAAATTTACGACTTATATGATATTTTATGTATTAAATATAAAACATCCTGTGTATGTATCTAGCGTTATATTTATTTTGTAAAGGGATCGTGGAATATTGCTTTAAACAGCGCTGTGGCAGCGGTGGCACAGCCGTAAGACAAGCTGTCTACAACTTTGAAATCTCTTTTTACGCTTTGCAAAATATAATGTTATTTTTTCTGGAATTGTATTAAGCGATTGCACTTAATGATTTCTATATATTCTTTAGTGTTCGTAACAACACAAATTAGAATACACAACAGACAATAGTAAACATTTAAAGGAATAAAACATAAACTAAAGAGCAACACTGCGTAAATGCAATCTATCCCTTTCAATTACACGTTTTTTTTTTTTTAATTTAGTTTAACTGCATAACTTATGACTCATAAGCACACGGCTTCTAGCGCACTTTATCGGAAGGTGATAATTGCAACTGTTCAGGCATGCTCAATTACCAAAAACAATGAGTCACTCTACATATTAGTTGTTAGTACCGTAGCGTTTAAACAGCCTTAGGAGATGTATTTAATTATGCATGCGGTAATGAAAAGAAACACGATCAGAGAGAACAGCAATATATACTATCACTCTTTTATTACGCTTGTAATTAAATAATTTTATCTAAAGATAAAACGTCACTAATGATTATAAATGTCACAAATTAAATTTAATTATTCATTACAACTTTAGACTCTATGTATACGTTAAAGGATAAAAATTAACCTTCGTTTTAATTAACATTTTTAAACGTATATTGTAATTACATATTTATATTGTCTTAAATGGTTTATATTTCTACTCACTCTTTAAAGTTGCAGATATTAAAAAGGTTAATGTTATATAAATTATATATATGTATATCATTCAAATGCCTTAAATGATTCCTAAAAATCTTGAGCTTAATAATTAAACAGTTATTATAAAAGTTGTTATAGCTGAGTTAATGTCAGGCTGGCCAATGGTTTTTTTGCCCAATCTAGATCCGGGTGAAAATAAAACTAATAATGTTATATAATATACAGAAATAGGTATTATGAGTATACTCCTAGTAATTTCTATAAGTTACACACGGGTGAAACCGCGGGCACAGCTAGTATAAGAATAAAGATTAGTTATCAATGATGTGATGTTTTTAAAATACAACAAAATATTATTTAATTAATAGTGACCAACCCTCGCCGGAGGTTACATACTAATTTTGCGATTAGTTTTTATATAGTTTAGAAGCACGAAGGAATATTATATGAAATTAAAGTCTGTTATAAAATATATAATAGAATTTTTTGTGGTTAGGTTTTGTACACAGTGCACACTCCTCTGGGTACATATTGTAATTTTGTGTTCTGTTTTGAAGGGTGAATGAACCAGTGTTATCATTGGCGCAAGAGCAATAAAATCATTCTAGGTTTAACGATTTAAGGAATGGTTAATATTTATAACATTGCCAATATATTTTGACATTTGAATTATTATTTTTTTTAATTATTATTTAAATTAAGAACGTTTATCGTGCCAGAGGTATATCAACGTTGCTGACTAGGATACTTTGTGTACCTTCAATTAAGTTATATAGCATAGAATGACATCACAAATAATTACATAATTATATTTTAAATTTAATGCCTGTAGTATAAATCAAGATACAAATGATTGTATTGAATAAGTGCCGCGATACATTAGTACATGACCTACTAGAGAAATCGCTTACAAGTACTAATTACAAGGTTCAATTACTTAAAGGCAATGTCGAATTGATAATGATTATGTAAGAGATAAAACGTAGGACATTACAAAAGGAAGATCATTCGTATTCATAAAATCAATGTCAAAGAGCACATTTCCTCAATCTAACTCGGAGGAACATGACAACTTGTATCATTAGATGACGCAATTTTTCTCAACTCAAATGTTAACTAGTAATTTCTACTTTGTTTGTTGTTGCTCGTGTACAACTGTTGCTAACTGGTATTGCGGCATGTGGAATAAGCTCTAAAAACCTACTCCTCAAAAACCTTTGGTCAGATAAGGGATATCATAGATTTTTCCTTTATTTTACTTTTACTGTGTTCCGGTTTGAAGGGTGAGTGAGCCAGTGTAATTACAGGCACAAGGGACATAACATCTTAGTTCCCAAGGTTGGTGGCGCATTGGCGATGTAAGAGATGGTTTACAGCTCTTACAACGCCAATGTCTATTTGCGTTGGTGACCACTTACCGTCAGGTGGCCCATATGCTCGTCCTTCCTATGCAATAAAAAAAAAAAAAAACTTACTCATAATAGCGTATATAGCCTTCTATTTACCAATTCGAAGCAACAAAACCTTGTTGATTAAGTTCGCAAACTATATAGTTTTGTTATATACTCTACATATTAAATTAACTATTATTCAACGAATTGTGACTGTTGGTTTTTGTAATAATTGGTCTTTAATTTTTCGAAATTTTTGAGCGAGCGAATGTTAACTGTAAGTAGATATGTTTATCAGTTTTAATAATAATAAAAAAAAAATCGTACGTATAACATATACGAAACATCCTTGTAAAGCTGTTAATATACATTAAAACGTTTTAAATATTTAGATTTTACGGTAAATATATAAAAGCAATAAATGAAAACATAAGCAATATTTTTTATCAGTTTGAAACGTTCTTCGACAAATGTCTGTCTATATATAACTAAGGATCTTTTGATAGCAAAAAAAAGGTCCCCACGCTGAATCACACACGCCACTCCTCCGAACAGTTTTGGTTTAACCACAGTTTTTATTTAACGAATGTTAAATGAGACGATAAATCGAATTCACAAACAATATGTAACTTAAAAAAATAATAGCGAAGCTTAACAAATTTCAATTAACAATAAAAGGTTAATAGGACTATAATGAGCGTAGTTACAACACTTAAACAGATATGAAGAATAATTGACAGGAATCTGAACAAATAATTAAACTTCAAGATACAAAAGAGTAACTTAATGACGCCCTGTCTCTTTGCGCTCACAATAATATAATTTTATTTCCCCAAACCGTACTCCGACACTGTTATAAAGCGGAAACTTTTCTACAAAGTATCCAGCGACTTGTAGGACAACCGGTCGTCGGATTTGTATACGTGCCGGCGATGAGAACTTACACGATCACCAGCTAGAGGGCGTTAGCGGTCGAAATAAGACAATTTAGGCCGACTAGTCCTTTGACGGATCTCGTATTCGTTACATTTTTAATTACTTTATCATATCGTCTCGTTTCTCTTAATAAAAGCATTGCTTAAACCCAAAAGTCCCAATTATAATTGGAAAAATACCCTGACGGTCTTTAATACTTTTGTTTTTAATATTAATTTAGATAGGTAAATTTAAGGGAACCGCAAGAGCGTTTTTTAGATCCGATTAGTTTCCTTTTTTACAAAATCAATTTATATGTTACACATAGGTATATGTGGTGTTCATTGACACAATATCGTAGTAGTTATTTCCCAGAGTTAGACCAATCAGCTGCAAATGAGATTACGCGTGGGTAAGCGATACGTAACTTCATAATATTGAAGGCTAAACATCGTGCTCCATTTGTTCTATATTTTAAATTGCTGCAGAATTATTTTATTGTTTAAAGTATGATTGTAGTTTTCTATTTAATAAACGACATTTCAATTGTCCTCTACAATATATAATACAGATCAAAATCAGATAAATGAATACGAACCACATAAAAGTTAAAAAGAATCACAATTTTTGTTGAGTCATTAATATTCACAATTCAAAAAAATGTCATAAAGATGCTCCCGTGTATTGTAAGCATACAGTTTTATTAATAGAACGAACATTATGCATCTAAGTAGATAGATGGCTCACGATTTCATTGAGCCAATGCAGCCGATGTTGACAATCGCAGAGCTGTGACGACATCGCTAAAACGATTTCTATTCCACTCGGAGCCCTACGTAACAATACCGTGATTTATTCCATCAAAATAACACTTCTCCTTTCACTGACAACATTGCTGATTTGATAACACCGACCTAAAATACCTTTAATTCAACCCGCGCAATGGATAATGTTACGACTTTCATGCCGTTTCGTGTTTCCTCTCGACGACCTTGCTTGATACAAACCGCGTAATAACAAAAACTTTGTTTTGTTTCGTGAATTGTTTTTTTAAGAGGTAATTGTTGAAGTAGTTGGCGATTCGGTTTTAATAGTTTCAACAAAGGATGTAGTTTTATGTTTAATGAAGATAGTAAACAGTTTATATCGCGCTCCAGATGATATTGTCTCGGAAAGAACACCAAGATATCGTTTTCCGTTTTATTAATACAACGTTCAATGCTTAATATAGACTAGATAGTATAGCTGTAATATTACGAAATTAAAAATATTATTATTCATTATATTTTGTATTATTTTATTAAATTTTCAATTTAGCCGGATTATAATTTAGCTAGTCGAAATATAGGCCGGTAAGATACCGCAAAGCAAATCTTCCAGCTAAATGAAAACCATCTGACATCAATATTCATCCGCTCCATATCAATTAATAAAACAAAAAAAAAATGTGCATTGCGGTTTTTATATCCGACTGAACGAAATCAAATTAGTGCAGGTCGAAATAATATTTCTGCAATCTATGAAATTTAAACTTCGTATAATAATTGATAAGTGAATGTAAATGGATCGGTGGAAGTTTTCTTATATTGAATTTTGAGATTGTAACGAATCGGTAACAGTTATCTATTAACCGTTTTACCGTTATGTTATCTAAACTGTCCTATAGCGCCCCCCTCCCACACAAAGCGGCTGAAATTTAATTTAACTTTTTCCCGGTAAGGTACCGGTAACGTTTTTATTAAATGTTTATGTCGCAGAAATTTCCAGCGAAACACTATGAGATTGATCCAGAAGTATAATATTAAAATAAATTTTAAATTTCGAACACGAATAATGTAGACTTTTGTGATATAAATGTTTAATACAGTTATGTTAATTAAAACGGTTTTACAAGCGTTCTGGGGGAGAAAATTGTTTTTATCTGTGTAAGAATTATTTAAGTTTTAATTTCGTTTATATAAGTTTCGACGGTTACTTGTTCATATAAAACGAACGACTTAATATTTAAATATCGAACATTTAGCTTTAAATGTATAACCTGTAATACGCATAAATTACATTTTTAAACACTTTAAAAGCTTACGGGTAAAATAACTAATATTTATCGAATGAAAGTTGATAATGAATTCATGAAATAATGATCATTATTTAATGAATTTATTTATTATGAGATAAAATAAACTCTTAAGTTACTTTGTATCCTCATATCAAGTAACTACTGTTATTAAAATAGTGCGTATGAGTGCGTAACCTTGGCGGCACAGCTAGTATTTAAAATATTTTATTACCGCTGTCTTGAGAGTCCACAGATAAGCAACACTATTTTAATCGTTCTAAAGGTTATTTTTTTATATCGGTGGTGCCGCTATTTGGTTGTAGGAAGCGTCGCGACCTCAGTGACGTCACGAGGCCGCGCCGCTCTCTCTGGCTATGAACTACATAGCTGCTTATTTATTTATCAAATTTGACTTCGCCCTCCACTTCGCCCCAGTTTTTCGGCTTTTCCACGGTATTATGAAAGTCATAGATCATAATTCATACTCATTCTTTATATATTATACATTAATAAGTAAACATGTTGTAAATATAGGATAATATATCAATAACAAATATAGCAACATACTGTTTTTTTTTATATAATATAGTATACAAAATATGGATAAAATGTTACTACAGTAACACGCTTATATAATACTGAGCGGAATATAACTATACCTTTATACTAATGATAAAAAAATCTAAAACATTCCAAGGAAACAGCCAAATGGAGGCTAGCATAACAGATTTAAGTGGACTTGATCAAAATTTAAATCAAATGTAGAAGTTAAAACGCGACCATGAATCTGCGTGACATTTAGATCTCGTTTCATAATTACTTTCTGGTATGGGGATTGATACGATGACATTTATTCTTATGAGATATTTATAAAAGAGTATATAACTTATCTAAATTCTCTCATCTCTCTTAACAGTTCTTAATGAAACACGACGCGTTACAATAAATACAACTGGTATTAAAATATTAAGTGTCGTATTGTTAAATCAAATCATTTATTTCGTGTTAAACATACATCTTGAAAATAAAATCAGATTGATATACATATTACATACCAACAGAATATGTAGAGGAGGTTGATGTTACAACTTAGTTAATTACATAACGGCTTAAGTCAAACATTTTAAGAAATTACGCAGCACCGAAACCAACCCTGACCTTTGGTCCTTAGGTCTATTTTATGAAATTACACCAACATTAGCGTATTTTATAAAAATAAAAGTCAGCTTTATTTGTATTAACCGTTACAGTTATCAATTAGCCATTTTCATAATACATAGTAAGTAATTCTTAATACATAAAGTTAATCTACAATAACTGTATTGTTTACGGTAGTAATCGCTTCATCGCGACACTGCTACTTGTATGGCCAGTTTTAGATCTTTATTGCAAAATAGTCTTTATATGTAAAGAGACAAGGTTTAAATATTTACACGTGCAAGTTTAGTTGCTTGTATAGTAGAGGTGGTTGCGAGCGACGACTCAAATATCATTATTTATTCAAGATAAGACTCCGAACATGCGCTTCTATTGGTTCGGTTTCGTGCCTTCAAAACACGTAATCCACGGAGGTTGTCTTAATAAATATTTGTTAGGACAGTGAAATTGATCAGATAAACTAAAGTTTTACGTTTCGAATTTCAAAATTGTTTTTTTTTCTATATTTGGAAATAGATTTCTGTTACATGTTACCAGGATTGCAGAACATTTTAAGAGGTTTAACGAATGTAATAATATCTTTAATTATTTCAAATGTAATTTTTATATCGACTGCCATTGTTTTTTGTAAAGAAGCCATAATATGCTAGAGAGTGAAGCACACAAAGCTAATAATATATTCAGAATTTATAATAAGCATTATATTGTTATATCTTGTTAAAATTAAAAGCAATCAACATATATGTATAATGTATATATTACTATTTACTACCGTTTCTGCTATACAGTGGACGCTCTTGTTTTTATTCGAAGTGTTGTGTTTTAATTATTAATCCAAAATTATAAATATGTATAAAATAATAAACAACACAAATATTAATATAAGTAAACAAAATTCAAAATATTGTTAAAACGCTTTCTTGAAATGTTGTCTCTATTATGATTGACTCTTTTATACGTTGGATGTAACAAAAACAAAAAGGAATTTATTTGTTTAGACTCTTTACTTAGGATTATCCTTACATTAAAATAATTGGACAAATCAATTTCTTAAAGTTAGCATTTTTTAAATTCTAATGCAAAAACGAAACGCAATTTCTTTAAATATTAAGTAACTTAAATAGGTAATTATAAAACAAAGTCCCCTCGCTGCGGCTGCCTCTCAAAAAGTACTGAACAGATTTTCATACGGTTTCACTAATAGTCATTTATGATGAAGGTTTAGGTGTATAATGCATGAAGATTTTCTATAAATTGGCAAATATAACTAATGCTGACTGAGATCTTTATTTGTGAGAATAGTTATTTGTGTATGTATTTATATAAACATTTTATGCTTTTTTATTTTATTTTTATTTAGATCTTTATTCTACCCGTTCGGGTGGAACGGGTAGCTTATATATATTATCGATTCTACTAAGCTCTTTCGATATTTAAGCTAATTCAAACAATATAGGACATCATATATTGACTAACGCACATTATTATAGATGTGTTTACTAAAATTTTTTTTAGTCCAAATGTTTATTCAATAATGTTATTTACAGACTTCCCCTCATTATAATTAAGCTTTATATATCTAGATAACTAATTGACTTTTCATGTATTGCGCATTGTCAATTTTAATGCGAATTGATTAAATTCATGTGTAAGTACAATAATTGTGGTAAATGTTTTTTTGTCTGTTTCATTTTCATTCATCGGTATTTAGATGCCACATTAAAATAAACATAACACTAAAATAGAATAGAGTTTAATGACTATTTTAAGTGTAAACATTATTTTTTTGTAATTTTTTAATAAAGAATAAAAAAGGCACCTAACGAAATATCACTGCTATTTTTAAAAATGACTTTCTTAAACCGAAAAAGAACCTTAAGATTTATATAATTTCCATCAAAAATAATAAATTAGTTAAGAGGGAACTCACAATAGAGAAAACTCTTTAATTGTAGTAGCTATGCATACTGAGTTATCGTAGCGCCGGCCTTGTCCGTGTTTATCTGTAAGTCAATTACAGAATGCAATACACAAATGGAACGCGCCATAGATTAATAATAATTACTGGTCGCAACTTTTATTTACTTTGAATTTCGAACGCCGAATCAATCACTATCGAAACGAGTTAAAAAATAACGAACATTTTAAATTGACTTTTTGTAATTAGAACGTTTTATAACAATTAATGTATTACACCAAGAGTGTGCCTGTATTATTTACTTATTTTTTTATGTTTTGTGCTGTATGTACTATGTATGTTTAAAAAAATATTTTCTGTTTTGCAGGTAAATCAACTTTCCTTGACATCATTACATTAGAACGCGTAAGTTGTCCTTGAACTCATTTGTTATTTAAACACAAAATAAAAAACAATTAAAATGTATTTAAAACGCCAATTCAATAAGCAGCAAATTTTATGTCGTCATCATAGAGATTTACGTCCATCATAGAAAAGTAGACTTAAAATTATGCATAATATAGAGTCCTGATTCGCTTGTATTAACTGGGCCTCAGCTGCTATCTAATAAACGAACGCATTTACGTGAACTATTCGTGTATTAGGTATCAACATGTTCTTTAATGTACATATTTAAACTAACTTTTGTTACTATTTATTAAAAACTACCCTTTTTAACATATACAGTGTTGTCGTTCATATCGTTAATTGTTCTAAAAAGTTAAATGTTCTATATAGTTACATTTTTTTTTGAAAATCGAATTTTAATGTTATAAATGTTATAATAATTGCGGTAAATTTTCGGTGTCAATTTTCTTTTCTTTTTGGTCTACTTAAAAATTTCGACGGTATTAATTAATTAGAAATTAATTTTATTTTTCATTGTTATGTAATGTATATTAAGGGGTATTTATACATACTTGGAATTTACATGGCCATCATAAGAGAATCATATAATGAAAAATATCGTTATTAATTAAAAAAAATGTTATAAGTATTTTAATAATCTTGCATACATTTTTTTTAATGGATATTCGATGATTTATATTTATTTTAAAATTTAGAGAACATTCAGGTTATATAACTGATAAAATGAACTAAACTGTACTACATATGTACTTATCTATTATGTACAAAAGATCCGTTTTGAACAAAGCGATTACCATTTGATCTCTAAACAAGAGTCAAGGTCTATCTAATACTACAATACAAATAATAAAAAGACATACAGACGAATTGATAACCTCCTCCTTTTTTGAAGTCGGTTAAAAAAATTAGGGCGTCTTTGGACAACTATATGTATAGAGATTATAAAAGTATATATTTATTAACATTGACACTATTCGACGGTAATTAAGAGCATTTTGTACGTAAACGTTATTTCTCAACGGTTCGGCCTTGACTCGTGTCGGTAACAGCGCGCGAAACGCACTACCCACTACAAACCAGTTATGTCGATAATACGTCTGTATAATATACCTTGCGCTATATACATTTGTGTTTGAACAACAATAGCTTGTTTACGGTGAAATGTATGACAATTGTTAGGTATTTGAAATGTTGCTTTCGGCCGGTGGGACAGCGGTGCGTG
This sequence comes from Nymphalis c-album, assembly GCA_963151315.1. Taxonomy (NCBI): domain Eukaryota; kingdom Metazoa; phylum Arthropoda; class Insecta; order Lepidoptera; family Nymphalidae; genus Nymphalis; species Nymphalis c-album. Next base: position 8,498,756 of record OY720601.1, read on the forward strand.
AATCGCTGGTACCAGGGGAATGACTGCGATAAACGACCTACAAAATGTTCGTGTTAAAGTGGGTCGACCTCCAACCGTAGTCGGCATCAATATTCGTAATTAAAGAATTTCATTGTTCCGTTGTCCTGACGAATATTGCAGTGCAGAGCTACAAAATCCTTTTTCATATTAATTAATAATTACCTCAGCTCTGTGCTGTTCTGTGCATACAGTTATTAAATGCTTTATTACATACTCATAACTAAATCGATATCAGTTTTAAAATTATTACATAATCAATAAAACTTTATACTTATTTTTTTATAGTTAGGAATTTATGTTACGATCCTTGACATGTTTAACATTGACGAATATTGAAATTTAAAAATAAAAACAATCTCAAATTCATCTCATTAGCCGCTACCTCAATGTTTTAGTTGCTAATAAAATTATTCGTAAATGAGTCAATTTCTTAAATACTTACAATTAATTACGACTGATTTCATATATTATTAAATATGGAAATCATACTGCCAAACAGACAGGCTTAAAGTTACAATTAAGTTTAAAACCATGTGCTGTATTGAACTTTACTTATACTTACATATTGATTATCCGCGTAATTTTTTTCGCAGTTATCCGTAATTACGAAACCTATTTCAATCAAATGAACAAGCGAAACATTGGCCATTGTATAAATAGTTTACGAAACATGTAATTTAAAAATATATTCGAAAAATAATTGTTTGTTTGTTTTCTACAAAACGATAATGTGGATAACTGCCGAAGGAATCAAAGTCGATCTCTAAATCGAAATTGTTAGACTGCATCACTGCACCAATCGTTAAATGTCATAAAAGTAAAACGAAGATTTAATACGAGTTTATTGTAAGAATGCGTTAAATTAAAGACGAAGAAAGCGATGTCTTTGAATATTCAATTTTAACGTGAAATAATTAAAAAATATATTTCTTTTTCTTTTAATTTACAACAATGCTTATAATACAATAAAGCGATGCATGATAATATGTACGTAAATTACAAATGACGTTTTGTTGCTGCATAATTATGACGCTTTATAAGTGCTATATTTAGAGCTCGAACACATACATAAATGTAGACGTAATTTATACTGACGCGAGAAATACATGGAACTATTTTACCTTTTCTACTTAAAATATAAACGTATTTCGTAAAATAGAATTCTAAAACTTTGAAAAGATTAAATGAAAGAATTCATTTAACAGTCGTGGCGTCTTTCCATCCCTCGTTGTAGCGTAAACATTGTTTTATCCTAACTTTTAACATTTCAAATGTCAGAATCACGATAAGATATAATATAACATTATCGTCAATAGTTAATAATCTGTGCGACACGTGTTGGTTTACACATATATGTATATTGCCGTCCTTTGTTTTTATATGGAGAGAAAGGAAAGATAAAACATTTATTATGCAATACGCAAGATATACTTTTTGCGCGGTTATGACGGTATGTGGCGAAATAATGAGTTGTGTAGAAACGTGGAAGATAGGAACGGGTGGGGCGGTAAATAAGGTGACGATGATAAAGGGTTGTTTCGCCCCACAATGAATAACAAAACCAGACAATATCTAATTTGTCTTTGATTTGTTTATTCATTTAAAACGCTATCGTGTTAGACAATTTGACATATCTTGTTTCAATACTTTTTTAATTTTTTGGATTTGTAAAAGAATCTAATCTACGGAGCCGATATTATCCAGTTGTTAACTCGTACTGTACTTCCCAACGGTGGGACATTAACAGGCAGTAACATTCACTTTACCTAATATGTGTTTTACATGAAATTAAAACTGATAGCACTTAACAAAAATGATAACTAACATTCCAGATTTAAAATGCCATGGTAAATACATCGATGCATTTCGTCCTGAAGAGTGCTTAACATCTCTTGAAAAATCCCGTCATTCTCTGTGGGAACGGAGGGGTCTGAGAGGGGATTTCGCGTAACGCCTATAGAACACATTTTCATTTCTATCTATACATCACTAAGAACTTCAAAAAAAGGGTCCACGTTAACTTTCAGACGGCAATATTTTATCCATTATGTAGTTTAAAACATTTATTTATGCATATGTACTTGACATATATTATTAAAATAATTACTAATTATAAATTATATTTAAGCATAACTGAACTAATAACATATGTATATATTTGGTAGTAATCTAAAACATCACTTACATCATAGCTAAAGAAATCGTTTGATCGCTCATGATTGAAAGATTTAAATCTTGCGTTAGACAATTTATTGGGAGATGTTTTCAATATAACATCACATCGATAATCGCAGTGAAACCGCGTGTTACGTAGCATGCTATATTTTTATTTTAATAACTGTTCATTTTGCTATAATATGTGCTAAGCTCTTCGATAGTCACCAGTTATGCATTATTAACACGTACACTTTCACATTTATATATTTCTTCATGTTTTATTGAATTAAATAATAAATTCAAGATAACGATCATAGCATTCTATCTTTCAATTATTAAATGTATATTAACATTACCACGAAAGACTAATAGTTTGAATTGATGCTGCTTCAATGCTGGTTGGTACATACGAATTTGGCAAAATCGCATCGAACATATTACTCGTAATTAACTAAGTACGTGTAAACACTTGGTGTGTGCAAAGACTTGAACCGACGATATTCGGTTAAGATATACGTGTTTTAGTCACTGGGTCATTCCAGCAAATTTCATTTCAATTCTAGTAGAAATATCTACCGGAACGATATTTTACTACCCAACAAATACTTGTACATACGAATTACGATCCTGTGTAAATGTTATTGAGGAAAATTAAGTTTCCGGACCACGCCAAGTGATACATATTTAAGACTAATGGTTATTTAGTTAAATCTATACCAATAAATTAAGAAGATGTTTTTTGTAATGTATTTTTTTTTCTAAATGGCAAGGCAACCGTCACGACACTGAATCATCAAAATCGATCCAGCCGTTACGAAGAAGGTCAGTGTCAACCTAATTAATAAATAATGTTTGTCAAGAAAAGTATAAGTATATAAAGATTAGTAAATTTATATAAAAACGCTTTTATGCGAATAGGTTTTGTGCAAATAATGTTGACGTAAACTCTACTCGGCGTGTTCTTCGCGACAGAAAGCTATAATTTACATCTTAATAACAGTCTACAGTTCTATTTTGTTTTAAGTTGAATTCTGTTACGGATTTATTGTTGAGTTTAACAACCAGTTATGACTTGCAATATCTTGTTACGGCGTTTTTATTTTTAATATAAATGAGTGTATTATACGTGTCAAAAGCTTAGGTCCGTACAGCCCGTCACTCGACATCACAATGTATATAGAATATGTTTGTGTGTGTATGCAATAGCGATGGTTATTTATTTTTAATCAGGCAACAATTATCAGAATGATCAAGCAAAGTTTGCTTTTTTCTAACATATTGGTTTAGTCGATTTCTTTAATTTGTCTATGGCCATTTTAATTCAATTACCAAGTGCAATCTCAGTGTATAATCGAAATCATTTAAGTAAACAACCCTATTCTGTAATTTCAACTCGCATTCGATATTCGAAAGGGGCGAAAGACGTAATTAATCGAGCAACTTCTGTCACTAGCCCGGTGCCTCCCCTGCCGAGCAAACTTCGGACGGACTGGGGCCAGTGAAATTTACCCCTAATTTTACCGAAATTATTTAAAATTATTTTCGACTTAGAACTGTATGCATAAGTAATAAAGTTCATTTTCGTTCTGTCGTCTCAGAGTTCGCAATCAAAGGGCACTTTTTCAAATATATAATTGCAGGGGATTGTGGTTATTAACCACTGACAATCATATCACTGGGTACTGTATTGATTTCAAACAATTATTTGAATTGGTTCATTGGGATGCCAAACAACAAGATTTCGTGCATCCGCGTGCTTTGTTCTACAAGTGTACTCATCGTACCGCATTGCATCTCATGGTTGTTTTTTGATTTAAAACAAAAACTTAATTGATTGCTATAGGTAAGCGATTACCACTAAATAGACATACTTTATATTGCCGATGTTTTAACAACAATGGTGAGCCATACAGCCGTAGTCGAATTCGAAGCATTGCTGCTTGGTGGAACATACCCGGACTGGTATATACTTCGCTCTACCTATGAACTTCGTATGGTTATGTAAGATATCGAATCGTATGTTATCTTGAAATTATTATTGATTATTATTTATTTTAAGGCTTAAGACCGACTCGTGTGCCGGGACGACGAACGGCAGAACGATCTTTCATGCCCTCCCTCTCTCAACTTCCTTGAGTACATGTTACAACTTACAAGTACTTTACACATTACACGTTTCAATATTTCGCTACAGATTACTGATTACTCTTTGTTTATATTTATTTTAATCTATATTTATTTATTGGTTTTCTTGAATTATAAATCCTCACAATTATAAAACGATTCGTACTGTTTTATCACTAAAACAATGATCAATTTAATTAGTTAAAGAGCTAATTATTAAAAATTTCTTATATTGGAAGTCGAAACTTATTTTATTCGAATTTTAAATTACATTTTTGTATAATTATATACAATTATACAAAAAAATATCGCAAAAAATCATACAGAAAAATCATCATGCATATCTGCTGATAGCTTTATTTTTTTTCAGTCCCGCTATCGGTGTGATAAGATAAAAAAGTCAACGTTCGCTTAAATAAACCATGATACACTACATGGCAATAGTCCAATATATCTGTTTAATCCGCACTGCATAACAAGTTACTTGAGACAATCCGACCGCAATTTTCAAGGATTCCCTTGACTTGATTTAGGCGCGTTCGACGTAAAACTAAAGTCTAAATCAAACTACATAATATTATATGTAATTTTAAGATGTTACTAAAATTTCCAATGAGTTCCTCTTTTAAATATTAATTGTTTTTATTTGGCCCGACGCTATTATTTCTTAAGCATTTAAATTTAAATATTAAGAATTTAAAATTCCACAATATTAATTCGAATATAAAGTTTATACATTATTTAATATCAAACATTAATTCGTTCTGAATTTAAATTTGGTTCTAATTATTATTTTTAAATCCTCTAGAATCCTGCAGTGAGCTCTTGTATTGTAGCAGTAAGTCATTAAACTCGATATGGCCGCATAACGGTCCAGCGCGGAGCGGCCTGCACCGCGCTTTAGCTCAGAATGTTTCTGTTACTTTTCGAACTTAGAACGCGACCAACGCGTTGAGTAATACTATTCCCACACTAGTAGGACGAAACTCACGTTGAATGGATCATCGTTTTTATTAAGTTAATATAAACAAGCATAATACCTATATTATATGCATATTTTTAAAAAGTTATTTGTTTTTCCGGCATTCATTTGAAATACTAATTGATCTGTTTCACATTAAACGACATAAATCATAGCTTTAGGAGAGACAATGATATAATTAAAAATTAAAATGTATGTTTATTCGTTAAACATTTTAAACTGCGTATAATAAATTTTATTATTTACTGGTTATTATAGTATTAAAATAGTCAATTCATTATATATAGTTTAATTAAAGGGATAATTTTCAGAGATATAAAAAAATGTTTCAAATCACGTAAGTACAATAAAATGGCGTGGCACACGACCAGTGCGCCGATGCTCGGCGTAGTAATTGTTTTGTCAAATGATTAAACAAAATAGGTAGGTAACAATTTTCTGAAATAGAATAATTAGCGTAGAATTGTTTACACTACATCTATTGCATATAAATTTTGAGGCCTATTCTAACCACAACATGAGACAAATAAACCACTTTGACATTGAACTGACGTGATATCATTGGTAGAGAACCTTGGAAATAAAATTAAAGTTAATGTAAGTAGGTAACTAATTGGAATAGTCATCTATATAAATAGAGATATATTAATCAAGAACAGTTTGTAGTGCGTACTGCGTAATATAACAGAGCTATCAAATTACATAAAATATGTAAATCTAAGTTTGTCCTTCTTTAAGTGGAATAAACTATAAAGAAATTATAAACTTATTTATTATAATTGAAGTATGAGTAGAATGAATTGTATTTTAACAGAGAGAAAGCCTTCGACAATTCAACTTACATGTTCCATTTAAATTTGGATATACTGAGATTATATGATAAAAAACGGTAAGTGACCTGTGAATTTCCCTTTGCTGGGCTAAGGCCTCTTCTCCTCTTTGTAAGGAGAAGGTCTTATCTTAACTGAAAAAAGGTAACAAAATTGAAATAAAATAAGATTGTTCATTTATCGATTTGGATTATAAGAGTTAAGGAATACGGAGTGCAAATTATATAACAATAAAAGTGTGTGCAAATTATATTGCACTTGTAAACGTATGTGTACAGTTGGCTGGTCTTCCTGCAGAAAAAAACTGTGGCCGAAACAGCCAGGATTACGTCATCATTATTATATCCTTATTTTTATAAATACATAGTATCTATAAACTCTAAATCTCACTACCCGTGTAAGTCAGGTACCTACATAAATAAATACTATATTTGTTGGTAGTATAAACGCTCGTAACAATAACAGACTTGTTATTTAATTTGTATGCAATTACGTTTCTATATGGACTAGGCTTGCGCTTGAACACACGTCTGTATTTCTCTATGGTTCAAGCTATTCTGGTATTTATTAGCATCGTAATATTGTCCATTATTATTTGGTAGTATATTATCGTATTAGTTATTTTGAAAGTGTACGTAAGCATGATGCATGGAATTCTGTAATCTATCATAACATTTAAGAATATTCTATATTCTGTACTTAAGTAATTAATATTAAATGCTATATTCAGAATTGTATACATTCTCTTAACTATATATTACTACTATATACTAGACGAAAATATAGTTTCGCGTATAAAATGAGAAATATTTCGTTACATTTTCAAGATTAGTAGCACAAAAAACCTTTATTATATTATATGGATAAGTATAATAAAATCGTGTTTTATACTTGCGTAAAAAACTACGGAAAGAGAAAACAATAGAGTTACAGAAATTGTAGGCAAGCTAAAAGATTACCCACGCTTCAACGCACTGCACGCGGAGAAAGCGTTCGGTTTCAATAATACAGGTAAATTTAACTGTACGCATGAAGGGCGCTTCTACTTCGCACACACTGGCAGACAGCCATCTTTTTAAAAGCAAACTCTTCGATTAGTATTCTACGCTATTTTGCAACTCAATCTCTCAATCAAATAAATTTTAATAGAAATGTTATGTAATTATTTAAATGTATTCTATTTGCATTTTAGCGAACATTTAATAGAATCACGCCTTAAAATCGTGATAACTGTTCCATAATTGTTAAAGATATACACATGCCCCACTTCGGTCACCGCATCGATTTTAAAAATAGAATGTCGGTGCGTTTCCGAAGCGCGCCTCAACCGCGATAAAATACACTCATTACATTTACCGCCTTATTAATAAACCTGCATAAGAGTGATCTTTTGTCCTTTTCTAGTCTAATCAGTTTGTGTATGTTTGAGAGCTACGAACTGTGTTTTGGTAATTGTCATTACGTGCCGATATGGAACTTTGTAGTTCTGAGCGATTTCTTTATGTAATAGAGTTCATTATCGCACACATGCATCGATAGAATACACAAAACACGTTACGCGGTTGTTAAATATAAGAATGGAATGAGACTTTCTTCGTTTGAATTTAGAATCCAGATAAGTAACACGAGTTAAAAATAAAAATAACGGTCATTGATTAGTTTTATTCACAAAAAAGGGTCTTAAAAATGGCATAAGTATGACCGCAACTGATTTTTCATAATATCAATGCAAAAAGGTTTTATAGTTTTATTGTGACATGATTTTAGTTTTTTTTTATTTTGAAGCTGTAATTGATCAAGTTTTAATTGGTTTATTTAATAATATTATATTATATCTATGTAAAAATAAAGAATATGTTTAAGATTTTACTCCGATTTACTTGTGAAGATTTTAGCTAACAAAACCAGTTCTGTGGGGCGGGGCGCGGTGGCTCCGTATGCCGCATTAATAATAAATCACTAGTGATGTAGTCTTAATCCAATACCCTAAACTTTCAAAACATTTTCACTAAACTCATGTTCTAATTGAACTCTAAGCATGGATTATAAAAAGATTATAATATGTAAGAACAAGTAAAACGCCTTTCTAGACGCGGTCTAGATGTTACATAATTAATCTATCTCCGACGTAAAGCAGATATTGTAAGTTCCAATTATGTCTCCGTCTTCGTCAGACCGTAAAATCAATGCTATATTTTGAGGTACCTAATATAAATTTTCAGACATTATCTACCTCACAATTAGTTCATGTATTAAATGATTAATTTTACATTTGAACTATTATTGTAATAGATAGAAAATTAATATATATTTCTCATTATTTAATTTCTGTTTTGTTATGGGACGGATGACCACAGAATCATTACCTAGGAAAGAATGAATACATAATACCTATATATTAAACAAAGACATTTTATTAAATGTTTATTTGGAATATTGTATTTAAAGAATTATTTTTAAATAATAAAGGCTTAAAATATAAAATAATAATCTAATTATAAATCCTTATCGTTCAAAATTAATATTATTGTAACGTTAATATAAGCTCGCGATAAACTAAATATCACTAAGATGCATACAGATTATAAAACAAAGATGGCGAAGCACAAAAGCGAGGCGTACCTTTTGAAGCTCTGACTTCGCTAGAGTAAATATGTGTACAACATTAGAGGCATAAAATGTTTACTTCGGTACTTTTTTAATTTGTACTTTGTGGTTGATGTACTAAATGAGCTACGGTATTCAGCCAATACATTATTCAGAAACGGAAGGAGGTAATATATGCATGTACAATGTACATATAGTTAAGATTAAAAACATATCATTAATATAAAAATAGTTAAACACTAGAGGCTTAATTCTTACCAAATTTAAATTGTAAAACATAAAAAAAAAAAACAAATGTATGTGAAAATTAATTTTCCAATTTTAATGAGACCGTGAATGTGGACCAAAGATTTCGTATAAAATCTTAAAGCATATCTTTAATGTTAGTAAAAACTCTAAAAAAAAAATTTTAAATCAAAACTGATGTAGCAGTAACAGTTCTTGTCTCACTCACTCTCCTTGAGTTTATAGAATAAGAATATTTATTCTTTCCATATTACGCCTCCATGTAAACCTTTTAACGTATGTATATTCCAGGCCGTGTTTACTTCACTCCTCTTTAATTTGTTATCTGTTCTAGAAGTGATCTTTTACGTTCAGGGTTTATGCCTACATGATCGTAACCTTTTTTTACATTAAATCTTAAGTAGATACGAAATGCCATTTTATCATGTAATAAAATATTCACATAATTTTAGTGAGTAAAAATCTAAGCTGTACTCCGCGGTTTGACTTGCATTTTAAGATATATGTATGTCTTGTTTTCAACATATTATGATGAATACCTAATGAAATATACCTCATTAAATAATACCAGTACAATTTACAAGGTAGAGTTTATCAGTACGGGACAGTTTAAGGTCGTAGCGTGAAGTTATATAACCTCAAACGCAAAAATATTTTTCTTTTCTATCGGACTCCTAATGATTAGCGTGTTCAAACAAAATATTCTTAATTAAATTCTAGCTTTATATAACTGTATATATTTAAACCAATTATATATTATTATAATAACAAGCATTATTTTGTAAATTATTATCCGATACGAATTGTGCAACTATTGGTAACATAGTTTTAAGTAAATCGGTCACATTGAATCATATAAATAAATTAGCAGTCGTCGGTATTGAACTAACATGCTAAATTTCAATGAAAGATAAGAAAAGTGGTTCTAATTTAGTTGAGATTTGACCCAAACAAACTAAACTTGTAATAAATTAAAGTAAACTAAAAAAAGCACAACTTTAATGTATACTAGCTGTGACCCGCGGTTTTACCCGCGTAAAATTAATAAAAATACAATTAATAAAAATGAGCCTTAGCCATAGAGCCTTCCTCGATTAAAGGACCAAGGATACAACACAAAAATAATTTTTCAATTCGAACCAGTTCGTATTCCTTAGATAAGCCGGATCAAACAAACAAACTCTTCAGCTTTATATATTAGTAGAGATTAAATTTAATATTCCATGATTTTAATATTATTTATGTCATGAAAAATAAATGCGATTGCCAAGTTAAACACATCGCGTTCCGATTCACAAGTGTGAGAGTAGGAGGACGTATCGCATGCGATTTTGATGTAATCGCTAAGTTACGTTCGAAAAAACGCGCCGGAGCGGGGAAAGTGACGCGTCAAGATCGTAAAAGGTACTTACTTAGACGATAACCAGCCTAACTTGGTCCGTTACGACGCCCCCTACATTATACAACTTTTAATCAGCAGCTTATTACAGACTCATTCGTAATTTTTTGATATATTTATAAGCAATATGTTACACGTCAAGTTATTCGAATGAAATTGTGATAAATATTATTTTAATAATTATAATATTAAGATACGATAATCTTAAGAATACCATAGACAATCAATAACCTATTGGCGATTTTGGTTTAACATATTTTTTATTAATATTGTCAATAAACTTTTAGAAAATTAAGTATTTTTGTCATTAAATTTCAATTAGTATTTTAAAATGTTACTAGGATCACATGACAAAAAAGAAAGAAGGACGCTTAAGTGGATTTTTTTTACAGAATATCTGTAGTAATTGTGTCAGTCCTGTTTTGTTATAAGAGCGTATGGACGATCAACTATCCTTTGGTAGATATATATCTGAGATCAATTTAATACTAGAATTGTAGGTAAAATATTATTTTGGCCGATAGACCTTGTCACGGAGCTCTCGAATTGATGCAGTGCAACCAATTTGCGGGAGCTCTTAGTAGTTTGGTGGAAGTAACTTACGACACTAGTGCCCGGAATTCGAACTACTTTCGCGTAATCTGTTCGAACGAAGATCTGAGCGTTCTAGTTCATCACAGTTTTTTTTTAAATATTTGTATTAACATAAAAGCAATGATGTATGACATAGTATAAAATAATTAATAATCTTATTATTGATATTTTTAATTTATAGTATTAATATTAAAAAAATAATAAACTTTTAAAGATATCAAAGAATTAATTACTTCGACTCTTAAAATTTTTGTTCAAAAGTTTCCATGACCTTTATGAAACTTTTTTTCTTATAAGCAAAAACAAACTCTTGTAACTTTTCGTTGTCTGAATTGCGGTAACAATTATGTTACAATTTGATGTAATAAATATTATGTCATTGTTATAAAATTAATGTAATAAAAGTAAAACATTTTCAAATGGATTCAGGTTGAATACCGCAATATTTAACGCTACGATACAACGTAAGTTTCATTCGTACCTGTTTCCATTTACCTAAGGACTACTTATGTTATATTTTTTGTAAAATCTCTTTCGCGTCTAAATATCAAATAATCGTCTGACACAAATAAATAATTGAAAAATCATTTATAATCATATTCATTCTATGACTAAATAGTATTATTATTATTAATAAATAATAAATTTTTTTTAGTAAATGCTACTTATACTTATATTATAGGTTATACGATGGACAAAGACTGAGATATCAAGTCTTTGTCCATCTATCAAGTCAATTTTGTTAGATTAAAAAATTAACAGGTACGGGACGTAAAATATAATATCTAATTATTCATGACTAGCGTTTTGCCCGCGGTTTCACCCGCGTAGTTCTCCTTAGGTATACGGGAACAACATGTAGCCTATAATACTCGCAGATAGTATAGCTTTCCATTACCGAAAGAATTTTTAAAATCGGCTTAGTAGTAGGTATATGCGTGAAAGCGTAACAAACAAACAAACTCACTTTCGCATTTATAATATTATAGTTAGGATTCATACACGATTAACGTATGTTTCTTATATAGCGAAGCAATGACTTATAAGTCAATGTAAATGTGGACAATTTTCTCTGAATGTTTCTTATTTAGAATTTTATTACAAATAGGACATCTTTACATGGTTTTGAGCAGTCCAATATGTGCATGATATTTAATTAATACATTCCTGTGTAGCTTAGCAATTTTAAGCAACGTTGAGGAATCGAAAATGTAAGATGTTTTAAAACAAGATTAAATTTGCAAAATTTCCAGATTCTTAAAAAAAAAAGTTTGAATTTCGATTATAATATTGCGTTAGATTCGAATGACAATCGTCTTAACCGACAAACCTATTCGTATATTTTACAGATAATAAAAACGTGGTAAATATTCTGAGCCAGTTTGATTTGCACACATTTATAATTTAAATGTTCGTTGCGTGGAAATGTTTATGAAATAAAACTAATCGTTGGTTATACGAAAGTATGTGGAAATATATAATTTGAAGAAAACGTTTATGTTCTTTTTTTGTAATTTTAAAGTGTATCATATATTTTTATTATAATAAAGTGATAAATTTTTTTTTATATATTAAATTATTAACATTAATTCATAATGTTCAATTTTTAATATCATTCAAAAAAGTTTTTATCATTGATTATGATAATAAAATAATATTATTTTTTTGTTTTCATTACATTCAGGCTTTTGTGCCATAAATAATTACTAACTACATCACATTTGAAGAACTGAACCAGTAAAAACAAAGCGAAATACGTGAAATATACAATTATGTGAATTTAAAAATCTTATATATTAAAATGAAATAAATTGGAGTTACCTCACAGTCATGTTGAGAACCCGCTATGCAGTTCGTTATTTTAGAGGAATGGGCTGTGAATGGAACTATCTCCAGACTTTACATTTCATGGAAGCCATATTAATTTTTTTGACATACCCCATTTCCGTAATTACACCAATATTGTATTATTCTCTTTCACACCATAAAGGCTGGATCCTTTAACAGAGATTTTAATGTGTTATCATACCTTATATGATATTTCTATGTGATAATAACCATGAATCATAAAATTATAACATACTTAACATATATAAGCGATACAAAAAGTATGAAAGGAAACGTTCTAATTGACTACTCTTGAATAAAACAAGTGACTGCTGTAATTAAAAAGCTAAAGCAATTTGATACATAGTCGTAGAATACGCTAGGCGAAGTACGATGGCCTATTACATTCCAACTGCCGCACAAAAGCCTACTTTTATAATGGGAGGGTTTGCAGCACAAACAACGGTGTTCTAATGCGGCATAATGATAAACACATGCATACAAATACCATGCTTTTTACTTAAAATATATTACGTGGTAAAGTTTTGATATTATAACGAAAATATGTCTAAACCGTAAAAGTAACTCGTGTAAATTGAATTAATAAGTTTCGAGTTGAAATAACCACAATTCTAGCCGTCTCACTTTCTACGATTAAACTGAGACAAGTCATAAATAACTTTCGGCAACGCGCCGTAAAAATTCCAATGTAGTTACTTCGAGTTTATACTTGTGTTAATGTTAAACTAACTGTCTCCGGGGCGAATTAATATATGAGATCTTCAATTGAATCCCTTTTCTCCTCAAATGAACGCACCTGCCCCGCTCCCCTTTATCCCGAGCATCTTTGAAGCATCGTTATATAGTAGTCTTCGCAAAGGCCCGAGCGAACCTATCCACAGATGTCATCGCCGCCGCGTCCAACTTGTCACACGATCGATCCGCGTTCTAAGCTTCGGACAAAGAAATCGGATTGAAATTTGCTCACTCGTCTGCCAACTGATCCACCAACTCCTCAGTAGTCCACTGCGTTACGCAACTAGTTCACAGATTCATCTGGCTATCGTGTATACTTATGTAGCTGCTTAATTTACGGTGTTGAAGATAATAGGCACCGTTAAATTTGCTGTAATGGTGCCCTTTCGGCGATTTTTTTTTTATCTGTACATCGCTATCATCAATTATTATTATATTATATTTGATAAGTATAATTAATAAAGTTAATTAAGTCAATAGTAATTTATTAAATAAAATATGTTGAATACAAAGTATTTTAAGTGCTTATTTGACTATAGAAAAGGACTTAAATATTTTTTTTGCTCAACGCATTATTTATGTAGTGAAGCTGTACTTAAAATATATTTTAGGTCACAGGATATCAAGTGTACGCATAGTTTCAAAACCAATCAGAGGTCCTTAATCACGAACATCATATGCGGTGCGATGAAAACATGAGGAATTACGCTACGCTCGTCATGCTCCGCTATGTTTTGCGTCGGTTACATATATTAAACTATATTAGTCTGTTATCAACCTTATGCCCATAAATATAAGAGCCAAAATACCTTCAGTCCAATCGTTGCCAGTAACGTTTGCTCTCGCTGCTAAAAAGGGCTTTTCCGATATATTTTTTTTAATATTCCAGTTTTTTAAATGATTGCAAATGTATGTGTCAATGAGTAATGTAATAAAAAAACTTTATTGAGGTATTCAATTACAAGCACTTGATCCACTAATTTTATAAGTCATATAAACTCAAAGCTTTAATCGTCAACTTTTCCGAATACAAACTATACTGAAGAGAGAAGCGTCAAGTACACAGAGTTACTCTTTTAAACATATTACAAGACTCTTATAACATGCTAAAGTTATAAACTTAAGAAAATTACATTAATGAGTGAATGCCTGTAAATGACGAAGACCTCTTTAGGGAATTTTGGAGTTTATTCCGCCACGCTGCAGTGCAGACTGGTGGATACGTATAAAGGATTTTCTTATCAATTGCTTACAATAATTTTAATTTATTGCAATTTCCTTAATTTAAAACACAATATTGTTTTGTGTTAATTAAATCAATTGAATGAAAAATATTATAGTCAGTAAATAGAATGAGATACAAGAGCGGCCTAAGTTAATAGCTAAGTTCTAACGTAGCAATGCGGTTTAAGATTATCTCTGGACCACTTTGATATTCTAACCTGACTAAAGTAGGATTAAATCAACAATTGAATTACAATTGTACCTGTTATATTATAAACGATAGAATAATATTGTTCTTTATTCAAAAATAAATATTGCATATCATTATTCAATTACATAACACAAAATTTTATACATATGTAAATATAACATTTCAGCTAAGTAATGTTATATTTAATGTTAATTAATACATAATTAATGTTAATTAATATATAATAAGAAATAATAAGAGTTTTCGATATTAAACGATAATTTTTAATATTGTAGAATTAATAAATGTAATTCTAAATAACAAAAAATAAATAATACTAAAAAACAATAATTGTGTATTTTCACTTGAAATTTCATTTAGAAATATCTGATAGATAGAGATATTTGTTGGGTTTTCTTTAATAATATATATCTTAGAAGCGTTCTTTCTGCATATTGGTCATGTATTTGGTTAGGGCACATCGAGCAGTCAGTGAACCTTCGCGCCAGACTGCCGTCAGGTCTAGACTAGTTCTAGACTAAAGATTGCTCTAAGTCACCCACATTTTTACCATTGTGATCGACGTTTTAGTTTCGAAATGAAGCAATTTATGTAATTTACTTTAAATGAAAATTTTAATTTAATTCAGGTAAATGTTTGATATTGTACGAAAATAATATATATATTTTTTATTTAATTTTCGGTTTTAATTTTTTTATTAATTTTAAGCCGTTATTTAAACTTATTAAAAGAGGCTAGGCTATTATTATTACAGATATGTTTGCAATAATTTATATAGGTACTATTTTCTTATTGACAAACTTAAGAATACGATAAACTATGGTCAACATGTGGCTCCGTGAGTGTTGCCAATGTGAATTTAATTTAACAGCTTAAAATTTAGAGAATCTCAGTAAATAATACATTATTTGAATACATAATACTATATACCTGATAAATGTTAATACTAAATTAATAACAATATTCTTCTTTAATACGCTGTATTAATTAACTATAGGATAATACTTACATCCAGACATGATCCTTGTTATTTAATTTTATATTAACACCATTACTTTACTCTCACAGACAACACGATAAGTTTCTAAAAGTTTTTTTTTTAATTCTACTACCTATATCGTAGTGATAGAAGTCTACATATCGCGTTATAGAAGAGTTCGTTTAATAAATAGAATTTACACTTTTTAAAACAAACAAATTATAAAACATATATTACTAATACATATTACGCATAAATTCGTCAACTAAAATAGCTCATTTTTTTTAAATATTCTAAAAACTAAGTTTCATATAAAAAGTTATTTAGGCAACACTTTCGACGCGGTGTAGCGTTGTCGCACTTCTTCTTTCAAGCGGTGAGCTAGGTCAACAGCCTTCAATTTCGTCCTGTAAACGAACTACCGAAATGAAGCCCTTTGAAACTACGAAAAAATTCGGTTTGAAATTAAATTCAAGATAGTCTCTACATTTCTGTATTCATTTTCTACACATTCTAGTTCTAGAGTGTCATTTTATTATTTTCGTTGTCATTAATTTTTAGGTTACTGAGAAACGTGCATAGCAGAACGTAGGTCAAGGCCTTTATAATTATACCATAATATATGTAATTTGATAAAGTAACTGATTTAAAGACTGTTGTCTCTTTTTATTATTGCTTACATTTTTATTAACTGTAACTCTAATCGATAGCAAAGCTTAAATCGAAATAAAACACGAATTATTATGCTGACTTTTTTCATACACATCTTTATCGATAAGGCGATTAGTGTCAAGTATATTGACAGAGCATACTGCGTGCGATGGCCTTATCTTATATTTTACTTTGTCGCTTGTCAAAATACTTGCGTGCATAATTAAGTCGTAATCAATTTTGATAGAGTGCGTCAGTAATTATTATTTTATAATTATTTAATATTGCTTGGTATTTGTTGTACATAAAGCTACTGTTTACGCTTTGATACTTCAGTGTTGCCAGATACGACGAATGTTAAACTTTAATATTAAAAAAGGTTTTCAAAAAACTTTAGTTTAATTGTAGGATTTAAGCATATTAAACAATACGTTTTATAAAACCGCGATTATAACATTTAATTCAATTTACAATGTAGTTAATAATTTGTAAGAAATAATATTTAAATATATTGACTTAGATTACAAAAAATGTTTCCAGAGAATAAATATAATTAAGGTTTAATAGGTGAAATTTTTAAGCTCCACTCGGTGTCATTCAATACTTGAAATCCCCAACTCCGGGAGCGATAATACACTGGGGTGTTGGGTTTAGTTTGTTAGCTCGCTATAGCAAATATTTAGTTACTTTTGTAATTTAATTGTTGCAGAATAAACACATTACATACTTGATATGCTTATTACTAATTATTTTATTAGCCAAATTGATTATACGTATACCTGAAGGATTAAAAACGTCTTTGTGTTTGTACATTGAGTTGGATTTTAAGTTGTAATATAAAACTACGGTTAATAAATTAACAGAAATGTAAACAAATTTTTAATATGCACGTAAATAAACATGTTTCAAATTAAAATTTTAATTTCGTCTTAACAGCGGCGTCGTACCCCAGTGATGTTTCTGGTGTCCCGACTGTCCGGTTGGAAGGAAGAGCGAGTCAGTGTCACTACAGGCACAAGGGACATAACATCTTAAAACTAAGGATTTCAAGGTTCGGGCGCGGTTGTAAGCGATGGTTAATATGTTAATATTACTTGCAATACCAACTTGACACATATATTTTTTCGTACATTATTTGAACATCACCAAACAAATTAAGAACGTTCCATAGATTAGTAATATTTTAAAATATTAATACTGCCCATGACAGCGATGTTCACGTTGCGTCCAAATTATTTAAATAACATTTTACTACATAAGAGGCGATATGACAAAGTAGTTAGAAAAATTAAATCTTAACCAGTCTAAAATCCAAGTAAGCACTGCTTGATTGTTTAAAATTCATCTCGTGCGGCATCCCGGCGGTGAAAAAAGCTTGGATGAAAATCTGACACATTTACATACCCATCAATCAATGAGCTCCAAAACTCCTTAAACGGAGATGAGGCCTTAGCCCAGCGGTCAGACATTTAGAGAATATTTACTTCCAATAACCTGTATCAAACAGCGCTCGTTACTTCATTCGATGAATTGTTCTTCATGGTATTAACAAATTAAATATTCAAGCGTTAAAACAACGGGCTGGCGCTGATGAAATTTTATTATCCGGTTGTAAATCATAGCATATTAACATGAAGTAAGTCCCAACTTTATACGTCGTCATTATTTAAATACTTTGTTGTTACGAATCATAAACACGTCAACGTGTATCGGATTACATCTTAACAACCTTATAAGTATTTATTAATAAAGCGTATCTTAAAAACATTTGATCAAAGATTTCAAAAATATTCCTTACCATAACCGGAATTTGTATAAAGTTATTTTTTAAAGGTTCCTTTTTATTGCATATTAAATATAAATAAAACGAATTAATTTAGTGCTACAGCACTAACTATTTTCATACCGAACTTTATCAATGAGGCAGATAATATATCAGATATACTTATATACTCTAAGATTCAGCGAAAAATAATCTATATATATACTAATATTATATATGTAACTCTGTCTGTTACGTTTTCACGGTTACAAGACTAAGTTGATTTTGATGAAACTTGGTTTGTAAGCATTAACAACGAGGGAGTTTGTTTTATTATTTTATATAAGTCATTTGTATAATTATTATCATACGAAGTACTCAGGAAATTGTACTTCTAGTCAAATCAATGTATAAATATTACCAGTATGAATCGCACCCTTAACCTAGAAACATTCCAAATACAAATATTGTTGATATGTTTGAGTTCCTCTCGAACTATACGAAGACATGCTCCTCAGGTGTAAGAACTCTATTACGTGTTGATTCATGTCTTAATTTCAAAACATACCAATAATTCGATGTAGGTAATTGTTCTTAGGAATTATGTAATTTATTAATTATTCTATTAAAAGATTAATATTGTAATGCTAAAGAAAGTTTGTTTTTTACGTTTTTAAGACTTACTCAGCTATCATGAATTTTTGCATACACGTCAGGGGTATACAAATGACGTGGACATAGGGCACTTTACACCTGCCACGGTACACCCCGCCCCTTTCCCGCGGGCGAATTCGCGGACAGAATCTAGTATAACATATACAAATTTAAATATATTGGTAAAGAATAATAACGACGAATCTTATGTTATTCTTTGGGTCACACTAAGTATCACGATAGAAGTTACTCTCTTTGATTTATTCAAACGCCTAAAAAGAAACTTAAATTAAAAAAAAAGCTTATAAAGCCTATTTTATTATTTGAACTTCATGGATAATATAAATACGATTATGATTTATGATTACGATTTAGTACATATTTATTATCAAAGAATTCATATCATTTTAATATGTGTTTAAATTAATTAGTAGTTTTTATTACTGTTCCGTTTATAATACTTGAAAAACATATATTAATGCAAATGAAAGCAAAGTGGTGAATTAAAAGTCAATTCGATACTCTTGTAAAATATGTCGTTAATTTTTTTGTCATCTTGTATGGCTTGTACATCGATTTCTTACAAGCAGGTGTTGAATACGTTATTGAGTCGTTGACACTTTATGTAATGTGACATTGACAACTAAAAATAATATTTTCAGCGCTTTAGTGACGTAGCACGTATCGCTAACGTCACAACTATTATTTTTATCTGTGACTAAATATACTATAATTATATTTCGTTATTGGCAATGCTCAAAAATAATGTTATTATTCAATGATGTATCAATACACTTGAATCTCGATGTTACCAGAATAATTGTTCTCTCATCTCGGGAATGCATAGATGCTGTAATCACGTTTTCGTTTGAAGTTTATTTTTGTTAATTACAGTCATGACGAACATTTCTATTTTTTTGCAACACATGCAATTTTTAGGTATTTATAATTCTTTTCTATTTTTTGCACTATTAAAAACTACCCCCGCTAAACCCATACCTAAGATAGTTAAAATAACATGTAGATTTTTTTATAAATTACATAACATTAAACAGACTAAGGTTTTACACTGATTATAACTTACATATATATTATATACACCGAATATTATAAAATTGTTTTCATAATAAATAAATAAAAATATTTGATTATAAAAATAAAAGTTAACAATTCTTAAATATGTGTATAAAATAACCCTTTAAGTTTTAATACCAATGTATTATAATGAAATGTGTGTATCTGTCTCGTTAACTATCCTACTGAATGACTTTTAAAGTAGCTCCCAAGATGCAATGGTTACGTAATTTGTATTTATTTCACATTTATTCGATAAGATTCGATTTTCCAATCGAAACCAACCCCCTATAATTTTTGCATACATTTTATTAATATTTAGTACGATATTTTAAGTATTATGCGTAGGAATTATTATGTCTACTGTAACTCCTTTGTATTTGGTCATCGACCTTACTACGTTAAATCATTGTTATTTAAACTTTAAACCTTGTCATCAATAAAATCAAACTGATTTATTTACGAAGATTACCTTTTTTGAGCCTGTCGTATAAAAAACATGATAGTGTTGTTACTCGCTTTGAATTTAAATTACAGTTTGATTAGTAATAGAGATGCTTGATTTCAAACTTTGAACGTAACCATTACTTTATTGGAAGGACATCTTAAAATAAGCAGTACATTGACGTTAAAAGTTCTTAAACAAGTCTTTTTTAGAATGTCAATGTCTATGGCCGAGGTCTTGTAAATAATTACTTAAGAAAGTTATACTACAATGATCGTAAAAAGTTAATGGGACTAATGTTACTAAAAATTTTCAATAATCAAGGACTGGCCTGTCACCGTGCGGATGTACATTGCGCGGTGTATATATTACATCTACTTTACTCTTATTACAGAGACTTAAAGTATAAATTAGCTTAATTCAACGATTTTATTGCGCCCGACGTGTATCGGTGCCACAGCTGTTCGTGAAATTTCGGCAATCGTCGGCCGTCTTCGGCCAACGCTAGCGTCTTTGTTCCCGTTGGATCGTAAATGCTGCTCCGTTTCTTTTCCGACGCAAAAGTAAACAAACTAGGTATTTTGTAATCAACTTGACTTGCCGTGATTGCGGCGGTAATAAATTCGTACGTTATTAGACTTAAACTCATTGCTTTTAAATGGATTTAGTTTTGTTATAAAGAAAATATTAATCGTTTAGTATAAACGGTAATAAAACAAGAATATTAATTTAACGATCCAACATGTAAAGTAAAACTATAAATCATGTTCGACTAACAGGACAATATTAAGTAAGGTAGGTACAACATAAAATATGTCATACTTAAAATAACGAGTTGTATTAAAACGAATAAAGAATTATAAAGTTTGAATGATCAGCCCGTTAATGTCCCAATGTAGAAAGACTCCACTAAGGAGGTTTCTGAATATTTCCAACATGATTTTGCAACAATATAAATACGGAATTTTAATTTCTTTATCAATAACAGTTTATATCACAATACACGATTGTATTTCACAAGCTGTTTGATCATAATTACTTAACAGCCTCTTCACACAATGATTAATTATTACAACAACATTGCAGCCCTATCGATTTTGACGCCGTGCATACATTCATAATATGGCCATTACCTGATTATTATTTATAACAACTATAAATGCCCAACGGTCATTGCGTTTGATTATATTTTCTACAAAAAAAGGATTTGCAATAAAGCATTGAAGATGTTTGTATGAATATAATAATTATGTGGCACTTACTTCTCTTTGTACTAAATGCAAATTAACATTTTATGCTAACATTAATAATTAATTAAGAGATCCAACAATAAATTTTATGACAATAATAAAGGCCTGTATAGCTAGTTCCGATCAAAGAAGGCTTAAATTTACACAAACTTAATATTTAAACATTCAATGCGATTTGTTAATAGTTTTGGTACATTAAGAAGTATAAATAGTTATTGATTAATGTATTTTTTTATAATGCAACACTTTTTCCACTAAACGTCTAGTTATATAAACATTCTAATTTTACCTCCAGTTTCGATAACAACGTCACCGACGCCATGTCTTTTACTCCTCCTGTGATTGGATACATTATAATGTTTTAATAAATCTCACCAAATTCAACTGAGATTATAAAGTGGAAATATTTTGCATTATTTAAACCTTAATAAGTCTTATTTTTTTTAGCTTCAAACTATTCAATGGGCAATTGTGTTGATACGTGTCATAGTGTTGTATGCTTGAGATGTTGAAAAACATTACAAGATCAGCTGCGTACTGTTTGTCTTGGAAATTTCCAAACAAAACATTTCACGTCAAGATATTACAATATACAAAAAGTAAATACTTTTAAATGTTTTGTGGTAACAGGAACTGAATATTTTATTTACTTAACACTTATTTTGTATTTACCGTTCCATAAATTAAGTTTAGCTTGATATTATTCTACTTCCTAGTTAAATTAGGTTTATTTAATGCTTTAAGTTAACAATTTCAGTTAAAGTATTTTAAACTCGTTGGGAAAAGTATCGTAGTCATAATATTTGATCTCTTTTTCAATACGAAAACAAGACGAATTTTTCAATACGAATAGACATAATTTTGTAAATTGTATATGGAAAATAATTATTTTCACGTGTTATTCGTCGTAAAGATAAACTTGTAATCGAACGTAATTGTTATCTTCGAACGTCATACCGACTATTTTGCGATAAGAGATAATGCAAGAAAAATAATGTTAAACTAGCTTTGTTTCGGCTTTAAAATTTATCGGTCATTGTCGTCACGTTCGCACAGGTTTTTAAATGTGAAACCTTTAAAGATTATTGGTTTCTAAATATTCTGATTTATCGGTAACCAACATTTAATGAATTCATAAGATACATTTTACTTCGATTTATTTTACAAATATTTTTGATTCCTTTTACGAATTTAATATATTTTGTAATTAAACCAGAATCCTCGTATTGTCTATCAGGAATAATGTTAGAATGTTGTATTGAGAATGTCAGGATAACATTTCGCACGTGCCTGCGCTCCGGTTTATTTAAATATAATGGAGTCTTGAGTCTTGAGCCATCATCTCTATTAAAAGCATCGATTTAACGAGCGGAATGAGATCGTACTACTGTAGTCTTTAAATATGGGTCGGCTGGTGTGTAAACTCGTTCAGAATGCTTCGTCCCTAAGCAGGTAATGAATAACAATAGGCGAGTCATAACACACAGCAGACTGAGTGTTCATTGATTCGAATGCTTACATTCAAATTTCAAATACTTTTAAAATTCGATAAAACTTATCTCGAGGTGTTTTATCTCACATAGGGACCGTTAAACTAATTATTGCAATAGAATAAATGAATATGATGATAATAATATGTCAAACAATCCAATTAAATTTTAGATTTACTTGTGACACCTAATTAAAATTACGTAATCAAAAAATGAGATCGCAATGCTAGCCGAAAGTCGGATTGCAAAAACGATCTCGGAGCTGTGTCGCCGGTCGCGTGGCGCGAGGCGCAAGGCGCGAGGCGCGGAAGTACGGCGAACGGTGCGGCCTTGCGCGGTCGCGCGCCGAAGGTGAAAGTCTTGGCGAGCGATTATTGAGCCTCGGACCAACATCCTCCTGCTTTCGGGCTTAATGGTGTCATGGATTACACTATAAATTCTTAACGTAACCTGTTTAAGGTCAAATTGTATTCAAATATAACATAGATGTTTGTTTAATTTTTTAAATAAACTTTGTAACCCAAAACTCTTTTTGACATAAAAAAATATTTACGATTATAATAACCGTAATAAAACTATCGAACTCATAGTGAATAACGTCTCTAATAATACTAAACATTCCCTAAACACTTTTAGAATCGTAGAGTTGTTGCAACACGAACAATATTTTCGTTAGTTGATTTACTTCTTTGCGGCATCACAAATAATCGGACAACCTTCATAAAACAAGTAATTGTAAATAATAGCAGTAATATGAAGTTTATTATAGCCCACAACGCAGTGCACCTTCACGCATGATTGGATAAGGCGATTTGAGGGTCGGGCAGCTGCTTGTCACCATTTGGCTCTTATTCAAATCTATTGTAATGCACAGGATGCATTAAAAGTGAAGATATAACTATGGGACATCTTAAAAGAAGTTTGAATTACTGTTAAGACTACTATATTAGAATAAAAAGTAGGAAATACTTAGTAAACTTTACTTTGAAGACTAAAATATATAGAAAAAAATAATGGAGGTACCTATAACTAAATATATATTTATATGAATAACTCACAACCGATGTAGGTTGGAAACAAGAAACAAAGGAATACGTAGCGCTAAAATGAAGCGAACACGACTCTTAATATCAAAAAAGAACTTAATAATTCTAATATCCTTAAACGTTTATTTAAACAAAATTAATAAATTAAATATAAGTATATTCAAAATTTTGCAACTTACCGACTAGTTTCTGGTATATGAATTTTGTATCTAAAGTACCTAAATTGTAATTTTAATATAACCAATGCTCGCAATTTAATTTTGTTTAATATAATAGCTGTCTGATTTTTACACATAAATTGATTAACCTACTACAATTAGGTAACTGCTGATGTAGCTACAGCCTTGAATATCAATTGAGTAATCTTGAAGTTATATTATTGTTACCGAGAAGTTTCATCTTCAGTTTCATTATGAAGCTTAGAATTTTACTGATATTCCGATTTTCAACTACCCCCCTTTTGTAGGAGATTTGCAAGTTAGCCAATTTTATCTTAGAACTGTTAATTAATAAAATTATTTCACAATATTATATTTTAGTATTATTTATGGTTTGAAAGGTGCGACAAATTTTGTCCAGTCAACTAAACATCTTATAAAACTAAACGCCTCATTAGTAACCGAAAGGTGGTATTCAAAAAAGGTCATAGCCAGAGCTATAAATAAAAATGATTAAAGGCGATGGATTACAGTAAATATAATGAGGTATCCTTAAAGGGTCGTATAGCTTTAGCCCGTAGAACTGGGGTGTTTCCCAGCGCGCCCTCTGCCATCGGAGAAGTTTCTGAACGAACGCCAGCACCGCCATTACGCCACGCGCGGCAGCGGTCGCTGGCGTTGTCAGTTTCATCAGTTTGGCGCGCGAAGCCGTACCATGCACACGTAGACATTACTTTCTCAATCCAGTTATGTAGTGTTCGCCTGTTTGGACAAGTGTGAAGTTGATTGTTTCATGTGATACAGCTTGTTGAGATTGGCATTATGTTTGAATTAAGCGCTTTTTTAAATAGTTAAGTGGACTTATGAACTTTTCAATTGGTGTATAATATTTTTGGAGTGTTCTTTGTAATTTAAAAGGTAAAGATTAGTTTATATTTAAGGACCTTAATATGTTTACACTTATAGTTTTTTTTAATTAAATATTTTTTCACTTTTTTTAATTAACAGATTTATTATTTTTTCCCTTATTTAGATGTTGCTTTTTCGCAAGATGTTTTTATATAATAATGTACAGTGACAAATATTTTCTCTTACAGCTTAGTCTGGGACCTATACTGAACGCCTACACTGTTGACCTAAGCCCTTTAAAAATTAGTTGTAATATCCACCGCAAATAGATTGAATAGATCAAATTAGGTCATTAAATACTTTTGAGTCATTACTATATTAAAGAGTAAGAAAAGGTTATTTTCAAACTCATTTTAATAATAACAATGAAGCTTTTGGAAGTCATTGATAATGTTTTTTAAACCGCTACGTTTGTCATTTCTACCTGACCAATTGTTCGTAACAGAATAGCGATCTCTTTCACTCACAGGAGTACAACGGCATGACGACCTATTCTGGGATCTTCGGAATAGGAATTTTAAACGCAAAACGGTTGAAATTATTTCGTTAATTTTGATTGTATTAAACTATTTAGTGATAATTTATATTCATTATTCATTTTTAGAATGATGACGTAGTATAGCAATAGCTTTTTAATATTTTTTTTCTTTAATAATTATTCTCTTTCGTAATTGATTTTTTTTTTATTTCACTACCACTTTTAGACATGCTGTCACGTGAATTGTCTAGTTGCTTTTATTGCAAAATTTATTAAGTAAAGCTTTTATATATACATATAGTATATTATTATATTCGTTTTACAGTTTGACGTTCTTTCATGGTAGGTATGTATTATCCAATAAATTATATATGATCAACTTCTACATTTTAACCAGGAAATTGGTTTGCCACGAGTTTTTCCTTTGAAATCGCGTAACGACTATTCTTTGATGTGATAGGAATAGGTAGGAGATTTGTGATTCCGTACTGTAATTATTGAACTCGCTTCTGCGAAAGCCTCCCCACTTATTATATATTATTATCGAATTCGTTATCTGTGGTAATTTGCTGATATTCATTGATAAGTATTTTCAAATTTATTCACGCTAAGTATGTAGGTATCAAATATTTGTATTTATTTTAAATTTTACATCGTTATGTTGATATTTATTATGTTAAGCTATGCTTACAGTGCTATATATAATTGACCACGCCTATACGCCACCAATAAGTAATTATTTTCTATCATATCTAAATTTTATTATCTGTATTTAATTATTTATGAATTGTGTAACAGATTATAACAATGTACAAAAGCGAATGTTGAAAAATCTAAGACAGATCGATCAACGCTTACGCTAAACTCAGTTACAATTTTTCTTTGTTTAAATGAATGCAATTTTATTTAATGTTGATATTCCACTATAAATTAAGTAATATACGCAGTCAATAACTCTTGAACGCGTCGACTGCGATGCCATTACTCGTGATTTATTCCCGTTGTATCGCGTCCATTGTCTACTGTGGCCTATTAACTTTATGCGTGTCTCATCCAAAACGGGCAAGGTAGAGCGTTCATTATATGGTAATTCTGATTAGCCCTCGTAATAAATTACATGCTATTAAACGATATAGTCATTATAAACTGTTATATTTTAACGGTAAAAGTGTCCTGCATGAGGAAAGACAATCGAAGTCATTATAAGACTTATCGCACAGAAAGCAAAAGTAGTACAGACAGAAAAATAGAAAGTTATTAAATTATTTGATGTTGTCTGGTATAGAATGAACGTTATTCAAACTATTATTACGTTATAAATCACAATAATTAGTAGTGATTGCTAGTTAATATATGTTACAGATGTATTGTCTATGAAACTGTTTACGACGTACAGTAATAATAATTAATATCATAATGTAAATATTAAAATGGCCGTTAAATTTTTAACCATAGACTAGGTTATCTCAATATATTATTGTTTAATTATACTCACAGATTGTTCTACAATTGACCACGCCTATTCGCCGCAAATCAAGGATATTTTCTATTATAACTAAACTTTATTATCTGTATCGCGTTTGATTTGATAACAGATTATACCATAATGCAAAAAAGTGAATGTAAAATTTTTATTCGAACCAATGTAATGAAGATGATTAAAGATTTATTACACCTTTCTTTATTTGGAGTAAGTAGGCAGACAAATGAGCGATGGTAAGTGGTCACCAACGCCCATAGACAATGGCGCTTTAAAAAATAGGTATTAACCATCCGGCTGTACACAGCCAATGCGCCAACCTTGGTACCTAAGATGTTATGTCCCTTTTGTTTGTAGTTACACTAGCTTACTCACCCTTCAAACCGGAACTAACGCAAAACAGTAATACTAAGTAGCAGAATATGAGTTATTATGAGTGGTAACAACACTGACGGGCTTGCATAAAACCCAATAAGTATTTTTTTAGTATTACCAATGCTAATTATGATATTTATGTGGATTAAAATAGACGTTTTCCGCTTCATTTCGCCATATTAATATCAATTGTATAAAATCTGCCAACGATACGAAATGCTATCACTCTTTGTTTATTGCGTAACATGCGTTATCAGAACATTTGATAAACTGTTCAAAATAGCCTTGTACGTTCTTTTGTCTATAAATGTTTAACGATATTTTCCTAGAAATGTAAAATAATTGCGATGATATGAAATTTTTCTAGTCTAATTTAAAACATGGTGATTGTATTTAAATGTGTTACCAATTTTAGGTCTAAAAATCAAATATTACAATCAAATACATTTAAAAGAATATAATATGTCGTTTTATCGAATCATATTAAATAATTATAAGTTTGTAAGAAATATTATGAGTGAGTGCGATGTTTTTAATTTTATTTTTTATTTATTGTTATGTAGTCCAATCTTTGCGAAAAACTTCAGTTGTTTAATCAGAATTAAATCAATTTTTACTAAAAATGTCCCCACAACGGCCATTTTATTTAATATGCTTCTATATTTAAATTGACATTACATTTCTATGTAGGTAGTTTTAAATGCGAGAAGCATGTGGGAGTTACCTTTGCCCTTTTCATGACTGACAATGCGTTATATTTGCAACTTTTTCTTTGTATCGATGACAGTATCACTCGAACTGGCTATTTTATATGACACAATAAGGTTTAATTTATTTGCTATATGAAACGCAATCACAAATTTAATTACGAAACCGTTAAAAATTATAAAGAATTATATTATTTGTTATATTGGTGGTATTGTTTATTAAAAAAAAGTTAAAAAATTATATATGAAAATTATGACCTTTAGGGAAAACTCCAAAGTACCTAGCTTATGGCAAAAAAGTGATTCATTTCTTATAAATTTGCTTCTTTGTAATAATACTTCATAAATATTCAATTGATAACGGTTTGTTTATAAACTACCGGAAATTTTTGTCGGCAGTCCCTCAAATTCGAACATTTTAAATGTGATCGCGCGTCATACAAAGCAAACTTGGACAATCGTCTTACAATGGTAACTTTGTTTTAAAATTGCGCTGTTTTATCATAAGATATTACTGTTCGTTATGCTCATAGTACCGTTTCACGCCTACATTCCACGATCAATCACATGTGAGACCTCTTTCAAGAATGCGCTACTAACTACATCATGAGGCCTTGAGGGTTAAAATGCTGAGCCACGCTTTAATTCTAAAATTAGATTTATTAACACAAAGGTATCCGATATGGATGTGGTTAATTAATTACATATAAATCTCGTCTTTAGTAATAACTGTAATAATATAATTGACATGAAATGGTAATTAAGGTTTTAAACAAATCATAGAACACGTCTTGTTTATATTTTTTTTCTTGAATGATTGGCGTCGTTTTCGAACGAAAGCCGATAACTCAGTGAGTATACGCCATTTCTATTCGACGAAATTCGGACGCGAGGGTCGCTCGGTCGTTGTACCGTCGAAAACCAGAACAATCCAAACGAATAACGCTCCCGACTTAATACATTTAATACTTGCCTTTTGGAAATACCGTAATAAATATTGCAAGGAATCGTACAAATTATAAGCTAAACCAAATTGTATCGTACTATACTGGGATAGGTTTTGTAAAAATTTATTATCATCGTTGCATTACAAAAATCTTCTAAATAATAGTCATAATAGCATAAATATTTAGAATATACTCATAGAAATTATTTCATAGAATGCTAAATTCAATTATCTAATTTTGTTGTCGTTTATCGCTCTATGATCTTCCGATAGAATGTCATTTGGTTTCGTGCTAGCACGCGTGTGAGACAGAGAAAAGAAAGTGCAGGTAGTATGTAACCTCGAGGCGAGTGGAGTTAGATTTATTAGATCGTAACTGTACGGGTCGGCAACACACGGCAGACTGTCGCGCTTTCGTCTCAAAAAAGAAAAAAAAAACAGTTCGACTACGTTCAGAATACAATATATTCAATTTAGTCTTCATTCATTGCCTTATTAACTGGGTCCACGTTAGACAAGATATTATAATTCGTTGCTAAGGAAATATTGCCCGTTTATATGATAAGTATTACATTAAAATTACGGTATTTTAGTTTTACTATATTACATCATCGAACGTTTAAATTAGTAGTAATAATATATTTACTGATTTAATATTCTATATGTAATTTCTCATTTTTTTAACTTTATCTGTATATGTTATATAAATTTATTTAAAGTTAAAATAATATTAAAACAGAGCGAAGCTTGGTCGCCTATATTATATGAAATGTACATAAGAAAACTTTGGAAACAGTCATATCTTCCAGAGTATTATTTTATATTTTGCCATTATATTTTAGTATTTGATAGTCCGCTTAGCATGTGCTAGTAAAGAAAACAATAATTCAAAACTTTAAAATGAAAGTGAAATAAATTTGATGTTTCTTTGTTATAATATTGTACAATTTCTATCTAAAATGAACTTAACCAACAACTTTCACTCTTTGATTGAATTTTGTTAGTAGTAACTAAAATAAAAAAATATTCTTATAACAAATGATTCTCAAATATAAGTTATTACTATACTACTTTTGGTGATATTTATAATGTTGCCATAAATAACTTTAAATAGTCTATTCGAGTAGTTACTTTTTAATAACATAACAAAGTTGTAAGTCAGTTGATTCTGCGTAACTTTAGGACGACTACAAATATTACATAAGAGACAAGAGTTGAATTTCGGTTGAGCACTTGTGAAGGCAAATGTCTTAGAACTTTGTCAAACCTTGAGTTGACCCAATATGTTTTACAAGATGCAAAGAGCACTCGTCATTCTTAAAGGATTTTTTGGCTATTGTTTTGGATCAAACAGATATTTCACGACCAATAAGTGAGGTTTTCTTAACTAATTTCATTAGTTAGACATTCTTTCTTCAACGCCATAATCTCGAAACTTAAGATAATTTTATCGGGCAATAGTTTTTTATCGTTCTAAATAATATCATCTAATTATATGCTAATGACTTGTAATTTTGAATATGACTCGTTTATTTATACCTTCAAGTAAGGCATACGATCTGTATTTCGGTTTTCCTTGATTCGTTTTCTTTAATGATAATAATGACTGGTATAGTCATTAAACGAGATTTGAATTCTTTATAACTTTTGATTCGTGTTAAATGCTGTTGATACACGAGATCCGGTTTGTCTTCTCAGTTCTACTAAATGTAGATTGTGTAATTAGACAATTTGCTATGCTCCTCTACAATCAGGTGCCATCGATGGGTTTTAACTGATTAGTTCGTCGTTGAAAGCTTTTGTGTCGTAAACAAATAGAACGAGTCATTGCAGTCAATAGCGTCTAAATGACGGTTTATAGTCTACGTCACCCGCTTCCTCTGTGCACGTACGTAGCCGTACACGGGTGACGCAATTGGCTTTTTCAATGTCTTATCTACAGTGAGGTATACTGTCATTCGTCGAGTGATCGTTGAGCTGCGCGCGCGCCTCTCGCGCAGTTTAATTCTGTTTCACTTGTTTGTGTTGCCTTTATACTTGCTCACCGTCGAGGACGAGTGACGAATAGCGCTCTTTCAGTGCTTGTGTTTTGAACTTTTTGTGATATTTAAAGTGTTACTTGCTTTTAAATTAATTAATCGTTCGGAAATGTACATGTCAGGATTTTTTATTATCTCCTCCGAATTGTCAGCGAGGTAGGTGTGAAAATATTTATAGATCCCTTATTATAGTTAAAGTATGTTTACTTAATTTCTTGCTCGTTTTATATTATGATACGATTACGATTGCAGACGGATTATATCAAGTGCGAATCTTATTGGCCCGTTTAGGCATCGAGGCATTGTTCTTTGACCTAGTACTTGCGTCGGCTCAGTTTATTATTAAATTCGTTCCGCGATACGTTAATAAACATTTATGGATACGACAACTTTTACATTTTTGACGCCTTCATTTCAAGTTCGGTTAATGACATTTTGGATAAATCTTTTGGTAAAAATGATTATGCTGGCGTATATTTTTTTCTTTATTTTAAAATTCCCAATGCCTAATTTAAAATGATTCTTTAAATAAATGCTTATATTATTTTTACATTAGAATTATTATTGTTACAGAATGACACCGCAAGAGGAGCGGGAGAGCTCGCGAGGAGCGGAGATTGCTGACGCTTTTGAGGACGACATGTTCGGTCCGTCGCGAACCGAGCCCGCCGCCGCCAGACCCAAACTTTCCATGATCTCCGCACGTATCCGAGCCAACGAGGAGCGCAAGCGGGTAATCGAAATATGCTCACAGAAATTGGAAAATATCGAGGATCCTGCACGTGATCTCCGACGCTCTGTGTGTATAAATAACACATACTGCCGTCTTAGCGAAGAAGCTCGTAAAGAAAAGGAGGCTAGAAGACGACGGGCGAGAGAAGAATGCGATGATTCATGGATAGGGAAAAAGGCTCGACGTGCCGTCGAAGACGAATGTCTTGCACTTCTAGACGCAATACCTGAACTAGGTGATGCGAACCTTGGCTGCGCACAGTTAGCGCGACAGATGCAAGATGGTTCGCGACAGGACGCCCTTTTGCCGCCTGGACTTCTGACAGTGCTCGACTCATGACCGCGCCGCACTGCGCACGTACACTCTTCGCTGTGATGCCAGCGTCCCGAGTGAAGTACTCACGCGAGCCGTAGGCGCTCGAGTCGCTGACCGAGTTTCCGGACGCGTTTTGAACAAACTCGCCCAAATGTGCCCGATGCGTTCCGGATCGCGGTCGAGCGCAACTCGCAACCTGACCGCTGGACATCTCATTGATAGAATTCTCGTTACCCCGAAACGGACAGTTAACGTTTAGCCAATTCTTTGTTATTTAAGAGAAGTACTTACTTTGTTAACGTGTTTTTATTATTTAGTGAAAGTTGCTCAGGTGCTGCCGACGGGCACGGTCCAATTAGTGTTCGACGATCACTTCTTTTATCGGAGGACCCGCAGTGTGTTTTGTTCGCGAACACGTCGAGTTGCAATTCAGACCAGGAGATAATATAGTGAGGACGTTCAACGGTTAACATTGGAGTTGTAGATTTTAAGCCATAATTATTATTAATGCATTATTGTACTATAAATAATTAAATGAATTCGTGATTAAGGTATAGTGCAAAATAAGTGGGAACGGTTGCGCAGATTTTGTAGATATCTTTTATGCGATTTGGATAGTTTAATTTCAAACCAAGCAACGTACAAAGAATTGTCCACGAGTTCTTTTATAAAAATATAATCTTAAACTACAACAGTATTTCGCATTCGATAAAATTTGAAAGTAAAAGCCAAGTGTGCTTCGTTGTGATGAGTGAGACGGCACGCTTATTAAGAAATACTTGGTGTATAGTGGGCAATCGAATGTTACGTATTATCGTCGTATCATATGCCCGTAACAAAAGAAAAAACCTTATAAGTGATGACGTGTGGTCGTCGTCGACACTCAACAACAGATGAGCATATGTGACCTTACTCGTGTAGATTTGCAAGGCCAAACGTTGGGCCGAACACCCAACGTTTGATCAAACGTGCATTTTAATAAGTCTGATTTTACATTCGACTGTTATAAAGCGATATCAGTTTGTTTTAATTTAAATACTTTTTTATGTTACCTTATCTCACAATTTACGCTTTGTTACCATTATGATTTATAATTGGTTGGATATGCGATCATTACGTACTTATCGTTACTTAGCGAATACATTTTAAGTGTGTTGTCATTGTTAATTTATTTTAGACGATTGATTTAGTTTAAAATGTATCGGAATGGTAGACTAGATTGTGCAATGTTCACGTTTCGGTCGGTATATTGTGCAATGGAATGAGGTTTAAATATTTTATTAAAATCTTAATTGTCGCAAAATATATTGGTTGTAGCCCGTTTCGCCCCCTCTGAATAGTAAATACCTGGAGAAGGGCAGGGAGTGCGGTAGGGGGAGTAGGGGGCGAAAAGGGTGGTGGAGTGGGACGCACCGTTCCCAGTACCTCCTGTGATATTAGCCTAGCCTGTATGTCGTATTTGTATTCTGTGCTAGTTTCCCCATCCAACTTTTTTGGAATTAACGCTGTGTATAAATAATGTGCTTATTAAAAATGATTCCTTTTCTATATCGGCCATTTTATACGGATTAACCGGTTTATCGAGTCACGTACCCGACGGTAGTGCGTTTAGACGTTTTCTTCACTATTGTAATGAAATGTAGTTGTTTCTTTTTTTGTATGGAGTTTGTATGTTGATAAGAATTGTATATTGTTAAATTAAGTGCTTGTATCACTTTGCCGCCGGGTAGCTTCCGGCATTTCATTAACAAATTACGTCGGACGAACTTTTCAAAACTGCGTTATTCAAAAAAACAAAACTTGGTAGCGATTTCAAAACGCAATAACATTATCTCTTTCACTCAACAACGCTGTCCTTATGAAAGAGTAGGACGGATATAAAGCCAAAGTTGCTATCAAGTTGCTTTCTTGAATACGTGTCCCAGATCATGTTCACTAGTTGTTAAATCAGAAACCAAATGTACTTTTAAAAACATATTGTAAAACGCACATAATTATGTATTATGAGTAGAATTTTTATTATTTCACAATTTACAAAACAGAGGTTATCGTTTCATGTATTTTATACTTATGTTTTTATAGTTTAATTATCGCCTCTTTTAGAACAAGCCGTTTCAATTTGTACGCGTAATTTTATTGAAAAATATCATTGTTTTTATTTATAGAACAATAGTTTATGTTGAAACAAATAAACATGTTTTGCAATGTATGAGGGGAATCTTTTTGTTTGTATGAATGTAATAAACCAATTAATAAAAAAGTCTTAAGTCACACTATTTTAGTTTTAGTTAGTCATGACCTATAATCATCGTGTAACAATATGCTTTTTAATCAGTTACTAAGCAAATGACGTAAATATAAATTTATTAAACCTTCTGTGAAGGACTAGAAAATTAAAAAAATATAGAACTGTCAATGACGTTTTTTTTTTAATTTTTTTTTTACCGCTAAAATAATACGCTTTAATTCTTACTATGTAGTTGTCTATAGTTCAACACAATAACAGGTCGTTAGTAATTGCTATCCTTACCTAATTTATTCGGGTAAATGATATTGTCGATGACTAAGAAGTGCTTTACAAAGAACTTTAATACTAAAAATGTTAGTCACGCATTGTAGAATAACAATAACTGCAAATTATACGTCTATTCCGAGTGTCTGAATAAAGTGCGACGTCTTTTGTCTTTTATTAACATTTATGTTTGATTGTTTAGTTAAAAACTACTTTGATTTAAATAAAGGATGAATTATATTCTACGTCAATATACTATAGCCTAATTCAAATAAGAATATGCATTTAATTGAAAAAGTCCTTACTTGTAACTTTTTTTTATTTTAGAACTTTAAGCATTGCTAATCTGTATCAAAGTTGTATATAATCTGTAACATTCCCGCGCGTCATTACAGTGCCACATCTAGCGTATTATCGGAGGTTAATGAGCCAGCTTTAAGCCGAGTGAAGAAATTAAACGCATTTTAAAGTCGTTAGCAAACAAATACATTGCCAAGCTGTACCGTTGGTCTATTTTAGAAACATGTTATCGTGTTTTGTTATGAACATAAAATACATGTTATTTTATAGTAAAAAAGTATATCAATAGCGATAAAGTAATTTAAAAAATTATAATTCGGCTACTTGAATATCCCGCTTTGATTCTAAATTTAAATTCTTAAATTAGTTTATCGTTCTTAAAACAAAATTAGAATCTGAACGCAACCATATTGTTTAAGGTACAAAGAGAATCCTGTTTCGGATAACGGCGCTTGGATATAAAGAGGCGATGTAAACATTTTAAAACAATAAACATAAGAGTTTTGTAAATGTTATGATTATATTATTGTGATTAGCTGCTATTTTATAAATGTTTCCTGTCTTAGATTAAGAGATGATCATTAAATAAATATGAATTAAATTACATTTTGTTTAATTAGAAACTTCGAACAAGTACAACAATTATTATAACACAAAATTAATATGTAAATGAAATAATATGAAATTATTATATATTTAAACACACCTACTTATTTATTAAATATAAAAAGAAATTATTTTTGTACCTAACAACAGAAAATATTTGTTTGTCTGTAATACTTAAACTCGGAAACTACCGAATCGACCTTAATAATTATTTCATCATTAAAGCTGATTTACATGTATTTAGTAGCCAAGTAATTGATTAAATTTAAGCTTAATATATTTACTCAGTGATTCGGATTTGTGCAAACCCGTCTTGGTACCACCCATTGATCAGCCGCCAGCCGCATATTCTACCGCCAAACAGCACTACTAGTATTTTTGTGTTCCGGTTTGAAGAGTGGTTAATATTTGTACACGTCTATCTTGAGTGAAATAAAGAGCTTAACTATTAAATAAGTATGAACGCTTACGTAAAATTAAGTAATTTAAAATTAACTATTATATACTTTTTACTTAATACCTGTAAACCAGCTATACATAGAAAATTGCTTAAAAGAATGGTAATTGTAAAGAACATGCTGAATGTCACGCGGGATGCATCTGAGATCAGAAGAAAATTTCTAAAATATAACTTACATAAATTTTCAAAACCATTAAATAATGCAACGCTAATATAGATAGCTACAAACCCATACTAAATGCAAATTTTAGTTAAAATAAAAAGATGATGTTACATAAAGGACAAGTCGAGATAGTTGCAAATGCTGAGAATTCTTCAGTGTAGCAACACTAGCAACGTAATGTGTTATACAAACAAATGCAAAATGTTACATTTTAAAACTATGACATCACTGACATCGTTTGAGTACTGGTCTCGGTTAAACCCATTCATTAAATCCGAACATTATATTTGTTCTTATAGGTATACCTAGTATTACACTGATTCCTGCTAAGTAAATAAATAATATGAATCAACGATTCGATGTAATATTTTTTCGAATACCTACCCAAAAAAAAGTTGATTTACTTTAAAGCCTTCGTGTAATGAATATACTTTTGCAATAGTTCGTAGTAATATTGATGAAAAAAGAAATATAAATTAGAGACAGAAAAAAAAGTCACGTTAATCTACAATTTACATAATATCTTATACATGTATGCGGAAAAATATGTTTTTTCCTGTCAGATTATGTCATTGTTTCATCTAGTTTTGGACGTATTTATTTTAAAATTGATTACTACTAATTTTAATTTACATTTGTTCGTTAACACTCTATTTTTCAGAAATAGTCACAATTCTTTGTAAGCTACGAAATAAACTTTAAAAGAATATTCCTGAAAGTATGAACAATAAACTATTGTTCTCTGTTGTCTATGGTAAGATAAGCTGATAAAATTAAACAAGTTATGTAGTTCTAAACTTAATAATTTTGATATTATTATAAAATTTTGGTAAGCGTATAATTATATTATTTCCTTTGCTGGCGCAATATGTATATTTTTTAAATATTATGCAATTTATAGTGAGATGAGTAACTTAGGTACGGGCATTGTGATACTTATATTCCTTGATAAACCATAGACAACAAAAGGTATTATTAGGTAGGTAGGTTATTATAAATTGCGAAAAACAAAATATATCTCATAATGCAAAAAGAGCGTTGGCGACTTGAGATGTTAGTTGAAGATTCTTTTTAGACTAGTTTTGCTATTGTTATAAGTATGTAAATTAAGGGTATTTAATTATGATTACCTTTTAGAGTAGATAACATAGTTTTGCGTCACTGAGTTAAATTTCAACGTGTCACCGTTAAGATTAATTCTCTATTGGTAACTAATAACGAAGCGATTGACACGTCTCCTTTATATTTCTGAACACATACCCACAGACAAAAAATCTTTCGGTTATTCATTATTATGCAATTACTCCGCGATTTTTTTTTGGTTTATTTTAGAAAGTACCCGATACCTTTGCTCATAAATACTGGCACTGAAATAATATGAACAAAATTTTTACGCCAAAAATGCATCTAACAATTGGATCTATAAAGTTGTTATGTCCCTTGTGCTTTTTATTGGATTGGTTCATTACTTCATGCACATACACAAGCAAACAGATACAAAATATGTAATTGATTAAAGAAATTTAAAAATTGAATTATTAAATTTCATAAATATTTAAAATTAAAAGGGAATTTATAATGATGATTCTAAGAGCAA
Source organism: Nymphalis c-album (assembly GCA_963151315.1). Lineage (NCBI taxonomy): Eukaryota > Metazoa > Arthropoda > Insecta > Lepidoptera > Nymphalidae > Nymphalis > Nymphalis c-album. The sequence goes on from OY720601.1 coordinate 8,536,863, forward strand.
TCCAACTTAATAATAATAAAACTATACATTTTAAATAAATAATTATAATTTATTTATTACAGAGGTTGTTTAATAAGATTATTACATACTTCACACGATTGTAAAATTCCAAACTCTTGTAATTACGCACCCGTTAATACATGTAGTTTATAAATCATAATGATTCTAATTCTTACACAAAACACAATAGCCTTATGGGAATTATTTTTAGTAAACATAACTTCAAAGAAAAAATATAATATCGTTTTTTCATACTACTTAACTCTTAACTACTTACGCCCTTACTTGTAAGCATTGTTTACCTGGTGTTTAGTTAAAATTTGTTTTGTCTCTTTCTGTCATCACTAATTTGACATTTAGAAGAAAACAATGTTGTTTAATTTATCGCCCCATTAAAAACATTTATAGGCAAGTAGTGTCCGCCCGCGTGGGGAGGGGTGTGGTCAGGTGTTAGGCTGGCGAATTAAAAAACTTGATATTAATTATTTAAGGGATTACCTTATTTGACTGTCAGTTCATATTCCAGGTGAGGCCAATAAATATTTATTAACGTCTCCTATCAACCAGATCACAGTAGCTGGTCGAAGATTAGAATTCGAGAGTTCCATGTCTCGAAAACATCATAAAATTTCTTACGCCTGACTCTTGCCATTTGCGTCGATTCATCGTTTATCGGGATTGAGAGAATCAGAGAATAGAGTGCAACCTGTGTGTGCGGCGTGCGAACATACTTGTGCACTACACTATTCTACGCAGTTTAATTTCTAGTCTCCTGTTGTGACGTGGCCGTAATCAAGATCTTCATATTGTATCCCTGATCTGTCACGAGGTAGTAAGAAGTGACTGATGCATTAAAAATCTTACGGACTTTATAAATGTGGAGCTTATACCTTATGTCTCGAATACTTAAACTATAATAATATTGCCTCCACTGGTGACAAGAGGGCTGGTTCATTTTTCGCCCAGAGAATCGGAATTGCGATTCAAAGGGGAAATGCTGCTAGCATTCTTGCCACCGTTCCACTCGGTCACGACTTGTATAATAATTATTTTTAAATGTTATTTGTATTTAGGTAAGGATATATCATTAATTAATAAAATCAATTCTAATAAAATGACACAAATGTTGACTTTGTTTAGACACCGGATTTTTACTTTTTTTTATTAGCGCTAGTTAAATTTAGTTAAAGCTAAAATTTTAATTAAATTATTTATATAAATTACTAGCTGTGCCCCGCGGTTTCATCCGCGTATAATTAATAAAAATCACTAGGCTGAACCTTCCTCGAATTGTGGACTATACAACACAAAAGAGTTTTTAAATTCGAACCAGTAGTTCCTAAGATTAGCCGGATCAAACTAACAAACAAACTCATCAGCTTTATATATTAGTATAGATATAGATGTGTAGAATTTACCTTGCTGTGAATCATACATCGTCGTACAAGGAACGGTGACGTTTCATCGTTAAATCAATTTATTGTTAACGATTTGGTTAATTATGTCCAAAGTAATTGTACGTATTGCCTTTTTAATTTTTTATGTTTTATTTAGAAAGAGACAGGCCTATCACGCCAGACAGTTGATAGAACACGGGACGTCTTTATTGAGCGTTGCTAGTGAAATTCGAACAAGTACCACCGATTGTTCAAGTGCATATAATTTTGCGTACTTCGCAATGAAGGCAGCTAGCAGTGTTTACCTTAAGGCTATCCCATTACTCTTTTATACACACTGGAAATACTCTTTCAAGCCTCAGCGGCCTTCCGAGAAGTCTAGGTATTTCATTTTTCGGGGTCACTTGGGCTTTTTCTGCTCCTTGGTGGTTCATAAGATTTATAGCTCTTTGAACTTATGAGTCACTTAGTTTGCAGATCTTAGCGATGATCACTTTGAGATTGGTGTGCTCTTTGATCTTCCTAGAGGTTAGAAGGACATCATAATCAGTATCATAGACAATATACTGATATCTCTATAAATAGGCCGATTGATAATATTATTTTTGTTACATACTAAAAGTTCCCTTTTTGTTCTTCATTGGATACAGCCAATTATGTCAAGGTAATGAGAGAAAAATGCCGGTTCGGACAAGACCCAAACTGTCTTGGCGAACGTTAACAAAATTATACATATAATAATATACGTACCTACTCAAAGTTAGTATGGAGTAAAAAATATATTTATACAGTTTTCTGTATATATATTTTATTTACTCCATACTTTTTGTTACCAACAGCTGCTGATTCGAAATTTAAAATTTGAATATTAATTAATTTGTAAAGGTGCATTTATACGGATAATTTTTCGATTTATGTTTGATGGAACAATCTGGATCAATACTTAAAAATTGCTCCAAATATTTTACTAATATTTTTTCTAATTATTCGATATATTCTCGCAAACAGTCACCGACTTTAATTGTTGAAAATGGCCATAGAAATTCCAAAGCAATTTTCTTTTTATTTCGTTTATATTATGTTTTACTTTCAGTAAGTCTAAATGTCGTAACGTCATCATTGACACGTTTTGCACAGAAACACACACTAACAGACGTTATTATTTATTTTAAATTATGATACATAGTTTATATTTGAATTATTGATAAAACAATAAATTGTTTGAGTAAGAATTATAATTTTATTTATTGCAACGTATGCATGAGATTATGAGATTCTCAAAACAGATAAAGTTAAAGAATAGATATTACGTGTAGTGTTGCCAGTTTTACAAAGAAAATATAATAAATAAATAAATAATATGAGCTTGCCAATTACAATTTTAAACAATATTTTTAGAAATATCGACAGGATGTTTAGTTTTTAAAGCGTTTGACGCGCACTACAATGTATGTTCGAACTTCGAATGATAGCAATCCGGTTCACGCATAAATCGGTGTTTAGCCGAAATCTGATTGCTATTCGCCAACTTTGATAGCCACGCGGTCACAGTGAGGGGTTAAATTGGATTCTAACATTTATCTATAAGCGAGGTTAACATATAATTATTATGAAGTCAGAAGACATTTTCGCCTGTACATAGTATTGTAAAAATGCACATAAATGCAGTTTTACATTACATCTAATGTCTTAATAAATACTTCGAATATTATTCAATGAAAATGTATAATATTAATGTGTTATTTATCGATTATTGCGAAGTGTGACCTGATGTTTGGTAGTATTAATTGTTTCTCGTTAATATGATACATTTTTTAGATTACATTGGCTATACTAATATAATTAAATAGTTCTCGCTAGCGGCTTCGCCCGTTTGACATGTATAAGGTATAAAATAGTACCTGTCCTTAGCCCTTCCTTAGTAGCTTGCTTCATACTAAATTTCATCAAAATCGCTTCAGTGTTTTTTGACGTGACAACGTCTAATAAATCGATGAACGCTGGCTGCATACACGAAAAAGGATGACTCATTGTCCCGTTACGCTGATTGTACGCTTGCGCCGCATCTATCTCTCTTTCACTCGATTGGCCTATTCGTCCGAGGAGAAGATTGTTTTGTTATGACGTTGTTAGTTAAACTACTGTCCGTAAACCGACTTTACAGACAACCATTTTTTTTTATAGGATAGGTAGGCGGGATACCATATGGGCTACCTGACGGTAAGTCGTCACCAACGCCCATAGACATTGGCGTTGTAAGAGATGTTAACCATAGCTTACATTGCTAAAGTGCCAGCAACGTTGGGAACTAAGATTTTATGTCTCTTGTGCCTGTAATAACACTGGCTCAATCCGGAACTGGCCCTTCAAACCGCAACACATCAATACCAAGTACTGCTGTTTTGCGGTAGAATATCTGAATAAATATCTAATGAATGATCTGATGTTTCATCCCGAAAAAAAAACTCGGTTTACGTATTCTATAACTATCGTTCCCGCTCGCGGCTTTGCCGGCGTGTTAGGGAGGGGTGAGTATTAGACGCTATGTCCTCTGACAATACATATGCAAAATGCCACGACGATTAGTTTAATAGTTACGGCGTAAAAGCGTAACAAACAAACTCACTTTCCCTATTATAATATTAGTAAGGATTGCTGGATTTACATTTCACACTAAAACCGCTAAACGGATTAGCGTAACACATTATTTTTTATTCCGGAAATTGCACGGTTCCCGTGGTATAACTGTTCAGCATAATTCCTTCATCACACTAATAATGTATTACTGGTACTGATCTGTATACTGATTGATTGTTATTGTATTTATCGTCATGTACAATTCCAATTAGTTTAAAGTTTGAACTAAACCAACATTTTAATCAAATTTCCCGTGTGACTGCTATGTATGTATAATATATGTGTATGTGTGTGTGTGTGTTTGTGTAATAGTTAAATTCTACACCTGGCGGCGGGTTAGCTAGTAAAAATCAAAATATGATTCATTATTTCGAATTGCTTATATTTGTTGTTGATAAAAGTATTTCATATTGTTGTTATTTTGTTGATGTCATAAGAATAAAGAAAGAATTATTTGTAGCAACGTATAAAAACTGTCACGTTTTCTTTGTTTAAATATCTTACGATTTGTGATTATCGTTTCGTACTTGATTCATCTGAATTTATTTCAAATTTCATCCTAAAAATAAACGAAAACTATATTTCGGTTAAAACATCTAACAATAACGAGACCGAACCTAGCAAGTGATTCCACACCATCCTACCATTCCCCGCATCTTACAACAAGGGCACAGCCCTTTGCATTGTGTTTATCACGAGGGTAACTTTTATTATCCACCAGCCCACTTGACCTGCCGCATGCCATTCAAAACCACCGTATAATACCCAGACGGAAGCGTCACAGGGAAGTGGGGTAGGTCACAGTAACTGGCGGCTATAACTATTGAACGATATGTGAATTAATGGTTTGCGAAGTAAATTGATTTTACAAGTCACACATTTGGTTATTACGGTCTGCAATTAAGACTATTGAGTTAAATGTTGCTTTTCATATTGCTTCCTGGTAATTACGTTTTTTTTCTCATTAACTAAAATCAAACAAATTTTATGCTCTGTCTGTATATTTATTACCTGATAGTGAGAAACAAATTAATCGGTTATAATTAACGTCTTTCACGGCTAAATCCTCAACCAACCAACGATTTTGATGAAAATTTAATATGAGGCAAGCTTGAATTCCAAGGAAAGATAGGTTACTTTTAATACATAAAACCAATATAAAAAAATGTATGTTTTGCCAAATATTAAATATAATACATATAATGAAACCTTTTAAATGTAATATCTTATTCTATCCATGAAAATATCGTTGTATTCAATACTTATATACATATATTATTAATTTAGATAAGTATGTTTTTTGGAAAAATGGGTTTTCTATTGTGACTTTTTATTATTCCATGTAAATTCCGTGGTGGTATCTGTTTTGCCTTCATTGAAACTGAGTGAGAACTCTTATGTCTATCAGCCCGTATTTTGGGAACTTGGGGAACTATAATAATAATAATAACGATCTCGACGTGAATGAAGTCTCATAAGTCATAACTTTACATTAAAGTGAGATATGTATTGAACAGTTGTCCTGGTGAATAGTTTTGAAATTATTTGCCAAGCGATGGATAACGGACGAATAAATTTATTATTAATTACATACTTATAATTAGTCAATTGTTGTAATGACAATTGCATTATATGCAAACGTTAAATCTTTTTTTAGAAAGATTTAAAATTTTAAATTCCATTTACTTGATTTAATGTGTAATTATATGTCATATATAACATTTCTTTGTTTTTAGTCAAAATCAATGCTGCCACTGGTTAAAAATATCAAGTATTAATCTATTATCCATTTTGAAAAGAACAGGCGACAAAATTTAATGATACCAATGCATTGTCATATATCGATAGTTTTGAGACTAATTTGTAAAAAAAATATACTATAATTAAAAAGATATATACATATTATATAATTTAAAATATTTAATTAAGGTGTGCATTATTATTTGCGTCATATTTATTATAACATTTATGTACGTATTGTAAATAATGAATTGTATATTTTTTTAGGTTGTAAACCTTTTGAAGAGGAGTTTGGATTTTACTCCACCATTCCGCTCCAGCGCGGGTGGTATTATCAGAGACACACATACACTACAGGTGGTATAATCAGAGACATGCAGGTATCATCGCGACATTTTCATTCACCGCCGAGAAAATTAAACTCATGAAAATTAATTGGTAAGATTAAACTTGCAATATTCAGTTAAAATTCACATTCTAACGACTAGGCCATGTTCGTATGTTAAGTAAAAACAAATTGTATTTTTTACGAATTAAAAATTAACTGTAAACAAAAACATCAATGTAAGAAATGCAAATAAAAATCACTTGAATAAACATACAATAGAATGTTTTAATTTAAGGCATAGTTCCAAGGAGTTTAAGGCTTTACTTGTAATTAAATAATTCAACTGTGACTACTGTTATCTATACATACATTTGAAATCTTTAATTTCACGTAAGTTCAAGAAAATAATTCATCTTTATTAGTTAAAGAAAAATAAAGGATGACATTTGATTATCAGCGTATCTAACTATTTAAGCCAATACTACCCGAATAGAAATAATAGCCGCCGCATATAAGCTATCTCTCTCGCACTATGCAAGCAAATATTTTGAATATTTACAGATGTTTGGAACGCTAATTCGTTAAAATTTATTATATCAATAAATAATCACTTTCTTTCCTCAAAAACCTTATACTGGTGGTAGAGCGTTGTGCAAGCTCGTCTGGGTAGGTACTAGGTACCACCCACTCATCAGATATTCTACCACATAAGCACTTGGTATTCTTGTATTCCGGTTTGAAGGGTGATTGAGCCAGTGTAATTACAGGCATAACATCAAGGGACATAACATCATAGTTCCCAAGGTTGGTGGCGCATTGGCGATGTAGGTAAGCGATGGTTAATATTTCTTACAATGTCATTGTCTATGGGCGTTGGTGATCACTTACCATCAGGTGGCCCATATGTCCGCCTACTTACGCTATAAAAATAATAATAATATCATACATTTGTGTTTGTCGCAGAAACTGCAAGAAAATTGAACGCGTTGGGTATTATAAACTTACGCGCAAAATCGCATTTCGTTTCATCATCACTCTGAATTTTAGCTACATTATATGACTTAACGTTATCTAATACATATTTTTATAAGCTTTAAGGAAAATACCGTGCATATAAATATATATGACGAGATGTGCTATCAACTTCGTGTCTATTTTGGACATCTCATTGTTTTATATTGTTTAATTGTAAATAAATGTTATTACCTAATCCTTAGCAATTTTTTTTTTTTAAACGTTTTATGTATTTTTTTTAACCATTTTTAAGTTGTACCTCTGGTTTTAGAAATAACTATTACAACAAATAATTACTAATGTAAATACTAATGTCACTCTGTCTGTAACGGCTGAATCTATGCAAAGATTTAAATCAAAATTTGGTATAGAGGTAGCTTGATCTGCAAGATAGGACATAGGCTATTATGTACCCAACACTTCTCCTCCCAACGCGCTGGTAAACCCGCGAGCGAAACTAGTACATATTTAAATAAACACGTGAAGATATACAGGGATATAAGTATGATGTATTAGTATAGATACTAGGCAAAAGTGTATATCTCATTAATTAAAAAAATATTACAAGAAAAATTCCTTACTTAAATTTACTCGAGCGAATCTGGATGGGCAGCTATCCTATCATCTATATCACTATCTTGTTATATATCTATATATTGATTTTTATGTATTGATTGCGGGAGAATGGTGACGGTGACGTGTTTTGATCGTATAAATTTATTTTTTAAGATACATATTTTAAATATGCATCAAACGCAAAGATATTTTGTTTCTGAAATCGTGTTATAACCTTGATCTTCGTTAACAATCATCATATACTCATGTAAAATATTTCGCAATATTGATATAACATATGAAAACACGAAAATCACACCTGCCACGTCAGTACCTAGTCTTAATCTGATGAAACTACAAAAGCGAAGCTACTTGTATAGTAATATTATACTAAAATCTTCTCCGAAACGCGCTGCATCTTCTGGTACAAGTTTTAAGTATATTGGTTTAGTAATTTTTACAGTTAGGGATTATAAAATCAAATTCAAGAATGTTTCAATGTATGTAACACATATAGTATAGTATGTATAAATTTTAACTCGAACCTCTATGTGTACTAGCGATATTTGATAAAATTGAATCTGACGTAACGCTGTAGGAAAATAACGTAGTTTGTTTAAGATGCGGCGTAAACGCGATAAGTCGTGACGTCAAAATAACTACAGCGTCATTCAGAAAACCCAAAGAGTTCTCTATTTTGAAATTGAAGGATCAGGTAAAGAAATTTAAAGGTAAAAAGGTCCTTCTATATACACTCAAAGGGACAAAGAAGTGCAACAATATGATTTTTTTTTCTTGTACCAACTCGAATACCTTTTTAAACCGAAAAGTGGTGTTGGTATCACTGTGATGACGTAATAAATTTCAATCTTAGATTCAACAGTTATGATTGAACATGTGTGTTCTCATGCTGGAAGGTTGTCTTCAGAATTTCTTCTTACACAGATTGTCTTACAATTTATTTATATTTGGCAAATCGACATCCCTAGTTTGGAATTTGGTTTGTGAGAAAGGTCTATGTAACGCGTATTACAATTATACGTATAAAATACTTAAATTAACAGCGGTAGTATGAAAAATGCTTTGATCTGATAACTCGCATATAAAGTAAAAAGGGAGAGGTTATTTTGAATCACATACAGGCAATTTTATTTATTTGTATACATGCTATCTTTTGTTTTATTATTGCATAGGAAGGCGGACGAGCGTATGGGCCCACCTGATGGTAAGTGGTCACCAACGCCCATAGACATTAGCATTATAAGTGATGTTAACAATCACTTACATCACCAATGCGTTACCAACCTTGGGAACTAAGATGCTATGTCCCTTGTGCCTGTAATTACACTGGCTCACTTACCCTTCAAACCGGAACTCAAAAATAGCAAGTACTGCTGTTTTGCGGTAGAAAATCTGTTGAGTGGGTGGTACCTACCCAGACGAGCTTGCACAAAGCTCTACCACCAAGTAACAAAGCTCTAACACCAACTGGTAGAGCTCAATCATTTAAAATTTAGTAAAATATCTTACTAAGTATAGTTAAATGATATAAAATCTAGGTTGTATTCCATTAACTTAATGTCACAATGCAAAGACTAATGAGGCAATTACTATTTTCCTCGTACCTTTTAGTATGAAATCTTATTTAAAATCTCACGCTCGTTATTATTGATTCCTAAGCTGTGACGTGCGCGTTTCTTGGCTTGGGCCAGATAAGACAATATCAAATGAATTAAGTTATATAATGAAGAATAGTTTCTATATAACGAGGAGTAATATTAGCATTCTTGTCGCCATTATACGCGGCCATGATTTTATGTACGTTACTTAAATCGACAGTTTATAAATTTTGGTAAATGTAAATATTGTCATGCATTATTTAATTAGGTACTTATTTATATTTTTTGTAATGTTTGTCTACATTTTTTTTATGATATTTTGTTATAATATAACCTCAAAGCCTCATTGTTAGGCTACATGCTCTTTTGGTTTTTTTGAGGCTTAGAACTTATTCCAACATGTTCAGATATTGCTTGGTGGATACTGGATGCACATGTGAAAGATTTTCATCCGGTGCATGTAAGTTTTCTTACGTTGTTTTCCTTCATCGCCGAGCTCGAAATGTGATTAAACACACAAAATAAATTCATGAATATTCAAAGGTGATGGTCGGGTTTGAACCTGTTATGAAATTGGTTATGAAATCTTTGATTAAGTTTTACTTATACTACTGGAACAACTCGATACTTTAACTAATTACGATGACATACTAGTTGAGAAAAAGGTATTATAATAATGAAGCAAGGAATTAATCAGTTTATACTAGGCTGTAAAGTGCACCATTACTACACTCGAACTTTAACATTACAAAAGTGTATCAGTAATCCAGTCCTTCTATGACTTTTTTTAAAATGCTGCTATACTTATGATAAACCTATTTTAATAATCATATGAAACGCAAATGTCATCTAGGACTTGTAACTTTCTTTTTGCTTAAAAGATTCAATATTTTTTTTAATCAATTCAAAATTAAGAAAAGATACTTTCTTTTTTAAATTTCTAAAATTTCGATATACAATCATTTTACGCGATTATCGATCATTTAGTACCGACCTTATACTACTCTATTCTCAATATTTCTACATTATTGTACAGTATACATACGCCAACGCCCACGCTCGCCGTCCGTCTGAGGGCAAACTCTGTACCAATAGAGTTACCACCAATTATTCTATCGTAAGAATAATAACATTTTTATTTACTTAATACATATTCAGACTTTTACCAATAAATAAATAAATATAAAGATAATTATAAAAATAAGTAAATAACGCGCATTGTACTGGATAAAAGTACGGGTTATATAGTTTGAAGTTAGTAATCGTTGTTTTTCACATTGGATACATAATGTACGTACGTGATTATTACATAGGTTAATTGATTCCGGTGGCATCTAAGCAAGCTGTGGATACCTTGTTACGATGTACCGACTGCGTTCCACCTACCGTTAATAGCGTGTACTTGAAACATTTATGTTAAACATTAAAAGAAAGTAAAAATATATAATATAATATATATCTATATAGTGTAACGTATAAATGTCATATACGTATAGTTATATATGTATGAATCGCAGACAATAGAAAAGTAATTATAAGGACTTAATTTGACATCCTGACAGTTGTTAATTGACAGCACCAACGCTCGGGGCTTAAAAGATAGGGCGTAACCCTGGGGCCGTGTATGCGTGAGGTGGGGGTCTCGCGTGTCTTGTTTCAAATGGCCCTGAGTAGAATTGCAGACGGGATGGCCTCATGCTGACGAACTCACTAGCGAGGAGTGGATGAATTCACCTTTGCCCCCTGAGAAGAGCTCTGTCAACGATCGAGCTGCTGTACCTCAGCATATTCCGATCAGAGCAGTCTCTTCGACCCGTATGATCCAGCATTTCAGTGAGTACGAAATCTAAATAACACAGTTTACCCCAAAGTCCGAATACCTTTCTGAAGGTCTCCATTGGGCAACGCAAGGGAAATGTAATCGTTTAAAAACAGCAGATATAAATATATGACTTAAGTATTTTACTCGAGACTGTTTTTATTTAATTTAGTTTTTTCTTTTTTTTTCCCAAACTATTTACTAAATATTTGTAGCTAGTTGTTTCACCTGGGTTAAACGATACTGCACCAACACTGTGGTGGGTTGTCACGTGATAATAGTATTAAAAACTATCTTAATGAGTAATACATATTTTTTCTCAAATTGGGCTAATAGATCCTTAGATAACCAGCCAGTTTAGCCAACTGGCTGGCAGTTTAGCCTCTTCAGATTTATAACATTAGTATATATTAAAGTCAAATTTTTACTAATGACTTCTGATACATAATAAAATGATTCACTATGTCATAACTGCGTGAACCAGTGGTGGAATTTAAATGTACTATAATTTGTCTTCTAATTACAGGCACAAGGGACATGACATCTTAGTTCCCAAGGTTCCCAAGGAAATGTATAATGTCTATGGGCGTTGGTGACCACTTACCATCAGGTGACCCATATACTCCTCCGCCTACCTATGCTATAATATATACATAATCAGCTATAATACAATGAATTTTATTTATAAATTAATTTTAATTAGCTGATAAGTTACAAAAACCGTTTTCACTTTTTGTATTATCTTCGAGAGTCGTTAGGCTAAATGACCGTCCCGGTTTTCAACCAGTTCATATCCGCGTTTCAAACTCATAAGTGTATTACATGTATTGATTTCTCTTCATTTATTCTATTAAATAACATTGCTCCTTTTAAAACTCTATCCGTAGTGTTTGACAGGAAATAAATACCGATATTGATTTTAGGTGGCTAATGGCCGAATACTGAAACGTCATTCAAATATTAAGTGGGACTTAATTATTTGGAACGCCATTAATTCCAAATTTAGTATGCGAATTTTTAAAATAAGGGCGTCTCAAATAATTAAGTTCCACTTCATATTTGAGTGACGTTTCAGTATTCGGCCCTTAGCTTTCAATGGCAACTATGTAGATTCCTTCTTATTAATTGATACAATAATGTGATTTTAAATTCGCATTATCTCAGTTAAAATACGATGAAATGAAAATAATCAAAGTTTGGCAATAACAGCGTAAATGTTTGATAAAAAAAAACCGTAACTCTCAAGCGGTTTTTCAGTTTGGAACTAAAACGAGCACAACACTAGAACGAAGAATGTTAATTTGACTGTTATATAAATTAGTAGAAGTTTCTATTATTCCAAATTTTTGTTTTCTTCGTCTGATTTTTAAGACTATTAAAAAGTTAATATTCATTTTACATATGACAGAGAAAATTAATAAAAATGCTCTTAAGAACAAAATATTTTATTTATTTATATAAATACATCAAGTAAAAATTACACAAGCCTACAAAATTCCGTAGAAATATTTTACACGAATAGGAAAAATATCATATTATTCGTACTTACATATGAATTAATTTTGTTAATTAGGTTATGTGTAACTGGCATCATATGGCACAGATATAGTACTATACTTTTAAAAAAGTTTTAGCTTTAGGCTATAGATATATTGTAAGAACATTTAATTAAATATTTTTTTTTTTTTTTATGCGTAGTAATATATACCTAGTTTTATCTCCTGAGACTAGTCAACTACGCAGGACTTGCATAGACATAGGTGCATTCTCTTTTCCTTAGTTTATAAATCGATGGAATACCAATCTGGTGCGACTGGAGAGACTTCAGGCGCAGGACCAACAGCTTTACGTGCTTTTTGAGGTATTCTGGTGGTACATTATTGTGTCTTGATGTCAATATTGTGGGTGACTAATAAAGTAAGTTCCTCCAGAATCGCACTGCTGCGTAAATTTATATTTTTTACAAAACATCAAACTTAAAAATTAAATTTCATTTAAATTTCAACCTTATGTCTTCAGGTTTATAGTACAAACTTCTGTAATAAATATTCAAAACCATCGGCCCATTTTATCTTTATATATACAACCGATAATTTGTGTTTCAAAATCAAATAATTGTACACATACATATATAAATATGTAAATTTCGGTATGTTACGAAGTCACCTGGATAGTTCTTAGCTGAATTAGAATTTAGATGACACTTTTACCGACCAAAAAACATAATACCCTTAACTGTTAATATGTTTTAATCAATTTTACTATATTCATGAATTATTAGTCTTTTATTTATTAAATAAAGGTACTCTGTCTGTTACATTTTCAAGGCTAAACTGCTGAATCGATTTTGATGAAGCAAGCTTGAGCCCCAAGAAACAAAGGACATAGGCAACTTTTTTATCTATATACTTGCCCTCCTCTTGTCGTGAGTGAAACCCCCCGGGCGAGAACTAGTGTAGATATAAAATTCTAGATTTTGAATTATTATACAAATATTGTATAGGTACGTTTTATTTGTATTCAATATTTTATGAGTCTTATTATTAGTTCAGCTGTGAGGTATGTATTATGTAAAGCGATTTTATTACAGCACTTATCAGGAGTCTTGAAACAAGATAACCCAAAAAATAAAGAATAACATTAAATTGATTTCATTCGCTCTTCTGAATTCTAAACGGTCTTAGCGTTTATTTGACCTTATGTATTTCAATCAAAAATGTATGAAACGGTACCATACAAAATTGAACTATTTACAAGATATTATTATTTAGTAATTCTCACTTTTTACTAAAACCAATTAATTAAAGTTATTCGCTGTTAAAAACTTATTTTTAACTCATATCAGCTCAGAAGGGTCAGCTTATATTTGTGACTAGAGAGAGGGGCGGGTGATTGGTTTCCTGTTCTTTCCGTATCCCTGACAACGTTTGCGCAAAATTTCACGCGAATCGGTTGGTACGTGAAAGCGTAACAAAGAAATAAACTCATTTTCGCATTTGTAATATTAATTAGGATATTATTGTTTATTACTTATTGCCTCCACTGGTGACTGGAGGGCTAGTTCATTTTTCGTTCAGAGAATTGGAATTGCGATTCAAAGGGAACATGCTGCTAGCATTCTTGCCACCATTCCACGCGGTCACGACTTGTTTAGTAATTATTATTAATTTTTGTTTGTATTTATTTAAGGTTTTAATTTAAATAAAAAAATATTAATACTAGGATATATTTAATGATGATTCGTAATAAAATATTTTAATATAGGTATGATAAAAGTTGTTAGAAAATTATTTATACTCTGTGCTTGTTGTCTACATATTAAATACTTATATCTTCACTCTTTAGTTCGCCCTTATTCTCTGGGCTATGGTTACCTATAATACGTCAAGACTCGCAAACATGGAATATATTCATAGTTGTAGACAATACGGCGTACAATTTTTTTATGTATCTTTATTTTTTAATGTTTAATTTTATGTCAATATTGACCACATATTGATACGTAAACTTTCCGAAATACTTGGGTAATTTGGTTGTTTGTCTTGGTAATTTGATTATTCAAACGCTCTAAGTACGTTTTAATAAAATTTAATAACAGTATCAGTGAAGTTTGAACAGTACGTGGAAAGTTTTTGGTGAATTAAGAACGAATGACCAACGTTACTCATAAAACAGTAAACATACCTCAGTGGCTGTAAGCTGAAAATTATATAAATAAAAACATTGCATGTACGTCCTATTACAAGCGCCATCTCTTACAAAGGCATTTAGTTATATTATCGGGCGCTATCTATTTTAATATTTGCAGCAACTTTGTCTTTGAGTTTGAGGTTATTTAATACAGTAGACTTTTTGTATTTAGTTTCACTGTATACCGATAGATGGCAGTCGTACAAATAGTTTTAACGTAGTAACGCTATTTGACACTAGATGGCAAAAAATATTTTATTTTTTGAGTAGGAAATATTTATCTGTATATTATATTATATTTCAAGTACCTAATTAACGTATCATATAATTTTATGAATAATTATGGGAAATGCATATTTATATAAAAATACAATAGTTATAATTAAATTCAGGAATTTGCTAACTGCGGCGTCCGTTCGTGCTACGTTAATATACATTGTTTTCGGTTTTCTTCTTTTACTTTCGTTTTTCGCTATTCTCACCCTTCCTTCTCACTGTTTATGATCTCTTGGTACATAAGACACTCACTCCAAACCAAGATTAGAATTTTGTTCCTATAAACTTACAATCATCGTCATTTTACAGACTATCATTTATAGGTAGCTAAAGTTTTAGCTAATTCAACTAAAGAGTTATTTTGTAGCAATTTTATCGAATAAATTGTTTGTGTAAAGTTCGTGTAAAGTGACATAACATTTTTATTTTTATAAACCGATTGAAATAAAACAACCACTTAATTTTAAATGAAGAAAGAAAAAAATCCTCAAAATCGATGCACCCAGTCGAAAGTTATGAGGTAAACACAAAAAAAAACATACAGACGAATTGATAACCTCCTCCTTTTTTTGAAGTCGGTTAAAAATGGAAAAGTGAGAAGGTCTAACCAACATAATAAGGTCAAAACCTTCTTTCAGGAAGTCAGGTATAAAAATATATAATATTCGTAAGATATTCATTATTGTATTAAATATATATAATAAGTTTTATGTATATTGATTCAGTAGTTTTTTCAATAAGTCATTACAAAAAAAAACTCATTTATTAGAAAAGGTTTGTACCGATTGATCGACAAATGCTCGTTAATTCTCTTGCACCTCATTTCATAAGCTAAGGAATATCAGTTAATTTTAGTAAAATCCGTTTATTATATCTTTCTATTCATGAAGAACTTCAAGCTTAACCTTTAAGGCTACTAAATCTTAAGGTCTAATTTTAATTTGATGCTACGTCACCAATATGAAGATGTCTCTTGTAAATACAATCTTAGTAGATAACAAAGCGTACAGAATGTATCGGTCAAATTTCAAGAATCTTTTAAGTTGTAAGTCAGCTTATAGTTTTCATTAGAAAGTTATTTATTGTACTCATAGTGAATCTTAACCGATGAACGTGGATTCAAACCCGGGCAGGCACCACTGATTTCAAGTGCTTAATTTGTGTTTATAATTCATCTTGTGCTTAACGGTGAAGGAAAACATCATGAGGAAATCTGCATGTGTCAAATTTCACAATTCTGCCACATGTGTATTCCACCAACCTGTATTTGAGCAGCGCGGTGGAATAAGCTCCAAGACCTTCTAAAAAAAAAAGGAGAAGAGGCCTTAGCTTAGCAGTGGGACATTCACAGGCTGTTACTTTTTACGTTTACGATTTTCATAAGTGTAGTACCTATGTACATATTATGTTCGTGAGTGTTTCTTTTTACTCGCATATTGCGATAAAATCAAAATGACGAATAGAGCGAGACAACAGGATAATTAGTATGGAGTCGATATCTTTATTTTTTCCACTACTTACTCGTAATGTAGTTACTAACCAGTGTTAATAGCAAAGCGGAATTTTACTTGTTTTCGATTTCCATATTATTTGTTACTTGTTACTGTTGTTGAGTTACTTTTCAGGCATTAAATTTTAAGCTTTAAGTATCATTTTTCAGGTCTAATTTTAAATTACCGCTATAATTGCATACAACACGTTTCGTTCAAATTTCCTCGTACGATAATTAGTTAAAACGGTATTATTTCGAATAATTACACCTCTGTACACTACCCCTCTGATCATTTTAAGTAATGTCTGCCTCGTTTTTTCAGACTTCAGTTGGTAGTGCTATTATAACTGCAAGTAACTCGTGACGTCGCCGTGGTCGTCTATCACCGCCGTTGTCGAGAGCAATGGTCGCACCCGCTGAAGTCATCCTCGTTCGTCGTGGCAGCAGATTGCACAACGTGTCGGACTACGTGAAATTAGGCGGGACTTCTACCCAAGGCCAATAAATTGGTGGTAACTTAAAGGTGTATTTTATTTAGACTACCTGTAGTTATGTTACATTTGTGTACGTCATCATTTAAAAGAATAGGTAATGGTATTCTTTTTTTTATTACATAGGTTGGCAGACGAGCATATGGGCCACCTGATGGTAAGTGGTCACCACCGCCCATAGACATTGGCAGTGTAAAATATGTTAACCATCGCTTACGTCTCCAATGCGCCACCAACCTTGGGGACTAAGATGTTATGTCCCTTGTGCATGTAATTACACTGGTTCACTCACCCTTGAAACCGGAACACAACAGTACCAAGTACTGCTATTTTGCGGCAGAATATTTGATGAGTGGGTGGTACCTACCCAGACGAGCTTGCACATAGCTCTACCACCAAGTAAATTCATTTGTTATTCATTTGTTTCTAACTATACTCAATATTTCGATCATATATTATACATGTTACAGGATAATAATTTTGAGTAGTTAATAATAATCTTTAAACATCTATTCAGATCTTATAAACTGTTGAATAATTATGAACGGCGCATATTATTTTTAAATTAACGGATTCATTTGTATTAAATTATAAACATACCTAAACTATAAATATTGAAATTTGTAGCGTTTTATTGTCATTAGCCGAGCTCGCGCGGTAGCCTCGGTGTTGTGGCTCGCGAGCTTGGCGAGGCAGCCTCGCGATGCACTCTGGAAGCACAGAACCTCGCCTCGCGAAGCAGGCCGATCCGTCAGTAGTCCCTGAGCATCCAAAATGGGCAGTGGTGTATTTTCTGTTGCAGCTATTTTTATAGTAGCTTTTAGTTATTATTTTCTTTTCCTCGAGAGTTATAAATCTGTGCAGATATATTACTTATGACATAATGGAGATTATATAATATATTTGACATTGTACTAATGAAACACGTAATGCATTAGCTGGCAATGTGTATTTTTTTATTTTTCATGTCATTCATATTATTTTTCAATTCGTCGATTTGGTTATATTTCAGCCAGAATTAAATTAAATATAATTTGATTTCAATCTGTTACTTGTTTGGGCTATAGTAGCAATCGACTTGATAGCAAATGAATGAATATAATATTGAAATTGAAGTAGGTATTTCATAGTAACTTTTATATATAATTAAACAAAAAATTTAAAAACAAGAATTTTAATTAAGTAAAGAGAGCAGGATAAGCGCAATCGCCATTAATAACACCAATATTTGAATTCCTATTTATTGATTCAATTTGAACTTCGAACTCACAATCAAATGTAGCATAGGAAACACAAAAGATTTCAAACCATTTATTATATTCTCAAAATACGTGAAACAGTGATTTGAAATTACATAAAACTGGGTAATACTACGAACATTGATAATATTGTTGACATCGAAATATTAAACATCGAATACAGAACATACATCAATACCGACGAGAAACAGCTGATTTTGAGCAAAAAGTTTTGTTAAAAAAATAAGTGGTCGGCTCGGTACTTAGTTATTATTAAAAATACAGCGGTTACTTGATGCAGGATTAGACTTACGTTATACAGTGAGTTAACTTACGTAAATGCCGTACAAGCCACGGGCGGGCGCCTACTCAAACCTTTATTCACGATGACACGCTTACAGCGCCATCTCTCGTCGCTCTTCCGAACTGAGAGGTGACATTACACAAACGTGCCCAAGTGAAGAAAGGACAGCGCCACGGCGCATCTGATATGACTTCCTTAACGTAGCAACGCCACTTCGCCCGTAAACGAATAGAATTAGTGTATATAAATTAGCTTATGTAACAAATAAGCTTAAATGTATATAATACTGAGGCAGAATTACATCTTAACTACGGCGTAACATTAAGAATGGTACGTGGGAATAGACACGAGCGCAAGCCCTTACATTAATCGGACGAATGCAATATATAATTATATTTTGCTTTATATCTATGTATCTGACGCTAAAACATCTATATAATGTATTACTTTTGTACATCTACTTATATAATAACCGTACATACACTCACTAAGCTTAACTGCTTCGGCGTTACCGAGTACCCAATGTGCGCACACAACCGTTAAACTAAACCGATTTTGCAAATGCACCCATTTCTGACTAGATTATACGAAGCTCTTAATTTTGAACTTCTCGAATCGCGCGTTTGGATTTTACATCTCCTTCGCACACGTTGAGTACACAGTCCTTTCCTATCGGGAACTATTAGTATTGTCCCGCGGGTAAACGAAGAAAGACGAAGGGGGAGAGAGACAGAAGTATGTATCTGAGGTACGTCTCGATGCGATTACGAGAGAAATCGCTCAAGTAGCTCAGATTAAAGGATTTTGGATTTTTGACTAGAAGAAGACTACGAGGCTAAGCGTTCACCCGCGCCGGCTTTGCCGCCCGTCCCATTGCTAAGTACACATAATTATTAAAATATATTTTCGCATTTTATTACATAAAATTCACGTTATGTTCTACCTACGTTAGAAAAAGAAAGCGGGCTTTAAGAGTAAGTAAATTTAGGTTCGAATTTGTACGCGGAGTCTATATACACAGCGTACCATGGACGTTTGTTCCACATGCTCAAGTGATAACGCACAGCGACTTGATAGTAACGTGAAAACGAAATAATCGAAGTATTCTTGAAGTGTGATTAATATCGAGATATTAGAATGTTAATTTAAATGTTAAAAAATATCAAAAGTGAGTATTTAATTTCAATGCGCGTTTTCACTTAAGACGAGGTCTCGAAAACTTAATTTAAATAACTCGACTACAAGGTGACACTTATGAATTCTAGGATACTAGACGAAACTTAGATCTAACCTTAAATTCAAATAAATATTTTGGTGCAAACATAAAAAAATTAACATACAAAACAATATAAATTCTAATCTCAGTTAGGTCTAGTTTTGACTGATTGCGAGAAATCGCAAAAAATATGTTGACTAATCACACAAGCTTTATTATTATTATAATGAACATTTAGAATATTCACCACCAGGCCCGCTTTACGGTCGAAGAACAATCACTTAATCGTCACACATTCATTCCATAAAGAATTAATTATTCGAGGAAATAGATATAAGGAGAGGGTAAAGAGAAGGGATTCTAGCACACATCACAAATAATATAGATAAAAAGTTGTTATTCAAATTTCCTTTCATCGGTTCATTTGAGTTCAAAAACGTAAAACAAAAGTCAAATCTAACTTTACTGCCGATAGATGGCGTTACATTGATTATTTTGATGTTTAATATTTTATAACGTATATAAAAGCATTTTGAGCTTTTAAGCTATAAATTCAATGTTCTCAAATGAACCTCGAGGAAATGACAAGCGAAACGAGATCTTAATTAGACATTTTTATATAACTTGTCTTGCTAACGCTTTCCGAAGAAGAAGAAGTAAGGCAGGTCTGATGGGCGGTGGCGATGGCGGCGAGGAGAAGATTTACTCCTTGACTTCGAAGTATTTATAGGTAGGGTTCTCGTAACCGTTGATCTGCATGTTGGCCACGTGTCGCTCTTCAGGAGTAGGAGCGACAGCGCCGGTCTGTTCGACCTGGAATATATAATTCTTAAATGTTTACTATGTAAAACATATTATATTTTCATGTTTTATTAAAATAAACATTTTATCCATCATGACAGTGTAAGTGCTTTTCAATTAAGGAAGATAACACACCTGCACAAATCCTTGCGCGGAGGGCGCGCGATCACGACGGCGCGCGACGGCCAGCGCGACAGCGGCGGCGGCCGCCAGCGCAGCGCCGCCCACGCACAGTGCGGGGTACAATGCGCCGGATCCGCTGTTGTTCGGGCTAGCTCCGCGGACCGTGAACCCCTATTAAAGGCATTCACGAAATAATTTACAACTCTAAATAAATTGTTTGTCTTTATTCGGACTAAACTAGTACAGTTTAATTTTAGTATATTAGTATAGCACACAATTCAAGTGTTTGACGGTATTCAACATAGAGTTTTATGATTATTGAAGTTAGTAATAAATGACATCGGACAGAAAAGCTTACGGGTTGGGTGTGCTGCAGTTCATGTTTCAAAGCGTGAGCCGGTGGAGGTGGCGCCCTCTCTTCAGCTTGTTCCAATGCAGCGCGCAGGCCTTCACCCTCAGTCTGAAATATAAGAATACGCTGTTACATGTTCGTATATAGGAATTGAAAAACGATCTAGGATTATTTGTAACCCATCTAATATGAAATATTGGTTTAAGTTAGTTCATTTTGATAAAATGTCACCATTCCAAGTTAAAGTCACTTCACTAATAATAACCTAATTGCAATATAACACATAGTTCCCATATGTTTGTGTCAGAAAATTATCACTTTGAAAAGTTACACAGCTAAATTTTTCTACTTATTACAGCTACTCGCAGTGTCCAAAAATTTAACTTAAATAAAAGCGATGTCTTACCTCGCTAGTTGATCGCCGGCTAGAGGTCTCGCTAACTTCGCTAGTTTCAGTTTCAATATCGGGAGCGTCGGTCATCGTGCTGGTAATGATTTCCTGTTACCACAATGAAATATTAGATAAGTTGATGAGAATTTTTCAGTAGCAGTCTTAATTATGAAATTTAAAGCAGTCCGATTGCCATCATACCGGATTATGAGAGTTAGGGAATGCTTTGCACATCTCCTTTGTAACTCACACTCCAATGAGGTATTGCATATTGATTATATAATAATATTTATTAAGTAATGGAATTAAAAATGTTTGATTAAAATAGATTTCTTACACCTATCAATTCTAACTAAAGTCTTACACAGTTGCAGAAAAACATTCTTTACTTAAAACCTATAACAAATGTAGCTGTGCGCTTATGATATACTCACAGTTGTAGTGGTTTCTTGAGTGAAAGCCGATCGGGTGGTTAGGTCATGTACGGAGACAGATGCGGAGGGTGAGGGAGATGCTGAGGGTGCAGCGGAGGTCTGAGTTGTCGACACAGTAGTGGTGTCTTCGGTTTCGTTGATCTCGCTGGCCTCGTCATCGGCTTCCTCGCTTTCCTTCACACCATTGGAGGTCTGGAAAAGATTAAGATGTTTAAATATTTGTTTGCATACAGAGTTAAATATCGCTTCGTTAGTTCGTAGCAGTTCTATTATAACTGCGTCCACACATAAAAATTAGATATATATTTAGATTATAAATGATTATAAAATATTTATCTGAATTTAAAGTTTTGATCTATAGATTCATAATTAGACCGTAATACTATTAATTAGCTTATATTAATATCAAATATCAGTTATATATTTTGTTATTTAAGTAATTTTTAAAATTTTTAAATTTTTTTATTTTAATGCAAGTTACACTATAATTAGTATATTTTGTAATACTAATTTTATATAAGCAATAAGAAAATGTATTTTTTAACTACGGCTTCCTAATTAATAATATTATTTTTAACTCAAACACTTAACCCACCATAATGGCAGAGGAATAATTAATCCACCAACTAAAAGTTTTCCCAAAAAAAACTGAATTAAAATGCTTTCTTACCACCGACCACTCAGCCCAAGGGTGGGCTGTGTGGTCGGTGTTTCTTACCCTCACGCGTTCGTTCTGGATATCTTGTCGCTGACGAGTGCGCTGATCCCTCTTCGCGTTCAGTTGATCACGAGCAGCTTGCTCTCTTTGCACTTCAGCCTCGATGCGATCCAGGAGTAGTTCTTCGGCCTCAGGAGTCATGGACATCAGAGAAACAGCCATGTCATCCTTAGATTGCATCGACTATGAAAATGTTTAATTTCATTATGAAGGTAGAAAGCAAATTTAATATATCTTTATTCAATCACTACTATTTAATCCAGTTAATGTATTTATAATTGTTTGAGTGTGTATGTGCGTGTGTTTGTGTGTGTGTTTAATGGTCAGTAGTTTTATATTTTTTTGTATTTACCTGAACGTAATCCTCAATAGCGGTTCCAATACTGGCATAGAGATGTGGACGACGGCGGAGAGAGGTAAGAGCGCGTTGTAAAGCACGGTCAGCATCCTGAAGATCATGATTAATGTTCAATATCTTATAATTATGAATGGTCCTATCTTGGCGTTACTTACGCTAACGTTTGTTACTCTCTATTTGTATAAGTTGATTTTTGCTTTAATAAAATACATGAATGTAGTTTGAATGGCGTAGTATATTAATTTTCAAATTAGTCAATCCCACTCTAATGTTAGTCTAATGAATGAATGATTTCCCGAATAATACAATACATATTAGTTATGATAAATATATTTTAAATGAATACCTGTAATCGGTCAGCAGCACTAGCACGCTCAGCGGCAGCGGCTTCACGTCCAGCGGCGGCAGCACGACGCCATGCGGCCAGGGCTCCACTACGTTCGGCAGCCAAAGCACGGACTAAACGTTGCAGGCATTTCTGAACGCGGTGGGCCTAAAAATTATAAATATTGAATAAAATGTTACTAGTTAAGACCACACAATTGATTACTGAACTCTTGTTTTTTAGACATTTTGTTCCAAATTCAAATATATTAAATTAAATTATCCTTTTAAATAATTGGTTGTTTAACTAATATTATACTTTAATATTTATGTATGTAGGTACGTATACATTTTAAGTGTGTTACTTTTATTATATAATGAAAAAAAATTGAGAAGTAATGTTAAAAGTTGCAATTATTGATTTAAATATTGATTTTTTTTAAGAAGTTCTGCACACTATGTATTTCTCTTAATTTTTCTTCACGCTCCCCCAGACAGACGCTTCGCGCATCCAATATAGTCGGACTGTTGTGACGATCTACGCTCGTAGTACTTACATTAGGAGGAGTGTCCCTCAAGGAACGCGTATAGCACGTGAGCGCAGTGCGGCGGCGCTGGGCGAGGTGGGCGAGCACGCGTTGCTGGTGCAGGGCGGCAAGTCGGCGACGCTCGGATACTCCTTCCTCCTCTAGGGACTGTTGGCGAACACATGACCGATATTTAAAGGAAAACCTATTTTAGAAATGGGCAGCTGCAGACAAATCCACAAGGATCATGTAATTAGGCGCACCGTCAATATTCATTAACTTACAAGAATAATAATAAATTATTTATTTCGCATGTCAATTGTCAAGTGCACTGTTATATGGATCGGTTTTCATTCTTGCTTTTTCTTATATTCTTATTTAATACATACAAAATCCTTATTGTTTTTAAATATTAAGTTTTTTGTTTGCGAACGTAATAAGTACAGTAATTTTGCCATATATTTTTTTTGTAATTGATGAGTGATCACGTACCTGGATATTGGCTTGAAACTTAGCAGTCATGCGTTGGCGGAAAGTCTGCGCGGTGGACGGGTCTGACGTCATCATCTGTTGGTAGCGATCTTCGAGCTCAGACCATTCACGCATAACTTTAGTAATCTACAGAGAAAAAATCACAATGTATATAAGCTTTACATTAATAAAATGTAATAATGAAGAATAGATCGTCGCTTTAAAGTGCCCTCTACGTACGTAAATACGTTAAAAATGAATATTATCTAATACAAGCCTCATTGTATGATTTACATGCCTTTATAAATAAAGTTTAAATTATGGATTATATTTGTAGATGGTTAAAAATAAATGCTACGTACTATGAAAGTGATTTTTTGTACCTTTTCGCGGTGGGTTTCTTCAAGACGTTGCTGCGCATCCTTGTAGCTCTGATGTTCAGTGCGGGGGTCGAAATGCGAGAAGTAAGGATCGGAGGTAGCAGTGGAAGCCTGCACAAAGTGTACCGGTTATCCTTATTGGTTATCATTTATGGAAACACAAAAAATTGCTTCCAAGGTGTCTGTTTAAGCAGCATGTAGTTATTTCAGTTTTTACTTAAAATAAAAAGCACGAATAGATCTGGAATGTTCGTTATTTTCAATGTCATATGTTACAATACTAACCGTAGTGGTAGTAGTTGTCGTGGTGGTGGTTGATGTGGTAGTCGAAGGAGAAGCCGAAGATTCTGGTCGGGGCCAGGCCGAGTCATCACTATCAGTGTAGTCATCGTCTTCAGCATCGTCGTCACGGGATAAGTCAGCGTCTTCATCCTCATCCATATCTAAAAGAATGTATTGTTCTATAGTCGCCAATGAGTCAGTAAAATAGGACTACACTGTTTAAAGCAAATTATTTCTGTAGAAATTAATTTACAAGTTGGCCGATCGCTGCTAACTTTTTTTGGATTTAATTGACAGGCGCAATTATGTAGTAGTAGAATTACCATCATCAGTGTCGTCATCGTCATCATCGTCGTTAAGGTTAAGAGTATCATCATCCTCGTCGGTTAAAGAGTCTTCATCGTCAAGAAGTTCGTCATCACGCTCATCCATAGCAGCAGAAGCAGCAAGCATTTCTTCACCACCAGGGCTCACAGGAACGCCGACGTCCATTGGCTTATGCATCTTAACGTTTTCTGCCAGAATTGCAATATGTAATGATTTGTATGTTTATAAAACAGCAATATTGTTTTAATTATTAAAACACAGAGAACTGTGTCAACTAGCTTTTTAAATGGAACCAAATTATGATGATATTGTATCTTACCCTTGAAGTGCTTAGGGCAGCACACGAACTCAACTCCAGAGAACAGGCTGATACCGCAAGGGAGGAGCATAGCGAAAGTACGTAATCGGAGTCCACGTTGAGCGCACGCGCGTCCAGCGGTCGCGTTCCAGCGGGAGAATTGCCAGCAACGGCTCTGGTTGTGGATGTGGTCGAAGAGACAGCTCTCCGGCACCAACAGCGCATCCGATTGGAATGGGCCTTCTGCCGCCAAATACTCTTTGTAGATAATGGGAAAATATTATATGCCAACAAACATACCCTACATAGACTTGGGGAATTTTTAATTAATTTTATATGCCTTTATTTTAGAGAAATAAATCGTTTATTTATATGTAGTCACTTTAATGAAGCTGTGGGCGGGTGTTGTATTATGCGATATTTTGAATCTGTAGGTATAATTTGAAACCTATCGAAACTAGTACTAGTTATTGTAACATACATACCAAGACAACGGAAGGGCTTCACCCATCTGGTAACCTTGCACTTGGCAGCGTTACTGGAGCCCAACTTGCACCAATTGCTAACTTTAACATAGTGGGACGCTTCGACGATGTTGGTGATGTCGTGGCTTGGGTACACCTGTGAAATCGTAATTACGATTAGTATAAATAACAAAACTTTTGAAACGACAATAAAGTACAAGTTGAATGACCAAAATTAAAAGTAAAATGTGAACGAAACTTCACAAAAGACAAACACAAAATGTTCGAAATTGACAGAATCTTTTCTATATAATTGTTAATTAAAAATAATTCGCATAAGTATAGTTTCTTATCAAATGTATTCAGAACTATTATACGGTAAGTATTCAAATTTCATGAAGTAAAGTCGCATAAATTTAGTAAGAGAGAAATCTTTGAGGCAAACAACCACAACTTTTTCCATAATGGTAAAAGTTTTCCTAGAATCCATGAAATTGGAATGAATATTCTATTTGAACAAAGAAATACTGATTTATACAATAAGTTTTATCACTGCAAGCCTTAATTAGTTTATCATTCGATTTATTATAATTATTAAATTTAATTATTCACTAATTGCAGTTATGGAAAATTCAAAATATTTTAACAAATAAAGGGGAATAGCAATTGTGGTTGTGTTAAAATTTCAATATACATTTATTGTCATAGCTCTCATGTTCTTATATTCGAATACAGCTCCGTAGTCTATCATTAAAATTATGAATCGTGTATTTTTATTTCTATGTTTATACATATGTAATTAATTTAATCATTGTAATTGTGAATGTATTAATATATTTAAATGACATTAAACTGTTCAATCGGTAGAATGTTTTTATTGATTCCTCATTGTATGGGTGTGTTTTGTATTGTTCTTTATACATTTATATTTTTTGGAAAAATCTTATATACCTAATCAGTAATTTAACGTTCTGTTTCATATACATACAATCCTCAACTGTGAAAATACTATTTAAATATTATTTTTTATAAAAATACGAGTTATGATGTTTTACGTCGTACCTTCTTGCAGTAATCGAGGATTTCCATCTTGTCCTTCAGGCAGTTGTGGGGCTTAGTCGTGAGGTCGGGTGTCCATCGTCCAGCGGCGGACATGTATTGCGGGTGGTATGTTGCTCCGGCTTCGCATAGCACAGCGACTTGTGGCTCTGCGCCGCTTGTCGCCTGCGAAAAAATTATTACATTAATATATATATAGAAATAATTGCTACAAAATAATTGACGGAGTTTTATCATTATCTATTTCGTTAATATTGAAAAAAATATAATATAACGAATAATAAAGTATCATTAACCAAGTAATTTATTTTAATTTATTTTCTTATACACCCTTTCCTATATGTGTATTCCTTTTGTATTATAAATATTTACATATGTCATAGTTTCGTTACTTTCTTATTATTAGTGAAATTAATTATTTCAATATATGTATACATAAATAATTAAATACTGTCTTAAATACTACCAAACTCCTAATTTCATTTGAAAAGTTATATTGAAATATGAGTTAAATTGATTTATTATTATATTATCATAGATAACTACATACATAAGTTATTTTATTATCTTAATAATTAATACATTCAATTATTTATGAGATATAATCTCTTGTAGCGAAGGAATATGGGAAAATAGTAGGTACCAAAAAACTTTAATATAAAAATAACATTATTTAATGTGTATTTATAAACACATAAAATAATCCTTAATCAATATAAGTCTATTATCAAAATGGATCCCGACTCGGGGCGTAACTTAGACAAATAGTGTCTGTTCAGGACGTCTAGACGCTCTGAAAGGGTAGTTTTCCGATTAAGGAAACATTGAATAAAGGGGTCGATGAACGGAGAAATAATTGCTGGCTGCAGTTGAAATAAACTATATATTTTCTTTAAACGAATCGATATTGTTTCTAGTTTCTTCGTTTTATTTTTGTACAATATATAAGGCTACATATCTCGGCTAATCCAATATTATAAGGTTTTTATGTAATTCTCAGTCACAGCCCAAAGTTTAGACATCGGAAGCCGTGGATCTTGCGTCTTAATTATTTCCGGTCATGTTGGATTGTCGTCCCATGGTCAATGAGACCGATAGAGAGTGAACTTGTATTTGCGCTCACACCAGATCACATTAAGATGTCTTGCAAAGTTGGCTATTCTTCGTTGAAAAGGGCCGCCATGTCCGAAATTGGTTTAGAAGTACATCATCATACGGAACCTCTTTATTTGCAGCATTTTAAATAGTGGATATTTAAAAAAAGTCTTTATAATTATAATTCTTTGAGTAAATTTAAAACAAACATTATTTTTCAAAGCATAACTAGTGTGAACTTAAACTTTAATTTGTTCAAAACGCGGAACTGTCAAACTAACATAAAATTTCAAGAGTAAGTTTTAATGAAATAGTATATACATACCACGTTCAAAACGTCCTAGTATGTTCTAGATGTTATATTATTATATTTTCACATCGAAGATTTTTTTTATGTCCCTTTAGTTATCATAATAAAAGTGTATCAGAACGTGTTTGTAATTTAAACGTAACTTTAACTTCCCCTTTGCTAACGGTTCCCATTAGTAAATTATACCTACATGCCAATATTTGTATTGAAACTAGACGCTACACACTAATCAAGTGTTCTTTAGTTACGCCCTTATAGAACTTAGAAAAACGACATTCAATTAAAGAAAAGAGGTTAAGTTTTTACATAATTGTGACGATTTAGTAAATATGTTATAAATATCGTTGTTGTTTTCGATGGAACAAAAAGCTAGTACACTATTTGAATAAATAACTAGTACTATTACAATACGTACTCATACGCAAAAACAATGTTTTCTACCCTATTTTTGTAAATACTGTTTCTGTTTTCTGTTTCTATTAAATTAAATTCTATACATATTATTTATTTACATAACGGTGTTGGGTTACAGATAAATAAATGAAGCTATATTTTTTAATATAAATACTATGGTGTCGAACGAATAAGTATTTAATTAAGTCCGACCAAAAATAAAGTTGAGGTATTACTATAGTTTTTAATTAAATTTCGTTGATACGTCAATCCGATATGTTTCAGTAAACATGTTACGATTTACTGCTAAATAAATTATTTGTTACCATTTTACCGTTATAATATTACTGTAAATATTGAATATCGTGTGTCGGGTAAAATGTTAAATATTTTTTGTGAAGCGATACGATACTGATGATGATGTTTATTGTAAATCAATGCATCATTTATGTGTATACATCTCAGCGTTCTTTGTATGGAAACTAACTGGGAGTTCGGGCGTCAAATGACGTCAACCTAGGATTTCGAACGTCAGATAACGTCAGCGTAAGATTTTGTTAATGTAAGTGTGTGTGTGTGTGCGGTACGAGCACTAATATTTTTGTTCCGTTTGCAATTGAAACGCTTGGACCTTGGAGTAATAGTGCCAAAAAAATCATCCAAAAATATTACTCCGCGCCTTATTGCCTCCACTGGTGACAGGAGGGCTGGTTCATTTTTCGCCCAGAGAATCGGAATTGCGATTCAAAAGGGAAAATGCTGCTAGCATTCTTTTACGCGGTCACGACTTGTATAATAATTATTTTTAATTTTTATTTGTATTTAATACGAGCACTAATGTTGTCGACACTCGCAATATTTTAAGCGATATCAATTAGATAATAACGACAATGTTTAAATCAACACAATTTTTTTCTTTTCTTTTCTTCGAATTCATTCACAATATTAAACATATCGAATAAGTCATATCGATCTGAATTCCTTTGAATAATAATACGAATTTATAACTGAATATAAAACTACATAAGTGAAGTAATTGTTTGTCATTTATAATTCATTCGCGTTATCACCCTTCAACTGTAACGCCCCGGAAAAAAAGATGGCGTCGGAGGTTATGAAAGTTATTTTCGTTGAAATGTGATTATTGATGAACTCAATCTGTTGATTATGATCTGTTGGGAAAGAAGATATTCTTTTGTAACGTCTATATTACTGGCTTTATTTATTTATTATTATTATTACATCAGATTCTGAGTGCATACATAATAATAATGTTGTATCAAATCTGACAACACCATCATCTAGTTAACATGCGTTTTTTAAAATATATAATAAAAATTAACTTTTTAAATTAAAAATAATTAAAAAAATATGTACATTTCGGTTCGTTTGTAAATACCGCAGAGTAGATATTTGAAAAACATCAAAACTACAATTGTTTGCTTTATATATTTCCGATATTGAGAGCCTCTATGGTTGATTAATCTATATTTATATTTACAATCATTATTCGTTATACAAATACACCATACCCAACTTTTATGGACTAAATAATGGATTAATTGTTTTTTTTATAAACACTTAGCATTAAGCATTAAGCATTATATATATATATATATATATATAAGCATTATATATATATATATATATATATATATATAATGCTTTAAATTTAAAACTAAACAAATATTTTTTTAATAATTTATCACACAATATGGCCGCTACCCCCGTCATAAGCAAGCATCTATTTATCATGTTTATTTTCAACAAAGTCAAGCACAAACCTTTGCAGGCGTGTCTCCCTAAGTTTTAAATTTAAAGCATTATATATATATATATATATATATATATATATATATATATATATATATATATATATATATATAATGCTTTAAATTTAAAACTAAACAAATATTTTTTTAATAATTTATCACACAATATGGCCGCTACCAACTTATATATATATATATTATAGTATAGGTAGGCGTACGAGCATATGAGCCATCTGGTGGTAAGTGGTCACCGAAGCCCATGGACATTGCCATAGTAAGAGATGTAACCCATTGCTTACATCGCAAATGCGGCACCAACCTTGGGAACTAAGATGTTATGTCCTTTGTGCCTGTAATTACACTGGTTCACTCACCCTTCAAACCGGAACACAACAATTCCAAGTACTGCTGATTTGCGGAAGAATATCTGATGAGTGGGTGGTACCTACCCAATCGAGCTCGCACAAAACTCTACCACCGAGTAATATAAAGTTATAAACAATGAAATCCGACGCTCGACGCGATCGTAGAATGTTGAACACCAACTTTCGGAGATATCCTCTCCTTACCGCGTAGGTACCTTAAATATTATATTGTGAATATTGCAGAACTTGTCCGATATTAGTTTGCCATCTCACGATCGAGGTCAGAGCTTCGCCCGTTTTGAATTAGTTTTATAGAATAAGACCACTGAAGCAGCGTAACAATTTTCGGAATTAATAATGATTCGAATCGCACACGAAAGCTCTAAAGTCAAACTCGTTACGATGTTACTCGTACTCGTATCTCTCATCGCCTCCCAAGCTGTTTCGCCTCTTCGCTGTTAATTAGCGACTTTTCGCTCCGTTATTTCGCTTTTCCATTTCCTTTTTGGGTAATTAAATAAAGTGCACTCGCTTTAAACTATAAAGTCA
The DNA here is from genome assembly GCA_963151315.1 of Nymphalis c-album. Classification (NCBI taxonomy): domain Eukaryota; kingdom Metazoa; phylum Arthropoda; class Insecta; order Lepidoptera; family Nymphalidae; genus Nymphalis; species Nymphalis c-album. The sequence goes on from OY720601.1 coordinate 8,568,472, forward strand.
TTTCTGTTTTTGCTCAGTGAAACGCAATGAAGTTGGTTGAGCACTGCTATTTTTTTACACCAATTTCATGTTTTATTTAACACAAACCATTATTTTACTCATCAATTCGTTCATATTATGCATTCTTATCAAATTTTACAAAATAATTTTCCTCTTATTGTAGTTCAATTGTTGATCTGAACAAAGCTTTTTGATTGGTTACCTCATACAATATAATAAGGTGGATACGCCATTCCGTTGTCAATTTAATGTTTGAAATCAGAATGGCATATCTACATATGGTAGATTGACAGTAATCGTATCGCTGATTGTACAGCAGTTAATGTCAATCTGCGTCTGATTTTCCACAGACCAAGATAAACTGGACGTTTTCTTTTCCAAAATATAAATGTGTTTGAATCGCACTAACGAGTATGGCGCTCACAATCACGAGTTAATTGCGTTTCGTCAGACCGAGAGACAGCGCAAACTAGCTGAGATAAAACAATTGTTTTAACTTATTTATTATTCTTTCACTGTTTAAACAAACGGAGAGAAAACGTTGGAAAATGTACTCATTAGGTTAATTTTATAATGATTTATTCGTCTGTAAATGTTGTTTAGGAGTCGATCAGCTAAACATAAGTGCGTCTTCTTCTTTCAAATGTAAAATAAATGATGACAGAAAAAGAAAAATAAGTATTTAAGTAACACCTTCTGAGTGAAGCCGATATATTATTTATATTCCCAATGAATATGCTTAATGAAGATTTAATTAAAATGTGTAAAGTGCTCTCATGCCATTCATATATAATTTAATCCTTTCACACCCATTCCAATTGCCTTCACTTTACGAATATCCCTAAACGTATAGAGATCGTCTTATTTCATTCGACCCGTCCATCACTTCATGATCACTGCTTGATATGGGTCGCCTACTGAATATTCCGAGTAGATACCCATTCAAATTCCGAAGGCATTTTATATCAAATTAGAATGGAGTATACGAATGCAAATACGTTTAGCATTATTCATTACATTGTTATAAACTTAATACATATATACATATGTGTCTGAATACGAGCTAAGCGAAACTAGAACTGTTCATTATTCATATAAATGAATATGATTTTCTTAGTTATGTTCTATTGAAATTTCAAGATGAAATATATAAGAGGGGTCTTCAACGTTTATAAGAACCTGTGTAGTCTTATTTGTGTCAGTTGGTATGCTGTAAGATTATAAATTAACATTCGCCTTTAAATTACGAGACGAAGGTATTAACGAAATTAATGACGTGGTAGTCAATGCTACTTTTGAGAATGTGCCCGGTTGCAAGTTCGTAAGCGAGTTCGTAAGAACGGCTTAGTGTTTTAGTAAGAGCCCTACTAAGCCATACTAAGTAAAGCTATTTAATAGAGGCTAACTAAATGTCCTACATTAGTTGTTAAATGATGTTACATTTAACAACACTTATATTGGTATACTACAACTGATCGAAAATTAGGATTATTAAAAAAAATAATTTCATCTGCTAACCAAATCAAAATACACAAAAGTCATTAACCCAAAATAAACAACGTCATTCCAGAATAATAAACTCGATGTGAAATTTCATTAGAATTTACAAAATACTAACCAACTTTCGCGTTACAAATAATGTTGGCATTCGAGTAAGTTAAGGATTAGTTGTGGTTTCTAGGGCACGTTCCGTTTTGTGCAACTTGGCTCGTTAGCTGACTGACAAGCTTTGAAGTTCGGTATGACCTAACCCACAATCGTGATTTGTAGCACTAAAATACCTTACGCTATCTATTTGTTTACGTTTAAGAGTGGTGTTTAAGTCGAGATGGTCCAGCGGTACGCAAACAGAGAACGCGTAAATCTTAACCGACAATCGCGGCTTCAAACCCGTGCAAGCACCACTGAATTTTCATCTCATTCTTCGTGTGGAAGGAAAACATCGTGAGAAAATCTGCATCTAATTTCCGTGAAATTATGCCACATTTAGTCCGACCAAACTAATTGAAGCCCAGAAGAATAAGCCCAGTAATAACCTTCGTTTCAAAGGGAGAGGAGACCATACCTCACCACTGAGACAATTACAGGCCGTTCCTTAAGAATTCTTGGTTTGATAAAATTTTATATGAAGCCAAGCTTGAGTCCCAAGGAAGAACAGGCTTTTTTATACCTACCCCGACCCTCTTTAAATATATAAATTGAGATACATAACAGTTGTAGTACCTCATTTTACAGTCGAAATATTTTTGTCTAAATGTTCATTTCATAGTGTTTTCCGTTTGTCCTACTTATTGAGTAAATCCCCACGTGCTCGGAGCACGGAGGGAGACTAAGTGCAAACTCTAGTACGGAGTGGAAAGTTCCGGAGAATTACGAGATATCTGATGTGAGAGTATTGTTTTATTCTATGCACTCACTATGTTAGATAAATATTCATTTTATTTTGTACGTTGAGTTCGTGAGTCATTGGTTACTTTGATATTTAACCTATAATAATTATTATAAAGGTTATCGAAATATATTTTTGTGCTTATGATACCGACTAGTTTATGATATCTAAATGAAAACAAATTCGTTCTGTAGTTTTGTATATGTATTGTTCAAAGATAAATTCATATAGTTAATATCCGATACGTTGAAGCTATCCTTTGACGAAATGTCAAAGTGACGTTTCAAAGTTGACATTTGAATTCATATTTGGAATCGCTTAATCTCCTACGTCATTAATCTATTTGTGACATTGGCGGAATATTTTGGGGCATAAGAAAAAAAAAACAATCATAATTTAATCCACTTTGAAACATTAAAGATTGATAACAGTATTGATTTTTGTTTACTGTTGCATTTATATAATATAGTTATTATGTATTTCTCATAAAAATATCTTATTTTTATTTTGTAACAATTCAATGTGATTGTATAAAGCAGTGGTTAAATTAAAAACATACTCATCGTCTCTTTATATAAATACAATATATATAAAAACAAACATAATTATAATATAAGCGCCAACTGACGGCAAATATTAATCATAAAACGGAACATGTTCCTAATACCGTCAATAAATATTACTTAACTCGTAAAATTGGTTAGAAATATGTACACGCCATCAATATTCTAATTTGTCGGTTGAACATAAATTTGTCTTATACCAATAAATCGTTACGTTAACAAGAAGATTAAAGAGGTTCGAAGCGAAGGTATTAATCATATGACCTTATCGATGGAGAAATATTAAAGGCTGAATAGGCCAGTTTTAATAGAAGGCCACTTGTTATAAACTTTGTTTTATTGATAGATATTGGGCAATGGTCGGGCGGAGTCGTGGCTTAGTGGCTAAAACACGAGATTTGTTTTGTAATTATTATCATGAATGAAGGAAACTGTCGTGAAGAAACCTCCATGAAGTCCAATGAAAGAGTTTCGTAGCGTAGCGTTTAGCGTAGTGGAATAAATTTCTTCCTAGAAAAGAGAGAAGCTATTTTGCTTTCGAATATATTTTTTGACAGATAGTTACCTATCTAATGTAACAGTATGATACCTGTAATGTACACAATAGTGTAACATTAAAACAAGAATACTTTCTAAATAGTTTTACTGAAACTAAAATTTAAAATTCTTTGGCCAGAATGGAATATTTTACTACAAACACATATAACGTTATTTTTACAGAGAAGTTTTCAACTTGAAAATGTTAGCAAGTTTTTGTTCTCTTAAGAGCTTATTTAGAGAGGAAACTTGGCAACGATCTGATGCCGAAGAGATAATTTATTAACGTTGATGTGAATTCGCAATCTATGTACTGGAATTTGCAATCTATGTATTGGAATTGCCAAGAATTTAAGAAGTGCACTTTAAACTTAGCAAGACCGATACTAATTTTAATTTATTTTAACATAAAGTCTGTTGAAATAAAAATATTTAGGTGACATATAAGTATCGCACACTACATTAGTATAAGCTTTGACTGCTATAATATAGATGATAGCTTGGCTTCAATGTGATAATTGGCAGAAACATAATTTACAAAGCGGAAACTGATGATAAAAAGCGGATAAAACTACATATTTTAAAGAAAATAGTATATATTTTGTAAGAATTTGCCAATATGCGCATCATTTTAACAAAATAAAAGAAATAAAGGGCACAGAAAAAGAGTCTTCGTTAGCGCTAGTTAATTTTTAGAAACAAAAACATAGTTATGTGTCCACAACACTAGATAGAATACAGACATACTAAAAAGTCAGCTGATGTTACTATTGTATACGGAGCTGGACGAGCATATGGGTCGCCAACCTTGGGAACTAAGATGTTATGTCCCTTGTGCCTGTAATTACACTGGCTTACTCACCCTCCAAACCGGAAAACAATACAAAGAACTGCTGCTTTGCGATAGAATATCTGATGTGTGGGTAGTATCCTATCCAGACGAGCTTGTACAAAGCTCTACCATCGAGCGAACGTACTCGTGCAGTTCCAAAAATACGCACGAACCTTATGAACGACTTTGTCACAATTTAAACATATTTCTTTCATTATTTATATTCTTTCAACTAAACCTTGACACAAATATTCAACAATTATTACTAAATTTTAAATGAAATTATATAAAGATTTGATAATGAATTCGTAAGTTAGGAGCAATTTAACCACAAGTTAAGGAAACCGACTAGCGAATCACAGTTCTAAGTTTCGATGCAAATGTATGCAAATCCGTCGAGCGGTATTAAATGTAACTTGTTGCGAAAGTTATAAAGACGTTTTCTATTTTCTCACGGATTCGTGGAAAACTTGGTCGAATATTATAATCGTCAGACAGAACTCGTGTTAGAGGTTTAGTGAGAGTCTTAATTGTGTTGAAATTTATAGCTTTAAGATAAACATGAAAACGAAATATCTGATATTAATTTACCTTCACCTATGGATTGCAATACTAAAAAAATAGTCAGAAATTTATACGAAGACGTTAAATATAAAGAAGTAATGTTTAACGGTAGAACACAACTAAGCTACCTGTATTAAATATATAATACCAAACACACTGTATGTGTCAAATATTTCATCAGTTATTTGCTTCAAATAATGAAGGTAATAATTTATGAAGCGTTAAGATCCATCTTGAATATTCCCAAGAGTTCATAAACAGCACTTTGGTTGCTATGCAAATGTATGGAGATTGCGTAGAGCAGACAGCTTGCGACTTTTATACTGAAGCGTAATTAGGGCTGGCAAAAGATAGTTTCATAAAAAATATATTTAAGCAATACCAAACCTGTAACGGCCTTAAAAATTTGCGTATTGGTTGTTTATTTTAATACTAATATTGCTCTTTCTGGTAGCACACAGTAGAAATAACGTTTGAAAGGCGTACGAGAATATGGGCCACCTGATGGTAAGTAGTCACCAACGCTCATAGACATTGGCATTGTAAGGTGTTAACCGTCGCTTACATCGCGAATGCGCCACCAACCTTGGGAACTACGATGTTGTCCTCTTGGGCCTGTAATTACACTAGCTCGCTCACCCTTCAAACCGAAACACAATAATAGCTAGTAATGCTGCCTTGCGGTAGAATGTCTGATGAGTGGATGGTACCTACCCAGACGAGCTTGCACTAAGCCCTACCACAAAGTAAACGTCTAAAAATAAGTAAATGTAATGATTCATTGAGCAGTCTTCTAATATCCATAAAAAAATAACAACTCTATATAAAAAAAAACAATATTTATTTTTATCCATAAAACACAGTGGTAAATAAAAAATCCTCGTGCCAGCATCCCTGGCCCGTTGTCCCGTGCATCAACACTTCAAGTCAGGCTTTTAACAATCGTACACCGCCGGTACTTTCACCGCTTCTAATTTAACTTTCAAGAGGAAGTTTAAGTGAACGAAACGTCGACAATTTGAAAAATAAAACCATAAAAAACTAATTTGAAAATGTTATCTTACTAAAACTTTATTCCTATTGGTCAAAATATGTTATGCATCTGACAATCCAGAATATGTAAAGCAATAATATAACATTTAGTTTTCAATACCACTAAACGTTATACAAATTCATATAAAACTGAAGTTAGCTACACAAAGGCGTGTTTTATGAAAGCCCGTATAGCGCATTTGTTATTCGTAGCGAAAGCGCGGTCTGTCAGCTTTGTACGCAAACACATTCCCTCTTTGACCTCTGAAATTCACGCCTTTGAAAACGACGACACCAATACATTCTCTAAACATGATAAATGGCTGAACTTGACGTTGGGACCATTTGTCTCCCAACAGCAAACGCGAAGGAAAAAGTCGACTTTATTTACATAATGTAAGGCATTTTAAACAGCCGCCATGTTGCTTGTGGTTAATACGAATTCGAAAGCTTTTCACGGCTTCTGCGGATAAAGCTTTAGCAAAACATCTATTGAGAGCGATGTCTAGACAATGTTTTTGTAAATCCTATAAAATTTTATACTCTCGTAAACATAAGTGATGCATGCACGACACAACAGTTTCCTCGCTCTTTTATAGCTTCAAGAATATTGTCAATATAAAAATTAATGAGCTGGATTGTTAAATAATATTTAATGTACACAGCTCTCAAATGTAGTTTATGATAATAATTAATACCTAACAATATGTTTAACCGCTTTCCATTTTAACAAATAATCTTGTATTGATACAATTTATTTCTTAATGTTGTTAGATTTACATTACTAATTCAAATTGTCGTAGAAGATTTTTCCTATATTAAACAAGTCCGCTACGCTATACGCCAAATCCCATGTGGTTAGTTTAGGAAAATGTCACCCGACGGAAGAGTTCGCAAAGGATTTATTGATTCCCTTCAATATACGAGTACCTAATGTCTGTTTCGCTCCACTCTGAGACCTTCTAAGTGTTTATAACTTGGCGCAAGTTGGTAAGTTTTTGTCTAATGAAATTTATGTGCGCCCTATTTCATCGTTGCCCTTTGAAGTTTTAATTAAATTGTATTGGAAACGTTTTTGTAGATTGATTTAAGAGGAACATTTATTTTTATCTAAATGATTTATTTTTCTTTATTAAATGTAATATACTAAATTACATTTTATAAAGAAAAATAAATTAATATTAAGAATCCATATGAACACTTAACCAATAGAATTCAATTGAAACTATTAAATTCAATGTTTCAGATATTTTTATTTAAAATAATAATTTATAAGTACACAGAAAATGTTGTGTAAGTAGGGTTTGCACTGTAAAATAAAAACTCTCAATTTAATTTCCGTCTTGACGTAGAAAATTTTCAAAGAGCGGAAGATATGAATGGTCATATTTTATATGCAACGAATATTTTCTATATAATATTTTTCAATATTTCTCAACGGAAATAAACTGTCACTTACAAACACGCCTATGCAATCGACGTAATATAGTTATAACCCTTACATAGAACTTGTTCGAATGCATATTATAATTATGACATGACACAAGGACTGGTTCTTTTTCGCCAAGAGGATCCGAATTGCGAGTCAACAGAGAACCGCTGCTGCTTTTATCCACCATTTTATTTTATTCATGATTTTTACAGTAGCAATTTCTAGATGTATTTACATATATATTAATAAATAATAACTAATGAATATTTATTTATTTTATAAGTTTCTAATAATGCATAGTTTAATACATATATTGGGTGTTTATTGTGTTATTGAACAAAGTTTTCGAATATTGTTAAAACTTGTACCGCGTTGGGCAAGACGACTAGACTGAAGTTTTTCTCTACGGATAACTTTACATATTACGCAGTATCTCGTAAAATATACGATACAACTATCCGTCCTGACTGTACGGGTACGATAAAGCTTATGGATGTATGAAGAAATATTTTAATTCACGTACAATGATAATCTTAGCGAACACCCCATGTATTTTCTCCTCATGTTAAACACACGTTTATAATGAATACGTAGTTTTATTCGAGAATAATAAATAATAATAATAACATTATTGATGCAAAATTACATAGATTTTTGCTAAAGTTGGTCTGGGTCGTTCTGTTTTTTTATTTACCTACATTATATATTTTATCCTTTGCCTTAATAATATTCGTCTATCTTATTGTATTGAATTGAAAAAAAAAAAACTTGGTAATCAAATTTTATCAGAAATGATAAATAATTAGTATTTGATATTTGAAACCAACGGAAAAAGATGCTACGAGTATATCACAAGGTGTTTGTAAATTGTCTGTCACTGTTGATATATTATGCAATAGATACGCTTCGTGTTTGTCTTCTTATAGTGCTGATAAAATGAATCTTATCTTGCACGGAGGGAGCGTGCCCCTAAGTCAAAGCATCTTGGAAATCTTGATATATAGTATAGTAGGGTGAAAATTGAAGCGACGTTGAGAATATTTCGTGGATCAAAATAACGTAACATTTTTAAGAGATTTGAAAATAGATTCCTTCTTTTATCAAATTCTACTGTATATATATTCCTTTGTTATATGAACACCTCTATATGTTATATAAGTATATATTTTATTTATGTATGATTTTTATTCCGTTGATTTCAGTATAACTCAATATTGATCCCATCTCATTTTTAATGGTATTAGATATTGTTAAGGAGTTGTTCAGAGTAAATTACTTCTGATTGAATTGAATATAATAAGTAATAACTATATATAATGTGTATTTAAGCCAGTTTCTCTTGAGTATTGAAATAAAATATAATCACAAATTAAGCTCATGAAAATTCAGTGGTGCTTACTTGGTGTTGATCAAGCCATCATCGGTGCATGCAACCACTGGGATATATTGGCTCTGGTCGAATATGTTCAGACTCTATCACAGGTGAAAAACTGTTATTATATGATATATCCATTCGTTTAGTTTAAAAGTTAAATAATTTTATATATCATATTAAATAAATTACATAGAATAAAGTTCACGTTATGTGTACATATATACATATATATATAGGTTCGTCCTTTGTGAACGGTAATGGAACTTTTTATAATTTTAATCACGCGCCGCGAGGAGTCTTTCGAATTAATTGGATTTTATGAGATCGCTCCTAATAACCGGGCTACTTGTTATGAATGACAATGTATTTTTTTAATTGTTTGTTCCTTTTTAATGATATTACCATCGTTTCGTTTTCAAATTGTGTCAGGTTGATATGATACGAACCTTTAAGGAATAATGATAAAAAAAAAACAATAAAAGATATATTATTTTATGAACGTGTCTAATATTATGTTTATTGTTCGTTTGTTACGATTTCACGTCTTAACTACTCAATATATAATCAGGAAAATATGTTGCATACGCGTTATCAGGGGTCACCTATTTAGAAAAGGATATAGGGTACGTAAAATGTGCCCTAACCCTACCGGCCGAAGTCGCGAGCGTAAGCTAATTTCATAAATCATAGTATTTAAAATTAAAGTACTGCATGAATCGATGTTAACGTGGTCTAGGATAGACAGACAGCTAGATAAGAAGATAACACTCTTTCGAATAAGTAATATATTTTATTTAAAGGTAAATATTGAACTGCGTGCACTGGCATTATCACTAACAGTGATCTCTTGCAGTCAACTTGACTAAAGAAGGGTAGTTTAGATCAGACACTTTCAAATATATGTATTTTAAAAGAATAGCAACAAGAATAACATTTTATTATATAAATTAATTACAATATAACCTGGAATTTGTTTTCATAAGTGAAAACATAATTACGAATTTTGTAATATTAATATTGTTTGAAATTTTGATAATTGTTTTGTTCCAAATAATAGAAATTTTAATGAATAACTATCCATTTAAAACAATTTACAATGAACTAAACCATAAACATAATTATATATTAATCCTACGATTAAATTTTATCCACAAAACAAAAACACATCGAACGTCAATACAGAATGGAATATTAATACATTTCAATTATAATTTAATTGCATTTATGAATCATAAATTGCAATTATATTGAAATGTAAACGCAATTATACGTCTAGCTTGTTCACTCACACAAACAAAGAAAAGTTACACAAAACTAATTAAGCTAACATTTTAAGCAGTACGAATTCATGAAATTCAAACATTACGTGTTTTTTTTGTGTTTTAATTATTCAAGAACTCTAAGCAAGGCAACTCAATTTGAAACCGAACTTCTGAATACACTCTTATGTATAAAAAATCGTATATACATATATGTGATACTAATTTAATTGAATTATTCCGCCAGTCTCTTGATAAAATGTCTCCAATTTGATTTTTTGTGATTAATTACATTTTTTATATTATGCCACTCCTGATGGAAAGTGATGGTACAGCCTAAGGTGCTGGGCGCTTGCCTAGAAACTGCCTATTCGCTCTTGACTTGAAGTTACCCGTATTGTAGGTGGTGGGGAATACGGAGGTCGGAAGTGTATTCCAGACTTTAGTGGTGTGTTTCAGAAACGAGGAAGCAAATCGTAACTATATTACGGAAGAGTATAGTTTTTATTTAAATAATACCAATAAACTTAAAATAACGCTATAACATGTGATTTTCTTTCCTGTAAATGATACGTCGTTCTTATGTGTATAAATTAGAGATAAAATACTGATTTAAATGAATAATGAAGCCGTTGGAGTATTGGAGTTGCTAATGTAATAAAATGTGACAATATATTGCCCTGTAAATTAGTTTTTAGAATATAAATGAGTAATATCTGTAGAGGTGAGTTTTTCTCATAAGTTTTTAATTGTAATCTACCGAAGAATAAAAAGAAAAAAAAATAAGTATGAAATTTAAGCAAATGTATTCTGTAAAGTAAATTCAATATTCATACATTCATTTAAATGTACTCAATTGTTTTTATTACTTAATAGCGATTATATATATATCAGTATAGCTATGCATTATCTGTAAGCAATGAAACGCAAAAAACGACTTTATAACATAAAATTAACAAAAGCTACGGCCGCCATTTGTTGAAAAAATTAAACGCACAATGAAAAGAATCATTACCAAGTTTAACACCTCAACGTAAACAGCATTCAAAACATTTTGATTACGAATTCAAATGGCAATGGTCTCCCTTTGAATTTGCAAATCTTGGAGCCTTATTAATTAATCATGTCCTATAGATACTCTCTAGGGATGTACCAATAACAGGAGGAAACGTCGATAATTTAATCACGCGCGCGACTATTACAAAGCTATTAGCCAACATTGAACTTAAATTCCTGATAGGCAGGTGCGCGTAATTGGATTTTAACATTCGATGCTCACATGTACAGGCTTTTAACACTAAAAGCATAATTTGAAACGTATATTTTTTTAATAATTTCTTAATTTTTATTATTAAGTGAATTTATATTTGAATAAAATTAATAAGTCTATTACTAATTCTTTTGTAGATTTTATTTTAAATACAATGCTGAAGTATGAGGAAAAGATAATAATTACGATTAATTGAATTTCGAAATTGATTCATAAGATCAGTAATATAGAGTACATTTTAATAAAACTCAGTTTTCAGATAGGTATATAAAAATAATTAATATTGAAATACCGATAGCGTGTCCCTGACATCTCTACTCAGTATATTTGTGCGTAACATTAACCGTATTGATTTTGTTTGCGCGCGCAACCCTAATCCCCACCTCTAAGTGGGTGGGGGGTTGGGGGGGTGAAAGGAACAAGGGTGAACGACGTTTCGATTCCAACCTTTTTATAGGAGCGCCTGAATCCCTAAGGTTAATTCTACGATACATTACGTACAAAGAATACGCCTTATAATTTACACTTTAAGTGGATAACTGATCTTTATAAGCACAATTTAGATATAAATAAATATTATACATTTGTATTAAATTATTTAAGCGACTCAATATGTGAATGTATAACATACGATATATTGTTTATGTGTTTGTGATTAAAACAATATTTTAGTAAATCTGATTATTATATACAGTTTGCATTGGTTCCAAAAAACATCTATATAATTATCATACAGTATAGCCGATAACCATGTCAAATTAAATTGAAATAATTAACTTTTCATGTGATATTCACTGTTGTGTACATTTAATACTGCTCATTCTATGAGTCTATTAAATTATTTTAAATTACATTTATGATACAGTTGTGTTGTAATATAAATATATACATATCTATTCAATAGATAGCTACAATAACAATATATATTAATCGCCAAAAATGTTAACTCTAAGGATACTGCGGCGCTATTGTTGTTTTATCTCCTTTGATTTCAATCAGTTTCATGAAAAGCGCTTTGTTGATAACAGACTTGATAACTTCAATGAGAATGCTTTAGAAGGAATGAGATTAATGTTCGTGGCTTTATTTAGACGAATTTAATTACTTCTTTAATATTCTTTCAATGTATATTATCTTTCGACCGATTATTTATTGTTTATTTAGGTCACATGTATAATATGTAATGCTAATAAAAGTGCATTGTATATATTTTTTAATATGTTTAATTAACAATGTCGAGAGCCGATGGCCCGGTGAGTAGAGCTCGTTTTAAGTGAAGATCTCGTGTTCGAGGTTTGATGTGCTATTTTGTTTATAATATGTCTAAGTGGTGAAGGAATCAATATGAGAATGACAGTCATATGATATTCTATCTCTTGTTATATATGTATCGGGTGTATTTTAAAACATATGTCCACCCGTAATGGAACAGCGTGGTGGAATAAGCGCAAAACCTTCACTTTAAAAGTGGGGAAGCCCCGGCTGTGGGACATTGCCTTACTTAATTTGTCATACCAAAAACAATTATTACAAAAATTATAATTACGTAGGATGAATTGTAACAATAGCAGAGCGAAGCGTATTAATTATGTAATATTATTCTTTTTTTTATTTCTCCTTTAATGGCTTATGGATTTATGTGTAGGTCTGTGGGGAATCCAATACGTAAATGAAAATTGCCATTACACTTAATTATCTTTTATTTTCGTCTGTCGTTTATTTTTCATTCTAGAACAATTCGCTCATTTACCGAGCGTTGACCAATCATAATACTTCCTTATACCAATCATTAGGTATCTCTTTCATGCTAGGTACATAGAATTTTATCTCTTTACTTCAAACATTCTATTATTGTTATTTATTTATTACATATTGACAAGGGGAATGGAAAATAATAATTACAATTTACGTACGATATTAAAATTAAAATTAATTTAAACTATATAAAAAAACATTTAAACACTTATTGATAGACAAAACTTTTTATTTTAAATTAAGACCCGAGAGTAACTGGCACAAAATAGCAGGATTTTTTGTCAAAATTTAATATTTTACAATTTTCAATAGAACAAAGAAGTAATGCGATCGTTCCATTATATTATACCATCGGCTGGTATCAAAATTGGATCACAAATCATAATACGAAGTCACAGTATAGTGTATATGTCATCCAGTACAAAGCAAATATCAAACACACATTTCGAATGATTTAAATAACCACTCCGATCCGTAAACGGATAATCCAACCCAAATTTCGCTTACAGCGGCTGTATCTACATCGATTTTAAAATGTATGAATTTTAGTCTGCTTAACATATCATCAGCATGCAGTTTGGATATCTCGATTATATAAACCAGGATTTATACAAGCGCTGCGTTAGCGCTGGATACGTATTACGAACTAGATATTGGATGCATGAAGCGTATAATACGATGGTGTAAATCGTGTTAGCGCTGTATTTGTTTTGTACGTTACGAGCAAATCGAGTACCATGTCGTACTATGTTAATAATATATTAGACTAGATTATCAACGAAATTGTAAATCGTTTTGAATATAAATCAGTTCTAAATGTCGGTTGTATTTTTGTGAGTTGTTATTGGTTCTTTTTAAGCCAGCTAGGCCAAGATTTCACTGTTATTAAGACTGATATGTTTTTCTACCACGCTATCATTGAATGTTCCTCAAGGATTGGCGTATATATGTGTGTACAAATATATAGCGATTTTTTCCGTTTCTGACGATTTTCTTCGTAGCCTCGTTTGAGATGAATAATTGCAAACAAAAGTTTCATGCGGGTTCTTCTCGGAAGAACCCACCTTCCAGGCGTTAGCTTACATTTAATTTGATCTTGTAAAATGATGGATCAAATTTTTTTGGCTTCTGCTTTCTTAAAATAAATATTTAGGTTTAATAAATTGTCCCTCAAAGAGCATGTTTTTTAATTATTAGATTCGAGATAGGTGCGTTTATTTCGATTTTTCAAAATGGGAACATGAAATCAAAAAAATATCACCTCAATGTTAGTGCTGCCCAATAAATTAATTATTAATTATTCTGTATAAAACTAAAGAGTTCTATTTTCAAATAACCTCATAAAATACAACACTTCAAAAACACAAGCAAATAAACAAAACCCACCTATCAAAAAAAAATACACGTCAAGGAAATGAATATGAAAAACAAGTAACGCGTTTATATTAACGCAAAATGGGATCTAGTTGCAGAGCTGTGCAGGAAATTGGCAATTTCGCGTCGAACGGACCGATGGACGTACTATGAATATAATAAAGCTAAGTTAGGACGTCTATTGGCAACTTGATTGCAGCACAAATTGCATTGCGTGAAAAACTTGTTCACACGCATTATAACACTATTTTATGTCTGCTTTATTATTTATTATACTTCATAATAATGGTATTTGCATATGACATAAAACTGACAATTTGTATTATTTATTGCTTAATAGAATAATTATATATTATGAAATAGCGAATTTTGTTTTGTTATTCTTTTACGGCATTTACTCATTTATGATGTATAATCAAAAAAATCATGATGAAAAAAATAAAATCAATATCTTGAAAGTAATTAATTTAATATTGTGTGCGAGAATTTGAATTTCGAAAATATGTTTAACTCACATTTTTGAGGAAGAACGAATAAGGAAAATGTCGTAATTACGTTATTATTTTTTTGTTCATATTATGTACATATTTCTATATTTAATTTTCTCTTATATTTTAATTCATTGTCATTAGACCAGTGTGTAGAAAAGACCAAAATGTAATAAAACTCTATTTATCAAGTTATCCACAATTAATGTATTAAATTGAAAATTTTGTGACTGTGAAGTTCGAAATCGTTTCAATAATTGTCGTAAGCACTTTGTCTAGTCCAGGGACCATATCAATCGATCGGCAATCGATTACTGGTGGCCTCTCCAATCTTTAATAGTATATGTATCAATATGGAAGTTGATATTTTAAATTTTTAATACGCATGAGACTAACTTAGATACATATTTCGTTATATTCATAAATTGAAATGAGAATTCAAGTCATCACAATGACTTAAATAAAATACTAATATCGGAAACATTAGAAGTAATAAAAGTTATCAAGATAACATTCAAGTTATATAGACATTCCATTATCAAAGTATTTAATACCATAAAATTAAAATAGACCGAGTTCCTGGTAACTTTGAAATGGAAATTGTCCTGAGAGTGACATTAACGGGAAACGGGAAATCTTTTGATATTATTTTATAATGGAAGATTCGAAAGTTTACAAGCTCCTTGGTAAATGTACAGCTTGGTTCATTTATTTTGTGAATACTGAATAGTCATTTCGAATATTCTAGAATGGAATACAAACAATTTCATTTCAGATTATTTTTTCCTTTTTTTGTCAACTAACGAATAATTATAATAACTTAATCATGCCATTTTAGAGTTATTTTAGCTAAACCAGTGGCTACACTTGTGTGTAATTAGTTTAATTTTACTTTTAAAAAAGCCCCATGTAACCACATGTTAGTTTCCAACTAAAAAATTAAATTGCACACAAACCTTCAGTACCTCCTTCCGTATTTCATAGAGGGTGAATTAATAAAAAAATTATGTCTATGTTCTTTCTTGGGACTTAAGCTTTCTTCTTACAAAATTTCATCAAAATCGGTTCAACGATTTAGCCGTGAAAGCCTAACAGACAGCATAAAGAGGTAATTAAGTGTTTACTGCTCATATAGTAAATTAATCTACTATACTATGCTTCGCTGTAAAATGTACATGACTATAATTATATATAAATAAAAAGCGTAATAGCTCTGAAAATCAAAAAAGGGTTTATTTTTTATAATCAACATTAAAAAAACAAGGATGTGTATATTCTGTAGAGTTTTCTCATTTAATTTTATTCAGATACGGTATGTTATATTGTATTTCATTATCTTTTATATAACGAATATAATAATTTACTATACAATGTATGAGTACTAGAGTTATAATAAATTAAAAAAATATATTACACGAGAAACTCATTAAACTTGACGTCAAAAACGTGTCTAACAGACGTTACATATGGAAACTGCAAATGTTAAATTTCACTGAAATTCTAACATGCAATTTACCAAACCACATTGGAGATGGATTCGGTGGAAAAGGCTACAAACTTCATCCTCAAATGGATAGGACTTTACCCAGTTATGTGCGAATATATACCTTAATACCTTGAAGTTTTAATCGTATCGCGCATAAAAATTTACAATTTAAAACGATGTACATTTTGGCACAATTAGCGCTATGACAGATGTCACGTCGGCCGCATTGCAGGAGCGTTAAAATATCCGTATCTGAGGATTGGCGCAAAGACACATGCAACGAATACAAATACAGAGACATAAGACCACACACAAGGACATTAACTTCGATGCAGTGAAGTGTAGTATTCTTTGTGTAACGAAAATATCTTTCAAAGTAACTCTTATTCTCTACTTATACTACTATCTGAAATTCTAAATTATACGAACTATCTGTTACAATAAAAATAAAAACCGAATAATGATTCTAGTTTTATAAATTATATTTTATCATATTACATTTTTATGTTTTTTATGAACTTCGCCCACAACATTTGTATGAAATCACTAATTTTTTATAGTAAATATGGGACGAGCGCATGAGCATATGGGCCACCTGGTGGTAAGTAGTCACCAACGCCCAGACATTGGCAGTGTAAGAAACGTTAACCACCGCTTACATCGCCATTACGCGAGCTTGCTCTACCATCAGTAAATTTAAATGCCTATATAGGCAGGAAATATAATAATTTCATTTTATATACATCGATTAATCAAAAGAAAATAGCACATAACACAGTCCTGCTTTCCTAAAAACATTTCCAGAAAATCCAAGTTCGATTTGATAGAAATTATAACTGAATATAGTTGGCAAATATTGAACTATAAATTTAATATTTCATATATTTGATTCCCACTTTGGTCATCTTGTTATAGTCTGTGACGTAGTCTAACGCAATCTAAATTAGTTTAGAGGTCAAAAGGCACTGCAATGCGCCGCTTGGCGTTGGCAGTTGTTTTTAGTATAAAATTCATCAATCCAGCCGATCCATCGAAGTATCATTAAGCTAACTGTTGATGTACAAAGTATGTATAGACAATGTATATGTTGTAAAAACATGTACGTGTGTGCGTAAATGCGTCATCCTTTGATATTATGTTGTTAGGTATACTTGTAACATACTCATACTCAATACCGATATAACTAGGAAATTTTTGGAGGTTTCACTCATTATTTCAGTCCCTTGTCGCGTCTATCAATCTGTCTGAATACGATAAACTACTTAATTCTTATTTATTGCCGATTTATTACCGAAGTGATAAGCCTTGATTATGGGCTTAGATGTATAATTAATTAAGGTTTTGTATAAATTAGATATGACGACGATGGTTAACGTCAGAAAATCGTGTCGATTGGGAGTTTGACTTGCTTTCGTGACGTGTGACGATACAAACGTCTTAGGATTATTCCATCCATGACGTGACGTAGCTAGTCTTTTATAAGTACCGTTGGCTATAATTCAATTATGTAATTGTCACTATATTGGCGGTAGATGTAAGTGCAACGTCATATGAATAAATCTATCGTATCGTAATCGTCTATTGCCTAAATGTGGTTAACATTGTGTAAGCGGCTGAATTAAAAAAGTTAATTAACAATTGTTTGTATAAGCTCAAATCTATACTAATATAATACAAATAACTCACGTCTGTCTATTACAATTTCCCTGGTAAATCACTAAACCTATTGAGATGAAAATTTGAACGTCAAGGAAGGATAAAAAAGGCTTTTTTACACCTAACATCTGAAACCCCTTTAAAATTCGGACGAATCGAAACTACTATTGTATATGGGAGAGTGAGTTTATTTGCTTGTTACGCTTTAACATCTTAACTACTGAACTGATCATTATAAGTTTTGTACACACGTCTTCAGGGGTATAGTTAAGTACAAAGGATACCTAACAGCTTTTCTCATATATGGGTGGAAACTAGTTTCTAATGAATTATAGTTATAGAAAAGCCGAGATGGCCTAGTGGTAAGACCGCGTGAATCTTAACCGATGATCGTGGGTTCAAACCCGGGCAAGCACCGCTGAATTTCATGTGCTTAATTTGTCTGCATGTGTCAAATTTCACTGAAATTCTGTCACATGTGTATTCCACCAACCCGCATTGGAGCAGCGTGGTGGAATAAGCTCCAAACCTTCTCCTCAAAAAGAGGAGAAGAGGCCTTAGCCCAGCAGTGGGACATTCACAGGCTGTTATTATTATTATATATTATATATTTATAGCCTTAATTTCAAATTTTGTACCTATTAAGTCACGTGAAAATTGATGCTATAGTATTGGGGTGATTTCATCGATTTTATATTTATGGTAACGTTAGCGCTAACACAAGCAAAACTACATAAGCTTTAAATTAAACAAACATTTTTCTGGGATATAATGGAACATTAAAGAAATGGCAAATATGTATACGTATTTTTTTTAAATAAGTTGGCAGACATGCAATTGAGGGACCTGAATGCCCCACTAACTTTCAGAACAAAGATGTTACATCCCTTGTGCCTTTAGTTACACTGGCTCACTCACCCTTTAAACCATAATTTAACAATACCAAGCATTGCTTTTCGGTGGTAGAGTATGTGATTAGTGGGTGGAGCAAAAATTGCATTTAATTATTATAAATTAACTATAATTACATCTTAACATTGAACAAAATTAATTTTTAAACATCGTATAACAAAGTTCAACTTCGCGAACCAATACTATAACGAAATAAAAGAATTCTACATTTTACTTAATTAAGACGCAAAGATGTGGAAGATAATTTTAAAATGTTGTGTTACGTTTCGCAATTAGTTGGAAGTAGCAAAGGCACTCTACTCATTAAGCGAGCGATGTGTCCGTGACATTATAAGGCGAACCGGTAATAATATTAGCGCCGCGATCATACCCTATATGAAGTAATTAACGCCCTCGCTATCTATTTTTAAATGGCTTAGCCTGCAACAGTTTGTAATTTCATTCTGATGGAAATTTTAAAAAGGATTGAATTAACTAACCACATTGTGCGCTTTTTAAATTATTCAATTGAAAATAAAACATAACCTAGAAGTTCTCATATTAATATTATAAGTAATCTTCAGCGCATATGGACAATTTTATATAAAATATGGACAGACAGAAGAAAAAAGTTTTAGCCAATACACGTCCCACTGCTGGGCTCCTTTCCGTGTAAGGGAAATATATACATTATAAACACGAATAGAGCACATGAAAATGAAGTAATGTCTGCTTTTTTCAAACGTCAATAATTTCAAATTTCGCATACTAAATTTTGAAATTAATGACGTTCCAAATAATTAAGTCCCACTTCATTTTGAATGACGTTTCAGTATTCGGCCGTAAGATACTATAAATTCACTTAGTACAAATCTAGATGACACAAAGTCCCACAAACATTTGAATAGTTTGCACATTGATAGCTAAACAAAGGACTGTGTCAAAGTAACTTATATAACAATGGAATAAAATCCCAAATAAATGGGTAAGATATGAGAGCAAGCATTAATACATACGTCATATTTTTGTGTTAGTTAATTTTTTATTTTGTTTTTTGTTCTACATCATAAATTAACTTAAACTCTGTGTTACTTTTGTCATTTCTTTTTTATCTTCTTATGTTTACTCATGTGGTGTGATCCAAATAAAGACTTTATCTATCTATCTATCTATCTATCATCATCAATTAAAGTATTAAACACGGCTTAGTATCTCAAAAACATTTCGCTATTGTAATTAAACTAATACGTTGATTTACGAATACATTATCATATATTAGTATAGTTTAATACGAGCTTTAAATCTCATCGATAAGCGTGACCACTCAGTAATTATTGGTCTAACCATGTATTACTCGCGGATGAATGCATCGTTGCGCAACGCTTTTGTGGCTTTCAGTAGGGCAAATGAGTCCTAACTTATATATCTATGTAATAACATAGAGTACACGATCAAATTACCATGCGATTACTACTCAAATTATATCCATTACCATTGTTATATTATCTTTATCTACTTAATAAATGTTTGTATGTTTGTTCTCTAGGCGTTTCGAAGATATTCATCAAATTGTGTCTAAACTTTGCTAGGATGAGTGTGACCGAAAAGGTAGCTCAAAAATATATGTTATATATAAATGTAAATATATATTTTTATAGTATAGGTAGACGAACGAGCATATGGGCCACATGATGGTAAGTGGTCACCAACGCCCATAGAGATTGGCATTGTAAGAGATGTTAACATAGCCAATGCGCCACCAACCTTCGGAACTAAGATGTTAGGTCCCTTGTGCCTGTAATTTGTAACTGTAAATAATTTTATTCTACACGCACGATGCCGGAATTTAGTCTAAAAAAAAGTAGATGTAACGGCCCGTTGGTCTCGTTGCTTTTTGTGAGAAATAAGCTTCGACACTGCTTCACAGATTACTATTTAAGTTGGCACATACATATCGACTTTGTCGTAGCTCATCCCTAGATGGCGATGTACATCTACTTTTTTTTATGTAAGAGGGGGCAAACTAGCAGGAGGCTCACCTGATGGAAAGTGACTACCACCGCCCATGTAACACAACCGATCAAATATCATTCAACCGATCGCCTTGATAATTCATGTTTACACAGGCAGGACAACTGCCGGGTTTTGCTAGTAATCTATGTAATATATAAATATCTATATAATATCTGATATAGGGATTGGATTGATCTAGTAGTTAAAATGTTCGCAGTTCGCAGACTATGAAGTCCTGAGTGAACAAAGTCCTTATCTGTCGAGAAAGTCTCAATATCCAGCCCGGTCTAATCCAGTCAGTTTGGAACATTGGTTGGTTTGTGTTTCTCTTTGGGATTGCTGGCCTATCTCACGGGAGAGAGAGAGGGAAAAAGAGAATACAATATGCATTTTTATTTGCGCACACCCTTTTGAATGAGTAAATATATTTATAGTAAATTAGTTTTCACTAAAACGATTTTAAATGTTATATTTCAAATATACTTTTTAAAAATTAAAAAAATATTGTTTGACAAGTAAAATTTTCAATCTTGAAAAGTTCAAACATAATATATCTTATGAAAGTAATCTAAAGTAAGAAAAATCATATGAAATTTCTGAATAGTATTTCAATGTCAGCATGATATATCAAAATGTTCACATAGAATAGATTAGAGCGAACACTTAGGAGTTATTGATTATGTCTATCCATCTATTACTTGCGGATGAACGCATCACTGCGCAACTCTCTCGTGGCCTTCTGTAGGGCAAATTAAATTCAATTATTTTTAGAACATCGTACCTACATGTAAAGGTTACTTTGCACAATCTATTTAATTATAATGTCATAATAGGTAACAAACATACCTGCAACCATTGAAGTGTTTGAATTAAAAAAAAAAAAACAAAATAAACACTACTTATGGGTACATTCAGTATCAACGATAATATATCTTCATTTTATTGGCTGTATGAAAATTGTTAAGGTTCTGAAAATAATTAAAAAAAAAACAAACTTTTTTAATTGGAAAAGAAAAAATTATTTCCTTGCAATCCTTACATGTAATATTCCCAGCTATTTCTATAAACAAATATTTATATCGAATGGAGTTTAAAGTGCATTGGATTACCAGATACCCTTAATTGGAAACGAGATAGAAATAAACGCTGTATAGTTGTCTCTGTCCAACGAAACTGATTACTCGGCATCTTGATTGCGGAACTTAATGCAAATATCAATTTGAGAGAATCGAAGACGTCTTCCAATATCGAATGTCTTCTCTTATGTCATTAAAATATTATTAACATTTTTAAAATCTAGCTTTTACATACAAAATTTAGTGTCAATGCTATTAATTGTTGAAGAGTTCCTTCGTGTGGAGCCAGTTTTAAGTGTAGAATTAGGTCATGCATCGTGCTTACTAAATTTTTTATGTCATTTTAACTGACCCAAAATGTATAATTTTCCACAACTTTTTTTTTTAACTTAAAACTCACAAACAATTACTGAAAGTCAAATAAAAACATGTAATAATAAATAGAGGTATTTCTAATATAATGTATGTATAACGTAAGTGGGGGACAAACAGTGAGTCAGCAAATTATACAGCAACTAATAACAGTGAATCACACAGATCGATAGCCGCGTCTAGACTCAATGAATCAGGTGCCTTATTTGTTTTACGCACGGTATTCAATTACAGCGAAAACTGTTACGAGTGTCAAATAAATAGACGTATCCGTGAGTGCAAACAGTATCCACGTTACAGCATTTTGAAGACTAGAGAAATGAATATACGTTTAGTAATTTAAATATATTTATATAACATTTTGTTACACAGACCAGATACAAAAAAGCAATAAGAAGTGTAATAACCATGCTTATCACTTTATGAGATCTTTCAGCAAGCTTAAGAAGGATAAGTAATTTAAATGAATATATAAAAGGTACGTACAGAACTACTGCTTCTGTTTTCAAAACAATAAAAGTGGGGTTTCAAGTTTTCATGTAAATGAAAAAGTAGAAACTATAAGCACAAATGTACTAGTCTTAACTTGACGGCTGTTCAGTTTAATAATGATTTTGCTCTTTCTGTCATTATTGATTTGACATTTAAAAGAAGAAAACAACAATATTTAACTAATCACGCGCTCAGCAACGTTTATGAGTAAGGCTATATAAAAAGGCTGATATAAAATAACGTCACATGTGCACCAACACGTAAAAGCAACATTATCTTAAAGTATTCCATGAAATGATCATTGTTATACTAATATTATAAATACGTATATATATGTTTTAATATAGTTATTGTGGCGTGGCAAAGGCAATAGGATATGTGATGTTTATTTAAAATAAATAAAATATACACATATTTTAATTTACGCCTCGCGAAGCGTGCGAATAACAGCTTTATACCTAAATCAAATTGGAATTAAATTTTTCTGACAGCTCGAAAAAAAGAGACCATGTTCATAAAAATGAAAATATAATGGAAATAAAACATTCGTTATGCAAACACATTAAAACGCAATAGATTGAGCAATTAGTGTCGAACCGTGATGAGAGGAATATCGCACAAAATACACGAAAAAAATGTTGAAATTTTCGACTCGAATTTAAATGCAGTGCTATCAACGATATTAAATTTAAAAAACCTCCATCAAAATGCATAAACGTTTTAAACGTTTACTCCATTATAGAAACGATATTTAAAAATATATATACTACATAACCTATATACTTACTAACCAATAATCTCAACTTATTCATAGATTTTAATCTTTAGTTATGTAAGAAAGTAATTAAATCAACCTAAGTCAATTACTTCCCTATAAATACTATTCCATTGCACAAAATATTACGCTAATAAGCTTCAAGTAGGCGACCGTAAACCCATCACAGCTCAGAGTTTCAATTGCGTCACTTTTACATTCGAAAAAATAATCCAGTATTTTTCGAAACGGTTGAAATCGTGCTAGGGTGTGCCCCTCCACTCAGTCGAGTGGGAGAATGAATGAGTGATTGAGAGCGGAAAGCTGTTTAATGGTTGTCATAAACAGTCGGAAGTTGGAACTGTAGGTAGTGAAAATTGGCTCTTTATTCATTCATTATAATCTACTGAGATAATATCAATCAATTATAATACTTTTAAATATAGTTATATAATTACTTAATGGCTTGTAAAATTACTGAAATAATTCGCCATTTTTAGAACAATTAATAAATGTTTGTGTGTATGTTTGCGTATAATGTATTTATCGATGATTAAAAATCAGTTACGTTATATAGAGTTTATTATGATATATATGAAAGCTTTTCTATAAATAAAATATAAAAGAATTGATTTAATAATGTTTTTGTAATAAAAGGCCGGCGCCATGACAGGCGGCTACGACAATTTATACCATGTGACAAGTTCGTGTCAGAACATATAAATTTTACTTTAATTTGGTTTACGGACGGGTCTTTACCAATTATAAATACTGAATAAATATATTATACATTTTATTTTATTATCCACGTGACCAATGAAAATAAACAATTTCTATAAGTTAATTTCGAATGTATACAATATAAATCAATTTAAAATAAATTGTTAAGAAGTTATAAATGATGAAAGACATATTTTTTAAATAAAATCTATTGGGAATATGCAATTCAAAGAAGACGTATTGAAAGATTTTTAATTAAATTGCACTCCGGTGTAAATACAGAATATTGGATGGCGACGCGAAAAAAGACCTCGGGTCCACAGCAGTTGTCGCTCTCGGCTGATTGAATTGTCCCTCAGCCTGATTGGTTCTCGGTACACGACAGGTAAAGTTTGAAAATAGTGAAGAATATGAAATTAAGTTTTTTTTAGAAATTGCTTTGGGACGTATTTATTTGACTATCATTTATACCTAACACGATAACATTTTTGAAATAATAATATTGCAGTTACAATATTGCATTAATCTATTAAACTCATTATTGATTGGATAAATAGTTATGTTTTTTTTCAATATCGCATCGTGATGGTGTCTGATTGATTCTCATGGGAGACTAGCCAACTCTACAAAATAAACCCAATAAGTTTACTTGACGACCCGTAGTTTTGAGCCACGGACCACAGAGTCTGTGACCTTATAAGACAGCCACTTGACCAACGAAACAATTGATAAAATAAGTAAAGATATATTCATAAAAACTAAAAGTCATATAAACCTTTAATTGAGTAACATCATGTGACATTTCGTTTTTAATGGTATTGCATTATCTCATATTTAAGTAAATATTTATTACGACACACAACGTTATTCCGCAGAAAAATATCGCGTCAAGGACCAATCGCATGATTGAATTGTCTGAAAGCGAATGTGATTGGCACAAACATTTTACGAGATACGAAAGCTTCAGAACAGTCTAAACCCAATTTTGGTATCGATCGATATACACTAGGACCATAACATCGTCTAGAATGAATTTTATTATATTATCTAGGTCAAACATTTAATGATTAACTTTATTTAATGACTATTTATAGTGTGGTGCTTTTTATGAATGATGTGATAAGTTGATAACCTGTAATTAGTAGAACATTCATTAAAAACTTTTCAATTTCATTTAACTGACCATCTAATGTACCTATTTTTGGTTATTCTAAATAAATAAATAAGTCGTTGTAGAAACAAGTAATAGTTCAAATTTAATCAATTAATCATGCATATAATAACACAAAACGCTCAGATTAAGGGCCGGTTTTTTGATCGTTAGTTAACTCAACAAATGGTTGAAAATAGTTACAAATTGTTAAATTTTGCCAAAATGTGTTTTTTCATCAATAGTTAGTATAACAAATGTTCAAATAATGAACTATTAGTTATAAAATTTAACCACCCAACGTTGAAGGGTTAGCATTCTGACTAATGGCTAACTCTCGACCATGACAGCTGTCGACAGTTTTCTTGTTGTCAACGTCGTATTTTTCAAATATTATTTGTATTATTTATTATAAATTTAAATATAGTTCGATATTATATGTCGGAAAGTGTATCAGGCGATGATATTTTTGCGGATTACATGTTTATGAGAAGTCCGAAATTTTCCGTATATAATAGATGGACATATCGGTGGTCCAAGGAAAAACGGTTATGTGTTTAGTCTTTATTAACTCTGAAGGAGCAATGTTATGTGTTGACCATTTGAACCACGCAAACCAAAAACCTACCACAGTGGCACCGTGGAAACCTCCATCTCAGCAAGCTTTATTCCATTGTATGATCGAACCATACCGAACATTATTATTAATTCTGTGATATTATAAATCAATTATGTAACAAACATTGTACAATTAAAATATTTCAAGCAAATTTAAGGCGATCTCATTGCACCCTCGACGTACTTATTTGCTCAGTAAATATTATTATATTAACAATAATGCTACGCCTTGTTTTCCTATAGATCAGCACATACTTAAATAAAATATAGTTAAGTTTTATTTTATGAACTAGTTGCATAAAATCTAGTTTGCCATTCATATTTACATTTTTCTAATATACATACATTTTTTTAGAAAAGCTTGTTTGTTGAATCTCGTTTTATTTTATTTGACTTTTAATGGCAGTTCAAAATCTGTCAAAAAAGACGTTTTATTCACTTATTATGCATGTGTTGTTACATAGAAAAATATTACCCCCAAAAAACCATAGATATTTTAAGGAAATCTTTTCCGATTTCACTGGCAATATAATAGCCAAAGGTTAAGATTGACTTTAGTTAAAACAGACATTGAAAAACGAAATAGCCGTTTGACCATTAGTTAACAATTTAACTATGGTTAATATAACAAATTGTCATACGGCATTTGACTACGGATCAAAAAACCGGCCCTAAATTTTGTTTAGTGCTCGGTTTCAATGTTTAATAAGCGATTCGTTTTCCTTAGGGATCGTAGAGATATAATAAATATATAAGGCGTAATTAAGGACTACCAATAGTTTGCTACGAATCCGAAGGTTACTGATAATGAAAAGAAAGATAAATGTATGAGCATAACAAATACTAGTGTTTTTTATAGCACAGATAGGCCATATGGGCCACCTGATGGTAAGTGGTAATCAACGCCCAAAGACATTGGCATTGTTAGAGATGTTAACCATCGCTTATATCACTAATACGCCACTTGTGGCTCACTCACATTTCAAACCAGAACGCAACAAAACTAGGTACTGCTGTTTTGCGGTAGAATATATGATATGTGGGTGGTACTTACCCAGACGAGCTAACATAAAGCCTTACCACCAGTTAATAAAGTGTTTTAATATATTTTATTTTATTTCTCATTTATAGAGAAACTCTCCCAACTCTTTGAGGCAACAACGGGTTCGGAATACGGATTACAAGAACCGGCAAGAACTTTAGTAGTTACTGTTTTTTCGACTTATAATGAACATAAAACCATTTTTGTTAAATTTTAGTTGTGATTTGCAAACATTCAGTAACAGTCAAAACAATTTTCATTTAAAAGATCAAACGCAAAATATCTTGCAAAAAGGCATTTTTTTTAAATTTTCAACAGAGGCTTACAATTCAAACGTAGTTACAAAGCGACTTTCATTTCGATTCAAATGCTCGCCACAATCGTTCGATTGACTGCCGACATCAGTGTGTCATCTACTGATTGAAAGTGTCTGTTGAGGACGTATTGATTGCTTCCCTTGTACTGGTTATAAAGGTATCTCTTTTTATAACTGTCAAAAACGACTTGCTGTCAAGAAACGAATGTAAAAGTTGACATTGATTTCTTAATTGATGTTTGTATATTATTTCGACTTTTACTGTTTTTTATTACATAGGTAGGCGGACGAGCATATGGGCCACCAGATGGTAAGTGCTCACCAACGCTCAAAGACATTGGCATTGTAAGTCACTGTTCGCCTTGCCTATTGATAAGCCTTGTGCTTGTAATTACATTGGCTCACTCACCCTTCAAACCGGAAGACAACAATACAATGTACTGCTGTTTTTCAGTAGAATATCTGATGAGCGGGTGGTACCTACTACCTACCCAGACGAGCTTTCACAAAGCTCTACGACCAAGTGATACTTTGTGAATAATACGACAATTTAAATACCATCAATACTTTGTATTGCTTTATTCCAACTTATAAGGTGTGTGCTAATGTATTTTCTGGCAAAAATAAAGATACGTCTCGTTCGCATGGCGCATTGATGATGTAAGTTATCGTTAGGTGATTATTAATTTAATTTTAAAGTATATTCAACTTATGAAATGAGGTTTTCTGACAAATTTTCACTTGCAGAGTAGTTCGGAAAGATTTCATTTTTCGTTTATTGAATTTGATCCAGGAATTTTCAATTTCATTTTCTATGACACTGAAGTACACTTTGGGAACCTTCGACAGAAGGTTTGTCATCAGTTGATTGAACGTTACAATTTTCTGACGGACGATATATGTTTTGAAATGGAAGGTTTTAGTCAAATGAAAGACACAAAATGACATGTCAATACTATGGGAGCAAGGAAGAATTAAAGTTATTTGTGAGAAAAGGTTCTTTGTAAAAAGAAAAGTCCGAATGGAATTACGAATAAAAAATCCAAGCAATTACAACTAGCTTCTATTGAAAGATAGCTCAAAAGGTTTTTATTTGCATATCTGACCTGATTTTTCCCTTTTTGACGTTTCTGAAGGAATCAAGTAATGCAATACATTATTACAACAAATGAAGTTCCATCAATAACAATTACGGTTACATAAATTCCACAATAATCTAAACTATATTATTAGTAATATTATTCCTTATTTACCAAACTATGTTATGGTAATTGAAAGAGAACTTTATTGAATCGACTTGAAAGAAAGATTAATCAAATATAACCTTTAAGGACTAAATATATTTAATAAACTGTTATGATAGACAATTGATTTTAAATACATATTATATTATATCACGCAATAGGTCATATAGATTCTAGACGTAGTCCCGTAGACGATTTCAGCTTGTCAGTTTGAAATTGAAGATCAATCTTCATTATCCCTTCGAATTGGGATAGATTAGAATGAACATTCAATATCGTACCTTAGGCTTTAAACATTATGTGAATTTATCGTCTATTATTATAAGAATAAATTTAAATCTTAACCATGATCGATCTTACAACTTACATTATAAATATTTATATTCAATTGGTGAATTTTTCGTCGGTTATTTTCCTTATCGAGTTTCCGAACCAATGGTATCTATACATGTAATCTTGTAACATAACAAGATTTCCTAACAGAACCTACTTTAATAGAATGCATTTTGATTTTACTAATTATATTGATCATTTTTTTTAAAATAGGTAGGCGGACGAGCATATGGGCCACCTGATGGTAAGTGGTCACTAACGCCCAATAGACATTGGCATTGTAAGAGATGCAAACCATCGCTAACATCACCAATGCTCCACGAATCTTGGGAAGTAAGATGTTATGTCATTTGTGCCTGTAATGCCACTGGCTCACTCACCCTTCAAACCGGAACACAACAATACCAAGTACTGTTGTTTTGCGGTAGAATATCTGATGAGTGGGTGCTACCCAGACGAGCTTGCACAAAGCTCTACAACCAAGTTTTAGCTCTATTGCAAAGTTTCATCATTTCAAATGAACACTTTTATTTAGTCACCTTAAAAAGTTTAATATTGGCAAATCTAGACTTTCAAAAAATAGTTGACAATAAAATATGATAACAATTAATTTCGTATAGGAACATTTTTCATTATAAAGAATTTGACGAAACGAAATAGTTGTCATTTAAAATATGCAATATTTATTTGTTCGATATAAAAAAATATTTTCCGTTGTATCTCTATTCAAATTTTCAAACTATACAATTGGACGTTAGAAAAATAAAAGTACGTCTCTATGTTTCAAGTATTAAAGCCGGGCCGGGCGCATATTGATTGCTTCCACAATACCGCACAGGAAACGTTTGGTGAACTTTTTGTTTTATTTCAGAGCCCTCGATCGTTTCAAAAATACGACCGGTTCTAATCGAGATTTAAAACCGTCCGAGCGTATGGAGATTGATTGATTTTAAACTATTTTTGTATTTATGCGTCGATTCGATATAGCTTCTGAAACTAGGCTTAACGGGTTTATTCAAAGGGCTTATTAAAAGTTTTTAAATGAATTGTGATTGGATATTTTTATGTAAAGTAAAACATGTAAATGTCCCAAAGCTGTCTTTAAGGTGAGGTCTTTGCCCAGCGGCTAAGACCTAATCTTCTTTTGATGTTTTCACTATAACACCTCGCTTTTCCGATGTACTTATTAATAAAAAAAATAAAATGATTTCATTTTCAGTTAATAGAGTTAACACATGGTAATACTTATTACGAGCAATAAGACGGGGTGTGTTATTGCTCCTACTGGTAACAGGAGGGCTGGTTCATTTTTCGCTTCGAGACTCGGAATTGCGATTCAAAGGGCAAATGCTACTAGCATTCTTGCCACCATTCCACGCGGTCACGATTTGCACAGTATTTTTTTTTTATTTGTATTTTTTTAAGGCTTTAATGTAAATAAAAAAATTGATTTAGTTTTTGTACGTGAGTATTTGTATGTACGTTTTTAAATAACAATGTACGAGCGTCTTAGAAAATATAAGAAACACATAATGCTCTTTAACAGTAATAAAAATATAAATTCAACTTCAATTTAATCATAGATTGAATTGCGCTAACTTTAAATAACTCGCGTAAAAATTCGTAGCTCGTTTAAAAAGAAAGAATAAATTCTATAAATTAGATTTGTTCAAAATTCATCAGGAAACTTCTTTTGTGAAAAAACAATTAATTTTTCGAGACGTTTCTTATTTCATTAGTGTCAATCAATGTCATAAAAATCTAAACGTAGTTTATTTAATTAAATTTTTCGTTTTTTTTTTTATTAGGACACTTATTACTCATTCACGATATCAAATCTAAGCCAAATCTAGTTTATTCAAGGAGTACTTTTGAATTTGTTCAAGAAGTACTTTTGAATCGTCATTTTCCAGTATTTATTAATGTTAGGCCATAGAAGAATAACGCTTGGAACTATAGTTTCAGTTTAACTTTAGAATAAATGTGTGCGCAAATGTCATGTAATTACATTCATCGACAGTCACACATACGTCCAAATTATATTACAAGTGAATAGACATTTCCCCCATAAAGCGAGGATATTGATGTTGTTTGAATTTGAATTATATGAAATTTATTTATTTGCATTTCATTAATTTAATTGCAGTATTATTTATTTAATTTTCCCAGTAATTATTATAACTGGTCTCATTTATTGTGTTACTTTTATTTTATGTATAATCATAAAGAAAATTAAAAAATGTATATAAATATATCTTATTGCAAAAAAACTTGAAATATGAATTTTAAATAATAATATGATTTCTTTTATTTATAAATTTTATTATTATTTGTTTTAATTTATTATTTATATTGTTAATAAAAAATATTTAGTTTGGTGTTCTATTTTTAACATTGAAAATAATGAACTAGAAAAGATTTAAAATGGAGGGATTTTAAAATTCAGCTACAAAGTTTAATTATTCAAACAAAAGTACTGTAATTACATTCACCCCACCCTATTATTTGCTTAGATTTTTTTTGTTTCTGTTTGCGTGCAGGGGACATCCTGTTTTACCACACTAACCCCATACAGCTATTACCGTGTATAATAACGATTTCTTAATAAATGAAAAAGCTGATTGTTATTTTAATTTCATATAACTTATTGAAATAAAGCTTCGTTTTTTAACTTCATGGCTACGTTTTTTGTAACAAAATATCCTTTTCGTTTAAGCCTTATTCACACATGATAACGTTAGAAAAAAAAGCTATAACTAAATCGATTATGTATTTGATTCATGTGCAGATTTTGAGGAGCGATTCAAATGCTTAAATACATACAAACATTTATAAATCATTAAACTTCCATTCAATAAATAAAAATAAATATAAACATAATAATTATACCCTATTCGATAAGTCTAGAAATATACAAAAAAAATATATCTTAAAAACTGTCATGTCTGTATTGTCTAAATCTAAATACATATTTTAATGTATATAAGCACCGTATTTATCATATAATAATGATTTATAGAACTCATCGCTCTATTGATTTATAATATGACCAATAGACCACAGAAGTCCAACAGAACCAATAATTGCTTCAAACATTTGATATCGTGTTAAATGTAAAAAAAACGCGATAATGATATTTGTGTAGTCGGCAATAGGGAAAATGGTTCCATATCAACCCCCGGTCTGAATCATTCACCTGGAACAAAGAGGCCATACGTCATATGTCGGCCGACGTTATTGAGTTATCTGTTATGTTCACTATGTGGGCTACATAATAACTTGTATGGATGAATTATGTTGTTTTCTACAAGAGTATAAAGTAATTGTTTCGTGTATTACAATACGGTACTTTGTTTGTGCCCTTGAATGTATAAAAATAATTAATCAATAAATTAAAAGTATGGCTTTAACGTAGACACAGTCTATTTGACAAGTATTATAGCAGACAGCCAAGGTTTTTGCAACTATAAACTCAAATTAAATTCATTATGTATATACAAAAAATCGATATATGCCAGATATATTAAATTTAACCTAACTTGGTAACACGTGGATTTTTACCGCTTTTAAACGATTGATTGTACTGTACTGTTTAGGAGCCGTCGTCGGTCTAATGGTTGGAAGACGAGAGAGGAAGCTTAGCCCAACAGTGTCACATCTAGGTACAAGCTGTTACTTTACTTTACATTTCTCACGACGTTTTCTTTTATAATTCTCAATGAGCATGAGATGAATTATAAGCACAGTTTTAGCTCATGAAAAGTCAGTGGTACTGGTGCATTTTATTATTCTTCCGTTAGGCTTCACATGTTCTAGCTAGTGGGCTATCTCGCTCAACAGTAGCTACAATCAATCGATAAAAACGGTGTTTCAAGGCGCGGCCATTTAATACTCATACCGCAGTGACCGTGAACTACGCACCCTTTAAAGTGTAAGCTATATATTATTAAATAAATTGCAATTATAGTTCTTATTTCTTCATATATAATGACTACATTAGTGTAACATGAACGTTGCAGCATTGTGTTCCTTAGTATGAGTCATTATCAAAATCAATAATTTTTACTTCACTGTATTTTTATGAAGTATCATATTATTTTGTAAAGTATGGGATATTTACATACCACGGCAAGAGTGAGAACTCCTCTCTGGTTGGAGAACGTTTGGCGCTTAGTGGACCGTTTTGTTCTAATAGAGATTAGTAAATACACATGTGACAGTTATTTCCACCGAAACCGATTTTTTTTCACCACCAAGTACGAATTAAATTTTTTTTATAGCATATGGCGTATGGACTACCTAAGGGTAAGTGGTCACCAACGCCCATAGACATTGGAATTATAAGAGATGTTAACCATCGCTTACATCGATAATGCACCACCAACCTTCGGAACTAAGATATTATGTCCCTTGTGCCTGTAATTACACTGGCACACTCAACCTTCAAAACGGAACTTAGCAATACCAAGTACTGTTGTTTTGCAAGCTTGCACAAAGCCCTACCACCAGTGAAAATACACATATGCATATAAAGTAGAAGCAAAAATAATATAGTTCAAATATTTCAACCATAATAACAATTCTAGACACTTTAAAATAAACTGCTTTCAAAATCAACAAAAGCCGATGTACATTTTCGTTTCACAGCCCGACGGCGTTGTACAAAAGCAATGTGTTTTTAACATCTACGTTGACTGCCTCTATCACGGAACTACGCCTCGATGCCTCTCTTGTCTATATTCATGAACATTCGACTTGCATTAAATATGTCAATGAAAAACAACTCTATTTTGTATATCATATAGAACAGAACGTGTCTGTGCATGAAATCCGATAAAAAGATTAACCGTACAATTTTAATCGACCCATACCAAAAGTATGTATTTTAAGTTTCTTGTCTCTCTTTATTTGTAAGCATAGTATGAAAACCACTGACATAACTTTATTGAAACTCAGAATAGCCTTAGCTTATATACTAATTTAATAGATAGGATACAAGTAACGCTGAACAATAAAACTTTTCTAGATGTTTATGTTTTAGATTAAACAAAATATTTTTTTATGTCTTCAATCAATTTAATGTCTTCTTAACCGCTTCAAAAGTACAATTGTCACCCATCATATTTAACCGAGATTATCCAACTGCACAGAAGATATTAAAGTGCATGTGTTTGCTTTGTGTTCTTTAACTGCTTGCCTGAATCGAACATGGGACCTTATGACTTACTTTGATATATAGATATTAGATATGAACTACCTTGATATATCGGTAAACACTAAACCATCGAGGCAATCCGTCAATAAGTTTACCAAACAATATCCTCTGTTTCCAAAAAAGAATGCTACAAAGTATGTAAAGACAAAATGTAAATGAGAGTAGCGTTCTGCAAAACTGAATACGTGCTGGCGCGGTAATGCCTCTTAATGAAGTTTCGCTTACGTTGAAATTCTCTAGCTAATGAATTCAGAAAATTCACTGTCGCTCCACTCATCAAAGTCTTCTCGCTTCGGGTGTTGAAACGCAACCACGTGTACGTACAAGACGGCCGCGTTTATTTTAAATCTTTTTTGACGCTAAACATGAAAGGCGGAAAAGTTACATTTTTAATGTTACACAAGCAATTTAGATACACTTCATTTTCTAAGTGATTTCATGTACTTTTTTACCTTTTAACAAAATTAAGTTTATTTTTATTATACTTTTATTAATAAGGTACGAAGAAAAGAACTGTTAAGTTTCAATAAAAAATTAAGCATGTTTATGTTTTTGTTATAATGTTTTAGCCGTCCTTTTCGTTCATATTTCTATTCTTACGAAACACGTTTGAAGTTAGTTCACAATTTTAATGTTTGAAACCTTTTCATTTATATTTTTAAATCAATATTATTTATAAAATTTAAGTGTGACATCACTTATCTTGTAATTGTGTAATGGCCGAATACTGAAACGTCATTCAAAATGAAGTGGGACTTAATTATTTGGAACGTCATTAATTTCAAAATTTAGTATGCGAAATTTGAAATTAATGGCTTTCCAAATAATTAAGTCCCACTTCATATTTGAAAGACGTTTGAGAGGGTTTATGGGTACAAATGTGGTGAGATTTTCTTTGTTGTTGTGTATTCTTCTTTCGAATATCAAATCAATAATGACAGAAAGAGAAAAATCATGTTTAACTAAACAGGCGCTTTGTAAAGATTATGAGGCCGATAGTGATTGCCACTTACGATGCTATGTGATGTATCGGCTCGAGAAATATTAAAAACCGATTTTAAAGATAATAAAACAAACTTGCTCTAAACTATGTTAAAGTATTAAAATTTAATTCACAAACAGGTAGTAAATAAGGTAAATTTTATATACTGAAGCCATAAAATCATTTTTCAAGTTCATCACGCCCGTGGAGAACCGTAAACCTGGCGCTTGCAACTTGGGCAGTAAATAATAACTTGAAAACTAATTCAACCAAAAACTGTTTTACGACTAATCGTAAATCTCGCGTGTTTTATGAAAACTTTTCTCTGAATCTCCGTGGAATTCTAGAATTAAGTACAGAATTTTAAGGGTTTACTTGAAATATTATTAGAAATAAATTACGTTTTGAATCTTCTCATTAAATATAACCGTAAAACCATTTTCCAAGTCCATTCCAAAAACCAACCATTTCAAATTCCTCTGTAAATAACGGTCATGTATCTTAAAACAAATATTTGGCTGAACTGCTTTTAATTACATACTTTAAAGCGAGAAACATTTATTTCCTCAGTTATATAAATAAAACTACTGTTAACTTTTCTTAGTAAGATTTATGTTTTACATAAGCTCGGCTATTTGCTGTTGCTTCAGTCCGATGCATAAGTCGTGTATGTAGAAAGAATTATTTATTCAATAGTAAAATATTGTACTTAATAAACCTCCTGTATTTAAGACGAGAATTATTTACAGAACAAACCACGGACTGACTTGAAATTTAGTTTAGTTACTTCCTTTCTATGCAAATCCAATCTAAAATATTTTTTTTTTATCATCTAGTCGTGCGCAGCCAAGGCGGTTATTTAGTTAATTAAATACAAATAAAAATAAAATAGGTACAAACCATGACCGCGTGGAATGGTGGCAAGAATGCTTGCAGTATTTCCCTGTTGAGTCACAATTCCGATTATTGGAATGAAAAATGAACCAGGCCTTCTTTTACCAATGGAGGTAATAAAAAAATCACGCAAATAATATCGCTTAGACTTCATATTAAATTACAAATATATAAATATTTAATTTAATATTAAAGTTAAGAATATAGAGTACACCCGTATTTTTTCAATCGATCATGACTCATGATTATAATATTGTCATTTATTATACTGATTCGATTAATCAGTAAAAAGGTCGCGTAATGAAAACGTAAGTCAGTCTCATTATTTCTTCTTCCAAAGAACTCAAGAGCGAATTTCAATTACATGAATAAATACCTACATTAACGACGTACAATCCCGGATCTTGAAGCTTTCATGAACTGATTGATTTTCACATCCCGTGCCACCTTTCAAATTAGATCGTATTTGTGAAAAGATTTAATGATATAAAGCTTCTAGCTTAAAATGATATATATAACCGAATATATATCTAACAAATAAAATTCACCAATGATAAAAATGTGTTTTTCAATACATATTTGTCATTGGTGCATTTTATTTTTATAAAAAATATTTTTGTTTATTTTTTATCCAATCGAAATAAACTTCAGTATTCACGAGAACAAAAAACGCATTTTTATATATTCCGAAAATTTAATTGTAAGCTACGTATTCGAAAAATACGTCGCACTGATGACAGACAAATAGAAGCCATTCCTATTTGTAAAGATGGCTGACCCAATTTTGCTTTTGAAAAATCGTTTTTTATTACACTCGATGTATGAAGATAGAGTGGGTTCCATGTGGCGTTTTGCGGTATAAAGAATGGGCGGCCACGCGTGGAACACTGTTTTTTTTACAAGAATGAAATGAATTTTTTATTTAAATTTAAAGTTTATCTAATAAAAGGAAAACCAACATATGTATGTTTAATGAAGAACAAATAAGGAAAATATTAATAAATATAAGTTTTAATGAGTTTAAAATTTTTTTTAAAATGTAATGGATTTTTAGCCGTTACTATATACATCTTTATCGCGATGAAGATGTAATCTTTTATATAAATACGCTGAACTGAATCCTACAGATCAGGTAAGTAAATCAAAATAAGCGAGTACTTCGCACTATGTCAGCTTACATCAGCTTACGGCACGATATCAATGTTACGTGATATCCGGGGGTTACGTACTTTACCATATACACAGAAATATTACACAAAGAAATAGACGAATAGGGAGAATCACTACACAATAAAATGTTAATAAAATAAATAAATTGAATTGCATTTATCATTTCAGTAGTGGAACGAGTAACTTCAGAGTTTTATTTATTGTTGAACATTTTGAACCAGGTGATCTATTTAATATAATGCTGTAAAATGAAGATATGCTTTTCCGAGTGCAAATCTTCATTCAATCACGTGCTTGAATTAAGTATTCTTTGATTAAATTAATTTATTTCATAAATAAATTGTAAATACACTATCGTTACACATTCCAAAATAATAATCTGGTTTTATATTATAAATATTTTACAATTCTAAATCCGTAAAACGAAAACGTATTCCATTTCAAAATTTAAATAAAATGTTTAACAATGACTGTCGATGTGGCGGCGTCAAGCAATCTGATTTAGAATTTTGTTTGTGCATGAAACATTTAATTTAAGCTTACAGACTGAATATGAAATACTCGCATATTTCAAATGCAATCAAACAAACAGTAAATTGCTTTATCCGTATTTAATATATGACACCGGGACATATAAATAGAAGTGAAAAAAGTAACACTCCATAAACCACGGTTCGGCATAGGCTTGGGGCTTTTACCTCTCTGTTTCCGTTGATGTTAGTGGATCCTTACGATGATATCCTTCACACCTGAGACCGAGATAAATTAAAAGTAAAATTTGCACATCTGCAATGAGCACATGCACTAAGTTAGTGTATAGGCTCATGGAACAAAACACCAAGCCCTAGATTGGTAGCGCATTGGCTATGTAAGGTATTGTTAATATTTCTTATATCGCCAATGTCTATGTTTGATGGTGACCACTTAGCGTCAGACGGACTATTTGCTAGCCAAAGTAAAAAAAAACTGACTGAAATTTTAACACGCAACTATAACAAAAATAATATCCTTTGTATGTACAAAAATCCGTACTTATAGCAGATTTATTGTAAACACAGATGTAAGCGTCTGAGTAAATATATATATTATATGTTTTCGCAGTCGTGTCTCTGAGGAGCAATTAGCAAAACCAATTAAATGTCTAACGCCGTCTGCACCGGCGACGTTTGTTTGTTCCGAAACTAGCGTTAGCTCGGGGCTTCGGCCGACGAAGCCTTAATTATACTCGACAAAGCTTACGACTTCAATGCTTAATTAAATCTTTATAATTTTAAACGTTATTTAACGACTCCGTTGAACAGTTTGTATTATATTTGAATGAAACATTTATGAATTCATTATTCATATTATTTTTTTTACGTTTAGCTACTTTTTATTTATAAATAAGAATATTATACCTAGAGTTGTTTAAGTAATATACAAGTTATGAATGTATTTAGAATAAATTACTGCAATATCAAAATGTAATATTCTACAAAAGTTGTACGCGATTTATTAATATAACGCGAAAAACTTTGGGCGAATGTGTTATTATAACAAAATATGCGCAATTTATTTACCCTTTATACATAAATTTCAAACAGTTACTAACTCATTAATTTCATGAGAAAATTATTATGCACGTTAACATTTTAGGAAATCCAAAGAATTCGTTCATATTTTATAAACTTATTTGTATTGTGTGTTACGTATACGCACACATACATACAACATATGGACTTATGTTCGTTAACGTCTCTATAGCCTCGCAAATCTTGAGAACAAGTGATATATTAACTCCAGATAAATTTCATTAAACACATATTGAACAATCGATTTCACTTTATGAAATTATTATCAGCAAATTTAATTCAACTCGGGCCACTCTTTATTAATCCAAATACCTGAGTGTATGTTTCCTATGTGAGTGTTATACATAAAACAAGAGATAATCACTAAGTCCGTCATTTCAGAGTATCCTCAACGTCGCCGCAAAACACCAGCAGTTCAAACAGCAATGTGATACCAGGTTATTTATTAGCAGTCGAGTGATGCAGCACTTAATACGACGGAGAGTGATTACAACGGAACGGAGAGCGTTCCATAGCAGATTAATGAAAATAATGAGAGTGGAAACTATACTAGGTAATTATTTATCGGATAGAGGAGCATTTTTCGTAAGAGGAGAATTACACTCTACATGTTCTCCTTACTTTAGAGTGCAGCAGCACCCTATTCGAATT
Organism: Nymphalis c-album; assembly: GCA_963151315.1. Lineage (NCBI taxonomy): Eukaryota > Metazoa > Arthropoda > Insecta > Lepidoptera > Nymphalidae > Nymphalis > Nymphalis c-album. The sequence continues at coordinate 8,607,988 of OY720601.1, forward strand.
ATAAGGTAATTTATATTTTTAATAACACTTGAAAGAGTATTTGTGGCATTATTCTAAAGTATATTATCTCTCTATGCGAATAGAATATTCTTAAACAAAGAAGCGTGCCTTTTATTTATCTTGTAACACTATATCCTTATATAATGTCTGGTATTATATTCTTACATTTACATTTTAAATCGTTTATCAAAACTAATATAAGTAAATGATAATTTGAATATTGTTTAATTGAATTTCAGACTTCAGAATACGTGTACATATTCACAACTTTCCGAACTCCACATGAAATTCGTAGCTAATTTCAAATTTATTAATGCAACTTCAGCCTTTCATATTTCTCAAAGTTTACAAGAACTAGTATGTAGCAAAAGGAAATGTATGATAATTTATTAGTGACGTAGTGATGTACAATTTGACGCAAGTGTCGAGTTCTCAAACGTAACATCCCAATACGCTATAGATCAGGGTGAGTGGCGTGAATAATAGCGGATAAATATTCAAGCTGATATAAATCCATGTCACTCATACCCCATGCATGACCCGTTCGGTGAAACTGTTATTACGCTATAATTGAATCGTAAGCTAAAATATTGAAACTTTTATTATTTTAGAAGTGGATTTAATGGAATTTATAATATTATTTTTGTATGTGATACTTAAATATATTGAAGCAATACATATAAATCAAGTGAAATAATTGAATTCGTTGTACGTAGTTTTGATAAATTTTAAAATAAAAACATTTTTTTTTTAACTCTGCTGCGAAAGTTCCTTACATGTTTTTTTTGCGATTTTTAAATTTCGAATAAAAAGTTTTCAATGTAAATATCATTATATATACTGTGTAAATATAATATTTCTGTGTAAAAAGCGAAATACTTAACAGATAGCGAACCTTTTTAACCGACTTCCAAAAAAGGAGCAGGTTATCAATTCGTCTGTATGTTTTTTTTTTTTTTTTTTTTTTTTTTTTTTTTTTTTTTTTTTTTTTTTTTTGTGTTTGTTACCTCATAACTTTCGACTGGGTGAATCGATTTTGATGATTTTTTTTTTATTTGAAAGGGGTTGCTTCCCATGGGGTCCCATTTTTTTTTAGTCCAGGTTTGACAATGGAATCCATGAGAAAACCATATAAGTCGTAAATTTGCATGAGGTATGTGCGCGACAAATGGACGAATAACTCGATATCTATTCAACGGATTTCGATGATTTTTTTTTATTAGAAAGAGTATACTTCAAGGGTTGTTTGATGATAGTTTGGTTAGATTCTGATTATAGGATCCATGACAAAGTAACGGAAATCTTCAATTCTTAGTAGCAAATTAACGATACACGGCCGAATCTTTTATAGGCTATCTAGATTTATCATTCACCTACCATAACATCGTTATGATCAAGTAATTCTAGTACTATTGTATAAAACACTTCTTTATATACCGTCAATAGTTTTCGCAGCGCACGCGAAATAATAACTTTTATAGGCAACAGTTTGATACGTTGGGTTACATTGCTCCATTTTAAGTAGGGATCTATAAGTTTTTGAAAATATAATAAAGCCTATATTACTCGGTGAAGACGTAGCTTTTTAAGGGTGAAAGAATTTATAAAATCGGTTGAGTAGTTTCTGATTTAAATCGTAATAAAAAATCAAACAAAACTCAAATCTTTCCTCTTTATAATATGAGTTATGCATGTAAGCATTAGTATATATGTATATGTTTGTAATTGAAACATATTTGAACATCTCCTAAAAGTTGAGACCAATTTTGAAAATTATACATATATATATATATATAGAATCGTATAAGTACTCTTATATACACGTTATATTTATATATTGATTACTAGTGTTTTTCCCGCGGTTTCACCCGCGTAGTTCCTGTTCCCGTGGGAATATGGGGACAAAATGTAGCCTATATTACTCCCTGATAATGTAGCTTTCCATTGGTGAAAGAATTTTTTAAATCGGCTTAGTGGTTTAGGCGTGAAAGCGTTACAAACAAGCTTACTTTCGCATTTATAATATTAGTTAGGATAATATAGATACTTCCCCTTTTTTAATATACAGACATTCCGTCATATTTTATGGTGAAGAATGGTATAACACAACATCTATAAACATACAGTTTATTTAATTATTACTAGAAATAACTATTTGGTTATGTTATGGCTGCCCAACTAAATTACCCCACCAACTAAATCTATTTAATCAAAACATGTTAATTTATATTCATACATTTAACCATATTAACTAATATTTATTAATTAAGTACCTAAATGCATTTTTCTTTATGTTTCACTGTTTTAGATTAATATATTTAAATAATAATATAAATGGCGCTGTCTCATATGAGCTGCACGTTTAGTAGGTCTACCCATATTCTACAAATTAGTGAGTGTACTTCAGATTCACTAAAAATCGAAAAATAAATAAAAATTTTAACAAAACAAAAACCGACTTCATAAAAAAACAAATTAATATGCACTAAAAAGTAAAAAAATAATTGCGTATTCTTCTATAATTTGATAATTAACTTACTATTTTCTACTCATCAATATGTAGGTACGAATGTGTTGTGTGGTTGATAATTTATTTACAATTATTGTTATTTTTGGAGTCGATGTCAGCTAAGGAAACACTATAATATACCTAGCAATAATAATACGGGAATCTTTTAAAAACATACACATTACAAATTGACTTTTATTCGCTTCGTTAAGTTGCGCGTGTGACACAAGCACATCTCACCTACAGCTATGTATGTAGTTATAAGCTTACCTTGGCTGACATCGACTCCAAAAGTAACAATAATTGTAAATAAATTATCAACCACACAACACATTCGTACCTACATATTGATGAGTAGAAAATAGTAAGTTAATTATCAAATTATAGAAGAATACGCAATTATTTTTTTACTTTTTAGTGCATATTAATTTGTTTTTTTATGAAGTCGGTTTTTGTTTTGTTAAAATTTTTATTTATTGTTTAATAGTTTATCAAGAGCAGTTTGTCACTGTCTATGCAAAGAAATTATAGACAAAGTGAATTATTTCTTGAGAAGAATCGCAATTGAAAATACATTAATGTTTTCAGAAAAAGATGATAAAAAACACACTTTTTCACGACTCATTATCGAATTGGCAACGGCACAACCAAAAAGTTTCATTAGTGGGAAAGCCAATGTTTTCACGTTCCTTTGTCGTCGTGAAAAAGATAAAAGACAAGAATACGCTCGCTCCAGTTTTTCTTTCTTTTGCTTCGGAAATGGCAAGGGTTGCTTCAGAAATAATGAAGCGGTGCGCCTTAGGAATATTGTCTCTTGTACGTACTGTCTACCTACGATCTAAATGAACTTCTGTTTGAGCAGTATTTCATCCTCAACAATATTAAAAGATTGTAAGTACACTTGAACCTTTCACGGTGAACGAGTCAACAAATGCGATTCTGTCGAAATGTATGTTTAGAGTCGAATCTTTGTAATATTTATTAAAGATATCGATAAACAAAACGATGTTGAAAGAATTGAAAATATTCAAAGAAAATTTAGATCCAGAGTTGTTTGCATAACGAATGCTGTACCAAGAAGAAAACACATTATGTATGAGGTACAGATAGATTTTCTTTCACATCGACTCATTATCAAAGCGCCAAATATTCCTTGGATTAATTTTTCTTTATAAAATATTATATGAATAACTGTGTAGACTCGCCGGGCTTTATATATGAACTTTGTCTACGAGCTGCTTAAGTAATCACCAATCATTTTATATTAATTTAAGAAGAAATAAATTTGGACAAAACTCGCCTAGAAAAATCGATTTTCCTGATTTCGATATGATTTTCTAATACAATGTACAATTTTAAAGTCCTCAAAGACGTGGTACAACCGCAAGTACATCCTACAAATAGGACTTTTTTATCTTTACTTTTATTTTTGTAACGCGTTTGCCAAATACGAGTTAAAAACCATTGAACTGTTTAGAGCACGATTATTATCTTTTTTATGTGTATTGATGTTTGTCTTACAGGCCTTAACAGCGTCAATGAAGGTCACATACATGACAACGTCACAGTCAGACCAGAAAAAGAAGACGCGAGGGTTCAGAAAGACCAACATTCTAGAGGATTCTTCTGTAAGAACGGTGAAGTAGTCAGAATAGTTATGCGAAACGCCTTCAACATTCTGATTCGATCGACCGTCACGTCCGACAACGAGACGTCGCAAGCGTAATATGATTGTAGCTTATAGTTTATGCAAACTAAGTTTTCTTTAGCACGGCAAATAAAATAAGTTCAAAGGAATAATTAAAAACTTCTCTCACGTGCAAAGTATGCTAACGAAAAAGAAAAGCGAGTGAAGCAAAGTCACGAACGTAGTTCGATTTTCTTGTACTAATCACTGAAACAGTCGGGAATATTTTGTCTTATAGATTTCATAATATTGAGGTTATAGTATGCAGTCTACTTCGTTAAATAAAAATAATAACATTGTTATCAGAATAATTTATAGAACAATAATTATACATAACAGAGATCAATTATAAATCAAAAGCGTTACAGGAATACCGTCTTTATTATCATAAATTATACAGTTCTTAACGTCGATATTCGCTCGGAATTCATCAGCTTAAAAGGGTATGGACTGCGAGCTGGTCCGAAATGACATCGCATTGACTATGTATGACTACTTAGTTCAAGTGCGACTACTTGAGGATGAAACGACTAGTTCTTAGTGTATTGGACATACTATCTATATTGCAATGAAACGGGAATGGAGCAGACGAATATTTGGAATATAATTTCAGTACCCTATATACATTAAGCTTGTATACAATCCTTGTAATTAACTCGGATACATTTACCAACATCGTAATTATTTAGCCGAGGGTATGGCTTTGTTAAAGTTATGCAAAAATATGTTAATATTAGGTATATTATACGTGTAACTAAAATAGATTTATTATTTATACTAAGCTCCGTTCTGTTTTAATATATCATTTTGTGTCCATTATTTTTCTTACTGGCTCTGAAATTCGTAAGCAAAGCATAATATTTTCTCATTAAGTACCACGTTGTAATTAATTTTGTACAGTAAAAAATATAAAGAGTGCAAATTAAAGAGTTCCCTTATCTACCCTTGTAAAACGTGACTGTAAAGTGTCCCATAAAATGTACTAACGACCACTAAGACAACAGTTGCAACCATTGGAATGCTTGCCAAAGTACCGAAACAAGCAGAGCTTGCCAACGATAGTCATGGAACTATTTCAATCCTATTTATACTAAAATATAAGTACTAAAAATATGAAAACAAATTAATTCGTAGCATTAAGAGTCCTGTATGTTTTAATAATGTAATTAATTGTAAAAATAATTTAATTACCAAACAAATACAAAAATAAGATTAAAAATACATTAGCTAAAGAGATACATTTGTTTTCTGCCTTTTTTTAATTTTGTTGCAGTGAAAAGTAGGCGGTAGTCGTTACCCACCCAGATGGGCTTGCAAAAATCCAATCAAACCTCGTAATTAAATTAGAAATACATTAATTTTATGAGCATATTTAACATAAGCTGAGCATAACCTTAGTGAGGTCACAGTCGGTCAGCTAATCATATCCAAAACTCGCCCTAGTTTTACCCTCCACCGTTCTATTGGCTGATTTTGATAGCCATCTCGCGTATGGCCCGGCACACGCAATGCGGCTTTTTTGTCACGTATACACACTACCCATATAAAGAATAATATAAATTCTTTTTCGTTTCCCTTCAATGTTTCACTTATGAAGTACTTTTCCCGAAAATATTTTATTCGAGGAAAAAATTAAAACAATTTGACGAGGTCTCACTAGAATACAAGATATGTATATTAAAAATGAAAACGTTTTGAAATAGAAAATGTAATGTAAGCATTAATTTTTAACAGCAGGATAATAACTGCCACAAGATAATTAAATAAATTCTAGTAAGACAATTAACCCTCTCGGTAGAACTACATTTATTCTCCTCTCAGTATTATACCGTAATAAAAAAATTAAGGCACAAAATATTCAAATTAATTATTATTTCTTACTAACCAACACATCATTGTTGATATACTTCTACGTGATTGTATGACTAAGAAATATCGACAAGGCATAAGGAAAAAAATATTATAATATATTTGAATCCTTGAATAAGTAAAGAATAAATATAAGACACTTCGTATGATAAAAGAATTTGATACGATGTTTGTTGTGTAAATATTAAAAGTTAGTTACCACAAAACTGTTGCAATGATAAAAACTTCGTAGTGAAACTTTGTGTTGGATAAAGTAATGTTGGTAGATATGAAATATGTTCAAAGGAGCCTTCGTTGTATGATACATAAACCAGGCTACTTACTAGACTCATCTTTGCTTATATTATACGTATAAAAATTGTGAGCTGTTTTCTATGCAAGGGATAAACATACAGTAGTACCAACATCAAAATACTTTCGCTGTTGTAAAGCCAACTTAATGCATTAATCATAAGGTCTCGTTTCGGATATAATAATTCGTACAAAACATTTTGTAGTGTTGTTTGTTATTCTATCGCTGAAATAAATATTTTAGCTACGATTTATTCTTAAAATTCGAAATAAAACCTTATCTTCAACAACCTTTTTTTACATTATTTCATAGACTCCAATTTCCATATAAAGTCGATTCCCAAGTACGTCGGAGTAAACATAATAATCTCGGCTCGAGGCGTACTTTGTGAAAATATGAAACATCCGTATTTTCTCGGGTTAAATTCATTTTTTTTCTTGAGTTTGCTCGACTTTATTGCGTTACGGGGAGGACGTGCTTTTAAAATTTGAAACGCTTATAGCTGATCTTTTTGTAAGACGATACAACATTTTTTATTTTTTATTCCTATTTTAAAACTTATGCTAGTATGCAAGTAATTTTAATTTTAATCTAACGGTGAATCTGGAGTGTTGACTTTAGTGGCTTACAAGAGTGCAGACTATAAATTCGAGTTCTATATGATTTTTCTTTATTGAAATAGTTATATGAAATTATCACTAAACACTTAAATTTAGCAACTGAAATAGGTAAATGGTAATCTTACGAAATATGTCTTTAAAGTTATGAACAAAATGAATATTTAAATAAAAATATTATTGTGTTTCGAATTTATCAGTATATTCTAAGAGTTGACCAACGTTTTTAAGTGTAAACACTTATACACCTCGGAAAACACTTAAAGACGTTGGTCCTGTGCCTGAACTTTTCCGGTCGCGTCGATTTAACAAGACGTAGATGCCTTGAAAATGGCCGCCGTGACAAAAATTGGTTAATAGTGAAATGTCATATAAATAATCATAACGTAATACTTTGTTGTATAACATAATACTTACTACTTCAGTGTGGTTCACAGTTCAAATATAAAGTAAATTCTCTGAATAAATTTAAATTGACAAAAATTTAATTACGGATACAGTTGATTTTTTTTTATGTATAATGAAATAATATTTTATCGAAGTTCCAATACATTATGAAGATAATGTGAATATTATTTTATTAATTAATCATAAATAAATTATTAATAGTTGTTAATATTATTATTTTTTACAATACATAATTAAATAATTATACGTTCATTAACTGCAAATATCTTATTCGAAGGAATAAAACCCAATACAAACGTAAATATTACGCTAACCTTTTATATAGATCGTTTTTAGTACGAATACGTGTATTTATACAACAAATAAACATTAATTCAAAAAAATTTAAATATAGAACAAGTTTAAAAGCAATTTTAATGAAATTATACAACAACTACCAACAAATTTACATTTACACCCTTGACAATGACGAAGCATTTTACCCTCAAACAAGGCCTCGAGCTGACTGCAAATGAATAGGTGTTTGTATTGATTTACGTTCCACTCCTTGTCCCCGAGGGACATCAAAATAAATAGTTTCAATCAATTTTAACCTTTATTCGCATACACATAAGATACTAAGGGGATATCAGAAGGACACAAGGGCAATAGTTCCCATAGGACTTCTTCCCTTCCGCCCTTGTTCGAAATCAAAGACTTAACGAAAATCCACCCCAGTCTTATCATTTTCGCTTTGATCTTGCTATTGACTTTTCAAAATATATTCTCGAAAGTGATAATGAATTCGAATTTCTGAAAAAAATTATTAGACACAAAATCAGTAGTTGTTTTTTTGATAAATACAAAAAAAAATGTCTATAGATGCTTCTTTAAGTTACTGATTATAATTATTTATTATAAAATATATATCGTTTAAAAAAAATATCATATTCAATTTTAGTGAAGAAATCATTTGTGTTATCACAAAAGAGCAATATTTTTATACAGGTTGTAAGAAAACATGTGTCCGACCAGTGAAGTGGTTATTAGTTATCGTGAGTCGGGTCGGTTCGGACACATGTTTTCTTACATCCTGTATTGCCGTGTTTCATCAAATGGTGAGCCAGTTAATGAATACTATTCCAAATATTTTTTACATATAGTTATTACTGAATAAAGACCATGACATGTAATGCATAGTTAACATATCCTACACAACATTAGAGGGTGGTAGTGAGCAAGTGGTGAATAACCTGATGGTTAGTACTATCAAGTGGGTCATTCTCGTCTTTCCTTTCCCAATGTCAATAAAATTATAAATATTGACTATAAATATCATGAAAATTTTAAGCAACAACAATTAAACGTAAAGCTTGTGCTAGGAGTGGAGACGACAACAGAAATGTTATTATGTATTTTTCACGTCCCTTGGGTTGTTACTCAAATATCTCTTAAAATCTTCAAAGACTTACTATTTTGGACTTTAGTATATAAATATACCTATCGAATTATATTATGTTCATCAAGCTTCAATGTTAGCAACAAAGTCCAACAGCTACTAAACTTTATGGTACGGAACTAAAGCCAGGAGATAAACCGAATCGCCCATCGCTCCTCCGGAAGTTTAAGCTGTGACAGAGAGGCCAGTTATGGGGTACTGACAATGGCCGGAGATATTGACATCAGCTTCGAGTTTGGGAGTCGATAAATTTATATGGCTTTGAGATAACGGCTCAATCTGAAAGCTCGGATGATTAAGAGATAGTCACAGTTTAAAATAAATAAAATGACCATGGGTCAGATACCCAAAAAAATTTATCCCAGAATATGACATTCTGTTACTCTTTCGTCAGCCTAGCAGCTGCATATCTCGAGTTCATGGGTTCATCTCTAAAATTGAATCCGGACTTTGAGAGTTGTTAGAGTTTGGTCGTGTGATGGTCTTACCTGTCTTTGTATCTTATAGGAATGAATTAAAAGAGAGAATCATTAAGAGAGAATAATTAAAAGAGAGAATGAGCTTGAACACACACCTATATATCTTCTGCGCAGTAGGTGATAAATATTTTTATAATTTTATCAGATCTTAAAAATAGCGTAATTAAATACTAAATCATATATAACGATAATATTTGCTTCTATTAAAATTTCTCGGACGGTAAAAAGCCACAAGGCAAACATGTTATAACCGACAAAAGATTAAAAAGAGCTTAAACACAAGCGCACTACATCGTATACCGTGTCGATGCTAAATATCAGACAAGACAACGGTCAAACGCTGGCCTGGCTGGTCAGATTGTAAGTAAATATACACATATGTACATACCATTCAACTAGAGCTTACGAAAAATATCCAATCATAGGAACACAGACCGTGACGAATACAATTTAAGCGGTACATAAAGCGAACATAAACGTAAATCCCTTTAGCATTGAATGAAGGGCTGTAATAGAAAATTATCTGTAATCAAACTGAATCTCGAGAAGGGCAACGAGTCGAAGTTATTTGCGTCGCTAAAAAAAAGGGAAGTGTAAAATTTTTACGTCCGTAATAAAATAGGCGAATGGTCATGGTTCGAAAAATATCACCGTCAGCGTCAGCGCACCAGGCGATATGAGATTTTAGAGGTTTCGCAAGGAATTAAAGTGGTTATCTTGTTTTATGGCTTACATGACGTATATAGGCTTTTGGTCGATAAAATAAAGAATACTTATGTTAGTATCGACTGTTGTTATATATGCTGTAAAGTATATATAATGCATATTTCATTTATTTGATTACCAAAAGCGAAATTTTTAGACGCTTCAACGAAGTTTGTGTTCTTATTTTATTTTATTTATAAATATATATGAGTAATACATAGCTTTACTTACTTAATAACTTTTTGTTTGAAATCTAACATACTCTAAATCATCGACGGACGATTAAATAACAACGCAGTGCTTATTATGTTCAATAATATTACATATATTGTTTCTTATATAAGACGAGTTATGTACCTACTAAAATGAATTGTATCTAGATCTCCTTTATTTTGAACGAACATATATCCTTTTTAAAATAACTGTATAATATCCTTTTATTTCGAAACTGATAAGCTTTTCAATATAATTGTTTTCATGATAATTTCCTGGAAACCCTTTATAAACTTCAAGTTGATACTCAAGTGAGCCATTTGTAGCTTATTGCTTAATTAAATCACATATAGCATAAATATTTTGATTCGTATTATATTCATAACCATCATATATACATAATAACCTTTATTATCTTACATAATTATACAGGGTTACTTTTAATGACCCAGCAACCTCGCAGTACTAGATAGCTAACATCATAAGCAACAACTTTTCTTCTACGACTTTGGACATAACTCAATACATGAAAAGAAAATGATTTTAAAAGTTTTTGTCATACTGTCGTGACATTTGTAGGGCTATATTTCATTCATACACGAAAGGACTACGCGACGCGTTTACTTTTGCCTTGCGCGTAGATTTATAAAGTTTCAAGCGGGAAATTAATTTAATACTTATTTTTGTATGAAAACAAATTCTAACAAATTATCAAAAGTCGTAGAACAAAAGTTGTTGCTTATGGTGTCAGCTATCTAGTCCTGCGAGGTTGCTGGGTCATTACAAATAACTCTGTATAATGTAACAAATGCATTGCATTTGATACAGCTACTCGTAGCTATATATCGCTTTACTACTAAACACCACGGTAATTTTACGTCATCGTATACACTTTCCCAGTTCTATAGCACAACTTATTTGGTAGTTCAATAAACTAAACTACGTACCATTGCCTAAATTAACTGACACGAAATACCAACAAGCCGTACGTTTACTACATCTACCGGATTTGTTTGCTTCCATTAACACTTGAGGTGAGTTACGTTACTATCAAGCGTCAACGTGCTTCCCTCTAATCTGCTGTGTTTGAACTACCCGTCTACCGGAATCGAATTAACTATCAATGCTCTATTCATGCATTTAACAGTTATACGTTTAAAGTACAACCGTATTAATAAAGACATATGATTCAAATTAACAATCACTGACATGTCACTTAAGATTTTGTCAATATTGCGACAAGTTAATTCGAATGCGGCTTCTATTTGTTTTATTTATTTCATCTGTAGTGCAGAGATACAGAGTCCTATTTCATTTCTAATGGCTTAATAAACCCCTGGGGTCGTTCACCCTCTTTATGGGGGTTTTAATGCACGCGATATACGATAAACGTTTATATTGTTCGCCATTTGTCCCAGAACGTCCGCCTACAACTTTCTCCCCATTGTTAATACACCCATTTGTTATTGTCAGGTAGAAGCCATTTTTCAATGGTCTTTGCTAGTTCGTAGCATTACGTAATGAACTATATATGTTTAGCGCATTATGTGTCTTCGTACTATTAGTAATATATATTTCCATACTGATTAATTTAAATATCAGATATCCAAACCTTTTCAATAATTGAACGAAAGCACACAGACTATTTGAGACTTGTCAAATTCAAATAAGGTAAAAAAAAACAAAAGTATAATGTAAATAAGCCGATTTTATTTATTTCGATTACTATTATTAAATTTAATATTATAAATAACCTTCATTTAATACGAATTTACGCAAATGAATAAAAATATAACGTTTTTATTATTATTATAAGCAATATAAAAGACAAAAAGTTCATATGACGAGTTAATCTTTGAAGTGCGAAGAAGAAAACATTATGATAACTGTATATGAGTAAGTGTGAACCGTTTCACACTCGATTCTCTCAACACCACAAGCGCGTAATCTCCAAGGACCGATTCGCTTCCTTCCCCTATAAAAACCATAACATAAAAAAAACTGAATACGTTCGTACATTCGTATTACGGAAGGAATACGCGAAGTTTGCGAGTGCTGAAACATGTTTTCTAGTTTTATGATTTTTTAAATGATATTATTTTAATTTCTTAACCGCCATTTTTGGTTGTGTTCTCTTTTTAATTAATGTAATGCGAAAAAGAAACAAGAGAATATTTTTACGAACGAAAAGTTATAAAAATAACCTACTTAACAACTTTAATACTTCAAAGAGAACAAATATCTCAGAATCATAGATAACATCTTAAAATTAAACAAAGAATTTCTTTTCAAACCGTTCTTTTCCGTACTGCTTTAATTAAAAACTCGTGGATTCTTCGAGAACTTCTCTCGAACAGCACTTACCTGAAAAAGAAAATGTACTTTTAATTTGATAAAGAACTCTACTAACTTATAAAATAAAAGTCAAAGTAGATTAATCGTGATTCAAAATTATGCACTAGAGATTAAAGATTTTCCGATATTTTATACTTTAATTGTTAAAATTATATTTTTGTGCATAATAATTTGTACGATATACACATACATACATATGAAAACTGAAAGATAGATTCCAAATTATATTTTATTATTTATAGTATAAAAAGACTGAATATATTGACTATAAATATTTTTTTTCCATTTCTTAGAATTTCCAAAATATTAAAATTTACACATGTATGTCCTGATATACATATTTTTTAAAGCAGCCAAGCCGGGGCCTAGTCATATAGTTTACCCAAACCGAAAAATGTGATTTCGCTTTTGTGGGTACCGCAAAACTATATGCTAGAACTTTGAGAAGAAGAATACTGTCCTTACTATGAATGTTGTATAACTATACAATACTTTGTCTTTTTCTTTAACATGTCATATTTTACTGATAGACAGAGACAGAAAGAGAGAAACAATCGGATTTAACCGCTTTACAATTTAGCTAGAATAATGATGTTCTATTAATCATAGTTGCTATCTATATAAATATAAGCCAGCATTATCTCGTACAATATATATGACAAGAGTAGCTATAGTTGAAATAAAATATTCGAAAATCATCATGACAATCGGAAAATGTATTCACTATCGAGTTACAACATCAATCATAAACGAGTCAATTGCTAACAGGAATGACTTTATATCAGTTGAACAGACGTATAACGTCCTATTTCCATTTATAATGGGATTCCGGTACGAAATATTTTACTTTGTGCAAACTTAAACAGGCGCTGAGAGCGACGCAAATGAGTTCATAATGCCGTGAAATTGCCAAGTTAGCCTACGTTGCGTTTTGTTCAGTCTTCATAAATGAGATTGTTCTACGTCGGACAATTAGTATGGAAATGACCATTATTTATAACAAAAAGCTTTACCGTTGTAATTTTTATAAGTATTACTTGATTTTGTAAACGAGTTTTCGTATTATAAGTAATAAATAAACAATATGTGCATCATTTTTTTTTATTAGGAAGGCAGACGAGCAACTCAATTTCGCTACGTTAAGGAATATTGAAATTGAAAACTGCTTTCAAATTAATTTTAAAATGTTATTCGCTGTTTGTATACAGTATTTTAAATATTATCGCTAATAATTAATGTAAAATATGTATTCAATATGTTTAAGCACATTTTTCATGTTCCACTTTGATTTTCTTTAATCGTTAAGATTTATCTTAAAAATTAATGTTTTAAAATATGCGAAACAAACATGCAATCATTACGTAGCAAAAATTGCATAAGCTAATCATTTAATTAAAGACAGTAGATGTTGTATCTTATATGATTGTTATAAGTTTTATAATTCAGTAAATAAATTTAACAAACACTTTTGTAGCAAAATATAAATTCGAATATCAGACACATATCACTCATCAGACAGCGCTCGCAAAATGTCCATAATTATCAATTCTCACGTCAGTTTTCATTCTTTCATTCATGTTACACTACTGAATAATTTTTATTTCATTGTTATATACAGAGTGATTTTTTTAAGGAAGATATATTTGTGTGGACTGGCGGTAAAGAGGCAAAAACCTATAACCCTAACTTTGGTTAATAGAGTAGAAACTATGATATAAGCTTTATTGCGTAATATTATTTGTATAAGTAATATTAAATTGATGCCGTTTTAGCACAAATTAATTTATTATTGTAAATTATTTGAGAAAGGACAAAGTGTGGTTTAAATTTTGTCATCAATATTTTGGTCACCGATTTAGTATTGCCTATTTTAGTCAACATATTATATACTAAATAAGAACATGATAATAAAGGTAAGACTTTAATTTAAATAAACTAACCAGTCCAACAGATTGTCGTGTGGATTTATAACAATGATGTTGGTATTATTAGCAGTATTAATTAAAAAAAAAATAAAGATTAATATATATTCGTATCACACTGTCATGAACAAGATATAAAAGTACAATTACTTTCAAAGTATTATGTAACTAGAACGGAAAATTATGGAATAAATAGCAACTCATTTTATGCCATATATCTCCCCATTACCCCTACAAAGCCTGCCATTACTGTAATAGCTATCATTGTTGTGTATTTTGCTGAAGTACGGTATCGTATGATACTGGCTATTAATAATGTTACTATAATTATAAGATGAAACCTGTATTGGATATGAAAGCTTTGTATTTGATAATAATTGTTTAATCTTGATCAAGGGATTATCTAGTCTAACTTATAAGTAGACATCTAGTGACTAACTTATAAGGTTGCTAATCGGACTAATACACATTGTATTTTTTCAAAAAGCCATGACCACCCTTAAGTTGTACATTATTATTTTAGTTGTGTTAATTATTGTAACTTTAATAAACTTAACTATTAAGATAACTCTAAATAACTGGAATTACATTTTTTGTCAATTGTATTAAAATAGCAGCCATATTATCATGTGTAACAATTTACCAAAATCAAATCTCATGTTATAAAAAATTCGCTACATTGTTTTCAAATACAACGCAAATCCAATCGAGCCTTCGACATACATGCAATAAAAGGCATTAGCATAGACGGCGTCTCGACTCATATTTTACGAACAACAAAACCCGTGTCGACTTACAATAGAGGAACATTGTTCACAAATATAGATCTAATAACTAAAAGCATAAGGTTTATATACCCTTGCATACTTTTTATTTAGATATATAGCGCCATATAAAATTCCTCTAGGCTACATGTTTCAGTTTGTTGCTATAAAGAACTTGATTGCTAACAAATTGTTTCATTATGTACCTAATTACATTCACTGAAGGTTCAATTTACGTCGTTCTCAATTGATTGCTAGTAGCGAAGTAAAATAGACCGTATTGTGTATATTTAAGGTTCCAATGTAAGCAAAAGTTTTTCCCTGAAACAGTTCCCTCGCGGCGTCGTACAAGCTTGTGTATAAAGTTTGCCACTGAAGGAGAACACTATTTTATTGGTACGATACAAGGCAAGGAATACACAATGTTATGCGAAATACTTTTCATTGATAAGTTCCTTAGTTATAGCTTTTTTTATATATCACAAAATATGTATAATTCATGTTAAAACAACAATTTTTTTGTTATTATTTTTCTATAAACCTGTTTCCTGTTGTTTTTAGTATTTCGTGTGTACGTACATCTATAGGTGACAACGTACATGGAATTAAATTCACTCATTAAAACCATTAATTAATCGCAATCACCATAATTTAATAAGGTCAGTCACAAGGACTTTATTTAAGAAATACATAACAAAGATTATCCTTACAAAAAAACGACTCTATAGACTCTTAAAATGTTTGTTCTTTTTCCTTGAAAATGCCTAAAGTTTCCCAAACTTCCATTCGAGAAGTCAAAAAAGTCTCCAACAATTTGTGTGGACTTTCAACACCCCGATTGACCTAAAAAGATATAACTCCGATAAAAAGTACGACCTCCTACAATTTCATTATGGAAATCCCACATTTTATCAGTTACATACAAAGTCTACATTGATTTTGAATACAAAATACATATGATTTCTATTTAAATATAGCCTTAGCGTTAACATGACTTTTTGATTATTAACAATTACTACTATTATAAATACATTATGCTCAAGTAAAAGAAACATATTTATGAAATATATCGTTAAATGTTGTCATTTGGTTCAAGCATTATAGAAGTTATTATCATACGATCGATCAATTGTTGAATTTTACCACCGTCGTGTGTCCACGTAAAACATTTACAGAACTACAAAAACATACACTTGACGAAATGCAAATAAAAGGCGCAGAGGCGGTTTATTTATCTCGTACAGATGGCGTAGTTTCATTCGGAATCGACATGTCGAACAAAGCATTTCAAAAGATATAGCTATGCCTGCCATCACCAATAACATTTTTCAAGGAAATATAGACCGTTTTCCATTGGAATTGCGTACAAAATACGTTACACGAAGGTCGCTTTTGTAAACGATCATGCCTTCTACGTGCTCATATTGTTCAGCTGACGTCGATGGACGTCAATTCAAGATACAGAGAAGGTAATAGGTCCCTTTTGATAGTAAGGGCTCTTTAATCTTCATCTATGACATCACAATCAGTGATTTTACTGAATAGAGGGAAATAAATGATATTTTTCGTAATGAGTTCCTGTAATATTCCGCAGAAATACTATCCGTAATTATGCTAAATGCAATTTCTCTACAAGTACTAACCGTACTCAAAAGTTGACGCTACGTTTTAGATATCAGTTACGGCTTGTTTATTTAGCGTTGCTCATACTTAACTCTCAATTAACGCTTAAATATCTTACTGTGGATTTGTTGTTGAGATGATTTTGATAATAAATGAAAAGCCTAGTTAGCTCTTTGTAGCTTTGTTTCTAAAATAATTGCTATAACTACAGTAATAATCGATAGGTTTTGTTATATACAAACTATTATTGTTCCCTTAGTTACTGGGTTTTCATGACAGTTTTTTATTAATGTTAGAATTGGAATGGCAAATTAATTAAAAAATATTAAACACGGCCCTGCCATAAATCTAACTTATAAGTAAAAAATTATAGCCTCGGGATGAATTTTAACCTTATCCCATACATCCATATTTGTTCGAGCATTTAAAACGATTGAAGAGTTGGAATAAATAAACTCACATACACACATGAACCCTGAAAATAGTACTCTAGTAATTTATTCTGGACAATCATGTCGAAAACTCCTTCACCTTCCTACCTAGCTTCAGTAAAGAAGCCTAAGCTGTAAGTTTCCTCTTTAACTGCAATTAATAATTTCGTAGCTTTGTTTTTATTGTTGCTTTAGTTAAAATAGTTAATGAACACTTATAATTTAGACCTTGGACCACTTAGACATCCGTCCAATTAGAAGACTAATGGCTCACTGAGCGCTCAGCGGGCCGATTACGCTTTTTGAACTACCCGCATGAACAGACACAGAAAAGGGATTTACTGAATTATTTCTTGTAAGAATTCACTTTTTTATATATTATGATTTATACTTTTATTTCCTTTGTCATATTTAGTCAAGCGCGTTCCACCTTAGGCTGTATCATCACTTTCCATTAGGTATGGTAACAGAAAACGCTTGCTTGAATATTAAAAAAAAAATTATCGATCAAGCTTATAAACATAATGTACCGTTGAACTTAAAAAATATAAGATTAAAATATGACGTAAAAGAATTTTGAGTGCAGATATTATATATTTTTTACGTTATTATGTATTACAGTCTAGCAGAGAAACTCCGTAATAACTTTCAGTAATGAACAATCAGATCGTATTGCGAGCACACGGTCAATTATGATCCCTAAATTTTGTGACCCATACGTGCCTGTAATAACTCTGCCACAGTCGCCTTTCACACGGAAACGAAACATGATATACATTAGTTAAAAAATATAATGCGTTATGTTTACTTTACTTAATGTAAAAGAGTAAAATTATACGAAAGTACTTTTAGGAATCATTTTATATTTAGATTCGAAACTTCAGTGGAATCTTTATTCACTGTCCCAAATAGAATGAGTCCCCTTTCAGCTCCGCAGTATATGCATTTGGAAAAGTTAGGCATCTATCTGAATCTGATGTATACATAATACAGGTATATACTATTTTGGGGGCAATGTCACATATATTGACACTGTTCACATTCAACCAAAAAACAAAACATTTCGGTCTCCTTGTTATTTTGAATCTTGCATCCGTCACAACAGGAATAACAGCCTGTGAATGTCCCACTGCTGGGCTTAGGCCTCCTTTCCTTTTTTTAGGAGAAGGGTTGGAGTTTATGCTACCACGCTGCTCCAATGTTGGTTGGTAAAAAACACATGTGGCAGAATTAATGAAATTAGATACATGCACATGTTTTCCTTCACCGTCAAGCACGAGATGAATTATTTATAAATAAAGGACATGAAACACAATATGTGCTTGCCCGGGTAGAACCCACGTTCATCGGTTAAGATTCACGCGTTCTTACCACTGGGCCATCTCGGCTCGTAGGTCGTCTATCACAATAGATTTACAAATATATGTACATTCCCAATAATATTGATTATTTTGATAGTATCAGTAACAAACATTGTATAAACACGCGAAGTAGAGATAAACTTATTAGACCATGTTGCCGACTCCGTAATATCAATAAATCTTTACCGGGCAAGGTTTTTGTATATATAATAAAAGCAGATATTTTTATCTTTATCATTGGATACATTTTTGGTCATTTTTTTCAATTATAATTAATTAACTAGCATTGAGCTTCTTGCCAATTATAACCGATAGAGTCAACGTACCGAACCCATGGTAGTAGTAAGTCCATTTAATATAAACTTCTATAGTAGAATTTGTAACAATAAGGTAGATTTTTTTTAACATATAATATTAAAGCGAGCATATTTCAGATATGTTAACTATAAGACTACTTATATATTCCTGTTCTAATTAGTTCATGCAAATGTTTGCCCATTAAGGCGTAAAATGATATAAAGGTCGATTGAATATTTACCACACGGTAAACGACCAAAGGCCACGCCCTTTCAGAAATACATATTCACATTTTTTTATAATTTATAATATTCATTTAAAAAAATATAATTAAAAAAATATATAATATTAATAGTTAATGTGGAGGTTATATATATTGAACATCGAACCGAGGTCATCTTATTTTATTTTAGTTAAAAAAAAAATTTAATGAAACAATTTTCAGTTTATTTTTTAACATAACATGAAACAGTTTTTAACCAAATCTTTAAGATTACGTCAGAAACGTTTGAAGGACGCACGAAGTCAGGGCCACTTCAGTAATATTGTATGAAGGCTCGCGTGACTGGATAAAAACGTTTTCCAACTAAGACCAGTTGAAGGTTATGGAGACGCCACTGTGTCGCTCAGCTCGTCTAGTTGGAGAGCACACACGTCACGGTAGCTCTTTGAGACGAATTCGCCAATTACCTTTTGTGTGTTGCCTCGTTAAAAGGCAACGAACATACTTATACGAGTATATGTGAGAAAGTAGTCACATTTTGTAAATATTTTTTATTGTCGCTAGAAAAGCTTATTTTCGCGTTAACCCCGCATAATATAGAGGTATGTGGGACTCACTAAAAATCAGCTCTACCCACTTCGTCTCTTCCGGAGGCTTCACTGGATCGATTGCGCGTATCCATGACGATTTTGTACATAACTGGAATCACTTTTATGTATTACTTATTGATCCTGACACAACACCTTCCGTTTAAACTATAATAAACCAATAAGACATTTCTTACCTAACAGTTGGCACGTATTATTTCTTTAAACATTACAATTTTTGAATAGAAACTACATCGAGGTGCTTATCTTTGACCTAATAACCGCGAACTCTATTCAGTCACTGAATAACCTATTGGGCCCATTCAAATTATAATCTTTTGTACGACTGCCGTGACCTCATTTAATTTAACGAATTTGCTGTATATACCTTTTTGTAAAGTTAACGGAAACATTCAAGATTTTATCTTAGTTGATATAAAATGATATATTTAATGAGAGTAAAATTCCTAAATCAAAATAAAAATTGACAAAAGTTTATGAGTAAACATTTACAAGTATTTTTTTAAACAATTTCAATTTAGTAATAGTGATTATTTATTTATTAAAATAGTAATAGAGTAAATATTTCCGACGTAATGGTTATTGGAAACCTTTACGTAACACTTTGTACAAAGGCGTCATAAGGAGTCACACTAAATTTATTGCCTAAAATAAAACTATACAAATATAATGGCATAATAATATGTATTTATTCGAATAACATTTTATATTACCAAACCTTATTCTAATGTTGGTCCCGGCGTGTGGGCCGGACATAAATCCCTTTTAAATAAATCTTTGGTCAGTAACATGCCTTCCTTCTATCCCGTATGATTTATATTTGATAGCCTTTCAGTCGAAAGGATAAAAATCGTTCGTAATGTTGAGATCTAAAGCCTCTAAGATGAATGACATACTTCTTGACAATTTGCCTGCAGAGAGCTGTTTTACGACGAGATAAATTCAAAAGTATCTTAAGAAATACTTTGACTTTATTTTATTATTAATTTATTATGGCGGACATCAAAATTATATACATACATTATTATTGCCATATAATTAAAATAATGTAGCTTGAGGGTTGTATCTTTATTATTTGTTATTTTCTTTGAATATCACTTAATAGCCTATCTTTAATCTTAGATATTGTCTAAATTTAATAGACTAACATCAAAATTCATCTTTGGTTACCTAGTTTTAGATTGTAATATAATAATATTCTGGGACTTTATTCACACACGGAAGCCTGATCCCAAACTAAGCAGAGCTTGTACTATGGAAACCAGACAACTGATATACTACATATACTACTTTTCTTTTGTAAATAAAATTACACCCAGACTCAGGACAACAGACATGTTCATGCACACAAATATCTGTCCTGGGTGGGAATCGAACCCACGACCTCCGGCGTGAAAGGCAAGTATCTTACCAACCACGCCAACCGGCTCGTCAATTTATATTTCACAAATCGTTTGTCTATCCATCAACAGACAAACGGGCAAACGATACGAAACCCGTAGCTCGAACTAAATCGACCGTAATAAATCTAAGTCTTACAATACCATTGGTATATAGATTATTATCCTGACAAATGAAGAAGTTCCCATAAATAGTCAACGAATATACATATGCACATACACCATAAACGATATAGATTCGACGTTCACGCGGGAGATTCTTCCGCTCAAAGCATTAATATTAATGCAGTACTTTTGATTCACATCGCATGATGAACTCTTGAAAAGGCAAAGTCGACTGAGAAAGATCTACACTTAAAAGCTTCGCATCCATTTTACACCTACGTTCCGCCTTTTATTAGTTTTCTCGTTGAATAACATTTTAAGTGCAGGGTTTTAACAGAGTATTATTATATATTGGAAAACTTATAAATGTTAATTACTTTGTATAATAAAATGCAAAAGTATAATTTAAAAAAGTATTCATTTAAACATGACATATGACTTCATTAATAATTAATAGAATTATGACATTGAATTCTTTACGAAGTGGTTGCTTTTATTATAGGAAGTTAATAGTAATAAAATATCCTTACTTCATTAGTCTGTCGACTGTCATTACATAGCAGGGCTATATTCGTTTTAAATCATTTGTTTTGTATTTTTATATAACTTTCTCTATAAATAGCTTGAAACTGCGTTATGTTTACTTTATCTACTTAGGTATACTTAGAAATATTATGTAGCTCCACTTGTTATTTTAATACGGCCCACACACAGCCCACGCTTCTAGGAATTTATCTCTTTACCTACACACGGATTATATTTCTTATTTTATTATCAGACATAGACAATGCAATTTTACGATCATATGGTTATTGAACTTTATTTATACCGATTTTCTTATTAATTTTATTGTATATAATTTGAGTTCATTAACTTACAAAAATTTTTCTCAAACACGCAACTTTATATAAAATCCTTGACCAAAAATATATTATATGTGATTTTGCAGTAAACGAATCATAAGTTTAATGAGTGATAAATAAAGATATTTTTGATATTCGGTATAGAAAAACTGGCGCGTGGGCGTTTAATCAAAAATTGCGTTTATCCAAAAGAAGCCATTTAGAAAATAATTACGGGAATTTTGCGATTTCGAATCAATTGTTGCAACAATGAACAATTTACAAACGAAGGTATTACTTATATAAAAATATATAACACCAAATCTACAAAAATCACAAACATGAAAGAAACAGCAAACAACAGTTCTATCGTTTGTAAAATTTAAATCCGAAATTGCAATTTACGATAAAACTTGGATAAATTATACTCCCACTGTCCCTGTCTAAGCAGGACATAGAAAGTTGATAACAAGGTACCGGTCCAGAGCATTCCTGTTTAAGCTATATCTAGACTTAAAGATACCCACGCATCGTTATCCAAGTTAATCCAAGAACTGAATAATATGAATACAAAAATAAATTATTTCATTTTATAATTTAATTTAAGTATATATATTTAGCAATTAACTCTAAAAACTCATAAAAAAAACAATAAGATTAAGAATACACAAATACAGTTCTTGAGCGATGTTTCCTCGATGACAGACAACCGACAAATGCCCTTTGTTGGACCCCGCTTTTATACCTTTTTCCATCTCCATAAGACGGCTTCCCTTACTAACTTACTATTAATTTAATAAATTTTTGATTATATGAACCTCTTTTAATATTCAATAAATGAATTAAAAAAAAATAAGAACGCAGTCCAGGTGGAAGGCGTATTACAAAATATTATTGGTAGTTTATGCTTGTCGAAATAATAAGTATTCTTAAAACCTAAAATAAATCTAAAATGTCCATAGACTATTCATATGCATGTTTGTATTGATATAAATTGAAAAAAAAAATGTATAGAGAGACTATAAAATAATAATAGCCTATAAATTATATAGCCCTTAAAACTTTCATGTTGATAGTTGCTTTTATGGTTGTAAAGTCCTAATAATAATACATTCTAGTCATAGACGCGCAAGTTGCAAGAATTCTGACGCAATACCTAAGAGCCCAAGTTCAAGTCCTGTTCAGTCGCAATTCTTTATCCGATTTGTTATTAATATATTATAATTGATACGTCGAAGATCAACCTAATTTCTTAGAAGGTTATATATCTATACTAATATATAAAGCTGAAGAGTTTGTTTGATCCGGCTAATCTCAGGAACTACTGGTTCGAATTTAAAAATTATTTTTGTGTTTGATAGTCCTTTTATCGAGAAAGGTTCTAGGCCTAATTTTAATTATTATATTTTTATTAATAATACGCGGGTGAAACCGCGGGACACAGCTAGTCTTAAATAAAGGACATACATATAACATGTGAATAAAATCCCGCCTGACAACTAAGAATATTTTATAGCAATTCTGACACGTTACCCTGAACGTAAAGCCTCACGTTCTAAAGTCCATTATCGACTGAGACATAGACGATGTGACTTTCGAATAAAACCCATTTGTCTTCTCTAGGAGGAATAATACTTAATGTATTTGTAATATACTCGTAGAGGAGCATAATGTGATATATATGTAAAATGAGTGCGCATTAAATATTAATATAGCAATCTTTTATTTTGTGAAATTTTATTTTGTTTTATTTTCTGTATCTTATATAATGTCAAATTCGTTGTATTATAATTTCGCTCTTTTAGCTCGAGACAATTATAATCGCGCGGAATTTCACCAAAGGCAATAACACGGATTTTACAAATTGAGTCAAATTGTAACTGCAATTGCCAGTGTTTTTACAGACATAAGATTTTAGCTCCCAAGGTTGGTGGCGCAAAAGAAAACCATGTAAAAATATTTTTATTTGTAATGAAATGTGAAAGTTCAGTGAAATGACACTTTAACCGAAATTCTCTGTGTTTATAGTATATATATATATTTTTTTTTGAAGTGACAACGTCTAATAAATCGATGAACGCTGGCTGCATGCACGAAAAAGGATGACTCATTGTCCCGTTACGCGCATTGTCCCGTTACGCTGATTGTACGCTTGTGCCGCATCTATCTGTTATGACGTTGTCACATTAAACAATAGTCCGTAAACCGACTTTACAGACAACCATTTTTTTTATTATGACGGACGATATTTTGTTCAAGTTTTATAAAGTTAGTAGTAAAATAAAATATTACATTGTGGTACATATATCAGCAAATAATATGATAGTTATATATTTGATTATAAGCTCGAACGACAGCATATATGTTATAAAAACATATACAAACGTCCAATATCGACATAAGCGAACTGACCGTATAAAAACTAGGTCATTGGTCGATTTAATTGTTATCCATTTTCATGGCACGTGTGATCCAAACTTAATTGGTATAAATTTTTAATATATAAAAACTACGTTTTCAATAAATCTGGTATAGGATATTGCATGTAACAAAACTATTTGTCTCTCTGTCATTTAATACTAATCTAAATAATCAAAAGGTTAACAACAACTAGGTTAGGAAAGACAATAATTACGTTGTGAAAGAAATCAATTTAATGTCTCCCGATACATAGTGCAGCATATTGATAATTATCGAGTTTTGGAGAGATCAAACTGATCCAAGATAGCTCAGTGAATAGAATATATGGACCTTAAAAAGATCGCAACTACTTAGTTTTCGTGGTCTTCGTGGTGTTCAGAATCTTGTGCAAGATGATGAAGAAAGCATAGTAAGGAATCTTGTGAGTAATGTGGGATGAAAATCAACCACGTATGTGTCCATGGTATAATCTTCAAACATTTCCTAAAGGTGACTGTAATGGTAACTGCGTACAACTTATTACAAAAATACTGTCTACTTCTATAGTGACTCGATCTCCTACAGCTACACTCGTCTCAAATCACTCATTTACTCGATAATAGTTTTCCCGATATAATATTATGATGTATTCGATATACCCCATTTTCTCACACATCTATTTTATATTTGGTGATTGAAAATATATCATACACAAAAGCTTAAGATAATAATTTAACCGTATTGACAATCACCAACAAATTCGAATGGTTGTCATTTTTCATCTAACTGTCGCTGTATTTATTTATTTATTGGGTTTGCTTTTTACATTGGTCATTCTTACATACATACAGTTATAATATATCCACAGATTATGTAAAATCCTTTGAAAGCAAACACTACATGCTAATTAAACAATTAATTTATATTGCAGGCTACGAAAAGAAAAGTGAGAAAAAAAAACAAAACAAAAACGAAGAATGAGCAAAAGAGAAGAAATAAAGTTTGTACATCCACACATCTGTCTATCGCTATCTTGATATTTGCGTATAAAACATTCCATATTCACAAACATCTGATATCGACGTCGGTCAACAGGCGAGGGCCCGCGGACCGGAGCAATCAATTTGTCTTCTGCTCCAATATTGAGATATTCACTACAAACATCATTCCAATCATATTGACTACCTACTTTATTATTTTTATTATTTGTTTCTTGACCGAATAATTTGGCAAAAATTCCTCATAAAACTTTATATAGTTTTGTCCGTGAAGTAATTAAAGGCTTTTAATGTTATCCTCTTGTCGTAAATATATCTTGATAGGAAATAATCTATTGGTGTGCCTTGAAAGACACTCGCACTCTTATGACGTCATGCCCTCATCTCCACAACTGCTCTCTACTCCTGTGTGGGTGTGTGGCCTGCATAATATATATTTCGTTACACCTCCGTGGATATGTACTGCACACATGCACACACACTTAAACAAACACACACGAAGCTATAATAAATAAATAATGAAACGAAACTCCATGTCTTCAATTACTCAATTCCATATTTATTTGTTTTTGTTTTATTATTATTACTTCGTTAAAAAGGTGGCTGTCAAAACAGTGACCTATTACGGCAACATTTTTTTAATTCACTCAACGCGTATTTTATATAGTAAGTATAATTAGTAACTAGTTAAAAATAATGTTTTCATACAAAATTAATTAATCTCACTGTTTATAAAATGAAAGATTATTATATAAAATAACATCAAGTATTAAACATTTTTTTTAGAAATATCAAGAGTTTTACGAAGCCAAGCTTTATGAAAATAATTAAGTCCGAACACGGAATGAAAGTGAGGAAAAAATTCAAGAGACTTTAATAAACCCCATATTATCCCGTACCTCGAATTAATGCTCCAAATATTCGCGCTGTATTTACGGCACACTAGTGATGTGATCGAGCTGGAAGCGTCGATGAAGCCGAGTATAGAGCCAATAAAAATCCAATCGAGAAGTTAATATGTACACTATTCGTCGTTTTATTAAATGTTTAACCAATAAACGGAAAGAATTATACTATTAAACCTTGTGATTCACTTATATATTTTCAAATGCTAATACATACATATATTAATGAACTATTTAACAGAAATGTTAAAGATTAACACAAGTACTAGTTATGTTATTTAACCTAATTGAATAATGTTTTAATAAATTATGTATTGCTTATAATTAAGTATTCATAAAAAAATAGTTTAAAGCATACGATAAATTATTTCGATTACAACCTACATCACGTTCACATCCCTAGTTCTAACACGTACTACTCCAGGAATTTCTCATTTAGTGCCACGAATCTATGCACCTCAACACTTTCGCAAGAGAAAGGAAATGGGAGATTTTTAGCGGAGGTGTGAGCGTTCAACGGAATGGGGTCTCTTTTAGGCTGTATGATGGCACGTTTTTGCCTATCACGTGTTTCAAATAAAAACTTTGTTCCTATTTATGCTTTTGAAATAGTGCCATTTTTCATCTGTATTTTTTAGCGACAAAACTTATTTCTTTGTCAAGTTTTCATGTTTTTAATTAAAAATACTATGTTACTAATCAAAGATTGTTTTTACTATACACTAAATGTTTTTTGTTTAGCTAACGATATAAAGAAATATTTTCTTTAATATAAATGTTTTCCTGAATTTATATTAAGGCTATTATTCTTAAATCTGAAACAATTAGAATTTCTACGTTAAATGTATCACCGAGAGATTAATTACAGACAAAGCTTGCGAAGTCATTTACAGAGGTGAAAATATTTTAATTACGAGTTTAATTAATTAAATTTATTTCTATTAAATCCTCAAAAGCATACTGATAGAATTATTTAACGGAGAATGCGTATTATTCATTATTATGTAATATTAAATCGAACTAACATTTTGTTTTTATATCATTTCTTTATTTAAGCAGATGTGTTTTTACAATTATGAAGAATTATCGTCAAATATCTTAAAGTATAAACTGACAATTGAAATAGGCACAACATATATTCATGAGATCAGGATTGAACCTGCTGTTTTAAAATAGCTACATAACCCAAACTATACCGTCACAGGACCTAAAATGACGACGATAATTATATCATAATAGACTTTTACAGAATTCATAGAAATTCGTAGTTAATTTAATATCTAATAAATAACTAATATTATAAACGATGACTAAGTATTATTATATTATACAATAGTCGGTAACAAGGGCAACCATAAATTGTCGGAATAAGGCCAAAATTTCTCAATTTTAATAGTAACCAAAGCGGAAACACGTAAATTAAAGGCTTCACTTTGGACAGTCCACAGTTACAATAGATTTATTGCGACAGCCGTGAGTGATGTAACAAGAGGATGAGTGGTGGCCATTAATACACTCGTTAGTGGGCTGCTGATGACAGGTAATGACCCTTCGATTTTCGATACCGTCTATATAATATGATATATTATATGTTTGTACCGTCTGTAGTATTATATATATATATCTTGAGATCCTGGATTAAGCCCCAGGCTTGGCCAGTGAAATAAAATTAGGAATTTTCTGCCATGAAATTTATTACCAGTAACAATCAGTAAAAATAAGTTTGATTTCGCTCAATGGTCCACAAAATTTAATTTGCCTACGTCAATGGTCATCTGTCTAAATTCTAAACGAAACCATTATGTATGCTGGTGTACGTGTTCTAATACATATACTAAATTTAAATAATAATAATTAACTGTTAAAAATGTAGAAACAAATAATAAAAAAAAAATGTTCTGAATGGCCTAAACTATTCATTGTGTCGCAGCATCGGCACAGTTCTTAACACTGTAAAAATAAAGACACAACACATGAAAGCTATACCATAGTTTGCCGGCTGACCGCCTGCCTGACGTCAACACAATTCTCAATAGGAATGTTTTTGCTGTTGCTAAAGTTTCCGGCCGCAATACAGACTGATGAATTACTAATAGACTAGGGTAGAAGCCTTTAAAAATAATAAAAAGTGAAAAAAAATAATAGTAGGATGCAACCCATTAGAAAAGGAGGGGAATATTATAAAAAAGAAAGGAAAAACAATTTACGGGCGATCTGAGGTCGGGAAGGGGATGGGGGTGAGTTTTTAAGGGTAAAAAACGGTTTTTCTCGATTTCCGGCAAAACTAAAAGTCCTATCGAAAAAAGTCAAATCGCAAAGTTGTAGGTAATAAAAAGATATAAAACTTTTGTATTTATACTTTTTTCACATAACCTCAAAATTTATGTGAAAAATTCAAAAAACCAATTTTTTGGTTTTTTATTTTTATCTTTTACAAAATTTTTTTTCTTTAATGAAATTTGGTGAAAACTTACTTTTTTATGTCTCAAATACGCTGTAATTTATTTGATTAAAAATATTTATTTTTTCACCTTATTTTGAATTAATATTGAAAAAGCACCCTAATTTTCAATCGAAAATTCACCCGTCAAAATATTAGCTTTTTTCAAAAAGTTTGTGTGTTTTCTGTTCGTTGAAATCTCTACTTTCCGATGGTGAAAAAAAAAATATGCTACCATAGTAAATCTTCTCAGAAAATGCAAAAAATCGAAAATAACTCGAATTCCAAAATTTTTTTCATCATCCTACTATTATTTTTTTTGGTTTTAAAAATTATCGACCCTGGTCTATAAAGGCAATACATTTAACATAAATATATACAAAAGACATTATTTCAAATGTATATGTATAACTGCTATGGAAGGTATAAGAAGACAAAGGTAAAAATACAAAGACTGTTGGACGCTACATTATTTATGAAATTCAATGAAGTAACTTCTATAAAATTTTAAAGCTGCAGTCTAGACTTCGTCGTAAAATATGAGAACTTTTATTACCGGGAGACAAACCGCATACAACTCTTACATTCGTCGCAATCTGTTGCTGACGAAATGAAGAAAAATTCAAGTTATAATATATAATATTGCAAACCGTTGTATAAAACTGTGTTCAACTCTGTACCTGTCTAGTAACTTTTTAAAATGTAATTTGTTCTGAATCGTAAAAAATAGCTTCACAAATATCGTTATGAATAAAGAAAACAGTATTTGATTCCAAAACGGTAGTAAAGTAAAGTAAAGTAACAGCCTGTGAATGTCCCACTGCTGGGCTAAGGCCTTCTCTTTGTGAGGAGAAGGTTTTTGCTGCGCCACCACGCTGCTCCAATGCGGGTTGGTGGAATACACATGTGACAGAATTTCAATGAAATTTGACACATGCAGGTTTCCTCACGATGTTTTCCTTCACCGTCAAGCACGAGATGAATTATAATCACAAACTAAGCACATGAAATTCAGCGGTGCTTGCCCGGGTTTGAACCCACGATCATCGGTTAATTCACGATTCACGCGTTCTTACCACTGGGCCATCTCGGCTTCTTATATATAATTATTATATATAATTTTTGATTAAAAAATAACAAAATAATTTGTGTGTGATTCTCTAACAAATTAGATCCTACAGTATTTCAGATTTATTTAGTGTTAGAATTATGTCTATTACTTTTCGAAATCACATATAAAGCGTTTGGCACTGACTTCACGCGAAAGAATTAAATAAAAATGACAGCAGTGAAATTTTGCGCACAAAACTCGGTTACCTCTATGGGATTTAAACGATGAAATAGTGTCAGTTAAATAAAAACGTGACGTAATTTTAAAATGAAAACACGGAAATCCCACTGGGGACACACAAAGGAAAAAACTCGTCGGAAAATACACAAACATTTTGGAGACAGTGTCTAAATGAAAGAACTGTTGTCGAGATAAAAAAAAATATATTGTTTAAAACTACCTTTGTGGAAATAGAGAATTTCACTATGTATGTCATCGCGACAACAGCGAGCATTTATTACATGAAAGATATGCTTTGATATTGCGTTTTTACGGTTATGACACGAATAATAAAAGCAACTTAACAAAACATTGTTGTACTTTAAACATTTGACTGTCAAAAAATTAAATATTTTCAATTTAAATTAAATTAATAAATACAATTTAAAGATTAAAATATATACTTTACGTCACTAATAAAATAAGACTGGCAACACTCAATGGTATAACCGACTACGATATCCTCCATTCTCTAAACGATTTGTTATCAGTTTTGATAAGACTATAAAATAAACGAGGGAAGTAAGAGGGACAAGAGTGATTACTCATGATTAAGAGTGGGGGAGTCCTGCGATAAGCCTCGAGGGTGTAAATGCATTGTGTAACAAATCAACGTTCACATGTAACAATAACATGCGGCAATTTGTAATTATGGCTAGGCGAACATGATACACGATGTTACAAGACATACGGACCAATAATTAAGTGAATGAATTCGAATGTGAACATACGAACCGCTTTGTAATGAAATATGCAAACTGATTTCCATTTTAACAATCCACTATTATGAGGCTGCATTTAAGCAAATCATTTGCGAATATTACAAGTCGCTTATTAATTTAATGAACATCGCGATAAATATCGCATATGATGTCATGACGCGTATGTTTTTTTTTTATTGAATAGGTAGGCGGACGAGCGTTTGGGCCACCTGATGGTTAGTGGTCACCAACGCGCATAGACAATGGCATTGTAAGAAATATTAACCATCGCTTACATTGCCAATGCGCCGCCAACCTTGGGAACTACGATGTTATGTGTCACAGGCACTAGCCTGTAATAACACTGGCTCACTCACCCTTCAAACCTGAACACAACAATACAAAGTACTGCTGTTTTGCGGTAGAATATCTGATGAGTGGGTGGTACCTACCCAGACGAGCTTGCACAAAGCTCTACCACCAAGTAAATATAATTGAGATTTGAGGTAATGCCACGTTGTGTACATCTTCAACCATGGTATAAACTAAAATATTTTGAAAAAGTGGTTACTATTAAAGCAATACAAAATTAATTTTACGTATTATCGATTGACTTACACGACGGATTTCAAAGCTACAGTTCGCTGTGAGATGTTATATTTCTCGATTGCTCTTATAAATTACTTTGCTCTAAAATTAATATAGGCTTTTGTGTGTTCTATGAAAATATATACATTTTCTTTAAGTTTCACATCAAAATTATTGTTGTATTTTTAGACATTAATTCTTCTGTACACAACACAATATACAATAACGAATTAGTCTTTGTTGGATTCGAAATGATATTATTTTGCGATGGCTTCATCAATTGCTTCAAAATACAATCAATTAATCAAATAATATAAGAAACATGAGTATAATATAGATGATGAATAGTTCTCATAAAGAACCAGCAACTGTTGATGAAGTTACTCGAAGTGAGTTTCATCGGTAATCGTTACATCGGTAACTTCGGAAGGGCTCGTTCATATCTGCACTCATATCGACCAGTGTACCAGTTTCACACTGTTTCACACTGTCTCAACATAATTTAAAAACGTTTGTTCTTAATACAACTTTACCAATGTATAACTAAGAAGTAAACTTTGAATAAGTTAAAACTAAGCAGATGTTCCACGTAAATATAATTTATTCCAACCAGACCAAGGCGTCGGCTTGTAAAATTTTAAAAGTTATGAAGTACCAACACTTCCGAAGATAAACTCGGAAGGAAGGCGCGAGGGTCCTCGAGATAAGACTCGAAAAGGCGGCATAATGAAAGAGTGGCAAGCAGCATAATAATTTCTGAGTCACGAGCTGGTAAAATATTATGTAATTTTATCGCCAAACTTGACGCTGTGCCATTGCATAGTAATTCGAAAGCAGTAACCGCTCTTAAAGATAATCATAAACACTCACTAGCAACGTTGAAGTACACGATTCGAAGTTGGTACTTCGAGTCAAGAATTCAACGCGAACCGGTTCTAGAAAAATCCCGTCAAATAATTTTATTCACACTTTGCAACTATGCTAGCAATGCAAGGAATTAATATCCTTTATTCGTATATGTGCATATCATTTTTACAAAAATTAACAAAAGAACTATAATCCTATGAACAAATATTAATCATTATATACAAAATTATGAGAATCGTGTATTTATAAGGTAAAATTGGTATAGGATTTTGAATCTTATTGCTACAAATTTATAACGATACCCTAATACATTAATGAAATGGTCAATCTATTAATACATAACAGGTTGACCCCTGTTACCTATTTCATGTTAAACAACGACACTAGACCAATTACCAATGGATGTTATTAATAGCCCTCATTAAATAATAGTAACGGAAATTATTCAAAATGAGAACGCCGTTAAACCTTGATTTAATTTTCTAGTGACTATTAATAATTGATAAAGCCTCATTTATAATACCATAAACCATTAACTTATGTAACCATAAAGTTTTTGTAAAAAAAGGGATTTTTGTAGATAGTTGTCGCTTAATAAGAGTACAATTTTTATGGATTTCTCTCAATCATATAACATTTGAGAAATTATAGTATTTTATGCTTCATATTTTATTTATTCATATTTATTCACGTATCACTTTGTAATAGTACCTGTTTAAGTTGTTCATTTTAAGTGTTTAGTGGTAAGTTGATGGTGTAACTATCTGAAATAAATAAATATTTAATTAACGACATGTTTATCACCTCTAACAGAGCACATTATACTTATAGTTACCAAGTTACCAACTAAAACAATTTAATTAAGAAAAAAATATCACAAACAAACAAACACGAAAAAGGCATCACAAAGATTTAAAAAAATCCATTCTTTGTATTACATTTCTTTACACAGAATCCAAAAAAAGTTAAACCCCTAAAAAATGTGTTGTCGCTTTCCGCAATCCCTTTTATGGACATAATCTTAATCTGCTGGCCTTTTTCGCTAAAAATATTTATTCAAACACCAAGTAGCGCTTTAATAGCTTAATTGTTGAAACAAGAGCATCGTTGCTTCGTCGCTTTGTGAAATATTTTGTTTTTTTTTTTTGTACTTGTTTACGTCCATTTACAAAAATTAATGTATTATGATCAAGTTCGTTTGCGTTACAAAAGTACTCTTATTTTATTCATATATAAGAAGATATTTTTGTCTGTTTTG
Organism: Nymphalis c-album; assembly: GCA_963151315.1. Taxonomy (NCBI): domain Eukaryota; kingdom Metazoa; phylum Arthropoda; class Insecta; order Lepidoptera; family Nymphalidae; genus Nymphalis; species Nymphalis c-album. Next base: position 8,641,623 of record OY720601.1, read on the forward strand.
TGGCGTATGTATTAAAAATTGTTGTAAGAATATACTTTTTGAAATAAATTATTTTCCCAATATTTGTGTTCGTCATTAAAAAAAACCGTATTAAATTCTTCAATTAATGATAAAATAAGTTTGCGATCACAGAAAATACGATAAAAAAGACACCGCATAAAAGTCGTATAATAAAAACGCAAATGAAAAAACTATGTTTTTTTTTATAAAATCTAGTGGCTATCGCTTCGTATTTATTAAACTGGTCCGCAATTCGAGGCAAATAACTGCTTTCACGTTAACTGGAGTAATATTGAATATCAAAGCAAATATTCTATCATACCGCTCTGTGGCCTCTTTTTGCGAGGTGTCTATTGAAATCATAGCCTTTGATTCAAAGCGCGAGTTTTCCCAAGAGTCAGTCAGTATCAGGGTTGGCATTTGAATCTAATGCTGATAAATGACTTTACATTTATTAAAAAAAATATTAATATCAATGGTAATATCCGAAGCTATGACGATCATAATTAAACAATTCAATTTAAAAATAAATACAACTAAACGCATTCAGAGAAACATTCGAACAAAACCGCTCATTTCGTGAACAACGGTCGCCATTAACGATTCCAGTAACAAGTTTAAAACTCGCCCCAGTTTATCCAAAACGGCAACCTTAACTTGGTAGTTACAGAAAATGAGGCAGTGTGCCAGGGACGCTCTCGAGATAGTACGCAGTCTCAAAGCGCCGGTAATGAGAGCTTAGGGCAGTCACAGGCAGGATAAGTGAATTCTCTGAATAAACTTTACCGAGGTTTTCGGAGCATGTGGGTCAGTTGGATTTATTTGATGAGGCTTTTAAATTGTGCATTAGAGTGTATTTCAGTAAAGAACGTGCACGTCATTTCTATTGTAGAACTCTATATGTTTTTCAATTTTGTTTTAATTAATATCGAAACTTTAATAACGACTTCTTTGATAAGAACGCTTTGATTCAAGCTTACGGATCTAGAACTATTTTGAGTACTTACTTTATTATTCCTTATTTTAAAACAAGTTAATATTATTTATTACCCAGTGGCAGAAAATAAGGTATAGAATCTTATAATTTATAATTGAAGAACAAATATACAAACATTTCTTTTAATTTATATAGATCGAATGTCTTATTTAAATGTTTTAAACCATTTTCAGGCTCGTAATGCAATAGGTGTTTACTGTATACATATAATCTTTAACCTTATAAATAATGTAACAAGGTCTGAATTATGCGCGCAAACAGTGAAAAGTTACCATGGAGCCATTAAGTAGACCGTTTCAGAGGTCGCTTGGAGTTTTAATGAGAAAATGGCTCGTCAGCACAAACAAGTTGGGATAATCTTCGGGTAATTGATTCGCAAAACGACGACTCAGCTCCTACGGGACGTATGAGATCATGTGACTTTGTAAGCTATTTACGTGACGTCGAGAGATCGTAATCGTGCTACCAGTCTGACGCTTCAACTCGTCTCCTGTTTTAATTCACTTAATTAAATTGTTTTTTTTTTATAATGTATATATAGCCTCCTCTAACTGACTGGCTATATTTAAGCGCAACAAAACTATAAAACATACGAAATTTAGTTTGGAGGCGGCATAAAAAATATTTTTTTTGCCAATGCGAGAGTTATTGGCAGCGATATGTATTTTCATTTATAAAAATGTTAAATTGTTATATTGACATTAATAGAATAATAGAAAAAGCAAGTTTAATATGTGTACATATACGTAAGTGTATATTTGAGAATAGTGTTCATCGTGGCAATTATTTTAGCATACTTGTATTAATGTGAAAGTTCGTGAAAACAGCTAAATGGATTTGGATAAAATTTGGAATCCAGTACCTACAGATAAAATTAATGCACCTATTAAGCAACTTGTTTGCTACCTTCATGGTGTGATCTTCATGACTTGTGAAAAAAACAATCTTCAAAATTGTAGAAACTCATATTTGTGACAGATTAATGTCGATGTCACCAAAGGTCATTTTGAATAACAAAAAATCATTGGAAATTCTTGCAAAATTTGTTATCAATTCAGATTAAATACATATAAAAGACACGTGATAGAAATCACCTATATAATGTGATCGTATATTCAATATTCTCTCGCCGTTATCTAAAGGAAGCATGTCATTTATCTCACTCAGGACCGTACTGGGATCATTTTACCCGTGACGATCGATTCTATGGAGACATGAAAATGTTACACTGAGTTCATGATATGAAAAAGGTGTTGGCGAAGTGTCAATATTTTAGGGATTAGATATTTATGGTGACCCTTTTGAGCTCACATTTAATTTTCAACTAACTTATGTAAGTTTTTAGGATTCTCTAATATAAACTCAAAGTGCTCAAGGTGGTGTTTAAGGAGTTTCAAGTAAATTTGACGCGTTACTTAAGCCGAGATGGCACAAAAGTTAGATGGAAAAAGTCATAGACACAATTTTAGATTTATTTGAAAGAAAAAATTGTGAGGAAAGATGCATATACCGTATGTAAGTCTACAGTCAGTACTAATCCAGGGAACAGCATTGTGTGAAAGACTCAAAGCTTTACGTAGATGAACTTTTGTAGCTGTGTTGTAATCACATAAGTAAATGGATTTCCTCAAAGAAACTTCTAACACATTTCAAAATTACGATTCATCGTTTTTTTTTTTATTTTACTAAGGGATACCATTACTAGTTAGTTTCATACAAATCTAGTGTGCTTAATTTTGACTGCTCCGTTGGTCTAGTGGCTTGACATAAGGCCGCAGACGCGGTGGTCCTGAGTTCGATTCCCAGGTCGAGCCAATAAATAGTTATTGGGGTTTTCTGCCAGAAAATTCCCAGTAGCAGCCGGGAGTCTGGAAGTTGGAAGTGTGTACACTCCCGTGCCTCGGAAAGCACATTAAGCCGTTGGTCTTGCGCCTGAAATCTTTCCGGTCGTGTCGGATTACCGTCCCATCGGATTATGAGAGCTAAGGAAAAGAGAGTGCACCTGTGTTTGCGCACACACTTGTGCACTATAATATCTCTGGCACAGTTGGCTAAGCTCTCTTGAGATTGGCCGCCGTGGCCGAAATCGGTCTGGAAGACCTTAGTGTGTTTTTAGGATCCAGCTTGCTTATAAAACACAGCCATAATTTTAAGAGTTATCTAAATGAAACTAACGCATACAAAATTTTGAAATGAATGACGTTCCAAATAATTAAGTCCCACTTCATTTTGAATGACGTTTCAGTATTCGGCCATAAATCAATCAGAATTAATGTAACAAAACTATAGTTTAAGATTTAACATAAATCTATTATTTAAAGACATTCAAGCATTTCATCAACAAAAACCACGTCAACGATATACGAATAACAAAAAGAAAGTTAACGAAGAGATGAACCATGATTTTTATCAACCAATTTTCATTGGAAAATTTATAAAATACTAATTTAACTTTTCAGTCTCAGTACATAGTCTTAAAAAGTAAATAAGGTATCCGACTTTAATGGTGAAAAGGAAAAAGTTAAATTGGGAATTTCAGATTCCACTTTACAATGTAAAGTTTGCTACAAGAATTTTCTCGAACGAACTTCTTTACTGATTGATAGAAACTTATCAGCTATTCACTTTTACGTCGTATATATAATATTGATATGTCCTTATATTTTTCCTAATCGATTATCGACGAATAGAATCGATTCAAAATTTATTGTATTCGAATATGGTTCGAAATTTGAATTTAACTGAGAAGAACCGTCTAGAAAACGAGTAAACGTTTTATTTACCGATTAATGTATATAAATATAGTTTTGGTATATAAATGGATTGTTCATAATGAAATCTAGAACTTGAAAATGCAATTTAACGTTGTCAACGCTCATTCTGGCGTCTTATAAATTAATATTTTTTTACAAATATAAATTTCATATTATTAATTTACGTAAAAAAACAACCGTTCATTTATAAATACTAAAATCTTTTCTAAGATAATTTCTTTTTCAATTAAAAACTCCAAATAACTAGATTTTAAAATTAATCAACACGAGGGTAGGAATTTATAGCGGATTGGCTGTAATACTAAACAAAGGCTTCAAAGGCACCTCGCAAAGCTAATATTCAGGTAAACGCTTCATTTTACGTTCAAAATACCGCACAAAGCTGCATTGCTCTACACCTCATAGAATACCACGAATAGCTCAGTTAGTTTATGTTACCTTAATCTATGTAAATACATAAAGCAACGTCCTCTCACTGATTGGCTATGTCAAAGCGCAGCTTAAACTATACGACATGCAAACTTTAATTTGGAGAAGATATTCGTTTGGTTTTTTTTCGCATCGGTCGCGTATAAAGTTTTTATTGAGTCGATACAAGAGCGGTAGTGGAAATTATACGTTCCCTTTCATTGCAGTGTAGAATGACTAAACAGTTTTGATTCTTAAGAATCATGACACAGAGTGACATGCCTGGAAGAGCCTACAGCGCGTGTGTTTATGGAAACACAATACTCTTTGTATAACACATACCATAAAGTTATAATAGGCTAAATGACATTGGATTTCTCGTATACTTCTTGCAAAGCAAGTGTATCGGCGAAGGTGTAACAAAAAAAACGGTTGTCTGTAAAGTCGGTTTACGGACGATAGTTTAACGTGACAACGTCATAACAAAACATTAATGAAATGACTGCAATCGAGTGAAAGAGAGGTAGATGCGGCGCAAGCGTACAATCAGCGTAACGGGACAATTTTTCGTGCATGCAGCCAGCTTTCATCGATTTATTAGACGTTGTCACGTCAAAATGTTATCTAAACCTCGGTTTCTATTATATTCAATAAGTACAATCAAGTGGTTTATTTGCACATCTACCAACTGTAGAATTATATGTGTAACGATTCAAACAAATCTATGTAATGCTCAGAATTTTCATCTACAAGAGATATTTACATAAGTTCGAAGGCACTAGAAGTAGCAAACAGGAAAACTCGCGATCTTCAAATCGCAAGCCTTAAGCTTTTGAACAAACAAAACTAACAATGCTAGTTTTGAAGCACATTTTTATCTTGTATTATCGTTTGCATTTGGAGAAATTTTAACACAGCTAAGTGCATTTTTTTTAATTATTCATTCTTACAGCTTTTGTAATTAAAGTCTAGCTCTTGTTTGGAACATAAACCAAAACTAATGACTAGGAGACAATAGGACGCTCTGGTGCGATGGGAGTTGCTGCAAACACGCCCATAGTATTCACAGTATATACAGCTTAGTTTAAACCATGGCGATGAACACCAAGGCGCATTGCAGTATTATTTATAGAACAAATACGAGTACAAGATATTATCGTTCGATTATTATATGGTTTTGGAGGTCATTGAACTATTCAACTGCAACGGGCTGATATGTTTCAGACAACTAGACTTATATGTTATTGTCTGGTACCGTCTCGATCCATCCATACATACCATCTATTCAATATTATTCTACCGCTCAATAGTACTCTATATAGCAGTGTTGTGGTTTGGAAGGCGAGTGAGCTAGTAACTGATAATTTCCATGGTTTGCGGCATGTAGTTGACATGTTTTTGCTTTATTTTTAACAGAATATGACAGCGATGCTCGCGTTTTCAATTCTGCTCAAAATTTTAAAAATATTACCCATCAATTTCTTTAAATATTACAAATACTTATGAATTATTAATTCAAGTACCGTCTCGTACTCGACGTTGAAAGAAAACATTGTGAGTACATCTGCATGTTCTGACATATGTGTGACTACCCTACACATCTAACTTCATAAACATCAAGCTTCTCACTGCTAAGCTAATAGGTACTATTTTTACAAACCATGACCGCGTGGAATGGTGGCACGAATGCTAGCAGTATTTCCCCGTTGAATCGCAATTCCGATCATCTGGTCGAAGAATGTACCAGACTTTTTTACGTTAAAGTAGAATATATTTACTCTTTGTAATAGGCGTTCCAAATATGAAAATTACAAATTAGACTAAAAAAGCGTCAATAGCGCAATGGCCTAGCGAAGTTAAAGTCGCAAGTTCGACCGTGAAACCTTTAGGCTATTGTCATTCCCACTAACACATTAAGCTTGTGTTAAGCTTAATTTAAGGAATAAATAGAGATTTCAGTATTTCCTTATAAAGTAGCTGTAACTGTGAATGTCCCACTGCTGGGCAAAGGCCTCTTCTCCTCTTATTGAAGGTTTGGAGTTTATTCTACCACGCTGCTCCAATGCGGGTTTGTTATAACATTACTTTTTTTAAGCCTTCATTCTACATATATTCATCTTAGGAAATACACAAAATAACGGCCTAATATGTCAGTGAAGACAAGAATTTTTATATAAAGTGTTTAGTACGACTGACACGTACCAGTAATACAAGCGTTGATGAAATTGTATGAATGGTACGTCGCCGATAAAACAATGAAACGTATGAGAGGGAAATGACATTTTCAAACGTAATTAAATTCCAGTACGAACAGCAAAGTGCTTTGTATTAAAGACCGTCTTCTTTTCTTGTTTTATATAAAAACTAGCCCGTGACCCGTCAACTTGGAACGTCTTAAAGTTTACGAGTAACTACTTTGTACGTGTCTCGTTACATGGTTATATGTATAAGTTCAATAACCTTTTCATCCTTTCTTCAGAAGAATATAAAATATGTGAGAATTTTATGAATAAAAAGTATGTAATGGATTAAATGCTCAGTATATAAATCGTAACGTAAAATTTAAATAAATTCTACTTACAGTAAAAAAGATATAAAATAATATTGGCGTTATAATAAAGAAAATGGATTTTATGCTTACACTCAATTAGCACTGTAAAGCGCTTAACTTTATATTAATAAGATAAATCATAATTTAACAAAATTACTACGAGCTCTTTATGATGAAAAGTGTTTAAATCAAGTGAAAAATTCCGTTGAAACTGATTGATTAAACGATTTAAACTCGAAAAATCACGTCATTCGAAGTAAATTACTGCGAAAACAGCGAACGCCTCCAGTAGGTCCATTTGGAGTATAATCAAACAAGTCAATTGGCCGGCACATGTGCAAATGCCTAACAAAACAACCCTAAACTAACAAATGGGTCGATTTCGCGCACACGGGCTTTATTTCCCGTTAAATGGCCTGCCTCATTCAGTTAGAAATACGTAAGTTGGGAATTTTTTCTGGAATCTTTATCTGATTCGAAAGGTTTTTCTGTTGAATAATTGTAATGGATTTTACGACGAATTACGTAGTAAATATACAGTAATATAAATATAAGTATACAAATATTAAAATGGTTGCTTTCGTGTCCGGATTTGAACCGGCAATATCTTATAGCGTTGATATATTGAGATTCAGTTTAACTATCGTTAAGCCTCATAAATTAGCCCAAAACAAAACCAATTACTTTACAAAATAAAAACAACAATGTTATTCCATTTCTCATGAATACAATACATAAACGTAATTTAAGCAAGCGTAAAACCTATTTCTCGCTCGAATTTCACTGTGTTCATGTGAATAATTCGAGCTGTGTGTCATCCAATGCAAATACGAGTACGTGGACAATGGCCACCGCAGCATTTTGCCGCTCATTACAAACGCAACAATTCCCTTTTAAGTCTCTGTGACGTTCTCTGAGCATGCATCCTTTACGTCTCCACATATAATTGAACTATAATATTATAATACTAGTTTCAGCTGATGGCTTAGCCCGTGTGTGAACAGTAATATTAGGTATTACTGTTTGGCCAGAACGATCAAGTCATCTCATCCAAGATTACGAATATGAATGGGTAATTTTCTAATAATATTATAACAGTAATTTTATAGGATAGGACTTGCAAAACATTTGTTTAAGCTTTTAACCACGTAAAAGGATATTTCTTATTGCAATGTCTAAAAGGGTTTTCGAACGATACTTAGGAAACTCTTTCAATATAACCCACGTTCAAGTTGATACTCGCGACTCTACAAACACAACGTGATCCTTATTATGGGTGAGTATTATTTTGCAAATTGTTTTTTTTATATTTTTAATTTTTTTTATCGCATAGGAAGGCGGACGAGCATATGGGCCACCTGATGGTAAGTGGTCACCAACGCCCATAGACATTGGCGTTGTAAGAGCTGTTAACTATCTCTTACATCGCCAATGCGCCACCAACCTTGGGAACTAAGATGTTATGTCCCTTGTGCCTGTAATTACACTGGCTCACTCACCCTTCATACCGGAACACAGCAATAACAAGTACTGCTGTTTTGCGGTAGAATATCTGATGAGTGGGTGGTACCTACCCAGACGAGCTTGCACAAAGCTCTACCACCAAGTATACAACATACAACCCATTCATTAGTTTATATAAATATTTAAATTTCAAAAACCGTAATTGTATCATAATTATTTGTATTAATCAATTTACATGAATAATATGAAAAAATAATGTATAAAGACGGTTATGTTGTCACATTATTTATATATCATTTGTCAAAATGTTTATATCTCTGTTATAATGGGAAATGAAATTGGAATATTACTTGAGCGTTCTTTACGAATGTGAGGTATTTATTAAAAACGTGTTGGTTCAGCTCATTTATATCCGATTCGCATCAGCCAGTAATATCCGGATAATTCTAGCCAAGAGCTTGCGAGGAGTTGAAGGAAATGAGATTTTATCATGCTATCATTGCACGACGGCTAAGCTCTGACCTGTAATGAAAAACTTAAACTTAAACATATAGTAAGTTTATTCCATATAAAATATATACAAAACATTTTTAATATCATAAATTCATAATTTTATGAATTTATAGAAAAGTATTGTACTTATCAATAAAGCTAACTGTATGAAAAGGATAAATGGAAAAACATTGAACTTATCTAAAATTATATAATCTAAACAAGTAATCTTAGTTCAGTTAATTAGAACAAAAAATAAATCAGATTGTCTCAATAAAAAAACTGTGTACTTTTTCCTGTAACAGTCATAGATGATAAAAAAAAGTTTTAACACTTTTTACACATCTTTAATTTATATTTCTAAAACCATAAACACTGGGCTTCTTTCACAATATAACATCATTAATTGTTAAAATAACCGAAGCCGTCATAAGCACTTAAATTGTTATTCAAGCGTTGTTTCTTAGGTCACGCCTCGCTTTTATGGCTACAATAAAAAGCAAAACAACGTATCCATTTGACGGATGAAATCTGAAATGGGTACTTCGCAGAAAGTGCCCAAATTTGAGCCCACAAAACGCTATATTACAAAGACAAAAGTTCAAAAGTGTTCCATATTTTAAAAAAAAAAACATATTATAAAGGCGAAAATTTCACATCAAGGCGTCAAATTTGATATTCGAAGTGATTAAAATATTATCAAAATTTTCGAATGAGTTCACTTGCAATACTAAATTACTTTAAAAAAGACTGTGTATTATAAATGCAATGTTATGAAAACCAAACTTCAATGATTTATTTATAAAATAGTGTTACCACTTTTTAATTAATTATCAAAGTATCACGTTTATTAGTTAGACTGCCATAAGTAACGTAACTAAGATGGCGTCTTGACATCTATCACGTAAGTGAGATATTCTTTCATTCGTTTAATCAAAGGAAAAGCAAAGTAACAGCGACAAAGACATCATTTAATTTGCTTGAAACCTACGTTCATAGATACGCATCTCCACAACTCATTACTGGAAATTAGGTTAGAGAGCCTCTAGAAAAATGCCGAGATCTCTCCGTTGAATAAATATTCAACGAGATGGCCGTCACGGGGAGACGTTGCGATAATTAAAAATAATTATGTAGCCTCAGAAATGTAATGAATTAATGGTTGAAACGGGTCTCCTATTTAAAAGTCAAGACAACTTATTACTTTCTAGATATAAATAATAAACATTGATTTGAAATTAACATTAATTTTATGTGTTGTCTGAAGTTATTCTTGTTTAATTTGCTTGATTGTGTAACACCTTAATATATTCTCAAGACAACGTCATAATACATTCTAACTATATAATCTTATTGTGACACATATGAGCGTATAAAATGAACGAGCTTCATGCTTCTCGTATATTGTTGAAAATACGTGACATTCCTGCAGAGCTATTCTCTAAGAACAAAGTCGAACTCATCGTCTTTGAGTTTGACTGTAGTAAAATTTCAAAAAGTAATATGCAACTATAATTATAATACTGGGTCGAAAAAAAGCGTATTATCGTAACTGTGTTTTCAAGTCAAAATAGCACTTATATAGGCCTATTCTTTAAGAGCACATTCGAGCCTCTCCGTAGAATTCGTTCGTAAATTGTCAATAAGTGATATGCGACATTGATCATTATAATTACAAATTTTAAGGAATACTCACATCAAAGTAGCATACCACCATAAGTCGGTTATCAACATTTCACGGGTGAGTAATGAAGTAACTTCTTACAAAATACTACTACTGACGTCTATTATGAAATGGTATAGATGTATATTGCCAATTCAGTCGTTTGGAAGTTATCTAATAAAACTATTATGTGAACATGTTCCAATAGAAGCTTTGGACTATCAATATTGTGACCTTTTGTTCAGTTAAATGTTTCCAATTTTTGTGTTGTAAAATGTCACGTTTCAGAATTTCTTTTACATCAATTTCTTTTATTATTTCACTATATAATAATTGCTTTGTATACGAGGTACACTATAATGACAAATGTACAACATTATTTTTACAATTTTGTACGATTAAGTAAAGAACAGCTATCACTTGTCATAAAATGTAGTTAAAAATGATCACAGCATTATTACGAGGAAATCAAAAAACTGAACATTTCACATCTCCAACTATTTTTATGTGTGATACGCACACATACAAGCTATTTATAAATTTACATAGATCCAATTTATTACATCTGACACAAACTGAACATCTGAATAAAGTTATTGTAGCGTAAATATCCCATCAACTTTATCAACAAGCGTTAATAATGATTAAAAACAAAAAAGATTATTTTTAAAGAATACTATCACAAAAACAGCTAAACATTTCAAACATTCCCTATTCCTTATACTGCTCGTAGTCGTATTCTAGTTAAATAAACAGTAGTGAGTTCTGCGGACTGAAATAACATTGTAAAGAAAGTAACAAACTCAAATAGTGTTACATTTAATAGTTAGTTTTAATCTTTTTGTCCTTCTAGTCTAGGAAACAAATGAAAGGAATAAATATAATTTCTATTTTTCCTTTTCATAAAAGGTTTGAACAGTTTCAAGAAAGTTCAATCATAAAGAAAATCGAATGAATTGTCGTCGCGTCAGGATTTCTAACTCCCATTTATTAAAAGTATAAATCCTAGCACACTCTGCACGTATCGTCCTAACACTTTTTGTTCTATTAGTTTTTTTTTTTTGTATACTGGCTTCTCTTGAGAGAAATTTAAATATATTTACTTTATATATGAAATTTAAATGTTTACTTGTCTTATTTTTAAGAATTTATCAATGAAAAGAAAAGATTTATTGTTAAGATATATCACCAGAATTAAATTTTCTAATTTGCTCATTCGATTTCTATTTCTTATTTAATTCGTTTTTATTTTTTTAACTTTTCTTTTTGCCGCAAGTAATAGTAATTAGCTATTTAATGACTTGTCGTTGGCGTGGTTGGTAGACACATACCTTTCGCGCCGCAGGTCGTAGGTTCGATTACAACCAAGAACAGACATTTATGTTCATGAAAATGTCTGTTTGTCCCGAGTCTGGGAGTAATTACCTATATAAGTATGTATTTACAAAAGACAAGTAGTAGTATATATACTACTAGCATATCAGTTGTCTGGTTTCCATAGTATGAGCTCTGCTTAGTTTGGGATCAGATGGCCTCGTGTGAATAATGTCCCCGGATATTATTATTATTAATAATATTAATTAGCATGTCGTCTTTGCTTTTATATGATTTTATATAATCTGTGGATATATTAAAAATCACTAGAAAACCTAATAATACATAAATCAAAATAATAAACTCTTTTTGTTTCCTTTTACAAATGTATGAATAAGTTTTAGTGTGTCAACCATTTTTTAATTCACAAATAATAAACATTTAGTGTTGTAAAACTAGAATATACGCTGGCAAAAAAAAAATCCATAAAGTGGGACACAATAGGGGGTGTGGGGCGCTGTTATGTTAAAACTAGATGTTCTACATATGTTTGCCAGCCAGCCTGGAGGCTTGCCAGGACGTACTGGTCGTAGGCTACTAGCGTTTTGTTTTAATAGATTTTTATATTACATATACTTTTGTCAAATTCGGAATAGTAATGCTTTCCATTTGACCAATAATCTTATAATAAATGAGTTTATTTAAAGGTGGTATAGCGTTATAATGGAACGAACATTTTTTTTTTCAATAAAAACAAATCACATTTAGACCGACAAAAAGGAAATACAAAATTAAGGTTTAAAAACGGCCAGACATTTCTGAATACAATTTTTCCGTGCTTATTGGCCGGCTGGGTTTCCGTCGACAGCCAGGAAATGAGTTTTGCCACCTCCTCCTATCCCCTCTTTAACCCTCTTTTATAGGACAAGCAAACCAACCTCATTATTAGCTTGTCGAAAACCTTCACGTTATAATTTAAAATTATATTTTACGTATTTGTAAAGAAAAAAATATTTTTTTTAAGTTATAACCGTATTACTCATATACCTAATACACGAACAAAATGTATCAGTATAATGTTATAAAATAATAAAAAAACACATATAAGAAAATCTATGTAAGTACTCCAAAATTGACTTCCTCGATCATTTTTATATCAAGGTAAAGAACTTCTAACTTTAAAGAAATTTTTGTACTAATTAAGTACATAATAATTAATATGTATATTGCATACATATCAGTACTTCAATGTATTGATAAAACGAAGATATTTAAAAATTTATTTTTTACGTAATATAATGACATTTATATATAGATACAGTAAAATACAAATAAGAAAATATTTAATGTGATATACATTATAATTTACCCCTGCTAACGTTCAACGCGTGTAATGTAAGATTTGGAAATATCTTGGAAAAACGCCAGTCATATTCAATTTGTCATAGCCATCAATGATTGCATAACGTAGTGTAATGCACCAATTGTTAAATCGATGTCCAGACAATTTATTGTAACGCAACGTTAACAGAAATCTTACTGGCAGGTGCCAGGCAACATTGAGTGGTAGGAGATACGGCGAAGAGGAGATGCACAAAACGCTAGTGCGCCACGAGCCCTCGACTCGCGTGCCGCTGAGGGCCGGCAGTGATTAGAGCGCGCTAACAAAACGTGAAGGACCCTTAACCTACATGCTCCGTTTCACAGCAGCGCCGGTGACACTCCTACAACCACTGCGCGCCTGGTACTGAGCCTCTTATTGCAGGCTCATCCTTCCGTACGTTTCTTTTCTTATATTTCAGGATGATACTTATAATGTCCTACCTAAAATATTATGTAAAAACTTATTTACGAAAAACAAATCATGAATTGTCTTTGTTAAAAATAAATTAAAAAGCCAAAATCAGAAAGATATACTAACGAAATTTGTTAAATGAGAAAGATATTTGTATCCTCGAATCGCTTTCCTTAGGTATGTCAACAAAATAAATTGAAGGTCCTTCAAATAAAAATGACTGTACTTAAACTACTAGATGTTATAAATAAAACAAAGGAGCAATGTAGCAAAACGGTTGCTTTAGATCTCCTATAAACCTTTGAAGTTGGCGCGACGAAATAATTCAGTTTTACTTTACAAAAGTAGTTGTTGCGGAAGGTTTATAGCTCAGGGAGCGATAATAAAACACTTCAATAAAAATGACGGGGTTTCGAATGACAACTACCAGAGTTCAGTATAAGCAGAACTCAGATTTGGTGGCAAGAATATTAATAATAATAATAAATCATTCATTTTGACCAACTGGGATCATATACGATAAATAATACAATAGAAGAAATGACAACGATCATATTTTAAAGAAAACATTATTACAATTATTATGTCATTAATTAAATTAAATTGGAATTAAGGATTGGAACGAATAAGAATTAATTATGATTTTCGGAAACAATTAAATAGAGTAACATAAAATAATTATATATCAAATCAAAACAATTAAGGTAACATCGTTTTTCGTTTAACATTGCAAAGATTTCAAGAGTTGAGTGTGTGAACAATTTAACATAATCTTAGTTCTTGTTACAATTTTTCGCGCTAATCTTTTATAGTTAGTTGATTTATTGATTTAATTGTTACGTCATTTGAAATATCATTCGAACCCGAAGGAAACATTACATTATTGGTTCAAAAGAAAACAGTTCTGGCAGCACGGCTTGTAATAAAGTGGTTATCTATGCTCGTTTGCGCCAAAACGGAACTGTGATATGGCCTGTGTTCTGCAGTAAAACGGCGTGAGCTCGAAGGGGACATTAGGGCAAATGCCACGGTAATTACGCGCGAACTTGGAAGGTGCGAGCAACTTTGTGCTCGTAATTTGTTCCTAAACTTGCTTAATATTCCCCTTGACAAGATAAATTTATTAAAGGCACCCGTGACGAACGCTTCTTAACGAAGCAGCTCAATGGGGATGTGCCTTGTAATTACGTCGTTAATATTTAGGTATGTTAGCTGCCAAGAAGCCACTAAATGATTATGAAAAATCTAAGTTCTCCCATCTTTTCAAAATAAATTAAATTAGAAACAATATATACATCGCTTATTTGAATAATACTTTAATTAACATAAAGCAAAACGAAAGACTAAGATACCAAAGTTCATCGACCTTTTACAAATTCTCTACTTACTCTTAACAGTTATTTTATAACATTGATTCGGTATGATGGAGATAGTACAACTGAATATAACAAAATCTAACCAAAACCTAAGCCCTCTCCATTAGGAGACGAAACAGATTAACAGCTATCGCTTAGACTGAGGTAATCGTGGCTCAGAATCCATCAGTGAGATCACGGCCTGTGGAATCGCATTAAACTTTTACAATGCCATTAGGGTGCGACGGTGAACGAACGCATCATTGCCCTCTTAAGGACTAGTCCTAGGTTTATAATGGAGATACTTCAGCTTTTAACATTGGAATGCTTTTATTGAATACTTTCCTATCTTTGCATATAATAAGGCCTATTGTGGTTTCAGCGCCTCCTATTTTATTGAGATTTTTTTGCCCCTATACTAATAGCTCTTTTGTATTATTTTTATTTGGAAGAAACAAATTAATGTTATTTTCGTCGGGAGAACCAATTTACTGCTAATTTAATTATATAAATTCAATAAAAATATTTTCTTCTAAGAAATATATTAACGAAAAGGTAAATTAAAATCTTTACACAGATATAAATTAATTTTCAATAAAAATACGTCTAAAGCCCTTTCAATCTTTTTACTTTTTATACTAATAAATATATTAACAGTGAATTAATGTCCCTTCTAACAGGTTTGCCACGCGAGTGGTGCTGCCCCACAGAGATTTAGTGTGAAAAAAATTTTTGCATCTAACCTTCGTAAGTTGTGATATAAATTTGTTTAACTATTTCATTAATATTAAGTAAAAAGTAACAGCCTGTGAATGTCCCACTGCTGGGCTAAGGCCTCTTCTCCATTTTTGAGGCGAAGATAAGCCAAAAAAAATAACACATTTTTATAAAAAATATTTTATGTTTGGAAGTTTAATTAACCAACCCATTTTTGTTAACTCAGTACAATACAGCACGTTAAAATTTCGGTAAAATTATCTAAAATCTTATAAAACATATGTTAATAAATATTTACTACTACTAACTAATAAAAGCAGTAATCTATAGGAAGTTACACTAATAATGAAAAGCCAGCTGTGTAAAGTTAAGTTTTATCCCCAAATATTTTCTTTGTGCAAAACACGGAAAAGGTCTTGGAAGAGTTCGTTAAGGAAACACGATATAACCTGAATAAAAAAAATACAGAAGACTGTAAAGCTAGTTTCGCGGAAAAGCGCTCGAAAGCCTTACAAGTCTGCGGCTAAGTGTGTTTTTAGGTGCCGTTTTTGTTTCATTAATCTTCAACAGTGGTAATTTCAGAAACAAAAAAATGTTAAATTTAATTCTTTTGTTATTTGTTTTAAGAAAGAACAATTTATTTTATAATATTAAAATTTATATTATAAATATAATAAGTTCCTTATCAAGCGTCATTAGCGCAATGAAAAATAGACCGGCTAGCGATTGGCTATTATTATCCCCACCCCCAGCACTACCTCTACTCTTAATTGGAGGGGGTATAAGCTAATCTTAGTTATTCCTTAAAAAACGGACATTGGGTAATTATTATTTAAAAAAAACTGTAACTAAAATACTTTATAGATAACAAGCGTTCTTTTTCTGAAAAATAAGTCATTATTACTATTTTTTAAATTTCGAATGAAAAATTTATAATTTCTAAGCTTTGTCAGTTATAAAAAATATAAATATTTAAAGGTAACGACGTCAGTAATAGAACACTTAATATTAATTAGTACTTATATTCATAAACTCAAACATGTACGTATAACTTGTGTAAGTATGGTCTATAGAAGACGGAGTTCTTGCGATCTCAATATACGAGTACAGCATTGAACGGAAGTTAATTCGGTTTTGCTGACTAACATACGTATGATTGGAGTCTCTGACTGAGGTAATTTGCTTCTCTAATTGAATAGCTTAATTACATATCCAGACTTTCTATACGATTGAGGTCAATCATTGGAATATCTACGTCGTTTGGGGTTTATTGAATTTATTCTTTCGTATTTACGATAATAGAAAATTTGTTTTTAGCATTATCTGTGATATATTTTTATTGTTCAATAAAATATGAGAATTATCAACAGGATCATATTCTCAAAGGGTTGTTAAATTAATTATATTATCAGGCTTAACTCGTGCGTGATTAAATCAAAGGAAACAACGAGCTTACAGAGCTTGTTTGATTAATACCTTAGGATCATTATATTCATAAGTTATAACATATAATTATTATATATTTATATAAATTAATTACAAATGATAATAAAGGCAATTAATTTATAAAATAAACGGTCTTGATCTCTATTTATTTTATTTTTATAATTTGATTTTTCTGAGATGGCCCAGTTAAAACACCCAAGCCTAAACGAAGACAGTGGCTTCAAACCCGGGTATGCACTACACTAGTTTAATATTTATCTCGTACTTGGTAGAGAAGCAAAGCATCGTTAGAAAACTTACGTGTCGGATGACATTCTGTGTATTCACTAATCCACATTTAAGCAGCGTGGTGGAATAAGCTCGATAATTTCTCCTCCGAAACTTCCTTAACATCGAATGATCACAGCGTCAAATCTTATCTCAATCGAATTGTATTTACATTGCATCCATTGTTTACAGTAGTAGACAAATACCTAGACTGAAATCGTAACTCGTGTTATATAGACCACTGAATATCCAATGAATCTTAGAAGCTACTCGACCGTTACATAGTGAGAAGCTGTGCTCTAACCAAATATACACCCAACGGGATTGCTGTATGCTCTTAGTAAATACCATCGCTTAGCTCTCTACATTGTACGTAGGTATATAATGTTAATCTCTCTATGTTCAAGCGAACCGAATTATAGCAGTAATATTGTCAAGCAAATGTATATGTCATGCAGTATGCGTGTTATTATGTGATAATAGTGGAAATTATTTAATTAGGAAACAACATAAATGTACATCACATAACTGTCCGTCATAATTAATATTAATTTATTTATTGTAATACATAGTTCATGTCTATAAATCTATTTTAGTGATTAGAAATTAGATTATTTTTTTATTTTGCTATAACTGTTAAAGATCATGGCGTTATGGGTTTAATGATTAGAATACATGGATCTTAGCTAAATGTCGTGAGTTCAACTCTGAGTAATCAGAACAGATTTTTCATATAGTTACAGTTTGTATTTTTAGATTATCTCTTACTTGGTGATGATGGAAAATATCCCCATTCATCCACCAAAATTGACACTGAATAAGCGTGGTGTTATGCGCTCTAAATTTTAATGTTAAGGAAAGTGAAAACATATTTGCCTTTCCTTATGAGGAAAGCACAATAATTCCGTACATATTACCTGTATCTCAAAATAAAAAACAACACCAAAAAATAATAATTTCGTAACAACGCCAAGTTGATTCTCTTCAAAAATAAATTTGCCGACTCGAGAGGCAAATAAGCACGCAATAAGAAGCAGCGAAAAGTAAATTATTCAACCTCAATTTACCCTCCTCCGAGCGGTGAACAACCTCAAAATTCATTTTTCACGGGCCCCGGCGTGGAATAAAATTCAGAGGATTAGTTTGTCCTATAGCTATCAATGTTAGGTCGTCAAGTGGAGCAGAAGACCGAATTTGCTGGTCCATTGGACATTTTGTGGCGCTGACTCAATTAACTGCTACGGGGTATTATGTTGCTACAACTAGATTACTTCAAGACGAGCCTCGAGGCTATATCTGGAAGACTTGGCACTTGTACTCTTGTGGTTTTATGACGCTTCGGTCAGCCGTCAAAGATTCATTAGTAAGCTGTATAAAGGCATGGCAACATAAATGTTTTATTATGTTGTATGTTTTAACATTATTTAGCATTTAACACTGCTGTATACCTCTACTGTTTTTAGGGGTAGGACTAGAATAATAATATCCTGGGACATTATTCACACAAGGCCGTCTTATCCCAAGCTATACTTACATATGCTACTTCTCTTTTGTAAATACATATTTATATAGATAATTACACTCAGAACAAACAGGCATGTTCATGCACACAAATGTCTGTCCTGGGTGGGAATCGAACCCACGATCTGTGGCGTGAAAGGCAAGTATCTTACCAACCACACCAACTAGCTCGTTTTATGACGAAACGAAAGAGATTGACGCTAATATTATTATATTATATATCATTCATATTAACAGAGATCAAACGCGTCAAAGAGCAAACGCGTCACAGACGAACCGCAACACAGCAATACGTAGTATTCGTGTTTGGCAGGAGAGTGAATTGATGTGTGGGTTGTGCTGACCTGAAAGGGACTGAACAAAGCCACCAACATGACGTCATACTTCTTTTATTCTACTTATTTTAATTATAAAAAAAAATATTGTTACATATGTTATTCGCTCCACTATACAAATTGAAATAATCGGTCCATAAATTGGGTGATTATTAATACAAATATCAAGAAACAGATCCAGCAAATCATTATACCGATGATTTCTAACTTGTATCGCCGTACTAATAAGAAATTTATAAAAAAAACCGATCGACTTGCCTTTCAAGTTGCACAGGTGACGCCTAAGATGCTTCGAAGCCTGGGAACCATCGCAAAAACAACCTTCGCATACGAGTAAAACTTTTTACCATCTCTTAGAGTACATCGGCATCTTATAGTACATAGTAGTAGTTTTTATGAAACTAATGAGACAAATAACATTATTTAAAATTGTACTTTACGTCCATTAGAATTAGATATAAAATCGAGTGGATTACATAATCATTTATTTCTCTATACGGTACTCGATAGTAGATAGTAATCTTATAAAAGGACAAGGACGGGTCTGATCTAGATAATTCTGTACCGTTGTCCTTGGGAAAAGTTTAATCGATTAACGTGGCATTTGTATAGAATGTTAGACATTTTAATAGCTATTACGATACTTGTAGCTTCGATTTATTTAACTTGGGATCATTAGCAATGATAAATTTGTCAGATAAGATTAATAAAATTCATTAATTGTATATTTTTTAATTTGGTCATTGAAATTTATCACAATATTAGTTTTTTTGGTGGTAGGGTGTTAAGCATGTCTATCTGGGTTGATACCACCCAAACATCCATATTCTACCGCCAAACAGCAATAGTTAGCACTGTTTATCCATTGAAGTTAATAAATGAGTGATTCCTTTATTGTAAATAACTTCAATGCTACTATAAAAATAATTTCTTTTATATAATTTCTTATATAAGACTGAAATATTCAAAACTTTTCACGCTTGCAATAAATTTTAAAACCATATTAAAAGTTACGAATATTTTAAGACGTACTTTCCCAAAAACAGCTTCAGGTACTCAGCAACAAACCTTGAGGCTTTCCGTCTCAAGGCTCTTTACACGATGGCTGTATAATGAATTTGGTTTAACTTCATAATTATATAATTGTTCTTAAAGCCTAAAATGCCTACAGTTCGCGTAACAATAAACGCGATAAAAACTTGAAGCCATTTTATATAAAACTTTTAGTTCGTGTACCAACACGTGAAGGGAAGAGAAATTATTATGAAAAATCCTTTTAAATGATGTTCGCCACGTTTCAGCGGAGGCAACGAGTAATCCTCTTAGACTACAATGGTGTAGGCAGCTGCGGCCTACATGCGAAGAAAAGTTTCATGTACTGATATAGTATGATATGGTACATCCAATACTGCTACAATGTAAAATATTAAAGATAGATTTATGGGAACGATAGGCATTCTAAATTCAAATTTATGCCGTTTTCAAAATCCTTATGTAATATTTAATGAATGGTTTTATTGGTTAGCGCGAAATGTGATTATTATTTTGACAATCGTATTTATATAAGCTCTTTTCAAACATAATTGACATGAAAAACATTAATAAAATTGTATATTAAGTAAAGAAAGACTGCAACATAATACGTTCATTCTTGTAGTCACAATAAGAAGACATTGGCTTCATTCATTCATCGTACATTTCGTTGTAAATGCTACAAAAATAGCTTCCTGTAAAAAAAGATCTTAAAAGCGAAATGATGCCAATTAAAAGAGACCTTATATACCGTCGTCAAACAATAAGACGACGGATGAAAGAAGAATAGAAATTACGAGTCCGTACAAAACGCGAATGTCTTGTAGTTAAATTGTGATATCGTTGTG
The DNA here is from genome assembly GCA_963151315.1 of Nymphalis c-album. NCBI lineage: Eukaryota > Metazoa > Arthropoda > Insecta > Lepidoptera > Nymphalidae > Nymphalis > Nymphalis c-album. The sequence goes on from OY720601.1 coordinate 8,662,602, forward strand.
AGAGGATGGAATGGGGGAAATAAAATAGTCGCCGCACCCAACTCCGTCCATACGTATCTTCCCAAGCGCACTTTGCGAACAAAAGACTACATGCAAACTACTGTAAAGTTCCGCTGAATACGTCTCAAGGAGGCTTCGGGCTTTGAAACCGGCGGACATCGAGTTATATCAAATATGTTCGCATCTTTCAAGGTTATTTTAATTTCATTTTGATATATAGCAAACAGCGATCACATCGATAAGTTTCAAGGTAATATGTGAATTATTAGCATTATTTGTTAAACTACAAACATTTCTGATGCTGGTAAAAAGAAAAAAAATGCTTGTAAATAACAAAATCTCTTATAAATTGATATCGTACTTACTAAGTTCTCATATCTTATATTAAAATCATTATAATGCTACATTTCAACGTAGAAAATTTTGATACTACGTATTTTTATGTTGAACTACAAACATTTCTGATGCTGGTAAAAAGAAAAAAAATGCTTGTAAATAACAAAATCTCTTATAAATTGATATCGTACTTACTAAGTTCTCATATCTTATATTAAAATCATTATAAAGAAAAGTAGAAAATTTTGAGACTGCGTATTTTTATAAAACCTCATAAAGCGTAAATTTCATAATACGAAAACTTAGTCAACGTGAGAAACTTAAATATAATTCATATTCATAAATTCATCTCAATATCAAATATGCCTCACGTATAATATTCAGTCTCCCGGGCCTCCTCACGGAATAGAGCTACGTTGAGCTACGCATCATTCCCAGTCCGCCAATTTCGTGGCTCATCTCGTCTCAAGGCTTACTACGTTTCCATCTTGCGGATAGAGATTAAACTTTAAAGAACTGTTCCATATTTCAACGTTTGCTATTAAATATAAAATTCTATGAATTTCTCTTACATTCTTTTATTTATTACCCGTGGCTAATGCGAAGGCACTATAACCTGTCTCATTTTTTATATACATATATGATAGTTGGTTTCGGTTTGTGGTTCCAATAGATATCCGGACGGTACCACAGAAAGGAGGTTAAGCCTATCTTAACCGGAATGCCAATAATGTTAGTTATCTATTCACGGAATCATTGTTGCACTGTAACGCAATACCCGATTTTTATAACAGACATTATTTGAGGATTTTTTTAAATAATTGTAATCAAAGCTTTTACTTATCCATTAATAAATAATTGTTGACCTGATGGCAACTTAGCTCCTGACTAGTTATATTTATAACTAGCTGATACCCGCGACTTTGTCCGCGTTGCTTGATATATTAACAAAGTTTTCTTATGTACGAAGGAAAAAACATCAAAAAGATTGCAAGCAAAAATATATACAAATCGTTGTATATATTTTTGCTTGCAATCTTTTTGATGTTCTTGAAACTATAATAACTTTATAAGAGCCAAGTGTCTAAGAAATAAAATTTAGAAAATTTCATTAAAATCTATCCAGTAGTTTTTCCGTGATGCGCGCACAACTGCCGCTGACCTGACCGCTATCATTTTATTAATATAGATTCCGATAAAATTTCTCTAAGGAGGAAATTCTCTATTTATTCATAAAAGTACGAAATACTGCATATTAAGAGTTCTCTACTTTTAATTCTAATTTAGGTATTTTATTTTTAAATAAATAAAAGCAACTAAATCTAATGTAATAAAATCCATTGTTCAAGTCGATAACTCTTTAAAATTGTAAAGGGTTTTTTGGTTTAGTTTTATCAAGAGCAAATTAAAATGAAATAACAACAACAACAAAGAATTGTAGATTACTAAAAAAAAACATTCATTAATATGAATTTAAAATAAATATTAAAATATAATCTTTATATAATCCTCAATGATAAGCCTTTTGTACATATGTTTGTATACTTTTATCAACAAGCTCATCTCGCTAAGAGGTCAAATTAAGCGCATTGCAGGTGCACAAAAACTTGTCTAGAAACTAGTTGAGCTAGTTAAAGCATTACGAGTATCGGCGATTTTACACACGTTTGTTGTAAAGTGAAATAAAAAAAATATTCTTAAGAATTCTAAATAACCGTTTTTTTCCTGTTAAATGTACCAATCATTCTTTATTTAGGTTAATATTATGGTTAATATAAACCATATATTATGTTTGGTTTATATTATGGTTGGTCTATTGGCTTGATATAAGGCCGCAGACTCGGTGGTCCTGGGTTCGATTTCCAGGTCGGGCCAATAAATAGTTAATGGAGTTTTCTATCAGAAAATTCTCAGTAGCAGCCCGGAGTCTGGAAGTTGGAAGTGTGTACACTCCCGTGCCTCGGAAAGCACGTTAAGCCGTTGGTCCTGCGCCTGAACTCTTTTCGGTCGTGTCGGATTGCCGTCCCATCGAATTATGAGAGCTAAGGAAAAGAGAGTGCACTTGTGTTTGCGCACACATGCACTATAATATGTCTTGCGCAGTTGCCTAATCTCTCTTGGGATTGGCCGCTGTGGCCGAAATCGGCCTGGAGGACCTTATTTCATGTCATTCAATAATCTTCAAGTCAGCATTATTTTACGAACTTGTCTCAATTTTATTCATTTTATTGACTTTAAATTCGCTGATTAGTTTTGTTTTTCATATTTATTGAACAAAATTGACATTCCCTTATATATTTACGAAATAGGTAATTATAAAAGAACTTGGACATTAACTTTACTAATTAACATGATCGCAAAATAATAACCAACTTAAGTGAACTAAATATACATAAGAAAACAAATACATGCAATCTTTCAAAGCCATTATTTGGAGAATTGTCTACGAAAACATATTTAATATTATAGAAGCATTCTAAGTTATAAATTCTAGGTTAAGTACAGCTTTGCCACCTTCGCAAAATTATAATTTACGCGTCATATAACTTTTATCGTTGGAAAAATTGTTGAAATATAATTCAATACTTTAGTTACGAATTGACAAAATATAACACGAATACATAACAGACACGGCAATTAATTTTAATAAGTCATATTGTTAATTATGTTCGGTAGGTTAGCACTCAATTATCATATTATTATACTAATACATAAAGCTGAAGAGTTTGTTTGTTTGGTCCGGCTAATCACAGGAACTACTGGTTCGAATTAAAAAAATAAATTGTGTTGTATAGTCCTTTTATCGAGGAAGGTTCTAGGCTGATTTTTATTCATTTATTTTTATTAATTATACGCCGGTTACTCCACTCCGCGCGGCACAGCTAGTTAAATATAAATTCCTTGTATTGCAGAGGGCCAATAAAGCAAATAACGTTACATCTTAGTTTCAATAGTTAACTATTATTTTTTTATAAGTTGCTTTTCGCAAGTGATTCCAATCTCCACCCTGACATTGCGGTCGACCCTTTAATTGACTTTTGACGTTTTGTCGATAGAATTTTTACTTGAAAAACTATAAAATAGGATTAATTATGCCTGACTAAAATATTAATAATAGTAAAGACCGAAATTTCCTATAAAATGTTTTGTTATAAAAAAATTTAACCTGACAAAAATTTTAAATTTATAAATATTTTTAATATATAACTAGTTCAACTTCTTGTTGCGCGTGAGTGGTCGATTTCTTTTTTGGTGCTTATAAAGTAAAATATTTTTATTTCAATCAAAAAAAATATTGTTAGATTTGTTCATAGAGCCGAAATGGTTCAGTGGTTAGAAAACGTGAATCCTAAGCGATGATTGCGGTTTACATCTTGAGAACTCAACCCACACGTGTGGGACAAAATTCTATCTCGTACCTATTCACTGACAGTGCAGCATTCGAACATTTACTGGTTGTTACTTACTTTACATATTAACATATATATGTATCTGTACTTAAAAAGCCGAGATGGCCTAGTGGAAAGACCGCGTGTATCTTAACCGATGATCGTGGGTTCAAATCCGGGCAGGCACCGGTTTCATGTGCTTAATTTGTGATTATAATTCATCTCGTGCTTAACGGTGAAGGAAAACATCGTGAGGAAACCTGCATGTGTCAAATTTCACTGAAATTCTGTCACATGTGTATTCCACCAACCCGCATTGGAGCAGCGTGGTGGAATAAGCTCCAAACATTCTCCTCAAAAAGAGGAGAAGAGGCCTTAGCCCAGCAGTGGGACATTCACAGGCTGTTATTACTATATATCTGTAGTATATAGGATATAATACACTTGGTTGTTTGCAATTTGCATCACAAATGTGGTGGATATTGCGAATGAAGCTAATAAAACGTTTTCACGAGTTAAATATTACACAGGCTCTCTCGACGGGATGAAATATGCTTCATCAAATTTGATCCAATTCAAAATAAAAGCCGCCATATAAAATAAAAGAGTCGTGAATTAAAACAATAGTTATAATAATAGCTCAAAGGTAATTATATTTCGGTCCTGCTTATGCCCGTAAATCCTTACAAAGTAAGAACCAGTATGAAAAAAAACGTTTCAAAAGTGCCACGCTCAATCCCATCAAAGCCGACTTTTAGTTAACAATGTCAGAAAAGTATACTTCACTCTTGTATAATTTAAGTAAATCCGATTTCTGATATTGGGAAACGAGATTACTCTTTTATTCTGTTACTGAATTTGATTATATTGAAAGTAAGAAACAACGTGAATATTGAACGAGAATCGATAAATAGTACATTAAAAAAAAACTTGGTTTTTGTTTTAACATCATTAAAAAGCTAGAAAAAATACAAGTTGAAATCACCCTTAAATTAAAAGAAACACTCGTCTTCTAAAATTAATTTAAAATTTCATAAATAATTTTAAAACAAGAAATGGTAATCAAGTTAATTATTATTATTATTAATGTAGCCTCGATATCAAGTTTTAAAAGCAGTTTGTTAGACTTTTTGGGTATAGTTTACGCTCTCTCAAACGGTTTATAGTATTTTCACTGGCAATAAACAAAAGTTTTCTTCATTTACGCCGCACGTGAGCAACATGAAAACTTCGAAACATGATACAGTTTTATTTCTTGAGGGATAATATATATAGTAATTTATATTAACAAAAGAACTTGTATTATATAAAAGTGCTCATTTCAACAGCAGGGACCTACGAGTGAGTCACACCCACGGGTCACGCGTGTATGTTTTCTGTCACATTGATCCAATATTAAAGATTAATGAGCTGTTTATTGTGTGATTTTTTTAAATTAAATTCATTAATTTCATCATCATTCATTTCATTCATTCATTTTAAATACATTAGCTATGCTAAAGTTAACGATTGTCCCATTATGGAAGTGATGTGTATAATTTAAAAAGAAAGCCATTACCGTAATTTAACGGATCCACGTGAACAGTAAAGGATTTCTTATTTAAATAAATTCGATCAATTTTCTGAAAAAAGTAGCGCTTTTCCCGCGCTCTCATTAATGCCTTCAATGTGCTTGACACGTTCAAGCACCGCCAATTAATTATGTTAAGCTTATTTCACTTTTCAAGGTACAAATAAAGTGATTTATCAGTAAATGTTTTTTAATCGATAAGAATATAATCGTTTTTTTAAATGTAATTCCTATTTCAAATTATACTCATACGTCATCGTTTAAAAATAGGTTATTCTAAAAGCCATCGAGAGTATCAGCATACTAAATTATTTATTATCACAATCAGCAATATTAAAAGTATTTCTGTAATATGTTTCGTATTAATTAGCTACTTCATAATTAAACAGAAATTCAAGGACCATAAAGAAACATTTCTTATTGTTGAAAACGGTTACTGTGAAATGAAATGAACATAAAAAATAGTCATATTTCAAAAAATATTCGATTACTTTTATATAAAATATTATAGAATAAGAATTGTCGTTATAAAATTAAATTAAATTAAAAATGAAGACGGAATACTGTATCGAGAGCTATTTAAATGATAAAAATGTCTGAGTTAGTATTCGTTGAATTCCATGCCATCCATTATAATTTAATCGTATTTAATTATCTTTATAACTTGATTTATTCTCGGTTGAATTAATTAATCGATTGTTCATCAAGAAATTGTCAATATGCGTTAATCTAACGCCTAATCTCTCTCCAATCATGTCTGTTTCCCGTACCGACGGATTAAGAGAATGCACTGCACGTACCTCTATCATATTATATTAATATTGATTATATAAATATTATTTTATCAAATACAAGAATAATGTCTATAATATCATCAACAATCAAAATAAAGTCATATTCAACTAGTAGTACTTGTAGGAGTTGTAGGTAGTTAAGAGACACTCACTGTATAACAGTGGCTTTATTCAACAAGACTCGGTCAACAGTTAGGCACACAAGCCTGCTCGTAAATGTGCACTAAAACTTGAGAGTTTAGGATCTACTAACATTAACAGCTGCGTGGTCATATAGCCGATCTTATGTAACAGCTTAATAAACGAACATAATGTGCTTAACTATTAAATATCAACGGATCGAAATAAATTTTCGAATTGCTGAACAACAAAAGATTTTATATTACATAATATGCGAACGTCAACTATATTTTTTTCTTTTAAATGATTTAATTAGAATAATAATAATTACTATGTACTTATCTATCGCAGTATGTACTTACGTATGTACATACTACAAAGATTATTATATTGTATTTTTACGCGGTTGCAATGTTCGCCTAAGAAACTAAACCACTTTCTTTATCTTTGATTTTTAAAGTCTCAATAATTCTAATATATGTGTATATTTTATGAAACTAGAGTACTAAAAAATATATTTTGTAAGTAGTCATAACGTTTATAGTTTCATTTGTTTTGCTTTTGATTTTATCAATTTCCAAACGTTTTGCCGGATGCTCAAAACCGAAAGCTCCTAAGCTCTCATCCGCCGGTGATGACAGCTTTCCAAAAAGTTGAAGTGAAAAAAAATAACTTTTACAAAATATCGTACATATTATGTCGTAAATATTAGTCGAATTAAAGGAATTGAAGATAAGTGTTTTAATAATATTGATAAATAAAATAAAATATAAGAATTTATTTGAAAATTTTGTTAGAGGGTAATTTACAATGTTTTTTTTCTTCTTTCAGATACCTAAAATGTTGTGTATGCTTCTTTCGAATATCCAATCAATGATTAACAAAAAAAAGTGAAATTACACGCTAGAACCCTTTTATAATTAAAGCCGATCAGATCTTAAATTCGAGACGAAATCTGATTATTAACTAAAATTCAAACAATGAAGTTATTATTTAAATATTAAATTTAAAGTATTTTTTAGTGATATCTTCATAAAAATATTTTATTTATAATGAATATAAATATTTTTCAATAATTTATTTATATCAAAAGGGTAAAGCTACCTAATTCCCTCCTGGGAACTTCAGGCCCCCGATCTGAATGTAGTTCGACTTACAGAGGATCGTAATCAATAAGAACTTAGCGCACGAACGTGAGGTAACTTTAAATGAACGCCGTCTTTTGTTCTATTTCCTTCAGAATATATAAGATCTCATTTTATTACTAGTTCAGTAACGAGCGAATAATTTTCTTTCATAGAAGTATAAGGGAATATGTTTTATTCAAACTACTAAAACTAAATGTTTGTCATTAAGAATTATACGAATTTTCATTTATCTTTTTATCTTCTCTATTCTTGGGATTTATTCAGTTCTAGTTTACTAATGTGAAGGTACTTCTAGTTCGAACTGGCTTGTTTGATTAAGAAGTAACGCCCAAAAAAATGTGTGTGATAAATATAATATTATTTGAAGTATATTGTGCAGTAAGAGTCTGCAACAAAAGTATCGGCCTAATATTCGCCAGGTTTTTATATTAATGAAGTTATAAATCAATGAATCAATTAGAAAAGAGCTCAGAAGTATAGACCTTAGTGTTATACGGTACAATAAACCTAAAAATATAGGTTCAGTACGAATTATTGCATAATCTTTATAGCGCAAGATATATCTTTGAAATAGTAATTATAACGAAATAAAGTAGCTTTCTTTGAGCTGTATTTTAACAACTAATACATACATCTGTAGATAATTTAATTTAAAATAACTTGAATCTATCGAATATATATCGAACTTTTTGATTAAACATTACTCATTGAAATAATGTCTCAATTCTATCGTTATATCATTTACATGAGAAAAGTCGTTTAAATCGAAATCCTCCTGAGTAAATTAGAAATATAAGAAATATTTTATCTGATCTTTAGCATTTTTAATAATTTTTTTGTCAGTATTGCATGTGTTTTTCATATATTAATATTATTTTATAATTCCGACTCCGTGCAGCTAATCATGGGCGGACTTTCCGTACCGACGGCATCCAGCTTTCTCCAGTTTCTAGATTTTAAAAAGACCAGGATATTTAAACTTTTTATGATTTACATATTGTATTTATTGGTTATATAACATTATAAAAAAAAATCAGTGTATGAATTTTTGCTATTTGACAATATTTTATTAAATAGTGTACCTTTAATATACCTTCTAGTTTTAGTTGCAATAGTTTTTGTTCTACGATACATCCGATATTTATGATTTTTTTTTTATTGTTACTTTAATATTATATTTAAAAATGTTTAAGTTTATGTAATTTTAAGAATTATACAAGGATTGTTATCGGAAGGAATCATAAATTTCATCAATTTCATTTAATTGCAACACGATTTCTTTTCCGTCGCATTGCATAAATTTACAATAAACAATAATTGAATTAATAAAAAAAGCTAATCAACCGCTCGTATCTGCATTAAATATTACTACAATTTGTTCCGGAGATATTGTAATATCTTCTATGACGTCTTCATACTTGAAAACTATACGACCCTTACGTTTTATATTACGCAATCTCTGCATTTATTGAAGTAACAAAAAAAACCACATAAGGTAGGAACTACCGTCGATAAACTTTTATGGTATCTGGAACTGAAAACAGCCGGTTACTCTATTTAACGCCTGACTTAAAAACATTTCTAAACGCGTTAATCGATTTTAGACTTAAAGGCCCCGGCTTCTCGTCGCAGTGCTGCATCCGAAAATATACTCTAAAACACGCTGGAATAAATACTAAACTTACCTGGCTAGCTTGCAGGACGTCCAAAAATATAGTAAAAACACTAATAAAAAGCACCGCACGCGACATGATTGCGGCCGCGATGAAGCGCTCTGGTTCCCGTCTCGCTACTGACGTTTGTGCTAGACGCCAGAAAACTGCGTACTAGTTGGTTGGTACGACACAGTACGCGTACCTAGCGTCGTATATATCGACCCTCCCGGGAGCGAGAAGGACGGAGACCGTGTAAAACGAGTTGGAAAGGGAGAAAGGAGGCGGAATAACGCATGCGTGGTGCTGTTAAAACGCAACGCAAGAGAACTTCGTCTATAACGAAGCGAATCACGAATACTGTCTTCGTCTACCCCTGTCTGGGTTTCCCGATGATGAGGCATCAGTTTTTAATAAAAAGCCACGCGAAAACCGTCCTTAATACGCTATCAATAGCAGCTAATTAAAAACAACACATGAGCGCAATTTGATTTACACATTTTTCCAATTCCTATCGTCCTTAATTTCAAAAGGCACACGCTCAATGAGTCATAATTAACTTTAACTAAAAAGCAACAATGAAAATTCAGGGGTAATATTGATTTGAGATCCATATACATATAAGTATATGTATAGTTAAAATTCAATGCTCAGTAAATATTACATACATATTTTAGAAGTCATATTTTTTAAGAAACATTTGAATTTGTTTGTTAAAAGATTGCAGAACTATCATATCGTAGAGAAGAGCCTGTGGCTGGCACCGAGCCCAACCGTACAGGATACCTATCACAGCAATCTCCGCCTTTGTCCGCCCTTTATATCCTTGTCCACACCGCCAGGTCATTTACTTTGAAATTAAAACTATATTACGTTGAATATTCTTAGAAGAATATAATAACGTATATTCACATTAAACCGGGTTTTATGAAGATATTGTCGCCTCGATAAGAGGTGTGTCTAGACTGGCTAGCTGAGTAATTATTTTAACGCTTCTAAATACTTTCTTTTTTGAATTAAACAAATGTACATATATTTCTTCGTTCATTCTTTTATTTTGGAACTATAATATTAATATTTAATCTGTGTATTGGTTTGAGGCTCGTTTGGAATACTTTAGAATTGTCTATGGATCTTAATAATAAGACTATTAGACTCTGCATAAACATTTCTTAACTTATCTTTGATTACAACTTATTTAATATTACATTGGAATCCCGTACCTGGCCAATTAAAAAGCAGAAAGGATCTTGAAAATTAGCTCAATTAACAAAGAAATTAATGCTGAAGCTACTCCATCATTTCAAAGAATTATTTTAAATTAGTTTCATCTTTAATATTATGATTATTAAATATGAATCTATTATATTATTTTAAATATACTAACTACACAGATGAGCAAAAAATGAACGACTTCTAAAATATTCCTTCTTTAAAATAAAGTTTTAATAACGATTTTTTTTTTTTTTTTTAATTAATATAATTAGGTTTTCTGTTTTAGGATACGCTGAATAATGGCTGAATATTATAAAAAATGTAATGTAATTTTTCAGTCATTAGCCCTGAACATAATAATAATGTAATAATATGTCAGTTTTAACTGTTTAACTCAGTTTTATATTGATGCAAATTATTTTATCAGGGGGGCACTTCAGGGGGCTACTAACAATTGTCATTGTGTCTTTATCGCAATCGAATCGAAACCAAATCGTTGCCGATTTACCGTTAGCGTAATCATTATAAATTAGTAGAATTGCCTTGCAGTTACGATTCAATTGAGGTACATTATTGTGAGGAATAGAACCGGGAAAACCGTAAACGTTATAAATTATTAGAATATGCCTCCAGTTCAGTAAAGAGATAAATAGCTCTTGTCCAAATTCATTTATAGGTAAAACAAAAACCTTTTTGCATTGCAGAACAAGTAAAACCTTTTTGCATTAGACTTGTTGCACTGAAGTAACTCAACTCATGCAGTTTTACTTAAAATACCAGATGAACAATAAACGAAAATTAAGCACATAAAAACTAAGTTGTGTTTGTTCGAACCCTCAGGCTTCGGTAAAGATTCAGACATTCTAACCATTGGACCATCTTGGCTTCAGTAAAACAAGTACACGTCAAATTTAAATTTGTTACATAATAATTGACAATATCAAAGATCAATAACATGACGGTTCCCTGCGTGCTTGTCAGCCTTTCGATATGTTAAATCACTCGTTATCAACGTGAAATGCTTGTCAATTTAGGCATTTCTGTATCCCCGTATATCCGGACTCTGATTGACTCGATATTATCCGGAAATTTTATACATGCTTAGACCCGGAACAAAGAGAACAATAGAAATGGTTTGTACGAATAATGTGGAGTCGAAAAATTATATACATTTTTATGTATTAATTATAAGTGAAAGAAATAAAAATTGTATTATTCGTAATGTACTGTTTTATTCTCTCTGTATTATATATTCACTTTGAAATTTTATAAGTTTTATCATAGAGAGTGTATCAGCGCAAAATATATTACAAGATGTCACGTCATTCATTTTATTATATCAATATCGTTAAGCATTTTTACTAACTGTGGTAAATCCACATGGCATGCAAAAAAATCATTAATTTAATATATTGTCGTAACATTATAATATATTTATGAGTAAAATAATATTTAAAAAATATATTAAATTATACTTTATTATTAGAAATATGAAAAAAGGTTACATTTCGAATGAATAAGATTCAAAATAAAATTTATTAGGGTTCACTTCGCAAATACTTTCTGTTCTGAGCTTATTCTCGTTATTTATTTGATTGGTTCCGTCCCTTTGATCTTCATGCAAATTTATTGCACGTTAAACGTTCACCACACATTCTGTTTAAACCCGACAATTCTATATGAAAATTTTCACAAATAAACTTTATTTACGTAGCGAAAGTAATGAACATTCGTTATTGGAAAAATCATTTATGATTATATTGGTTGTACAGAATTAATTAAAATGTATATAGGTATATATTTATAAGGAAGGCAGATAGACAGAAGTACCTAACCTTTAACGAGATCCCAATTAGGCTATAGAGATTGACATGGTAAAACCTGTAAGCTATAATTTACATCGTCAATACACTGGCAACCAAGAGAACCAAGATGTTCTGTGAATATTATTATATCGGCTTTCTATGTAAGTCGGAACACAAAAATACGAACCAAAAAAACAATATATTATATAATTTTTTTTGACTTATCATATCTTCGCAGACGCGCTGTCCATGTCCTTCGTGTATCAGGGGTGCCAATTCTACTAACAATTTGTCTTTATCGAATCGAAGCGTGATCGTTGCCTTTTTTGCTATTTTTTACTTTAATTAACGACTATTGACATAAAAGTTAACAATTAGGTTCCGTTTTGACATAACGGTATATGTTAACATATTATTGGTTCGTTTCCGATTTGATTAAATATAAATCAGTCAAAGTTTGATCGGAATCTAATCGAGAACGTATCCAAATCGTTATAGATTAGTAGAATTCGGCCGCTGTTCCATTGTTTTGTCTTACATTTTTGATGTGTTTGCATGTTTTTAGTTCCAGCCATCACCATTTGGATTTTATTAATCTCGATGACTATAAATAAAAATTTTAATTGAACATACCTTACATTTTATTCGATGTAGGTTTTCGGATTTACGAACTCTACATTGAAATGGAACGTAGTGTGTCATTTGTGTTCCTATATTATTGTTTAACATGAGAATAATTGATGAGTCGTACCTTAAGTAGGTATAACTCATTAATTGACCCACTGGGTCTAGAACAAAGCCTTACCAACATTAAAACATTAATATTAATCCGTTAATTATGAATGAGGGATGTAGAGGCCTATGTCGGTAGACATCATGCCAGGTTAACATAGATGCTGATAGCAACAAATATGAAGTATAATTTATTTTAACTAAAATTTTGTCATAGAAATTATTTTGTAAAATATCTAATATACTATGGAAGTACTTACAGATAATTTACAAATTGGTGGTTTCTGTGCTACGCCTTTGTTAATATTCCTACGTCGACAGATATCCCATAATGATAATGAGCATGTTAATGTCACAGCGGCCGTCGCATCGGTTATAATTGTCAAACACTAGTACAATCGTATTTGAAATTAATCTTAATTGTGTGCGAATATAATGAAGCTGTACATAGCTTGATTTAGAGGTCCGGGAGCCTTGAGGCAACAAAGAAGTGGAGGTCCCTAATTGATTTCCTAATAAATTAACCAATTTCTTTCATTCTAGTGTTTCATTAATGCGAAACAAATTCAATTCTTTGGTCAAACATATGGATATAGCAAAATACAAGGATTATATATGTTTTTAGTATATCTAAAAAGCCGAGATGGCCCAGTAAAAGCCGAGATGGCTCAGTAGAAGCCGAGATGGCCCAGTGGTAAGAACGCTTGAATCTTAACCGATGAGCGTGGGTTCAAACCCGGGCAAGCACCGCTGAATTTCATGTGCTTAATTTGTAATTATAATTCATCTCGTGCTTGACGGTGAAGGAAAACATCTTGAGGAAACCTGCATGTGTCCAATTTCAATGAAATTCTGTCACATGTGTATTCTACCAACCCTCATTGGAGCAGCGTGGTGGAATAAGCTCCAAAACCTTTTCCTCACAAAGAGGAGAAGAGGCCTTATCTCAGCAGTGGGACATTCACAGGCTGTTACTCTTAGTATATCTACATAATATACTGCATTAAATGTGTATACTCGTCAGAATCGTGTTTTAGAAATTTCTATTGGAGCTTTGTATATCGTGGGTAAGTTGTCAGATTTCATTGACCAAATATACTTTGGTATTTAACCACTACCTACAGGTTCCGGTTTTAATGGTGAGTGTGCCAGTGTAACTTCGGGCACAAGGGACATAACATCTTAGTTGAAAAAAGATTGGAGGCGCCTTGAAGACGTAAGTGACGCTGAATACGACTATATGTTGGTGGCATCGGATGGCCCATTCGCCAGTCTAATTAAAATTAAAAAAAAAAATTTAAAAAAATCAAGTTATTATAGAACTGTATATAATAAATTAATATGGTATACGAGGTCGCTGTCATATTACCTAAAACTGTCTGTAACTTTATGAAGAAACTCGAACCTCAATTGTCAATCGCTATCTAAGTCTGGTCATTAAACAGGAGTACATAGGAATACAAATCACAATATGCTACTTACGCCCATATTTAAGGCTTTATTATAATCTAAGAAATAAACTGTAAAAATAAAGACAGTAAAGACAGTTAGACAAAATTATAATACATTTTATTTAAATAGTTTATACTATCTATATTATAAAATACTTTTAAAAAATTAATATAAATAAATAATTATATGTTTAAATAATGATACAATTAGTATTAAAAATAAAAAAATAGTGATAGTTCACTAGGAAAAGTACGGGTATATAACCCGTATGTTTACGGAACTTAGCGACTGCATTCAGATGCTGTACGCAGGCTGTCTAGAATATTCTAGATATTTGCATATGCGACGGATGATATCACATGCCCCTTCAGACTGTCCGGTATTCGATGCTCTTTAAAACGGTAGGCACTTTTTTCACTAGCAAAGTTTTTAATATCTACTTAAATATGATAAATATATTTCTAATTTTAAAATTAGTTCTTAAACTGCAGAAGCGTAAATACAAAAAAATACTTGAAATTTAATTTGTATTAGGTATATTATTTGCCTAAATATTTTCTGTTGAAAACCACTAAATGTATAATGATTAATCTTAACATAATAATAAATTATATTAAACATCCAACATATATACCTTGATGTATTAAAAGATACCCAAACAATAATCAAGAAACTCTATATTACAAAGTCCTCGGAAAAGAAAGTTTTTTTTTTTTTTAATTTAATTTGCTTATTTATATGGAGGGGTTTCTGTTTATAAAGTTTGGTGAATAAACACAATATTACATTATAATATATAGCAGCTACAAATAAAATCTTTGGTTTTTATAATATCAAAACGAATTTATCAAAATATTCTAAGAAATGTAATCAGATTAAAATATGGTTCTTGTAATATTTAGAAATCGTGCCGTCCAATGTCTGTAACGGCCTTAACTACTTTATTATTGAGGCAGTATTGAAAGAGGACAAGGCTGTCAACCGTCCAGAGATTGCTCCGGTTAGCCGTTTTCAGTATACTCCCAAGTTTTAAGACTTTGGAAACCAATTGATTGAATATTTAATGTGCATTAGTACGTTTTAACCCTCGTCATCCGCTCGTCGAGTGTTGCAATTTAAAATATACAAACAATCATTTAAAAACAACTGTAAAGTCAACACTGGTTAGAATTGTAAATTAATACTATAAGACGGACAAATTTTATTAAATAAAACTAATAAGGTGTTATGACGACAAAATAATATTACTTAGATAAATCAAAAGGATATTACTGAAAGATAACTTATTGCGTTATAAGTTTTTTTTTAAATTCTATAAGCAATATAGAAAAAATAATTTGTATTGAATTGAGTTTTTTGAAATTGAATCAGTGAATTATTTGATTCAATTCAAAACTTTGAATTCATTTTTAATACAATTATAATATACTCTGAAGTTTCTTAAACAAAACGCTCTTGTTTGAGTAACTTCGAAAAATATGACGACACTTGAATGTAGGTGGCGATGAATTCGATCGTAAGTTGTCATCATCATCATCGTTTAATTTGTATACAATTGGATATAAATAAGCGTCAGTGTCTATTTGTCAAACACATAAAAATATCATCATTATGTGCTAGGAAAACTACGAATCATTAACTAGTATGTACTAAATTGTCTTTGGTGTCATCTTAATACCATAGAATAGAACTATTGACAGAACATGGCTTTTTTTTTTTTTTTATTGCATAGGAAGGCGGACGAGCATATGGGCCACCTGATGGTAAGTGGTCACCAACGCCCATAGACATTGGCGTTGTAAGAGCTGTCAACCATCTCTTACATCGCCAATGCGCTACCAACCTTGGGAACTAAGATGTTATGTCCCTTGTGCCTGTAATTACACTGGCTCACTCACCCTTCAAACCGGAACACAGCAATAACAAGTACTGCTGTTTTGTGGTAGAATATCTGATGAGTGGGTGGTACCTACCCAGACGAGCTTGCACAAAGCTCTACCACCAAGTGGCTATGTCTACGTGCCAATGGCTACGTGTTAGTAGGGTCTATGCTGGAAAATTATGTCATAATTAACATATAAAGAGTTAAATATATAAGGCAGAAGACAAAGTGGCAAAAATCGAATATCGTCATCATATCCGCTCTGTGTTTCAGTTCTCAGGACCCTGCACTCTGCGCACCCATTAAGCATCTAGCATTTTTCAAATGTCACACGACCTTCGAGAGGATGGTCTACTGACTGGCCTCCGCTTCAAAAATAACGACTTGAGTATTTTGTAACTAATAAGGATATCGCATTTATTTATTGAAATTAACGTAGGCATGCATGTCCATGCAATATATTTTTAATGGGTTTTATAGCACATTCACAGACCATTTTCTTCGAGAATTAAGTACATAAGCTATTGACATAGTTAGCTAGTTCCGCAATAATGCGGACGAAGACGCGGGCAGGCTGCCAGTATGGCGTTTATATTCGCTATCTCAGAAAACGCTAGTATTAATGAAAAAACTTCCTAATCAGAGCTTTGGGCGTACGGCTACGTCTAATCTTACAATGTGTGAGTATTATTATTAAACATATTAGGATGTGATATTAAAAAAAAAAGATTTAATATAATATTTTGTTCGTAACATTACATAACCACAGATTGTAGAGAGGTCAAACTACATGCAGACGAGTAACCACGTGTAAGTTATCGATTTAAAGGCTAATCTATATATAAACTTTTGGATATGCAAACGACATTTGCGTTGCGATGATAAAATGATTATATTATAGTGGTACTCACTTACTTATTCAAAACAGAACATCGATTGAATAAATAATGATAAATATTAAACATTTGCTTTCTATAAATATAATTAAAAAAAAAAGAAATACCCTAAAAATTGTTTTATTACATTCAATTTCACACACACATTGAATAATTTATACCGTGTAAATGAATCCAATTATTAAAGCATTATTTTCTAAAAAAAAAAAAAAACATACGAATATTTATTTGGAGTAAGATTTATAGCTTTTACTTTAATACATACTTAGCCAAATAGAATTTTTAACGAAAAAACTATATAATTTTTAATATTAATGTAATAGAAAACCTAAATCGATTAAATACAACACATACGTTTCATTATAAAATGTATTCCACGGTTTTAATCAATAAAACGCGATACAAAAATACCACCCCAGTGTTAAGTAACAGTTGTGTAACTGCACACTGCGTCTGTGAGTCATAAGATCGATACAACCACGAGTTTACGAATAACTTCGACGTATCGAGACTTATCAACCACTTTAATGGTGTTCGGGCTTTGTGAAAGTTATATATGTATTATCGTATTTTGAACGGTGACTGAACCAGTGTTATTAATACATGGGACATAACATCACAGACCCCACGCTTGGCGGCGTGTTGACTATGTAAGGAATGGTTTATACTTATTTTATGTCCATCGTTGATAATCACTTAACTCGGGAGTCCTATTTGCCTTCCTGCTTAAATAAATAATTAAAGTAACGATAAAGTATTATGTTAGGTTAGTGGTGTATAATGTCTATGGAAAATTTATGGTTATTTTGTAATTAAGTAAAACGTAGAAAGAGATGACATGTAGCGCCAAATTAAAAAAAAATTGCCTATAGTTATATTGTTGCACATACTGATAAATTCCTTAATATGTATATCATAGTATTTATTTAATTTTGAAAATTATTTTTACAAATAAAACATTAAGAAATTCTGCAAGGAAAGCTTCCAATAGTACTCTACAGAAGCTTTTCTAGCAAATGGATTTACAATTCCAACTACTAAATATAGATGGTACTACGTCGGAACCCTTAATGCTTGTTCCAACAACTACAATGTTTTAACTCAATCGGAAGAGGAATACGGTACGTACAAAAAACATTCATTGTTTTATTATACTCTACATATACCTATATATCCACGAAAATAAGTGTCCGACCCGTGAAGTGGTTATTAGGTATCGTGAGTCGGTTGTATTTATGTAAACATTTTTAAAATATTATGCAAAAAAATTACCCATAAAAAAATATTAATTTTCAATTGTAAATGACGAAAATTTCATGGTCTGAGGTCATGACCTCGTGTCCGAGCTACCTGATAGGTAAGAGCTATCGAGCGCTGACGCCCGCGCCTGTGTTGCAATGTAATTGTCGTTATTTAGTTAAATTAAATTTTATTCGGGGTAAAATTTTTGCGTAAAATTTTAAATTGATTACATAAATACAACCGACTCACGATACCTAATAACCACTTCACGGGTCGGACACGTGTTTTCTTACATCCTGTATATATACCTATAAGATAACTGTTTTACCAGGACTATTCTCTTTGGCTTATAAGAAAATTTTATCTTTAATTTCATCTAAAATTTCGTCTATTTTCCAATAAATAAACATGTTACAATGTTACCCTGATATAGTTTTATTATAAAACAAAATAAATATTCTTTCTTCTTCTTGTGCCTCTCCACTACTGGAGGTTGGCCGTCAGCTCAGCGAATTTTTCGCGGTCTCGCGCCAAGCGAAATAGATTCTCCACGCTGGCGATCTTCGTCCATTCGCGGATGTTGCGCAACCAGGACTTTTTTCTTCTTCCAGCGCGTCGTTTGCCCTCTACTTTGCCCATCATTATAATTTGGAGCAGTTGGTATCGCTCGTGTCTCAAGACGTGGCCCAAATATTCGATCTTTCTCTTTTTGACGGTTTACAGTAAGTTCCGGCTACTGGCGACGCGTTGGAGTACTCTCACATTTGAAACTTTCTGTGTCCAGCTAATACGGAGCATTCTTCGGTAACACCACATCTCAAAAGCTTCAAGACGTTTCTGGGTGTCAGCTTTCAATGTCCATGCCTCACTACCGTAATAACTACTGGCCAGACATAGCAATGGAATATTCTCAGTCTGAGCTTTAGTTTAGTTTACGGCTGCACAAAACCTTCTCCAACCTTTTTAGGCTTGCTCGGGCAATTTCAATCCGAGTCTGAATTTCTTACCCACAGTCCCATTCTTCATTTACCCAAGCACCGAGGTATTTGTACATGCGCACCCGCTCTAGGTATTTACCTTCCACCTGAATTTTCGGCTTTAGATCTTTATCTCCCGATACCACCAGAAACTTGGTTTTGCTGATATTCATGCTCAACCCTGCCTTCACACAGCACTCGTTAACCCTATTCACCAATGTTTGTAGGTCGGTTTCTGAAGAGGCTATAAGCACGGTATCATCGGCGTATCGTAGGTTATTCACGACTTGACCGTTAATCTTGACGCCTACCTCTAACCCCTCCAGAGCTTCAGTTTGGTTATAAAATTTAGGTAAAAGTTGATATAAATCTTAACAATGAATTAAAGGATAAATAACAAGTTATTCAAGATCACGTATTCCGAACTTAGTATACTTAAATCTCACAGCTAATTTGCTAATGAGAACCTAATTTTAGTTTCAAATAATGAATCATTCATATTTATAAGTTCCGTGCCGTAGAGTTATATTCTTTTTCTACGTATTTTACTAAAAATAATTATATTTTGTTTCAGTTCCAAGGACATAAAGAATTAAAGTATGTTAAACATTTATATAGCAACTTAATTCAATTAACAATTGTAAGATTTGACCTTTCTGAACAATGCCTCATAACTATAAACTACTTGAAAGTTTTGGCTGTTTATACATTTTAGTGTAGCAACTTATCTCATAACTAAGTATACAAGAGTATAATAGTTTTGGTCATGGGCCATTTCATCTCCATGTTCATGCCTTAATATGAATGAATTTACATACTGAATAAGATTCATCTGGATGTAATTTCTATAAATTCATCGTAATGTGCAGTTAGCGCCAATTATGTTGATTCAAGAGTAACTTCTATAGTAAACTATTTTGATATAATTAGGTACATATTAAATAGTAAAGACTAATCGAAGCTCGGTTTCGGTTCGTCTTATAGTCTTAATCAGAGGTAAGTTTTCGAAGGTGATTTTTTATTTCTTGATGGTAGAGCTCTATCCTGTCTGGGTAGGTACCACCTTACATCAGATATTCTACCGCAAAACAGCAGTGCTTGGTATTGTTGTGTTGAAGGGTGAGTGAGCCATTGTAATTACAGATACAGGGGAAATAACATCTTAGTTCCAAAGGTTGGTGGCGCATTGGTGATGTAAGCTATGGTTAACATTTCTTACACTGCCAATCTCTATGGGCGTTGGTGACCACTTACCAGATGACCCATATCCTAGTTCGCCTTACTACAGAATAATAAAACATTGTTCAATAACCACAGATTTTTTATTGCATTTTAAGAAACACTACTACATATTAATTTACTTTTGTTTAAAGCATATAATTTATCTATCTTCGATATTGTGCAGTTTATAAGCAATTTAACGATAAATAAATAAACTAATTATTTCTGAATTTAACAAAATAATTACAATTATTGATGCATTAGGCTCTTACATTCTTGAATTTCTTTTACTATGATTCTTTTATTTCGGTGTACAAAAAAATAAGTATATATACTAACTGTGCCCCGCGGTTTCACCCGCGTATAATTAATTAAAAATGTAATGAATAAAAATTAGCCGAAAATCTTCCTCAATAAAAGACTTAACAAAAACATTATTTATTTTTATTTGAACCAGTAGTTCCTGAGAATAGCCGGAACAAATAAACAAACTCTTCAGCTTTATATAATAGTATTGAGTATAGATACGTAATTTATATATTACTTTGTGTAAGTCATATAATATGATATAAACTAGTGTCTAAAAGTATTTGCAACCGTTCTTAATAACGTTACAATTTATTTAATTTTGTACACAGCCAAATGATGCATCCTATGAGTTAAACTAATTTTAACTCGTTCAATCATCGGCGTATGGTGGCAGATGATGTAGTCACTGGAAAATAAACAAGCCCGTATTATAAAGACTTCGCTTAATAGTTTTGTAACCATAGATATAGCAAGGCACAGCACTGAGTGGCTAACAAAGAAATCCATTGTCATACCCAAAAATAATCTAAATTATCGTGTTAGGAATATGTCAAAACTATCAAAAGTAATACTAAGTATTTCACTAACAATGCTAAGTATTTCTGCTTGGCGGTAGAATTATTATTAGTTGGGTGGTACCTACCCAGACGAGCTTTCACAAAGCTCTACCACCGAGTAAATATTCACTATAAATATTCACCGATATAAGCAAATAAAGACATTTAATGGTATACTTTCGCAAAATTTGTACCTTTAACGATAACATGGAATGTACAACTTATTGGTTTAAAAATACAATTTATAATTAAAACGGTGTATAAAATAATACTTGTATTGTAAGTAACAAAACCATTATTTTCGAAAATATAATCTAGGGCAATGCATTTAAGGATTAAATAGTTCAATATAGTTCATCAACATCGTTGCTTCCACATATCCTATCTACGTAGTCTATATTATCTTATTAAGAATTCATTTGATATTGTAATTATATTATATTTAACAATATGTGTATACATATCTTCTACGAAGCTATTTATTTAAGTGCCTACATTGTCATCTATTTAAATACGTATGCAATAATCTCCCCAAATATTAAAAACCAAAAGTAAAGAAAATGAATAATTAATTGTTCGTATAGAATTTCCAAATTTATCAATAATTTAATAACTTTTTTGTCAAATCGGCCGATTTAAAACCTTTAGAATAAAACGTTGGCTACGCTAAAAGCCACTGAAAAAACGATCGTAGCAGATGAGCGATAGCGAAATACCACGCTGGCAGATTAATTAAACGCCACTATAAGATACAATTTTGCTCTGAACTACATCCTACCATCGGCTTATATTCTATTATAATACATATAATTAAATAAGCGGTAATATTGAATATTTGTTATTTAAGCTACTCTACTATATTCAGATTACTTTCAATTTCACAAAATCAGTGTCATAAACTATGCTTTTATGTAGTTCGAATACAGAACTAACGAACGCTCAAGGCAACCATTAATAATTCCGCCTTTGTGTTTTCAGCAGTGTTAATGTCGACCGACCGAGCCACCCTCGCCCAGGGGACATGACGAACTCTCTTTGGCAAAATGTCAAACTTGCCAGCAAAACTTCGCTTGTGACCTTAAGTGTATAAGTACTTATGTACTCGTACATGCTATGACGTCAAATATTATTTTCAAGGATTTTGTTAGACGTAAGTTGCATAATTACATGCAAATTTATATTAAAATATTAACACAGCTTGTAAAGAATGAAATATGTTAATTAACAAATGCTTTGACCTGAAAAAAAACGAACTCGAATGGAAAATAGATAATTTTGTTTAAATTAATAAATTAAATTGAATAAATAACTGCATTTAAGTAAAACGCATCAAAAGTGATAAGTGAAAAAATATATATGGCGAAATACCTACTATGATTTCTAGAACCATCCATAGCAAGAAAAATTAATAAAAACTGTAGCCTAGAAGCTTCTTAGAAGTTACTAGTGGCGACATCTAGCGTAAGTTTGTGAAGTTAGCTAACTGAAGGTTTTCTTTTAATTCCGGTGTCCGGACAAAAACGCCTACATGGCGCTTTTGCTATTTGCTGAAGGCCTGACGATTGGCTAGCTAAGAGAATGAAATGACTACACTTACTTATAATGGAGACTGAACGCAACAGCTGATTTCTTCTACGACATTCTAGAATAACATGGAAATATAACCTAACTACAAAAATATCATTCATATCTATCTGTTGGCATTAAGTACTCATGTAAAGGAAATTAAGTATTTTAAATATATTTGTTAAAAGAAAAAAACTAGCTTAGCTATTATATAAAATAGAATTGCAGCCCGACTGGCGCGACTGGGTCCAGAACTTACATAATATTAAGAGGTATCTGACTATAACGTACCGTTAGTCGGTATGTGCCAAATTTAAAATCGATAGTAAAGTACTCGACGAAACAAAAGGAAACATTTATCTCTCAAACTTTAAAGAGACAAGATTGAAGAAGTCTCTTAATTATGGTGATCAGACGTTACAGGTGTATGCCCAACTCAGACACCAGCTCTTCACACATACTAGAACTAGACTATAAATATATTTACTTGGTGGTAGAGCTTAGTGCGGGCTCGTCTGGGTAGGTACCACCCACTCATCAGATATTCTACCGCAAAACAGCAGTACTTGGTACTGTTGTATTCCGGTTTGAAGGGTGAGAGTGAGCCAGTGTAATTACAGGCACAAGGCACATAACATCTTAGTTCCAAAGGTTGGTGGCGCATTAGTGGTGTACGCGATGATAAACATCTCTTACAATGCCACTGTCTTTGGGCGTTGGTAACCACATACCATCAGGTGGCCCATATGTTCGTCCACCCTATGAAATAAAAAAATACAGCTACAAATATCACCTGTTATTTAAGGTCTGTTTTTGTGAAGAGAAATAATAATAATAATAATATTCTGTGACATTATTTACACACGGCCATCTATCTGATCCCAAGCTACGCAGAGCTCGTACTATGGAAACCAGACACCTGATTTACTACATATACTGACTATACTGTATACTTTTCTAAATTAAATGCCTGTCCAGGGTGGAAATCGAACCCACAACCTGCGGCGCGAAAGGTAAGTATCTACCAACCACGAAAATCGGCTCGTTAACATTATTATTATTCATTATGGACATCATAAGGCACATACTAATTATAAACGTAATAATAACAATAGTAAGAGTTAATTATATAATACATCTCCATTTTTATTCAACTAATCATAATTCAAAAAGTAAGTCAAAGCTGCCAGTTAATGGTTGGCATCCAGTTAAGATCCGCTATGAGACATGCACAAACGGTTGCAGCATGCCAGCTAGGCGTTAATTTATCAAATGCTCGTACTGCGCTTTGAAAATTTAATAATCAAATGCTTTATTTATTTATATATGCGTCAATTATTTACCTGAGAGGCTGACACTAAAGTAAAATAAAAACTAGCAAATGGAAATTGTATGCCATTTTACTTTGTGTTAAATTAGACATGGGGCTCTCAATACTTGTTACTTTTTGAAAGGAATCTGTAATATGTTCCCCAAAATAAACTGTAACCATTGCCCTACAATACAATGTATAGCCTATTCTAATCAAATAAGTATAGACAAAGAAACATGACATGATTCCAAAACAAAAGGAAACATTTATCTCTCAAACTTTAAAGAGACAAGATTGAAGAAGTCTTAATTATGGTGATCAGACGTTACAGGCTTATGCCATGATTCCTTTGGTTCTCGACCTACCTATGGTATTGTTTTATATAATCGATGGTATTCTTTATATAAATATTAATGGCAAAGCTATAAGCCAATCGCTTGGAATAAGAAAATCTAAGTGTTAAATATTTTTTCGATCGGAATAGGCACCTACATACTTGCTAACTGTTATTGTAGTGCAAGTTACTTCAATCCTAAAAAGGTAAAAATGAAACACGAATATATATTTTTTTAATATTTTAATTACACTTTCTACTAAAATTGGATATTATAACATTTATAACAACGGATAAATAACATTTCTTATTAAATATTGATTTGTTATTAGGAACATTTCATTTAAACTTTATACAATAAATCCATAATACCTGTATAATATTTAAACTTTATTTTTACTTATAAAATAGACACCCTTATCTTGTATTGAAGCCACTATAGGGTACGAATTAAGTGGACATAACACGTAGGACATATTATCTAATCCAGACCAATATTATTATAAATAACAGAGTGAACATACCCGCCCTGCGACGCTGTCGAGGCGATTTGGGCCAAAGGTAACAAGTTAGACCGAAAAAAAAAAAATTATATATATAAATAGAGATAACTGAATTCAAATATTCCAAGTTATGCTACTTTGTCGTGAGTCGTGAGTCGTGACGTCATGAGACGTGATAATGGTGTCTATTTAAAAAAAAAATCGATAATGTTAACTTTTCTTTTATACACTACATAACATTCAATAAATAATTATTATATAATTATAAATCTGAATATATTTATTTGTTATATACAACAATTACTTACTACTTTTTTCTACAGGCTTATAATATTTTGTGTTTCTTCTTCTATAAAATAAAAAAGAAGACCAAAATTAAACAAAAAAAAATATATGTAAGGTTACGCTTTGTAAATATGTATAATTCAGATTATATGTTACACAAACGATAATCCGTCCACAGAATTAGAAGATTAATATAAACCACACACTCTGTTCGCGGGTACCGCTTTATCTGTAAGCAAGTATTACATATGTTATTAGCGTTTAAAAAAACAATAAAAAGAAAAAAAAATAGCTTGATATTACCTATTAGCATGTAATCACTTTAAAATACATTTACTTAAGAGGGGTTATAAAGCGACATTTCTAATAATTTATTTGATGCTGTACGAGTAAATTCAGAGCAGTTAAAAATAATATATT
This sequence comes from Nymphalis c-album, assembly GCA_963151315.1. Lineage (NCBI taxonomy): Eukaryota > Metazoa > Arthropoda > Insecta > Lepidoptera > Nymphalidae > Nymphalis > Nymphalis c-album. The sequence goes on from OY720601.1 coordinate 8,688,319, forward strand.
GTATGTAAAATACATTATATGTTTGGTCAAATACTTAGAAATACAATTCTAGATGAAAAAAGGCCCATATACCATATTTTTCTGATTGATACTCGTTCTTCGATTGGAAAACATTCTCAATTAGTTGTGACAAAAAGAACATTTATAAATATAGCCTATTCTAACCACAACAGGAATAAACATAAATAAACAAATTTGACACCGAATTAATGCGATATCATTGGTCATCGATATCAATTGAAGCGATTTCATTGGTCGACATCTTGAATAATCTATGACATTCACTATGGATACGCGAAAAGACGGCGTTTTCAATGTCCGCAAACTTTTATTCGGAACTTTGGAAGTTAAATTAATGTGGTTATAACTAGTTAATTGGAATAGTGTTGTATTATGAATAAGGGTAAATTAATCAAGAACTGTTTACAGTGCATAATAATGCAGAACGATTTGACAATCGCATGCAATTTGTAAATCTACGGTGTGTTTTATTTATTGCATAGGAAGGTCAGCCTTCCAGCCAGCCAGCCAATAAAAAAAGAAGAGCATCACATCAAACCTCTACCACCAAGTTTACATTTATATCTATTCCCATTGGAATAGGGTATATGTACATATATCAAAATGTACAAATTTTCTAAACATCGATATAGTTAAAGTGATAACACGATTTGAAGCCTCAGTAACGCAATGGTTGGCGATGTGTCGTAGGCTCGATCCTGACCCCTTGGGTCCTACGCTCAGGTCTAACATAACCTTTACGCAAATGTAAGGCTAAATAGAAATTTGCTTGTAATTATGTTACCATCACTTACATCGCCAATGCGCAACCAACCTTGGGAACTAATATGTTATGTCCCATGTACCTGTAATTACACTCACCCTTCAAACCGGAACACAACAATGACAAGTGCCGTTTTACGATTGAATATTACCTAGACGAGCTTGCACAAAGCCCTACCACTAGTATATCTTAAATCTATTTCAGTGGAAATATCTATGAGCGGTTGTTACCATTTACCAGCGAGTTGCCCATTTGCCAGTGCGCTTGAATAATAGTAAAAAAAAATTAAAAAAAACTGACCAATCATTTTAGGATAAGGCAAGTTCAAGTTATTCATTATATGAATGAACTCTTTCAAAGGCTTCGTCAATCTCGGATTATATTTCTTCTCCTCCGCCACAGTCGTTGCTGTCTGTCCTTTATAATCATGAGCCGGGTAAAGCGTGTAATGTTCGGGCAAAGTGAATATTTTATTGTGCACTGAATTATATAGAGACTCCGATGATCCTTCTTGGAAATCAGTACGGCCACAACCCCTGATCAACAGCGTGTCTCCGGTAAAGACGATACCCTGAAACAAAAAAAAAAATTAAATAGTTGATTTAATGTATTTGCCATGTGAAACCAAATCGAAAATCGATTACTATATTATCTCGATTATTACATTTGTACGCACGTTTATGCTTACTAAACAGAACCCTGCGTACAAATGTTATTCTGTTTTGCCTGGAAACTTTCAAAGATTCATGTGTTCTAGGCTCATGTGAATTGCTAGTACTTATTAAAATTAATTAAAATCAATTGTTTAGTTATTGTGACAACGGACGCAGGAAAAATAAATGTCGTTATATTGCGCAGAACACATCATTATGCAATATTTCAATATGGGACGAAAAATCAACAACAAACTACCATATTTTTTTTCAAAAAACAGAAACACAGTCACAGCGAGTTCTTACTTAATAAATTTTTACAGACAAATCATATTCACACGCAATAAAATGGAATAATATTATGACATATTTTTTATAACTGCTACTGTAACAATATTGGATTTTTCATAGTTTTATTAGTATTTATTTGATTGACTGTCTCGTTGTTCTTGTGGCTAGATATAAGACCACAAGTCCAGCGGACCTGGGTTAAAACCAAAAGTCGGGACAATAAAACATTATTGGGATTTTCTATTGAATTATTCACAGTAGAGCCTGGAAGTTGGAAGTGCTTCCAGTCTCATGCCTCTCATTTTTATAATTAACCACCACCATTTTAATTAGCGTCCCTTTAGATTGACCACCATGACCGAAATCGATCAGGAGGACATGATTATTATTAATTGTTATTAATTTATTATTTTGATTCACTATGTTTAACATCACTATATATCTATGAATAATTATTTTTAAGCTTAAGAAATTAAATTATCATTTCATTCCATGACGGTCTGTTATGCTAAACATTATGTATCCATTACATTGTAAATATCAATCAGCAATAAACGAAGTGAATCGTATTGAATTGATACAATCAGAATTCAGAACTAAACTATCAATGCCATATAATATATACAACATACTACACACTCCAAGGTCTTGGTCTTTTTTATTACTTTTCCGTCAACGTGCAAAGTAATAAGCCCTCTTGGGTAGGTTTCGTTCGCTACCTATTTCCTTTTCTATAACCTATAACGCAAAATATGCAATGCATGTAATTAATTGCAATGTATGCACTATTTCATAACGATCGTTTGAGTAGTTAATGTGAAAGCGTAACAAAAAAACAAACTCACTTTGACATCATAAATACGATAAGATAATTTATATTTAAATAAATAATAACATTTTATTTCGATAAAAATATAATATAATATATGAGGTATACGATGAATTTTATTGATATAACTACACGGGAAAAAGAACTGATTAAATTGAATGCCTATAAATTTCAAAACAAACAAATAATCACCTGATCATGACAGATATATGTTAAACATCCATTCGTATGTCCAGGTGTAGCAGTAGCCAATAGCTGGTAAGATCCGAAGCGGACCAAATCTCCATCCACAATGTGCAGATCAGCCTTAGCACCAGATGCCTTGCCTATCACACTCTTAGAACCGGGGATAAGAGATTTCAGCTTCCCAGTACCAGTTATGTGGTCGGCGTGCATATGAGTGTTCACTGGAAATTAAAAAAAATAATCTTGCTATTGTTATGATAAATTAATTTAGAAATATTGTTATGATAAATTAATTAAGAAAATGTGTAAATCCACCACTGACAAATAAGTGACCCATGAGATAAGTTTTCCCAAAGTACTGGGTACAGTAACAGTCTATAAATGTTAGTAGCTTTTCATAATAATTATTCAGATCATAAAAAGGTGTAATTTAAAAAATAACACTACATACAAAACTTACTCGCGTACAATAAATTGAAACCAAGTTCCCTTATCAATGCAGCATCTCTCTCCGCATGTTCCAGAACAGGATCGATCAAAACAGCTTCTCGTGTTTTCATGTCACCCAGTAAGTATGTGTACGTACTACTTACTGTGTCGAATAACTGTAAAAAATAATAATAAAGACATGGTTTGAATTACATATATAAAAGTGAAATAGACACACAAAATTGGAATTTGTTGGTAGGTGGTCACTCTTTCTATGGGTGGTAGAAATATTACCCCACCCATAGAAAGAGTGACCACCTACCACAGCATTGTACCACCAGCCATAGGTACTAAGTAAGATTGAATTACACAAGCTCAGTCAATCTTTACACTGTAACACAGCATAAAAAAGTAATACTATTTCACACAAGTTGACTAATTAAAAGTTCTCACAAAATGAAATGATGATTTTTGTACACCATTTATATCAATAGTATCAACTAAAATCTGCAAAATAGTATGATTACTTGACTTTTTGATTAACTATTATACTTTTTTTATTGCACAAGTTTAAAATTTACCTTAAAATAATAAATAATTAATACAGCTTAACTTTATATTCCGGACATAATGATTGGTGATCTATATCTGAATTATTAAAATGAATTCAAGTTGTAAAATAAAAATATCACAAACCAAATTTAAAAACAACACAAAAATTAGAAGCTATATTGAATTTGTTATAAAAAAAATAATAAAATGAATAATTTCTTATGTAACATCTTACCTGCCTGAAAAAGAAATCTGTTCCCTTCTGCATAACTGTAGACATGCTCCTCGTCTTCCCAGCATTCAACACTACAAGTGTCTCTACAATCTTCAGAGTATTTAATGACATTTTCGGTATCATTCTGTTTGAGATAACAAAGATTATTTCACAATAGAATTTAGACTTACGCTAGAGCGGCCATAGTTAATTATCATCACTTATTTACTAACATGACACAGTACAGTCATAACTTGTATTTATTGCCTTGCATTGTGTGGTTAAGATTGTTTTCTGTACAACATCAAATATTATCTATAGTACTCAATGTTTTTTATCAACACATAGAATTGATAGAATGTTGACAAACTCAGTTATAATAAAATATTATTGTAAGATTTTTATTAAACATATGAAGGGTAGAAGTATAAATTTACTTGGTAATAGAGCTTTGTGCAAGCTCGTCTGGGTAGGTACCACTCATCAGATATTCTACCACAAAACAGCAGTACTTGGTATTGTTGTGTTCCGGTTTGAAGGGTGAGTGAGCCAGTGTTATTACAGGCACAAGGGACATATCATCTTAGTTGTGGTCATTGGCGATGTATGTGATGATTAACATGTCTTACAAAGCCATTGTCTATGGGCATCAGTGACCACTTACCATCAGGCGACCCATATGCTCGTCTGCCTACCTATACAATTAAAACAAATTAAATGCAATTAGCAATACTATTACTTAGAAAATTCCATCTGTCTATATTTTTGTTCTTGGCAATTTTAGATAATTTTTTTAAATGCATAGTTCCCGAGAGTTTTCATAGTGTGCATGTATATTATAATATGTTAACAAAACAGTCAAGGAAAAGAGAGCCTGTTAATTAATGTATTTAGAACTGTTTCTTGCGAAGACAGTACAGTCAATAACAGTGTTTACAGGTTTCTATGTGTAATGTACTTGTGACAAGCAATGACCAGTTTAATATTAAGAATGACTAGCTTAAGTGTAGTATTTAAGCACAGATTGCATATAACTATAATATAACTAAATAAATACTAAAGGAACACATTATACTGCAGTATCTCTGTTGAGCTAAAACACAGCTCTTGAAAAAGTAATTAATTTTAAAAGAAGATATTGGTAAGTAACATAGCTTTACATCGGTTGACAAATTGATTTTAATGTAACAAAATTGAGCTAAGACTATTTTTCATTACTTAAATAAATGATATGAGAGGAGACATAAAAATACTATCAAGAGATTGCTTTGAAAATATTAATATTTATTTTTATACTAGGGCTGGAATATGGCACCAAACTTTTTTCTATACATATAATAGAAATATACATATTAGAGAAAAATTGGGAGCTTAATCTGCTTCGATGCTATCCTAAACTATCATTCAACAGGGTTGTGGGACTCATGAAGTAAGGCAAAACCGATGTTATCGAATTTTACATTCAATGTTCAATTTAAATAATATCAAATAGTTATTTTTAAACAGCAAAATCTTATAATAGTAATATTTTTTAATCATATCTTAAATGATTATGCCAATATACAAATATTTACCTGATTCGGTACATCTAACGTGGTCTTCATTAATTGTTGACTTAAGTTGGTTCTTAATAATATATCAATAGGTAGCGATAAGTTTTATTCAGATGATAAAAAATTGAAATAAATCATAACAAACATTTAATAATCTTCTCATGTGCAATATTGTAATATGTATAAACTTAATCTAAAGGAGAAATGTCATTACTTATTATTAGCATTATTTCTTTAATTTTTTTCGTAAAATATACATTTTTAAAGATATCGTATTAGAATTTTTAATAACAAGTAATAACAGCAACACTAACAAGACAACAAGTAACAACAGTCAACTGTCAACAATATTCATATTGTGCATGTGCCATGTGCCATGTGTCAGTCAGTGTCATAGACTAAATTCCGTGGAATACAATTTTTTTTTAAATCATCAACATCGATTTCTGAATTTCCCACACATTGCCACATTATATCGTGAAAGTGAATGCACAAAAATTTGACTTGAATGAAGAAATATCGTTATGATCTTATGGTCATTATCATTATTTAAATATTCTTTTGTTTCCATCATATTACATATTACAAATCACCTTATTTTAATAGTATAAACATGTATCTTTCTTGTATATATTTATATCTTATTTTTCACATATTTTATAAAATAATGTAATAAAAATTTTGTCAATAATATAAAAAATAACTGGCCATAGATTTACACAGCTGAAATGTTTTTTAATATGTTGACATTACTATTACAAGAGCCTTATTATCTCAGAAATGGCTGATAAATAAAATCTAACAATGCATTAAATTCTTTGTAACAGCTTTGATATATTAAAATTTTAAGTGATAAATTAAATAAATGGGTTTGTTTCAAAAACGATCCTTCAATACAAAGTGGTTAGTACATTACTGTAAAACAAAACTTGATCACTATATTTGAAATAACCAAAACGTTGCTATATTATATATTTTAAGTGTATATTAAAAATGTAAATATGTACAACTTATTTTTTTGAGTTAATTAGTATTTTTTATTTGTTTGTCTATGCTGAATCTTATATTTCTTATCTGGTAACGTCATTGACCTTTTCCGTCCCCCCTACAAAACTAGTCAATATTTTACTATTACACACAACAAAGCTAATGTGTCTGTGTGAGTGAAAACTGGTATTGCGTCTGTGCAATGTATTGATGTAAACATTCACTTGTCATTTTATTTCAGAGCGTGTATGAACGTATGGAAATCTTTTGAGAAGCATCTGAAAAAAACATGTAAAGTGTAAATCTCTGATACAGACAAAACAAGTTTTATTTGGTGATAGTGATTTCGTTTTCAAATAGTATACACAAAAGTGCAATAGTGCTCTTTGTTGCTGTGCGTTCTGATTTGGTCTTTCTATTTACTTAAAAGTGTTTTACAAAGATAATTCCATTGTTATGAGAAGTGCGAACAAGAATATATTTTGTATGCCTTTGGAAATTCAACATATAAATGAGTAAACTGCTACGTTAAAGTTTTATAACCGTAAGTACTCTATTTTATTGAATTCATTTAATTGTTTTGATTTTATTCTAGCGTATGATATATTATATAAAATTGGTACTAGAAAAATATTTTTTGCAGATATTTATAGGTACTATTACCTGAAGAAGAAGAAAGTATTTAAGACTGCTTATAATAAATGTTTATAAGAGTAATTTATTTGTTGTGGTAAATGAATTGCATAATATTCTAATTTCGATTTAATAAAAAAAAAACAAAGAGCAATTTAAAAATGTTTTATCACTCTTGTTAAGGTGAAAATAAGACATATTTTTCCATTATATATTTTTTTAAACATAAATATTATTTTATAATAAAAACATGCACTCAATTGCATGCCTTTTTTTAATACACTAGAATGTTGTTTTTAATAATTAACGAATATAAAACTAGTAAACACAAAAGTCTGCAAAAAGTTGGACTATGATATCGATTGTGACCTAGTTATTTACTTCCTTAACTTAATTTAAAAAATATTGCTTTTTTTCGCCAAGCATATCTATTTAGAAAAACTACCAACAGAACTTTTCAACGCTAATCAAATTTAACGCTTCCATTTTTAAAATCACAAAGCGTAAAATTCCCGCGCATTTCATAATTCTCGTTCAGAAATAGAGAGCCGTCCTTGCTAGCGTTCCGAGCGAAATCAACTGGGTCTACCGCAAGATGTTCAATAGTTAATCGTTGCGATCTCACTGTTTTAACTAGTCAGTTTTATTGTTCGAAAACATAAATTGGCAATTGCTTAATGTTATTTGCTTTTAAAACTGAATTTTAACTCATAATTTACTTATGTACCTTTTATTGTAACTTCGTCTTAAAATTTGAGTAAGTCGCACCACTTTGAATTAATAATCAACGAAGTTGAGTTTGTTTTGTATTTTTAATTTCGACGCAAAATTTATATACCTAGTTATTACAAATTGCGTTTTAGTTGCGTGATAAAATACGTTTCAGAATATATCAATATTACAATAACAAATATCAGCAACCTTGTTAAAAATATTGTTATGATGTTTTTTTTTAAAACATATTTTATAACAATACACCAAAAAAAATTGTTACTGCATGGATGGTGTACTTGCGTGCTTGTATATAGGTACTATAATTGTGACGTTTTCAAGGATATTTCCGAGTACTTAAATTATCTTTTGCATGCAACACACCAATATCTATAGCTTTGGTAGTATGCGTAATACGACAAATAATTCACCTTCTTTACTTATATGTTCTTTTTTTATTTGAAAGCTTTATGATAAAAAATCCTACTCCAGATATATAGTATATCCGTTATAGCGGTAGGTTACGAAGTATAAACGAATGGTAACAACATTTCTAATTCGAATGACGTACAACATTCACAGCATTAAGTTTTAAAATATCTAGGAAATGTACGAAAGCGAAAATTCCAGGATATTCAGGACCATAGCAGAACCATCTAAACTTACTACAATGACAATACCAATTGTAAATAACTGTATCATCATCATCATCATCAATATTATTTTAAAATATGAATAAATAATATGTGGAATAATTACTTGATACTATTATCGTTCTTAATAAATTGTTCCTACTGTGTCGCAATTCGAATGACTAGGTTCTTGTTTCTATGATGATTAAAAACATGTTTGAAGTGTTAAAAAAGCAAGTAAGAGTGACGTGGATGTTGTAGTCAAAAAGTTATAATGATAATAATTAGAAAATTTGTCGCGCAACATATAATTAACCCACTTACTTTAAACATTGCAATTATAGCTAGGAGTTCCTATTAATATTTGTAATTTTGTAATGTGAGAAAGTTTTAGTGTTTTTGTTCACGCAGAAAAGATTCGACGATGTTTTTTTAATATTTATACAGATAATTATGTGTTAATGTAAAAGGTATCATGTATTGTGTTTTTACAGCAGAGCAAAAAAAACGATGATTTGTTGAACCTATATTTTATTAATATATGTACATATGTACCATAATTTTCTTTCTGCTGCTTCCATTGTAAGTAGTGGATAAAATTACTTGTGTAAGCGCTTTTAAGAAATTAGTGACAGTTACATAATTCAAGTTTAAAAAAAAATGAAACTTATTTTTAAACGCATCCTTTGTAGAAAATATCTTGCATTTTATCGAATAGCGCGGGAATGCACGGCAAGTAAACTTAATAAATTATATTAGGTAGTTTTAAAAGTTAACAACATTGCAAAGCATTCTTAAGACGCGGAAACAATAATTATTTACTTATTACCTACTGCGCAATATTTATATCGGTTTTATCGCAATGGTGTTTGCAAACAGTTTTTTAATAAAGGCGGTGAAGGACACGAGGACGATTTTGTCACGCCTCGGCATTAGTACGTGCGATTAGTGATTGTTTGCGTTTAGAAATAAATTATATATTTTTTTCTGTTTCAATGACAATAGAGTATGATGTGACTTGCTCAACCTTTTTGGTTTTTTGTTTAAATATTTAATATTGTAACCTCTGTTGTACCTAATTGATTTAGATTTAAAAAATGTATTTTATTTCGTATAGGTATTGTAAATGTAAAGTTATCTTTATTATTGAATTAAACGATTTGACCAAATTAAACCAATAATGGTCCGGGTCCCTAGAACAGATTGAGATATCGATTAGTTATACTTAGTAAAAGTCACTTTAAAGAACAAAGGTCTAAGCAGACTCCAGACTAGACGCTAAGGTTCGCCGCCCTCCGTCGTCGCGGCGGGGTGTGCCCTAAGTGGTATACAGGATTTATTATAGCTATGTACTTTAACTATTTGATTTTAATCCACACTAACAGTTATGTATCTTTATCGGTTTTGTTATAAGTATTTTATAATACGTAACTTATGAAGGTCAAACAGATGTTGGCAACACACCAATATGTAGGGACTTTAATGTTATTTTCTCTCAACCAGTAGCCTAGTTTTATAGTCTAGTAAGTGTAACAAATCGTGACGGTTAAATTGTTTATTAACCTATACTTTTAAGGATAATTCGAAAACTTCTACGTAGATTGATAGGCTTTGCATAAGATTAAATTATCATTAATACCTACTATTATATTTGTGTGGGTATATGTCTGCCCCGTTGGACTAGTAGCTAGCTTGTATGGTTGGTTATCACTAGTTCACTCCCGTGCCTCAGAAACGAAGTATAACCGTCGTGACAAATTACCGCCCTAGCGGATAGATATGATAGAGAAAGTTAGCCGTTAGATAGTGCACCTGTGTTTACGCAAACAGCTTTACACAATAGTGTATCCTGCCCAGTAGAGTAATCACCATCGAAAACGATGAAATCGACTAGCAGGACATTATAATTACTCGTGTTTTAGTTTGTTTGAATACTCTTGCATATAATTTTGCACTAAAAGAAAACGCTATAATCGTAGTAGTCTTTATTCAGGTAATATCTAATAAATACATTTCTGGTCCGAGTGGTAACATAAAACCCATACAAACACTCGAAATGCACTATCTTCTCTCGTTTAAGAGTAAAGTAGCAAACTGTTCATACATTTTTATATAATATGTATCTACCTACAATAAAATGATATCCGAAGCTGAAAGTTTCGAAATAATAAAAAATATTGTAATTGTCCATTTTAAAGTCAGCTCATGAAATTATATAATTAAATGTGTGAAGTCATTATTTATGACACGTTTCCTATCGTAAAGTATATTATTAAAAATATAATGGGACCTTGGATAAGCTGTATAACGCATTAAGGTCAGTGCTTTTAAACGTAAACCTTTCTGATTAATTTAAAATTTAGCACTTAGAAATATGTAAACATATTATATTTATTATTATAAGTAACTGATTTGTATCTTTATAATTAAGCACACGGCCTCTGAGTCAAGTTTTCATCGTTCTTTATCACCTATCACATTATGTCTGATAGATAGCACGATAAATGATGGTAGAAATGGTTTTTGAACTTATTTAAGTACTGATTCGAAAATGTAATTTTACTTTTAGTTAAAGAACATGAAATTGATAGGCAACAGTGTATATTGTACCTGTTACGTAGGAATAATAAGTCTGTCACTTCATGACAAATGTTTGTGTTAACTTTACTTGGTTGTACTTTACTTGGTGGTAGGGCTTTGTGAGATCATCGCCATACATCGCGATACATGCGCCACCAACCTTGGGAACTAAGATGTTATGTCCCTTGTGACTGTAATTACACTGGCTCACTCACCCTTCAAACCGGAACACAGCAATACAAAGTATTGCTATTTTACGGTAGAATATCTGATGAGTGGGTGGGGGTAGGTATCTAGGCGAGCTTGCACAAAACTCTACCACCAAGTAAATATAATTTACTTCCAATCTTTGAAACGACAAGTCAAATGAACTTATGGTCATTGGTTGGTAACATTTGATGACGGAATAACCAACCAATGAGAATTCAGATATGAGCAAAGTTAGTTAATATGGGTTTTAACAACGTGTTAAACACTGTATTTTTTTAACTGAACTTTTTTTAAGGTGAAGTCATATACGTTATCGGATCTGCGTCAATATTTATTTAGTTTTTATCTTCTGATCGTTGCAAAGGATATTTTATATCCAATTGTTAGCGGCGCGTTTACAATGTAGGGAGTGGTTTGTATTTCTTTCAATGTGTCGACGGGCGAAGGTAGACTTTGTTTGTCCGGAAAGATAAATTAATTCCAACTTTTTTTAATATTTCTGAATTTTCTGTTAATTACTTATCGGTATCAGAATAATGATGTAACTTTTGTTTTTTTTTTTGTTTTGTTCCGAATTCACAAAATTACTCATCGGACTGATAAGAAACTTGATATTATTTGGTTTATACTTGTAGGATAGGTAAAGGTTCTATTGTTTGATTTAGATATTTTTCACAGGATCTCCTTTTGAAAATCTAAGTAACAAACAAAGATTTGATAATTATATGTATAAGAGGTGTCTTTTTTAGTTCGTAACATTCGCCTCGAAAGCGGCTTGACTGGCAATTTTCTCTCTGACTTGTAATCTCTCCAACTGCATGGACATTTATAATTATTTCATACCTTTACGCAAATTAGATGAAAGATATCAAGGCCAAGAATTATTATTGCAACGTTTGTATATTATGTGATTTGAGTGAAACGATTTTGACGCAAAAGCAATTTTCGAAACGCTACGTGTATTAACTCTATCCATAGATATTTATTTATTTTTTACGACGACAGTATATGTTCTGTGTCGCGGGGCAAAACAAACATTTATTCATGTTTTGTTCTCGTCGACGCTACGGGTAAGTACGTACCTACGTCTCGCTGAAAGCACCATTCAGTAGTCTCTGTGACTTTTGCTTTGTGTCTCAAAAAGGTGCTATTTCCGTTTTACAATATGATGCACTGCATTTCCACGAGGTGTAAAGAATAAAGCTTTACTTTGCCTTTAGTAACTTTTATACTAGAGCCTATGAATTGCTGAATATTTATATTTAAATAAAAATCTAGAGATGATTGTTGTGTATAACAAAATGAAAAATCAATCGATAAAAAAGGTTTGAAGTATTAGTCTGTAAATGTTGTTGGGCTCTGTCGCTTGATTAGTAAGTTTTGAGCTTATACCATCACGCTACTTTAATCCAGTTATCTTTTACATTCGAGCACGAGATGTATTATAAACAAAAGTAAAGCCCTTGAAAATTCCGACGTCGCCCCGGATGAAGCCGCGATGTTCTGTAAAATACACGCTTTGCATCCACTGGGTCGTTCTATAAATGAATGTGAAATTATAATATGCCAATAACCTTCACTATCGCATGATCGTTGTAATAACAATCGCTGTCATATATAGAAAAGATAATGATATCTCTATATATATATTATATTATATCCTGTAATAGATGTGACGAAAGACGTATTTGTTTTTTAAAACAAAAACAACATGTCTTATTTATTTTATGTATTAACCGAGCTAGCCCCGTGATATGAACGCGTGAATCTTAACCGACGATCGTGGGTTCAAACCCAGGCAAGCATTTGAATTTCATGTGCTTTATTTGTGAGTATAATTAATCTCGTGCTTGAAGGCAAGGGAAAACATCGCTAGGAAACCTACATGTGTCCAATTTCACTGAAATTCTGTCACATATGTATTCTAGCAACCAGCGTGGTGGAATAAGCTCCAAAACCTTCTCCTCAAAAGAAGAGAAGAGGCCTTAGCCTTCTCTTATCCTTTTTATAATAAATACAATCACAGTTTACGGCTTTATTGCTTAAAAATATATTACACAAAGCTAAAATATCAAGGTTTATGTAGCTGGTTCTTTAATAAGATTAAAATCTCCTATCAATCTAGTCCATTGTTTAGCTCGCGTCGACCCACTAATTGAATTCTTAGGCGTCGTCTACAGCTTGTAATACAAGATGAAGTTATTATTTAAATATTAAGAACGAAATTCACACTATTAAAATTTCCATTGTAAATAAAATGAGATATTTCTAAACCTAGATTAAAATCAAATAAGACGTGCTAATAGCACTATGGGTTAAGACTATGTTATGAGAACGCGATGGACCAGTTTATTTAATACACACACCCACACATACACATTTCATTTATTAAATTTGTGTTTAAAATCAATCTCGTATCTTGTGGTGAACGAAAACATCATAAGGTAATTTGAACAAAAAAAAAACATACAGACGAATTGATAACCTCCACCTTTTTTTGAAGTCGGTTAAAATTTTTTACATCAATGTGTGAGTATCCAACAAATGTGGAGCAGTTTGATGGAACAAGATCCAAGAACTATAATGGAAAAAGAATACCGCTCTTCCTTTGCAAATATTTGCTTTATAGTTTAATTTTTGATTCAATAATATATAAATTATATATTTCAATTTAATTTGAACGGAAAAATACTCGTCGCTTAATTTAAGGTTTTATTTAGTTATCATTTCAAATGCTAAAATTTATATTTGACGTGTATTATTTTTTATTGATTATTATATTTACAACGCTTGTAAGGTCGCAACTTTTTAAAATATGGATTATAAATAAAACAAATACTTAATTGAGCTTGTAAAATTCACAAACGAAGCGAGTTTTAACCTTGGGTAAGGTCACGATTTAGCCTCCTATGCGTCCAGCTCACCGAAGTATCAACCCTTCTAAAATAGTTTTTAAAACGATAGCCAAGTCAAAGCATGTGTACTGGACACAATTTTGAGTTTAAGCCGATTTCGTCGGCGAATTTTCCGAACTGTTATGACATAGGAAAACCTTTAAGAAAAGATTGTACTCTTTCTTTAAAGGCCTGCAAGTCCTCGGACGTTGCAATTGTCCATGAGCGGTTGTAGTCACTTTTCATGGTAAGCCAGGTGCTTGTTTGCCCTCTTATATAGAAAAAACAAAGTGAGACACGTGACTAAATGCACTAAGATCCCGTTCCATGGCGACTATTAAAACAAGCATTTATATTTTTTAAATTCATGAAATAAAACAAAGTTCATAGTGAAAGTGGTTGCAATAAGAAATGACTTGCAGCTAGCTATGCCTGAGGGCAGCTTAAAGAAAAAATAAATACCTTACAATACGTACATGAAAATTTATAAATATATGTTGCACGATTTTATTATAATACATATTTATATAATTATGCATGGCATGTGCATCAGTATAGCGCAGTCCTCAAGAAATGGATTTTCCATCTTATCATCATATTTTTTGTTATGATGTGAAAAATAATGGTTTCTAGTTTCAATCGAGAGTTTGGATGAAGTTGAAAAGGTGCAGTACCTTTCTTAATCAATGTTTTGCAATATCCTTTACGAAATTGCAGTCGATACTTCAATTTTTCCATGTTTAAATGGTTTAATTTAAATCACTATGATAGTACCTTATAATCAGTAACATGAGCCTTTTATATATTACATTAATAGGAAAACAAATATTTCATTGAAATATAGCTTACGTTACGTAATAAATAAAGTCATTAACAAAGGTTATATTTAATTTAAAATGTACTTCATATTAGCGTACAAGGTTTATAATGTTTAATTGAATGATAAAACTCGTTCCGCAAATGAACAAACTCAATGAAAGATAAAAGATTTTGTCTATGAATGAGACAAAAACGAAACCCCTAATAATGTGATTGGAAAATATAACATGCACTAGTTAAGATTGTTTTAATAGCAATTGCTGAACTTAATTATTAAACGACAAAGCAGATTATGACCAAATATCGGATTCCTGTTATTGCTTAAATTAAAAAGTCGTTAGTGTTAACGACTCTTGTGATAATTATTTGGTGCGTGAGCTATTTAATTTACACGTATAATATGTGATGAAGATGACGTTCTACCGACCGATTACGGCCGCAACGACGTTTCCCAAAGAAGATTAGCCAATATATTATGGATATTTCACAAGTGTACATACTCTTGTGAAAAGGTGTGCAAATTCAGATGCACTCACTATTTGCTCACTCTTATAATCCGAAGGGACCGCAAATTTACTGGAACTAACGCATTCACGTGGTTTTCGAGGCACTGGAGATTGAACACTGCAAACTTCTCCGTGTTCCTACTGAAAATTTATTTCCCTAAAAATGTAATAACTTTTTACTAATCCGGCTCTGATTCGTACCGAGGACCTCGGTATCTCTAATCTGATAAGCCAATAGGCGAATAAGGCGATCATATAAAATATATATGAATAAAACTTAAATGCAAGATAAATAAGGAAACAAAGGCATCTTCAAGTATGTCGGTCATTGAGAAGTCTATTATCTATAAACAGAAAATAACCGCAAATGGTAATCTAAGTACCTAATTGACCAACAATACGTGGCTAATTAGATTCCAATATTATTGTGTTACAAGAACGTGGTTGGCGAATTGTAATGTATATTTTTTTTAATCATTTCATACACTTTATTAGTTTACCATTGACGTGACCGACGTTGTTCAATTAACCTTGTACTTTAACCCAGCTATTTGGAGTTGAAAATTATCTAGTCGTTATTCTTATAAAATTGATTAAAACGTTGAAATATTTTTCGTTACGGCGAAATTATTACAAAGGAAATAATCAAGTACGTTTATAACGAAACTTAATGATAATTTTGAATATCTTATTACTGCTGACTTCATAGTAAATAAGCTTACAGATACGCCAAAAAAGCTATAAAATACCTAGTATATTTTTGATTTTACATTTTGTCTCCCTTTAATCCTTTGAGGAATGAATATTTACTATTAATGTATAATGTGTTCACAGGTCATAATGCCTTCACTTCTAGAAGCATTGGAGCGGAAATATGGTGCGAAAGGTGAAGTCAACCCTCCTATAGATGATATGCCAGTGGCCATCTTCGTACCAAAACGTTCGCCCAGACTCAGCGTGCCCACTCTTCTAGTGTTGAACGATTGCGATATAGATTGCGCCGGAGACTCTAGTGCCTTGGCTGATAAATGTGCTGACGTGGTTGAATTAGATCTTGCCCATAATAAACTAACAGATTGGAAAGAGGTAAGATATAAATAAGAAATAAATATTTTTTAATCTGTACAAAATGAATACTAAAAGAGGTGAAGGGGTTTGTCACGCTGCCAAGTACATAATTGTTTGTTACGATGTAATAAGATAATTTTATTGTCGGCTTATACATCCGCTTATACAATAGCAGCAATCGTATTATTACGCATAAATAGAGTCATAACCGAACATCATTTATTTATAGGTATTCGCGGTCCTGGAACAGACGCCGCGTGTCCGATTTCTGAATTTAAGCTTCAACCGCCTTTCCGCACAACTTCAAGCTGCGCAAGCACTTCAACCGCGCTGGGATAGTCTCAGCCATCTCGTTTTGAACTCTACTTACGTACGTTGGCCGAGTGTTTTTAGCTTACTCAAGGCTCTACCAGCTCTTGAAGAGTTGCACTTGAGCCTTAATGAGTATTCTTATGTTAATTTGAGTGGAAAAGAGGTTGAGGAAAACGATTTTTGTGAAGGATGCACTCGGCTTAACATAGATGTGACGGAACCAATACACGAACGGCTAAAGCAACTTCACTTCTCTGGGAACCCTATCCATAGCTGGCGAGAAGTTTCTAAGCTCGGCTATGCTTTTCCGAATTTGGAATCCCTTTTGGTGAACGAGTGCCCTATAACAACGTTGGAGCCAGACCCTTGCGACAAATGCGATGACAATAATGGAAACAAAAAAAGTCACGATGCCTTCCAGTAAGTATAAATAACAATAATATTATCACCCTTACTAAGATAGAAGCAAAAGTGTGTTTGTTTCTTTATTTGTTACGCGCTTACGTATTAACTAATCAACTGATTATCCTGTAATTTTGCATACACGTTGCACAGAAAAGAACAAAGGGTATCTACCACCTGCTTCTCTATACACGCGAGCGAAACCTCGAGCGGAAACTATTACAACATGTCCTAAATATTTCAAATACACACCATACCAAAAAATAGCATTACGTATGGGTTATGAAGTCAAATTTCAATGTTATATTTATCAGCGCGTGATAAATCTGTTTCATAATTAATTATTATCATCGACGTACTTGACCTGTATGATCAAACGATTCCTCATTATACGACATTCATTCAGCTTATCTCCCCATCAGGCACCTACGTTTTCTAAATTTAAACAACACGGGCTTGGCGACCTGGGACGAAGTGGATAGGATCGCTAAGTTTCCTGCACTGAAGAGTTTAAGAGTTCAAGTAAGTGACCTTCCGTTTTCTTTGGATCTTGACTTGACTCAACATTTGCTGGGATGACACTTTGTGCGGCTACAATTCAGTCGACGGCATGATTTCTGCTTTTTATAATATCTTGCATGGTATCATTTCTAAATACGTACCTAAATATAAAAATAAAAACAACAAATATCCAATTTGGTACTCTTACGCTCTAAAAAACTCATTGAAAGAGAAATATAAATTTAGGATGAAACTGCGCGCTTATAACAATAATCCTTTAGACCAATTAACTTTTACGCTGATAAAAAAGAGATGTGCAATTTTAATGTCGTCTAGTTATAAAGAATATAGAACACGCCTGGAGTCTCTTCTACGATCTAATCCAAAATTTTTCTGGTCTTTTTATAAAAAGAAAAAAACAAATAATAGTATGTATCCGGCTCAAATGACTCTGAATGATGATACTGCTTCCAATGGCCCTGATATTTGCAACTTATTTGTGAGACACTTCAAATCGGTTTTCTGCGAGGAAGATGCCAACTCACACGACTCGCCTAATTCGATAGGCGACAAAACGGTTAACAACGTTTGTAACATCTATGTCACTCCAATTATGGTACTCAATGTTATAAAAAGAATGGATCCCCATAAAGGAGCAGGAGCAGATGGTATACCTGCATTATTTGTTAAAAAATGCGCATCTGCATTAGCGTATCCTCTTTCCATCATTTTTAACAAATCTTTATCTACAGGAACTTTTCCGTCAGCCTGGAAGAAATCTTTAATTGTTCCACTATTAAAAAATGGAAATGCTGAATTAATCTGCAATTATAGACCGATTTCTATCCTCGTTACATTTGCAAAAATTTTTGAGAAAATAGTATATCCTGTGTTAGAATGGCATTTCAAACAGGTTATTACTCCATTTCAGCACGGTTTTTTCAGTCGTAGATCGACGTCGACAAATTTAATATCTTTTACCGACCTTGTTACCACTGCAGTCGACTCACGCCAGCTTGTTGATGTCATCTACACTGATTTTAGTAAAGCATTCGACAAGGTCCCCCATATTATATTACTCAAAAAGTTATCCGAATATGGTATCCTCGGTCGTTTGCTCGACTGGTTCAAATCCTACCTTGACAATAGGGAATCCGTAATAGTAGTCAATGGATATGAATCTAAACCATTTAAAACACTTTCTGGAGTACCGCAAGGGTCTCATTTAGGTCCTATATTATTTAACATATTCATTAACGACATATGCGACTGTTTTTGTAATTTTAATTATTTCTTATTTGCTGACGATCTTAAATTTCTTCGTATCATCTCCTCCCCTAACGACGTTGAATTGCTCCAATGCGATTTAAATCGATTAAGTAACTGGTGTGACAAAAATGGAATGAGTCTCAATGTTAGCAAATGTCATCTGGTCAGTTTCAGCAGATTGAAATCCAGTCCACAAAGAACATATAGACTTAAAAATGTCTGTTTACGAGAATTGACTGAGATTCGTGATCTAGGCATCATCATTGACAAAAAATTACGTTTTCACACTCATATTGATTCCATTTGCTCAAAGGGATTTAAAAGTCTTGGTTTCATTTTACGCAATTGTAGTGATCTGAAAAATCCTTCGACTTTGATCACATTGTACAACGCTTTTGTCCGTAGTGGACTTGAGTATGGCAGTGTAGTCTGGAACCCGCACTACGATGTTTACATCAAAAGGTTGGAAAGCATTCAAAAACGCTTCTTAAAGCATCTCTGCTTTAAATTCGGCTTAGCAAAAAAACTCCCTAACTACAAAGATCGAATAGCCTTTTTCAAAATGAACACCCTTGCCGATCGAAGACGCTTACTGGACAACATGTTCATCTATAAGCTAATTAACGGCACTTTTGATTGTCCAGACTTATTATCGCGGATACATATTTCTGCACCTTCCAAGTCATTACGCACTAGCAAACGCACGATTTTTTCAGAGCATATGTCTAAATCTAATTTGGGTCATTACTCCCCTCTCAATAGAATTATGAGAGCCTATAATTCAATAAGCGGAGACAAAGATTTAGATATTTTCGGTAATATGAAAAAATTTAAAAATAAAATATTAATTATAAATACTCAAAATTGTTTAGTTTAGATAGTTTACTTATGTTCTTATCTTTATTTTAATTTATTGTTGTTATATAACGGTTTTTAATTAGCTTTTTTTACCTTCTGTTTGTTGTCGCTTAACTTTTATTCTGTGCATGCTGTTATCACCTATAAGTAAGATACCACTAGTCTTATTTTTTATTCATGTATCTGGAATGTTTTTAGTGTGTATTTTGTTGGTGTTCTAATAAATAAATAAATAAAAATAAATAAATAAATAAATAAATCTTCTAAACATTCTAATATAGTTTAGTATTTTAAGTTTAATTTTTTTTATCTGTAAACATTTTAGTTGGTACTTACGACGTTTTATATTTACGATCCAGTTGCTCGTGACCACGGCAGGTGCAACTCTGTCGAAATATCGAGCCAAAATAAAAACGTATGATCGTAAGCTGATCGAACCCGAATATGATATATGTACCTTTATTATACGTTTAAAGTATACTTACTATTCGTCATTTTAATTATATAAATTATTAATATTATTTTATTTTATGAATACATTTCTTTATATAATTATGATAAATTAAACAAAAGACACTCATATTATTTTATATGTTAAAAATGTGGAATTAATTGAAATTGAAGAGGGAATATTGTGGTTAAATTAGTGCGGTGTGGTCGTGGTGTAATTAGACTTATGAAATAGTTCATTAGCTACCCTAAAATTATTTTTACGTAACGCGCAATCAATCAAGTGTGAAGTTAATCATTTCGAATTCAAATAGAAATGTTGTATTTTTCATTTAAAAAAAAATTCAAATTACGGAATAATATCATTTTTGTGTTGTGAAATCGTAAGATAATGAAAGATCGGTTTTTAACCCGTGCAAGCACCATCGATTTTACGTGTGCTTATTTTGTGTTTACTTTTCATATCCGAGCACGATGTTTAAAGGAAGAAATCTTGAAGAAACACACATGTGTCTGTTGAAATTTTCTCTCATCTGTTACCATATTAACTACGCTGTGATGTACTTTACATATTAAAATACGATTTACATGACTTAACTAGCTGATACCCGCAACTTCGTCCGTGTTGCTTGATATATTAACAAAGTTTTCTTATGTACGAAGGAAAAAACATCAAAAAGATCGCAAGCAAAAATATACTTTGTTTAAACATACGTCACTGAACACGCAGTGCATATACAAATCGTTGTTTCTTGAAACTTTAATAACTTTTTATTAAATGAAGATAAAATTTAGAAAATTTCATTGAAATCTATCCAGTAGTTTTCCGTGATGCGCGCACAACTGCAGACCTCTATCATTTTATTTATATAGATTGAAATGTGTGTGCTGATAATATTGAGTCGTTTTTTTTTTAATTCAATATATTATTTCATCGTGGCGTAGTTTGTCTAATTACTTCTCCTAGTGATAGACCAGGTACCGTATCTATTATTGCAACTGCATAATCAATTACTCGCGCCAATCGTTACATCATCATTGCATATGAGTTAGATCGTCTCGTGTACAGTTGCGACCAGTTACGTTTTATGTATTTCATATTATCTCTATTAGAACTTCTTTTTTAAGCAATATTATAAATTGTATAGTATAGTAATGAATTTCAAAATGATCGTGACTGTACATGACATTGTTTGATTAATCGTGATCAAAAAAATCCAAACAGAATGTAATACTATTTTGGAAAGCTTAAGTAAGGCTCTCTGCTAGCAACAAATAAAATGCTTTCAAGAAATAAGATGTGCTTAGATACTAAGATTACTCGATAGCGAAGTCCGAAGTCGAAATCGCAGCAACTTCTTCTTCAATAAACAGTGATTTCGTCAAAATTCATGTTTGAGTTTGCTAATTTATTTAAAGTCACCCTTTTTTGTTTTACTTCTTGTAGATTGTTATGTAAATTTTAAATATCTATAGGAATTTTAATCTTGTTTGGACGTCGTCATATATTAAAACATTTTAATATAACAAGTAATTAATAGATATTTACATTACATAGTGTCGAAAGTAAGACGAAACTATTCCTGTGATTTATCGTTTCTTCCCGACTGTCAGACGAGCAATTAAAACATTGTAATGCGAATACCGTCCCTCGGGAACACGAGATCATATGGGTGAAGGTCTTCCGGATTTAGTACCGTTCTACTTAGCGCCGGCCGCTGCGCTTGCGCAACCTAGCCGAATGTAACTCCCTTTCGCATTATTTCAACATTGTGTAAATCGCTCGGAATATTATGTGTTATTTGCTTGTGTGCGAAATTATTATTATTACGTACATAATTACTAATAGCGTTTCTAAGACAATTTGAAACATTGTTTTAATATAATCTTCTAACGTTACGAAACCGTTACCAATTGTATAATTTCGACTGATATCTCTGCAATGGCTGTTGCCTTTATTCTTTTTATTTCTCTCCACTAATATTTTATCATATCATTAGAAATGACCTTGATCTTATTACCCTATAACTTTGTTTATAAAATTAACATATTAAATATTTAGTTTTTAAATTTGGAATATTATGAAGTTGGATTTGTATGATTTCGACATGATCGTCACGCTACGTGTGTCGTGAAAGTGTTACTGTTGGTCTGTTGTTCGTTTATCATACTCGCTCTGAATGAAACAACCTACCAACGATATAACGCCGATGATTTTACGTAATGTTATAAGATTTGTTCATATATGTATAACTGAGCATTAATATTCAGATGGCTTCTCTAAATGTTGTCATCTGTACTTTATAGGAGCTATTCCGTTTACGAAATATATTATTTTTGTTTTCATGGATAATATGATTGCTTCTGCGGCCTGATACCAAAAGCTATTGGTAAAAGAAAGAGAGAAATACGCACAATACAAATATTTATTTTAAACTAACATCTTAATTTGTCAATGTAAAAGTTATAGATCCAAAAACTGATTAACAAAAATTCTTCAACTCGTCTCAATATGCTTATTCATCCGCCTTCATCTCGCTACTGTTTACTGTTCAATGATCTGCTGTTCACTCTCACGCTAGGGAAATAGATATAAGTACGTTGGAGAAGATTTGGGATATTATCCGAATGTATGTATATCTTATCGATTGGGGGCCACGTTGATCATTTTCGGTAATTACAAATGCGTAGGAGATATTATAGTGCACGAGTGTTTGCGGCAAATATAGACGCACTCTATATTCCCTCACTCTCAATCTAATGGCGTGCCATTACTATACTACAGGAGATATATCATTCAGGCCCGTAAAGTACTGCCAATTTGTTTATGTCGGCATGCTTTTGAAGAACCTTGTGATAGAAAATTCCAATAACTTTTATTTGCCCGTCCAGTTGTTTAGAATCAGATTCCTCGATATTACTATAAAGCAGTATTATATTAAACTAGATCATCTTCATCATCCTTTTGTCGTCCACTGCTGGACATAGGCATCTCCAATGACACTCAACTAAGCTCGATCGACGAGCCAAATCAAAATTCAAATTTTATTTGATTTCGGTAGGTGGATAAACTAAATTATCATCGAAAACATTGGAGTGGTGATGGCGGTGAGCGGTAAAGTTGGTAACAAACAAGAAGAAAAAACTTTTACTTGAGTTATACTTTGTTGCAGGAAATAAAATTCCAAACTTGGCAGCTGGCTATAAAATACCGACTGAAACTTTTTAACTCGGCTACGATTAAAAAAAAAATGCTTAAAGTATTTCATACCATAAATGCACGTGGTGCGACTGCCGGGCATTGTTTCAATGAATGGAAAAAAAAATAAAAGAATTGAAAAAGGGTTCGACCGAATGATTCATGTTGAAAATGAAATACTTAATGCGTCACTATGCAGTTCGTTCACATATTAAGTCAGTTATACTGCGAGAACGAAATCGATACTGACTTATCTCCTGTACTTATACGGTATTTTGATCCTTACGTCCTTAATTTGTCATAATTATTTAATTCATAATAGCTTGCTGAGAAGTTCGGTTCACAGTCGAGTTTCAGTTCATTCCTACGTGTAAGCCAGTGGTCGACCTTCTCGCTATACCTTTCACGATTAAATGCTCATCTCGACGAGGAAGCTGTAATGATACATTGCGAATATCTTTAGAGACATTAGACGAAGTAAATATTACGCCAGGCAAAAAATTAATTAGTTGTTATTAACTCGTTTGATTGCTATAAGGAAATGTAAATTCTGTTATATATATACTATACGATTATAGTTAATAAGAATGTAAGTATGAAGTAAAGTAGTTTTATTTATTAGTACTTGTATTGTGATTGAAATTTTTTACGGTTTTGCCTAAATTAATAAATTAAATATAAGCTCATGTAAACTCAGCACATATACTACCGCCAAATAGTCCAATCCTTAGTATTGTTTTGATTTGAAGAGTGAGCTATTTAGGCCCCAAGGTCACTGATACCTCTTCCAGTCGGTTTCCCGACTAGGTTCATGGTTACACCGCCATAGCTCGGTCGCCAGAGCCCCCTCTGTTGTCTAGCAGGGAGCACCACGGTGGCATATGCCACCGCCGCGAACTACTAGCGCGTGCAGGTGGCTTGGGTCGGATAGCTGTTTGGCTCCGTTCTCCCCTTACTCCCCACACAAGAGTGAGTAAGCCAGTGCAAATATAAGCACAAGGGAGATAGCATCTTAGTTCCCAATGGTTAATATTTCTTATTATATATATCCAATGTATGTTCGATGGTGACCACTAACCATAAAGTCCATTAGCCAGTATGTCTACGTATTTTAACTCATAAAATAAAACACATCAAAATCAGATTTTCTTCAGATTCAGATCAGTTAGATATTTCGGATTTCAATACTTGACCTTCAATTATAAGATTCTCGCGAGATTAAGTAAAAGTAAAGTAAAGTAACAGCCTGTGGATGTCCCACTGCTGGGCTAAGGCCTCTTCTCCTCTCTGTGAGGAGAAGGTTTTGGAGCTTATTCCACCACGCTGCTCCAATGCGGGTTGGTGGAATACACATGTGACAGAATTTCAATCAAATTTGACACATGCAGGTTTCCTCACGATGTTTTCCTTCACCGTCAAGCACGAGATGAATTATAATCACAAATTAAGCACATGAAATTCAGCGGTGCTTGCCCGGGTTTGAACCCACGATCATCGGTTAATTCACGATTCACGCGTTCTTACCACTGGGCCATCTCGGAGATTAAGTAATTACGTCAATTTGTTGGGAATAAAATGTTGAATGAAAATCCAGTAAATAACCAATGTTTAAAATACATTTTTCATGATTAATAATCAAAAATTGAACAATAAATGAAATTTGTGCAGCTTTAAGTCATATTTTATATAATCTTTACTATATTGCCTTCAAATATCTATACATACTTAACATATGTATGTAAAGGTAACCATTTAAATCGATTGATGATGAAGAAATAATTGCACATTGCGGGGGAACTTTTTAATTACGTCCGTAAAATAGTTGACATGAACTAATAAACGAGCACAGGAATTGATATTCAGTTTTTTTTTATCGTATGTTAAATTCAGCCAGGAATTAAAGTGAACTTGACCTATTTGCGTCTGCTGCAGACATTTGTAGCGCGCTATAAAATTAACTATAGTCCTTGAACCATTAATCGAGTAAGGTCACAAAATGTTTACATTTTATCTCTATGTATTAAACATTTCCGTATTCAATAATATCACGGTGAGCTTTTACATAGATTTATCTTTGTCAGTTTTATTTGAGATCAGAAAGTGAGGTTTGTTCATAGTATACTGAAATATCGATTCAGATAATCGATTTTAAATCAAATTAAATAGTGTAATTCTAACTCTTACTCTGTTGAAATTTAAATCTTCCATTGGTTAGTAATAAATTGGAAATATATAGTAATTAATTAAATTACTATCAATCTGTGTGATCATTGATATAACCTATGATTCACGACTGCGCTTGGTTAAAGAGAACGTCATGTCCAAATGGCAATTGACTTAATAAAAATGGCATCTCTTAATCGACTGATCAGTGTCGGATTTCATAATTAAAATTAACAGACTATTTGAAAAAAGTGGTCGTCTGTAAAGTCGGTTTACGGACGATAGTTTAACGTGATAACATCATAACAAAACATTGATGGAATGACTGCAATCGAGTGAAAGAGAGATATATGCGGCGCAAGCGTACAATCAGCGTAACTGGACAATGAGCGTAACGGGACAATTTTTCGTGCATGCAGCCAGCGTTCATCGATTTATTAGACGTTGTCACGTCAAAAAGAACAGATTTAATTTAGGTATATCCCGGCAAGTTTATGTTAAAAATATTCATTTTAATATCATCTTCAGAAATTAGTACGGATTTGGAAATTCTGATACATGATGATTAGATAGTAGATAGATAGATTTGCGTCATGATATACTCTAACCTCTTTTCTTAGGAGAAAAGCCTTTGATCAGAATGTTAATAACACTGTTGTTTTCCTTCAATTGACAGGCTATTAATTTAAAACACATAGGTACTTAGTTTTATTGACCGTAAAATCTTTCCAATTTTCAAAACATTGAATGTTTTCCATTGGTTCTTTATTATAGACAATAGGTTTTTTTGTAGTGTTCGATGGCACTTTGTATTGTTAGTTAAGCAATGTTTACGAATTGGTATAATATGGAGAACGCGCTCTTCACTTATGACGCAACGTTGTCCTTGGCCCTATATGGTATATGCAGAACACAAATAGAAAATTTGAAGCGAAATTGTGCTTTATATCGTATATCAATAATATTATTTCTTTTTTTTGTAAAAGGTACATTAAAAAAGACTAAAAAATTAGTTTTGAATAAAGTATTTTGAATTTGAATTATTTTTCGCAAAACTACTAAAAAATAGTAACGCGCATTCAGATCATTTAGTTTTTAATATGGATAAGTTATATTCGGATCAAAACTGACAAAAGAAACATGTAAAAATAGATAACATCGCCATAATTAATTAGCAAACAGCTGATTATTTTATATTGTAACTTGAAATGTCTTGAAATGATTTTGACCGGACAATTTAGAAGCTACTGACACTTACCTTTTTCACGAATAATATGTATGCATACAAAAAAAAATTGTCTGTGATTTCGATATAGCTAACCTTTGTAAAGATTACAAAGACGTCTTAGTTCCCAGGATTTGATGGCGCATTGACAATGTAAGGAATGATTAATATTTCTTACATCGCCCTTGTATTTGGACGATGGTGACTACAGACTACTTATGATCAGGTGGCCCGTTTACCCGACCGCGGTCCGCCTATCTATAACATTAAAAAAATGCCATTTCGAAAAGCACCAATGTTGAATATCAAAACGTTACACCTAATTACAAAGTTCATCTTAATAAAAAGTTATCAACGATTTCCTTAAACGCAATATCCACACACAGGATAACCATAAATAATTTAAAGTGTGACATGTATTTTAGCAAATTGTAAGATTACCTGAGTTCAAAGAAACCAGTTTATGAGATACACGTGAATCACATTGACCGATCAACGGTCGTGTCTGTTCCCGCAACCCACGCACCGCAATGATATTAAAATGACTCGGGAACATTATACAAACAAACATTTTGAAAGGTTTATTTAAGACTCACTTGAGTCGTGTTACAGTGTCTAAAATTATGTTTTTTTTTGTTTTTGTTTTATAGTATTAGATAGGCAGGCTGCCAAATGGGCCACCAGATAGTAACTAGACACCACCGGCCATAGACATTGTTATGAACTGTATAAAATATTAACTATCCTTTACATATTCAATGTGCCAACAAACTTGGTAACTAAGGTATGTCCCTTGTGCCTGTAATAATACTGGCTCTCTCGCCCGGAAAGAATAATACTAAGTATTACTGTTTTGCAGTAGAATAATAATTGATGAGTAGGTGGTTACTACCCAGACGAGTAAGCGCATAGCCTTATCCCCAAGCTATTTTTATTCTAAAACTAACTTAAGCTGGCAAAAAATTAATAAAATGACTTTATTTTAGTCTGTCCCGTAGTAAAGTTTTTATTGTTTCACATATCACAATTTTATTCGCAATAAAAACAAAGTTATTTTAAATGTGGGTTAATTTATTATTACAACAGCATTTTGAAGAAATATTCCATTTTATTTTGTGTTTAGTTCCTTGTATATTTGTAATCGTCATAATATTTTAATTATGAGACATTTCGGTGATCGAAATCGCAATTTTAATCGTGAGAGAATCGATAAAGAAAATCAGGTCATATCAATTGGATACGTAATTATGCAGATTTTCTCGGAGCGATAATAATATTAGTATCATGTGTTACAGTACAATAATAACACGCAAATGTCCCAATCTTGGGCAAAGGTTTCCTCGACTATTAAATGATAGTATTGTTGTATGAACTACTACACGACATTGCACCAATCTTGATTCCTGGGAAAAATCGATAACGCCTCGCTATAATTATGTCACCAATGGGCTAAGCTAACTTTTATGTCATAATTTACGAAATTTAAATGTCAATAGCAAAATAGAAACAAACATATATTTTTTTATCTGTGACAAATCGTTATTGATAGTTAAACGAGTGGCTTGACCTAAAAACTCCCCTCGTATTAAATCCCTGACTTCGAATTGAAAGGCAAGGAAATACCTACGAGAGTTGAACTAACACACGCTGTCTTTTGTCTCTCACTACAGAGTAGACTCGTTTTCATATCCCTACCTTAGTTCATATGTAACCGGCGTGCTTACATTAAGAAATGAAAATTTCAACATATATAAAAAAAGTCTTAGCGTAAAAAACATTTACAGGGATAAGGTTACATAAATCAAATAGAAATACTTAAGTAGGCGACATTTATGCAAAGGTTATGTTTAGAGTTTAGACAATTGATTTATAAAATACGAGTTTTCTAGAACGCGGCATAATGTCCGTGTACCTACTAGCCGACGGCGTTGACCTATGCATGCATTACCTTAATAGCTAGGTCAACTGTACTTTCTTAGACGTATCTGTTTTATTTGTTTTATACAGTAGCATTTGTAGCCAGTTCTCACTTTAGAACATAACAATATTTGAAGAATACCTTTTCTTTGTGTAAATATTATGATACCTACGCAATTGAATTGCGTATTATATCTATGTCTTATCGCGTATTACGTGTAGTATACGCTTTTAAATCCTGAATGTAAATAAACTATGATGAATCACTATTCTGCGACATAAATCGATTCATTTTATAAAAAAAAACATAATAAATGTCTTTTGTGTGCAATCAATTAATTGATTTAATTTAATTGGTTATTCAATTATTACATAAATCATTTGCGTAAGTGCATGTTTTACGATAAGCTTATGACTTATTATTAAATTGAAAATACAAAGATGAATAATTGCTTATATACATATGTATTCTTTAAAGCTTATATACAAATTTCGTTTGAAATTAATGGCACAGAACGGTTCCATTACAACGTGGTACGGGGCGCGGCTGTGATGTGTGAAAATTCGTATTTACTCAAATGCACTTCCCGCCATTTCACGCAATACTAATAAATTGGGGTTGCCATGCGTGCGCGCTATATATCCTGTTACGCGGGTTAATAAATGCACTGGACGTGTTCGATGCAGATGTTTCCGGTTAATTTATATATGGTCAATTTTATATTGATCGAATTCTAAGTGTATGAATAAGATATTAATTATTTTGAAGCAAGACAATATTTTATTTTATATAACTTTGCACTTATTCTTAGTAGAATTTAACAATATGGGGCTTTTAAAGAAATACATATTACTCGTTCTTCATTAAAATAAAAAAGAAAAGGTTTTTTCGTTTCGAAACCTTAAACTAACATTGTACAAAACAATTTGCGATTTACGAGCTCGGCGAAGAGTACTGCATTTTTATTTGTTTTACAAAAATACGAGGTAAATACCTACTCGGGACTTACGTTGTTTTATCTAACTTTAATATAAATCTTGGCGTTTATCGCAAGAAAGTGGTACATTTTAACTTTTAATTATGTAATATCAGCGAGTAAAATGTTACAAGATATAATGTAGCAATCGGAGCGCTATCTGATCAAGCTTAAACGTTACGGGCCTTACTCATAAACGTTGGGTTTATTATTTTAACAATGTTTCTGTCTTCTTCATTCTAATGATAAATCATTTTGAACAGAAAGAGAAGAACGATATATATAAATGTTGTTTAGTGGATGATTATTTTAAAAATTGTACGTCTTCTTTCTTCTTCTTCTTCTTTTCGAATGACAAATCAATAATGACAGAGAGAGAAAGAAAAACCTGTGTTCAACGATACAGCCGAAAAGCAAAGTTTATAGGTATTGCCGTAAATCTTTTCTAAATAAACACTCCGATAACAATTTATCTACATTAATAATATATTATAATATAAGACGTTTTTGTCTCATTTTAATTATAACTACCGGTTAAAAATTAAGGTCGTTCATAATTGAAATTCGTAATTATTTTTTTATGTATGATGTGCCTTAATAGTATTTTAAAATGCGGTATTCTTAAATTCCGTTGGATCTAATGCATGCATAAGTAGTCTTGCATTTTCCGCGTTCCGTTTTCGGTCAAAACAAGGTAGCGAGGTTGAACGCACGTTGCAAGAAAACAAAGGGATATTACTACTTATCTCCGTCCGATGACGTATGTACGGTTTAAATTAATTCCGCATTTGACCTTTCTCTATGATTAATAATCCGTTTGGTTTGTCTGGTCATAAAGATTTAAGAGACTTTTTAATTTATCAGCAGAAAATGATTAAAAAATAATTTTAACTGAGTTCTCCGATGTATTGTATTTGATTTTATTTTATTACTTCAAGGGAAATGTCTCAAGATTTTCTAGCAGTGTTAAAATGAATTATGTATTACATTATGTATTTTGTTATTTGTATAAGTGTCGTGATGTCTCAGTAGATAGAACACGCGGATCGTAATCGAAGAGAGCGGGTTACGTTCCGGGCTAGTATCAATTGATTTTTACGTGATTAATTCGTTTAGTTTTATTAATTTGGTCCTTGGAAATAAACATTTATCAAAATAAACTCCTAACTTTCTCTTTTACGGGAGGGAAGCATTACAGGCACTTATACTAAAATAACGAATATATCACAATATATTCGTTAACATTTTGTATTTACTTTTATTAAAAACTAGCTATACGACCTGGATTCGCACGGGTAGAATACTTTACAGTGCATTTTTTTTTTAGTTTTTTGAGTTTTTGACTTGGTACTTTCTCGCGTGTGTTACTGACGACTCAACGACGCACCAAGGTATTCAAAGAATAAACGTACGAGCATATAATTTTATTTATATTTGTTGATAGCAATAAAACGCGCAGTTAATTCATTAAACTGAAATAAATGAAAATATACGTATGCACGATAAACTTGTAAGTGGTTGTTGCTATTTTGGACAATGATCTCAACCGACTGACATTAATCTTAATGTAAATTATTATTATAGGTTTCATGCGAGTGCCAATAATGGCGATCTCGGCTTTCGACAACAATTCGCCAAACAAAAACAATACTTGTTTCATTTGTTTGTATATTTTTCTGTTTCTACGCAATAAAGTACTTGTGCAGGTCGGACATAGGCTACCTATATAAAGAATACCCTTTACTTAATATTTTACTCTTTAATTAATACTTATGTAGTTGGAGAGAAACTTGTGACGATGCCCAAACTATATCGATCGATGAATACTTTGTTTAAGACCTCTATAATACAAACAAAATATATATATTATATAGGAAGGCGGACGAGCATATGGGCCACCTGATGGTAAGTGGTCACCAACACCCATAGACAATGGCATTGTAAGAAATGTTAACCATCGCTTACATCGCCAATGCGCCACCAACCTTGGGAACTAAGAGGTTATGTCCCTTGTGCCTGTAATTACACTGGCTCACTCACCCTTCAAATCGGAACACAGCAATACAAAGTACTGCTGTTTTGCGGCAGAATATCTGATGAGTGGGTGGGACCCAGACGAGCTTGCACAAAGCTCTACCACCGAGTATATACTCGGAGCGTGTTGTACGAGGCATTAGCACAGAAGGTACCTAAAGGCTAATAGATCTGGTGGCAAATGGTTATGAAATATCTTCCGGATGAAACGTTTATTTGTACGAAGATATGAGACCTACCGTGATTCTCAGTATTATGTATTTTTTTATTAATATTAACAATGACATTAAAATATTTAAATATAGGTAGTAGTAGATACACGATCGATTACTTTCTGATCGAAGGCCAATAGCTGGCGGTTTTTTTAAACGGTGGCCCTTAATGGAAACTAGTATCATGAGACTTGTGATGAGCAAAAACCTATACAATGATACGTGACTTATTTTTTTTTTTAAATTTTAACATGACACCGTCTCATCAACCGTCGTTAAATAAATCGTGACTGCTTAAAAACAATTTTGTAAATACTTTTTGTTCGTATAGTAATTAGTTAATTCAAGTTGTTTGTGAACTGTTCAAATAGAATATAAGCTGCGCAATTGCGAAACTGGCTTTTTAATAGCATCCAAATGGAATTATGATCATTCATACGTAATTTATAGAGGTGTATTAAGAAATATTCCCAGAAATTCTGTTTTCCAATACAATATGTAAAACTATTAACTCAAAATTGTCATCTAAATAAATTATTCTGCATATCATATAGTGTTAAAATTTCCGGTCGTGTCGGATTGCCGTCCCATCGGATTATCGATTATGATAGCTAGGGAAGAGAGAGTGCACCTGTGTTTGCGCACACACTTGCGCACTGTAATGTCTCCTGCTCAGTTGGCTAATGCTAATCTCTTCTTGAGATTGGCCGTGGCCGAAATCGGTTTGAAGGACTATTATTATTATTAGTGCTTAAAAGTTTTAATAAAAATTTAAAATGTTATTGCAAAATAAAACAAACTTGTGAACAAATTTTATTATTATATTATATAATGTACTGTTATTTACATATTAAAATCGGCGACGTAATTTAGACGCGTCCGCTCTATGATGGAGGGGAGCCGTGGTCTTCCCGAAACATGGCAAACATTGCTCGATACAGATCGTATACGAAACGGGGTTTTATAGTACCTAATATAAATAACACGAACACTTTCCATTCATACTGTAATTGTAGATAACACTTTTTTTGTTTTCGTCTAGATGATGATTGATTATCTTAAAAAAATAGAAAAAAAATAACAAGAGGTATTACATCCTTATCACCTACTTGGTGGTAGGGCTTTGCCGCCTGGATAGGTGCCACCCACTCATCAGATATTCTACCGAAAAACAGCAGTACTTGGGATTGTTGTGTTCCGGTTGGAAGGTTGAGTGAGCCAGTGTAATTACAGGCACCAGAGACATAATATCTTTGTTCCCAAGGTTGGTGGCGTATTAGCGATATACCACCAGGTGGCCCATATGCTCGTCCGCCTCCCTATGTTATAAACAAAATCATTTAAAAGGCAGCTGGCCCTATTAATGTTTTATGCAAAGTTTTTGGGTTTGGAATGAGTCTTCTAATGGCTCAATATCACCTTTGTCTATAGACACTTTTAGTAAGATCTCCGTCTATGAGACTCCAACTACGGTGAGATGGTAGATAAAAACTAAAGTATATGTAATTCAATTTATTTCCAGGGCTGGCCGCTATGGGAGCGCTTTGAGTCTACGGAGCACGAGCGAAGGTTGCTGCTAGTTGCCCGGCTACCACACGTTAGAACACTAAACGGAGGAGGGGCGGTGCCACCTGAAGAACGAGACGCAGCCGAGCGTGCATTCATCAGATACTACATGGAAAAACCGGAATCGGATAGACCTGACAAGTAATAAAAAACAAAACTAATAAGTATATACAGGGTTATTTTTAATGACCCAGCAACCTCGCAGGACTATACAGAGTGTAACAAAATTCGTGTCCGACCCGTGAAGTGGTTATTAGGTATCGTGAGTAGGTTCTATTTATGTAAAAAAAATTAAAATATTATGCAAAAAAATTACTCATAATTTTTTTTTTTTTTCATTTTCAATTGTAAATTACGAAAATTTCATGGACAACTGAGGTAATGACCTCGTCTCCGACCTACCCGATAGGTAAAAGCTATCGAGCGCTGACGCCCGCGCCTGTTTTGCAGTATAATTGTCGTTATTTAGTCAAATTAATTTTTTTTCGGGGTAAAATTTTGCTTAAAATTTTAAAATTTATTACAAAAATAGAACCGACTAACGATACCTAATAACCACTTCACGGGTCGGACACGAATTTTGTTACACCCTGTATAGCTAACATCATAAGCAACAACTTTTGTTCTACGACTTTTGATAATTTGTTAGATTTTATTTTCATACAAAAAAAAATATTTTATATCCCGCTTGAACGTTTATAAATCTACGCGCAACGCAAAGATCGACGCGTCGCGTCGTCCTTTCGTGTATGAATGAAATATAGACCGACAAATGTCACGACAATACGACTAAAACTTGTAACATAATTTTTTTTTCATGTATTGAGCTATGTCCGAAGTAGCAGAACAAAAGTTGTTGCTTATGATGATAGCTATCTAATCCTATGAGGTAGCTGGGTCATTAAAAATAACCCTGTATAATTATAACCTTCTCTACATTATGGTTTAAAGCATATTTAGAGAACTTGTGTTTTGTGGAGTTCATTTTGAACAGCATTTAGATATATCAATCATAGCAGCCACAGGACGCAGCCAGTTCGCAAAGAAGTTAGTTATAATCTTGATATACCCAATTTTTTGGTCAAGCGTCGATATATCAATATAAAAACCCAAGTCTGACACTATTTCACTATAAATTATTATGCAAATAACATGTCCAAAAGATTTATATAGGATATTATGTCTTGATTGAGAAAGGCGTACGAATATCAGATTTATAAGGAAGTAACGTAGGTGGTGAGATGATGTGAAATTAAGTTTAACCTTAATTTCAAAACGAAACATACGAGTGAGATGTTTTTTAATACCGTTTTATTGCTTGTCTTTTTTAACTTTGACTTCTGACCTAAAATTACATGACGGACGAAACTCATGTTAAATCGCTTTATTTTTATAGTTTCTAACGTAATAAACTTGCTATGGACTCGTAATTTCGCTTTAATAGTGAAGATACAATATATAGTGTACCTTATAGTGAGAACAATGTTGTTGTACGTCATAATTTTAATTTCTTTTGGTCCCTGATAATAACTTGGTATTGTGACACCATTAGTTTCAGTTTAGAATTAATGCCAAAATTTTGTGTCGTTTTTGGATTTTTTTTTATATCTGTACACGTTTATGGGGTAAAATTTCAAGACCGAATACGAACGCAATGTTATTTGTTAGAAACTTACTTTAACGTGAAACAGTTTCTTTCTTTTTTTATTATATACACGGTCTTTTTTTGCTGTAATTATCTTACTTAGTTAATAAAAAAAACCTTATAAATAATAAACGACTCGTTTCAGGTATTGGGAGTTGATCGGAGTGCACGGTAAGCTGGACCCACTAGTGTCGGTGGATCTGCGGCCGGAAAAACGCGTGCAGATCACCTTCACCTGCGGAGATACCAGCGAAGTTCGTACCGTCGACGTCTACAGGTAACGCATTCTAACTACACCACAGCATGGCATAGGCAGTCTTTCTTGTATATGATGTAATGGAGACTTATTCCACCATGGTGCTTGTAGACAGTGAATAATAACAAAAATAGTCCTCCAAATCGATTTCGGTCAATCACAAGAGATATTAGCCAACTGTGCAGGAGATATTATAGTGCACAAGTGTGTGCGAAAACAGAGGTGCACTCTCAATTTCCTAACTCTCATAACCTGATGGGGCGGCAATTTACGGTTTAGGCGCAGGACCAAGGGCTTTACGTGCTTACCGAGGCACGGGAATGTATACACTTCCAACTTCCAGACTCCTGCCTTTTTTTACTAGCCCAACCTATAATTATAACCCAAGACCTCCTGGTGGGTCTGTGGATATTACTTATACATATCACCAAATGTCCATGTTCATATCCGTTTCAAAATCTCTTTTACCAAAATAGTGTTTTCCCCTGGAAATTAGTTAATATTAAAATATAAGATATGATACTATTACTTTATTATATAATGCTCATTACGACAAGATCATGATGAACATACATCTTGACGTGCAAGGGAACAATTCTACTACCAAGTTGTACGTTTATCAGTTTTTCTATTGTTTAATTTAGTTATCTATTAATTTAGTTTACTTGGTGGTAGAGCTTTGTGCAAGCTCGTATGTGTAGGTACCACCCAATCATCAGATATTCTACCGCAAAACAGCAGTACTTGGTATTGTCGTGTTCCGGTTTGAAGGGTGAGTGAGCCAATGTAATTACAGGCACAAGGGACATAACTTCTTGGTTCCCAAGGTTGGTGGCGCATTGGCGATGTAAGCGATTGTTAACATCTCTTACAATGCCAATGTCTATGGGCGTTGGTGACCACTTGCCATCAGGTGGCCCAACCGCTCGTACGCCTACATATGCAATAAAAAAGTTATCGACTCGAAATGGCATAAAAGTTCAATTAAGTTTGGTTTTAACATAACGGGTATATGCTAACATCATATGCAAAGTTGGAATGGAATTGGCCCCAGCTTTATACTGATAACGTGATAACATTGTTACAGAACCGTGTCCGATCTAAAGACGAAACTGGAACGACTTGCGGGATTCCCTGCTTCAAAAATGCGACTCTTCTACGTCGATCAGGATTTAAGAGATATGCAAATAGTAGGTATTTTCAAATAATTTACTAACGCAATAAATGTTGAATCAAATTTCATATACCTCAAATATTAATAATAATTGTATTAACTTTTTGATAGAAAGAAGTGTTTTTATTATAGTTATTCTAAAAATTGTTCAAAAATATATATATTCTCTCATATTTATTTACTCTGAATATACATATGTTATGTTGCATTTTTTTTCTAAGACATTGTAGCAAATAAGAACTTTACATATAGTCGCTACAATACCATCCTATCTCAAACCCGGGGGTGTAGCTTGCCCTTGATGGGCTAAGATAGTTGTCGACTGATAGAACATAAAATAATAGACCTGTTTTT
This sequence comes from Nymphalis c-album, assembly GCA_963151315.1. Classification (NCBI taxonomy): domain Eukaryota; kingdom Metazoa; phylum Arthropoda; class Insecta; order Lepidoptera; family Nymphalidae; genus Nymphalis; species Nymphalis c-album. The sequence continues at coordinate 8,725,364 of OY720601.1, forward strand.
TTTTAATTATTATTTAAATATATATGTTATCTGTCCAGGGCCCTGAGGAGATGAGATTCCCGACAAAGCAGCTATACTCTTACAACATCAGGTCGGGCGACGAAATCATCATCGTCTCCAAGCTAACACTCAAACACTCGATTTCAGTCAATTCGACCGCGTAATGTCTCCTCACACGAACATAAATTAAAACTACCGTCATTTGTTTACAAAAGAGTGGTTCATGAACACGAATCAAGTAACTTTTTATTTGATTTTTCTAAAATGTTTATTTTATTTTCTTCTTCTTCTAAAGGTCTCGCGTACTGTGCCAAAAGGTTCTGGGATCACACCTGGTACTAATGATGAGCGCAGTAAAGTGTAATCTTTGTAAATTTTTGTTTTACAAGTTTGTGGTTTTCTAACAAATTATATATCGTCCATAAGTACAAGATAATAATACTCAGTACATATGACGGTGGTTTGAATAAGAAGTTTTTAATGTATATTTAATAGATTCCTGTCATAAAACTATTACGTAATGAAACATTGTACCTACTAATCTAATACGTTTTATTTGTAAAATAGAGAAACTTTTAAATCATTAATGTCAATGTGTATTAAATTAATTGTTGTCACAAAACAATTAGTTTTTAAGTGAATATCGAAGCTGAAAGCTTTCTAAGAATATTTTTGCACGGATTATTACTTTTTTTTTCTACGTAATTTGAAATTGTTATTTTTTTTTATTTTGCAATAAGCATCTGTGATAATAAATTATAAATATATGAATTACAAGATTCAAGTTTGAATTATCAATTGTATGTAACAATTCAATGTATTTAAAAATGTATCTGATTATGCGTGTAATTTATTGCGATATGCGATCAAATCACTGGCCATTGAAAATATTAATGCTTATTAACACAATGTGATACTAACTGCCATTTTGCAAAAATAGTTGTAAAAACACACAATAATAACCACCATAAATGAATGTGGTAAGGATTTTTTATTTCATACAAAAGAATTTTTATTTCTGTAAGTTTTTTTTTTGTGTTTAGTTGCTGTATAACAAAAGAAATAATCTGCCAAATGATTTTTGTGTTGTAGGATAGTTGACAAATAGCAAATGGGCAGTTCATATGTATGTTCAAATGTCAATGTGCATTTGACGCAAATGTTTAGTATTAATAGCAAATATGAAATAAACGAAATTACATATAATTTGTTTCTTTTTAGGGTTCCGTACCCAAAGGGTAAAACAGGACCATATTACTAAGACTCCGCTGTCCGTCTGTCACCAGACTGTATCTCATGAACCGTGAGTTACAGATGAAATTTTCACAGATGATGTATTTCTGTTGCCGCTATAACACTACCTACTAAAAACGGAATTAAAACAGACATTATTTTTTTGCCGTTTTTATAATGGTACGGAATCCTTCGTGCGCGAGTCCGACTCGCACTTGGCCGGTTTTTATTCTGTGTAAACGTCTTAGGGTTCCGTACACGGTAGGGGGTGTAACTACGAACGTCAGCAATAGATTTCTAGCGACCGACGGCGTCAACGTTAGATTTCCACATCAATTCTTATAAGTAAATTGGCACACACACCATTTTTTGTACTAGTTAAAAACATAAAATATAAATAGTTCAAGTTCAACATTTCGTGTGATGAATTTAAAATTGCTAAGAAAGATTAAAAGGCAGTCAATAAGATAATAAAAATGCATTTTATGTCCTTTTTTAAAGTTTTCAACACAATATAAATTAGCAACAATCACAATTTTCGAAATACGATAACATTAAATAAATAACTATTTCTATTATTCTCATTTATTGATCATTTATCCACAACTTTTTTCCATAAACAGCTACCATTGCGTTTTGTACTTCATCAATAACACATTCCTGTACCTCATACCAAATTTCAATATTAATTTCTCTTATCCTTCTTCTCAAAAAATTTACTAAAATATAGAGCTTGTCTATATTTTTATTTATAACCATTTCTCGCATATAGGCAGATATTAAATTAACGTCGCATAGTTTTGGTGCCTGTCCACTGTCAAACCATGCTCTAAGCAAATCCCTTACTTTCTCCCAAGGTAAGCCAAGCAAGCCTTCTTGTTTTTCTTCTGTCTGTTTAGGTATATCTACTAATTTATTTTCCTGTCTATTCATTTCTTTTTTAGGATTAATCTCGTCTGATATAATTTGTGGAAATTGAAGAAATTTAACAAGTGGGGTATGAGATGTGGAAATGTGTAATTTTCCATTTTTTGGTGGTCTTCCTCTTCTTTTTAAGATAGGAGACTTCATACTTCCAACTATAGGAGATCTCTTTACCGGGGATATATGGACGTTTTGTTTCTTTGGTGTGGTTGGAACTCTTTTTTCCTCTTCTTTAGGTTTAAGTATCTCTAATTTGTTTTTTTCTGATTTTACTAAAACTTTGTTTGTCAAAAATTTATTAATAGATCCTTTAACCTGTTTATTAGTTGTTTCTAATTTTGTCATTTGAATTCCAATTCCTCTCATCTCTTTTGGATCTATGTTTTGTTTTCTGCATATGGATATCACCTCCTTGGTTATAAGGTGAACATCATTAGTAGCAGTCGGGAGGGTAGTAGACTTATTGATAACATCACAAAATCCATGCCCCATAAATTTGGCAGTTTCTACAGGAGCATTTTCAGCTCTAACCATGAGTTTAAGTGTTATACATTTACCCATTACTTTGAACTGTTGCAGTCTAGATTGTACCTCAATGGAAAGTTGTTTTAAAAATTCTTCACATTGTTCATTATTTTCAAAACGAATACCATAATTCACCTCTGCTGATACTGATTTTCTAACTGTATAATACACTAAAGGGTTTGGATCATGTCCTCGACATTGGTCATATAATTGTAGTCCAGTTTTATTACCCAAATGCTTTTGAAGGCAAGTTAATGATAAACTTTGAAGGGAGCCACATGTCTGGTGTCCAAGAGATTCTAATTTGTGCGATGTTTGTCTGCCAACACCTGGTAAGTCTTTAAGATTAATACAGTACATAAAGCTATTAACAATGTCTGATGTTAAAAAAAATTGGCCATCCGGTTTGGCTTGTTTAGTAGCAAGTCTTGCTTGCAAACGATTACCGCCAAAACCAGTAGAGCATGGACAACCTGTTTTACTTTTTATTTCCTCTCGTAGAGCAGTTGCAAAATCATTGACACTTACATTAAGGTAATCTAACAACTCTGTACAATCGACATACATTTCATCACAAGACACAGCTTCTATGTCTAAAGTGTATTGTGCTATTGTATTATACAGAGTGTATGCTACTTCTTTATATTCTTCAAAATCATAAGGTATAGTGCGCAGATCAGGGCATAGTCTTAATGCTGCTCCCATAAACATTCCATTTGTGATGCCTTTAGCTCTAGCTTCATAAGAACAAGAAGCTATCTCACTCATAGATCCAAATTGGTCACCATCTTCACTAACATTATCAATCCTTGTCTCAATATCAATATCTTCTTCAGGAACACCAGAAGCTTTACTAATCTTCTTGGCCTGTTTTTGTTTATACAAATTAAATTCAGTCACCCTATCAACTCCTGACCTCTTTGGACGACTTTGTCCACCTTTTGAATGTGTTACAGCAATAGGTTTGCCTTTTAGTTCAGGTCTCTTACGTAAGCCCACAGACACAAAGAAACAATCCATATCAATATGCATAATTGTTTTCCCGTTTTGAAAATCTGACTTTGTTAATTTATTTTTTGAATTGTATAATTCGGATATTCTGGTTTTTAAGTCATCACAAGCATTAAAAGTGAACTTACTGTTTTCTCTCAGATCATTGACATGTTGTTTGAAACATGCACCGAGTTGTGAAATATGGTGCAATCTGGAATTGTTATAAAATTCAGATATAAAATTGGGATCCGCTGCTGTTCTTGTGATTACTTCACTTTTCTTAGTTGTACTGGAGAAACTTTTAACAGGTCCTTCTGATGTAATACTATTTTCATTGTTATATATCTTATCATTATTTTGTTCTGAATTTTTTATATACGGGCATTTATCCATTACCTGTTCAGGTTTAACTAATTCTACTTGATCTTCTGCTTTACTTATTTGATTAAAATGAAGTCTTGCTTGTGACTTTGAATTTCGATACAGTAAATAATCTTTGTAATCCAAAACACGTTGAGCAGCTATGCTATCTGTTATCCACTGAGGTTTAACAACTTTAGCCAGGGACATTTTTTTCACTTTTGTATCTGGTAAATTAGAAGCTATAATAAAATCTTCACTTCTTTGATAAATATGATATACTCCACCATGTATAGCCATTAGTTCTTTTAATTCATCTGCTGATGGTGTCGTAAATCCATTGACAAATATACTTATCCCTTTAAATAATTCTGTCTGTTTACATTCTTTGCCGATTCCAGACGCAAATTGCTCTTCCAATTTCGCAACCTTTGCGTGCATATACCCACCCCATGCCTCAAAGCCATTATCTGGAAACTTCTCATCTCTACGTCGCATATTGAATTTACATTGAATTAAAATTACGTATTTACGATCTTACTTAATGTAATAGTAAATGGTGGTTTTAAACTTTTTGTCACTGAATTCCCGCCAAAAATATTTGTATTGTTATTTGTTTGACACCGACTCTCACAGAGTCACAGAGTACATATAAGATAATATGTTTAACGTGTATATATTATATAACATAACTACTGTTATTTGACAACTTTTTGACATTCGATATTCATAAAGACCAATCCTCTTCCCCATAATAATTTTTGATCGATGTAACATTGAAACGAATAGGTGAGATTATAATTATGCTTTCTAATAAATTTTACTTGTGCCAAATGAACACTTTTCATTGTTGAAAAAAAACAGTACTATCATCAAAAGCAAATTACCCAGAGTAGATACATTATTGCGTAAAAATTGGTTTAAAAAAAAACCATATTAAAGTAAAACGTTGTGTTTATATTATTTGCGTATACAAACTAAAAAGTTAATTCGAATTCGAAATACATATAATAGAATGACCAGTATATTAATATAGTATATTTTTTGAAATATAATCATAATGAAGTATATTTTTTATTCTGATTGACCTTAATAGGTTGCTACTGCAAGTGTTTAATTTATTAAATAATGTAAATTACTCCCATAATAATATCATCTTCATAATTGAAAAATATGTTTTACTTTTTTTTCTTATCATATTTATTCTGTGGACAGTTTTTTGACATTAAATGTCATCATACGTCATTGTAAATTTGAAAACAAAAACAAAGAAAACCGTTGCGGAGTACCTTTACCAAAAATAATAACTAACATCATAAAATATACAATATTATGTCAGCAGTGGAAGAGGATTGTATTATAGCGCCATGGGTTGGACCTACGTGCTATAAAAAAAGTTTTACTGTAGTAGTTCTTTCTTCAAACGGTGATATTATTGAAAAATTATCGGAAGCAATTATCGACGTTCACACAAAAGGGGATTTTAGATGGAAAATATTAGTGCTACGTTCGTTTTACTTAGAAGATATTGTGAGACAGTCAGATTTAACTGGAAAATTGGCAATAGATTTTGTCATTATTGCAATCGACACTAGTAGAATATTTTGTATAGAATGGGCCAGAAAGGTACTTGGACAAGTTCATCCAGATCTTAGAATTCGACGTGTTGTAATTGTTAATGCTAGTGGACTTCCCGTCAATGCAATGGCCGTAAATGCAAGTGAAATTATTACATTCTGCTCAGAAAACAGACTCGAAATGTTGAATGGAAATGTGTTGAAATCTGAAGATGCACAATTCGTAGCTCGAAGGCTTTTAAAATATATTGAAGTGAGTGTAGGTGTTAAAACTGGTATTCCGAATCTAAACATTTGATATTAGCATTGGAAAGATTTGAATGATGAAAGTAAATAATTGTAATTAATCATTTTCAAATTATTTATTTATACTTCAATTGTACTACAAAATAATAGGAAGTTTTCTACAGTTACAATTATATATTACATAAATAAGAAAAATGTTACATTCTCATGTAGCAGTCCTCACAAATATGTCCAAATCTCAAGTGTCCATGTAGCAACACTTTCTATTAATAATAAAATAAACATAGTTACTCAAATAGTTAAATACATTGGATAGAAAATTATCTTATATTCTATTGAAATACTGTTCATTTATTATACTTTTTGTTAAACTAAGTAACATATAGTAAGCATAAATTCTAAGAAATATGTAAAAAATCAACATTCAAAATGTCTTGTTTTAAAAATAATCTTAATAAAGAAAAGAAACATTACAGTTTTTTATCCAATACACTGGTATATTATTAATCTAAAATATATAACTATAATAATTGCTGATTCTAATATTAAAGTCACAATGGTGACACATTAAAATAAACGTATACAAAAATTTAAGATTAGGCAATATCACAACTAAAACACCTGTTAGTCAGGCTAATAAATAAAGTACTCGCTTAGGATATCAGAAAACTAACTCGTGTTAAAGTACTACAACCATATATATAATGGGGAACGGACAATTAAAAAAAATTGGTTAATAACACCAATGTACTAAACATATAATTTTGGAATGGTATATTGTTATAACTTTGATTATATAAAAATTACAATATGATCAAATTTTATTATAAAAAATACAAAAATGTAATCAAATATACAGAAATGTTCAGGTATAATACATATTATATAAAGAGAGAGAGAGAGCAAATTAAACATTTATATTAAAAAAAAAAGATACGTTGTAGTATGATAAAAACGGACAGGATTTTTATTATAATAACTACATTACATGTCTTCAGAGACTCAGTTCTAGAGTGTTCTACTATGTTCATTACATATTATATTTATATGATAGTATCTCTGTTACATTAAGATGGTAAACACATAGAAGTAACTAATTACTGACATATCATAGCTTACTTCTAATTTCCTGTACTGAGAGATATAGTTAAAAATATTAAGCCGACACACTATAGCTTCCAATTGATCTTTGATGAAAATGTTCCATCAAAACACCAATGAGACAATGCTCAATATTTTCATAATTATGTTAATAACACACACATAAATCATGAGCTATAATTTTTGCTTTACATAAACAATTTTTGAGTAAAAATTAAGTGTATGAATTATATCTTATACAATATTTACATCTATTATTTGAAAATAGTTTTATATGAAATACATTGTTGTTTACAGCAAGATTTGTCTATAGTCGATTTTTATTTAGAACTCTCATTATGCAGATCTGCCTAACTATTAGCACTGAATACTCATAAAATGTCACTCTGAGCACTTGTATAATATAATACTCATACTAAGATTAAAATTTGACCCTTGTGCGATAAAACTAGGTCTTACCTTAGGCTGTACTGGTTAGGAGATTCGTTTGATATGTAAATGCAATCACCTCACGAAAAAAAACATTTGTACGCATTTTAATGTCCCGGTAATGTAAAAAGTTTAAAGATGAAGAGAGAATGAGATTCATGATATGTGGTGATGACACGTAAGCCTGAAGGTATTAGTTTACATTCACTTATGTGGAGTTTAAATCACTCTTAAGATAAATATTTCTCATGTGCCAATGATTATAGAGCTGGTCCAGCCATTTTACACTACATTTATGTTCAGCTTACCTCGCCCAAGAACATAGCACCTTAACATTCACTGTACACACTTGTTTAATTATACACCAGGAATCTGAAACAATAAAATCACTATATATATTAATGAATATAGCTAAATTCTTATTATAGTGTAAGGAATCAAGTTTTAGTGTGTATAATAATAAATTTCAATAATTTTTTTGTTTTATGTAAATATATATCTTATGATGCATGCATCATCATTTTTTGGTAATGCAAATGAAAATGTATAGGTTACAGGCGATAAATTAGTTGTGTTTGTTTGGAGTGTGTTACCCAGTCTAGTCCGAGTCGAGGTTGACGACGTCGGCGGGCGCGGCGAGCGCGGCGGGCGGCTCGGCGCGCGCGCTGCCGGGCGGGCGGCCGCGCGGGCGCGAGCGCTCGCCGAGCATCATCTCGCGGGCGCGCTGCTGCTGCAGGGCCATCGCCACCGGGTCGCGGCTACCGAGTCCGCCGGCGTAATACTTCGCACCCATCTATAACGATAAGCAATTAGTTTCAATTTTAGACATCGTCGCTTAGCTAACGACATCACGCGGGTCAATAATTTTATCTTTTAAGATTTGACTGTTAAAGATTACTTAATTTTTCTAGGTGTGTGTCTATTGACAAAGTTTTTGAAGAAATATTTATTCAACTAATATCGATTAGGCGGTGTTGTTAGCTAAGCGACGCTACGATACAAATACAGGCGATGGAAACTTGATATTAAAGGAATTCTGACTACTTAAAAATGCACACACATTCTGGTGTTGTAACATCTGCTGCATGCGGAGTTGCTGCTGCTGGCGCTGCCATGGCGGCTCGTACTGCAGCCCGCTGCTGCCGCCCAGTGCCATGCCTCCACTTACACCACCGGCTGATAATTTACAATAAATTAGAAGGGATAGGAAATACATTTATTAAAGTTATTGCTATAACCAAACTTTGAATAAAATTATGAGTGCGTTAATTGTAATTTAAAGTAATAATAATTATTATATTTTAAATTTCATAAAAAACTACTAAAAGTTCATAAAAAATACTATTATTATATTTTTTTAAATCCATATAAAAGTTACCTGGATTCATGACGGAGTTCATCATTCCGGGATTCATCATCCCGGGTTGAGCATACTTGTACACTTCATTCATTTTCTGCATCAACTGTTATTGTAAAAAAAAAATACAGATTAGCAAAATTGAACAGATTCTTATAAGAACAAAATTATTATACAATACAAAAAAAATATACATGCTCTAAGGAATATACGGACGTGGCGTTCATAAAACGTAAAACATAAATAATCTAAACAAATATCGTCAGCAACTTACGCCATAGTCATATCCACCGAACATCTAAACAGATAAATGTCAAACATTGAAAAGGTTTCCTTAACTTATATCGTCCATGTTTTTAATATATCAATTGAATAATTGTTATGTTCTTATAACTGACATTCATTACTTATATTTACTGGGTTCTTTATTCAACAATTGAATTTTCAAACTTTAAAAATAATTTCGCAAAAAAGAAAAACGCAATGTAGTAGGTAGAAGTATTAATTTAAAATAATTTATGAATAAGTTGTATGTTGCCATTATTGTTTGTTGTGTCATAGTAATATATTATTACGATAATAATCATTCCAAGGAGATCCAATAAAATAAATTTTTATATGATTGCAGTGTTTTTTGTGCATCAAACTAACCCCAGGGTTGGCGTTGTATATCAGCGGCAGCATATCTCGAATCTGGTTGTCGTTAATGTTAGGCATGTCCTTACGCAGCATGGCCGCCAGGGCCGCGTAAGCCAGCTGCTGTTGTTGTTGCGCAAGCAGACCGGGCACTGGGAATATAGGAAGAATTACAAAAAATAATTGTATTAGCTATCTATCATCTATAGAACCACAGATGTAATTATGCTAGAAACCACACTGTCTCATCAATTAACATGGACCGCAACAAGTGTTTGGCAGTTGCATAACGGCTGAGTAAAACCAGTGATGTGTAAAAGGTACGCGGACTCACCCATGCCGTTGTGCATGGCGTAGGCGGAGAAGGGCGCGGGCGGCGGGCGCGTCTTCTCGTTCTCGAAGTCCTCCCACGCCGCCTTGCGCTCCTCCTCCGTCAGAGTCTCTTCCTCCTTGTTCTCCAGCAGCGAATCGTGCTCGTGGTACTTGTAGATCTTTATGACAGAATTTATTACTATATGTATATTACTATTTACAATTACTATGTATTTAATTATATTGATGATAGCTAGCTATTGTCTATTGAAATTACCTTTATTTTTATTGAGCGCTATTTTTGAACGCTGTCTTGTTATTTAAAAATTAACAGGACAGCACTCTTAAAAATAACTCCATTATAGATAATGTCTATATGAATCCATGTATTATTATTTATAAATTACTTATTGAGATATATAAACGATGTAAATACCTGAGCCTCGTGTTCTTTCAACATCTCTGCGAACAATCTATCCTTGGGCAGTGGAGGTAGTTCTCGCGGCAGTGGCGGCTTCGGTTCGAACTTGTACAGCTCTGCGAGATCATTCTCAGCGTAATGCCTATCTATCTGTTGCTCGTCTATCACACGTTTAGATATTGCTTGTTTCGTGACTTGCCGCTCATATATTTTTTCTTCCATTGTGCCCTAGTAAAAAAGAGTATATTTAAGTGCCTGCCTTACAAGTTCATATTAGTAACAGAATAAGATATGTAGTGTAAAAAACTACAATACTATGTAGTAGCAGAGATTAGATTCTCAAATTGTGTTGGTGACAAATATCATCTTCGACTTTGACTTACAAGTGTTTCCAAATTAGTGATATATTTGTTTGTATTTAAATAGTTTTTTTTTTCATAAGAGTCTCATTATAAAGTCACCTTTGTTAAAATTAAAATAAATATAGAGCAAGATCCCAGGGCCGCCAGACGTCACGTATTTTCTGACGGATGAAATGTGGACGATTGAGTAGTGTTAGTATGTACTATGATCGTATGCCTACCTGCTAGCTTGGTCAAACGGCCAATTTCCAGGTATCAGGTAATCAAGCTACATATAAACATTACTTACTTCACGTAAATTCTGACGCTCCATTTTTATATATGTTCATCCGACAACTATTTTAAAACCTTTGACAAGAAGACAGACCGATCCAAGGGGCCAATCATCCCCTAAACTAAATTTTAATATCTATGTGAGTGGGAGCGCGAGAGCATTATCTACGCGCATGAGACTGAGTGAGACCGACTGCGCTGTTAAGGCCATGAAAATTACTTGAACTGATATTTTATAATTTTTAGAACTTTTGTTGACAAGTAAATTATGGCAACAAAAATAAGAAAAAAAAATTGAGGCAAGAGGGCCTTTAAATTACAATAAAGTTAGCTGTCACCTGACCAATTTTCTTTTTATTTAAAAATTATATTAATTAAAAATAAATAGTAAAAAAAATGAAAGTAAATTAGCCGAAATCTAAAAATTTTTAGAATTTTTTTTATTAAAAAAATTATTAAAAAAAAATTATCATTTGTAAAAAAATTGAAAAACTATAAGTGGTATTTTTAAAAAATATTTTTTATTTCTAATTAATAAATAGAAAAAATATTTAAAAATGACGGCTAACTAGTATTATTTTTTATATATCAATTTTTTTTCTTATTTTTGTTGCCATAATTTACTTGTCAACAAAAGTTCTAAAAATTATAAAATATCAGTTCAAGTAATTTTCATGGCCTTAACAGCGCAGTCGGTCTCACTCAGTCTCATGCGCGTAGATAATGCTCCCGCGCTCCCACTCACATAGATATTAAAATTTAGTTTAGGGGATGATTGGCCCCTTGGATCGGTCTGTCTTCTTGTCAAAGGTTTTAAAATAGTTGTCGGATGAACATATATAAAAATGGAGCGTCAGAATTTACGTGAAGTAAGTAATGTTTATATGTAGCTTGATTACCTGATACCTGGAAATTGGCCGTTTGACCAAGCTAGCAGGTAGGCATACGATCATAGTACATACTAACACTACTCAATCGTCCACATTTCATCCGTCAGAAAATACGTGACGTCTGGCAGCTCTGGGATCTTGGACCAATATATTTGCATGTTATTACATGATTCAAGTGACTCACCATTGCTAAAAATCGATAAACATAACACGGTTTCTTCTGTCCGAAACGATACACTCTGAATATACTTTGCACGTCGTGTGAAGGATTCCACGACACGTCGAATATCACAACACGATTCGCAGCTACCAGGTTGATGCCGAGACCTCCCGCTCGAGTTGATATTAGGAACAATCTGATGAAAGAAAATATTTTATTCTTCAAATAACAATAACGCAGAAAATGAAAATATAAATGTGATTAAAGTTTTGTTGAAAGAAGTTAGTTAACTCGATTTATTTACGAATTAATACGATTAATTTTGTTTGTGATAAATAAATAAAAAATATGTATTAATTAAAGTTTAGGTTTAGGTTATATTACTCGTGAAACTTTTTTTTTATGTAAAGCATGTATTCCATAAAATTAGATTAATACGAAGTGGAAATAATATTGGAAATTAAGTTATCGATTGCTATAAATTACCTGGCTCTAGGATTATCCTCCCTGTTGAAATTTTTACACCAAATCGACCGATTTTCACATGACGTCGAACCATCCAATCTGAAGTAATCTACGCCGGGCGACCACGATCCTATAAAAATGTTAATAAACAAATGTAATAAACAAAAATAAGTTTCAATATTAATTTTCTTTTCAACAAAAAAGTCACTATATATAAGAATAGCATTAGATATTACTATGTAATATGTAAAAATACGTGTATGTGCATAATGTATTACAAATTCGCAATTACCGAAAAGAAACTGAATATAAAAACACCAAACACTCGAAATTTGCTAATAACACAGTAGTCTGTGGATAAATAAAAAAACAAGTAATAAGGTAATTGGCTGTTAATTAATTCACATTTTAAAATAAGAACGTTATAATTTGTATGACATAGCTACTTACCAACATGTCCGTTTAATTTCTCGTCAACGCGTGCTTCTTGTGTAGCTTCATCTACCTTCCCCAAGAAATGTTCTATAAGATCTAATGAATATAATGATTGTGAGAACACCAATCTGAAACAAATAGAAAAAAAGAGTTATGATCATCTCAAAACTAAAATCAATCAGGAGAACTGATTTCGGTCAGGTCGGCCACGCGTGCGTAGAAACAAATATACTCTTATAAGAGTGCATCTAATGTGATGGTAACTCGACACGACCAGAATTATATTAGGGATAATAAACAGAAATCCAAGCGTTTTCTGCGGCACGGGAATGTAAAAACTGTCAATATCCTAACACCTGCCTATATACTAAGCTATTCTTTACACTTTCTGGCCTCACCAGAAATTCAAGCCACCAGAATGAATAGAAAATAAAGACAGACAGACAGACGGACGGAATGATAACAATATGATCGTATAAGGGTTCCGTGTTTTCTTTTTAAGGTATGAAACCCTAAAAAACATGACAAAATCACGATTGTTGTTAACATTCTGTCTTTGTTTAATTAAATGGGGGTGTTTAAAGTAAACGTTCTACAGCTGAGCAAAGGATACGTCTCATTTTAAGGGTAATGTTTTGAGCTCATACACCCTGCTGCTATCAGCGGAATTCCATCCGAAACGTGTCTCACGATGTTTTCTTTCACCACATATAAGCTCAGAGTCGTGTGCACGCGTTCGAGATATATGACAGTGTGTTGACTGGTGGGCGAGTAGGGTGAGTAGGGCGAGCACGCACAGCTTGTCGCCGATGGCGTCGCACTGGCGCAGGATGTCGAAGAGCAGCACGAGCTTGTGCGAGTGTCGCAGGTCGTCGAGCTCGTCGTCGCTGACGAGCGCCATCCACCACTCGGTGGGGTTCTCGGCGCGCGCCGGCGGGGACTCCACCGCGCCCGCCTCCTCGTCGTCCAGCTCCACTGCGAGTGCCGAACGATTACAGGACATTTGGAATATGCGATATGAGTTATTTTGCCGTAATCAATAATAATAATAAAGAATTCATGTGAGACTGCTTAACTTCAAATAATAATCAATATAATAAGTACTCACTCAAAAACATCATTAATATAAAAAAAAAAACTTTAATTAAGTTTACACTTTATACAGTATATTACATTAATTTGCATCAAGGATATTTTGTCAATACCTGGATTTGCTCTCGTGCCTCGCCGCGTTGTTATTTTACTCTCTTTCCCTTTACTCTTTTTTGCCGATTTCTTCTTTTTATTCTTTTTCCTACTATCGTCGCTCATATCCGATAAACTGTCTGAAGATTCTTCTGACGAAGATTCCTGTAAAAAAGAATTATTACAAGTACTGATTTAAATGAAATAAAAAAAAACGGTTGCGCGGCATATAAAACTCCCCCGCAATCAACTTGTAAGCTTAGTAAGATATGAACTGGGAAATTTTCTAAAGAGCATCGATCAATTGAGCATGTAAGCGCCTTAACCATTCGCCATGATGGTGGGAAATAATATAACCACCAACTAAAGCAAGCAGTTGATGTATATTGAACAATGCCTACAAATAAATGGAATAAAAGCAAGCAAATTATGAGATGAATGATATTTCATAAATAAAAATGAAATGATAAAATAATAATATATATTATATGAAACATTGAAAAAAATACTACTAACATCAGGCGTGGAGTCGTCATCTATAAAATCTACCAAAGATCCCTCCGAGTCTTCTTCTTCTCTTTCTCTCTAAAAAGATTGAAATAACATTAATTTATGAAATAAAAAGAAAATTTTTCAACAATATATAAATGAATCATATTCAATGTATTCATACTTTCTTTTGCTGCATAATTTCATATCTCTCAGAATTATATTTAAGCACGAGTGGATGCGTCCATATCCTCTGTAGGGACTGAAAGTCTGGAAACAGGAACCCTGATGATTTTCCTGGTAATGGCCTGTGCAAAAAATAAAAACAATTAAGGTCGATAATAGAGCATTAACTCTCAGCTTCGCTTATAAGTGTGCTATATCACAATATAGAAATAATTCTTAGTTTTTTTATACTAAGACGTCATTATTAAACAGAGAATAACAAAATAACAACATTTTTGTTCTATTAGTGAAAAATATTTTAACTTATTTATTTGATTGATTATACGGAAAGGATTAAACTTAGGTGAAAAAAACGCAACATAATTATCTTGAGCGAAAAACAACTCTAAAATATTATATGGCTCTGATTTACTTTTTTTAAATTGTCTTCAAGCAATATGTAAGGTAAACTTTAAAAAGCTGAAGATATTGTATGTTTGTACACGCTGATGTCACGTACTATACGTACTTGGATACGTATTTTAGAAATGTAATTGTGTAGCTTATGGCCGAATACTGAAACGTCTTTCAAATATGAAGGGTGCTCAAATATTTGAAACGTCTTCGAATTTCAAATTTCGCATACTAAATTTTGAAAAATAATGACATTCCAAGCAATTGAGTCCTAATCATATTTGAATGACGTTTCAGTATTCGGCCGTTAGCACCTACTTGCTACTTAACACATTTAAGTTTTAGACTTCCAACCTACGAGTTGAAGTCGTAACGTTTAACGCATGATATGGTGGTACTGATTGCAGATCAAATAAGAAAAAAAAAATTAAATTTTAATGTCAGCTACATTAAAATTTAATTTTTTTTTTTTATTATTTGATCTGCAATCAGTCAGTCGACTTTAAGCAGTTGTGAGGCAAATATGGCTTTTGCAGAGTAATTTCTTCATTAAGAATTCTATTCTTTTGTGCTAGACTATGGCAATGACTAGCTTGATAGGTCTATATTATTGTAACAATTTTAAGTCTTAAAATTAAAAATGTACAAACCTTCGTGAATAATTATCCAGATAGTGTTGATATAATTTAATCTGCACTTCAGTGAGGGTGATGAAGAGAACGTACTCGTGCTTCGGAGGCAGAAAGGGCGCCAGCACCCCGTAGTCTCTCCTCTGATAAATTTTAAACAAATATTAACTTTTCATAATTCTATTATGATAATAAGTAACAAAACAAATAATATTGGATGGATTATTAAAAAAAAACAAAAATAGTTCAACAGTTCCACCGCAGGAGGAGTAAAGACAAACTATTTCGACATTGAAAAGACGTGATATAATTGGTCGAGATATTGAATAATCTAATCATGTGGATTGCATTATGGATTTGCAAGAGAATAGCGTTTTGAATATCGGCGGAGTTGTTATCGGAACTTTGAAAGTAAAATTAAAGGTGATATTAGTTGTTAAGTGGAATGTTGTATTATAAATAAAGATATTATATATTAATCAAGAACTCTTTGAAGTGCACAATATAGCAGAGCTATAAGCGGATCGTATACGTAAATCAAAGGTTTATTATTTTTACTCCTTCAATTTGAATAGTCTACAAGTATGAACATTATGCAAGTCTATTCAAAGCAATGATATGCTTAGTAGAATAATTGTATTTTTACCTGCACAGCACCATCGAGCATTTTATGCAACACATGGGACCGTCTCTTCATAATCCTGATATCGTGCTCCGTGGAGTCCGTGTATTGGCCGTTGGTGATGGGATTTACGAATCTGTTCAAGTACTCATTGTACTTTCCGAGTAGGTTCGGCTTGACGAACTGAACCATGCAGTAATCTAAAAATAAATTAGTGAATAAGCGCAATATCTACATAATTGTTCTACAACGATATACTTGTCTATACATATACTACTAGGAAGCAAACGTCTGTATGTTTGTATGGATCTAGTAAGTGCACGACTTTTTCGAACCTATATTTATAATTATTTCATTTGGATAATAATTACAAACGAGGTTTTAGTTTATAAAATAATTCTGATTTTTTATTAATGATATTTTGTACATTTTTATGAGTAATGCTAATGCGAATATTCAATTTGTGAAAGCTCATTTATTGGTTTGTATTTGATTTCATGCACATATTTTTTTAATGTAAATAAGTTGGAGGGTGAAATAGACGAAGCTGCGATTAAAAATTAGTTTCACATAAGGAACACAATATATCAAATTAAAATAAGTGAACTGGAAGATATGTAGATAGGCTGTAACGCCTCAGATGATTATGATGGACTGGTAGATAGCGAGAGCGAGTACTCACACTCCTTGAGGTTGTTCTGCAGCGGCGTGCCCGTGAGCACGATGCGTCTCAGCGTCTTCACGCGGTTCATGGCTTGCGACAGGCTCGTCTTCTCGTTCTTCAGCAAGTGGCCCTCGTCGCACACCACCAGGTCCGGACCTGCAATGACACTCTATTCATCTAAACTGGCCTCATATGTAGAATCCGGCCGTCCTCGCGAATCGAAATTAACCTATGCTTATGGCCTGGTAATCTAATAGCGGGATACGGATACGACGTAGATGTCAACATTCAGAGTGATCGCGAGAGAGCTACACAATTATTATCATACAGTTGAAAACCATTCGTGTATCACGTTACAACAAGTAAATAATGTTAATATTATAGTAGTAAATAAAAGCGCTGTCGGCGGACCGGGGTCGACGAGGGCCTCCTGGAAGCTGCGCAGCATCTTCTTCTTGAACTTCTTGACGTTGTCGGCGGACAGGTTGCGGAACATCTCGTAGCCCAGCACGCACACGCCGCCGCCGCCCACCCACTGCTGCAGCTGCCACGCGCGCTCCGAGTTCTGCTTGTACCTGCACACCGACACACGTCAACGCGTGCACTATCCCGGACCCAACATGCCTACAAGTATTTGTCGACAGAAAAACTGTGTATAACAAAAATATATTATTTATATTGCCTCCATATTACATCATCTACCTTTATTCATTTCTATTTTATGTAAACATGAATTTAATCTTTATTTTACATAGACACTAGCCAGCTAGACTATAGCTAGGTATTGTCTTATCTACATATTATCTAACAGTTAAAGATAATATATAGTCATAATTACTTTTGATTTGTAAACAATGTTTTGTAGAGATTGCTAAACTATTCACCACTACTATACTTGTTACTTACCTAGAGAGTTCATAAACATCGACATCATAGTCTGTGACGGCGTGCTTGAGCCAGATGCGGAACTCGTTAACCCAATTAAGTACAGTGGACAGCGGACACACCACCAACACTCGGTTGACGCCCGTCAGCGAGCTGTGCGTCAGCAGGGTGTGCGTTAGAGATACCACCTGGAGGTAATATATTTATTTAGGACAAAAAAATGGTTGCCTGTAAAGTCGGTTTACGGACGATAATTTAACGTGACAACGTCATAACAAAACATAGATGAAATGATTGCAATCGAGTGAAAGGGAGATAGAAGCGGCGCAAGCGTACAATCAGAGTAACGGGACAATTTTTCGTGCATGCAGCCAGCGTTCATCAATTTATTAGACGTTGTCACGTCAAAAATTGGAAGATTAATACTCAATAGCTTAACGTTACAGGGGCCACCAAATGATTTTAAACTCGGCACATTCTATGCTGACCTCTTCCATTCACTAGAGTGAAATTATATGTTTACCTAATCATAATCATCCGCTAAGCAATGTATAATTATGTGTAAGGCTCATGCTTCACCATATAAAATAACATTTCTAAATAAACTTATAATATTATATAAGAGAAATATTATAATTGAATATAAAAAGTATTCTATTCACCTGTAACGTTTTCCCGAGACCCATGCAGTGCGCCAATATACAGCCAGATCCCTTATCTTTCTTGATTCGCTTTACACTCTCGAAGCATGCGTTCCACATGAACTTTATACCATTCGCCTGAAAACAATATTACCAATAATATATAAAAAAAATAACAGCCTGTGAATGTCCCACTGCTGGGCTAAGGCCTCTTCTCCTCTTTTTGAGGAGAAGGTTTGGAGCTTATTCCACCACGCTGCTCCAATGCGGGTTGGTGGAATACACATGTGACAGAATTTCGGTGAAATTTGACACATGCAGGTTTCCTCACGATGTTTTCCTTCACCGCTAAGCACGAGATGAATTATAATCACAAATTAAGCACATGAAATTCAGCGGTGCCTGCCCGGGTTTGAACCCACGATCATCGGTTAAGATTCACGCGGTCTTACCACTAGGCCATCTCGGCTTCAACGTGTATTATAATCCTTATAGAGCCGTGTCGAGTTATTCGTCTTTACCACTCCTGTGATTGTAATAGACTTTACTGAACATAGTTTCATATTCATCAAAATGTATTTTATTTAAGTTGGCTCATTCGAATCATCATTTTATAAGATATAATAAACATAGCCTGACTTACACTATAGATTCTAACAAGAGGAACAATCGAGACAGTTAGATGTCATTTTTTATTTAATTTATATCATGTATTTTGAATAGATATATTATTTTACATATATACATGTTAATCAACGCTTACATCGCCAATGCGCCACCAATCTTGGGATCTAAGATGTTATATCCCTTGTGCTTGTAATTACACTGGCTCACCCCCTTCCTTCAAACCGGAACACAACAGTACCAAGTACTGCGGTTTTGCGGTAGAATATCTGATGAGTGGGTGGTATCTACCCAGACGAGCCTGCACAAGGCTCTACCACCAAGTAAATTTTATATCGACTATTAATTCCAAGAATTTTGCACCATAATAATGTCCTCCAGACCGATTTTTGGTCACGGCGGCCAATCTCAAGAGAACTAAAACTGCGCAGGATATAATATAGTGCACAAGTATGTGCGCAAACACAGGTGCACTCTTTATTCCCTAGCTCTCATAATCCGATGGGACGGCAATCCGATACGACCGGAAAGATTTCAGCATTTTGCACCATAATAATAAAATTACATTAATAATAATTATTAATTATTATTATATAAACTTTGATTTTAATGAATAGTAAAAGTAACTTCTAAATTACACATTACAGGGTTTATTATAATAGAAAACCAAGACAAGACAAAGTCCAATTCTGTAACAAAAACATACCTGATGCGGTTTCAATTTCTTAACCAGCCCTTTGTCGACCTCTATCAATGGCTCCTTGGTCTCTGGATCAAAGTCAAGGACTACCTTATCGAGCACCACTTCATCTGGTTTGCCGGATTCGTCGAATTCCAAATTATTGTACTGAAATAAAAGATATTTTTAATTTTATTTATTTTTAGTGCAAAATTAAAATAATCTTTTAAGATTTATGAAATCGCCCTTACTTACTTTAAATTGATTATTAATATATATATATAAATATACGTATATATACTCAGAGAGGACACATCCGCCGGGTTTTACTAGTACTATTTATTTTATACTTGTAAAATTTATATTTAAGTTCATTTTGATTTAAAATAATTTTTGATAACATTTAAAAATATATATATTAAGTACAATCGGTGTTAAACAATCGGTGTTGAAATAATGCGTACTTGTAGCTTCTGTGGTCGAACTCATTAAGTTTTTTTTTAACAAATTGCAAACCTGCGGTTAAGTTCAGTTTACCTTACGAATTATATTATACCCTCTTTTCGTAAAAACATTTAATTATATTTAGTTCTTGAGATTTCTTAATAATTTATTTCTTAAAATACCCTAAGTTAAATATTTAAGTTGTAACACTTAAACATTAAAAAGTCACAAGTTAAGTCTTGCAGTCTTACTTTTACATTTTATTGAATTAGTATATTTTTATTTTAGGAATATCAAAAATTTTACCAATTTTTGTCTTTCAGCTATTCGAGCAATCCTTTCTTTTTCTTCGCGAGCCGCCTTTTTAGTTGCCTCTTCCAGTTGATTTTTACTCATAACCTTAAATTATAAAAGCATTATTTAAAAAACAGGTTATAAATACTTACTACAATAATGAAATAGTCAAATTAATTATTAAATATTCACAAAATTAAATACAAATAGCTTTTTAATACATAATTATGTTTGTCCTAAGATCCTTTTATGTAATTGTTTACATATCAAAAACTATTTATACCAAAACCTTGAAGCATTGAATCCAATGATATTATAAGTAAAAGGTGTAGATAGGTTACATACATAGTAGGGATGTAACGATACCGATACCGATACCGATATATCGGCCGATATAATCGGCAGGCCGATATATCGGCATCGCCGATACAACACGGCCGATATCAACCAGACTTTATGTATCTTTTTTAATAACTATGTGATTGATTTTGTTTGAAACCAATAAATATTTTTTTTTTATTTGCTTTACTGAATTTTATTAATTAAGTATTTTTCCTTCACAGTCTTTAGGACCTAAATACATACATAATAATATGGTGTTTCATATATATGAAATAACTTTGAAGGGAGATAGTTGTATGTCTATGTCTAGAATGTGGTGTCAATATCTTAATAACTTCCTTCAAATTTGTTTAACATACATGAAGCACTTATCTACTAAGCCATCAATATCGGTATCTGTATCGGCATCGCCGATTATTTTCGTTTATAATCGGTATCGGTATCGTATCGGGAAAAACATGTATCGTTACATCCCTAATACATAGCATTCAATCTACGAAAATGACACTGTTACGCACACATAAATAATTTTATATTGCAATATACACACTATATTATGATTCGTCGCTAAAGTAGGGTGGCATGATTTAAGTATCACGAGTGAAAAAAAGACGAATATATTTGCGAGAGTGCATCGTCTCGTGTCAAAGAAACGACATAGAATAAATTATCATACAATACGTTTTTTCTTACCCGGATTTATGCCTATGAATGCGATTACTCATAAATTCATTTTGTAAAAGTACTAAAAATTAATTGAAAATAGGCAAATAAAAACTATCAAAAATATAAAAAATTAATATCAAATAAACAATATCAACCCACTGGATGCACCTTTCGATGGAAATCTAGAAACAATTATACTTCTAAATAAACATCTTCTTTACGACATACTGAAAAAATATTTATTTATATTTTGATTTCAATTTAGTAATATAATATAATTAATAATTTAATATCCTTTTTCATTTGTATAAATTATACAAACATAAAAAAATATGTGCCAACTGCCACCACAGTTAGTGTTTTACTCTATGATCAGTAACATCGTCTATCTCTATTGCACTCGTTCATTAATATACTTTTGTTGCATTCATTCATTTCTAACGTCATATTTTACGAATATAATATTTGATTTGTGAAAATATTAAGATAAATAGTAAACTTACTAATGAGAAGTGATTCCTTAAGTTTAAGAAGTTTTGATAGTATAATTTGTGCAATATCTCATAACACACGACGGGATTTCTGGTTATTTTGGGTCACTTTTAATTATAATTGTACTCGCTATGTGACGTCTATCCATTGACAATGGTGATATAATACTGAGGTGAAGTGTTGATAGTAATCTTGATTTCGAACTAGTGCTCACGGAGTGCTTGTAACCTATCTACACCTTTTTACTTATAATATCATTGATTGAATCAATCTAATTAGTTGATATAAAATATTTTAACTGTAAATACACTATAGGCATACCTTTCGGATGTTCTTCCTGCCGTGCTTATTTCTGCCCTCAGTTTCAGTTTCGGACCCCGACCCTTCGCTGTCATCTATATTTTTTATCCGTCGTCGCTTCTTTTTACTGTTTACAAAGTTGTATTGAAATTAGTTTAATTAACTTAGATTTTGGCGGCGACTAAAATGTATTCGGCCAATTCGTATGCCGCCCAAGTAGCGGTGGGTTTGGCTGTGGGAGGGTCCAAAAGTTATAAATTGAAAAAAAAAAGGTAATATTACGCCGGCTGAAATCTTTTTTCATGGATAGTTAACATCATGCTGAGCTGGAAAATAACCGTCAGCTGCATAGTGGAGGGGGGGGGGGGCTATGCGTCAACCAGACGCCTGAACTTTAAAAAAAAAAGAAAAACAAAGTCATAGTAAGCCGGATGAAACTTAACTATGTCATTGCTTACATATTCGAAAATACAAAAACAATCGGCAGTGAATCGGACCTGGGTAGTGGTGGAAAGACCGTCAGCCAACGCAGAAAAGATGCGGTCGGAAGGTAGGGTTGCAAATACAAAAGTCATAGTTAGCCGGCTGATGTTGACATAGATAGTTGATCTTTTATAGCTAATAAACAAACCGACCGTCATTCATTCAACCGCGGTGGGTGCGAAAGTTGGGAATTGAAAAAGAAAAAAAAATAGTACGCCGGCCCATGTACGCGGAAATACGAGCCCACCTGCCGTCGACGGACGAGCCGGCGGAGGCGTCGCTGTCGGAGCCCTTCTTCTTCCGCTTGGACTTCTTCGTCTCGGAGGTGTCGTCGTCCGAGTCCTCGAAGTCGCTGAGGCGCACATCGCGGTCCTTCTTGCGCGAACCGCCCGCCTCCGAGTCCGATGATATCGCGTTCGCTTTACGGCGCTTTAATTTCACACTGAAAATTCAAATATCATTTAATACGGTGGCTCTGAATCTTTCTTATCGTAATGCCTACTACTATATAAAAAATAAGCAATTAATTGTTTTTATTTAGGTTATTTTTTTATTTTAGTAAACACTTATTTCATTCCCAATTCAATAATCAAATCAAGAACCTCATAAACTCGATCATACAAAATATGTAGGTAGTACTAGAGATGCATAATATTGTATTTATATGAAATTACTAGCTGTGCCCCGCGATTTCACCCGCGTATAATTAATAAAAATAAAATGAATAAAAATCAGCCTAGAACCTTCCTCGATAATTTTTTTTAAATTCAAGCCAGTAGCTCCCGAGATTAGCCGGATCAAACAAACAAACACTTTAGCTTTATATATTAGTATAGATTAAAAGTTATTTAACTACCTAGAAAATTTGTACAAAATGATTACACAATAATAATAAAACACAACTCACTTCTCATCCTCAGAATCATTTTTAGCCTCCTGCAACGAAAAAACATTTTCATAAACTCGTATTTCAGTTACAAAAACTAAAACAATTTTTTTTTTCATATTTAATAATGTTACCTGCGAGCTCTTCACCGGTGAGCTGGATGAGCTGCTCTCTTCTAATAAGTCATCCTTAGCGAGGTGGTCGAAACCGTCACCGTTCAGACTAGAGAGCGGTACCGCTGCTATTTCTACCTCTAAAAAAAACAAATTGAAAAATTTATTATTATTATGAAATTATGTAACGAGTAACGACATAAACGCATGATACGTTGTTTTAATAACTCATAGGTCCAGAATCAAGATACCGTCATTAAGTTCAAAATTTAAAAATTTGCCATTTGCCTTACACGCCGTAGGTCGTGGGTTCGATTCCCACCCAGGACAGACATTTGTGTGC
The DNA here is from genome assembly GCA_963151315.1 of Nymphalis c-album. Taxonomy (NCBI): domain Eukaryota; kingdom Metazoa; phylum Arthropoda; class Insecta; order Lepidoptera; family Nymphalidae; genus Nymphalis; species Nymphalis c-album. The sequence goes on from OY720601.1 coordinate 8,749,423, forward strand.
ATGAACATGTCTGTTTGTCCTGAGTCAAATACGTATGTATTTACAAGTATATCAGTTGTCCGGTTTCCATAGTACAAGCTCTGCTTAGTTTGGGATCAGGTGGCCGTGTGTGAATAATGTCCCAAGATATTTATTATTTATGTCTGACTGTACATATTTAGTAAAGTTAATAGCGTAACGATCTACGGGCCGCCTAGCGATGTAAACGTCGCAGGTTCGATTCTGACCCCTTGAGCTATTGTCGTATTGTACCCACTCGTAACGTAAGCTTTACACTTAATTTGAGGGACAAATAGGATTATTAGTAAAATTTAAAAAAAAAAGGGCAATAAAGTGACACAATTCCAAGTTAACATTTCGTTACCTTCGCCAACATCGCTATCCGCTAAAGAAGCCGCGTCCGAACTGCTCTCTGCCTTCAGGAAACCCTCTTCGCTGAAACGCGGTGCTTTAGGCATTTTCTTCTTCGTCTTCGAGTTGGAACTCTCACTGCGGTCGGTTGAAGGTGAGCGCCGCCGCCGGTGCTTCTTGTTTAGCGATTTTAAATTTGTAAGTCTACAAACAGAAGGAATTAAATTGATTAATTAACATTATATCTTCTTTTCAACTAGATTAAATCCACGAACAAATGAAAGCTGCAATAAAAGCAGTACAGTAACGTAGAGGCCAGTAAAAGTCAAATTGAAGAGGCTGACGCGGCCCCACCACTGTGGGCACGGTGAGCATACCTACACCCCTACCCAAGACAGACAGGGGTCGATAGAAGTGCCCACAGGTCCATACGGGCAAAACTTGGGCATTATATCCGCGGGGGCGTTATACATTTTTAAACTAGTCCTTTGTACGAGCAGGATAGTAATGTATCGATTAAAAGTGAGACCGTAAACCGAGTCGCACTTGTGTGACTTTCGGGTGGCCATGAGCACAACCTTTTTTGAAGGTCGCATCCGCCTGAGCACATACCCTTATTATTATTATTATTATATGTAACATCTTATAATATCTACCTGGAAAGGTTATATTAATAAAAAAACATACAGACGAATTGATAACCTCCTCCTTTTTTTGAAGTTGGTTAAAAACGAAGGTATACATATTACGTTAATATTCTAGGACAAACATACATCACAAAATCTTTTTTTTATACCAGGCAGGAACAAGATAACGGAACCCATCAAATTTTTTGACACAATTCGATCAATGGTTTAGAAATGTTCAGCCGTACTAACACTTACAATTGCCTATACTTACAATGCCAATGTCTATGGGCGTTGGTAACCAGTTACCATCATGTAGCCCATATGCTTGTCCGCCTACCTACACAATAAAAAAAAATACCTACACAATAAACAATTAACTATCATTAGGTAGGTACTACTCAGAGGAAGTTGCCTGTATCACCATAATATAACACTTGAGTTAAGATTTAAGTATAACCCGAAGGACGATTTCAAGATAATGCATTCAACAATTACTATTTAAGGAAGATACCATACCTCTTATACATAATTGCCGTATATTAAAAGTGATTATGATTAATTAGCGTTCTATTAAAATAAGTCTGTTGTCTCAAACGATTTTATTAATACTGTTTTTTTTTTTAAACCTTTTTTTTTTAAATTAAAGTCATCAATATATTATTAGATATTTATTAACCCAAAAATTTCAAAAAATTCAAAAACTTGGTTCTCAATGATTGTGTGCAGAAAGTTTTACATTAATAAAATCAACAAAGAGCGCCTGTTTAAGCTTGTGTTGAGTAATATGTCTTCTTTACGAATGCTTACTTAACAAGATTTCAATTAAAGTTTAATACTTAATATATCTATGGAAATATATTATAGGCGCATTTACCATTATAGCCATCGGCTTTGCTAGAAATATTACACTTCTTACACCGGTGTACAGCCAAAAATATGATCTAAACATCCCTTGTGACTTTAATTACACTGCCAAACTCACAGGAACACAGCAATACTTAGTATTATTGTTTGCCGGCTGGCTTATAGGTTTCTGGTAAGTAAACGGATTGAAGAGTCTATAGAAAAAAATGTATGTCAAGTCAACTTGACGACAAAAATATAACTAAAAATATTTGTGAAAGGGTCGCCCATTAATCACGTGATGGTTTAAACAAATTTTTAACCACCTCCCCCTCCCTGGTGATATGTGGTGAGGTTTTAGACTAAAGAATCCACCCTCGTACCCAAAGTCACGTATATTTTGTTTAGTAGTTTATTGAAATTTTCAGAATATTATCACTAAATACATGAATAATCTTACAATTACATTGATTGGATGGATTGGACATTTTTATAAAGATGCCTAATTTTCCATTAGGCATCTTTATAAAAATGTCCAGACACATTGTTCATGTTTTTGAAAGGCATAAAAATAGTAGAGGAAGGTAAAAAAAAACATACTATTTGTACATATATTTAATGGACATTGTCCTCGGACCACGGATTAGCGAGACTTTCTTCAACACTAACAAGTGGATAAGCATCTTGAGTCAGGTGTTGGCTCTGAGCTTTGTTGAAGACAAGCGTTGGTTTCATCAAGCCACTCGGCGTCATCATTTTCGCGCACTACGCGTATCATAAATAGTAAATACACGCGATTCCTCCCCCTCCTTTTAATTTTTTCCGAATCTCTTCCCCCCTTTCAAACCTCACGAGATTAATGGACGATCCCTAACCTTTGTTTAAATTACTATCAATGACTTTTAAAATGATGGAACATAACTACTACAGATGGTTCGACTTAATTTTTTTATTAGTATATACAATTTCAATATTTGCTATTCACCTCATAAGCTCAAATATTAGTAATGGATAGTGATAGTTCATAGAATTACTATATAAATATTGAGAACATATTTAAAGATTTATATATCAATTGATGTAGTTGTTTGCAATGAAAAGTTACCAAGTCCCAACATTTATTTATTTAATATTTAGCATACCAAGAAAAGTCAGGGTTTACACACTAAGAGAATATGAAGGTCAATTCTCCATTCTAGTAGCTGTTTTGCCTTCCTCCCTTCTGTCATGCAATGCATTAAATTTTGACACACACACAATACCATGTACTCCCTTCCCCAATTACAAAATATTTACCCATCAATGTCTTTTTCAATTGATTCTTGAGTATCTGAATTTTGGCTGCTGCTATCACTCGAATTACTTTTAGAACGGCCCATCTGTAATAATCGTAACATCTTTTTGAGTCCAAGCTAAAACTATTAACCATAGAGTTATGACCCTGACTTGCCTAATTTGCCAATATAAAATGAAAAACCAAAACTTTGATATAAATTTTAATGTCAGAATAATTGCACAAGACATCTATTTACAGAATTATATGAATATTAACAATAAGCCTTAATAAATACAAACTAATTGCAGAACAAGGGCGTAGCTAGCTCCCCTAGGTACAGGGGCAAAAATTCGTAAAATGTTATCCAAGATATCTCACTCAAACTCTAAGTAACTCTTTGATGGCCAATTTGGTGTGAAAAAACAGGTTATCGCCGCAATTAATCCATCCCATCAAATATTGGTACAGATACATCGTACATCACAGTTACATTCAAGCTACACCACTGTTTCTGAACAATGTTAGAAATACATTGTCATAATTAATTATATTATTATTACAAATTAACTTTTCCAAAGTAATATATAAGTTTAAAGAAAACTTATTAAAAATAAGCTAAAAGCTATTTTAGTACTAGTAATGTACATTATTTGGAATACACATTTAAATCAAGCTACTATAATAATGTCACTCATTCCTAACCTTTTCGGAACATGTGTTAGACTTTTCTTCAGAACATTCATCAATTTGACTATTTGTATCTTTTGCAGATGTATCTATTCCTGAAAAATCTTGGGTGTCCTCCTCCTCAAGGGGACATGGCATGATGCTTTCTAAAGAATTCTTTGATTGGGCATCCTTTTCATTAGTCTTCTCTTCATCACTTGAGTTTCCTTCAAGCAAAGTATCTCTTATTTTCTTTAATGAATCTTTTAAAATCTCACCTTCAGTATCAGAACTTGATGAATCTGTTAGTAACATTTTTTTTGCATGCATACTTTCTATAACATGTTTTCTTTTAGATGGTGGTGCAGGTGAATTCGTGCTTCGTCTTTTCCGTTTTTTTGTCGGAGTCGAATCATCTGTTGAATCATAAAGCAGTGAAGATTTGATTTTATTGCTATCCTCATCCTTGTCATTTACTTCGCTTGTGGATTGTGGTGTTTCACTTCTGTGTTTGTTTTCTACATTTTTTTCTTTTTGAGAATCTGGTTTACCTGAATTATAATCTTTGGTACTGTTACCTGAGTCTGAATCATTAAGTAGGGCATTCTTCAATGTTTTTTCATGATCTGAATCAGACTCATGCAAAAGAGTGTTTTTAATAACATTTATATCAGTTGTGTCCATTGTTTCTTTAGAATTATGGCTAGATTGTTTCTCATTTTCATTTTCCTCCATAATTTCACAAACAATCTTCCCATTTTGAGTTATTCTCTTCAAATGATTAGTGTTTAAATACTCAGATGTTAATTTAGGTAGCTTTGTAATATTAATTACAAAGTCTTTTGGTTTAAATGCATTCACTTCTTTTCTTTTCTGTTTCCAGTATTCTTCATCACCTTTTTTACTTTTATCCAAATGCTTTTCAGAACTAACATATTTTTGTCCAAGCTTTGTCGTAGTTCTAGACGTATTTTTGTCAAATTTATCTTTTCCAAACCGCTTATTCTTTCTGATGTCTGATTTTTTTTCATTTTCACTATCACTATCAAGTATTTCAATTAGTGATTCATTTTTCTTTGATACTTTATCTTCTCTTAATAATTTATTTATATTAACACATTTGATGAAGGGTTTGGTATCTGAAGATGAACCTTGACTATTTTCATTCTCTAAAGTAGGTTTAGTAACAGCACAAGATAGTCTACTGTTACCTTCATCAATTTGATTGAAATGTTCTGCAATGTTAGCTGTCTCCACAGGAGGAAGACTATTGTTATCATCAGAATTATTATTTGTTTTTTCTGTACTTATTGATTGTTTTAATTTAACAGTAGTTGTTGTTTTACTATCATTATCGGACTCATCTGCGTAGCTTAGCATAATTGAGGAATCAATTATATCTTGCATTACAATGTCAGAATCATTTAATTCCGTGGTTTGAAGTGTATTATCCTGCTCCCTAGTTTTATCTGACTGTTTGTCATCATTTAATGAAGAATCTTCAGCGTCGATTGGAATACCTACACCATTGTCTTTTCCACTGATATTCGGAATTAAGTTGCTATGTGCGTTGAATGAGTTTTCAATGACTGTCTCATTATTAATAGATTCATCATTATTACTTTTATTGGAAAGATTGATAGACTTACTTAAATTGGCATCTGAAGTATTTTTTTGTTCACTATTTGACTCTTTATCACTATCTGAACTGTCTAACACTTTAATCTTTCTGTATTTTCCACGCCTTTCAGTTTTATTTTCGATTTTATCATCACTACTACTTCTATTAGACTTTCCTTTTATTATTTTATTTGAAGCTTCTTCATTCAAGTTACTACTAACTGAAGTGACAAGTTCCTCATGCGATGTTCTCTTCGGTAAACTGATTTGTTTTGGGTTATTTTCAATGTCTTTCGAACTGTCGGTAAGATTAATATTATTTGAATCATCTAAGTCTGGTTCCTTGTTATTTTGTAATTTTCTTCTAATGCGGTACAATTTACAATCATGAAATACCGGATACTTATCTTGTAATAATGTGGGCATGGGTTTAGCCAGTACTTTAACTGATATAAAATGTTTTACATTGACTTTATCACGTATTTTTAATGTATGAGATTCGTATTCAAAATGTTCATAATTATCGTAACTTCTTGATGAAACCAATTTTTCAATGTTTTTCCCGCCACATCTCATTGGAGCTTGCGATGCGTCTATTTGAGTCAATACATTTTTTACACCGGTCTCGACATTTTCAATAGACTTTTTTGACAATTCACAAATCAAAAGAACTTTACTCGCAGCTTTTTGTACCGCATGTACGTTTTTAAGTTTATCCTTTCTTAATCTTTTCTCCTTTAGATTTTCCGAACGGACTCGTAAATTAGATCCGAGCTTCGACAAATACTCCATTGCTTCGCACAAGACATCGCGAACGGGAACGGCATCCGCCATTTCACTATAACTTGGTTTCCAATAAATTCCTCACATATAACTCAATAAAATGTTTTAGAAGGGAGATAAATATGAATTATAGATGTACTCAATAGAAATACAAATATTTTTGTAGAAAGTATTCGCGCTATCGATATTCTTAAAAATAGAAATAAAACCACAGACTAAAAATTTTTTAAAACGCGTTGACAACCTTTCTTTTTGCCGAGACAACTTCAAAACTTCTCTTGGAGATATTCCTTATAAGCTCAAACAGTATATAATACTACCTAAGCCTATTGATTTTAACCCACAATTCAGTTCAGAAGCATCTAAATCGCGGTGAAACAGCCTTGCTAGTATAAAATCTCGCAAATCATTGAAAATTGGAGATGTAATGTTGCATAGATTGGAACGTAAGTCACTCAAAACCTCTTGCACTTGGTCGGGTTGTACCATTAACTATATACAAATATACCACAAAATAGCGGCAATGTTATACATAAGAATAATATTATATACGACAATACGTGCATAATTTCTTACAATTTTCTTGTAACATAAACAATAGCAATTATAACGCCTGTATTAAAGTTTACCAACTCTGTTTTCTTTGCTGTTAGGCTGTGACTATAGCTTTACACCAAAACAAAAAATATCGAAGTACCAATTTTTTGTACTTACCTTTCATGTAAATGGCTGATCTAGCGTTTTACGTTGATTTATTCAAAACTCTTAACTTAACTATATTCAGAACACATCATTGTACTTAAAAGTACAGAATAATCTTCAAATCATACACATTTTCCACTCCTATTCCGAAAAATCGGCGAAATATGCAAGGTAGGTAAACTATCCAAAACAGTCGTGAAAAAGAACCATAGACAACGTAGAAACACTGCGAAAGCGAGATTGTAGATGTAGAATAAAAAGAAAACTATACTTTGATTTATTTTGCATAAATCATTTTTGGTGCGAGTTTGAAGAATGTATGGTATACCAAATAATTCTATGGTATATATTGCTAATCAAAACTATCCATTAGGTTATTATCTAAAATTGTCAGTTGAATTTTTCCTTTAAATATGTATAATGATATATGTAAATTCAAAATTAATAAAAATATACATTGTTAATGTTTATTTTATTATGTAATTAAGTACTACATTGTTATGTAATATTATTTTGAATCTACAATTTGAAATATTAAAAATCAAAATATTTGACTTTGACATAAATTTTTCAAAGCTTGAGAACTTGATTGTGTAAGAAAGAATAATATAATACTAAAAATGTTAGTAAGAATAGGCATAAAGAGAATTTTTGCGAATAAATTCAAAAGATATTACGGCCAAGGAACAACTCAGAATCATGGCTCAGGCACATCGTCTGTTCCTCCAGCTCAAGCCCCTAAAGTAAATACCAATGTCCCTGGACTTAGCAGTGCTGTCATCCATCAAGCAACCGAACCTTTGGGACCTGGTGTAGACCCTAACAAAAGCGGCCCTTACAAAGTACCTGAATATTTCTGCTACGACAATATGAGTTATTTTGAAGCAGAAATTGAGATGTCAAAATTCAGATTACCGCAACCATCTGCCATTAAAAAATAGTCAAAATACTAGATATATATAATAGGACTATTTAGTTGAATTGTGTTGCTTAGTAATTATATATAATTAAATTAATAACAATAATTTGTTTTTTATTTTATAAAAGCCAATATTTACATAAATTATTGTTGAGTCGAGATGGGTCATTAGTTAGAAGCCATACACCTTAACTGATGACTTTCGGTTTCGAACTTATATTATATTCATGCACATGAAAAAATAGAAGAAAGCATTAGACAGTATTATTAAGGTGATAAAAAAATCGAACTTTTGTATTTTCTGTCTTTAAAAGTCTGTAATAAACAGTAGATTTTCTCTACCATTAATTTTTACCAATCATTCTGATTAATGTTGACCAGTATTTTCATAAATAATATAAAATAATGCACAATAAACAAGGATAATATATATTATATACCTACACACAAGTGTATTTGCCTCTAGCTCTACTAAGTCGTGGGATATTAACTGGCTGTTAGTTATATTATATTATCATATTGAAAATTAAAAAAAAATTAATTGGCAAATTATTGCATATTGGATTAAATATTAAATTGTAACTAATTAAAAATAACAACAATAATATTTTTTATTACTTTATTGCAACTGATTTTCATACATTCTAACCCTACAAACTAAGTAACATAAAATGCATCATACAGAATATTTTAAACATGTAAGTTATAAACTATACAAATTGACACATTGAAAAATGCACAAATGACAAACAAATGCTAATTAACTGCTGAAGTAACACCAGTAATTATTAGTGCAGTTTCATCATCAGAAAGAGTAGTTGCAGGCTCAGGGCTTATGGCATACTCTTTCTTAGCCTCATGTTACTTCTTTTTTGTGAGCTTTTCTGACAAATCATCAAAGGAAGGATCTTGAAGGTTGATCATCAAACTGTTACCAGGAAGGAATACTCTATTCTGAGACTGAGCAATCATTCTTGAAATACTTTGAGCTGCACGAATTTTTCGTAGTTTTAGGTATCCAGGGCTCATTCCCATAGCTTTGCCTAACATCTCAGCAGCTTCAGCCTCTCCCTCAGCCTGTACAATTTTCTGCTGACGCTCCTGCTTTGCTCTTTCAACAACGAAAGCAGCACGCTGAGCTTCTTGTTGTGCCACTTGTTTGGCTTCTACAGCAGCTGTATATTCTTTTCCAAAACTCAACTCTGTTAGTGACACATCATCCAAAATGATGTTAAAGTCAGCTGCTCTCTCCACCAGTTCTCTTCTAATTAATAATGACACTTGCTGTCGCTGAGTGATAAGCTGTGACGCGTTGAATTTGGCTACAACTGATTTCAAAACTTCATTGCAGATTGAGGGCAAAACTTTTTCATCATAATCAGTACCAAGCTGTCTGTACATAATAGCAAGGTTGTTTGAATCAGGGCGGGAGAGCACTCTCAACGAGATATTTACCATTTGTAAATCTTTCGAACCTGTTGGTGATGAAATTTTGCGGGGACGTGACCTGATATCATATATAATGGGATATTGAAACCATGGGAGGCGGAAATGTAAGCCTTCTGTCATAACATGCTGTTGTACTCCTCCGATTCTGTTGAACATAATGGCACGATGACCAGCTTCAACTGTGAACAAGGACTGTGAAACACCATAGGCCGCTGCGCCAACTACAGCTGCTACTTTTAAGCCGATGCTTAGACCAGGGGGTCCACCTTTTGCAAATTTTCCTGCCATATCATTAAACTTACTCTGCGCCATTGTTAATTGCGAATCAATTAATTTTCAATGACTAAAATAAAAAAATTATAACCTAACCAACCGCATAAATTGTGCAATACTCAAGGAACGACCCACAGGCCACAACAGATTAAAAATTAAAATGTATTTTCTCGAAACTCGAGACTCGAAAAGCTTGACTCACAGACAATAAATAATAATCTAGTTTCACAAAAGTGAAACAGACTTTTTTTGTAAACTATAAAATTTTATTAGCACTATTCTATACAATTCGTTCTTTTACAGTTAGTTTTTTTGCGTAAAGCACTTAAAACACAACACACAGATATGACTTTTTTAATTTTTGAAGTAAATAAAATGTAGCGTGTCCAGCAAATAATTTAATTATTATTTTTTGTAAAATAATACAGGTAGTATTATTGGTCGTACTGCTATAAGTGATAAACAGAAAGAGAAATTAACTTTGTTTTAATTAATTAAAAATTGGTACATGTTAAAGTGACTATATAAAATTAGGCGTGACAAATATAAGGAATAATATAATTAAGTCTTTTCTTTTATACATTATAGTCTTATATAATTATATATAAGGAGATAAATACTCGCCAAATTTTTTCATTAACTACATAGCTAAGATATAAAAAATAACATATATATCCTTACTAATATTATAAATGCGAATGTAAGTTTGTTTGTTACGCTTTCACGCCTAAAGCACTAAAGCGATTTTAAAAATTCTTTCACCAATGTAAAGCTACATTATCAGCGAGTAACATAGGCTACATTTTGTCCCCGAATTCCCACGGGAACGGGAACTACGCCAGTGGAACCGCGGACAAAATTCTAGTATTATATAAACGGGGGTTTTATACACGTTTTATACCCCTTTGGTAACACACAGTGCAAAATATTTTAAAGGGTTTGATAAAAATCTGTAAAACTAAATCAATCAACCTTACGCATAATAAGCAATCATTTGTTTTTATTTAAACATTTTTATAATTTCAAACTTAAAGAAGCCGTATTTAAAACCAGTTTCATCGCTTAAATCAAGAATGTAATTTTACTTCTCTAACTTTGTTTAACTTTTGACTATCTTTAACTTTTGGTAGAAATATTGTTGTCAACAACTGACAGCAATATCTAAAAACAATTTTTTTGGTCTTCTTTTTGTGTTGTTTTTATCGTGGAATCTGTTTTTTTCATCTTATTTCTGGATTGTTCTCCACTTCTAAGTTTTTACTTTCGCACTTTCAGCTTTAGCACCCAAAATATAATTAGTATATTAAATAAATTCAATTATAATATATTATATATATATTAATAATAAATAATAATGGCAATACAAATATAAAATGAATTTGTAGTCGAAAATTTAAACAACAGACTAAAAATAAAACGTAGCACATCAAAGAAATACGAAGGAAAAAATCTTTGTTTTGAGTGATAAACTGACTATTTTAGAGATATAACAACATATTTAGTTCTTGTGATTTCGTAACAAGGTTCAAGTTATAAAGATTAATCTGTTAATGTAAAAGAACTACGAAAATTTCTCAATCCAACTTTGGTAATTGGGTGTTCATATTTAAAAGCAATGGATTCGTGTCTAGGAGTTGAACAAGATTTAGACAAAGCTACGACAAAATTCTCTGCATTAAATGATCACGCCAACAAAGTCTTAGAAGATGTTATAAACCAAGTAGAGGAATTAAGAAAAGAAATTTCAAAGCGTAAGTGAAAATACTTTTTCAAACTTTCTTTGTGTATCGTAATGATTTGACATTTCTTAAAGAGGGCCCGTAATACTTTCTATTGAATATAATTTAAATAACACAACTTAACATTACATATGTACTGAGTCTCCTGAGGATTTATTTATTTTTAATAGATCTTTATCCATATTATTATGTTATGTAAACAAAACTGCAAGGCAACACAAATATAACCATAATATAATGCCAGTCATAACCATTTCATTTAAAATGAAATTACATTTTAATACAAATGTACCACTTTAGGTACCATATGTTGGTGGTAGAGCTTTATGCAAGCTTGTCTGGGTAGGTACCACCCGCTCATCAGATATTCTACCGCAAAACAGCAGTACTTCGTACTGTTGTGTTCCGGTTCAAAGGTTGAGTGAGCCAGTGTAATTACAGGCACAAGGGACATAACATCTTAGTTCCCAAGGTTGGTGGCGCATTGGCGATGTAAGCGATGTTTAACATCTCTTACAATGCCAATGTCTATGGGTGTTCGTGACCACTTACCATCAGGTGGCCCATATGCTCGTCCGCCTACCTATGTAATAAAAAAAAACATTATTTATTCTATCAATTGCATAATTTATCTTTAATAATAAAGATTATTATATCTTCAAAACACAAGTACCTATTTTTCTATTCCAACTAGAATGGCATTAGATGTAACAACTGATGTGACCCAGGTTTTGATGCCAAGTCTTCATAATTTCCAGCCTTATAAGCTAGCCTTTAGACTAGATTTTTACTTATCTCTATTTAAATTCGAACAATCGTTATTGTTTTAAATCTCATACCAAAATATATCATTTCAGAAGCTCCAAATTCACTACTATCTCAAAGTCGAGCTAAGGCTGTGAGTGAATTAACAGCTTCAGTTAAACAGAGTGTTTTCCAGCTGTCCACAGGTATATGAAAATTAATTAATTATATAACACAATTTATATTCATGTATTGAGACTTAAATATATAGGAAAGAAATAAAAAGAAGACACAAATTGTAAAAGCTTATTTTAACAGTGATTTCTTGTATATGAGAGTCTCTTTTCACTTTTAATAAAACATACTTTACGTGTTTAATAAAACTGATCCTCTAAAGTGAAATTGTTCATTTGTTTCTCATTTGTCACATTGTTATATTAGATGTATATATTTTTTTAACTTTGATTTAAAAAAGAAAACATTTTTCAAATAATTTTTTAAACTTGTTTTAGATCACCGTGAGTTACATGCAACTGTATCTAGAGTTGGTAAATCTATTGACAGACACTTCATAGCTGACTATGCTGCTGTGGCACCGAAAGCGGAATCTTTTTGCTCTGACACTAATAGACCAATTATGGAACAGGCTATAGCACAGCATTTGTATAGACAAGTAAGTACTTTGTTTAATAAATATGATTATGATATTCAAATGATCATGTGTTGTGTTGGTGCGTCATGGTAGCATACGCAAGCAATCCTGTGGTGCACCCGACCAGACATAGAGTATACCGTTGGTTTTTTAGTGGGTATTCTGGCACCTTCAGTGCTGGTGAGCCCACATACTCACTTCATTTGGGGCAAACACATAAATGCGTTTTCCCAGTGGAGAAAAAGGGTAGAACTAGGTAGAAATAAGATAAAATATATGAATGAAATATTACAACAAATGACTGGAGTTGAGTTGATTACTTACAATATATTAAACTTTTCTATGGTTATTTTTGAGATTTTTGTGTTTTTTTGTGATGACGTCAAGTTAAGCAGTAAAAATAAAGTAAATCATAAATAATATTTGTAATAATTATAGTATTATTTCTTCTTATTGATAAGGCTATGGTGACTCCTTCAAATACTTACCATGAATTACATTTATCTCAGAAACATTAAAGGAGTTCAAATTAACTTAAAACTAAGTCAGAATATATTTTTGATATGATGTTTTAATAACCTAATTTGTTATTAAATCAAAGCATATTTATTGATCCTAAAAAAGTTCTAGCCTTTTACTAATTGATCTTGTTTTGATAATTTCGATGGTTTGATTTAATTTGATCAATGATATTGCGCCGATATATATATAGACGTAAGTATACCCCGTAAAAATGTATATACTGTTAGTCTTACAATGAATAAATTAATATAATAATTCAATTTACAAATCATTACTAAACTTAATTTTTTTTTTAAAGCAATCACCACCCTAAAGCTTAATAAAATATTTCCTCACCTTTCTCACTCGACGCAAAGCTGCCCACCACACAGGCCGCGTTTCCGCGCTGTACGGCAATGGACAACCTTTGCGCCAAGTAAAACTCGGAGCGATTGTCACAGCCCCTCTCTCTAAGGCGACGGTCGATTTCCCTAATAAATGCAAGAGCATCCGAGCCCCATCATCCTGATGTTTCAAACATTTGATCAATTATTATCAATTCAAAAATTTGATCAATTGTTATCAATTCAAATCAAAATGATGTTGAATACCATGAATATCTCATCATCATCGGATCACATGATGTTGATTGTTATCACTTTAATGTAACATGGCACATAAGATGTCACTTACGTTGGGTATGGCAATTCTACTTGGATTAAATCACTTTGAATTTTCTATGTTCATCTCCTGGTCTATGAGTGCTAACTTGCATAAACCTTTTATTTAATTTAATTTCCTGCTCATCGGTGAAGAAAAACAACATCAGTAAACTTGCACTAATTTGATGAAACTTTTGTGGAGGCTTTTGGCTAACAATGACATATTTGCGGGCCCGTATATTTATCATGTAGAAATGTAAGGCCTCGTTATAATATACGGTGTTCGTTCGGCAGGGACTAGAGGAGGTGGGCGACTCGATAGTGAGCGAGGCGGGCGTGTCGGCGGAGCGCGGCAGCACGTTCGCCCAGCTGCAGCGCTGCTCGGCCGCGCTGGCGGCCGCCGACCCCGCGCCGGCGCTGGCGTGGGCCGCCGCGCGCGAGCACGACCTCGCGCACTCGCCGCTGCCCTTCACGCTGCACAGGATGCAGGCGCTCAAGGTACGCAGCTGTAGCAGTGTACGTGCATATGTATAGAAAATATAGACACAATCGCCAGAGCCATACTTATTTTTGCCGCAAATAAACGAAAACGGCTTACACAAGTCTACTTTTACTAATCGTTGCAGCTGTATACTGGTGGTAATTTAAATTATATCAGTTATTCTCTGTGTAATAAGCTATTAGAATTACATCTCAAATATTTGATAATGATGATCTTCTCTTAATACGTCGTCAATGCAATTCTAACTCGCGAAGCATCGCTTTAGTAATGTTACTTTCCCCCGCAGCTGGCCCGCGAGCAGGGCGTGTGCGCGGCGATCGCGTACGCGCGCGCGCAGTTCCCGGCGCACGCGGCGCGGCACGAGCGGCAGCTGCAGGCGGCCGTGTGCGCGCTGGCGTGGTGCACGGCGGGCGCGCCGCCGCCGCCGCCGCAGTACGCGCACCTGCTGGACCTGAAGGCGCTGGGCGCGGAGGCGGCCGAGCTGTTCGTGCGCGAGGCGTGCGCGCTGCTGCGCCTGGCGCCGCACTCGCCGCTGGCGGGCGCCGTGCTGGCGGGCGCGCGCGTGCTGCCCGCGCTGCACGACATCCGCGCCAAGATGTCGCACCCGCACGTGCTGGCCGCCTGGGCCGACGACGAGCTGCCCCTCGAGGTGGAGCTGGGCGAGGAGGGCGGCGGCTACCACTCGGTGTTCGCGTGCCCCATCCTGCGCCAGCAGGCGTCCGACCACAACCCGCCCATGCGCCTGCTCTGCGGACACGTCATATCGCGAGACGCGCTCAACAAGCTCGCCATGGGAGTCAAGTAAGTCTCCGCACTCTACGCACTCGAGTCTCCGCACTCTACATTGCCTTTATTCGCATCTTTGGGTGTAATTATTCATACAAAGCTAAGCCATACCCTACTAAATCTTAAAAAAATTCCGAAAATTTCAACAAAATCTTGTCGGTTGATGAAATTAATACTTTAATACAATGACATTATTATATAATTGCTAATTATTGTATTTATATATATTCTTTTATAAAACTAAACTCGATACTTTGTTACAGATTGAAGTGTCCTTATTGTCCCATGGAGCAGTCCCCGTCGGAAGCTCGACAAATATATTTTTCTTAATTTTGCAGATAAATTACATTATTAAATACTTATTGTTTTAAGATTCCTCTATCTTATATATTGTAACAAGGTAAAAGTCGGAATAAATGCTAACTAAGCTGTTACATACGAGGGCGTTGTTTGTTTATGAATATATTTATTATATTTGATTAATTAAGAAGGCAGCGAAAATTACTCTTCGATGTAAACATAAGCACTAGTATTCATTTTTTTATAAATAATATTGACAACAGAGGCCAAAAAGTGTATAAACTAACTTCATTAAACAACTGACAGGTATGATATATAAACAACTGACAGAGCCTGTAAGTCTAGTATTTTGTTTTTTAAACAATTAATAATAATGATTTGTTTTTGCTTTGGATTTTATTTTGCCATAATTTCATGTATATAGCTCAACATGGTGGGATTATCATATATTGGTAATACTAATAATTAACGAAAATGATTAGTTTAAACATGAAACCCAAAATGATAACTAGAAAAGAATGTATCAGTTGTTATAATTAAAAAAACAGCGAGTTTTAGATTAATTTATATATATTTTTAAATTACTGATATGAAAAATCAACTGCACTAGGTGTGATATTTGTAGAAAGTTTTCACTATATATGTGATAAAATGAGTAAACATTTTTTTTTTCATATTTTGTAAATGGTAATTAAACAGCACAGTTCAGTAATTAACAACTGCTCATTTCTTGTAGTAGATATATATTAAAAAAATAAAGTTATGACACTTCATTTAATGTAGGACGAGACGAAATTTGTAAAAGGTCTATGCAATTATTAAATATACTGTAAATAAAAGAAACTCACACTCAAGTTTCTTTTTAGTTTCTAAATATAAAACAAGGAATATAATTATGTATTATAGAATATATTTAATTCATAGTCATACAATATAGGATTTTTAAATTTTCATTAACAACTGACATTATGAAATTGTTTAGAAAATTAAAAAGTACCTACACTAAAAGCAATAATTATTCTTTCAATAAGAAGAAATTAATAAGGCGATGATGCTAAATAAGTCTCATACGGCCGAATACTGAAACGTCTTTCAAATATGATAGGGACTTAATTATTTGGAACGGCATCAATTTCAAAATTTTGTATGCGAAATTTGAAATTAATGGCGTTCCAAATGATTAAGTCCCACTTCATCTTTGAAAGACGTTTCAGTATTCGGCCAATAGAGTAATAAAAACGTAAGACTAAGCCTACGGGGCAAAGTTTATATTGCGATTGCAATGTGGTCGTGATGTCTCGTTTCAAATGTCAATTTATTGATGACAGAGCGAGAGAGAAAATCAGTGAGGTAAATTTTTAATGCTTTACAAATGTAAAAGTATACATACCTCAACACATTAGTAATTACATAACTGATGATTGAAAATTATGCACTTTTTAGGTATTAAGACTTTAAAAATAATATCTAAAAGTTAAAATAGAAGTAGGAAGCGTTATCGTGTACAAAAAAATATGCCACGCACGAGTTTCTGTAAAGATTTGTATAATTTTTTTAATAAATTGAATTTAGCAGATATAATTTTTTATTTCTTTACACCCAGTAATGTTACTTTAAATTATATTCATTTAATTTGAAACAAATAGTTTCATATTTATCCTAATGAACATCAAAGACTAAAAATGTCTACTAAGATTAAATTTAAAAAGTTAAATGGAAGCTTTTTTTAATATTGGTAATAGTAATAGGACGAAGAACAAAGGAAACCCAATTTATTCTTTTCTCTAACCTTGTAATAAAGGTTAGAGAAAACTCGTCTAAAGTCAAGTATAATTTTTCATACAATATTATTTTTGCGCAATAATTAAATATCGTATGTTTCACTCTTGTTATACAAATAATTATATAGACTAATAATAATTTTCGATTGCAGAAAGGTTTTTGATTATCCTATACTTTAAATAAAACTCTGTATGATCTTCAGTACATAATTTATTTATTGGATATGTACACAGACAAAAAAAATTAGAACAAATAAAAATTTGGCAATAACTTTTAACAATAGCTAATTTATTTTGTCGTTCGCAAGCCGGATAAATTATCAACAACAACAATCATTTTGGACTTAACTATAGTTCGGACATAACATATAACTAATTTCTAGCAAAAAAAATGACGTTGCCAATGCAGTCTTATTTTTTTTATGTTGGAGGTCTGTTGATGACAAGACGTTTGTTTTTAGGTATTTTTGAAGTGAAAACTTCTTTTGCATCGTTGTGGTTTGAAAGTTGATGAAACGAAAAAGCGACATTAAAAAGAGACAGCCACATAAATTCATAAGATTTAACGTGGGAGAAAAAGATATACAGTTGAAGCCAACATTTTTGAAGGTTTCACTTCTACGACATGTGAATTGCACACATTTTTTTTTATTATTATCAATTTTTCTATTTGTTTCGATAACAAGGGCAACGTCATAAAATTATATAAAACGATTATCTCAAACAAAACGAAGCAAAACCGAAAGTACTGGTTCCAAGGAATCGTTTCACAAATCCGATTTTTACAAAAATCAATAACAACTTACAAACTAATTAAAATAAATTAATCGATAAATTATTTCTGATAAAGTATGAGCCGCAACAATTTTAATATCATATTAGTGATATAACTTTTTCAGTAATTTTGATCACATACACCAATGAGTTGGATTGTGGGCGATGTTGTCTGTGTTTGGATAAACAGCAAATACATTTCAAAGCGACCCACAATTGATACCGACATGGTTTATCAAATAAACAAGGTGTCACAACTATGTATTCAAAATTTTATTTAAATATAGCACTTATTAAATAAATCGTAATGTATCACACAATTATACACGTAGCATCTACCAGCGAAGTCCTACATTAGGTACTAATTATTGCTGTAAAATTTCATCTACACATTTATACCACCAAAAGAAAGGCTAGTGAGTGGACAGTCGAAGAAAAAAGTCCATGGAAAAAACCCGTAACAAAACACAGCAGAAAGATCTGATGATCATTATTAAGATATATCTTTTATCCTTTTCTTACATCTAATCCATATTTTATTAACATGGACATTTATCTCCGACTGTACGTAATCTAATAGAATCAATGAGTAAGATGGAAGACGCTTCTAAATACAGCAAAAATGTATGTATTTAATTTAGCATAAATTATGTTACTATAATATCACTTATCACCTAATCTAAGTATGCGTTATATATTTCCATTAATTAATATATAAATACACTAATATTTCTGGTACCTATTCATTTGGATTTGCTTGTTTATGGTATAATAATGTTTTTTTTTAATAATTTTATAATTTGGCACAGCGATTTTTTTAATTATAGTGTTACAACAATAGAATATTTTCTTATTTGTGATTACGTTGATATAATGCCTTGCAATGAATAAAGATAATGAAACATTTATAGAACAATAAAAGTTGTCTACATTGCATTTTTATTTAAACGCAAAATTTAATTTACTAATAAATAATATTGCTTTTACAAATCAGTCATGGCTCAGCCTAGAGAATGGTTCTACACGAGTAATTACACTAAACTCCACATTGAAACGAAGCAACACATATTTCCAAAAAGATTTTGGGTACATTGAATCTTTGGATATAAGCATTCAAGTTTAAAACATCAACTTGTTCTACTTTACAAATATAGATAAAAAAGAGTTACATAAAATGGCAACACATATAATAGGCACTTTATTAACATTCCAATAATTTCGAATGTAAATTGTAGTAAATTTTTTTTGTGTTAAAAATAATTGGACCGAATTCATCATAATATAATCATCACATCATAATATAATTCAATTATTAAAAAATCATTCAAGTGTTGCAATATTTAAAATAAAGTTTTCATCAATTAGTTTACTTATTAAATTTTTTTTTTTTAATAAATAATCTGATACACTTACACAAGTATGCAAGACATTATGGAAACATCATAATGTTTTAAGCGATAGTTATTAGATCACATGCTTATGAACACAAAACAATAGCTCGATTATAGCTATATCTATGTATCTTATACTTGTATATAATTATTACTAAACACTGTATCACTTTTAAATAAGACAACAGACAATCTCTACATAATTCAATGTGAAGTTGAAATCAAACGGCTTTACTTATGAATATTGTTTAGTGGGTATTTAGTTGCACTTATTTCTCTCTTTCTGTCATCATTGATATCACATTAGGAAGAAGAGGACAACATTATTACAGTCCCTTAACAACATTCATAGGTAAAGTCGAAAGTAATTAGTAATTACATTTTGAATAATGAGTAATATATTTTCATTTATAACTTATGAACTTAAGAAATTTTCTAACAATTTGTTTAGACATGCTTCTAAATGCTCTGCTTAATAAATACTTTTTAATTAAAGAAGTTCATATAGCACTGTTTATTAATCAAATAAGATATATTATTGTTCTATGATTAACATGTTTGGATAGTTATTTTTTTAATTAATTTTAATATAAATAGCAAGACCTTAGTCTATTCGGTGTCAGCCCACAAACAAGTTTTAGGATGATTCAATAAAATAGTATTGATACAATGTGTCGCATGAGACCTTTTGTTTCTATATTATGTGACATTTATTAAATAATTATATAAAATATATTTTATTTAGCCCTGTATACATATTTGTATAGTTATGATTGCATTCAGATCACATGTGTGTATACACGCACAATATTACCTAAATTGCTCAGTTTAGAATATAATTTTCATTATTTATTTTAATAATTCGACACAGCTAAGCGAAATAAATTATTTTAAACTTAATACTACCGTGTTTAACATTTCCGCTATCTCCTTGAACAATTATTATCATTTATACTGGCAATACTCGGCGTAATATTCATTTGAAATACACGGAAATATCTATAACACTTTCTCTTATGATATTAATAATTGTGTTCTTATTAATATTATAAATGTTCGACTAAATTTTAAATGGGAAACCTAAATGCAGGAAATCTATTGAACTATTTACCATTCTTTTAACAATGAATTTGATTAATTATTATCACATCTATTATTAATGCTCTACGTTAAATGTTAAATAGGTTTTTTCATTTTCGAAGATTTATTTAAAAATACACGGTGGAACATTTATGTAGTTATTTTCAGTAAGAACTGTATTATGAAGGCAAGTTACTTCTACATGTGATGTATTCAGATTAAAATATAAAAATAGAATGGAAATAGTCAGGTCTTATCTAACAAGTGAGCCTTATTCTATATTATAGCGTGATATATCTTTATTAATTGAATAATTTATATAATTTAAAAATAACAGTAGACATCTGTGTATACATCACCGAAAGTTTTGTTTTTTATTTTTTAAATGAATTGTCTTATTTGGACTAGAGAGTGGTAAACCTTTGTCTATTCTTAGTGATCATAGACAAACCTTATAGAATTTGTCAAGCAACTTTAGATATCAAACCTTTTTTTGTTCTTTGAACGTATATGTCAACGATCACTTTCCGAGGCTTTGCCCCAGCGGTAAGCAGAATTCACTATGAGATATCATATGTACATAATAACTTAGAATTATCGCTTTACAAATAAAACATTTGAGCAGTACACACAGAAAAAAATAATATAAAACTTTTACGTTTTAAATTAGGGAATACATTAGTATATTATAACATAACATGAATTATTAGTTTTTTGAGAGTAGTTAAAACAATATTTTATAATATAATATTTCCAATTGTATAAACAAAATCATAATATATAACATTGTACCGAGATGGTATCGAATGACAAAATAAACATTTTATAGGCAGACTGAAGTGTTTGATTAAGAAGCATAACTTTTCTTAGGAAGACTTACATTTGATGTTATCGTCCCCGCAATCGCGTATCCGAGTGCTACTACTCGATATAGCCTGAGATATCACCAGCGACCCTTGTCTACCTGTAAGAGTTTATTAAAATCGAATTAATTGTGTGTATGTAAGAGGTATGATCTTCGGAGTTAGCCAATGAACGTGCGTATTTTAGTGATTTGGACGTTTATTAACATTTTAATGTTTATCTGATAAAATGTGACGCTCACTTATTAATTTAAAAAAAAAAAATGTAAACGAACGCCTGTGTGCTAAAGGTATTTAATGATTTTGTGGATGGTAGCACACCTTGGATAGCAAACGACCGCATCCTAGCTATTTTTCTATTTTAAATTGATTTTTTTTAAACGAAACATGATAAAAAAAACTTGATGTGTTTCGCAGTGTATCTTCCGAACCGGTGGTAGTTTCTAACCTCAATAAGTGAGGAGTAGAGTATATCGAGCGCACTGACCGGGTCGCGCTAGCTGGGC
Source organism: Nymphalis c-album (assembly GCA_963151315.1). Lineage (NCBI taxonomy): Eukaryota > Metazoa > Arthropoda > Insecta > Lepidoptera > Nymphalidae > Nymphalis > Nymphalis c-album. Next base: position 8,771,215 of record OY720601.1, read on the forward strand.
GCGTGCGCGGTGACGCCGGCCAGGTTGAGCAGCGCCTCGGCCGTGCGCCGCTCCTCCCCGCCGCTGTACGAGTGCTCGTCGCGCGCGCAGCGGGAGATCACCAGGTGCGCCTCGGGCGGCAGCTGCACACGAGAACTCATTTAAATATTGTGTCTTTGAGACGATTATTACAATGAAATATTGAATAGTCAATCTTAATTTCAATGTCAAATAGGGGGCATCCATAAATTACGTGAGGTAATTTTGGCGATTTTTCGACCCACCCTCTCCCTTTGGTGAGATGTCGTGAGATTTGAAAAATTAGAGTGCACCAGCAATTATAAATCAAAAGAGTGGAGGGGGTTTGTTTATTTTTCAGTATGTGCGTGTGCGTGCGGACCTGCTCGAGCACGGCGGGCCCGTACTTCATGGCGAGCACGGTGGCGGCGGCGAGGTACTCGTCGGCGCCGGGCGGCGTGCGCGTGTCGGCGAGGCGGCGCGCCAGGTACGGGAACAGCTGCGGGTCGGGCGCGTTCTTGCCGTCCGCGCTCTCCGCCTCCACCTCCACCGGCGGCACCGGCTGCCGGCCGAACGCCTGCGGACAACGCTTATCATTTATTATGTTTAATTAACAATCATATTGACGGATCATGACGGCGTGTTTAAATTATGAATAAGGTTTTCTTCTTATTTATATGTTGTCCCACCACACTTAATCATTAATATTCATTAAAAATCGGCAAGATTTTAAAAGCAATATAAACAGAACAAATTCAAATATCTTTATTCAATGTAGAAGTGTTACACTTGCTTATTGATTGTCATAAATCTATCACATTATATATATATATATATATATATATATATATTATAGATAGATAGATATTATAGATATATATATATATATAATGTGATAGATTTATGACAATCAATAAGCAAGTGTAACACTTCTACATTGAATAAAGATATTTGAATTTGTTCTGTTCTATATATATATATATATATATATATATATATTTGGATTAAAATGGGATCCCAATTCGTGATATTGTTTATATAAAAACATCAAAATCGGTTCAGAATACTCGGCGGAGCAATCGAGGAAAATAAACACGAAAAAGGTCGAATTAATAACATCCGTCTTTTAAAGTCAACCAAAAATAAAACGAGGTTTTTTGTAATAACAATTGGTTTTTTACTTAAGCTTAGGTTATATACAAAATACCATATGAAATACATTAGCGTATATTAATCACAAAACCTCTACGGTTTTGTGATTAAATGTACTTGTACTTTCAATATTAAATTAAAGTTAGAAAATCAAGTCCGAATCGAATTTTTAGTCAAAATGGGAACAGGTCGCAACTATTCCCTTTCTCAAAGTGAGGGTGGAAGAAGGCGGACTGTTATAATTATATGTAATAAAGATATCGTTTTTGAAGACATAACTTTGCCACTAGGTAACAATTTTTTTTATAGCATTGGTAGGCGGACGAGCATATGGGCCACCTGAGGGTAAGTGGTCACCAACACCCATAGACGCCACTAATCTTAGGAACTAAGATGTTATGTCCCTTGCGCCTGGCCCTGTAATTACACTGGCTCACTCAGCCTTCAAACCAGAACACAACAATAGCGAGTACTGCTGTTTTGCGTTAGAATATCTGATGAGTGGGTGGTACGTACCCAGACGAGCTTGCACAAAGCCACCAAGTGCACGGTGTAATATAAGGCTACTTTAAGCCTGGGGTTGAGCTGATCATAAAGTTCTGAACCTGAATTCGTCCCGGAGTTACCGGATATGCCGTTTCATCGGATTATGAGCATGAGATAGAGATAGAGTTCACCGAGAGGACACCATGGTCGAAAACGGTGGAAAGATACTACAAGTGCACATAAATTAGTGGAGAGAATTATATCACCAACCTGTAATAATGTTGAACGGTGCTGCGGATCGACCGTCCATAGAGATCCTTTACCGAGACCTGGAGCAGCTGCCACCTGCAATCAGAGCAATGCGACATTAGAATCAAGAACATACAATTACTAATAAGCGTATACACAATCATAATAACGTTATATTACCTTGTGAAAGCATTTATTTAATGACAAATTATGCCGAACGCTGTTCTTCCAACCCTGAGGTGCGTGTTTGAAGTATGGAAAGTGTCTTATAATCCAAGCGTAGATCTCCTTTACCGGCAACGCCCGAGCTGGCGCCGCCTCGATGGCCATGAAGATGAGGCAAGAGAACGAGTAAGGGGGTTTTGTGTGTGTGTTTACTGCTGGTGGGGAGGGAGGAGCCTTGCACGGGGTCCGAGGTGGGGATGGGATACGGCATGTTGGCGGCGGCGTCTTAGACTCTGTCTGTTGGCAAAGTTATAAAACTTAAAAATCAATAATTTAATTGTGAATAAAGTGCAATTGAAAAATATTTTTAATTAAAAACCGACGACTACGACGTAAAAAACATAATAACCTTTCAAGTACGTTCGTAATTAACGATAATATATCTTCTTACATATAAATTAGAAACGAGGAAGATACAATGCTTTAAGGCTTTTTATTAACGTGATCAGTAATTACGATTGTCACGATCCAGGTTACTGGAACTTGAACAGTATTTACGTAATATAATAAAGTAAACATAGCGTAGAGAACCACTTGTACAAATAAAAGACAATCTTGAAAAATACAAATGTATTTTTTTAATATTTAATTATGAAAACAATTGTTTCATTACATAAGAGAATTGTATTCATTTGAAACGGCTCGTTAATGCTTATTTCAATAAAGAACATCTTGGGAATATCTCAACGTCATATTCAGCAAAGTTAATTAATTTTGTTTAAAAAGTTATTACTTGAATTTATTCTGTATTTAAAAATAAAAGTAGCAGTATATAATAAAGACACGATTGAACTTATTTGAACTAATATTATAAATGTAAAAGTGTGTTTGTATGTTTGTTACGCTTTCACTTCTTAATTACTCGACTGATCATCATAAAATTTTACATAATGTTGTCAGGGGTACAGGAAACGACACAGGTTACTTATCATTTGAGAGTCCCCCCCCCCACGAGTGGGCGAAGCCGCGTTCGGTAACTAGCATTATAAAAATATTAATTTAACATTCAAACAAATTTGAAATCAATATTCCATTTCAAAACAATACGCAACGTAGATATGAAAATTTGCATGTATTTGCATTTGCAAAACGATTCTTTGTACAAACAAACGCATTAAAATATATAATACTTTACTTTATTCTTTATGTCGGCATGGGGACAAAGACAATTTTCTTTTTTTTTTTTTATTCAATTAATAAATCTTAAATCGACTCAACGTGTCGCCTTACGCTGTCACATGTTTTTTTTTTTATGTAACGACTTCGCAATGTGTGATATTGATTTAACAAACCTCAAAGGCTGTCCGGATAGTTTAGTTCGCTACTACAAAACGTTACTGTCTTCAGTATGGCAGTATCGATTGCATCACGGCCAAATACATTTTCAGTATAGATTCTCTTCTCGACATTAAATTGCATATTTTACGTTCGTTTCAGAGAAACCTTGACATATTTTATCTGTGGCGTGTCTATACATTTTACAGATTAAATATGAATAAGTACATAATTATATTATTCAATACTGGCATGTATTACGGTAAGATCATTGGAACTATTAGAACAGGTAAATAATGGCCAAGAATATGGTGGTAAGTTAACCAAGTCAATGACCTTAGACTAAATAGGCTTCAATCTGGCCCTTACGGTAAAAGAAAACTTGGAAATCCCTCTGTTACTGCGGACCTAGACAGACACATAGCGAATGTCGATATTATTTTTAGAAAAGGTCAATGGATATTGGATATGTATTCGATTTATCACGTGATCCACAATTGAATTAAATAATATACATAAAGTTCGTAATAGCTTCGAAAATTCTCGAATGCCCAAAAACCGAAAGCCTCCTGAACTCAATAACAAATCAATCCTCAGAGAATATATAGTCAAGGAAGTTATGTCGTTCAAAATGTTACACGGACGGTATCGTTTTAAAAAAAATCTACATGAAATACATATTTTATCATTCAGGAAGAGAATACACTTACGACGGTAAGAAATTACGTAAAAAATATATGAAGATAACCCAGCTTACACATTGAAAATATTTGACTTTCGATAACAGATAGGCGTACAATAATAGAGAACAGTTTACGTCACATATTAATTCATTAGGTAGGAAATAAATAAATATATTCTTACTACAAATGAAACATACAATTTAATTGAAAACAATACAGTTGGTACTATGTTGAAAAGAAAAATTCTAGAAAACTTGTCAAGATATTCTTTTTCAATGCCCACAGATAAGCTTGCATTACTCTCTTAAAATATGACTTCTTCTATATAAATAAAATGATAGAGGTCTGCAGTTGTGCGCGCATTACGGAAAAATTACTGGATAGATTTCAATAAAATTTTCTAAATTTTATTTCTTAGACACTTGGCCCTTATCAAATAAAAAAATGATTGCGATATCTTAATTTAATAAAAGTTATTAAAGTTTCAAGAAACAACGATTTGTATATGCACTGCGTGTTCAGTGATGTAGGTATGTTTAAACAAAGTATATTTTTGCTTGCGATCTTTTTGATGTTTTTTCCTTCGTACATAAGAAAACTTTGTTAATATATCAAGCAACGCGGACGAAATCGCGGGTATCAGCTAGTTCACTAATAAAGCGGTATAAGCAATGGATATTTAGAAAATTTTAAACTGTTTCATTATGCTAGTCGGCCTGCACCCTAGAGGCCAATTACAACAGCTCATTATAACACATTACGTTTATATTATTGCGATTTCAGTCCCTGTTAAGCAATTATGTAAGAGAAACCTCGAAACTCGAAATAAAAAATACGATAGGTTTTAAAATCGATGTATTATCATAACTTATTCTATCGATTGTTTACCGAAACGACGTTGATGACGATTGTCGCTATAACATATTCAAAGCTTGTTCGAAGATTACGGAATTATTCCGAAGACCGATATTACCATTCAGGTAAGTATTACCATATATTCGAATTGATATATACAGTTCATTTAAATATAATTCATACGAAAAAAAAAGTTAATATCAAAATAACCTCCCGAGATTTTGAGATTCGATCGATTTGGTATAATCAATGAAACGTCAAAACAGCCAGAGTAAAAAAAATAATATTTATCTTCCTTATATTATTCTTGTGAAATGAAACGCAATTTTTCAATATTATTTGGGAATACAAGATGCTCTAAGATTCGATATTATATCCCCTACGCGAATTTTATGAATAAAAAGTAACTCTTATCCTATTATAGGTTTCTCCTACGAAGCAAATTTAATCTAATTCCAATCCGTTTAGTTTTAACGTGATCGAATAACAAAACTTCAAAAATATAAATTAAAACGGCAATTATGAACTAAAATGGCGTCTTGAGCAAATCGTCGGCTTTCCGAAATAATATTCAGAGCATTTTCCGACCAATAACGTAAATTAAATCGAAACCATTCGAACGCAATAAATTTAAAAATAGAATTATATTTTTATTAATTAAAAATATTATTAAATATTGCACTCTATTCTTATTTCACTACTAACTACTACGGGTTCGACTCATGTCGATGTCGTAGTGAAATGGGAATCGAGCTATGTATTTAAACATCGAATCAAATCGAATTGTTTAAATTGTTTATCGTCGTTATAAAACTTACCTTAACAATAACTTGACTACTAATCATTTTGGTGTCTTCCATATCGCCCTTTGTCAGATTTATACCTGTAATATAAAACCGACTCTTTATTGCACAATCAAGGTTTATATCGATTCTTATACAACCTCTTTGGTTATATATAATATTTTGTAACGTGTATTCAATTAAACGGACAAAGAAATTCAATAAATATAAAGTACAAAATGAAACTATTCAAAGACGTTGTACAAGTTATTAAATCGATTCTTTGAAAAGTTAAATTACGTCACAACCAAAATGCCGGCGACTTGCGCGCTGCTACAAAGAGCTTAAGCTCTTATTAATTACAAGTAAAACTAGATGAAATATTTCAACTGTGAGTGTATTAAATAAAGCTACTACAATTTTAAACATTAATTAAATTAAGTTGGTCGTTTATATTAAGTAAATTAAATTAAATTAATTAAATAGCTACTTATAACTGTGAATATAAAGTTATGATACCAGACATAAAGTAATTGAGAACAGATTTTATTACATGAGTAAAAACTTCTAAAACTTTTAGAGCTATAATGGTTCAATGGAAACTGAGTTTAAATCATCTTTTTGTTTCGCGGCACTTTCTTCCACTGTTTTTCAAAAATAGATAAAGTGGCAGAAAAATGTGCTATCTCAGGGAAAATAATTACTGCCTATAAGCAACGCATAAACAATTCTTTATAGCAATAAATGGCTTATGTGTAGTGAGTTGGCGGTTCAATGCGCTGCTGGCCATACGATCGAAGATGTTATGTCCGTCGTGTTAATAAATATACCTACCTAGACGTGATTGCACAAAGCCTAACATTACTAAATTATTCATTTTATGTCTCATTTGATTATATTAATTGCTTTTTCAATGTTGTATTTGTGACAGCTAGTAAATTTCTCACTCCTAGACCAAGGCCTACTCTCTTCTTGATTGTTTGGAGTTTATCTGACCACAATGCTGAAACAGGTTTCCTCAAAATGCCCACTCATACATATTCTTACGCTAAACAGTTATAAAAAGTTTTGTTAGAATCCAGTTTGAAGGGTGAGTGAGCTAATGTAACCAATGGCACAAGAGACGTAACATCTTAGTTCCCATGATTGGCACTGACGATGTAAGGTATGGTTGATATTTCATACAATGCCCACCCATAGGCAAGGCAGTTCATAACAGTTGTCATTTGGTGCCACTTACCTATTTTATATACAAAAATGTTTCTTCACCTATGAGTTATATGACCACTAAGCATTCACGTGCTTCAACCTAACATAGTATTTGTGTATCGGATTTAAACATTACTATTTTCGATTATGATGTACACATTCTGTCCTCTGTACTGTCTCTCTATAATAAATGTACATATAATATATTACACGTACCTCTTAGCAAATTTCTGTCTTGTAACCAACTTAAGCTCGTCAAGTCATCGTCGTGGTCAGCCGGTGGTAAGTTACCAGCATTTCCGCCACATGCAACCCTATTTAAAAAAAATACACATTTAAAATACTTAAATTATAATATACTTTTACAAATCGATAAAAATATTAATCGAAAACTTCTTTTATAATCTATTCATGCTTTTTATTTTCGTCGGATTATACAGATACCTTTTTAAATAATAGGATTATAAGGAGCACAGCTAAGGAGTTACAATCAATATATTTCAATACTACTCAAATAACTCATATGTGATTCAGTAATAAGGAAATGAGTTCTACCTTACCTAATAATATAATATTTCAAACAATTAGATAGTAGCATTATGATGAAAACTAGTTGTAACATATCCACGATGTTAAACTACAAATCAAATAATGTACAATAATGTACAAGTAAAATAATGTAACGCAAAGCTGAAAAATCTAATATTATATTTAGAACGTTCGGGCAACTGTAGGTACTTATTAGCGAAATGTATAGATTTTTATTTTGTTAAGCTGCATGTGCGCCTCGCCTTTGCTATTTGTATACAATTACATTTTATTTTTAATTAAAAAGACATATTATCTGTTCCGAAGTACGAGTCTTATTTTGTTTTTACAAACGCAATTACGTATTATAATTTTAATCCATTCAGTTAATTAAATTTGAATTTAGAATGCAAAAGCAAATACAAATTAAAATACATTTCAATTTTAGATTACTTTTAAAATCAACAAAAAAAGTACAAAGATACTTCATAGAGTAAAATAAAACTTTAATCAAATGGAAGTGAACGATGGTTTGGGAAATACCCAAAACGTCATAGACATTTATATGAATGGCTAAAGCGATGTTTAAAGGGATTTTACTTCGAACCATGAGATTATAATATGATAAGGCAATGAAAAATATACAATTAAAAAAATAAAATAAACATCTGTTTGTTCTCGACTGATTATCTGATCTTGAGTATTATATAATTATATTTATTTATTATATATTTTTAAAGTATTTAATTATCTTCAGGTGTCGTCATAGAATGACACAATATATTTCATAAATTAATTTATATTTATAATATTATTATTGTTAGTATTGAAATTAATGTATAGGTACAATGTTTTTGTAAGATGCATGCCACTGCACAACAGGTACCTTTAAATTGCCTCAAACGTCATTGTAATTTACGTACTTTTTTAATAAGAGGAAACAAAAAAATGACTACGGAATTATTTGTACAAAAATGCACATTTGACTCCGATTGTTCCTTACAATGTATACTTATTGATTTTATTAGAAATAACTTTGGGATTACAGTCGATAAAAAATCAATTTGAAAGATTTCATCAATTGTTTCACTCCAGAAAGGAGATTTTTCGAAAAGGCAATTGAAAATACGACTCAAAGATAAAATGCCCATAGCATTAGTAGTAAACCATTCCATAGTTATAATTTTTAAGGCAACTGTTTTTAAAGAGTATATGTAAATATTTAATTATTTTGTCACATTACGTAAATAGAATAGAATTGAAGTGAAAAAAACACGTAATATTTGAAATAAACTTGTGACGTATACAACCCGTAATAGGCACATTTCTCATGACGTGATCTCATGATGATGCTTACGACATTTCAATAATTCTCCTACTGTATATCTCTACTCTATGTTGATTTTAATCAACAGTATCGGACGAGGCACTCAGTTTTCATATTATGGACATAAAACAGAAAAAATATGAACCTTTTAAATACTCTTGTCGATTAGAAACTACAAAAGTTAATATGAAGCTTTTGACATCGAGTTTTTCATAGTACTTAGGTCGGTAAGTGTACTTATAATGTATTTTTCTTCTTAAAAAGACATCTTATATGAGATACATCAATCACGCGATTTGTATTCTCAAGGTCCCGCGTTACCCGGTAACCTAAAATATTGATAAGAAATTTTATTATCATTAAAAACGTATGGTCACTTGTCATTGATCGATGATATAACGCAGACGAAATCGCGTTACATTAGATAAAATGGCTTAAAATTGTTGCCTGAATATACGAAGATATGATAGCCTCTAAACATTTACGATGTCTTTATTAATCGGTTTTTATTTGATCTTAATTTTATTTTGCGTTTTGTTCATAGTCTTACAAACGCCGACCAATAGTGAGACCAACTGCCTTGTTGGCCTAGTGGCCTATGTGGTCGTAGAATGCGAGATCCTGGGTTTATACCCCAGATCGGTTCAATAAAAAGTTACAACGGATTATAGGAGTGAGGGAATTGAGAGTGAACTTGCATATTATGCGCACACATTTGTGCACTGTATGTCCTGCGCAGTTGGCTAATCCCTCGTAAGATTAGGCGCCGTTGCCGTAATCGGCCCGGACTTTAATTAAACGCTTAGCTTATCAATCTTAACATTAAACGCATCTTCTGTGTACGTAAATATATGTATAGAAATTTGCTTTGATTAACATAAACTACTGCAGTAGTATCGCTGTACATTTTATCTTCATTAAATTTGCTTGAAAACTTATCAATTATGTATCTAGGTAGATAGATAGTTTTAATTTATTTTTATGGTTTACTTAAACCTTGAACCTTTTTAGACATATTCAATTACTGCTTTTATATTACCCGTTTTTATACTTAATCTGCAAAATTTGAAACAAGTTACGAGTCGTCCAAAAAATGAGGAAAAATGTATTTTAATGATCGAAGATACCGACGTTAATGAGAATAGAATGGTATGCTTCTGTAAAGATGCATTTATTTTAGAGACAAAAAGTAAAGCGTTATTATATAAAGATCAAGATTTATTTCCTGTATGACATTTAAGTCACATAGGAAATACAAAGCCTATGAATCATAGGAACCGGTAAGTGATATGAAAGTAGTAGGTTCATGAACGCTCGATTGTCTTCATAGAGAAACGTAAAAGTAACAAAATATAACTTACGCAGGCTGCGACGTGTCCATATCAGACTCGTCCGACGCATCATCTATGTCGTCGAAGTTGTCTATGACGCGTCCGGAGACCTCAAGCCGGCGCAGGGATCGACCACTGGAGGCCACATGCCTCGCGATCTGGCGGATGAGCCGGCGCGGGAGCGGTAGTGACGCTCGGGCCCCTCTAGCTGGGGAGCCTCCACGTTCGCCACGCATGGGCGCCATCTAGGAACAAACAATTTAGGATACATTAAGTTTTGTATTTACCAATTTCATCGCAAGTTAGCATTTAATGCTTTCTGAAGCCGTCCCTTTCTATGCCATGCATGGATACCACCGTGAATCAATATCGTAGTCGTTCCTCAGCTGCTGTTAAGTTATACATTGCTTTTTCTCTTTCTGACATTATTGATTTGGCATTGGAAAAAAGAAGACATATTTTTTTAATAATCACCCGCTAAACTATCATAAGTAAGGCCGACCATGTTTAGCGAGTGCTAAGTTAAACACTGATTTCTCTCTTTCTGTCTTCACTGATTTGACATTCAAAAGAAAAAGACAACATCGTTAAACAAATCATCACCTAAACAACATTTATAAGTAAAGCCCTCAATCATAGACAAAATACGAAATCTAACGAGCGATCGTGAATCCGGACACAAGCAATAATTACTAGTTAAAAATAAATGTCGAACGATCCCTATAAATAAAATCGTAACACGCTAATTCTAACTTTACCGGCACCTCGTCCGTGCAAATTTTTCAATCAAAATATAACCAGACGTCAAACAATCGGACCGAAACATTCCTATATCAATATAACGAATTATAATTTCCTTTTAAATGGCGGTCACGTATCAATTGGACTTCTATATATAACTTCTTCGACTACAATATATAACTAAACAACTAGTAATAGTAATAAAACAAAAACAACACGTTAATATGCAGAAGAATGAAACGGTTAACCGACCTTCAATTGTAGGATTAATATAAATCAATGCAATCCTAAATATAGGCCCGGCTCAATAGAGCATTTCGAATTACTATTTATTTTCTAACATGTCTATATTTACGGCACACTGACCGACTAACTGACATTCCGAGTCGTTGGCACAAAACGTAGCAACGTTTTGATAAAACAATTTTTACGGATGCCGCGAACTATACTTATATATTATGTCGTTATGTAATAATATATCGATGATAAATATAAGATCTTAATAGCGAGTTTATCTTTGTGTAACGTAAAGTAGATTGTACGTTATCGTGGCTTAGCTTGGTTTAATAATTTTTAACACAATATATTCATTTATTTACATAAACAATAAGAATCTGTCGTGACATTTAATTTCTGATTAACAAGTTCAACTGAACGGTTTATGACATCCTTATGTGAAATATGAAAGTACATACATATTATGCTGTAGCGTAGGCAGGGAGTCTGCTTGCCCCCCTCCCATTTAAATGAAACGTATGTATCACGAACGGAGTGATTTATATACAATTTTGAACACCATATGACAATTTAAATTTTGTTAAACATCCTACTCGCTAGGTTCAATGTATTGGTAATAAAGTCAGAAGGACAAATATTTGATTCATCCAAACAAGAAGTTATATTAAAACGAGTATAGTTATAGAAACTTGTTATAAACAAGAAAAAATGTTAAACATGTCGATAATCGTAAACAATCCTAATAACGACAACACTATCGCTGATTATTTAAATTATTCGTGGTGACGATGGAGTAAATGTTTGATTGTACATGGTATAGAATTAGTTCGGTAAATAAAAACAGTCCTTGATAATTTTGCATATTTGTAATATTATGTGAATAAAAAAACTGTTTCCGTACATAACACGTGGACTACAACTACGACTCGTCGTCAGTTCATATAAGCCATAAGAGATGGCGTAAGTCAAGAATAAAGGAGATTCCTGAACATTTTTATAGAGGTAAAAAGTTTTAAATGTAGACTGAATGCAGCAAGCTATGAGCAACTTCTTATTCATATATTATGTGGTTTAAAACGAAACGCATAATATAAAATCATACGATGTCATCAAAAAATGTGGTTTCGTTTCCAGTTTTGACAATAAACGGACGAAATTATTTGATTAATAGAACATTATTTAACCTATTTCACCGACTTTTGAAGGAGCTCTCTCCTTGTCCTTGGTTTTATTAAATGTTTATTGCCTCAAAAGTCCTTCACTTATAAACCGATTTGTAATAATTATTTAAAAAAAAAATATAGTATAAATAAAATAATTCTAAAAAAATAATTTTAGTTATGTTTTTTCGAAAAATAGTAAATTAATTGCATTTAATTAACATACCTATGTAATTTAACTATGTAAAAAGTAAAAACTGATTTCCTTGGCGGTTCTCCTTCCCATCAACTACATCTTTACTTGATGGTAGACCTTTGTGCAAGGTACCACCCATTCAATCAGATATTATACCGCAAAACAACAATACTTTGAACTGTTGTGTTCCATGTGTTAGCGAGTGTAATTACAGGCACAAGGGACATAACATCGTAGTTCCCAAGGTTGGTGGCGCATTGGCGATGTAAGTGATGGTTAACATCTCTTACAATGCCAATGTCTATGGGCGTTGGTGACCACTAACCATCAGGTGGCCCATATTCCCGTCCGGCTACCTATGCTATAAAAAAAATATCCCAAAACCTTGGTAACTTCAATCTTATAAAATGCCAAATTTATTATACGTATGACAAGTAGACAACACATAGTCGATTAATCTTTATAAACGAATACGCTTTTAAAGTACATAATATAATTTCTATCCGCCATAAACAATAACAATGTACTTGAAGAAAACAATAACATTGATTGTTTTATATTATGTAATTACGTGTTAAACTTAGTCATACTCGTATGTTAGCGAAAGCGAGGTGAGATACAATCATAATTGGCACCGATTCTAGCCCTTTATCCGGTTAGAGGGATTGTGTTTCTGTGCCCCTTCTGTCATGCCATATTGGTGACATTATTGTAGCCTTGACACCCGTGGTGCATGTCTAAATCATGCTACATTATCGCCTCATCTAGTAATAAACTCCAAGGATTTGAGCATACGATGGTTTTCGCGCAATCAAGTTTACAATCTCAAATTATGTCGACGACATTTATCTTTTGATTGAAATTTAATTGGTGTTTTTGCGCTTTGGTACTTAGCGTCCATAATGATTGTTCCTTTCATTCTAACCCCATAGAAAAACTATGTTTAGTGACTTAAGACTAATCCACATTTATTTTATATCACTTTAGAAGCAAAAGCGTATTATTTGTAATTTACTGATATAAGTAACCGTTCTATTAATTATTTTTATTCAATTTTTTTTAAATTTTTACTTTTTTCAACTAGATATTTAGAAGGTTAAAAGATGTTACTTGACTTGTAAATATACCACTGCTGACCTAAGCCTTTGTCTTGTTAAGGCGAAGGTTTTGGAGCTTCTTCCAAGAAGCCGTGCTAGTACATACATACACATGTAACATACAGGTTGTTCTCCATATTTGAGCACAATAAAAACTTTAAAAACAAATTAAGAACATAAAACTCATCGGCGCTTGCCCGGGTTTGAACCCGTAGTCTAGTGCATTCACACGTTCATCGCCGAGCCGTCACCGACAGACGTGTACGTTTACAATTTTATTTAAATTGATTACGTCATTTATCTTGCGGATACAGAACTTACGGTACATATATTACGTCACTGTTGAATGAAAGGTAGAAAACAAATCAAACTTACTAGAAATATTATATGTCATCAAGTTATTAGTAATTTAAAGTATAACATTATAGGACATGTTTATTGCCTATTCAATAATTATGCGACGCCGTTAAATTATTATAACCACGTAGATTGTTTGATTCTACTATTAAGATCATATGCGATCAAATTAAACGGAGCTTACCTTACACCTTTCTAAAGTTTTTTTTAATCTACGTACGTATGCGTTGGAATAATGTGATACATTTATCCAACTACTTTGCGTTATATTTATAACGTTAACGTTAATATTTATTATTCAAAGGGAATTATAATTAAGTAAATTTGAACGCACTTAAAACGTGATGGGAGCAAGTATTAGGAAAGTGAGATGGCACGTGTCCAATTGGTATGCGGAGCTGCGCTGTACCAACTAACAGCGAATGCATCTAACATGACTATGTAAAATCGGTGCTTCCGTCAACTGTAAATAACATTAGGAATGCATTTGTTATATGAAATTGGAGACATATCATTAAACAAAAAAAAACACTTTTTTCAACTTCCCCCAATCATAATCTAAACACAAATAACTTACGTGAAATATTTTGCGATAAAATTATTAGAGACGTGATTACAGCTGATAGCGAGTTCTGCCTGTTCTATATTCTTTATTCGTGTGTGAGTTAAAATAAATCGGAATATGAATAACTACGCGAGTTTCTTACTAGTTTTTTACTTTTTTATTTCGAAGGAGCTTGCGTTAAGTTGGTAGAGCGGTGGTAGAGCGAAAATATTGACGATACAAAACGGTATTAAAGATTATTTGAATAAAATACATTTCATTTTTGTTATATCGTTCCGTTACTAGTTCATATACGCTTAAGAAAAAAAGGCAAACGGCGATGCATCTAGAACATTCTCTAGACTGGAAACAGCATTGAATGTCTATATCGATCACTTTTCTGTCCTACATTGTCTGTATGTTCGAATGTATCAAGTATGAATTCGTCAGTGTGCTACTCAAAAGCACGATCGGAATGAATAGAATGACGAGTTGATATCAGTCAACATTTCACACATCTCTAGATCGCACACGGACGTAAACAATGCGTCAGACGTCATGTATTGTCCTTTTTGCGTCTTCGTAGTAATGATCAGCTTTCTCAAAGGCGAGTGTTCGAATTGGCAAAAATATAAGAAATATTATATCTTTTTATATAAATCATTTGATAACTATATAAAGCAACATTTGATTTCATATTTTATACAGTTTAGAATAACTACAATATGTAAATTATTATCAGTCAAACAAAACAAATATAAGGTTCAAGTAATTTTCATTGTTATTATCCTTATTTTGAATGACTACTGTCTGAGCGTAAGATATTTAATTTACATAGAGGACATATGCATATTTATTGAATACATTGCCAAATATGGTATTTAATAATAAATAATTTCTTCTGCATTATTTATTAAGAAATTATGACAATATCAATACATTAGGTATCAAATATTTCAAAAAATAAGTGTTTAGTTAAATGTTATCTCATTTTTGATTATTTTAATAAGTAGAAAATAAATTAGTTAATTTTAATGTTAGTTTTTAAAGTCAAAACTTTTGCACTAAAAATATGGATTAAGTTTTAATTTAGTGTTATCAGATATTTTATATAAATTATACATTAATGTTAGAATTTACTATTCACTAGCAATTAATTATGTAAAGTATGTACATATATGTTATATGTTTGTGTTTTCTTGGTTATATGTTAGATGAATCATACCGTTTGTATTAGTGAGATCCTTCTACCGAAAAACATTAAGCACAATTAACTGACAAATTGGCTTTCTTAATATTCAATCATCATTGTAATAACAAAATATTTAAGTAATAGTTTTCATAAAACCTCTGCCTGAAGCTGGTAATTTTTTTTTAATATTTGCAATTTGTTTGAAAGACATCTGATAAATTTAATTTAAGATACTGGTTTTTTTTCTTTTATATATACAATTTCAAAATAGTTTTTACATAAATTGTGGTAGGAAATAAATTAGGTCACATATTGTTTTTTTTTAATACAATGCATAATTTTTGCATTAATCATTACTATTATTTTTCATTAATCAACGACATCCCAAATTTATATATAGGTACCTAGTTATCATAAAGTAAGATTATGTGGCCTTGGTATCACTGATATTGATATAGCCTAATATAGTGAGTTGTTTAAGTCAAAGATGCAGAGAATGATAAATATTACAGAAAATATACTTATAAATAACAATACACTGCTATTTGAGAGTGGAGCATTGTTTTCTGGGTGACAATTATTTTTAGATTAACTTCAGGAAGTAGAGGCAAGAAAAAAGTAGGTCATGCAAAGGTCTGAGTATTATTATTAGATAATTTTCTAAATAACAATAAAATCGTTATTTAATCTTGTACAGTATTGTCTTACATATTGAAGGTCAGGATTCAATAAAAAAATACTGCTTACCAGTTCAGCGTACCAGGACGAGCACGAAGATCGCGCGAGAAGCACTCACAAATTTAATTATGTATTGTCTTTTATCTTAAATTATAATACCTAGTAGTACGTAACACGCAAAAATACTGACGCGTGGTCGGTGTGATGTAACAATGATTACCATGTGTTTTTGTATTCATTGGGTCAGCAGTGGCGTCAACAGCGTGTTGCTAGGAAACTGGATTTCGGAGTGCGACCGCGTGCGCGATGAACCTTCTACGTGGACCGCCGCGTGCAACGCCGTATGCACGTGCTGACGCGCAATACGAAGGGCCATTACATAACTGGAGGTACAACAAATATCTACTACACCTCTAAGGATATCGCAATTACGAGTTGCATGCCACTAGTTCCATATTTAGATGGAGCGCCAGCTATACTACCTTTCTACGTTCCTCTCGCGACCCGTCACATTTTTAGAACCGCATGTAAACGACACCAAACGCTTCGTTTATTGTTAAACAGGCGCAACGTGATATCAATTATTTCTTATTGAGGGAGCAAAATCCAAAATGCGCAAATAGATATGAGTGCGTCGTCTTTTTATAAATGAATTTAATTTCAAATCTTACAATATCGTTTGCATATGAAGTCTATGGTCAAAAGAATGATATAATGAATACACTCACCTTTTTGATGAGTTGTATGTTGTATGCACAAATTAGAAATTAATAATAAACAGCATTCCGCGGCCTCCGTACTTGAAATCAACACTCAACAAACACTTAACACCCAATCTATCCATAAACTAAAGAGTAACCTACATAAATAAACATATGATCTATACTTGTCTTTACTATGACTATTGACAGCTCGATAGAACTGAGCGCCATACAAAACTGATGAAATTCGACAAGTTTCAACAAATTCGAATGTGTGGCAGGGATCTTTTATAGGTATTGGTAATCAAGTTTATGTTTATTCGTATATTGCTTTTCGTATATTTCGTCGAGATCGAGCTAATATTCGGATAATGTATTCGGATAAATTAATAGTAGTAACTGGTAGCTGTGTGTAAAAAGGGCCTTATATGCTGTCCCATGGAAAATGATTAAATAATGAATATTATGGACAAAATTGGACTTCAATTACTTAGTCTTGCCAGTTTTTCCATTTAGAGAATTGTTCTATTATTAAATATCTGACAGTATTACTTTAATGTATGGCAAAACTCCTGTTTATAATATCATAAAACCAAACCGTTTAAGATTTCTTTTTGTAAATATTGATATATATAAGCGAAATAACACTCATCACAAGATCGCAAATTATAATCTAGCTCTTGTATAATAGCCGAGTCGAGCATTTAATTATATCATTCCTCTTTAGCCTGGATATCTAACAGACACCTGTTATTTTAACATTAACTACGTGTTCAAACATTCAAATAGTTATCTTGTTATGATACTCAGATATATAAATCTAGTATAGGGATAGTAATGATACGTACGGATCCGTAAATTACAAACTCCACCTTTATAATATTATTAATGATTTATAGTTATATAACATTAGACACATTCGAATTATATTATAATAATAGCAGACTATTTTGAAAAAATATATTTCAGCTAATAAACATATTAAAAAAAATTAAATGTTTTTTTCAAATGTGGCAACAACGTCGTCAGCCAAAAAGAAGAAAACACGTTAAACTTGACGTGGACTAAAGTAGCTGGCCCACTTTACAAAATAATAATGTATTAGAAATTACAAATATTTAACCATTAAAACTGAAGAAATACATAAGTCTCAAAAACTGAATGTGATTTTGTAAAAGAAAATGGCTCTAGTTATCGTAAGTACATATATTTTTGCAAAACATAAGACCGCGTTGACAGTCAAGAATTTTTCGGAATACAGCATTTTCGGTTTTCCATGTATTAAGTCAAAGGTATTTATTTTCACAGAGGATGTGTAGAATATTATGTTTGTCGTTGTTGCCATTACTCTTGAGTCAGAATGTGGATGCAGCTGCGGTAATATCCATCGATTTCGGATCGGAATGGATGAAAATTGGTATCGTGTCACCTGGAGTGCCGATGGAGATAGTACTCAATAAAGAGTCAAAGAGGAAAACACCAGCTGTGGTTGCATTCCGAGACGACGTGAGAACATTTGGAGAAGATGCTGTGACAGTTGGCGTACGGTTTCCTAAAAATTCTTACAAATATCTCTTGGACCTACTTGGAAAGCCATACGACCATCCCTTGGTGCAAGCATACAAGTAAGTTTAAAATATTTTAAAGCATTCTAGATTAAATATCTATTTCTATATATTATGACAACATGAATATGAAGTATGAACTATGACCTTTAATTTAAAAAAAATCTTTTTCAGTTTTTTCATTCACAGTATATATTTTCACTTAAATATTTTACAAAAAGTCCTACTATACACTATAGTAGATTTTTTTTAGTAAAAGGCTGAGTTTTTGTAATACTTTCTAATTCTGTTGGTACTTTTACTTTTGATGATTGATTCAAAATGAATCAATCTAGTAGGAATAGAGATATGTTATGACTTTGTAATGAAATGAAGTGTTATTTATAGTCAGTGTCTTAATGAGAAAATTATAGAAAACATTTTTAGAATTTAGAAATAATATCTTCTATATAAATAAAATGATAGAGGTCTGCAGTTGTGCACACATCACAGAAAAACTACTGGATAGATTTCAATGAAATTTACTAAATTTTATATCCTAGACACTTGGCCCTAATCAAAAAAAAAAAAAATATTGCAATATCTTTGTTTAATAAAAAGTTATTAAAGTTTCAAGAAACAACAATTTGTATATGCACTGCCTGTTCAGTGATGTATGTTTAAACAAAGTATAGTTTCTTATCTTTTTGTTGTTTTTTCCTTCGTACATAAAACAAACTTTGTTAATATATCAAGCAACATGGACGAAGTCGCGGGTATCAGCTAGTCATCAGTAAAAGCTCTTTACAATACAGAAACTGTGAATGGCAATTTATATGGGATTATAGGGCATATGTTCCTAGGTGGCAAAATAAATACAAAAATATCAAAAAATTAATAGAAGTTTTTGACCAAGTTTTTTACAGTTAATTTGAATAAGAGTAACATGGATGCAAACAAGTATCCAAGACATAATGATCAAGCATTTCTATTTTCACTTTTGCATTTGTAGTAAGGTCTGTTTTACTTTTTTATTAGTCTATTTGTCAACATGTTTACAAAGGATACCGAATCCTTTTTTTTTTAATATGTACTGATTAGATCCACGAATAAAGAAATCTTTAGCTGCAAATATAGGAATTGGGTTGCAATTTTTTCATCCGCGAATAGTGAAAATGCGAATAAAGGTAGCGTGAATAAGGAGCTTTTCTGTAATTAATTTTTATTATATATATATATATGTTAGTATAATAGGGCATCATATAGTAGCACAATTGCAAAATGGAATATTTAAATCTAAGATTTCTTTATCCTTACTTTTTCTGCCATTTGGATATGCTATAGGTTAGGACTTAACACTTATGATAATAAAGGTAATACAAATAAAGTCATAGTAAAATTGAATTATGTACAGTCACCTTACTTAGTGCTAGAGCTTTGTGCAAGCTCGTCTGGGTAGGTACCACCCACTCATCAGATATTCTACCGCGAAACAGCAGTACTTGCTATTGTTGTGTTTCAGTTTGAAGGGTGGTTCCCAAAGTTGGCGGCGCATTGGTGATGTTAGTGATGGTTAACATCTCTTAAAATGTCAATGTCTATGGGCGTTGGTGACCACTTGCCATCAGGTGGCCCATACGACCGTCCGCCTTTCCTATGAAATAATAAAAAAAAAAAACTTCAACTTAGTATGAAATAGTTAAGATATTTCTTTTATTTTCAGGGAGAGATTTCCATACTACGAAATAGCACCTACAGATAGAGGAACCCCTGAATTCATTCACGATGATAACACTAAATACACACCTGAAGAGCTTGTCGCTCAGCTTTTGGCTAAAGCCAAGGATTTTGCTGAGATTAGTCATGGTAAGGATCTTTGAAAATTCTTTACAATATTAAACCAGTATATTTATTTTTAATTCTCATTTTCTGAAAAGGAGTCATTGTAGAAATGGAAACTAAAGTTGTTTTTGACACATTTCAGTGTAGTTGTTTTTTTAATATTAAGAAAGTATACACTATTTTTTTAAATAACTTAAAAAATATTTTTATTTATTAGGTCAATCAATAACTGAATGTGTGATCACAATCCCTGGATATTTCAACCAAGTTGAAAGGAGGGCTATGAAAGAAGCTGCCTCTCTGGCTGGATTGAATGTTTTACAACTGATCAACGATTATACAGCAATTGCAATCAACTATGGTATATTTAGAAGAAAGGTATGTCACCATCTCTATCATATTCTTTTATAAAAGAGACCCAAGATATTTCAGTGCATACATGTGAATCTTAAATGTATATTACTGGTTCAAATTTGTTTTTTTCTTATCTGTATTTATTAATAATTCAGCTAAGCTGTAATGGCAATTGCGAGAAAACCTGCATGTATCATATGATATATTACTACTTGTTTATTTACTGCACACCGGAGTAGACAGGTGGAATTATGTAGTTACAAAGCTTGTCGCTGTTTATTTAATTGTTTTTCTTTTGTGTACATGTAAGCTTGTATATTGCTAGATTAATTAGAGTTAGTATATTTATATTTTTATTTACTGTGTTTTCTTTTTTTAACAGGAAATCAATGAAACAGCGTGGCATGCACTATTCTTTGATATGGGTGCTGCTGCCACCACTGCTGCTCTTGTTGAATACAGAACTGTCAAGATTAAAGAGAGGGGCTATGTTGAAACTGTGCCTCAATTGCAGGTCATTGGTGTGGGCTATGACAGGTAATATTCATAAATGATTTCTATTCATTCTTATATTTGTTTTAAAAACTTAATTTAATTAAACCATATTGATACATATTTTTTGTGTACAGAACTCTAGGAGGATTGGAAATGACATTGCGATTAAGGGAGCACCTTATTAAAGCCTGGGAAGCAAATGGAGGTGGCGATGTTAGGGCTTCACCTCGCTCTATGGAGAAACTATTCAGGGAGGCTGAGAGGGTGAAGATTGTGCTATCCGCTAATACGGAACATTATGCACAGATTGAGAGCTTGTTGGATGACAAAGACTTCAAACATTTGGTGAGTACTATTTGTTGTATTATATCACTTTATAATTAACGAGCTATCCTTCCTTGTTTCGCAAGTAGAATGAGGGTCTACTTTAAATGTTTATATCATAATACATACAACAGTAAAGTTCTCACTCGGCACAGTAATATTTTTAAATTTAATTATATCTGAAATCAACAACAATCATTATCATTATTCAGCCAAGAAATTTCACCCACAGAACAGTATATGAAATCATAATAATATTATTACGCAAAATATTACAATACATTTTTTATGGATTACAGTAGAATCCGGTTATAACGACGGCCAAGGGACCGCGATATTACGTCGTATTAACCGGAACTTGTACTAAACGAACTGTCAATTTTCGTTATTTTTTTCTTTATTAAAATAATCACATTGTATTTATTAATATTTACATTACCTATTGAAAATTTGTCTTTTGTTGAAGAATAGGCTCAATTATGGTATTCCCCGATTATTTTGCAGCTTAAGCTATAGTGCCCAGTCAACTTGTTCTTGAGACTACAACGTTTATATTTTAAAACATTCGCATTGAACAAAGGTTATATCTTGTGTTTATTTTTCTTAATTTTCGAAAGTGTCGAATGGTTTACACGATACGATTTCCTTCGCAATCGTTACTTTCTACTCGCCAGCTTCTAAACGTCGTATTAATAACACTTTTTCTTTAATGGACAAACCTTTTATAGAAGTCATTTTTGTACGCGTACGTATTTTTGTCACTCATCAGTCGCAAATTTCCGCCGTAAAATAAAGTTGTAACCGGACAATTTTGTGTGAAATTCTGTCGCTAAAAGCGGGCGGTCGTTGTAAGCGGAGTCGTAATAAACGTATGTAATTTCATAGTGGCTCATATTGAAAACAAGCATGTGCCTATACTTATGTTGCTAAAAGCGGTCGGTTGTTATATGCGAAGTCGTACTAAGCGGACTACAGTGTATTATTATGATTGCTTATAATATTATCATTATTAGTATTATATACAAATAATAAAACGTTTTATTTGTGTGTTATACAATCGTTATTAAAATAATTTGTCATGGATCCAGGTGACACGCGCCGATTTCGAAGCTCTGTGCTCGGACCTGTGGCCGCGCGTGTCGGGCGTCATCCAGCGCGCGGTGGCGGCGGCGGCGGGCTCGGGCAGCGGCGCGCGACTCATCGTAGCCGGGGGGGCGTCCCGCGTGCCCGCCGTGCAGGAGGTGCTGCGGACGGCCGTGGGAGTCGAACCTTCCCGCTCCATCAACGCTGATGAGGCGGCTACTCTTGGTGCTGTCTACAGGTAATAATTGTATTATGTTTCTATGTTAGCGAGTATAGATCAAGTAAATAGCATCTGGAGAAAAGATCGTCCTTGTGACAGACTTTTCTCGACGTCGAAAGATTTGTACGTAAGTCGGTTAAGAAAATGTTTAGTTGGACAGGAAGGTTTACCACATATGTATATATTTTGCGAAATAAGAGTTAAAAATTAAATAAATTACATTACAGCTTTTGGAATTCAAACTTTCTTTATGTCATACGACCTTAAGATAGTATGAAATCCAATTGAAAATTTTTGCTAATTGGTATCAGAAATCGTAAAGTATGTTGTATTTATTACCTTTTAAAAATAACGAATTTATCATCATCATCAATAAGTGTTGATAAAATAATATAAGTAAGAGCAGAAATTCTGGTTTCTGTATTGTGATGAATAAATGACATATGTTTTTAGGGCGGCATCTCTTGCTACCGGGTATAAAGTTGCCGCATTGAACGTACGCGATGCTGTGATCCTTCCTATTCAAGTTGTATTTACCCGACACGTCGATGGCAATGAAAAACTGGTAAGTACAACAGTATGTAAACTAAATGTTATATATTATGTAATGTTGAATGCATATAAAATTAAATTATTTATCAAAGTAATTCATATTCATTTCCTCTATTTTTTTACAGGAATATGTAAGTTAAAAATACATTTATCTAATTTTATTGTAAATACAAGTTAAATTGATTATTTATGCTTAGTTGATTATATGATGAAAAATATAATTGTTACAGATCAAGAGAACACTCTTTGGACCTATGAATCCCTACCCACAGAAAAAGGTTATAACTTTCAACAAACACACGGATGACTTCACATTCAATGTGAACTATGCGGAATTGGACCACATTCCTTCTAATGAACTTAAAAGCATTGGCGCCCTAAACTTGACTCAAGTCGTACTAACTGGCGTTCGTGACGCACTGGCGAAACATTCTGGAGAAAATATAGAACACAAAGGCATTAAAGCACATTTCAATTTAGACGATTCTGGAATTCTCAATTTAGTCAATGTAGAATTTGTTGCTGAGAAAACTGTAACCGAGGAAGACGAAGACAAGGATAGTACTTTGTCTAAAATTGGTAGCACAATTAGCAAGTTGTTTGGATCCGATTCCGAATTGCCTGAAAAAGCTGAAGAAAAAACCGAAGATAAACCAGATGAACAACCACATGAAGCCGAAAAGAATGAGACCGCTAAAACAAATGAAACAACAACAGAAAAACAGAATGCTACTGAAAGTGAAAGTAAACCGAAACCCAAAATAATTGTGTTGAAAGAACCCATCAAGACTGAAGAGGAAATTTTAAATTTGGAACCTCTTTCTCCCGAAGATTTCAAATTATCGAAAGCAAAAATAACCGAGTTAAATAATATTGACAAAAAACGAGTCGAAAGAGAAACAGCTCTTAATAACTTGGAAGCGTTCGTTGTTGACGCACAGATGAAAATTGAGACGGAGGAATATTCCGAATGTGGCACACCGGAACAGATCGAAGAAATAAAGAAAATTTGCACTGAAACGTCGGAATGGCTTTACGACGACGGGTATGAGGCGCCAACTGAAATGTATGAAGAGAAATTGTCTTTGCTAAAAGAAAAGTCTAATCCCATATTCTACAAACATTGGGAACACAGAGAAAGACCGGATGCTGTGGCCGCTATTCGTAATCTCCTAAATAGCTCAAAGGAATTCCTTAAAATGTCCAAGAACTATACAAAAGAAGCAAATGCTGAAAGGGATGTTTTTACTGATGTGGAAATTAATGTTCTTGAAAAGAAAATCGAAGAAACCGAGTCATGGCTCCAGAAATCTATCAAGGAACAAAATGCATTAAAGAAAAATGAGGATATAAAACTGACTGTTGACAGCATTCGAGAGAAAATAACCAATTTGGATAGAGAAGTCAAGTATCTTTTGAACAAGATGAAAATATGGAAGCCAAAAAAGCCGGCTAAGAAAGAGACAGAGAATAAAACGGAGACAGTCATTGAACCAGAAGAGAATGGTTCAAACGGTCAAGAAGAGAAAACTGTAGAACAAGAAGAAAAACCAGTGACAGAACCAAAAGAAGAGGAAGACACCGGCGGCGAGGAGACAGAAATACCGCAAATAGGTGATGAAAATGTTGAACATTCCGAGTTATAATAGTGATGTGTGGAATAAGTTAATTTATTTAGTCTAATTTATTTTTTACTTCAAAACTTAGGTGTGGTGTGTTCCCTTTTTGTACTGAATTTAACTGAAGCACAATTTTTGAATGTTATTTTACCATTTATTGAATTTATAGTAAAGCCAATCAGTCCTATTCCAATAAGAAGTAAAGATAAACAAACCTTAGATTTACTAATTATGCTATATTCACACTCTTCCGCTCTACTTTAATTCCAAAACTTCTGATACTACCTTCACCGACTTTCGAAATGCAATACTTACGCAAATCTACAATAAATACCATAGAATTATTCAAGACCTCCAACAATTATATTATGTCATTTTAATGTCAAAGTTGTTTTTTTTATCTTCACTCCTATTGTGGTTGGAATAGGCTAGTTCTGCTACGAGGCTTAACCTAATTACATTATAAGTATAAGTTTATATTCGTGTGTATCTCTTATATACTTAAGAATTTCAGATGCTCTCAATTAAGTTTACTACTACTACTACTATTATACCTGAATATTTATATAATGTGATGAATTAGTGCAAAAAGCGAACGTGTCATATAATATATAACCTAAAATCTCAAAATGAAATAACCTTGGATGATTTATCTACTTGTAAATTGACAATTAGAAAATAAAAAATATATTTACATGCTATAAATTAATTGTTTGAAAGTCTTTGCAATAATAATGACCAAAATCTTCTAGAGCGAACTTCTTTAAAAACATCTTATTATAACATCACTGAGTCTGAAAGGATCTTATACACTGTAAAGCTACGGTCAGACATGTGTCGTCAAGTGTATTAAAACAAATGTTGTAGTCGCTTGATTACGCAGCTGTGACCGCGACTTTATGATGTTGTGCGTCACAGTCGCTCATTTCCATGTGGTTGTACTAGCTGGTCTAAAAATTGTTGATCGGTGCTAACTTGCAAAGAATTAAACAAATGATTTTTAGTGTGTAAAGTATTTTGATGTTATCATGTCTCGTTTTTGATTCTTTATTATAACGTTTTTATGGTCTAAGTTTGTTAATTGAATTGTTGCATCGGATCTTATTAAACAATTTTAGCATTGACCCCAGCAAAATGAACGCGAGATTACAATATTTTATGAATGTAAAATTTGATGTGATATGTATAAAGAAAAAGCTCTTGAAAGTGGATCGTTCGGTTTTATCTGACACTGGATTATATGAATGAATTTAAATTATTAGTACTGAATTAAATATTCCTTAGGTAAAAAGAAAAAAAAAACGTATACTACGTCATTGGGTATTGTTACTGGAGATGAGTTATTGGTAGTGATAATCTACGTAAAGTTCTCGAAAAGCTATACATAGAGTTGTTACAATATCGAAGGGTATAAAACCTTATAAAATCGAGTATTAAAAAAAACCTATTATTTTACAAGAATCCGCTACCTTACCTTGATTTGAAATTTTCACCCGCGTCACCGCTCCTGTCTCGCTTGCACTATGTAAGCAACTATCTAGAATCTTCGATGAGAGAATCTTTGAATCATCAAGTATAATTTTTTATTTGTAAATTGCGAGGAAGTTCTTGCTTTTTAAATCGAGAATTTTGAGGAGTCGTTTTGTCACAATTTCACAACTACTCTATACACCATACAAATTTCCGTTTCTGGTTGACTTTTCTAATGATAATAGTCCATCGTAAATGGTAATTATGTTATTGAAACAACTCTATGATCTCATCTCGCGATCTTTAAGTATACTGTCGTAAAGTATTCCGATCATTGCTGATGATTGAGGGTAGTCTTGGAATGTATATTTTGTCTTGTAATAGTATTAACTAGGTACGTGAAATATTATTTTACGTGTACCAAGGAAATGTTGTATTGGTATAGATGTCAGGTTCAAATACCCAGTCACAAATAAAAATAAAATAAATTGATAAATGAACAATTAATGTAGTTTCAATATTAAAATACCTCAAATTGTTTGGATATACTCTGATTTACAATGACAGATTTGTTATATGTTTATCACACCTAAGGGTGGTATGCTATAACTTACCTCATAACTAACCCACGAAATATTGACAACCGACTCATGGTGATAATACTATTTTGACTGGTGAAATATTAAAGAAATTCTGTGTAATACTGTACACATGTGCAGGTATTATATAGATGAGACCTGAACAAAGGTCTTTTTCTTTGGTCTGAGCTTGAACATTAATGTTTCCGTTCCGTTTTTTTGTTTGGAATGGAATGTCTGTGAGATTCTAAGATATAAATCTCATATCATAAAAAAATATAGATCGAGAAATGATGTGTTACAGAGAATGTAATGTATTATGAGAAAAAATATGACGTCGGAAGTTGAAGTCTGGCGAAGATTATTGCCCCGTGCGTTTAGAAATGAACTAATATTATTGATACTAATATTATAAATGCGAAATTGTTTGTATGTTGCGTTTTCTCGGCTAAGCCACTAAACTGAATATGATGAAATTTTGTACGGAATAAATTTGAAACCCAAGGAGGGGCATAGCCTACTTTTTTATACGTAAAGCCTAACACCTAACATGCGAACGACAACGTATACCTTAATTTCTGTAACACAATTTGAATTTGATGAACCTCATACCCACGTCCAGTTATTAATATATCATGAGGTGAATTATACTAATACTATATTGTTGATTATAATTATTAAATATTCTGATTTTTGGCGTAAAATCATTATTATTATTATTTTGAAAATGCATTAATTTTTGAGAATGTAATGCAAAGTTGGTTTCGCGGTTTACTTCATATATTATACTTACTTTTTAACATTACATTTTTCTTTCCACATTAATTTTGTGAATTAATGTTGCAGCCATACCTTATGAGGATATTTTAATTAAACATTAACTAAAATATATTATATCTATTCAATAACCATAAATCTCGAGATGTATTTTATAGGATAAAACAAACGGACAACAACCTGCATTTCGTAACGTATCTAAACATCCACTTTTTTTTAAATTGTATTTTTAAGAGATATGTTGCTCAGATATGCTCCTACGCAGCCATAAAGTAAATGTTGATTTTTATTACATTGATACGACTATTAAAATTACAGGTGTTTTTGTTATATTTTTATTGAGTCGTTTGGTTGATAAGAATAAAAAGCATCTAGCTGTTTTGTAACGTATCTTTAATGTATTATTTTTAATTAATATTAATCTTTTGAAACAAACCTTTAATATTTTAATCGTAAAACATGTGTTTATTTATACTGTTAATATTAATTAAATTATTTTAAATATTCTATAGATGAGAATAATTTTAAATATTTTTTTTCTTATTTAAGTTTCTGCAGACGGTATATTATCATAACAATAACAATTGTATTTACAGAGTGGCTGCCTAAGTAATATTAAAAAGCTTATATACAATAGTTTATTTCTAATAAACATAAATTATTATTTATGATTATATATTTTCAAATGATATTATTCAATATAAAATTAAGAATGTGTGTAAAGATTTTTAAATAGGTAATTAAAATTAAAAAAAAAAACATACGGACGAATTGATAACCTCTTCCTTTTTTTGAAGTCGGTTAAAAATAAAATAAAGGGATGGATAGAATCGGATAGATCGAACGATCGATTCTGACCACTTAAAACTATTGTCGTTTAACCATCGGACGGCAGCTTCATTCTTAATTTGAGATTAAATTAAGAATATTACTTTTCTTTAAGAATAAAATGAAATAAAATACTCAACATTTATATCTATATTAAATTCATTAGAAAAACATGTTACATTATTATAGCATTCATAATGTATATTATTTATCTCGCTTATGATATACTCGTTTGTTACAGACTTAAAAATCATGTTTTCTTGACAGCCACCTGAGGCCACAAGCTCCATTACCAGTAACTTGTTTCAATAGAGCTTTTGTTTTGTTGAATACCATCCCGGAGGAAGAAGTCGGCGCCCGAGCATTGGCGCCTTTCTCTAAACGAGCGAGACAGCATCGTTCCCGGCTTAAGAGGGAAAGAGACATAACAATAGCATTCCGCGTCGGACGGACAAGCCAAATGAATCCAGTTTACTTATTATACCCCAGTCATTCGCTTGTGTATTTTGTCGGTCATGTACCAATTTTTTTCGGTAGTGATGTAAAACAAAAGAGTATATTTCGTGTGTGTTTGAAAACAGTACGACGAGGTGACTAATAAAGATGTGTTAAGTGGATCCTGTTATTTTAGTGGATTTTTCCAGTTAAAGCGGTAAGAATAAGTAAGAATGCAACCGAATCCCTTCCGTCCCTCTTGGAAGAATGCAGTGCACCGTGTTCGTCTCAGGCGCACCTTGCTTGTCGGCCCGAAACTACTGAATCAATACAATTACGCCGATAATCGATTGTTTTGTAACAGAGTGCCATCGGGTCAGCAATAGGGTTAAATTTCAGTTGAGACGTTAACCTTAGTAATATAAAAGCAATCGATACAATGAACTTTTATCGGAGTGTTTCTGTTTGTTTTTTTAAATATAGGTACTCAAAATCGTTAAATATTTATAGAAAATAATGAAAATAATCTTAGTTATATTATTTTTCAAATTAATTTCTCGTGGTATAAGAAATGTACCTATTTAAATCGTACAGCAGAGACCTTAATAAACGTAATTTCTTAAGGTACATAAAATATATGTTTTTATTTATTAATGTAAATACATAATATTTATATTGTATTATTTGTGCCGGCTACATTGTTCGTGCGAACTAGTTACATATTTCGAGCCAAAAAGTATTATATATGTATTTAATGATACACATTACACAGTACCGGCAATATATATATATAATAAAATAACTTATTTATCAGATAAAATAACTTATTTATATCGGATTTTCAGTTCATTCAGTGAAAATATAATGTGGCTGTTTGATCTGTATCATTAATATAATATTAATATTTTCATTATAAGATAATAAAATATAAGTTTTATTTTAACGCAAAATATTTATACGATCCATTTATAATGAGCATTTATTTTAATAATGATGACGGAACATCCATTTAATTCAACCGATTAAACTTTTGTTACAAACTGAAAATCAACATTTACGTCATCATCATCATCTGAGGCGTTACAGCCGCGGGTGGGCCTTAGCCTGGTCCAGTAAAACTCTCCAGTCCGATCTATTCGTGGCTTTCCTTCTCCAACCTGCCATCCCTAAGATTTTGGTGTCTTATTCGACGCCGTCTAACCACCTGAGCTTTGGGCCTGCCTCTATTTCTGCGGCCCACCGGCCGGCGATCGTCAGTTACATATTAAAGATTTCTTACCTATAATGTAAGTACGCTGTGACTCCTTATATACAACACATCATATAAAATATATATAAAAAAACTTTTACTTGCGGTTTATGAGATATCTAAATGATCGTTCCAAAAGAAGTTCATGAATTATTAATGTGCATGTATTTTCGGAGTAAAATAAGAAAAAAAAAGTTCTACTTGATAAAGTGTATGCAGACACTCAATGTGAAAACGACCGAGAATTTCCTTAACGGCAAAGTTACACATTTACATACGCTGTGTCAAGTTCAAGCATAACATCTTTGTACACAAAACATTGCCGTGACATAACACAGTTTGTATTGCATTACAATGTAATAGCTACTGCGGTAACTATACTATGAAAGCTTACGAGTAAGTGTAACTTAAACTTTCATATTATATAGTTATTGGTGTATTAATTGAGCCAAATTAATAAACAAAAAGCGAGATACCGTAGCTTATATACGAGGATTTTATGTTATTTTTCAATTTGGTTAAGGATCAAATTAAAAGTATTTTTAGTCAGACGAATTAGTCAGACGTATAAAGTGGAATAATTTATGTCAACTTTGGAATAGCATGTTTAAAGACGCATTGTTATCTTATGCGCGGGTGACCTTACAGCGTTCGCGAATGGATCGAGATCCGATCCGCTACAAATTAAAATAATTTTGGAATTTAATTCGTTTGCAAAAGTTCGAATTTTGAGTGTTAACGTAACTCAGCTACATGTCATAAAAATTTTCAAAGTTATTGCTACTCGATTTAGCGAGTAAACATATAATATTGAACGAAACGCTGAAAGCATCCGGCTATTCTTTGTTTTCCAAACATTTTCGGAACGCGTCCAGGCGATAAATTACGAAACAAGTATACAGTAAACATTTCAGTTCCGTTAATACCAGATCTCAGTTATGGACTCTATTGTTTGGTAAACATCGTCGAGAGTTGTCTGACTTAATTTGACTGATCATTCGAAACATTCGTGGTTACCAAACAATGGAATATCGTGCGAAATGTTCTGTTATATCCTCAAATTGGAAATGTAAAATTCTGAATGAAAGTATTCATTCTGTTTGTTTGTTGTCGGTTTAGAAATATGTCGATAACCAAAAGAACGTTCATGAACGATGCATTGTTAGAAGAGTTAGCTGATCTAGACGTATTAATGTTGACCTCAGTTTTGATCTTTTACCGACCGCATTTTATAACTTAGCAATTTTGTCGACGAAGCTGAAGACCTGTGTATTATTTCTTTGAGAGTCAATTGATCTTTTGATGGTAATCTTTATGTATTGTAGAATATATTCTTGTCCTCATATTATAATAAGGCATTACAATATCCTTAATATGCTTTGTTTTATTCAGGTAAATGTAAGGACAGTCCGAAAAATCAACATGTATTTTTTTCTACACATAAATAGACAGGTTTTAGTAATTGTTTTGTTAATTATTATATGCGAAGTTCTTTGGCTTGATCTGTTATGTACATTAAGATTATTTATAACATATTAAATGTTGATAAGAAGATGCCTACGTGATTTGAGAGACATAGGCTCTTCTATGGAAAAAAATGCAAATAATATGTTAGTTTATATTTAAAATTGTTGATAAAATTATATTGTTTTAAAAAACTTATGAAATAAAGTTATATTATAAACAAAAAAACTGACCGAAACAATTATGTTAAGACTCATGTTATTAAATACAGATAAAAGTTAACTCTAAAAATAAGTTGCGAGTTGTGACGTCATGTTTCTTTTCGGTTTGAAGAGACATATTTGACAATCACAAAACAGTTTAATAGGTTGATTTCGGTCAAAACTCGATATCAAGAATGATCTGATATTATTAGATTATTAAAAGAATTTTTGAATGATTTAAGGGATAAAAATAGCATTTGTTCTAAATGTGTTTTGTCGTAATTTTTTTCATAAGATATCATCATAATTAATTGTGTGTGTGTGAGTACTAGCTGTACCCCACGGTTTCACCCGCGTATAATTAATAAAAATATATTGAAAAAATAAGTCAATAGCCATCCTCGATAAAAGGACTAAACAACACAAAAATAATTTTTGAATTCGAACCAGTAGTTTCTGAGATAAACCGGATCAAACAAACAAAGTCTTCAGCTTTATACTTATAATAGTATAGATTTTAGTCGCAAACTAGTTAAATTTATTAAATTAATTACATTTGTATATTTTATGTAATTATATTAAATTACAAAGTATTTCGAATAGAGTAATACCAAGGCCATTGTTAACGTTTTAATTTATTCGGGTAACTGAAATAATTAAAGATGAAATCAGCAAAATTTATCAATAAACCTCTTAATGAGGTATTCTGTATGCAAAAAGCAGCAATCCAGTGCTCTGAAAATAAAACATTCGTCGGTATAATTGAATCAATGGTAATTGTTGAAATGTTTGCTGCTAATTGTACGCTATAGCTCCGTATATTTCAATTAATCTGGTAATAACTGGAGAACAGCCGATAAATTGTTATAATAATCCCTGTTGCTGTTTACAGTGCACCTGCGAGCAATATAAAGATATACGATACCCTCGAAGTTTAAGTTTTCCGAGTATTTTATATTAATTTGATAGCAGTTTAATGAGGATAGACTTGTTTGTAATGGGAATTTATTTTTAACTAGCCAAACCCGTGGTATCGCCCGAAATTCCTTCAACAAATGCCATTTTAACGCCTATTAAAATTGTACCTACATAATATGTTTGAAAGGAGTATTATGTATACTCCATTCATACATATTATAACATAAAATAATAATAACAAACAACTTTAGGTACCTAAACTCTAAGTTGATACAATTTTTTAATAGACTCAATCGATTTTGATGAAAGGAAAACTAAATTCAACTTAACTAAATTACGTAGGAATACTTCGTAATTACTTATAATAATTCGTTTATATGTATTTGTAATTTTTAGCCGTTTTTAATATTACCCCGGAAAAGACAGACAAACATAAAAAAGGTTTTGGTTTTTGTAACTCGCAAACACCCATATTAATTTAAAAATAGTTATATTGATATCACAGACAGACAATTCAATTTGATTTATTTGTATCGCTTGTTGTTATACCTACATTTAAGACTAAATACATAATGTACATAACTACATATGTAATTATAGCTGTTGTCATTTGTAATTATTTGATGTTATATTAAGATAACTTTTATGTAAAAAAGTCACGCAATTATATCTATGACGATGCCTGATTATTTAACTGAACCAATACAAAAAAAGCAAATTAAAGTTTTATATTATCTGAATGACGTCATGTATCTATAGATACAACACTAGCCATTTTTAAAATAATTCGTAAATCATGTTTCTTTTAGTTTATATTTGATTTGTTCGACTAGAAAATTAAATATGTAAATGTTCTAATATACAACATTAATCATTTATATTTACCAAATTATACATGAGTATAATCAACAATCTAAATAGTCAACTCCTTGCACTGATATATATTTTTTTCTTTAAGAAATGTCCAAGGAACGGATCTGTATTTTATACAAGATAGACGCTTAACCAACACAGTACGTACTATATATCTACTACATATTAACTTATAGTATGTTTGAAAATAAAATAGATAATACATAGAAGATTATAAATAAAGATACGTCATAGGATTTATGGTTCTTTAACCGTGATTAATCTGAGACCGGCTTTCTTAAGAATGATGTCTGTCGACGATATCATATGACTCCGTCTAGTGCGATTAATTAGAACATTAATACGTGCTAAAGTTTACCGCTTGGGAATATGAAGCGTGTATATCCAGCCATATATTTCATACAGTTTTCGAGTTCACGCGTAATATTATTATATAAGAACATTAAATTTTCACGTCAATAGTCTAAATTTAAAGCAGTCGAAAGTTCGTTCATCTACTTTATATGATAATATTATATACTAAACCTGCCTCGTTGGTCTAGTGGCTAGATATAAGGCCGCAGACTCGGTGGTCCTGGGTTCAATTCCCAGATCGGACCAATAAACAGTTATTGGGTTTATCTGTCAGAAAATTCTCAGTAGCAGCCTGGAGTCTCGAAGTTGGAAGTGTCTACACTCCCGTGCCTCGGAAAGCATGTTAAGCCGTTGGTCCTGCGCCTAGCTCTTTCTTTGCGCATTTGGCTAATCTCTCTTGAGATTGGCCGCCGTGGCCGAAATCGGTATGGAGGATCTTATATACTAAAATCTTCTTCGAAACGCTCTGCATCTTCTGGTAATAGTACTAAATGTATAGTTTGTTCAGTTGTATATTATAAAAAAAGATCCTCAGAAGATTAAGGTTTCGATGATTACATCAATTATCATACTATATACCTACTTTATAGATTATATCAATCATAGTTTAAATGTGCAGATTATCATATATCGAGCCGGTTGGCGTGGTTGGTAAGACGCTTGCCTTACACGCCGCAGGTCGTGGGTTCGATTCCCACCCAGGACAGACATTTGTGTGCATGAACATGTCTGTTTGTCCTGAGTCTGGGTGTAATTATCTATATAAGTATGTATTTACAAAAAAAAAAAGTAGTTTATGTAGTATATCAGTTGTCTGGTTTCCATAGTACAAGCTCTGCTTAGTTTGGGATCAGATGGCCGTGTGTGAATAATGTCCCAGGATATTTATTTATTTAATATATAGTATTAATGTATGCTATGAAGTTCATGTAATAGTTTAATATGTTTTTATAGTAAAAATAAATTGTCCAATTGTTTTTGTGACGAACGTTTGCAAAGTTATGAATCGTATATGGCTGTTACATATATGTATAAAATTATAACATTCGGAATATTTAGTTTATATTTATCGTGTTAAAAATTCAAATCACAGCTTTTAAACTTATGTATATTAAAATTCTCATCGCTTACAAAACTCCGACGGTTAGTATTCAGGTTTATTCGAAACCTGCCTATTCGAATTAATTGATTCACACGTTACGATTTTGTACCGCCAATAAGGCGAGTTTTCATAACTCTTCAAAGCTGGCATGCACGTGTGGATGGCACTTAAGCACGTGCTGCGGGAAAAAAAAACTTCGCTAATATTAGAACGGTTGGCGTATTTTCAACTCTATTGCTTATACGCCGAAGAAATTTCGTAACTTCCTATTTCATGGTGGCCTCTTTAAACCAGGAAAAGTCGAAAGTGGTCGGATTCTGTAAATGGGAAGCGAGGTAGAGCTGAAGTGGCTAATGATACTACGATAATTGCGTCGCGGTAGGTCGCAAAATGGATGAAATATTATTTTATAACTATTCTGTAGTTAATGTAAAATATAATAAATATTTAATACTTTACGTTTGACCATCTATGAAGTAAGAATGTAACAGTGACTGTAATACGAATTGTTAATAAAGGAGTCGTGACAATAGAGTACGTTTAGAGGAACTGATTTCGTTACAATGATTATTTATATAGCACAGAAATTGATAAGTTGAATGTTAAATACATATGTATACAGTTCATAAGTACATAAGTGACAGGTAAACTGTGGTAAAAAAATGACTTGATTATGTTTATGATTAAATAATTGACAAAATCAAGAAGGTAGAAATCGCTTCGACTGAAAACGCATTTGTTTAAGTTAATTTATTAACTGTACAAAATGTGTGTAAATTCATTGAAGTAAAAAAAATACCGAAAAAACAAGTGAATCGAAGTAAAAAACCAACATAAGTAAAAGTATTGTACATTTTTATTCAATCAATCTTACTAAAATACTTTTCACTTAAATTGACGAGTGTGAACGCCATTTTATACAAAATGAGTGATAAATCGTAGATGACATTTACGTTTTAAGACTTTTATTCAAAATAATCGCCAAAGTACTTAAAGCTTTCTCCTTATAAGTAAAGCCGATTTCAGTTTGGAGAAAAACTTTATCGGGCAGTTCATGAATTATTTTTCACTAATGTTTTTTTCTGTAAATGGAGACGAGGGTTTGTAGCGTTTCTGCTTAATATACCGTAACATCAACATGGCAGCCATGAAGGCCTCTCCGAATATTTAGGGAAGTTTTTAGGCTAATGTCTTGAGTCTTAAACGCCAGTGTAATGTCTTCGCTGTGCTATACTTTAACGTATTTTCGATGGAGCTAATGTAGCAAAAGCAACACAGATAAAAAACAATTTTTACAAATACCTACAATTGAAAATCGAAAATCAAAAATTTTCCTGCATTTGTCTATACTTCGAGTTCTTACTATTTTTAAAATAGAATGTAATTTTGATTTGATTTTTTTGGGTTATAAATTTTGCATAGAATAGAATCGCTTGGAACTATTTTAATGACGAAATTTGTGAAAGTTTGTGGGGGGTTTTTTAAAGTCATTCCAATAAGACGGCTTAAAAGTTAACCCTTCATAATTAAAGAATCATTACAATCGATTTCAATCGGCGATGATAGAGTAACACTCACCATCATAACAAAATAATATTAGTAGTGTATTAAATTCAACTACATACAGCATACTGGATAGACAATGAAAAATTCACTACAATTTTCCTATAATCCATTTTCGGTCCTCGTTTCTTCTCAACCGTTTTGGTCAATATGAAGTTACCGAGAATTTTACATCTGCTATATTCTGAATTTGAAAAGACCGGTAGTGAGCAAAAGTACGCCGTTAAATTTAAAATACGTGAGCGTATTGTTACACAGTTCCGCGGTATTTTGTTGCTGTTCTTGGTAAAATTAGCACAAGTTTTACTGCGGAATTGTTGCTTTAGCAAGCTAAAACTACAGGCCTTGTGTTTTAAATGGACTAATTACAAAGCCATATTAAGCTTGTGTGTAATAGTAAACTTGTATTTGAGAGTTGAATGTTTTTGTTTTAGAACGAACTTAGAAGTAGCAAATTAACGAAATATACGACGTAGTCAACTTGTGACGAGCTCTATTAATACGAAGTTCAAACTTTCATTAAAATAAAAAGTGTCTACGAATATGTGCACTAAACAAAATGGAAACTCAATAGATTTTTTCGGCATCGTCTGTATCGCGAGGAACCAATTAAAAATGACATAGTAGAATTAACAAAAGTTACGTAAGAGATAATTGATAAACAAAAATGACAAAATAAACGTAATTTAAATTAAAGTAGGTATATAAATGAAATTTAAAATATGACAAAAAAAATAAAATTTTAAACATCTTGCTGAATAAATATAATATATAGGTATATATAAACATGAGAATAAACTATTATTATATATATATAAGTTAGGTTGCTTATACTAGCAATAACCTGCGGTTTTACCCGCTTTACGTTTGGATTATACATGACTGTTTCATACACGTCATGAGTAAAAAACCATGTGCATTAGAAGTACCAATACAGTTTTTCAGATTGGCTGACGTTTATGGTTATTGCTCCGCTCCTAAGAGTCGTACCGTCGAGTTTTATGACCAATCAGCGCACCACAAAAAACTATCTCACGTGAAAATATTTTTTCAAATCTGACTTGATATTATTGTAATCAACTTTACCGACAATAATCTATTAGTAATGCGAAAAATCGATTTTTGTGACCTTTGACCTCAAATTTCAATAGACGCGTACACCACCATACTCGTATGTGAGTTTTGAGATAACTTTTAGAATGCCAAAATACAAGATTATACAAAAATTAGTATATCAAATTCCGAAGTGAACTTACGAAGATGACTGGACTATA
The DNA here is from genome assembly GCA_963151315.1 of Nymphalis c-album. Lineage (NCBI taxonomy): Eukaryota > Metazoa > Arthropoda > Insecta > Lepidoptera > Nymphalidae > Nymphalis > Nymphalis c-album. The sequence continues at coordinate 8,809,338 of OY720601.1, forward strand.
TACATATATAGTCATACTAGTTTTTGCTAGTTACATCAGGTGTTTATTATAACAAAGTAGCAGACTTGAGGTTAAATTTTTCAACAAAATCGGTTTAGTTGTTTAGCAGAGAAAACATAACATTTATAATATTAGTATAGATTATATAAGTGAATATTTGTGTCCCAGAGAATTGAATATGTGTGTTTATACAGCTCCGTCCATCTCGTTTAGTTGAAACTTTTTACAATATCGTGACAGCTTCTGTCATAGTTCCATCAGTTTACAATTTGGCGAAAGATGGAGATCGAATAACTGTTTATTTAAGAGCAGTTGCAACACTAGCAGGTCATTAGCTAGTTAACAATAAAAAAAAATCTGAAACCAAACACACAGCAAATAAATGTAGACTTTACTCAATTGAATATGCAAATACATGTTTGTTTTTAAATGTTACTTAAAGCATTTTACGGTGGACAAATATATATTCGTCAGTCAGTGGTTGCTGTGTAAATGTAATTATCGCTTCACAGATTGTTTATTCGGTGTGCTTCCTTCAAAAGTGGGTTTATATTGACATTAACTTACGTACTTAAATAAAGCCTATGATCCGATAACTGGTATTCTATCCTAAAAGGTTAAACCCGTAACATAACACTTGACAGTCGATATTTTCGTGTGAAACAGCTTTTAGAGGTGATGTGAACATGAGTTTGCCAATTAAATATGCCATCATTGAGAATTTAAATAGGTAAATTATCTCTCTTGTAGTTGTTTTTATTTAGGTTTCAATTTGGCCGACTAACGACATGTTTCCTTGGACAACCGATACCGTTGACTACACTATCCTAGGTGTACTAATGTGGGCTACGTGGTCTTAAAATTTTCAGCCTTATATATATATAACGTATACATTTGATAAAATCGGTATTTTTGTAAGAACATATCGTGGTTTCTTTTAAAAACCTTAGAATATAAGGAACGTTTAAAATATTGTTTTTTTTTTTAGTAAATATGCACGAATTTAGAAACACAAAAACATATGTTGTGTCATCGTAAAATATATTGGCCAGTGGATATTTCACGTGGATCTTGCAAGATTGTAGGTCATACCCGGGCAAACACTGAATTTTCATTTGTGTTGGTCTAATTTGTGTTCGACGGGGTTCTATCCATAGAGCCATCTTGGGTACAATAAAATAATTGCAACTATTGTGTTTTCATTACAACATTGAACCCTATATAAAATCAGAAAATATTTTACATATACATATTTTTACTACGTAAAATTTTTCATAACATCTTCACTCATTCATTATTTCCTTTAAGTTCAGCACACGAAATCTTTTCTTCACTCTTTTAATTATTGTTAATCAATAATGTTTTCAAAGCGGTTTATTTTGATACACGATCTACGTGTCAGCGACCGTGTCCGACCGCGCAGTTCCGGGTGGAGGAGCTACGTGTTGATCGATGATTGTTATTTTGTTCAACAAGGCCCGGCTTGAATATGGATAATTTAAATCTTCAACTAAGTAAATTGTTAAAATGTCAAATAATCTATTTATATATTATTATTAATATTATAATATCGTTATTTTCATTTTACATAATGTGTCATATGTATATGATGATGATGAAATAACCAAAATATATCAATCGAACAATGCCCCTTATTTCTTTAACCTCTAGTGCTTCTAATATTTATAATAACGTCTAATCATATCCTTATCTAACATTTAACATCGGGTATTTAATATTGATCGTGTAGATGTATTATTTTAACGTTAGAAAATTAGCTTAATGAATGAACTATATGTTTCTAAAACGAGTAAAAAATAAGCCGGGGTTGTGGTTAATTAGTAACCTACGTTTCGATTTCAAGCTCTCGTTAAAGTACTATGTTACCATTGTTTTCAAACTAAACACGTTAAAGGCACGTACCGTTAACAATGTTGTGAATTTACTTCTTACTATTTATTTGAAAAGTAAACTAAGTACCGTTATACTAAAACGATCCGCGGTTTCATATTCTCAGTTTCGGGATGTCGGTTTAGTCGCTATTTTAGAAACAGGATGCGGTACAAATATAGTTATAGTTATAGTAAATAAGGTATACCTATACAGTATAGATCATAATATAAAATCAGTTAGTACTAATGATTCAGTAATAATACATTCTTGACTGGCTCGTTGGTCTAGTATAAGGACTAAATATAAGGTATCAGATCCGGTGGTCCTGGGTTCAATTCCCAGGTCGGGCCAATAAAAAGTTATTGGGTTTTTCTATCAGAAAATTCTCAGTAGCAGCCCGGAATCTAGAAGTTGGATGGAAGCATCTAAAGCCGTTGTTCCTGCGCCTGAATTCTTACTGGTCGTGAGATCGTGATATGAGACCTAGGGAATAGAGAGTGCAACTGTTTTTGCGTACACACTTGTGCACTATAACATATCCTACGCATTTGGCCGTGGTCGAAATCGGTCTGGATGACATTATTATTATTATTATCATGCTTGGCCTAGAAACAACTATTAATTTTTATAACAAGCTGTCACATATTTGAATTTCTTAAAAATAAAAAACAAAACGCTATTTTAAAATTTCTGACATTTACTTGAAATTCGAATTCAACTACTAAATTTTATTAACGCAACGTGTATTTTTCCATCTTCACAAATACTATTTATAAAGTACTATAAATATATCACACATACCTACATATCAAATATTCTTTAAGAGCGTTTAAATGAAGATGACAGACAGTCAATATTGAATGTTCAAGCTCATTTGTAAGTTCTGTTTGCAAGTTTCAATTTACTTTCAATCAAGCGAGTTGATTTGATCAATTGAATCGGGGATGATATCTCGAACACATGTGACTTGTAACCACTTAGACTTATTGGCAACAACTTCCTATCCTTTCTTAATTTCACTTACAAATACATACAAGATTACAATACATAAACAATTATTCAATTTAAAATAATTTTGTAAATTAAAATTAGTAAAATAAAAAATAAAAAATATTATCGCAAAATCTGTTAACAGTCGAATGTCAAAGAAATGAATCATCAAAGGTCAAATAGATAAAGAGATATTCTTTTGATATTCTTAAGAACAATGAGAACCATTATTAATGTCACATCTAAAAGAATTTAAAATGCTTTCAACCGTTTTCTTTTATGCTAACTTAACTAAGAAATATTAAATAGGACTTTTCAAAGGTTCATTATATGCGGGCACATACAATTGTTTAGAGAGGATTATAAACCATTATAAAACGGACATCTTAATTGAAGTTTACAGGGTTATCGCATGGAGATTGTATAGTTTAAAAAAAGTTTAGATTACGGTAGAAACAATAGAGTCGTTGAAATTTATTCATTCTTTATTACGGATGTTCAGTTTATTTTGTAGTTATAATGTTTTTTCTTTGTTTTAATTGCATGACTGTTGGTATATTAAAACGATTAGCATCATAAATCGATTTCGTTTATCAAGCGTCGGTAATATTTAAAGTCATAAAGACAACTCTTTCACATAAAAAAACCGCATATTATTTTTCTATATTTACAAGCAAGACAGAATAGACATATAAATAATTTTGTAAAAACTATGATTATTAATAAATATATAATAATCCATTGCTTGACAGTGTTTACGCTTTGCACAAATTAATTTGAATTCTTAAAATATAGCATTAACATCCGTATTTACTGTTTATTGTTTGCGTAAATAACATTTTAATTGAAACATATCAGATGTAATACCGAGATGCATATTTATACCGGGTACTGATTAATTCGGTCCTAATTTTGGATCCGTAATGCGATTCCTCTATCACATGCACTATTGTTTGATTACTGTATGATCTGTTTTGCATGCATGTATTTATCATTGTTTAACACTGCAACTATTATACGCGTTGTGGTCAAGCAGAATGTATTTTCATTTGGCATGATATTATAATTTAACTTCGAATATGTAATCATGAATAAGCTATCGAGATTTAAAAAAAATTACAAAATTTAATAGTAAAAAGTTTTTATTCAATATATATAATAAAATAAATAAAATGTAATATAGTCTTACTATTGGATTAAGATTATTTTGAGTAGAAAGTTTGCAGTTTTTTTCACGACGCTGCTTCAATGCGGGTTGATGGATAGATCTTTTGATGTTCCTCAAACGCAAAATACGCACATAAAAGTTATTATAAATGAATACTTGCCCAGACAACAAAACCGATATCTTTGATTACGATTTACGTGTTTCAGTCGCTTGTTCATTTTGGTAAAATATAATATATTAGCTAGTGTTGTATCTAACCAGAGTGAATGAGAATTTATTCGGACTTGATGAGGAATAAAATATTCTCACAAAAACAATTTTCTCTTTATACAGTTGACGTGATTTTGTTAATGTTTAATAATTCTTAAAGAATGAATATTACAATCTTATAAGCTAAGAATGATACAGGTCATAGTCAGGAGTACACTTTGTATTACTAATATAAAGGTAAAAAACTCGGGCGTCGATCAATTAGCCAACTTAATTAATCATTTAGAATCTTAACCACATAAGATAGATAACGTTATACAAATTGTTCAATCACACGTCAGGTGCAGGTGCAACACCACACTAAATATTAATTATGTGAGCTACAAGTCTGTTTAAAAATCTGACATTCTAGAAGTTTCCTGCCTACGATAGGCATGTACAATTCATGATCAAATTAATATTTTATTTACGATATTCGCTTACATTAAAATACATAACGTTTATCGTTAGAATATTTATGATAATTGAACTATGTGCAAATCATATTAGTTTATGTATGGACACCGAACATTATTTATGTAAATTAATCGTAAATTTGACAATACCGCAGCTTGTAATTATGCGATTCAAGTTTCAATATATCGGCCCTCATATTAATCAGTATGTAACTTGCGTTAAATGAATACAATTGAGGGAATTGTACGAGCTTTTATATCGAAGTCAAGGGTAATAGTTGCATCATGGTAATTTAGAATCACGACACGTTTTGCTTTTGCTGAATAACTGTCACTATTATTCGATTAAAGCTATTGTCTTCGTATGGGACTGAATCGATTTTATTTCTACGTTCAATTTGTTAATATGATAGCCGATTATAAATAAATGTCATTCGACATTTTGATTTTGTCGGTTATCATTATTAGGATTCACTACATATTCAGTATTTGAGTTGTCACCCAATAAAAACATCCGACCACCTTATAAAGTAAGCATCCGACGCAAATGTGACTCAGTATTTGTTCAAGGATGCATTAAATTAAGCCGTGCCTAAACTGTTAGGATTAGCGAGGATACGTCAATATGAGTGTGAATTACGTTCGGAGCCGTGAATCGTGGTAGGAATATTAAATTGTTTTATTACAAAACGCTGTACAGACCGTTGAATAATAAATAATGAGGTTTCGTTAAAACAAAGGTTTTTATGAATGATTATACAAGAGTAAAGTGGGAAACGATTAGAACACAATTATCATTCACGAATGCGCGTTTCATATTGCTCGGCGAAGTAATTTAACGCTTATTAAATAGCGGTGTTCTTGTATGTTCTTTACATTTTATTAACATATCGTTTTCTTGATGTATAATTATTTTATCATTTACAATTAAGTCGAATATAAAAATACACGGAAGAAATAAATTTAATATTATTTAAAAAATCTGTTATATTCAATAGTTCAATCAACAATTTTTATACTAATACAGTGGAGCGTCGATTATCCGAACTTATTGGGAGACATGGGTGTTCGGAAAATCGGTATTTTCGGATAATCGAATTACCTATATGTATATTGATTCAGCCCTACATAATTGCGTAGCGCCCATTGGTAAATGTACCATATTAGTAACCCTAACAAATAAAGTGCAGACAATCTTATAGTATAACATGTATGTACTAGGTACAATTAGTGCTTAAAAAAATCTTCAGACTTCGTCTGCCGATGCAAGCCTACCTACTAACGAGCGGCTAGATCACATACTTTTATAAGGACATCTATTTGATACTGGTCGCATATCTAAGCAAGTAAACGCTTCCAAAGAAGCACCAATTATGTTTTCATCTTCATCAACTGAACTTGTAGTTGATGAGGTGCTAGAAGTGACGTTTAAACATTTTAAGTCGAGAGTTTACGTTCACGCAGCAAAATTTAGTTTATCGACTAGTGGCTACTCTGAGGTGACAGTATATGAGTACAATTAACAAGTCGCGACAAGTGCGCGAGCACTATCACGGGAGACGGGAGATAGGCACGCGCGGGCTGGGCGGGTGTAGTAGTTCGGATAAGCGGTCGTTCGGTTAATCGACGTTCGGATAAACGACGCTCTACTGTAAATGTAAACGATACCAAAATCGTGTCCTCTTGTAAAAGTACCAGTTTGAACAAATGTCTAATTTGTTGTTATACACATAAAGCATTATACAATTTAGCAATAGAAGGATAAATACTTCATATGATTTCATATCCATAGCACGTGCAGACTTGTTCTGAAAAGGTCCAACAACTTGTTCTGAAAAGTTAGTAATTAAAATGTATTCCCGCACAAATACCGGTTTTATGTTCCCGACTCCGTTCCTGATATGTAACAAGCTAAATTGTTAAACTGAACTAGTAGACATCAGATATGAAATAAATTGCTCAATTTCCTAATGCCCGCTAACCAGAACGAACCATTCATTCACTCCATTGTGTTGAGTGTTCGATATTGGGAATGTGGAAATAGATGATTGAATATCGGATTTTAAGTCTGAAACTAAAAACTATGGAGGAATATTTGATCCGTTAAACTTTATCGCTGTTTTATTACAATTTCATACGAACTCACATTAATTAAGTGTAATGCATATTTGAATAAATTATTTTGTACGATTATAATGATCTTAGATCTTTTACTTGGTACCACTGGAAAAAAAAAGTTCACCAATGGAAAGCTACATTATCAGCGAGTAACATAGGCTACATTTTGTTTCACGTATTCTCAAGGGAACGGGAGCTACGCGAGTGAAAACGCGGGCAAAACGCTAGTATTTGTGTAAAATATAAAATGTAATGGTGAATGGTAAAATCATGGTTAAGATTGGCAATGATAAGTTTAATTATTTAATTGGGGTTGTGTAACGTGATGATTATTTTGTAGGTGAAATCATGGTTAAGATTGGCTGTGAATATATTAATTAGTTACGATAAAGCAAAAGTTCTTATCCAATTAATAATAATTAAAGGCGATTCAAACTTTCAATAAATTGACAAACAGCAGTAAGAATTGTTTGTATAGAACATTTGCCGTTCCGCTTCCGCAAGCTTTTCTCATCTTATTTCTTGTCTAGATACAAACTCCACACGGAATTTTAAATTCGGTCCGCCCGCGCCGTAGTTGCCTTTGGCTTTTGTATTTTGAAAATAGCTAATTGCACCCTTTATTTGCAATTGGTTTCAAGTTTACTACGTTGAAAATGTTGGGTTATTTCGACTGTTAATGTATTCCTTTTAAACTGTATTGCATTAATTATTTTTTTTTCAGAAATACTTATTATCGGTTTCAAATATACCTTCCTTCATCACCCTTTTTATTTCATTTCCGCCATAGGTTTGTAAAACATATAAATATGTAATAATTACCTACTTGATTTTTTCCTCATACATGTCAAAAGAACAATTTTATTTGTTTAATGTAATTTTAAATTGTTAAATTATTAATTACCTAACTGAATTATTTTTAAAGCATGCCGTGTACACATGTGTTGGAATGTAATTTGCATTTGCTTTTGGTTCTTAATTATGTAATTCTAATTCTTGATTACATTCCGTTTTGTGTAACTTAATAAATAAATAAATAAATTTTACCTCTTTCTTTAGTTGAATTCCGTCAAGACATTATTGTTATTACAAAATTGATCGGATTTGCGAAAATTCTTGCCACCATTCCACGCGATGACGATTTGTAAGGTAGCTATTTTTATTTTAGTGTACGGAGCTCGTTTCTTTAACTTTTCAAATTCATTTATCAAAATCGTTTTTTTATCTTCCTATTAGGTAATTTTACAATGACACGAAATTAAGCAACGCATGTTATAAAAAATTGAAACAAAAATATTTTTATATGCATAACTTGTAATAATAAAAATTCAAGCCATATAAAGTTATATATAAAATAATAAATATAATAAAATATAATTGAATTTATCCCTGTTTTGATATAAATTGCTTCGGTATTGAGTTCAGTGTTTCAATCTAAGGCGATCAAGATAATATCGATTAATGTAACGAACTATTAGCAGTAAATAACTGGGCGGCAATTTCTTCTTTATTGCACCGTATATTAGTGTCCAACTCGCATGATATATAGTTTAAACTACGGCTTTTTGCGAAACACAGCTGTAAAACATTCTAAGCCATAATTTTATATCGTTTTTAATTTTATACTTCCGTTTATTACTGAATGTAATATTAATTACTTTCAAGAAGATTTTGTTTTAATTGTAACTCCCTAATTTTTGGTAATATATTTTAAATCAAAAGTTTAATGACATACTATGATAATACGGATAGGATCAATAATAGAAATGAGTTTTTATATAATGAAGGGTCTTACAATGTAATGTACACTATTTATATGTGTTGCATTCGTTATTCCTTAAAATTAACAGCCGTGGTCGAATTAGATAAAAAATACATTATTAAATTATAAAGAAAAAAAAAACAATATTGTAAAAACGATCTAAAAAAATTCAGATAATCATAGATTTACACACACACATACACACCACACTAACACATTAATAAAACCCATATACTTAATTATTCGTAAATTAATTATCATTGTACGTAAACAATATAACGATAAATTAATAAAGCATTCAATTAGTTGAACATAATATGATAATTTTATGATTATGATTTAGTACTAATTTAAAACTGCGGTCAGACGTGCTAATGTTTACATTAAAATGGTCTAAATTAAACCTAATATTTAATAATGCTTTATAATACATCGTAATGGCATTACAAATAGAGCCGTGTACAAAATGATATTAATTGGTGTTTAATATATTATCCGTTTCAGAGTATTCGTGTATTATTTTATGAATACAGCTTTATATTACATGTTCCTATGTAAGTTTACATTTGTAATATGTTTTGTGAATGTGTAAGTAAAGAAATAATAGTTATATCATTCCAATTAATTAATCTGTTTGACTATTAGATAGAAAAGTATAAATTGTATAGAATTTAATATACAGTGGAAACTGTATTAAAAGTTTATGGTTTTTGTCACATACTGGCCCTATATCTAATTAAAATTAATTAAAAAAACAATTTATTCAAATAAGCACTTAAAACGTAGTATGTGTTACTTGTCACACATGCGTACATACATTTCACAAAGTACTTAAGATACATTTTTGTATTGGAACGGTTATGTTACCTGAAAACACTTGGTGTTAGAGTATTTTGTAAGCTCGTCTACGTTGGTACCACCCACTCTTCGGATATTCTACTGCAAATCAGCAGTGCTTGGTGTTGTTGTATTGCGGTTTGAAGGGTGAGTGAGCCAGTGTAATTACAGCCACAAGGGACATAACATCTTAGTTCCCCAGGTTCGTGGCACAGTGGCGATATAAGCGATGGTTAACATTTCTTCCAAGCCATTGTCTATGGGCATTGGTGACCACTTACCATCAGGTGGCCCTTATGCTCGTCCGCCTTCCTATACAATCAAAAAAATGTAGACTGGTGACGAAAATAGATTCTTCTCTGAAAAATTTATAAACTTATAAAGATTAAAAATATCTCTATCCTCATCCCGTTTCGCCTGTGCACTGTACACCTTAAAATATTATTTTATCGATTTATTTTTAACTTACAGACCTAGAACCTTTCGCGAATAGTATTTATCATGTGGTGGATTTCAACCACGATCATAATTTTAGTTAGTTTATATTTAACAGATATAACACCATAGGATAAATAAACATATACATATATAATATCGATCTATAATATCTATACTAAAAACATATAAATAATAGTGCATTTGCAATTCTTTACTTTGTATTAAATAGGAATATAGGTACTATAAATTCAGTCGCGATCCATAGACTTGTCTGAAATATGTGTCGTATGGAACTTATATTTAAAACGTGTCAAAAATTGAACTTGTTTAGAAATATATTTTCATGGCAGTATTGGAAATATGTCAGATTTTATATATAGAAAACTTTCTTGTCGTCTTTGGTCGCGACGGAATATTGAACAACTAATACGATTTCAACCAAATATTGATCTTAGTCAGGTTCAGGTCCAATATACATACAAAAATAGTATTTTATATTTGAAGCTATTCTTACACATTTATATTACTTATTAAAATCGCTTGACTGCAGACTTCAGGTGAAGATTGTAGGCGGGAAGCTGTTTCTTTGTTTGTATCCATGCTAATTTCCTATTTCTGTACGTTTTTAAGTAATAACTTGTATGTAAGTCTGGACCGTTTCATCAACGTACTAGGTTCCCTACGAATCTTCTAATGTAATTATTTTAATAAAACAATATTATGAAAAGTATGTCGAGACTACTAAATGGGAATTGCATTTCATTCTATTATATATATGTATTAGTTGAAAAATGTTTTAATTTCAAGCTACAATCCTCCTGTTAAAATTCTATTGCTAGAATATTTAATGTATTTATTACAATAAATATATTTCAAATGAAGTTAAATTGCGTATAATTATACTATTCGTGGTAAATATTCCAATAATTTTTCAGTAATAGTCATTACTGGCCAATAATATAAATAGTTTTACAAAGTAGGTTGTATATAAAACATTCTGGTATGTGAGTTATATATTGTATAAAATTTAATAACTATTTATTGATTTCTACAATCTGTGCTAACTGCAAAATGCATTAAGATGCTATCAAAATAAACGTGAGACGATGACTTTCGAGAGCTTTCTACGTTTAAGATCGTAGACTACAGCTGTAAATAATCAATTTATTATACACAACTAAGCACTTTACACTTGGAATCGATTACCCGATACATTAATATTTATTGGAAAGCTGGAATCCGTGCCTCGGATTAGGTGTTTATTCAAAGATTAGCGATTTGTCCCTGTTGCGAAAGATAACTCCAATTTAAATTTTAATATATATATACATATACAACAGGTCTGACTGTCTCGTTGATCGAAAGCTGATATGGCTGTTGATAATTTAGTGATAGGTTCAAATCTGGGTTTGGACTTAGAACCGAGTTTGGAGGTTGGCACTCCTTGGAATACGTAGGAGCTAGAGAATCCCTAAGACAGAATTTCAAATGAATTGGTATATTAACTGTTGCTTCTTAATACATATCATGTAATGTTATGTATGTACGGAAAAACATTAATGATTTTGTGAGAAAATGTGATACTCACAACATTGGTACAAGGAACAAGCATAAATTAATTACTCCAGTTACTCGACTGCATAGAGTCATCAACTCTTTTGTAGGGCAATGTGTACGTTTCTACAACAGGATCCCAGAAAGCGTTCAAAATGTTTCAGTCGCTAAATTTGTTAAGTGTAGTAACCTAATTACTATACAATTCATGATTTTATGGATGATAGCATCCCTAGGGAATGAGACGATCGCCGCATTGCTATTTCTTTTTGTTTTTTTTTTTTTTGTTTTTTCAGTTTCCAGTTTGACAATCAATAAGTAAGTGTAATACTTCAATATTGTTATATAAAAATATATACAGAGTTATTTTAATGACTCAGCAACCTCGCAGGACTAGATAGCTAACATCATAAGAAACCGTGCAGTGACGGAGTAAGAATACAATTCACTGCCCCTCTCTCTCCCATGGGTGTCGTAAGAGGCGACTAAGGGATAGCTGAGCGACCATCTGCTCATCTGGTGGTAGGATGTCAATCATCCGCCTGGCTTGTTACCACCGTACGCATGGTGAAAAACTCGTGAAGTGGCTGCTTGCAGCCGCGTTTCGAGATCAGCCAGCGTACAGCCAGTGCCCGAGCGCGCATTGCCGCGATATGTGGTGGTCCGGTGGAAGTTGCTGTTGAACCAATGCCGAGGGAAATTATATTGACCCGCCGGTCAGGGAGACCCGTAGAAACGGTTGTTCCGCTGGCCGCCCGTGGCAGAGTACAGGGGCCCAAGCGTTCTTAACCAGCTCGCGAGGCTGCCCCACCAGGCTACGCATAATCTCGGAGTGGACCGTCGTGCCGGTTGGTGACCGGACGGTGGACGGTCCCGGCGGCCACTACCGGGAGGGTTCGGGGGCCCTTCCGTCCGGCGGATCAGTTTATTTTTCCTTCTGGCAGCTTCTTGGGGAAACACAGCTCCACACTTTGACCATCCTTATCGTGGCAATGCGACGCTCGCTTCACGTCTCTTCCTCTTTCTCCCCCCTATTTCATGACAGTGCATATAAGGAATAACGGTCGTACAGCGGTGCACACCCCCACCATATCTTCGCTGTTTGAGGTTGAGTTCGCTAACATCCGTGGACTCCACGCTAACCTCAATGCTGTCCACCACCATCTCGAGACAGCACGGCCAGCAATGTTGTTTCTTACGGAGACTCAAATACTCCGTCCTGTCGATACCAGCTACCTTAATTATCCCGGCTATACGCTTGAAGAATCCTTCAAAGCGAAAGCCGGAGTATGCTTGTTCGTCAGGACGGATGTTTGTTGTCACCGTCTGCGCTGCTTGGAGGACCCTTCCTTCTCCATGTTAGTGGTGCGTGTGGACTTGGTTCGTCAGAGTCGAGTCTACGTGTGCCTCTACAGATCCCATAATGGTGACTTGGAGACAAGCCGATTATTTGACCATCTTAGTCGGGTGGCAGATGCTGCGCAAGAGCAGTTTCCTAACGCGGAACTGGTGTTTTTGGGGGACTTTAACGCTCACCATGAATCATGGTTGAAGTCCCTCAAAACTGACCATGCTGGTAGGACTGCTCATGCTTTCGCTCTCACGCATGACTTGACCCAGCTGGTTGATCAGCCCACCAGGATCCCAGACATTGACGGGCAAGCGCCTTCTCTACTGGACCTTCTGCTGACTAGCCGTCCGGTGGAATATCAGGTTGAGGTTCGGGCTCCTCTTGGTTCTTCGGATCACTGCCTGATTTCTACCAAAGTGCCACAGACCAAGCTGCCGTCACCAACGGTATGCAAACGTCGCGTTTGGCACTATAAGTCGGCAGATTGGGACGGTTTGCGCGATTACTATGCGTCAGTCCCTTGGAAGGAACGTTGCTTCAGTGAGAATGACCCGACAGCTAGCGCCGCTGCTATTGCTGGTGAGATCCTGTTGGGGATGGAATACTACATTCCTAACTCAGACCTCATCAGTAAGGGTACGCGTAACCGTTGGTTCACTCGCGAATGTGCCGATGCTGTGTCATCTAAGCAGGCGGCATATCGCGCGTGGATCAATGGCCGCGTTAGCGGGGCATCTAACATTGAATCACTGAAAGCAACCTACAATAAAACCTCCAAGTCCTGTAGGAAGGCATACACAAGAGCGGATGCACAGCGCATTGTACAGATTGGCCATGACCTTGCTTTACATCCTAGGGGCTCCCGTAGCTTCTGGCGTCTGACCAAATCTGTGCAAAGCAATTTCTGCCAACCTTCGCTGCCACCGCTCCGGTATCCGGACAGATCGCTAGCTCACAGTCCGCAGGAGAAAGCCGATCTTCTGGCAAAACTCTTTGCGGATAGTTCCGTGATCAATGATTGTAGTGCGCTGCCACCAACTATCCCTTCTTGTGGCCACACGATGCCTGACATCAAAATCAGGCAGCGTGATGTGCGTGCAGAGCTGCAATCACTTGATGTACGGAAGGCTAGCGGTCCCGATGGAATACCAGCCATAGTGCTGATGAAGTGTGCAGCGGAGCTGTCTCCTGTGTTGACGCGCCTGTTCCAGCTGTCTCTCTCTACAGGATGTGTGCCGGATTCTTGGAGAGAAGCTAATGTGCAAGCGGTTCCCAAAAAAGGGGATCGATCAGACCCGGCAAATTATCGGCCAATAGCTATCACTTCAGTTCTCTGTAAGGTGATGGAACGGATCTTAAACAACCAACTGATCCATTACCTAGAAGATCACTGTCTAATTAATGATCGTCAGTACGGGTTTCGACCAAAACGGTCCACAGGTGATCTTCTAGCGTACGTAACACACCTCTGGGGTGAAGCTATCGACAAGCATGGGGAGTCGTTGGCTGTCAGCCTCGATATCTCCAAGGCTTTCGACAAGGTCTGGCACAGAAGTCTTCTCTCCAAGCTGCCGGCATACGGTCTGCCAGCTCAGCTCTGCACCTGGATTGCTAGCTTCCTACACAAGCGTAGCCTTCGCGTTTTAGTCGATGGTTGCGCTTCACAATTCCATGTAGTGAATGCTGGGGTCCCCCAGGGGTCTGTGCTATCTCCCACACTCTTTCTTTTGCATATCAATGATATGCTCTCTCTCGGGAACATACATTGCTATGCAGATGATAGTACAGTGCATGGGGGATACCACGGACGTGCAGTAGCCGGGCGAGCGGAAACTGGGGAGAGGCGGAGGGATCTTGTTGTTGAACTCGATAGGACGTTAGGACTCATCGCCAAATGGGGCTCTGACAATCTTGTTGAGTTTAACGCCAAGAAAACACAGGTATGCGCTCTCACAGCGAAAAAGTCACCATTTTCCCCTTCTCCTTCCCTCTGTGGCACTACGCTGGAGGTACAAAGCAAAGTCGCCATACTGGGGATCGACGTTCGGTGCGACCTCAATCCAAAGGTTCACATCGAGGCTGTTATAAAAACAGCCTCACGTAAACTCGGAGTCCTGAATAAGGTGCGGCGTTTTTTCACGCCACAACAACTGCTCCTGTTATATAAAACGCAGGTGCGGTCTTGCGTTGAATATTGCTCGCACCTTTGGGATGGCTCCGCCAAGTACTTACTGGAGGCCTTGGATCGGTTGCAGCGACGTGCGGTTCGCATTATTGGCGACGTAAAGGTCACCAACACCCTCGATCCTTTACAATTGCGTCGAGAGATAGCGGCACTGAGCGCTTTCTATCGAATGTATCACGGCGAGTGCTCAGAGGAACTATTCTCCCTCATTCCTGCTTCCCCTTTCCTTCACAAATCTACGCGTGCTGGTTCTCGATGTCACCGCCTAACTGTGACATCAATTCCATCGCGAACGAAGAAATTTGGAAACTCTTTTCTTTGTCGCACCTCCAAAACATGGAATTCTTTACCAGCACACGTGTTCCCCTCCTCTTATGACCTGGGTTCCTTCAAACGAGGCGTGAAGAGGCATCTTGCGGGCCGGCAAGGCGGGGGCGGCTAGTGCAGATCATTCTTCCCGACTGCACTAGCCGACGTCGCGTTTGGACTCTACTACCACTTACCATCAGGTGAAGTGGAGTCATTTGCCCTCCCGGGCGATAAAAAAAAAAAAAAAAAACAATTTTTGTTCTACGACTTTTGATAATAATTTGTTCGATTTTATTTTCATAAAAAAATAAGTATTAATTTAATTTCCCCATTGAACGTTTATAAATCTACGCGCATCGCAAAGATCGACGCGTCACGTCAACCTTTCGTGTATGAATGAAATATAGACCTAAAAACGTCACGACAGTACGTCAAAAACTTGTAAAATCATTTTTCATCATCATCTCACTAAATTATAAAGACTGTTAAATAAATAATAAAGACTACTTTAATGGATATAAATGTATTTCTATCTAAAATAAAAATCATACCGAGGTTACAATCCCAGCACGAGGCAAATATCCCTCGAAGTATTTTCCACGCTAGGCTACTATAGGCTATTATAGAAGATAAAAGGCCTATGTTTTGAGATGCATACTAAATAATTTTCAGCAAGTTTATATTTTTTTTAAAATAAGCTTTTTCGAAAAGTGGGGCATCTATCCGGCTTTTACCCTATATATCACAAACCTTTTCATTTTGATTACAGAGAACAAGATGGGGTTGAAATTGCTGATACACCTGATTGTTGGGATCGTCGTGCCAGTCCTAGCGGGTATGTGTTAACATAATTAGATAATAAGTAGGTTCTTAAAAGCTCGCAGTATTACCCTAGTAAATTAGATAACCGTAGTTGATTGTAACAAGAACAATTGGTATGAAACTCAAAACGATAAATTATTAAGATAAATAACTTAATATACAATGTGCTTGATAATGTAATATCAAGTACAATATTACTTCTTACTTACGGTACTTAAGTTCTAAACTTTTACATATTAAACACTTAAATTATGTCAGCAATATGATCATACACTTTTTTACTTTTTTTTTTTCATCGTACAGTTCCATATTCAAAAACTTTAAATGAAGATAAAAATTCGATGCGGAAGAATGTAGTTGTTAACAAAACTGAACTGAATATTTCATCACTTGATACGAGTTTTCTCATTACCATTGATTAAGATACGGGTAAAGTATGTGTACTGTTATAGAAATAAATTATTAAGATAAGGTTTTTTTTGTGATTGGAAGTTAGAATTAGCTTTCTTTAATTAAAGCCGTGTCATAATATAAAGGTTAAATCAAAATGAAAATAGAAAGGAAATATTAAAAGAACATAATGCATTCCATAATCAAAGTAATAGAAGAATCATTTATAAATTGTCATTTTATAATAGGTATTAATTTAACTTGATTATGATACGTGTTTGTGCATTTGATAGACGGATTCTCCCTGAACAAATGCCCATTAAAAACTGTAAATACACGTTCTAATTACTTACAATTAAATTAACAAAATATCCTTCATTAAAATTTATAAATGACGATGATGTGATCCTGATGAATTTCAGCTACTGTGATAATAATAAAAAAAAATAAAAAATCAAATCAAAGAACTTTTTAACTGCACTTCACATTATTATGCACGAGTCCTGCTTCCCCTTTCCTTCACAAGTCTATCTGTGCTAGCTCTCGATGTCACCGCCTAACTGTGACATCATTCCATCGCGCACAAAGAAATTTGGCAACTCTTCATTGTCGCACCTCTAAAAATTGAATTCTTTACCAGCAATTCTTTCTTTACATGTTCCCCTCTTACGATCTAGGTTCCTCCAAATGAGTATGAAGTATCTTGCTAGCCGGCAAGGTGGCTTGTGCAGATTATTCTTTCCGACTGTACTAGCCGTCGTCGCATTTGGACTTCACTTTGACTTGGACTCACATTTATCATCAGGTTGAGTAGATTGATTTGCCATCCCGGCCAATATAAAAAAAGTGTGTGCAAATACAAATTAACTCTACATTCCATCAACTTAACAATCCGATGGGTTGGCACATTCGACAAGACCAAAAAGAGAAGAGGCCTGGGAGCGGCTACTAAAAGTTTCTTGATAGAAAATCTCTTTTCACTATTTATTGAGCCGATAGAAATACTCATGCTCTCCAAGTGCTATGGAGCGAGTAGACAAACGAGGCAAATGGAATTTGTAAATAGTAATATCCTAATTAATATTATAAATATAAAAGTGAGTTCGTTACGTTTTCAACACTCGCTTAACAACCGAGCAGAGGATATAGGGTGCCTCACACCTGCCCTTTCCAATAGAACCAATTATTTAGTGGAATTAGTACAATAAATTTACATTGTATACTTGATTTTATGCGTATATTGAAACACATATATTGAAATCAATTTCCGATTTTTCTTGGAAGAATCCATAATACGACAAAGTTGTGGTGACTACAGACAGGACAGGCTTGTTAAATAATTGAAAAGCAATGCTTATGTGTACAGATATATAGAACAGTTGTTTTTGTTTATCGAATTAAATATAGAGTTAAATAGATGTATAACTTAATGATTTGGTTTTTTATCCATAAATGTATTAAAAACCGTACATAGAGCTTAAATGCAAGAAAAATTGTAATAGTCCTTCAGTCGAAGAAGTTATCTATTTTAAATATTCATCGCTAATCTTACTTATATTATAAACGCGAAAGTTTGTAAGTATGGATGGATGTTTGTTACTCTTTCACGTAAAAACTACTTAATGGATTTTAATGAAACTTTACAATAATATAGCTTATACATCAGAATAACACATAGGCTACAATTTATAAAGATATTGTGTGAATTCTCCAAAATCGCTAGAGTTACACATATGTAATGTATGATGGAAATGTTTATCTTAAATAGTCCTACAAAAAAGCCCGCCACAGTACATATCTATATCTTGTGTGTAAGCCATTATAGCCAAAATAGTGAACCATAACTACCTACAATAAAAATTGTTAATTTATTTCAAATGCACATTTGGTAGTAATAAATTGATTCCTAGATGAAAATAGCTACTTTTATCGTTTCTGGTATTTAAAGTGGATACAATATGTCTTTCACGCTACATCATGACAAACCGAGTGCGCGATACTTCTGCTGCTAACAGACTACGGTGCCCGCGACTAGCTGGTGGAAGAAGCGCGTCATAATGTTAGTTCTTTTCTACGCCATGCTAATGTAAGCTACTCTAAATACTAATCCTGCGCAGACGAAGTCGCGGGCACCAGCTAGTTACAGATAAAGCCATCAAACTAGTAACGAAATAGAAATTATATCTGGAGAAATAAATGATAAGATAATACGTTATTTATGAGAAATTCCATAATTCTTCAAAAAGCTGCTTTAAGAATTTATAATTTTACGAATTCCTATCTTCATGCCTAAGTATTAGCTGCTATTTAGATGATCTCGATTTGTTTACTCATTCAAATTAATTGCCAACACAATTATCTACATTTTTAATCCCAACAAATTGATGGGTCCTGTCTCTCCAAAGCGACCCGTTTCATCCGATAACTATCTCTTGGCGTGACTTTCAAATTATTCGTTATCCATCGTCGCGTAAATCCGGACGCGTCCCAGCAAACTGTTAGTAACTAAAGCGGCATTGTAATGCGGGAGAAGTGGTAAATGTGTGTAGTTTTTTTTTGTATTTCTTTATTTTTGAATTGGTCCGTGACGCTTGCTCCCGGCGGATGCGGCAGGTAGACACGCACACATTTACAGCGCGTTTATTGTCGGTTAAATAAAAAGCACTAATCCAGTAGCGGGTTCCGGAGATAAATATGAAGAGATACGTATTGGTCTTATAAAAAACTTGTTATTATTATACTTGTTTGGTCTTTTTAAAAACTTGTTTGAATTCGACTTGCAAGTGAGTTGTTAATTATTTGTTTTAATAATTTTGTTCAAAGTTTTCTCTGCATCGTCTGCGTGTGGAAATAAAATTAAAAATATAACGTGTTTATAATTTTATAGCATTGCATTTGATATTTCAATCTTTATGTCGAAACTTTAACATCATGATGACTGAAGTTATGATAAATACAATTGAATACGATTTTTTTAATTCTTGAACATATGATATAAGTCCTGTTAAATTATAATTTATCATATTATAAAAAAAATCTATATGTATTTACGTTAAAAAATTGAATAGGTTTCGTCATTGGTAGTTGCGGATCTCAAAACTAAAAACCGGTCAATCGAACTGGGAACTCGGTAGCCCTTAATGGATGTATGTTTGAGTGTGTTGTGTGTACACATCAATTTCACAGTAACTCGTCGTTATGTTTTCTAATAGAAGAAGCGATGTTTGTAACTATTGATCAATTAAGGGTAAAAAGTATTTTAAAAAAAATGGTTGTCTGTAAAGTCGGTTTACGGATGATAGTTTAACGTGACAACGTCATAACAAAACATTGATGAAATGACTGCAATTGAGTGAAAGAGAGATAGATGCGGCGCAAGCGTACAATCAGCGTAATGGGACAATGAGCGTAACGGGACAATTTTTCGTACATGCAGCCAGCCTTCATCGATTTATTAGACGTTGTCACGGCAAAAGTTAAAAATATCCTTCGTATTTATATTTAGGTATATTTTGATTTATTACAAATTGTTCATAGAGTAATTATTAATAGTTTTATCGATAATTAACCGTTTTAACTTCTACCAAGTACCATTCAATGTTCATAAATCAACTCAGACTATTTTGTAATGGTGATCACTCTTGTCCGCAATTTCCAAGTTAAATTGATTTGACAGTTTTATTACCTAACGTTGCTATCTCTTTCTAGTATGTTTAGAAGAACACAGATAGCAAGCCTTCTTGGATCTGTCAAATTATGAATCGTGACTAATATGCGTAATTTACAGCAAAAATTATGTTAAGATGCTGATTTTTTTTGCGTATGCTGACACTAGCAACATATTATTAACGTCTAGATCACGTAAAATAATATATGCATGTCTACTTTTAAGAATTTAATTTTATAAAAACCTAATCAGTTATTTATTATGCTATTATGTGTCAGATAAAATTAGTTTAGAATCGTTAATATCGTTTGTATGTATGTATTCGAAAAAATATAATGTATGTATTTATTCGAGTCACTAACAAATGGAATTCCAAGATGTCAAGTCATCATTTGGACTTCCAAAAATCGGACCCGCCGTCATTTAAAGCTGCATATAAATATAGCTACAACATAAATGTACTGTTTTATGAGAATAATAAAAGTAATTTTCTATCGAGCATATTGTTTTGATGGACTGGATTCCTAATACAAGATAGAAGAAGTCGTAATTATAACGACAGATGATTTTTTATCTCGATTGTAAATGCAGGGTAAAATATTACTTGTAAATAAAATAAGCTTTAAACTTGATAAATTGACGTCTGCTATCTTTAATGATTGTTTTTATCGCGTATAGTCTGGCGTCTGTTTCGTTTTTTCAATCCACTCAGTCCATTATAAAGTCGTTTTATACCCAAATTGAGAAAAACATTAATGTACAATTGTTTTAATTGCGTAAAAGAAAGTTATGTGAATTGAAATTATTATTTTGTATAAGATAAGATCAGAGATAAGACATACTGAATAGTAGTTAAAATAGGAATTGTTAAATATGTACATAGTAGCTCTTTGGAGAGAAAGACTAGTTTGTTTTCGTGGAATCTGGCTTTAGCTCAAAATCTAATGAAGTTCTTGCATGACATCTGAATTTAATTTATTTTTACACAACATAAAATAAATAGAGCAATGTTGTGATTTTGTGTCTATTTTTGCAAAAACAACTTTCATATTATTCATATTTTTGATATTAAATGAATGAATGTTTCTTATATATATTTCTGCATATCAATTATTGACATTAGGGACGCAAATGCGTACTACTGTTTAAATGTTGGCTTACAGAGAAACAATATTAATGCCTTAAGTGGAATAAGGCAAGAGGTAGCAATCATAAAGTAATCAACATTTCTGCATTTGGTAAGAGCCTTTACAGACCCGTCTTTACCATTTCTTTAATTATTTATTTTGTCTTTTTATGTGAAGGATGCGTAATCCAGTTGTATTAAGGACACAAGGTACATATCAGCTTAAGTCCTATGGTTAACTGTCAATGTTTATTAACCGTGGTTTCACGAATATCTTATCGTTATTATCCCAGTTTTATATGTAGATTTTGTATATCATATTCAATGAGAAGATATTTATGAATGTTTTAAATTCTTCGGACGATTAATGCTTCGTAAGAAATATCTGATAATTTCACAACCCACATTCAAAATGCATACATAAAGTTTTAGTGTTGAATTAAATTGAGCTTAATGTTCTTAGTTTTAAGATTCAGTTTTAGGATTCAAAAAAAAAAATAGTACAATATTAATCAAGTCAGATTGGATGCGTCATTCACATTTCAAGATTAAAATGTGTGGATAATAATGTTTCAAGGACGTCAAGGTACGTTCGTTAGCCGCTACATGATAGGTGGAATGTCGACAAAAAAATGCTCGATTATTTTTATTTCGTCCATTTAACTTGCTACACTGCCTGATTTGGTTTTCGATTACGTAATAAAGTTCGGAAAAAAAACTCGTCGACATGCATTTGGAAGTTCATAAGCAGTTGAATGTTAAATAGAGCTTTTAATCTGGTTTCTAGGTTAAGTGTATTGAAGCTGAATATGTAGTTTTTAAACTGCTGGCATTGATTGTTAAATATTATGTTTTTGTATTTCTGAATCTCGCTTCTTAATAGCGAGATGGCTAATCTTTTATTTGAATTTAGAACGGGTACATCCAGTTCTTTTTAAAAAAAATATATTTTATGTATAACTACATTATATTTTTTCGATATCAAAGTTTTAAACTTTAAACCGAAACACAACAATACCAAGTACGCTAGTTAGTAGTTTTGCGGTAGAATATCTGATGAGTCCGTGGTACCTGGTAATATATTTGATTTATTAAAGAAAATGTTAATATTTTTACCGTAGGTTTTCTTACAATAAGCTATATTAAACATACGTGTTAGCTTCAGATAGCTTTTAAAAAATATTATAACTTGCAAAATTAACGATGACGTATTTTAGAATGAAAATAAATACTGCTAAGAATTAACGATTATAATTATAATTCTCAGAAATCGAAATGGAGTTCACGAAATATCCAGAATCGGTGACTGCACCAGTCGGCGATGAAGTCACGTTCGAGTGTGCTGTAAGAGTACCTGGGGAACGCTTGGCCTGGAGGTGGCGACCTGACAACGGCTTATGGACAGATTGGAATAATGTCTCTGGGACCAATGACAAGGACAGCGTCTCTACACGTCTCGTTGTCCAGATTAAAGAGGACACGCCGACGGCTTTGTATCAAGTAGGTGTTAAATCCTTAAACACAAAAAATAATTAAAATGCTAGAGGCATTTCCCCTTTGAATCGCAATTCCGATTCTGTCGAAAAATGAACCAGCCCTTCTGTTACCAGTAAATTATTTAAATCATATCATTGTTTTTAAAAAGACGGTTTCATTATAAAGAATTTAAATATATTTAATAATCTAAGTATTTATGCATGTTGCATAAATCTTTTCGGTAAAAATTCTTAGATTTTCTATATTATATGACAACTACAAACTGGAAACATAGTTCATTACATTTTTTAAGCTTACTGATCAGTTATGTCGCCTTTTCAGTGAATAAGTCATTTCAAATAACGAAGAATACTAATGTGAATAACGAAACACAATAATGTTTCATTCGATCGTTAATTTGACTGGATACCAAATGTTTTTTATTTATTTAATGAATATATTTAACCAGAAGCCAATCAATCCGACCACATTTCGGCTACAATGGATTCGTCGAAGTATTCCAGGAATGAGATTCAATAGTATCGAGTCAACGTAAGACGAAAGAATGCTGAAATTGATCCAAGTTTTCGGGGATAATTATCGTAAAGAATTCTTACAGACAACAATTAACCAGACCTTAAATTAGTTGAACAAGAAATAATGACATTCCTAATTCACTCATCAAGTTCACATACATTGAAACAAAAAAAAAGGTTGCTTTGTTTAATTTTACTTGAACTTGGTTAAAACCTATTATATTTACCTACCTATTATGGTATATTAATGGTTTATTGTGGTTATTATTGGTTCGAAATAGCGACAGATAATTTTTAGGAATTAATGTTTTGGGAATAAAACGTAGTTTTCGCTTTAGGTTTCTCCCGCTTGTTAGAAGCTGGTTTTAGAAATAAAAATTAGTCTAGTCCTCCCATGGAGTACAAGCCAAATTTACGTCAAATTCAGGCCCGGATTGAGAGATCCAGGGCCCCTAGGAACTTTGTTAGTTAAGCTTTGCCAGTAAAATTTTATAACTTTTATTTTATCTTTTTTGGCTAGGTAGCGCCCCGCTAGTAGAGGGGCCTAGTAGGCTTTTGTCTTGTATGCCTAAAATTATTGAATGAGAATATTGTCATTAACTGAAAAATTTGTAAGCGAACTTGAATGTTATACCCCAAAAAAATCTATATCAAATCAAAAACAAGGTTTGCGATATTTTAAGTGTTATTTGAAATATATTTACGATAAATATTGTTTTCAGTGCATTGTATGGTATGGATCAATCATTTTAGTGTCAATTCCTGCACGCCTTTCAATCGCAAAGATTGATCTTCGCAAGAATACTCAAGAGAGGCGAGTTATAACTGCTCCTCTCCACAACACTGTAGTGTTGCATTGCAAGGAACCACTCTCTGAACCTCCAGCTAGATTGAGCTGGTGGAAGGAAACGTCTGCGGTTTGTTAAACTTTATATATTATCAAATAAAACGTGAAAAAACAATACGTTGTAAATTTTTACAGAAAATGAAATAGTGTCCCGATTAACTTACTTAGAAAAGCTTTAAACTCGTCTTCGGAATTTAGACACAAATTTATCATTAGAAATAATCTGTTTATGTATATGAAGTATATATAACATATATCCTATTCAAATGTATATTATAAGAGTCCAATAGCTAGAACACGTCAATCTTAAGTGAAGGTGTGGTATAGTATATGGTTTATTTGTGTTTATTATTAATCTCGTTCGGCGGTGAAGGAAAACATAGTGGAGTGACCAGAATTGAAATTCTACTAACCAATTGTCACTTTATGGCAAACGAATCGAAGCGTGGTCGTTGCCGTTAATAAGTTTTCCTAGTATTTAATTTAATTATACACTTTTAGCATAAAAGTTAGCAATTAATTTTTGTTTTGACATAACGGTACATGTTAACATCATATCGGTTCGGTTCCGATCCGAATAAATATAAAATAGTCAAAGTTGGATCGGAATTACATCGGGAGTAGAATTCGGCCACAGCATGCATCAGATGAAATTCTGACACATGTGTGCAGTGTGTCATTTGAGAAGCATAGTGGAATAAGCTCTAAAACTTTTCTTTAAGAGGAAAGGGGGCCTCAGCCTATCAATGAATTTACAGGAAACATTTACATTGTTTCAATTCCATTTTTGAATTAATAGTAATGATGATTATTTTAGGGTGCCAGAAAATCAATAGAAACTCCTAATGGCGTTCTAGTTATAAATAACGCTACAATAGAAGATAGTGGTACATATGGCTGCATGGCTACTAATGATATCAGCGATCAAACCGTTGACTTACCTGAGAGGACTTACCTGAAAGTGCAACATGAAGGACACGATGGACTTAGGTAAGTTTCGAAGATTTTAATCAAATATAAAACACCGTATTAGTAATTAAACGCTTCTTTAAATTTTGCCAAAATAGTATGTTATAGAAACATGATAATTATTTAGAAAAAATATAGCCATTGATTAATCAGTATTGATTAATAACCAGCAGAAAAATATATATTCTATTATAATTTCATGTGCCATATGATAATAAAAAATCGTATTTTATTCTATCTGTGCAAATATACATACATATACATAATTATGCTCGTATTGTTATGCTATCTGATTTGATGAATTTTGCTCAACAGATTTCTCGAATCAGCTGAATATGTTGGTACAGTGGACAAAGAGGGTGTGCTCACTGTACCAGTTGCACCAGAGGATACGTTGAGATTATGGTGCGGGCTCGTGGGAACACCACCACCGCGGATCGAGTGGAGTAAAGGCACTGATATTATACCTGGACATTCGCACAGTCTTGTCGTGGAACAGTTTAATAATGAACACGAGGTTATTATAAAGTTTCATATTTAAACTTAACAATCTATACCAATACATAAAGCTGAAGAGTTTGTTTGTTTGATACATCTAATATTACTAACTACTGGTTCGAATTTACAAAATATTATTGTGTTGTATAGTCCTTTTATCGAGGAAGGTTTTAGGCTTATTTTTATTCATTATATTTGTTTTAATTACACGCGGGTGAAACCGTGGGGCACAGATAGTAATAAATAAAACTGTTTGTCTGGGCATTATCAATCAATCAATCAATCAACAGCCAATCGTTGTCCACTGCTGAACATAGGCCTCTCCCAAGGTGCGCCACAGCTCCCGGTCCTCCGCCTTCCGCATCCAGTTGGTACCCGCCACCTTCATGAGGTCATCGGTCCACCTAGCTGGAGGGCGCCCTACGCTGCGTTTGCCGATTCGCGGTCTCCACTCTAGGACTCGTCTGCTCCAACGGCCATCGGTCCTACGACATACGTGACCAGCCCACTGCCACTTCAGCCTGCTAATTTTGCAAGCTATGTCGGTTACTCCGGTTCTTTTCCGGATAATCTCATTTCTGATCTTATCCTTCAAAGATACTCCGAGCATAGCTCGCTCCATAGCACGCTGAGCGACTTTGAATTTGTGGACTAGTCCCGCAGTTAGTGTCCACGTTTCGGCACCGTATGTCATGGCAGGTAAGACGCATTGATTGAAGACTTTCGTCTTCAAACATTGCGGTATAGACGACGTGAGGACTTGACGAAGGTTGCCAAATGCTGCCCATCCCAAGCGAATTCTTCGATCGGCTTCCTTCTCGAAGTTGTTCCTACCGACTTGAATGACCTGTCCTAGGTAGGTATATTCACTGACAACTTCGAGAGGTTTCCCTTCGACGTATATCGGCCCCGGCACGACATGCCTATTGAACATGACCTTGGTCTTGTCCAAGTTCATACCGAGACCGACACGCCGGGAAGAATCGCTAAGGCTACGCAGCATTTCGGTTAGTTGTTCCAGCGACTCTGCTATGATGACGATATCATCGGCAAATCGAAGGTGTGAGATGTACTCGCCGTTTACATTGACTCCATATCCAGTCCAATCCAGCGTCTTGAAGACGTCTTCCAACGCGTTGGTGAACAGTTTCGGGGATATTACATCCCCCTGTCTCACCCCTCTGCGCAGTTGGATCGCCTTCGTCTTACAGTCCTGGATGTGGACAGTCATTGTAGCGGCGTTGTACAGACACCTCAGTACCTCGATATATCTCCAATCGATATGACATCTCTGCAATGAGTCGAGCACTGCCCAGGTTTCGATGGAGTCAAAGGCTTTCTCGTAATCCACAAAAGCCATACACAGCGGCTGATTGTACTCTTCGGTCTTCTGCACAATCTGCCGAACAGTATGGATGTGGTCTACGGTGCTGTAGCCTGATCGAAAGCCGGCTTGCTCTGGGGGCTGGAACTCGTCAAGTCGTCTGGCGAGACGGTTCGTGACGACTCTTGAGAACAGCTTATACACGTGACTCAGGAGGGAGATTGGTCTGTAGTTTTTCAAGAGGGTTTTATCACCTTTCTTGAAGAACAGTACCACCTCACTCCCGCTCCACGTTTCCGGGGTCTTGCCATGTTGGATGACGGAATTAAAGAGGCTTGCTAGCTCTTTCAGGACCGGAGTCCCGCCTGCCTTAAGCAACTCTGTTGTGATTCCGTCATCTCCCGGAGCTTTGTTGTTTTTAAGCTGTTCTAGAGCCGCCCTAATCTCGCCTTGGTCAACGACCGGGAGCTCCTCGGAATAATGGCGCGTAAGAGGGGCGCGCTGGTCATCAATACTGATTCCCACAGGTTTGTCCGATCTTGAAGAGAACAACTGCCCATAAAACCTCTCTACTTCTCCGACGATCTCAGGCTTAGAGGTAACGACCTTACCATTTTCGGTTTTAAGTTTTGTCAGACGCGGCCTCCCAAACTTGCGAGCGAACACTTTCGATCCCCGATTTTGCTCAATCGCAGCCTTGATGGCGCGGGTATTGGAGCATCGGAGATCGCGTCGCGTCAGCGTTTTTATTGTTCGGTTTAAGGCCTTATCTGACAAAAACGATGGTAGTTCTCGTCGTTTCCTCATGAGCTCGAGTGTCTCAGCAGAGAGTTTTGGTGCGCTGTCTCTTTTCTGTGGCGGAAAACACTTGCGGGATGTGTTTTGCAGTATTTTGACCAGCGTGTCGGTTTTCTCATCAATACTGCTTACGGTTTCCAACGCGGTGAATTGATTTTGAAGCTCCATTTGGAACTTTTCGGAGCCTTGAGCAGCTTGGAGCATGGTAGGTCGGAGAGTAGACCTCATCATTCGCGATCTTTCGGCTTTGAAGTCGATATCTAGAGTGCCTCTAACCAAGCGGTGATCACTACCGGTATTAAACCTGTTGATCACTGAGACATCTCTAAATATGTGCCTTTTATTCGAAATGATAAAGTCTATCTCGTTCCTTGTCACGTTATCGGGGCTTCGCCAGGTCCACCTCCTCTGGGGCTTCTTTTCAAAGAAAGAATTCATCAAAAAGAGCCCCTGAGCTTCGAGAAAGTTTACCAGCATTTGCCCCCTGTGATTTCTGCAGCCCAAGCCGTAAGGTCCGACTTTCGATTCACCGCTATCTTGTACTCCCACTTTTGCATTAAAGTCTCCCATAACAACATTGTAGTGGGCCTTCGAGGTGTTGTTGAGGGCCTTTGCGATGTCCTCGTACATCGCTTCTACCACATCATCAGAGTATGCCGAAGTTGGCGCATATACCTGTACGACCTTCAGGGAGTACCTGTCGGAAAGTTTTAGGACAAGGTACGCTACACGGTTCGACACACTACTGATTTCCACAATGCTGCTAATAAGATCCTTTTTGACCAGAAAACCGACACCACCCTGGGAGAGTTTATCACCTTCGCGGAAGTAGAGTAAGTTACCGGACTCTAGAGTTATCGTGTCCTCCCCCTGTCTTCGGACTTCAGATAACCCCAGTATATGCCAGTTTATATGACTTAACTCTACTTCTAATTCAGCGAGGTGATGGTCCAGCCTTATCGAGCGTCCATTATACGTTGCCATATGTAGTCGTCTTTTATGGTAGCCTGCCATGAACCGGTGATTCTTAGCACCCCCTGCCCTGCCGATACCGCGACCGCTACCTTGGTCGGGTCTAGCGGGCTTGCCGGTAACTGGGGGCCTTATTTTTTGCGCATCCACCATTCGAGGTATTGCCCATACTCGCCGCGCTGGGCAGGCGTGTTGGCGAGCGCAGTAGGGGGGTAAGTTGTTAACGGGGGGGACGCTGCTGCCCATCTCCCTTTTCCCCGTCCCTTAGTCGCCTCTTACGACACCCACGGGAAGAGATGGGGGAGTGCTATTCTAAAGCCCGGCACTCCACTGGGAATTTATCCATCTGCTATATGTATTACGTAAGTATTATTTTAGGGCATCTACTCCTGCTCGGCGAACGGTATTCGCCGACTATGGAAAGTCATAGCTCTTCAACCTCCGCACTGGGAGGGTTCTGCTGGCAGCGCTAATGCTAGTGAGGGTTCTGAAGCTCGCATCACATGCGGAATTCCACACGGACAACCAGCGCCCACTATTCATTGGGTCCTAAACGCTGAGCTGATTAAAACTGGAAAAGATATTAAAGCCACAGGTAAGTGAACACGTAAATAGGTAGTATAAATATACATATATAAAAACCTATATAGCCATTTTTTAATCGAACCGGTTTAAAGCTATTAACATAGTTTACAGATTTCTACCGCAAAATAGCAGTACTTGGTACTATTGTGTTCCGGTTTGAAGGGTGAGTGAGCCAGTGTAATTACAGGCACAAGGCACATAATATCTTAGTTCCCAAGGTTGGTGGCGCAATGACGGTGTAACAAACTTATTTGGGACTTTCGAATTATGATTTGAAAATCTTAGATGGTATTAAAATTTAAATATAAATAAAACTTGTACAGGAGATGCAACGCGTTTCGGTGAAAGGCTTACTATCAATATATACAAAATTCGCTTCCGACCCGTGAAGCGGTTATTGGGTATCGTGAGTCGGTTCTAAGCTAAAATTTTACCCCGAACAAAATTTAATTTAACTAAATAACAACAATTACATTGTAACACAGGCGCAAGCGTCAGCGCTCAATAGCTCTTACCTATCGGGTAGCTCTGACACGAGGTCATGACCTCAGTTGTCCATGAAATTTTCATCATTTACAATTGAAAATGCCAATTCATATTTTTTATGGGTAATTTTTTGCATAAAATGTTTACATAAATATTACCGACACACCTATTACCTAATAACCACTTCACGGGTCGGATACGAATTTTATTGCAACCTGTATGTATAGGTATGAGATTTGCAGTTTCACCCACTTTAAGACATTGCCCTAATTTACTAATATACAAAACACTGTCTAAACTATTAGCCATAAATATTTGAATTTATTGAACATTTTTGTTTTGTAAAGTAAAATATAAATAAAGCAATGTTAAAATAATTAAAGTCACAAACAAAATGAAATAAACGCTAATCAAATTCAACTGTAATTATTAACTCCTTGTATTGTTTACGACAATGAACTAACTTCCAAAGTGCTAGCTCAAGTAACTTTAAAGAAGTTATTTAAAGCTGACTCAGTCACGGAGCTCTTTCTTCCTTTCTCTATCCTTGTTCATAATTAGAGACTTTTTCTCTGACCCCAATTTAACCAGCATTTAAGCTTATCTAAATGGTTTTAAACTTAATACTTATTACAAACTTGATATTTGGTTAGATAAAGGTTTAATTATCTTATACAATAAGGGCTTCTAATTTTAATCTTAGTCTAAAATCAATGAAAATTCAATATAATAAAGGAATGGATATAATACAATAAAAGTATTTACGATGATATAAGAGAGGCTATTATGTATGTTTTATAAAACGAAATTTTATGACTATGGTCAATAAGATATTAAAAGTTTTTAAACTTTTTTTTATAGCTTATATATTATGAATATGAATGATTAATTATTATTAATGATTGATATTTATTAGTTAAAAAAAGGTTATTTCTATGCATAATAGAATACTGATTGTTTGTAATCTGAATGTACCCTTAACAAATAAGCGTAACTTTTACTGGAATTGCCGCAGCGGCAAATACGACAGTGAAACGAATCGAACATACTAGAACTTTTAAATTGCTAGCCTGGGCAATTTAACGATTGATTTATTGAGTTTAATTAACAGAGTGTAAAACTACTGGATAACGCTCTCAACACTTCGTGATGTTCATCGGTAATTGGTTTTCGTCCGTAGATTCTGAGCTAGTGATCCAACGCGTGGAGAAGCGTCACGCGGGCATCGTGCAGTGCTTCGCGTGCAACGCGCTCGGCTGCGCGTACGACGCCGCGCTGCTCACCGTCGTGCCCGTGCAGATCTCCGACCAGGTCCGCTATTGTTTTCTTATAATTATTGGTATCCCCCATAAAAATTGTCACCAATCTCAGGAACTAAAAAGTGCATGTTTTGTTTTTTTAATTCGCTGGGAAAACGCGTTTCCCCCACATGAAGGGGGAGGGGGCATGTAAGACTCGCTGGTGCTGAAGGCGCCAGAATACCCACTAAAAACCAGCGCCCCTCATCATTCTCTTTTCGGTCACGGGATCACTTGTGCATACCTGGACTAGCTTGTACGAAGCAGAATACTTTACTTTAGTTTAGTTTTTACTTTAGTTTTTGTTTCAATGGCTACAAATTATTTATTATTACACGTAACTTAAGCATTCTTAGCGCAAATTGGAGTTGTATTTTAATTAATTATATATTACAGGATTATTCAGCGGAGACTCCGAAGACGATGCACATACCTTCACAACCTCCGAAGAGACATAATAGGAAAAATCCAAGAAAACACAAAGGTATTTTATTTTTTTTATACTAAAAGAGTTACGATTTCTTAAATAAAACAAGAACTAATTTAACTTACCCAACACATTGTAACCAGAACGAGTTGTATGTACTTTGTTATGCCTTTAAGACAATACTTGTCTAGTATTTTAGCCCGGATTCCAGAGTTCTTAGTACTGTTCCGGCTTCTTATTTTAGACCGTTGTTCCGGTATCTTAGTTAGATAAGTGTATGAAACCTAAGCAAAAAATACTTAAATATCTATTTAAATCTACCTCAAATAGTTTTTATTCTTCTGTAAAATCTTCTTTACTTCTTTAAAAAATTAAAGAAGCAGCCAATAAATGATCCACTGCTCCTAGAAGATCATCTCTACACTTAACGAGAAGGCTTATTCAACCACACTACTCCAATACCAGTTGCCCAGAACGCGTGAATTCTAGCTGACGATCGGGGATTCAAACCCAGCACCACTTAACAATTTTCATATATGTTTATAATTCTTGCTAAGCAATGAAGGAAAACATCCTAAGGAAACCTGTATATTTTTAAAACAAGTTCTAATGGAGCGTGTTTGGATAATATTAGATATCTTATCTAAAGGGAGAATAGGTTTGTCATTGGAATATTCAGTCGGTTACAGTTTACTTAAATATTGTATTTTTTTGCAGCGGTTTTGATTCCTCCTTCTCGACCGAACGTAACTCGCCTGTCCGATGAAAGTGTAATGGTATCTTGGTCTCACGACAATCACGGCCTTCCTATACAGTTCTACAAAGTAAGTCATTTTAATCGTTATCTGTGGCCTATGGCAAATTGATGTCAGTTTGTATAAAAGGTGAAATTATAACATTTAAATGTGCATTTAGAATAAATTAAAGTTGATCTATCTTTAACCAATCTAATATGACAATATTTTGTCAAATATATATGTTACGTAAATGTTTAAAATACTATTTGTTTTTTTTTTGGGTGTGGCCAAAGGTTTAATTTCTAAGGTCATATTTTTGCTCAAATATCTTGAAATGCTTTTTAAAAGATGACTATAAGTTCAAACTACATCCTTAACTAAAGAAAAATTTATTAGTATTAAAATAAATAAATCAAATATTTATAATGTTATACCAATTTTAGGTCCAGTATAGAGAAGTGACGAATTCATCCAACATCCAGTGGCACACCGAAAATAATGATATTCCCGCTCACATACACTCATTCGAAATTGATGGACTTACTCCCGATAAATATTACAAGTAAGTATTTTGGCTCTTTATTTAAAAGTTTGATTATGAGTGTTAAGTTTTGACGTGACAACGTCTAATAAATCGATGAAGCTGGCTGCATGCACGAAAAAGGATGACTCATTGTCCCGTTACGCTGATTGTACGCTTGCGCCGCATTTATCTCTCTTTCACTCGATTGGCCTATGCCTATTAGTTACAAGTTATTGAATTTAGATTAACAATGTCTTAAGAAGTACATTATCTTTATTATAATAATTTAAAAACAATTTTAAAAAAAATTAACAATTATTGATCAACATTTTTAATCACTGCCATCTTGTGAGCTTTATCGGATTATGTGAGTTGCTCGTAGTTTCAAAGAATGTATATAGATGGCAGTTGACTGCCTCGTTGGTCTAGTGGCTAGGATTAAGGCTGCTAACTCGGGGGTTCTGGGTTCAATTCCCAGGTCGGGCCAATAAAATGTTATTTAGATTTTCTGTCGAAAATTCTCAATAGCAGCCCGGAGTCTGGAAGTTGGAAGTGTGAACACTCCCGTGCCTCGGAAAGCACGTAAAGCCGTTGGTCCTGCGCCTAAACTCTTTCCGGTCGTGTCGGATTGCCGTCCCATCGGATTATGAGAGTTAGGGAATAGAGAGTGCACCTGTGTTTGCGCACACACTTGTGCACTATAATATGTCCTGCGCAGTTGGCTGATCTCTCTTGAGATTGGCCGCCGTGGCCGAAATCGGTCAGGAGGACCATTATAGATGGCAGTAATGTTTAATAAAATAAGAACAACAAATATAACAGAATATTGAAAATAAATAATAGGTAAACTTTCGTCGACTGTTTATAAAGTGAAGTGAAAAGTTAATGTGGTTTTCATTGCTTATTACAACAACAATTTCGGCAATAAAGGTAAATTATTCTTGCATTTAAAAAATCTGATTACTAGTATAATTTTAAGTACCTATTTATTCTTTTATTATTAAAAAAAGTAGCATCGGTCGGCGAGTGCAGTAATAATAGGTTATGTTACAATTGACTAAAAAATTATGATGATAATTCAATAAAAATGATCCAATTTTATTCATAAAAGTATGCAGTCATTTCATCAATGTTTTGTTATGACGTTTTCACTTTAAACTATCGTCCGTAAACCGACTTTACAGACAACTTTTTTTTTTAAAGATATTGTCGCACTAATTCAATTACAGTTTCTTTTCTTCCTTGTTAATCATTAATGGCATAAGTATTTTGGTATCTATCTATCTATAGGATATCATTGAAAACTTAAGAAAATTAAAAATAGTCTTCTATGGTGAAGGTAGGTCAGTTCGTTATGAAATAAAAGCGGGCAGCTAGTATGTATATAGTATGTACATATATTTCTAACTTTAAAATATTTCATGTGAATTCAATCAATTAAACATAAAACAAATAGCATTGTATTATGTGTTTAATTAAAAAAAAATACAATTTTAGTTTATAGTTTGTTTATTACTCTGAAATTTTAATCACGATTTAGTAATTGCTAAACCACAATGCTGTGTGAATAGATTTATTTTCGTATTGAGATAGTAAATCTATTTGTTGTCGATAATCAAATTTCTGCTGGTTAATATTAGCGGAAAACAAATATTTACCATTAATATAGAAAATCGATGTTCAATTTTTTTGTGAATTAGGATATAAACTATATACATACATTTGTTTGCAAATTGGCTTATAAGTTTTCGTTGACAATAAATACATTAATGACATTGTTATAAGATTATTATTTATTTTGATTTGATTCATAATTATTATATATTTTATTAATTCCTTCATTTTTTATTTAATTTAATTTGACAGTTATTGTAATAATGTATTGTAATCTGTGATATATTATTGTTGTTTTTTTTGTCCTTTTATTGTAATGTATATTATCCTAGTTGGTCGAAATAAATGGTTTATTATATTAATACAATTTAAATGCTAAGCTAAACTTAACGTTATTTGAATTATTTCAACGCTTACTTAATTTATAACAGTATATTCCCTCCTGAGCGATAGCGGCCACGGTAGCCATTCTCTAAGGACTCTAGCCATTTGCGCCTGACATATTATAGTGCACATGACTGGACGCAAAAACAAGTGCACACCTAATTCCGTTACTCTTCTAATCCGATGGGAATGCAACGGCTTTATGTGCCTTTTGAAATACGGGAGCGTAATACCATCAGACTCCGGACTGCTAAGAATTACGCGATAGAAAAACTCAATATTTTAAAGACTCGACCCTAAATTTGCCATTAGGGCTGGCTTTGTGCTCTTAAGCGAACCTATAGATCAACGAGGCATAGTAATAATAGGAAGGCAGAAAACCAAATAGACCTGTCGGTAAGTGACCACCACAAAGCAGGTCAATACCAAGCATTGCGGTTTTTTTTTTATATAAAGAGAGGGCAAACGAGCAGGAGGCTCACCTGATGGAAAGTGACTACCACCGCCCATGAACATCTGCAACATCCGAGGACTTGCAGGTGCGTTGCCGGCCTTTGAGGAAAGAGTACGCTCTCTTCTTGAAGGTTTGGCAGTGGAATACTAGATGAGTTAGCAGTACTGGTCCCGACGTGCAAACCCTACTACCAAAAAAATTATTAACAAATCGTTATCATTAACCGAAAGTTTTATTTACGAGTAAAAGTAGTTCCTAGTCATTAAATATAAATGACATGATTTTGACCGCGCCTTCGCTCGTATCAGGTAAAAAATAAGCTTACTTGGTTTAGCCGTAAAAGCGTAACAGGGATAAAGTGTCAATTTAACATAAATGTGCAATATTAGTATAGAAAATGACATATATATTCGATAAGTTTCAATTTTTTAAATTTACAAATCGCTTTTTATCATTTTAATAAATATAAAATAATATTTCTTTGTTTACTGTCTAATTGTCAGCAGTTGTTAATATAATTGGCTTGCATAGTGCAACTGATATTCAATTGCGGTAAAGTAAAGTAAAGTAACAGCCTGTGAATGTCCCACTGCTGAGCTAAGGCCTCTTCTCCTTTTTTGGGGAGAAGGTTTTGGAGCTTATTCCAATTGCGGTGTAATGTTCGAATTTATATGTGATTAAAGTACCTACTAGGTACTACTACTACTAGATACTACTACTATACATAGATATAGATCAAGCGGTTAGAACATGCAAAATTTGAACAGAAAATTGTAAAATTCATTCAGTTTATATAAAAGCACTAATGACTTTTCATGTGTTTGATGTGTTTACAATTCATTACGTGCTCTTCAGTGGAAGAAATATCGTGAGGAAACTTACATGTGTACTAACAACTATCGTTGTCCTCACTGAGACAGGATACGATAGCCCAGCAGTGGGACATTTACTATTTGCTAATTTTACTTCTATTTTGTTAGACAACACTAGTACAAAGTACAATATTAATACATTTTTTCTTTATTGTATTATTACACTAATCTGTTTAACCAATCGAAAACCTATTTTTGTACTTGTTAATTCAGCAGTGACAGACTGTGAATGTCTCACTGCTGGGCTAAAGTCTTTTCTCCTTTTTGATTAGAATGTTTGGAGATTATTCCGTCATGCTGGTCGAATGCGGGTTGGTGGAATACACCATGCGGCAGAATTTTAGTAAAATTAGACAGATGTAGGTTTCTCCATGTATTCCTTCACCGTCAAGCACGAGATGAATTATAAACACAAATTAAGCACATGGAAATTCAGTGGTGCTTGCCCGGGTTTGAACCCACGATCATCGACTAAGATTCACGCGTTCTAACCACGGGACTATCACGGCTTTGTTGATTAATTATACGGATATTATTGTATTTATTCCTAGGTTCCGTATAGCGGCAGTGTATTCAAATCAAGACAACAAACTCGGGAGGAGTAGTGGCAAGTTCTATTTACAACGTGGCGGTTTTCAGAGCCCCAGGGCTCCGGTCCTCGATAAAGCTATTGCATTATCACCTCACAGCATACAGATCAATTGGACGGTAAGTTATAATATCAAAGCTTGTTTAGAAAAAAAATCTAGCAATATTAAATTATATATGTGTGTGGACTTTATCGCGTTTTCCTATTCATATATCAGTAGATCAGTATAAGGTGCACAGTCTACCTACAGTTATGCGATAAAAATACTTTTGACTGCCTCGTTGGTCCTGGGTTCAAATCCCGTTGGTCCTGTGCCTGATCTCTTTCCAGTCGTGTCAGATTAAGAGAGTTAGGGAAGAGAGAGAACCTGTGTTTGCGCACTCTTTTGTGCACTATATTATGACTTGCGCAGTAGGCTACTGAGACTTGCCACCGTGGCTGAAATCGGTCACGAGGACATCATCATCATCATGTGTGACGTGTGACGTGTGTCGGCAGTGGTCGGCGCCCGGGCAGGGCGTGCAGGCGGAAGGCTTCTACGTGTACTACCGCGCGGTGTCGTCGGCCGGCGCCTACGAGAAGGTGACGGCGGGCGGCGCGGCGCGCGGCCTGCAGCTGGCCCACCTGGCGCCCGACACCGCCTACGAGCTCAAGCTGCAGGCCTACTCGGCGCAGGCGCCTTCCGACTTCAGCGCCATCCTGGTCAGTTATTTCTTCCTTGTTTAACATTCGGGTCACTTCCACGGCCGTGCACTGCTAAGTAAATGATCAATATTTTATGGAGTAAAAACGAGGAACAGGAGGCGTAAATTGGGTAAATGTGAACGTGCTAAAATCTATGTGGTCTTGCTATGATGTCGAAGATTAAATGTGACCTCGGACACAGTAGGAGTTATGTACAATGTAACTGTGTTTCTCTAGCAGTCTACTAATATACCTCAAATATTATAACAAGCTAGACAATACAACTGGCAATACTGGATTGGTGTTTATTTCTTCCTTTTTAATCTATGAACTTTTATAGTATGCTATCTGGGAATTCCAACATTTACATTTTAAGATATATTGAATATGTATTTAATATTTATAAATAAAATAATATATTTTTTCACAACAATCACAAGTTTAAAAGAAAAGTAACGTTTTGTAGGTATATCATTGTCATTTTGAAACAGAGAGGTTAGCAAAACATGATATGGACGATCGCTTCGCCCGATAAAATAGTTGTTGACAAAAAAAAAGTTACAGGCAGTATTGCATTTTACTTTTTATTCGTCTTTACAGACAACCTTCAAAAATAGAATGTAATCATGTATGCAATATTTTATTTTTAACTGGGAACTGGACTTACCCATTCAAAATCATATACTTATGTAAATATCTTTAATTTTGATTAACCTTTCTTAATAATTTGTTGCGCGTAACTCATACATCGTGAATTCAACATAAAATTCAAGTATGCAACGCGAAAAAGCATATTATTAATGACAATCTCTAAGCCTCTGACAATTAAAATATTTTTTTCCAAATAGTTCTTAATTTTCTCATAGATAATTTAAACGATTTCACGGCACAACAGAGTTCTGCGTATCACAGATTGAAAACGACTGATGTAGACGCAATTAGGGGAGAATACGATGTATTTGAGGTTATTGAAATTGAAACGTCTTCTATGTTCTCATCCCGCAACCGAGCGATACGCCGATAATAAATAATAGGGGTATATACGATTCTGTTAAACTTAGTTTTCGCTATATATTGTAAAACTAAACTAAAACTCATATATTTTATGTATTTATGTAACTAGAAAGTTACGTATTGATCGAAGTTTAAAATAAGAGATGAAAATAATGATATCGATTTTCAACCCTCGACAAAAGAAATACAGTACACTTAATAATAATTACTATTTTGAAATGATATTGCAATCCTAACCAAAATAATTTCATACACGAGCACTTGATTCCCTTTGTGCGAAACAACAAAAGCCAGTATTGTTTGATAAAGTTAATCGGAGTGAGCTGCGAGAATATAAACTTCGTCGTGTCGATACTGAACTGTCCAAACGACATTTGAGACTAATATTCACACTAGAAATGTTTTTATAAAATGCATCATATTATTAATCCATAATAAACGAGTGGTTCATAATTCGTACATCAGATCGCGAAGACGCAGCGAGCCGTGGGCGCGGCGAGCAGCAGCACGGAGCCGGCGCCCAAGGAGGAGGAGCGCGGGCCGCCGGCGCTGGTGACGGCGGGCGGCGCGGCGGGCGTGGCGGCGCTGCTGCTGCTGCTCGGCGCCACGCTGCTGCTGTGCCGCCGCGCGCGCCGCCCCGCGCCCAGTGAGTACTTTGCATATCTCGTTTCATTTCAATTCGCATCAGGTGCTGCAAATTTTCACCTCCTTCCATCTCCACATCCATTCACCAAATTACTAAGGAACTAGATGAGTGAGTACAAGGTAACGTTTTACTATTATGTTTCTATTGCTATATTATTACGGCTATTATATCGGTACTGGTAGTAATTCAAATTTGTGTAATGTAAGTGATACTTAAAAGTTAGCGCTTTAATGATGAAATAGTTGGTGATAATTATCTGGCTAGACGAGACTGCCCTGGCTATTCGAATCCGTAAATTAACATTTTAAAATAATGTTTACAATGTCTGTAACAGATATAAAATTCATAAAATTAAACATAGTACTGTTATCGCGCCGCGACAAACGCTCGCCTAATTGGGTACTTCGTAGAAACACTTCTGGCACTGTTGTCGCCCACAACTACACTTGTAAACTTCAGTTCGATGTGTGCGTATGTGTATGTGTGTGCGTGTGTGTCTAAAAATAAACATTTCGCTCTCATCATGTCGCGACGGTTTAACACACGAAACTTTTCCTTGCTCGGTTTCCTGTTTGTATAAAAACATTTTCAGTACCAGATTGTAAATGCTAATAAAAATATAAGTTCCTAGGGGCTGTCGCTTTGGCGGACTCTTGTTTACTGAAGCTAGGGGTAGGATTGTTTGCTTAGGATAAGAACTGTGATTATAGTGGGAAGTGCTTTCCACGGCCATTCATATCGTTGTTTCTGAGGAAATTAGACCGCCGGAGTACAGTTGGCTCATGTTCCCCTCGATATACGGAAACTTGTTTGTAGTATACATTTGTATATATGTTTAATTGTGTGAAGTAACAATGGGGAACAAATATATTTTAAAAGTAAAAAAATAACACATGTCCATTAAAATTACACGTTTCAAACATTAAACTTTATTACTTTATCGAATAT
Organism: Nymphalis c-album; assembly: GCA_963151315.1. Classification (NCBI taxonomy): domain Eukaryota; kingdom Metazoa; phylum Arthropoda; class Insecta; order Lepidoptera; family Nymphalidae; genus Nymphalis; species Nymphalis c-album. The sequence continues at coordinate 8,849,294 of OY720601.1, forward strand.
AAATAATATCAATTAAAAAGACATAATTTTCAAAAATGTTAACGAATCACCATTTTTTGTTTCAAATCGATCGTATAAAATCTCGCAAATGCGCGAATGTTGTATTGAATTTACGAAAGGGAAAGCCAGATAAATGCCATGCCTCCATTCACCGTAAGTTTATTAGCGTTTGAATTGGATTTCGTATGTATCTGCTTTATCCCATCCATAACTCTCTCGTTTAAATCCTGTATATCACTTTAGTACGCCTATACCTTTTGTGTCAATTATTAATCTTCGCCCATATTGGAATTTCATAACCGGTAAAGCGAGGAGCGAATGAATGAATAAATGAACGACCGATACAGGGAGTAATAAACGTCCGGAAGAACGAATGTGTTTCGATAAACGAACGATTGGAGGCGTAACGGACGTGTTTTGTGTACGTTTAAGTGTTACGAGTAGGTTTTCATTTTCCAATGGTAAAAAATTGCTTCGCTTACACACGGCAGCACTTTACAATTTTTATTTAATCGTTGGAATCCGTTCGCAAATAGTTCTTCAGATCAATAGTTTACAGAATTAATATAGAGCAAATATCTCTTTTTTAAACACGATTAAAGAATTATACATTATTATGATTTACTATGATTTCAAAATTATTTAGATTTTTATTTTTTAATTATACAGGCGTTTACCCTTTTTGTTCCCGTTCCCGTGGGTATTTGGAGACATAATGTAGCCGATGTTACTTGTAGACATTGTAAGCTATCGTTTGGTGAAAGAAATTTAAAAATTGGCTTAGTGACTTAGGCTTGAAAGCTTAACAAACAAACACTCACATTCGCATTTATAACATTAGTAAGGATATATTCTTTTATTATTATTAATTTTGTACATTTGAAAATAAATAAAAGAGTACGTTATACTATATATGATATGTAATTATATAACAAAACTAAAGATATCAAAGGAAAATCTCATAGTCATACCGCTCGTAAAATTAACGAAAATAGATGCCATAAAGTGTCAAGCTGCGAGTAATGAGGTCAACAGTTTATAGGCGAAAGTATCGCTCTTATAGCTTTTGACCCCTCTGTCTTGACTTCTATTGTTTAGTGCGCTACATTCACTGCTTCAAGCTATTTGAAAGAAGAAAAGTCTTTTATATCCCATTTTTTGTTGAAAATGAAATAGGATGTTTCATTATCAAACTAATTATGTTCTAATTGATTTGTGTATCGTACTAGTGTTGCTATATTTTTATCTATGGAATAGTTTGATCCAATTTATGAAGAAGAAACACAAATAATATTTCCTTAAAATATGTATTTTGTTTTTGAAGAATCATGACTGCGAAATTTTCATTCTATTAATGGAATTAGAATTTCTGGACTCTTGCCGAATATAAAATATGCAGCTATTTTTGTTTATATTGAATATCTAGTAGGCTTCCACCGTACATTGCATTCCACTTTGGAATTTAAATATTTAAACGAGCATAGTATATACTAAATAGAACCGATTAAAATATTTGATATTTCCTACTTAAGTGTTAATTTATTTTACATACATTAAATATTTATAAACGCAAATGGTTTGTTTACAATTAATTATATTATTAATATTAAATAATAAGTACCTAAAACGCATATTTTGTCTAATTTTGAATCAGTTCTTTCAAACTAATTAAGCTGAAATTCTTGCAGATATTTTTGGTACTTCTACATGAATTAAAATAAGATTGTTTTGAAAATGTTTTTAGGATACTTTTCATTATTTTGCAGCGGTTATAAATGTGTGGGTATTAAAACCTAGTAACCCATAAAAATATTGTAGTAACTCAGTACTTTATTTGTATTTATAAAATATGATAATAATTGATTCATAAAAATTATCTTGCAAGGATCAATTTTAATGACCACATTTATTTTCAGAAGAGAAAAGCTCGCCGGAGGGCGGTGCTAACGGCTACCTTCCAGCGAAAGTGCCCATCACCATTACAGCTAACCCTATGCATGGAGAGGTTTGGACCTTCTTTTTAATAGGAATTTTATAATTAGAATGAGTATTATTTTGAAGAGAAGATTATACATCATTGTATTCTTTTTTAATAAAAGTAAACATAATTACATATGTTCAATATAAATTAAATTTGTTCTTAGGGCGGTGATGGTGGAGTAGAAATGTCGTTCCTTCACAACAACAATTGCGGCAACACTACCAGTAGCGACGATACTTTACCACATCCAAGGAAAAACGGACCGTCAACAAGACAGTATGTGTAAGACAAGCTCAATCAAAAGTGGACTGTAAACATTACAAAAAGAACTGTCAATTGTTTGACAGTTGCCAGATTAATAATTCTATAATTTTGGTAGTTTTACACTCTTATCTTCAAAATTCTATTGTGATAACGTATCGCGTTAAGTGCGTGGACTCTCGAGAGTACAAAAATATATTTATTGCTTCTTATAGTGTATGTTTTACGTGAGATGTGTGGATTCGATGTTTTGGCATTTATTTGCTTTTATTTGATTTTAGATGAACATTTCGAATAAGTTTTGATTAAGTTTAGGATTAAGAGTTTGACTAATGAACCGAACGGTAGAAAAATTTATGAATGCATTCTTTAATGAAGAGTGGCCTTATTTTTGAACGAAAAGACTGGTATCATTACTAAGTTAGTATTTTTTTTTCGCCATTCGTTTTTTAAATTGATTGTTGTAATTGTAAAGATATAATAAGTTCCGGCCACTTTTGAACGAATTATCAATTTTAATTTTATATAAGCGCTTATTAATTATAAAGATCTGATTACACTCTTAAGTTGCATTCCCATTTAAATGAATAATTTATATATAGTTGTAAAATAGTAATTTTGTGGGATTTCTCCTTTTACGACGCGATAAAATGACACAGATAGTTCTGATTTATTTATTGAATAAGGTAATAAATTTTATAATACAAAGTATACCATTTTGGAAACGGTCATTTTTTTGCTCTGGTATCATTGTCATTTTTTAAACGATTTGTGTATTTATGCAGCTAGGAACGAATATGCAATATGATTTATTTTAATTATGTTAAATTAATTATAAAATTCTGAATAGGTTGGTAATATTATAACACAGAATAAACATAAAATGTGAAATGTGATGTGTGTAATACCAGTGAAGATCTATTATTTTTAAAGTATTTTAAATCAATTACTGCTTCATTAAAACATCGTAAAAATAATTTCTTCATATTATTGGACAAGAATTAATATTTAAAAATTTGTTCGAATTGAACACTACTACATTTTCAAATCTAATATAAAATAAGATGAATAGTACCGTGTTTGCTTAATAATTTATATTTGACTAAATATTTGGCGTCGTACTTAAAATACTATTGACGTAAATAACACGATCAAGAATATACGATTTCCGTCAGTTTTTTTTTATTTATGTAGGTTTAATTTATTTTACGAATCGAATAAAATTATCTTTTTTATGGTTGTGAGATTGGATTTATTTACAGTGACCGACTGTCGTATTTTCGTTTTATTATTGCGATATAAAAACGCGTGATGCAAAACATTGTAGTTACATTTTATATAAATACTTTTTGCTTCGTCCATATCATGTTATTGAAGTGTCGTTTTAATTTAAAACTTTTATTAACTTCATTCAGCTTGAATAGGGTTGATGCTGCCATAGATAATAAATTTAATTATAAGATTATATTTTTTAGATTGGCAATGATTTATATAAAACTCATCGATATTAATGTCATACAGACAGAATTATTATTTTCGAAAATTATTGATCAGTTCTTGTATATCGATCACTCTAGTTACGTGTAAAATAATAATATCTTATGATATTAATGTTATTTTTAATAATCGTTATTTATAATTGGTAAACAAAATCTGATTTAAACCGGTAATAGTGATGTTTTTTTCCAATTAACTGTTACAGGCTGATATCGCTCGATGTATTTTTTTAAGAGTCACAGACTATATAAACTAATTGTATGTTTTTGTGTAAAATAATATTGTAATAGACTTTTTTATGTTAAAAATTGTAAAACGATTTATAGACTGTAAACGTCATCAGACTGAAACTTTTTGTTCACAAAATAAATGTAAATTATGAAACAAAAGTTGTGGTTTTATTTTTCTGTATTTAATCTGGAAATTACGTTTTATTCGACCTATTTATAAATATAAAAACATTTTTATATTTTTTAATGAAATAATTTTGAAACTTAAATGATATATATGTTCATATATTTAAATCGTTCCCTGAGGACTTTCTGCGTCAAATAATCGTTTTTCGAAGATTTCTTATTTTCCCGACACATTTATAGTCCAGATGTATATCTATATCAAATTTCACTACAAGTGGTGTACGTCATTTGGATAAGTGTGTGAGTAAGACGTGAGTATTTTACGTTCAAATTGAAAAAAATTGATAAAATATCTTTTAACTTAAAATCCTCTCAAAGAGTAGTAGTTCATAATACCAGTGTGAAATTTGTATTTAATTTTTATTTTGTTATAGTATAGGTAGGCGGACGAGCATATGGGCCACCTGCTAGTACTGCTGTTTTGCGCTAGAATATTTGATGAGTGGCAGGTAACCTACACAGACAAGCTTACACAAAGCTCTACCACCGAAAAAATTATACGTTTTTAAAGGTTAGAAAAAAATGGCGTAAGAGATTCGAAACAAACCGAAACAAACGTTCTATAAGATACGAAAGGTAAATAAAAATGAATTTTAAATTCTTACATTGGCAATTACTAACGGCCTGTCCCCTGAAATTCTTCTTTAGGGATTAAAGAGCGGGCCGGGCGTTCAGCCAAATCGGCTTTTGTCCAGGTGTCGATGGTCGACAAAGATTGAAGAGATACTGCTTTAAATTAGTCCGTAGCCTCCAATTCGCCGTGCAGCTCCTGCAGTTAATTGGAATATATATACGGTTTATTGAACAATTTACTGCATGCGGCAGATGCATATAATTGATTGGATAATAATGGACATATACGTTGATTGTACTCGTATATAGTCATAATTCGAATTAGGTTCTAGCACAACTATTGCATTGACAGTGTAGTATCTTCGGAAATCTATTCGATTAAGTTTTACCTATAAATTTTAACGTTATATAGTTAATAATATCACTACACATTATAAAACAAAGTCACCCGCATTTCCTGTCTGTCTGTATGAACTCGATAAACTAAAAAACTGCTAAACGGAATTTCATACGGTTTTCACCAATGGATAAAGTGATTCAAAAGGAAGGTTTACGTGCATAATTCATCAATATTTTCTGTAAATTTGTTGAAATATGACGATAATTGTTGAAGAAGGTACCCTATATTTTACAAGGAATTTGTAAAATTCAAATTATCCATCCAATTAAGCGTACTGCTTGTGCTAGGTGTGGGTACGCCAACAGCTCAAGGGGTCAGGGTTAAATCTGCGACTTTAACTTCGCTAACCTGTAAACCGTGCTTGTGTAATTAATAGTTTGTTAGTCATTAGTAATGACTCATTACATATATAGCGCCGATTACTTAAACAATGCTCTATCTTTGCGAATGCTCTGTTAAATAGACAAAAGAGTGTTTTATTAAATCAAGTTTACAATTACCGCTAAGATGTAATGCTTTTAAATGCATAATGCATTTTTATCTCATAATAAAGCTTTACGCGATTTTCTAGATACTAGTGTCGAGTGACTAAACTTCATGAAAGAAAACTCCAATAACGTTTTGAAGCAGTACCTACACGCTAGCCATTAGACCAAAGAGTGTCTTGGTCTTATGATTAGTGAGAAAATGTTCTTATAATATTCGATTTAAATTTAATCTTGAGTAATAATGGCTCATTTGGTTGACACTTTAACTTCAAATTAGCCTAATCCAACCATGTCTAGAGGGCTTCATCGCTTGAGTCTACTGCTTGATTACAAATAGCGATAAAATCGACTACACGACGATACGATGTGTTTTCGCTTACACTTTCGAAACGTATTTTAAAAAATAGACCATTTAGAAATCTTTTTTATTCTAATGAATGTTTCTAAATTTTATAAATTTAATTACGTATTTTTGTATTTCAAATAATAGTTAAAAAAAAAAATAATTGTTTAATAATATGAATAACTTATCACAAGTTGATATTGAAGGATCGAATTAATATCGCACATGACAAATGTATGTATTTGCAAAAAAATATAAGGCAATGGGGAATTTTTAACGGACGTATTTTTACCATGAAGGTTTAATTGCTTGGAAACTATTTTGTTCTGTTGACGACAAATCGTATCGTTGTCGTCCGAATAAAACATTCCTTTGATTTAATAGGTATTGGAAATCGACATCACATTGCATCAATAGCTGTCAATTACAAGCCTTCATACTGTCTAATTGACGTAACTGCGATAAATTAAGTGAATAATTGGCAATATATTAAAACAAGATGGCATTTAAATGCAGCGCAAAATTTTTAATATCTTTTATTCAGTAGAACAGATTCGTTTATTATTCTAAAGATATATTTGAAATGAAAATTATTCTTGTTAACGTCGAATTTCAAATGTTATCAAGATGAAATCCTGAACGAAATAAGTTTATAACTAGAGATGTTATGATGTATAGTGAAACTTTTCTGTTCTCGATTTATTAAAAAAGTTGTTCTGAAAGATGTTGCTACAGACTTCAAAAAAAAAAGAAAATAAAAAAAATATGTTTCTAACGAGAAAGTAAGAGCTAATTTCCTCTGTCGATGTTGCACATTTGTTCGCCCTAGATTGAATATATTTCCATTAAAAAATGTAAATACGCGAGCGTCATCGTATTTAGTAGCAGTAATGGGATCCAACGCGGGGTATTAAGTAAGCTGCTTCAGTAAATCACGAATTTATTCGCAAATTAGCTTTTACGACCGACGTTATGTTTGTGTACTTGTTGTTTCGTTTTTGGCTTACTTTTTCCCCATTATATTAACTTATCTGAAATTGTATTGCTCTATAAAAGATAAAGTTAGCTGTTGTCAAATTTTATAAGGAAGGTTACAAGTGGCGTAGCTACTATTTTGTGGGCATGACCTCGTAACTAAAAAAAATAGACGGAAAATTTATTGTGTGCCCAGTTATTTTTTAATTTTCATTATGCATTTATTTCTACTTTGTGATATTATTATTCTTTGAAGTCACACGCCTCAGTTCTCGAGTACCTATTTGCTTGCTGATCCAGATGGTGGAAATTGTTAATTTGTCGCCTAATAATGAAAATTAAAAATATATGCTTGGTTATTTGGATTTAAACATATATATATATGGGCAGAGTGTAGAATTTCCTGGACTACCGTGCCCACTCTATCCCCTACTTCACTATACACAAAACTGTCCTCAAATAAACCTATTGGATATCCTGAGCTTAACATAATATCTGTGTATGATGATGACGATGACGTTTTTATACCTGTTTTGAAAATTACGGCCCTACTCAAGTAATAATATACAATAAAACCAATATATAATAAAAGTATTACACTTATCTCTACGCCTGTATCCAACCTGACCTACGTTAATTCAGAGTTGCTACTTTACCGCACGTCCCAAACTTTGCGTTTTATTTTTTTCGTTAACTTGTACACTTGTAGTCTGGTCGATATTTAACGCGCTCTCATAATAAACTGTTATTTGTGTTTTGTGTGTAATTTGTGTACTATGATCACATATATATATAAACCATGTACTAGGTCCAGTCTTCGTAAGCCGGTTGGTGCTATTGAATGTAGGTGCTTAGGTAAGCCGGTTGGTGCTATTGAATGTAGGTGCTTAGGCATAACTCATATTTTTTTTCATTATTTGTTACATATCGCTTAAAATATGTTAAACTCAAAAAACTTTAATTTTTAGTATATTTATTATGTAGTCGTGTTAATGAATTATAAAAACAATTTAAATCCAACCGAAAAAGTATAACTCCAATTCAAAAAGCGTTTACAATTTCAAATTAAAATGTTGTGTACTTAATCTTTGTAAGTCAAAATTGACAACACAACATTACTCGTTCAGGATGCCTTTTGACAAGCTTTTGACTGATCAAATACGACACACACTGAACTGCAGGATTTAAGCTTTGTTTAAACATCCTGCGCAATCCAGACGTAAGGACGCAGTCAAAGGATTTCGCTTGGTATTTAGTACGTATGCAGTATTAATACACGAGGCATTTTGGATTACGAATTGAAACAGTATTGAATACTCGCTTCAAATGATTTTTAACTCGAATATTCCTAATTTTAATTAAGTTAAACCTATATCGAACTTATTTTGTACCTACGTGAAGTACTTATAATAAAATAAAAATAATGTAAGCTAGATTTGTTTGTAAATGCATATTGCAAGATTTTTCTTTTTTAAATATGATATGGTTATGGTTTAGGTATTTCTTTTTATTTTTTTTATTTATTGCATAGGAAGGCGGACGAGCATATGGGCCACCTGATGGTAAGTGGTCACCAACACCCATAGACATTGGCATTGTAAGAGATGTTAACCATCGCTTACATCGCCAATGCGCCACCAACCTTGGGAACTAAGATGTTATGTGTATGAACCACGCGTGTTACACATGAGGCACATGGACTAACAATCAAAACATATATTGTTTTGCATACTACTTATAGTGTACAGCAAACAAAAAATGCAGTTATTATATATACGCCTTTAACGATACCACCGCCATTTTCATTCGAAAGGCCAGACTTATACGAATACGATAAGGGATCACACATGAAAATAGTCGTAAATAAAAGAGACAGCTACCTTCCCAAGATAATTTTCATTTGCTTTTTCATTATTCGGATTTTTTTGTCACCTTTATTTTCACCGTAGTGGAGCAGCGTTAGGGAGTCCATTTCCGTTAACTGTGAGTGATATTGTGTTGATCAGGGACCAAATTATATGTGTTATATTGCTTTAAAGTGATTTACTTGGTGGTAGAGCTTTGTGCAAGCTCGTCTGGGTAGGTAATACCCACTCATTAGATATTCTACCGCAAAACAGCAGTACTTGTTATTGTTGTGTTGCGGTTTGAAGGGTGAGTGAGCCAGAGTAATTACAGGCACAAGGGACATAACATCTTAGTTTTCAAGGTTGGTGGCGCATTGGCGATGTAAGCGATGGTTAACATATTTTACAAAGCCAAAGTCTATTTGCGTCGGTGACCACTTACCATCAGGTGGCCCAAATGCCCAATGCCCAATGCCCAAATTTACAATTAGGTAAAATAGAAAAAACTACGTTTTTAAAATAAAAGTCAAAGTGTGTCGATGGCAAAACAAATACTACCGAATTTTCGGCAGGTCACTCTTTTTCGCGTGTTTTTTCGTTTTTATTTAGTGGAGTCGGATTTTTTTTCCACTATTTTTGTCTGTACAATTTTTTACGATTCAGCTGTTTAGGAATAGCGCGCGAAAAACGTTCAGCTCGGATATAAATAATAAAACAATTCTTCTACAAAATAAAAACATACTGTAACTGATTTAACCGACTGTCCGCTTATACGTTTTATACTCTCATATTATTAATTTTGCCTATTGATACATTTTAATTTCGTTTAGAAAAAAGATAAAGTACCATATACATATTATATAGAACGACGTGAAGTTGCGCGAAGATTTTAATTCAGGATAAATAATAAATATAATTAGTTATACTTAATACTATATTATTGTTTACATATTTATGATAATACTATGGTTCTTAAGCAGAGCCATGCAGAGCTTTGGCGCTTAATACGAAAACCGCACTACCATTGTGTGGCCTTAATAGCTTGTAAGTAACGCCAATGTGACATCCTCTAAACGTAATCACGAGCAATTTACATATAGATATGCATTGCGTCATTTGCATCCGAATTGGAAACTTGACGTGTGAAGAAAATTGGTATTAAGCTTGTGAATATTCAATCTAAAACAATTTCTGACGTATTTCTCTTTTTACATCCTATTCGTTGGCAATTTTCTATGTATTTTGATGAGCTATGCATATTAGATATTGGATTTTTTATTTTTTTTTTATTTTTATAAAAGCCTTATAATAGGTAACAGCTTTCATCCAGACGACACGATACGATAGTAGCAAAAGTGCAATCGACTGTATACACTTTCAAGGCGATGTCGCCGTTGTCTGATATGTCATGTCCTTTACGCCTGTAAATACATCGGCTTTACTCACCCTTCAGATCGAAACACGGCTATCTAATATATTGCTATATGACTATAGATTAACTAAGAGACTACATTAAATACAATCTACAATTTTCGAAGCGATTGAACTTAGCTTTTGTCAAAATTAAGTGTCTATTAATTGGTCGAAAGACAATGTCAAATCAGATTGCTTCTACTTTCGTTTTTTTTATGAATCCGCTAAACAGCAATTTAGAATTGTTGTTACAAGCACAACATAACTTTATAGTTTCCAACATTGGTGGCGCATTAATGATGTAAGGAATACATTTTACGATACCAATGTCTTTAGAGAGTGGTAATAAATTATAAAATTTATAAAAAAATCTTTATACCCGAGAACATTCAATGAAAGAAAATTCATGATTTTTTTTTTTTATTCTTTCGATCCCGCGAAATGAGGTTTACTTAAGTTTTTTAAAACTAGTTTAATTGACACATAAAGAAAATGATATACATTTTACTTTGTCTACTTCGACGTCGTTATATTGGTTTATAGTTTAGTTTTTGAAGAATTCAGTTGGAATTTATGAAGATAAATTATCTAAAAAAACTGAAAAGACATCGAGCGAAACTTAAGTTTGTAAATTTGATTAATCACATTCTGCAGCCACCTTCTTCGTGACAGTCAGTCTCTTTCTTGCATAAAGTTTTATCAAAATAAATGTAAGTCTGAATTAGGCTTCATGAGAAATGTATGAAGAAAGTTTTGTTACTATTTTTTTCAATTCTAAAATTCAGGTACCATTACAGATGGTCGAGAAAGCTGATCAATGCGACGAGACTTAGAGAAGCTGTGAAACGGTTGCAGTTTTTTTATCAAAGCTTTACAGTGTAGTGAAGGGGTGCGAGAATGCGAAGCGGAGTTGTAAAACGGTGGGACTCTATTCATCAAACCTATATAGAGAAGTTAAGCGGTGCAAGAATGCGTAGCGAAGTTTTTATAAGATGAGATGACTGAGATTCTCGTGGCGTTAGTAATGTTGAGCTATGAAGCTGAGCGGCTTACCCGCTTGCCTCTCCCAGACTGGTAGTATAATCAGTGATAGTGGCACCATAGGTACAGTATATGTTGAGTGGAGTGTAGATTGAATATCATATAATTTGTTTATTTCTTGTAATGTGATTATTTCGTCCCATACAAAATTTGTTAAAATCTCAAATCAAAACCAAGTCACGGACAGGTTTGGCCAAAGCCTTTGTGAACTAGGTAAATCTCACAATTAATTATTAATTATTCTTAAACCAATCAGCTATATGGGCATCCAATCGACCCAGTGCAATAAAATGTTTCTTAATATTATAAACAGTACTAAATACAGATATATTTGTGTGCATGTAATCAATTACCATCAGGTGAACAATTAGGCTTCCGGTCATTTTATTGTGTGTACAAATAAATAAAAGTTTAAATGATTAGAACATGCTTTGTATTAATTAAAATATACTTACACCAAAGTCGAAAAAAACGAGCAAAATTTGCTAGTCATCAATAAGTCCTTAAAATAACATTCCTTCTAAAAAAACTCAATACTTCAACACGCTTCACGCTTAGTTGAACGAAATAAAAAACGATTTAGTAATGCTTTTAAAATAGGAATTTGTAAAGGAATACTTTATTTGTTTATTATATTTTTTTTAAGAACTGTTGTTAACTGAGGTTAAAAGATTATAACAATTTTTATTTAGTGAAATTAAAACGTCGTTAAAGTTTATTTTATTTGAACGCTATAATCTCAGGAAGTATCTATCCGAATTAATTTTTTATTGTTTTATATAAGAGGGGGCAAACGAGTAGGAGGCTCACCTGATGGAAAGTGACTACCACCGCCCATGGACACCTGCAACATCCGAGGACTTGCAGGTGCGTTGCCGGCCTTTGAAAGGACATTAGATGTCCCATTTATAATATCACACTACAAGCCACAGAGGCTGAGCTAGTAATATAAACCATATAAATATTTTTAATATATTAATAAGAAGTGTAGTATCAAAACGTGTCACATAGTTCTCGTGTAATTTAATCTATCTATTCTTGTCCATTGTTCGTCAGCACCGGTTAGACCTGACTTAGGTTGACTAATTTGCCGCCTGTCGCCTTAGCTACCTGGCTAAGCTTTACATATAACGTGGATTACTATATAGTTCAGTTGTTTCTGTAATATTCCAATTTATCATTATACTAATTTGATAAAGCCGTGCCTATTACGTATAACTATTAATAACTTTAAGGACATGCAATTACATTAATTAATCGTAATAGGTTGAAGAATAATATTTAATTTTTATAGAATAGGTAGGCGGACGAGTATATGGACCACCTGGTGGTAAGTAGTCACCAACGCCCATGGACAATGGCATTATACGGAATGTTAACCACCGCTTAAATCGCCAATGCACCACCAACCTTGGAAACTAAGATTTGATGTCCCTTGTGTCTGTAATTAGAAACACTACACTGGTGGTACCTACCCAGACGAGTTTGCACAAAGCAAGTAATAATCAAGTAGTCGTAGCACTTGCTTAGATCGTAGATTGCACTCTTACAATTCGTTACTGTATTTTCTTAGAATGGTAACGGTACGAGGATAATCTAGATAGTGCTTTTCGGCAGTGTGCAAATTTAATTCGGTAGCTACGTCCTAGTTCGCAAGTAAACTAACACACACACACATATATATATATATATATATATTCATATACGTACATAATGTGTTAAGTTGAGTAAATGGTGAATTTTTGTGGGAAGTGTGTGTATTAAATAATATACTCATATTGGTATATTAAAATGCTAATACAAATAAATAATCAAATGCGTAAATCTTTATATGTCTAAATGTTACTATAGAAAATACAATTTATAAAAAAACTTCTACGTAAATAACTATCGAAAGATGGAGAAATATATGATTTTATAGCCTAACATTTGTAATATTAGTATTTTGGTGATATATGCGTGAAACATGCTGTGACCGGAGATTTGGTAAAATTTATCACTATTGAATTCTAGTTTTTAACCGACTTCAAAAAAAGGAGGAGGTTATCAATTCGTCTGTATGTTTTTTTTTTTTTTTTTTTTTTTTTTTTTTTTTTTTTTTTTTTTTTTTTTTTTTTTTTTTTTTTTGTGTTTGTTACCTCATAACTTTCTACTGGGTGAATCGATTTTGATGATATTTTTTTTATTTGGAAGGGGTTGCTTCCCGTGGGGTCCCATTTTTTTTTGGTCCAGGTTTGACAATGGAATCCATGAGAAAACCATATAAGTCGTAAATTTGCATGAGGTATGTGCGCGACAAATGGACGAATAACTCAATATCGCGCCAACCGATTTCGATGATTTTTTTTTTATTTGAAAGAGTATACTTCAAGGGTTATTTGATGATAGTTTGGTTAGATTCTGTTTATAGGATCCATGACAAAGTAACGGAAATATTCAATTCTTAGTAGCAAATTAACGATACACGGCCGAATGTTTTATAGGCTATCTAGATCTTTCATTCACCTACCATAACATCGTTATGATCAAGTAATTCTAGTAATATTGTATAAAACACTTCTTTATATACCGTCAATAGTTTTCGCAGCGCACGCGAAATAATAACTTTTATAGGCAACAGTTTCATACGTTTGGGTTACATTGCTCCATTTTAAGTAGAGATCTATAAGTTTTTGAAAATATAATAAAGCCTATATTACTCGGTAAAGACGTAGCTTTCTAAGGGTGAAAGAATTTTTAAAATCGGTCGAGTAGTTTTTGAGTTAAATCGTAATACAAAATCAAACAAAAATCAAATCTTTCCTCTTTAAAATATGAGTTATGCATGTAAGCATGTTTGTAATTGAAACATATTTGAACATCTCCTAAAAGTTGAGACCGATTTCGAAAATTATATATATATATAAATATAGAATCGTATAAGTACTCTTATATACATGTTATATTTATGTATATTTATATATTAATTACTAGTGTTTTTCCCGCGGTTTAACCCAAGTAGTTCCCGTTCCCGTGGGAATATGGGGACAAAATGTAGCCTATGTTACTCCCTGATAATGTAGCTTTCCATTGGCGAAAGATTTTTTTAAATCGGCTTAGTGGTTTATGCGTGAAAGCGTCACAAACAGACTTAATTTCGCATTTATAATATTAGTTAGGATAATACAGATACTTCCCCTTTTTTAATATACAGACATTCCGTCATATTTTATGTTGAAGAATGGTATAACACAACATGTACAAACATACAGTTTATTTAATTATTACTAGAAATAATTATTTGATTATGATATGGCTGCCCAACACCCCACCAACTAAATCTATTTAATCAAAACGTGTTAATTTATATTCATACATTTAACCATATTAACTAATATTTATTAATTAAGTACCAAAATGCATTTTTCTTTACGTTTGACTGTTTTAGATTAATATATTTAAATAATAATAAAAGCGGCGCTGTCTCATATGAGCTGCACGTTTAGTAGGTCTACCCATATTCTACAAATTAGTGAGTGTACTTCAGATTCACTAAAAATCGAAAAATAAATAAAAATTTTAACAAAACAAAAACCGACTTCATAAGAAAAACAAATTAATATGCACTAAAAAGTAAAAAAATAATTGCGTATTCTTCTATAATTTGTTAATTAACTAACTATTTTCTACTCATGAATAATATGTAGATACGAATGTGTTGTGTGGTTGATAATGTATTTACAATTATTGTTATTTTTGGAGTCGATGTCAGCTAAGGAAACACTTAATATACCTAGCAATACGGGAATCTTTTAAAAACAAACAAAAACATACACATTACAGATTGACTTTCATTCGCCTCGTAAAGTTGCGCGTGTGACACAAGCACATCTCACCTATAACTAACTATGTATGTAGTTATAAACCCACCTTGGCTGACATCGACTCCAAAAGTAACAATAATTGTAAATACATTATCAACCACACAACACATTCGTATCTACATATTCATGAGTAGAAAATAGTTAGTTAATTAACAAATTATAGAAGAATACGCAATTATTTTTTTACTTTTTAGTGCATATTAATTTGTTTTTCTTATGAAGTCGGTTTTTGTTTTGTTAAAATTTTTATATATTATCCGTTTAATATTACAGACGGGCTTAACTACGAACAAATGTTTTTATTTTGTTCTACGTTTCAATAACGTTACAATAGTTTACTGTGGTCGACACCACGAACACAATATTTAAAAACGTATCGTAGCTTGTTTGAAATTAACAAATATTGTATAGTTCCTCTTTATTACTTACAAAATTACACTGAGGTCTATCCCACATGAAGTGCGCAGTTTCATTGACATTAGCCTACTGTTCTACTGTACTGACAATGTTCTGTCCATAAACTATATCTATGAAAGGATGCAAACTGTTTCTTTGTTGCTGCTTGAAACAAAAACCAAGAAACACACTTTTGTATTTATAGTATTAGTAAGTACAGATTAAAAATTATAGTTAATTCTAATAGCAAAAAGTACATAAAAAACTATAACTTGATATAACACAATTTATCGAGATCGAAAAGTCTACGGTATTTATTATAGAATCAGTGAAGTTATAATAGGAGCTTTAGAAGTAAAATTAAAAACGACATCAATAAAATAGTATTGTAATATAAACAAAGATATATTAATCAAGAGATGTTTGTAGTACATAATATATAGAGCTATTAGCAAAACGCATCGAATATATACATATAATATATCCAAAGATTGTTTGTGTTTCCTTGTGATGCCGTTTAAATGTACTGACTACTGTAGCAAGGTATTGTTTCTTAGGGCGAAAACAGTATAGCAGAAATTGTGCGAATTGTCAGCCCATACTTATTTAGCAAAAGCAGAACAAAGTATGGGCTGACAATTCACACATAGATACATTGTTGTATTTAACTTAATAATATAAAATATGTATTGTTTAAGTTAAAGATTTTATGTATGCTTTCTATAGATATGACATGCAACTTAAGTAACTTTATGAAGGTTTAAATAAAAAAAAAACCTGTAATGTTTGGGTTGGACCCGTATTATGATAAATCCGTTTTAGTCAGATTTTTATGAGGCAAGATTTTCTTATAAAATTCGTTAATCTGATTTCTTTTCTTAAGAGTGTTAAACTTAGTTGTTTCAGACATCACGGAGTTGTAGTTATTTGTAAACTTTTTCAATATTACTCAAGATTATCATTCTATATATTTTTTTTAAAGTAACCTCCACTTAGTAGGTTACATTATACAATCAAGCAATTATTTGAAGCATTTAACTCTTTATAAACACATTTCAATGATTTAATCAATTCTTTTTACTGACAAATAATACAAATTGAACAGGAGGACAGACTCGAGAGTAATCCTAATAATATATTAAATATATATGAATATAGAAATATTATGTTATACATTACCTCGTCTTAATCTAGATCGAGTAAAACAAATTATAATTCATAGCTTTGTGTATAATTATGGCGTTCATTGGTCTTGTAGTTTAATGTTTCATGTTTCACATTACTCAAGAATCATATTTTTTTAAATACCATTGTTAAATTTATTCACGGCAATTAGCTAGGGGAGCTAATTTCCATTAGGAGTTCTTGTTGTTTCGAATAATGGAATTCTTCTCGCGGTCCGGTCAATTAGTTGGGACTACAGAGCAGCGAACTAAACACGTTGCTTTGAAAATGTGAAAAGAATTTGTGTTTGATTACGAGTTTCTTTCTGATAGAGCGCCAAATCTGATCCACTTTTAAAATACATACATTTCAATTATAAAATATTTAAGTAATAAATTATTAGGATTAATCATTAATTCGTTTACTATTTTTTATTAATTATAAAAAATAAATATATATATTTTGATGAAAAATGGTGTTGTCTTATTTATATAAGTTAATTTTTACATTTTACACGTAATTTTCAACACTTTATTTATATTTTAAGGTACCATCGATAATTCGATTAAATAGTTGAAAGTTCTCTTTTATAAGAACTGTACATCACTTACACTCAACAAATGCTCTTTATTTTATATTAATCAAATGAATTCTCTATTTCTTTTCGTTCATTTAGTCTATGGTCTAGCACTCAGAACACGTAGCAATTACTTCAGTAATTAAAACGAAAATACAAAACACCAATACGAAAAGTAATTTTTAAACAATCCTTTGTTTACTTATTCAGTAAAAACATGTATTTGTATTTATTTTAATCTTCTGAAAGTATTATACGAATAAATAAATTATGTGTATACAACTGAAGGTAAGTAATTAATTCGTTTGTGGTTATTTTTAAAAGAGTTTTATTAATTAATCTATAAATTTTATTAGCGAACATTTTAAATAAACAATTCTAAACAATACCTACTATAGCTTTGTTCTGTGAATCTGTGGCTTGTATTTATAAAAAAAAGGATTTGACTACGGATATATGTATGAATTTATTTGGTTAGGAAGCTAAATTGTTGTCGGTATCAGAATTATGTGCAAAATTTTAGGTCAGTCGTTTGAGTGGAACTGATTAATAAATTCAGCTAAAATATCAAGCGCTCACAAATATAAGTTCGTACATGTTTTCCATTATTTCCATAAATTTTTGTTATGAAGTAATAACACCAACTAAATAATACGCTTTAATTCAAACTTTACAATATGATATGATTTAAAATACGTAAGTCGATATTCGCATTTTAATTCAACAGTGAATATTAATATAACATCGAAATGTCATAATTAAATGTATTTATTACTCGGTGGTAGGGCCGGGTGATCAATCATTTATCACATAGTCTACCGCCAAACCGCAATTGCTTAGTATTATTTTATTCCAGCTTAAAGGTTGAGTGAGCCAGGCTAACTTAAGTTCTAAAGGTTGCCTATTTGCCTGGCGGTCTACCTAAATAAATAAATAATAAGCATACAATAACTCATTGCCAATACTGATGACAGGAGGACTGATTCATTTTAGCATTTTAGCTAATTAGAATTGCGACAATTTATACAGCGGATAAATACTTCTAGCAGTCTTACCACCAATATAAGCCGTAGTTATTATATACAAACAAGTATATTGTATATAGGTATGTTGTATTTGTAAAAATGAAAATATTTATAATAAGTAAAGACCATTTCAAGTCTTAGACTCACATTTGAATTTAGTCAATAAAACAAGTATATACGTGTTGTTTTCTCTGTTACCTTTAATCTGATCAAAAGAAAATGCACTAAAAAGATAAACATTTTTTAATTAAAAGTTTTAGGTTTCATTTTTGCAACATAACCGAAGTCGGTGAATATACACACACAAACATATCTCCTTTTTAATCCTATAAAGCCAACGGACTTCATAAAATAACACTTTTATATAAACATGACTCTAAAAGTGAACATCCAAAAACCAGAACATAGAACACAAAAGTTTTCTTATTCGATTGCGTCATTCCGAAAAGTATTTATTTTAATAATTTCACAATAGCAAAGAATAGCCGTTAAAAATAATTGAAATAATGAGCTCTCTGAAGTCATAATCAATATCCGTGATGATGGAATTAAAGGAACCCGAAATTTTGAATTAGGTATTATTATTTTTATTTAGGCCTAGTGGTAAGACCGAAGAAACTTAGCCGGTGAAAGTGGGTTGAATTTCATGTGCCTAATTTGTGATTATAGTTCATCTTGTGCTTAACGGTGAAGGAACATCGTGAGGAAGCCTGCATGTGTCAAATTTCACTGAAATTCTATCACATGTCAATTCCACCAACCCGAATTGGAGCAGCGTGGTAGAATAGGCTCCAAACCTTCTCCTCAAAAAGAGGAGAAGAGACCTTAGCCCAGCAGTGGGACATTCACAGGCTGTGATTTTTATTATTATTTAATTAATTTTTATTTCGTATGAATGGTCGACATGTTTCAGAAACAGCGATTCCCATCAACATCGCATATCGCATCGCTGACAGTTAATGAGAAACCTGATTAGTCAATAATGTCATACACACGACAATAATATGCTCATTGAAACGTCACATACAATCACACTTTGATAATAATGAATTGTTAAATTATTGCGATATGTAAGCAAATTATGATTCGAAGCGCGATGCAAATTACAATAAGTTAAATGTCGAACACTATCTATATTACTATAATTTTGAATAGAATTACCGCAAAACATTAGTACTTTGTATTGTTGTGTTCCGGTTTGACGGGTGAGCGAGCCAGTGTAATTACAGGCACAAGGGACATAAAATCTAAGTTTCCAAGGTTGGTGGCGCATTGGCGATGTAAGCGATGGTTAACGTTTCTTATAATGCCAATGTATATGGACCTCGGTGATCACTTACCATCAGGCGGCCCATATGCTCGTCCGTCTATCTATTATACAAAAAAAAAAAACTTCTCAGGATTGTTTTAGTGATACACGTTGTGTTGTGTGATTTGTGTCGACCGCTTTGGATATTAGTAACCTTTTTATCACGTCCATTAGATGGTTCTATTATGACAATTTAGTATAAAAATCTTTGTAATAATAATAAGGTCCTCCAGACCGATTTCGGCCACGGCGGCCAATCTCAAGAGAGATTAGCCAACTGCGCAGGAGATATTAGAGTGCACAAGTGTGTGCGCAAACACAGGTGGACTTTCTTTTCCTTAGCTCTCGTAATCCGATGGTACGGCAATCCGACACGACCGGAAAGAGTTCAGGCGCAGGACCAACGGTTTAACGTGCTTTCCGAGGCACGGGAGTGTACACACTTTCAACTTCCAGACTCCGGGCTGCTTCTGAGAATTTTCTGATAAAAAACCTCAATAACTATTTATTGGCCCGACCTGGGTATTGAACCCAAACCCACCGAGTCTGCGGCCTTATATCAAGCCACTAGACCAACGAGGCAGTCAAAAATCTTTTTACGTAATACGTATCCACAAAGCGACGAGCTAAATAAATATATGACTAAAATCATTGGCTGTCGGAATATTGTTACGTCGTGAATATAGATTGTGTGTTTCATCAAAACATTATACAAATTATGTTTACAGTATCAATATATGCGTCTATACAAAAATATTTAATGAATGCTTAATTTATGTATTTTATATACGGATTACAGATAATTACTTGCATAATAACAATCCTTCACGTTAAATTTCGCTTAAATGTACTGTTAATAAAATTAATATGTTATTATAGTCGTACTGCTACGCAGAAAGTCAAAGTGTTTTTGTTGCAATCAGCCACAGTATTGAGTCGATATAGCAAATTAAGTTTTTATACTTTGAAATGATATTATTGTCAAGAAAGAGAAAGTTTGTTTCTTATCGGCCGAAAAGGACTCAACTTTTGAGGAATAAATTAAATATTTGAAATGTTTCGTTTCGCTTCTTGCATTGATTTCATACGTTTTGATTTTAATTTTTTTGTATGTTTATATCGCTAAGGTTATCGACCCAATTTTAATTATTGAACGACATAATAATTTCAAAACAAATGTTCTTCAGTCCTACTTATACCGAGTCGAACATTTTACTAATAACTCTTTTACACAAAGATTGTTCAAAGCGAATAGCTTTCAACTAATCAAGCAAATTGTTTGGAATGTTAAACCAAAACTCGCTAAATCCCACGAAGCCTGTATTTGGTAATTCACTTCAGTGTTATTTACGCACGAAGAAAGTTTTCTCTCATAAATTAGACAGAGACTGCGTTAGGACTCGTAAATCTAACGCCCTGACAGACGAGTGTGTATGATTTGCACGCAATGAAAGTACGAATATATACAAAATGCAAAGGTTGAATAAAACTAACGTCAAAGTGACAATTTTATATTAATTAAATTGTCGAAGTGAATCGGCATACCCAGATTTTCAAGCCATGCTTTTGTTTTTATAATGTTTATTAATTAAATTTAATAAATAAATTAAAAAATACACATTTTTTTTACGAAATATACGTTTATATTAATTTAGAAAGTTTTATTGAATACGAACTTTTAATGGTAGAAGACCTTCAACTTCAAAAATTTACCACAGAACTTTTCTCAAAGTTTAATTTGTTTGTCATGTAGTTAAATTTATCGAAAATATTCGTTAAAAAAGTGGCAACTGTAGCGAAGTTTTTATTTATTTTTATGTCCATTATATATTGTGCCAAATGCTTGTTACCAGTTAATTGACTACGCGCTCGTAATTCTCATACAGACTCACTTTGTTATAGACGCGAGCATTTCAACAAAGCGTTTACAGGCAAAAGGCGGTGCTTTGTACATGATGTATAAATTTACAGTACTGTTGCTTTAGTTTTCTACAACTTTTCACCTGCATAGCGATACCAAAAGTAGTTTTTGCGTGTGCACGAGTTTTGATAGTGACCGTATAGGGAATACGTTATGTAAATTTTTTACATACCTATTTTATTTTATATATCAGTTACTTTAACTATATACTACATAGTTACTCTGGTTTCTTCAATATATATAATGAAAAAAAGTGTGACACGGACTTGTTTATTAGTTCGATTAGAATATTTAGAGAAATATTAGATGGTGATTGATAAACTATTTGTGATTGGTTTTTTTCATTTCCTCCATAATAAAAAAGTATTTATTTATAATTGTTATTATAAGCATGAAATTATGCTTCAATCGTTAATTGTTTTTTGCTTTATGCAGATGATATGAAAATTTTCTAGCTTACAGTCGATCGAGAGGACCTCGTTACATTAAACTTTTATTGTATAGAAAGTATTTTGGTAAATTATAAAAAACCAGCAATTAGCAACAGATTACGATACGATAGCTGGTTATGTGACCAAAAATATAATAAACAGATTAAACGTATCATTACTGCCAGACAGAATAAAATACGGGGATTTATTTTCGTGTGGATTCAAAAAGCCCTCCACTTTTTCTTTTTAATAGTTTAATTTCACCTGTATTCTTGTATTATTGAGTAAAAAATAAATTGTTCGCGCTTGCAGATACTATAATGATAATAATATCTTCCGTATGTGGTAACTTTACTGTTGATAAAAAAATTTTGTAAAGCATAACATAACATTTTACTGTTTTGGTTCTTATATTATTCTATTGCATATACATAGGTACGTCGAAACGATATTTTTATATTGACTGTCTGGTTAATGTAACCACGATGCCCATATAAAGTTTGAAGTACTAGAAATCCAACTTATGGTACGGAAGTATACATACTCGAAGACAATTGTGGTCGACACTACCGTTCAAGTTTGTTTGTGAAACCATATTAAAGTTTAGGCGAAACTTATATATAGAGAATAGTTTACATTCATTGCTGGCTATGGTCTTGTAGATAACAATAGCGTCGGCTTATTTGCAAATTGACTTGAGAAGTGACAGTTTTAAAGCGCTTTCCAATGACTATTGCGAGAAGTCATATTCGTGTTTGAGGAACATTAGCTGATCTCCAGACATAGTTAGCTAGTAGGAAATTAATTACAAAATATTATTTATTAAAGGAGGCATTTACGAGTACGTATAAAACGTTAAACTATAGCGGAATCGGTAAAAAATTAAGTAGTCACTCTTCTCAACCAACTTTTGGAACGAAAATCTTTTACGCGCCTTACGGTAGTGTGAAACGGCAGAGGCCTAAGGTCACTACAAAATGTGACGTTTTGATTGCGTTTTTTGATGTAGCAAAAATACAGTTTTATAATAAATTAAAGTCTATATTTTAAAACAGGTTTGTGTTGAAAAATATCGTACAGACTTCGTTCCTTACGGGACGGGTTCGTCCGCCGACGGCACATTCTTTTTTATATTTTCCGGGGCGGCAAATAACTCTACTCCACCTTTTGGCAAGTGGTAGTAGAGTCCAAACGCAACGACGTACAGTCGGAAAGATTGTTCTGCACTAGCCGCCCCCGTCTTGCCGGCCTTATGCTTGTCACATTTTATTTCATAGATATAAATTTAGTACATAATAGCCGGCGTTTCGCTTAAGTTGTGATAAATGTTAATTAATTAAATTAAAGGTATTAAGGGAATCGTTTATTTTATCTATCCCTATTTATGGAAATGGGGTCAAGTAAATGATAAATTCTTGAAACATGACTTATATAAAGTGATATTATGCTATGTTTAATTATACTAATTCATCTTAATAAGAAAGGTTATGCGATAATAGGTAAACATCCTTACTCGTTTTGTGGAAAAACGTCTGGGTAGGTACCACCCACTCATCAGATATTTTAACGCAAAACTACAGTACTTGCTATTGTTTTGTTTCGGTTTGAAGGGTGATTAAGCAAGGATAAATATATGTAGGTGGGGACGACAATAATCCAGAGTTAAAATGGGATCAATAAATTTTCGAATCTTCATTATTTTATATATTTAATGTATAAGATAATTAAGCCTCTAAAATGTATACATATTTATATTAAGAATCCTAATTTTCGTTCGTTCGTTGACACTTCGTTCATCTGATTGAGTTAAAAGTTTATACAATTGTTTTTGGCACTTGAAGGTTTCTGGCATAGTACCACCAACGTACAATAGTTGGCGAGCGAATCGTAGCGTATAATTGTTTACAATACAATTTAAAGAGTCATTGTTACGCATATCCAGCTATAGCTAAATTTATGAAATGGCGACTGTTTGATTTTCCAGCTTTCTGCGGAAGCCGTGTTGGATCATTAATTGCTTTTTATATTATATGTCTTTCTGAAATGCATATTCTATATATTTTATAGGAAATAGGATCAAAACAGCTATGTGGTGGAGCTTTGTGCAGGCTCGTCTGGGTAGGTACCACTCATCCGATATTCTACCGCAGAACAGCAGTACTTGGTACTGTTGTGCTCCAGTTTGAAGGGTGAGTGAGCCAGTGTAATTACAGGCACAAGGGACATAACATCTTAGTTCCCAAGGTTGGTTGCGCATTTTCGATGTAAGCGATGGTAAACATCTCTTACAATGCCATCTTCTATGGGCGTTGGTGACCACTTACCATCAGGTGGCCCATATGCTCGTGCGCCTTCCTATGAAAAAATAGTACTACAAATTGTATAATGGATATTAATTCCTCAAAAGAAATAATAAAACGATACACCACTTAATAATAAAACGTTAAAAGCTCAATAATATAATTAATACAAACAGAATTATACACGTATTATAACGTTAACGGTTAAAATTTATATTCCATTAAATAATAATAATATTTACCTTACCTCTTAACATCTTATTTGCATTCGAAAACAAATAGCGTATGTCAAACAAATATATACACGTGAAACTAAATATCAATTAGGGTTTAACATAATTTAAAATTTAATGAAATATCCGTCAGTTTAAACATTACAATGGTCGTGTAAATGTTCAGATAAGCGTCAGCTTTTATTGATAACATGGTTATTGAATATTTAATGTAAATGCGGTGAGTGATAACATATTATACTAACTTTATTGATAATAGTTATTCGGCATTCGAATATTAATACTTTGTTTTTCGCGTCAAAAATTTCAGGATGAGTGACCGAGTGCATCGATCTTTAGTTACGGCGTATTGGTCACGTGATTTTTTTAATAAGTTTTGTAAATATGCAGACAAGAAAATGGGCTACTCGATAGTAAGTGGCTTTGTAAGATATATTAACCAACTACCAGAAAAAGCGTCCAATCTTGGTTATTAATAAATTGATAATTTATTATCTTATAAGTAAGTTCTCTAATGAAATATTTTTCACTATTATTTGTACGTAAAAATGTTTAAGTATTCTCTAGTTTCGTGGCAACGTTCCAACAGATGCTTGTTAGACACTTTCTTAGGCCAGCTGACGCTGATATTGGCGATGGAATCGATTGACAAAAACTTGGAACTAATGCACTTCGCATTTGTTGAACGAATCAATTAGTATAACTAGAAAAAATATTCTTTTATTATTGATATCAATCATAAGGCTAACAATAGAGACTGGCTACTACCCATGTGCTTTTCATTCTTAGACATCTTATTTTTTACTTGATAGCATTAGACGGTGTTAATAGGCTTTTACACTATTATAAATGTTTATTGTTTAAATACCCTTTGTTAAATTATTATTTATTACAAACGAAGACAAAAGACAAAATATAATACTTCCATTCTTAATATACTTCGCAAAAACAAAAAATCGAGCCGATTGAAATAATGTGCCAAACAAATCAGTTTTATACAAGTTGGGAAATGCACATGGAAGAAAAAAAAAGTGCACTCTGTGCGAAAAAAAGTCCAAAACTGTTTGTTTTCCCGTGGAAAGGAAAATGGGTTTGATGGTTAGCGGATACTACCTCCCAAAGTCATTGACACCGTTTGAAATATTGACCATTGTTGACAGCCGTAACGCAACCATACTAAGTTTGCTGTTTGGCAGTGGAATATGTGATGAATGGGAGGTACCTACACAGACGAGAGAGCATACAGCCCTACCACTAAGTTAAACCAAGTAAAGAAATACAATCGATACGTAAAAAATATAGTAAAACGTTAGGCGTAAACTATTCAGACGAGTTGGCGCGTTTGGTACACATACTGCATATTTATGAGTTAATCAACCGTTGCAGCTGTTGCTCATAGAACATTACCTCACATGCATATAGCATGCGTCTTAGGGGCCCTCCTTTGTGTGTGTTGCTTTCAATGGCCGTTCTTTGACTGAATTTATAAGGACCTGTTATGGACTTCCTTGTTAAATAAAGTTTTGATTAAAAATTTAGATACCTTATACTTAAATAATTTTTAGGTAGCATGTGATACTTGCAAGCAGCATAGCAGTATGCTATTAACTATCATGTGTGAGTAACGTTTTTGTCCGTCCGTGGATAAACAAGCTGATGGTGAGTTACCGTCAATCATATACACCTGAAATATAGTTGTAGATGCATTGCTGGTCTCGAAAAAATTGCGCCCCCGGAAAACCTCAGTAGATCGTTCCTCAACTTGCACGCTAATGCTAAGCATTCACATGGTGTAGATGGAATTCACTCCAACGGTGAAGATTGCGATGGAAAGTCTTTCAACAGATTTTAAATTTTTGTCTCATTATTAATATGATGACTGCCTCGTTGGTCTAGTGGCTTGATATAAGACCGCAGACGCGGTGGTCCTGGGTTCAATTCCCAGGTCGGGCCAATAAATAGTTATTTGGGTTTTCTGTCAGAAAATTCTCAGTAGCAGCCCGGAGTCTGGAATTTGGAAGTGTGTACACTCCCGTGCCTCGGAAAGCACGTTAAGTCGTTGGTCCTGCGCCTGAACTCTTTCCGGTCGTGTCGGATTGCGCACACACTTGTGCACTATAATATCTCCTACGCAGTTAATCTCTCTTGAAATTGGCCGCCGTGGCGGAAATCGGTCTGGAGGACCTTATATTAATATGATAAACAAGTTATTCGATCGTACAACAGCAATACTTGGTATTGTGAGGTGGTTATGAGCGGTGGCGGACCAGTTATTCCCTTGCACGTCTGCAGTAAAATAATATATTAAATAAGATTCGTATTTTGTGCTTACCCTGTTCAACAAACTTGCCCATTTATCTTTGTATATATTATATGAATTTGAGCCGTATTTATGTAACCTATATTTCCTGTATTTTGTTTAAACAATTCACTGCTGCACTGCACAAATAAAGTTAAAAAGGCTGTTTACATTAATGCTTTAATTGCCTTCGCTAAACATTATGTATTTATACATTATTTATATATATAAAGTAACTAGATACGGAAGTTACAATATAAAAGGATTTAAAACGGCACTGAAAATATTCCAACGCTCAACAAACACATGGAAATAAACAAATTTCAACTAAACGCGAGCTCGACCGCCGCCATGAACGAGTACACTGGTACAGTCAATTACGAAAGCCTTATATTTTTTTCTCATCAAGTATTATATGACGTATTACGGTTAAACAGAACATGTGAATGTGACCTAAGATCGGGTGTCGGTCGGGTCACTGATATTGTATGTGCTCAATTTTTGTTAACCAACACCCATAGACATTGACGTTCATTTTTAATCACACCTAAATTGAATTCGTGGATGGATGAAGATTATGAAATTGGATACGGTATAAACAAAATATTAACCTTGTAAATTAAATTATATCTTATTCCGAGTAAAATAATGGAATAATCAAAAAAGAATGACGTTCTAAGTTTTGACAGTAAGACATATTATTGAACTTGATAATACAGTCTTAAAAACTCGAAGAGGATGATGATAATGATGGGACTACATAATAACGACTAGCAGAATAGAACAATTTTAGCCACGGCGGGCATTATAGAACAGATGCGAGATGAATTAATCCCTTACTCTAGTAGTCCGATGTGACGACAAACAGACACGACCGGAGAGAGATCAAGTGGATCAACGGCTTTCAGCCCTTCCTTAGGCACCTCAACCTGGTCTGCTACTACATTTTTTATACAGATCACCTTAAAATTTTTAATATGACCCAGAGTTCGAACAAGGGATCTGCACAAAATGACTCAATTAGTAATTTCGTATTATTAATAATGTTTACACCGATATTGTTTTGCTGTACTATTGCAGGTTTTTCACTATTATTATTGATAAAATTTATAATTCAGTAATCATTTTTAGCCTCACTGTACTCGAGTATTAGGACTAAAACTAGCTGAATGCGGAGAATGTAATTGTAGAGCATACAAGGATAGCTATTTATTAACTACGCTGAATGTTAGTCGCGAGACTAAATAAGACGTATGTTATATTATAGTCTAAGCCACTTCTTCGTCTATAATAGAAACATAAGGGATTTTTTTATCTATATCTAAATTTAAAATAATAATATAGGTTAAATAGTATTAAATTTTAATAATGTGTAAGTGGTGGTAGACCTTTGTCGTGCTTTGTTTGAGCTTGTCTGGGTAGGTACCATCCACTTCTGGGTAGGTAACATCTTAGTTCCCAAGGTTGGTGACGCATTGGCGATGAAAGTGATGGTTAACATCTCTTACAATACCATTGTCTATAGGCGTTGGTGACTACTTACCATCAGGTGGCCAATCGTCCGCCTACCTATGCTATAAAAAACACATATATTTTTTTTTTATTGCATAGGAAGGCGGGCGAGCATATGGGCCACCTGATGGTAAGTGGTCACCAACGCCCATAGAAATTGGCGTTGTAAGAGCTGTTAACCATCTCTTACATCGCCAATGCGCCACCAACCTTGGGAACTAAGATGTTATGTCCCTTGTGCCTGTAATTACACTGGCTCACTCACCCTTCAAACCGGAACACAGCAATAACAAGTACTGCTGTTTTGCGGTAGAATATCTGATGAGTGGGTGGTACCTACCCAGACGAGCTTGCACAAAGCTCTACCACCAAGTAAACATTAGTTACATAAATGACAACTAAATCTATATATATAAAGGAGATTTCCACGTATATACTCACTCATCACGATATCTCTGGAACCAAAAGGCGTAAAGACTTGAAATTTGGTAAAAATATTCCTTTTGCCGAGTAGAGGTCAGCTAAGAACGGATTTTTGGAAATTCCACCCCTAAAGGGGCGAAACAAGGGGTTACACTTAGTATGTAATTCCGTCATTTTCAAAGTTAGAGGAATGATATTTTATACACAATTTACAGGTTAGAAATAAATAAGTACACAAATCAGAGTTTTCCGAAATTCACCACCTAAGAGGGTGAAATAGGGGTTGAAAGTTTATATGGGGAGGTCGTCATTTTTGATGTAAGAAGTATGAAATTTTATATACAAGCTTTTGGTTAGAAATAAATCAATATGTAATACATTATTTTTGTAAATTTACCCTCCAACAGGGTGAAATAGGGGTTGAAAGTTTGTATAGGGGTTCGTCATTTTTGATGTAAGAAGCATGAAATTTTATATACAAGCCTCTGGTGAGATATAGATGAATACGTATTTCAGGGTTTTCGAAAATCTACCCCCAAGGGTAAAATAGGGGTTGAGAGTTTGTATAGCGGGTCCGTCATTTTTGATGTTAGAAGCATGAAATTTATTATACAAGCCTCTGATTAGAGATAGATAATCTGTATATATAAAATTATATATGAGATTTTCAGTAATAAAATTGACTCATCACCATATCTCCGAAACCATAAAGCGAAAACATTTTATTTTTATTTTTTCGCTGTGGAAATGCATTGCATAACCACAGCGTATACTTCACCGCCTTTAGGGGGGTGCCAAGGGGTCGCGTGAGCATTCTACCCTGACACCCCGACGGATATCCCGAAGGCCACAACCTCCTTGGCGACGGATTAAGGTGTTGGGCTCCGCCGCCAAAACACCCTGACGGCCGCAGAGGACGGGGAGGACGGCAACCTGACAACATCGCATCTCCTCTTCCTCTGCGGCCCCACCGCAACGCACAAATGGTGCGCCCCCATTTGGTCGCGGGAGATAGGGCGCGCGGCAACGCAACACCAACACGCCTCTCCTCCCGCGATCACTCCTGACTGCGAGGGACAGACAGAACTGTCCCCCGCACCCGCCCCCTGGGCGCATCCAACGCAAGCCTCCTCTTGAGGCCCACAAGGAGCGCCCCACACCCGGGATTCCGCTTCGCTTCCCCATGGCCGAGCTTACCACGGGTACTGAGCCCCCCCCCCCACCACGACAAGGTGGAGATCCCACGCGGGGGAAAGCGTAGAGACTTGAATTTTGGTAGGAATATTCCTTTCGCCGAGTAGAGGTCAGCTAAGAAAGCTGATTTTGTTCAACTCTCATCCAAAAGATTTTTCACATAATATATCTTATCATTCACTTTATATGTAGGAGACTGGAGAGCCCATACCAAACATCATTAACAGTTGCCATAGTAATCGATTTCATGATGTTTTTATTGATAAACTATCTGTTGCCCGCGGCTTCGTTCTTTAACTATACTACTACATATTTTAAAGAGATAAAATTTGATTTTTTTTGATAATTTTTTTATGGTATAGTTAGGCGGACGAGCAAATGGGCCACCTGATGGTAAATGGTGATCATGGTGGCATTCTAAGAAATGTTAACTAACGCTTATACCACCAATGCGCCATTAAACGAATTTCGTTTAAAATGTTTCAATTTTGTAATCTATCATTTTTAATGATATCGTGTTTTTGTCTTACTTTTGTTCGCTCCCATTATCTATGGTGCGCTTTATATATATTTGTATGGTTTATATATTTTGTAAAACTCGAACGTTTTATAAAATAGAGAAATGTCGCTTTTTTGGCGGGCGTTAATAACAGACTGCACCACAGTTTTATACTATAGCAGTTATTATCGTTCACGTTTTTTTTAAGGATCCGATAATTAAAATGCTTTTGAAATAAAATTATTATTTTTCAATTAAAAAAGAGGTTAACTGCGCAAGACATCATAATGCACAAGTGTGTGCGCAAACACAGGTGCAATCTTTATTCCCTAACTCCCATAATCCGATGGGACGGCAAACCGGCACGATTGGAAAGATTTCAGACGCAACACCGACGCATGGGGGGTGTAAAAAAAATCAGAAATATAATCAATAAAAAACTACATATTAAGACACGTTTTTGGTAGATAAACTAGACTAAGCTTAGTACCTACTGTTCGCTCCCGATATCTATGGTGCGCTTTTTGCTCACTTTATGCATGATTTTATGTACCAGTCCTTCTAAGCGAAAGCTCAAATTCGAAGCATTTAAAAAGGAATTTACATGGCTGTTTATAATCAAACTGAAACTATTAAATTGCATAGGGATTCATGTCATGATAAGAATATCATCATCGTTCGTTTCTATTCTGTTTTTACTAATTTGAACAAAAAGCAATAATTGTGACCTAATTATAATAGCCTTAGATATATAGCCTCCCGATCTATTTTTTTGTTAAAGATAAGTAATATAAACATGTAGTTCATTAAAAAAAATATATATATTTTTAGTATCTCAAATATTTTTCGTTTTTGTTTTTTTTTTCTATTTTTTTATAATCCTCATTTAGATAAATATGTTAATATTTTTTATTATAATTATTAATACCTTGGCCACTTAATATAGATTAAAATTGTCTATTACACTTATTTGAATGAATACTTTAGAAGATATGTTCATTAAACCAGCATCGATGGTAACATTGACAGGGATGTGAGGAACCGGATAAATGCAGGGTGGATGAAATGGCGACAGGTGGACGATTTGTGAATGCCCTTGAAGATCAAAGGGAAGATTTATAAGACCGTTATAATACCTGTCATATGTATGGTTCTGAATGTAAAAAGAATGCATGTGGCAGAGATGCGAATATTAAGAGGGATGTGCGTTGTAACTAGAATAGACAATATAAGACACGAGTATATCAAAGGAAGTCTGGAAGTAACACCGATAGCTGAAAAGTTAAAGAGTAATAAATTAGCGTGTTATGGGCATGAGAAAGGATGAAAAACATGTTACTAGAAGGATGATCATTATGAAAGTTGATGGATATAAGGGAAGCCGAAGAAAGTATGAATGGATTGTGTCAGAAAGGTGTAAGTACGAGTGACAGAAAGAAGTGAAAGAAAAATAAATATTGTACCGACCCTACGTAGTGGGATAAGGGCAGTAAAAAGAAGACTTTAGAAGATATCATCGATTCCTTAACATTTTCTTTAGTAGTTCTTTATTACAATGCCCTATACTGAACATACACGGTAATGTACGGGCGAATAGATCGGTAAGTGAACATTTAAACGTTATTGATTTAATAAATGCACGGGATTAAATCCTTATTTTACCCGTACGAAGTCGGGACGGGCAGCTAGTATAATATATAGTAAGTTAAGTAAATGTAAGTTATTGGGCAAAATTAAAAGTAATCGCTGCACGAACATGACCACGTAATGGCAATTCCTCGTTGAGTCGTAATAAAACTATTATAATAATATATTGGTATTGTCATACGGGTGATATATGTATAGATATGTATGTATATGTTACAATGATAAAATGATTAATTTAATTTAATTTTCCTATACAAACAAATGTAAATAAGTATAATGTGTTTTTCATGAATGTGTCACTGCATTCATGGACTGCTATAAATATTTAAGTGCTAACCAAAAGCCTCTTTCTACTAAAGAAGATTTGGTACTTAGTCTTACACGTTGTTCTAATGCTCGTTCTAGTAATTATTTAGTAAACATAAGGAAGAACTTAAACTGACAAATGCAATTTTTCTGATGATGTGTATTAAAATAAAAAGGGACATCAAGTAAAATAGTCTAAATTTGTGTTTTGTATGTGTGAAACAAGATTAAAGTTCATAATAAAATATTTTATATAAATTACTTTATATTATCAAGTGTAATATCTGATCAAAAAAACTGCCGCGGTAAAGCTACTGCATAGCATTTATTATCAACTTATGCAATTATAGTTATTTATTTATTTTTTATTTATGCAACATTTTTTTTTCTTTGATATTAATTCAAGTTACACTTTTTGAGCGTGGTGACCGATAAGAAAACCTTTTTTTTATTTTTATTGAATAAATGAGAAGTTAATATCGTTTAAAATATTTTTATTATCTTACAATACATGTAGATTATTCAGGAATTTTTATCATTGAAACTATAGGTAACTGAAATAAGAAACATAATATACATACATGTTAAGCGAACGCTCGACCGAGCTACATGGTAGGCGGAGTGGGTGTTAGGTTTTATTTTCGTTACGGAATTTCTTGATCTGGTCGCCGCGCTCAAAGCCCGCGATAAAAGCTATGCAATAGCTTAAAATATATTTTTTTTTTTCAAAAGTATAGGTCACGAAATGTTTCGATACTTTACATTATTTTGTACTCTTAATCTTAATAGTAATTGAAATAAATACGGGTTACCTAATAATATTTACAAATAATCTAGCACTGTAACTAAGGGAGTTTCGGTGAAAACCATTCGGCTTATTTTTATAACTAAAAAACGCTTTTGGCGTTTACTACTTTTTCTTTTCGTGGAAACCCAGATTTTTTGCATGACCCGTTCATATAAACAAGCATATTTGTTCATGAAATCAGTCGCTGTGGCTTGAAAAAATTGACAGCGCATTAATTATCAAATTATTATTTAAACAAGGAATATATTGCCAAATATGCGACGCGAAAAAAACCTAAAGGCAATACGGTACTATTCGTTGGTAGGTATATAGCAAACTTAAAGTTGCTTGCCCGAATTTTAATCTTCGTTTAAGGCTCCCACTCCATCAACTCATGTCGCCTATAAACAGAAATAAATACATATTTATTAAAATTGTGTTAAATTATTCATAAGAACTCTCATAGTTAATCTATTCGTAAATCTGCATTTATGCAATGAAAATTAATTAAGTTGTAGTTAAAACAAGAACTAATCTGATTTAAAAATAATACAAGACCATTATGTCATTCATGTAGAATTTCATCCAGACATCAGCGCAGCGTTGCTGCGGTAACTGTTAGTTGCCGTTAAGGAGACGCTGGGGAATTCACAGAGACACTGTGATAAGTTTGTCTAGCGTTGCAAGAATCTTACTTAATTAAATGACTGAGTGTTTATGGAGATTTAATACTTTAGATGTTAATTTAATATGCTAATGAAATTTACTTTACGTTTGTATTATTTTAATATACGGTATCTGCATGTCTCGTAATATTTAATCAAATTGCATTTATTCAATTATTCGAAGAGATTGCAAGTGC
Organism: Nymphalis c-album; assembly: GCA_963151315.1. Classification (NCBI taxonomy): domain Eukaryota; kingdom Metazoa; phylum Arthropoda; class Insecta; order Lepidoptera; family Nymphalidae; genus Nymphalis; species Nymphalis c-album. Next base: position 8,883,277 of record OY720601.1, read on the forward strand.
TTTTGATTATGTAGTATAAAAACCTTCGCTATTAAATTATACATATACGCGTGCATTCAAAGTCGAAAGTTATTAATCTCAATCAGATATATCGAGATATTGATGTTGTTTGTCTTTCTGTCTGTCCGTCTGTCCGAGATAAACTTAAAAACTACCAAACGGAATTTCCACGAACACAACATACATACATACAAACATACATACATACATACATACATTCATACATATATACATACATACATTCATACATATATACATACATATATACATACATACATACATACATACATACATACATACATACGTACATACATACAGACATACATACGTACATACATACATACATACAACATACAGTGGAGGTTTAAGCGTATAATTCATTAACCATGTCTTGTGAATATTGGTCGAAATATTGTAGATGTCGGAAAAAATCATGCCAACTGAAAGATTTACTATCGTGTGCCGGGTGAACCTGTAAATATTTATTGTGATATAAACGTTTTGTATTGAACCTTTTTCTATCCCGGCAAAACTGGGATGGGTAGTTAGTTTATATTTAAGATGTTGTTACGAATATATAAAATTATTTATAGTGACGTGATTCAATTGTTATCATATCAATTTTCTTAAAACATTTTAAAGGAAGACTCAGGCTCTTAAATATAAATATATTCCCAACTGTAGTTTCGTCTGCCTGTGAGGGGAAGGATTTTAGGTTCGCTTTGACCTTTTCTATGTCTCTGAACACGTGTATGCAGAATTTCATCATGAACGGTTTAGTAGTAGAGACAAAAAGGCGTAACAAACAAACTAGGAATACTTATAATATTAGTTAGTATTACTTGTTACTTTCCTAGTGTATTTAACTTTTATGGTATACATATTAGACGTATAAATATTAATAATATTTGTTACGTTAAGTTTTTAATTAAAACTTGTGAACACTCGGCCAGCACTTAGTGACGAGACCTCTTTAATAAACTCTGACATTATCGTAGTTTTGAAGCACCTTGACATGCTCAAACTGAATTTATGGAACTAATATTCTTGGGATGAGAAAGGCGGAGCTCGTTATTACATTAGTTTGTTGCTAAATAAATTATTTCTTTCTCCTCATTTATTAAAAAAATGCAAGGAAATAATTCTACAATAGAGATATTTATATCGAAGATTTAACATTCATTTTTAACAATGATAATACATACATACTTGGTGGTAGAACTTTGTGCAAGCTACTCTACCGCAAAACAGCAGTACTTCGTATTGTTGTGTTCCGGTTTGAAGGGTGAGTGAGCCAGTGTAATTACAAGCAGAAGGGACATCTTAGTTCCCAAGGTTGGTGGCGTATTGGCGATGTAAGTGATGGTTATTATTTACATTGGGCGTTGGTGATCAATTACCATCAGCTGACCCCCGATATGCTCGTCCGCCTTTCTATACAATAGTAAAAAAAATCGGTAACATTATTATAATCGGTTATATTCTGAGTACAAAAAACGTAGGGAACATTAAACTTCAATCTATATGTGTATTTTTTCATATTCAACCTGTAAACATGTCTCATAATCATCTCTTTCTAAAGTGATGAAAAAAAGATTCATATTTAAATAGAAAACCCATTTGAATATGAATCTTTTCAGCGAGATGGACATGTTAATAAACGTGGGCTCTGAAACTAGATGTCCAGTTAAGATAACTAGACGTGTCCATTCAGACATCAATGCGTACAGAATTATTCAAAGCAGCAAATAAAGCCACTGTAGCGGGTCGAGCGGAAATGTTCCTTTGCGACCAGGCCTCTATGCAAATAAGCCGCTGACCTTGGCGATAACATCAAAGCACTTCATAATATGAATATGCAAACTTGGCAAAGGTAAATAGTGGGCCCGTTTAGCGTCACGTTATCATAAATTGTGACACGCGAGAAATAAATGTTTTAATTTAACTCATTTCTGTCGTGTATTGCGTATAAACTACAATACAATTTGTTATTTTTAATAAATTTAATGCAATTTAACATGCAATATGCAATGCATACAGACACTTGGTGGTAGAGCTTTGTGCAAGCTCGTCTGGGTAGGTACCACCCACTCATCAGATATTCTACCGCAAAACAGCAGTACTTGGTACTGTTGTGTTCCGGTTTGAAGGGTGAGTGAGCCAGTATAATTACAGGCACACGGGACGTAATATCTTAGTTCCCAAGGTTGGTGGCGCATTGGCGATGTAATAAATGGTTAACATTTTTTACTATGACAATGTCTATGGGCGTTGGTGATCACTTACCATCAGGTGACCCACATGCTCGTCCGCCTTCCTATGCAATAAAAAAAAAAGATATAACGGCTAAAAGTTCAATTATTTCTATAAATGTGCATGCATGCGGAACTTGGATTTTGGTAGTTTAGTGAAATTTCGTCAATTTTTTTTTATTTCAAATATTGTTTTAAATTCCTCTTAAATATGAATTGTCATATATTGTGTTTTCATTTTAATGAGAAAGCTACCATTGTCAAAAAACTGTTTATTTTTGCATATTATATAGTTAATTAAGTGGAGTACAAACTTTGTTCAAAAATAGGGTTCTCTATATCATTTATTTATTTGTTGTACTTCTTTAAATTTATCTAATTATTTCAAAAATATATCATACCTTAAACCTCAACGATAACCTATCTTGCTAGTAATGAATTACTGAAATCTATAAAAGAATATAGTTTGACGTATATATTTATGACGTCATTTCTTTTTATAACTACCGGGAAGGCCAATGAATAGTAGAGTCCAAACGCGAAGATGGCCGATACTGTCGAGAAGCGTGTTCTTCACTAGCTTGCCAAGATTCGTTTGAAGGAATCCCTGTTATAGTAGGCAGGGATTATGTGTCATAATGTTAACGTGCTTATAATGAACACAAAATGAAATTATGTTTTTCAAAAAGATTACATAAGAGCTTTCCATATTTTAAGGATTTTAGCCCATGTTTTTACACTTATATATTTATTACAAATAAAAACGTGAAAATGTATGTCATAAATACAAAAACAACATTTATATTCGGAATGCAAAATGCTTAGCGATAGTCGGTTGTTTACTTTAAATTGGATTTGCGGAAATTACGCTCTTCGCCAACAACGAACGAACGAATGACTGAATAGCTGAATGGACGAATTGGGAAATTAATGGTGTCCGGTGTAACATTGATGTATTATAAATTTATATAATGGAAATTGTTGATTTATATTAAACATAATACAGTTTGGCTTGTCTATAAATCGAAATAATTGCATATTTTGCAGTTGAATGTAATTAAATGTAATTGCATTTAATAAATATAACAAAGACGCATTTAAATGATATATTATTTGTAGTTTCTGCTGTAGTTGAGTGCAGAATATGAAATAAGAATAATGATAGTTAATTTATTTTATTAAAAATTATGAATCGTCGCGATGAAATAATTTGAATACATATTTATGCAGATCGCTACAACTACACGGCTATTTAATTAAAAGCAAGATTTCTTGCGGCAGATGCAGATAAAAATGTCACGACGTCGCATGTCGCCTTAGATTCCTTTCTCTACACAACGTTTAATAAAATAATGTTCCTGTTGATGTTGTTTCTTTTAAGTGATTCATAAAATAAAATGATGTTTCAATTCATAAGATGTCTTCTTGAAAGTTCTTCTCTAAGGAAATATTGTTGTGCACAAACACAGATTCACTTTCTATTCCCACACTCTCGTTATTCGACCGAAAAGAGTGAATCGGAAAAAGAGGAAAAGAGGCAATGGAGTGCTGCGACAGAAGAGCTCAGTAACTTGATTTGACCCGACCGATATGGCATTATATATACCCACTTTTTTTCTTGCTGTTTAAGCCTTCGGAAAGGTACACGGCTCTTTTGGGGGGGAGGGCTTTACTGGGCTATGTGGGTCTTATCTTCTACACGGATCGGAGAGGCTATCTGTACATAAAGTCACTAGACCGCCGACGTAATTAGTAATATAATTAGCTAATAGTTCGTTGTTATATTATCAGTAATAATAAAAGAAAATGTAGTTTTGAAATTTAATTTATGCAAAACACTCCAAAGATTTAATTAAGCAAGATTCGTTGCGCTAGGCAAACTTATCACAATGCGTCCGGGAATTCCCCCGCGTCTCCTTAGCGGCGAGTAATAGTAACCACGGCGACTTGCGGACGTACGGCTGGATACTCTAGATGGAACAATGCATACTACAAACATTTCCCCTTTAAGCAAATTACACATACTCGTAATTCAAAATATACACGTATGTATAAAATATGAGCGGAATATTTGAATATCTCTTCTAATATCTTCTAAGCGTTAATAATTTTGGCGCCAATATTGTCAACTTCACAGATTAAAAAAATTGTGAAATTTCCTCAAGATGTCAAAATCTCGGTTTTTTTTCTAAATTACTGACGGATTGCACAGTTCATATTATTTTCGGCATAATATTTGGAAGTTGCTAAATTGTCAAAAATATACCATTTTGGTAGAAATATCGTAACATTTGGTAAGTTTTGTTGACTTGCTATAGCTATTAGATTTTTATGTTAAGCGGGTTAAGGGCTTAGAAATGTATTTCATTACAATACATTGTAAATGTTCAAATCGTTAAAATTGTTGTTATTAATTCGTTCTAAATGCTCTAAAGCAATGTGTATTTAGTGTTGTATGCAAACATCTGAATAAGTTAACTGTAACCATTATTTCCTTTTAAAGTGACGCGCGGGAATTCTAGACGTTTTCCGAAATATATTTGTCCATTGCGACGATTGCCGGTTATTTATTCTTAACAAATTGTCGATTCGATAAAATTATTTGTTGTATTTTTTGGTTGTAAGTAAAGTAAAAAGTAAAAGTAAAGTAAGTAAGTAAAAGGACAATACAACACAAAATTATTTTTTAAATATCGAACCAGTAGTTCCTAAGATTAGCCGGATCAAACATTAGTATAGATTTAACAGACACAATCAATAAGAACCTGCTGTTATAATGTAATTAATGTCATATAAAGTTCTTTTTTACAGAAGAGGACGCAGATGACCTGACCTTATTATTCTATTTTTAAATAAAGAACCTAAATCGTGTTCGCTTCTGTTTCGTTCTAGTCGTTTTTTTTATACTAATTTATTTTAACTTTTTAATATGATGCTAATAATAATATGCTGTTGGATTTTTTTTAAACTTTAACAAGAGCGTGCTTTAAACGAGAGGTGTTTTCTGTGTGAGATTTATTTAGTTACGATGTTTCATGTAGGACGGTTCCTTTGTTTAATTCCTTTCAAATATTAATACATACTTGATGTCTATAGTTGTAAATATCTTTAGCAAAACGGAGCTAGTGTTAAAATGAATTCCAAGTTCGCAAATATATCTCAAGTTACTTATGAAAGATAAATAAGTTATCTACTACTCGTATTGTAAAATCTGTTCTAATACATCTTTTGTGAGATTTATTTGAACACAAGATTAATGATTCAATTCCATAAAACGGGATTTGTATTGTAAGGCTTTTTGTGAATATCTTCAGAGATTTATGAAAATATTTTATAAGTTTAGAGACTTCAGACGAAAACAATGTTATTGTGTATCGTCAAAACATCTTCAACTATTTTTATTTAAGAAATAATAAATGTTTTATATAATGCTTAAAAATGTCAAAGAGCAGATTTCTATAGTGTTTCTTGATATGATTACATTGGCGCTTACTTGGTGGTAGAGCTTTGTTTTTTTTTTTATAGCCCGGTAGGGCAAATGACCCTACTTCACCTGATGGTAAGTGGTAGTAGAGTCCTAACGCGACGACGGCTAGTGCAGTTGGGAAGAATGATTTGCACTAGCCGCCCCCGCCTTGCCGGCCCGCAAGATGCCTCTTCACGCCTCGTTTGAAGGAACCCAGATCATAAGAGGAGGGGAACACGTGTACTGGCAAAGAATTCCATGTTTTGGAGGTACGACAAAGAAAAGAGTTGCCAAATTTCTTCGTTCGCGATGGAATTGATGTCACAGTTAGGCGGTGACATCGAGAGCCAGCACGCGTAGACTTGTGAAGGAAAGGGGAAGCAGGAATGAGGGAAAATAGTTCCTCTGAGCACTAGTGCAAGCTTGTCGTCTGGGTAGGTACCACCCGCTCATCAGATATTCTACCGCAAAACAGCAGTACTAGCTATTGTTGTGTTCCGGTTTGAAGGGTGAGTGAGCCAGTGTAATTCCAGGCACAAGGGACATAACATCTTAGTTCCCAAGGTTGGTGGCGCATTGGTAATGTAAGTGATGGTTAACATCTCTTACAATGCCAATGTCTATGGGCGTTGGTGAACACTTACCATCAGGTGGCCTATACGCTCGTCCGCTTTCCTATGAAATAAAGAAAAATAAGTAATATTAATAATTCAATACATGATCAATGCGCCACCATCCTTGGGAACTAAGTTGTTAATATGTTCCTTGTGTTTTTTACACTCAACATTCAAACCAGAACATATTTTCACTTAATTTTTAATAAGTAATCATGTGTGATACAGAATATGAAAATATTTATTTGGTAATTCTGTAGCATTAACATATGAATACATAGAACTTTTGTTAGCGTCAATTTAATAATTATCGCTAAAACTGTATATTGAAGACTTTAAAATAGACCTGCAATAGTTAATTTGTAGTTCTGAAACTAACCTCTTGTTCATGGGGTATAAACGACCCCATGGGTCATTGGTTATGTAGTCATTGGTTAAACACTCATATAAGCCACAAGACTATGGCCATTTCTGTAAATAAATACTAGCGTTGTAAGTGTAAATTATTAGTCACATTGCCAATGTACTACAACTATTGAATCTAAGTTGGTACGGAATTTGCACCTGTGATTGAACTGTTCCGTTTGCTATTCAAACCGAAATGCAGTACTAAAACATTAATCGTTGTTTACAATATATACAATACGGTGACTGATTGGTCTAGTAACTAGATATAAGGCAGTGACTGCCTCGTTGGTCTAGTGGCTTGATATAAGGCCGCAGACGCGGTGGTCCTGGATTCAATTCCCAGGTCGGGCCAATAAATAGTTATTGGGGTTTTCTGTCAGAAAATTCTCAGTAGCAGCCCGGAGTCTGGAAGTTGGAATTGTGTACACTCCCGTGCCTCGGAAAGCACGTTAAGCCGTTGGTCCTGCGCCTGAACTCTTTCCGGTCGTGTCGGATTGCCGTCCCATCGGATTATGAGAGCTAAGGAAAAGAGAGTGCACCTGTGTTTGCGCAGACACTTGTGCACTATAATATCTCCTGCGCAGTTGGCTAATCTCTCTTAAGATTGGCCGCGGTGGCCGAAATCAATCTGGAGGACCTTAATCTTAATAAGGCAGTAGATCGCGATTTCGTGGGTTCAAACCCCGGTTTCCAATCCAGCTATTAAAAAGGTTTTCTGTCGAAGATTCGCTAGGCATTTAAATTCACAACATATCCTAAAGAAGCGCCAAAATACTATCACCATCATCATCTCAGCCGGAAAACGTCCACTGCGGGACGAAGGCCTTCCCCAAGGGTTTCCACAATAGCTGGTCTTGCGCTACCCGCATCGCAATATATAATAATATATTAGCAGTAATTCTTATTTTCACATTTAATACTTACCTTATGGTTTTTAAAAATGGAGTTTGTATATAGTGTCGATAGAATATTGTTTCTCTACAGTGCACCTACTGGTACTTAGACGGGATTGTATAATCCCTTTTCAGCAGTACAGAAAAGAAAATCAAATTAACGTAGTTGAATTTAGACTTAAAATAGGTTTTAGGAAAGATTGATGGCCTTCCGTATTCATGTTTGGTATCACCTTGTTTCAACATGCGAACTCATTAAAAGACGCAAGTCAGCCGACGTAGGGTATTCAAAGTTTTGAATCGAGATGTCGAGTTAAGATAGCCATACATGTTCATTCAGACACCAATAGCCGTCCATTCAGGGCGACAAATAAAGGTTTATTTCGAGCGTTTAGGCAAATAACCTTAATAACTGACCTTCATGATGAAAACTCAAGTATAAAGGGCAATATTTGGATGTTTAAATGGACTTGGATGTTTTATACAAAACTTTGTGTTTGTTATTAGAAAATGTCTCATCTATACTAATATATAAAGCTGAAGAGTTTGTTTGTTTGATCCGGTTAATCTCAGGAAATACTGGTTTTAATTTAAAAAAATATTTTCTTGTTGTATAGTCCTTTTATCAAGGAAGGTTCTAGGCTAATTTTTATTCATTATATTTTTATTAATTATACGCGGGTGAAACCGCGAGGCACAGATAGTATTTGATACGTACGTATCAATCAAATAAGATTTTTTTATAGAATAGGGAGGTGGACGAGCATTTGGGCCGCCTGATGGTAAGTGGTAACCGAAACAATAGACATTGGTTTTGTAAAAAATGTTAACCATCGCTTAATCGCCAATGCGCCACCAACCTTGGGAACTAAGATGTTATGTCCCTTGTGCCTGTTATTACATTAGCTCTAAAATTTTACTCCCTAATATTATAACGTTTCTTATAGTCACAATGTTTATAGGTGACTAACCCCATAAGGTGGTTTATTTTCCAGTCTGTAAGCTATTGATATTTCTAAGACAATTACGTCCCTTGACAGTAATTTGGTCAAAAATTGGAAGAATTATTTGAAATTTACTATTTATTTACCAATGTGATGATTGTTTTGCATGCAACATTATTATAATTAAAATAAAATTTAATATATATACATCCTATTTAATTTATGTCATTACTTAATATCTCTATTTATACTATATTGAACTAAATATACCAATACATCAATAAGTACAAAAAAAATTTCAAACAGATATACATATACTAAGCCAATATATTATATGCTTATAATATACAAGATGCTGCTTCTTTCTTAGAACTTACATAATACAAGAAGATGCACTTCGCAGTTTAAACCGCTTTGGATTAGCGTGAATTTCCTATAATTGTACTTTATATGGTTTTTAGTTTCAATATATATCCCCTTATACCCCTTATCAATTTTCTACACTACTGCAAAACAATTAAATGAACAAGAAATTTTCCTCATTTTTAAATAAAGTTTGAAAGGCTGAATCTCGTGAAAATAGATATAGCAGTAGAGTATTAAGGGGAAAATCATATTTCAACGTAGCTGGTATATGGAATGCAGAATGTTCGTAACACGTGTATTTTTTTTCACAGCACTTACTTTTTAAACCAACAAGCACGATGTCGCACCTTTTATTGTTCATGCTAGATAAAAGAAATTACTCGTCTTCCCAAAACGTAATGGGCATACGGAACTCGTCGGCGCCTACCGCTCTGCAGGGCACCGGAGTCGATCGAATTGTGGAATCCGATTATATTCAATAAAGGCTTTTAATTAAAATAAAGTGACGAGAAAATTCACGATTATTCAAGATTACAGTTTAATAATTCAATATAATTCTTAGTATTTCATGGATACTCGGTAGTTGTTAAACGTATACATTTTACATATAATCTCAACTTTTCCGTTCAAATGTATTGGTAGATTTGACGTGGGTGCGACAGCGGCTGGCAGCAGATGCTTTTGTTTGTGTTCTGATAATTAGCAAAGCAGCTTACTGTTTAGGATTTGCCTCTTATTCTCTGATGGATAGGAAAGTGGGTTATGTACTTATTGACACAACTCTGTCATATTGACGTGAGCGTTGAGTGTCAGCTAGATTATACGTCAAAATAATATTTAGAGTTTTGTTTAGTTAGACAGTTTATCATAGATTGTATATACATAATTTTATTACGGAATACGTACATAAAATGATACATTATTGGTAACAGCCTGTGAATGTTACACTGCTGGGCTAAGACCTCTTCTTCTCACTTGAAAAGAAGGTTTGGAGCTTATTCCACCACGCTGCTCCAATGCGGGTCGGTGGCATACACATGAAAGACTTTCAGTGAAATTTGACACATGCATCGATATTTTCCTTCACCGTCAAGCACGAGATGAATTATAATCACAAGCACATGAAATTCAGTGGTGCTTGCCCGGGTTCAAACCCACGAACATCGGATAAGATTCACGCGTTCTTACTACTGGGCCATCTCGGCTTTTTTGTACACATTATTGTTACATGTGTATTATTGATGAAAAAGAGTTACTACTGAGTTTCCTGTCGGTTCTTCTCAGCAAAATCTTCACTCCTACCAGTGATAGGTTTACATAAAATTTAACCGTTAATTGTAACATGATGATTAAAAATTTCTTGTAATCGCTGACTTGAATATAATATTGATTTCGATTATTATTGAAGGTTTTTCAGTTATTTATTTACTACAAAGAATAAATAAACTATTTCTATTTGGATAATATCATGCATATTCACCGTAAAGGCGTTCAAATTCTTTAGAAATAAGTGAAGAACCGGCATCCGAGATATTTTAATATCGTGAATAGTTCGGAGACGAGGTGGGACGAAGGGGCTTCATATTCAATTCCATATAAAAATAATTTTATTGCTAAAAGACCGTGAACTACACCATGTTCCTTAAGCCTCAGCGCCTCGGGCGACGACGCTCGTGTGGAGCTTTCTCAACTGTTCACTATTTTTCTTTTGATAAAATAAAATACTAAGCCGAAAATAGCTCTAGGGAAATTTCTAGACATGAAGCGGATAAGAAAACGAAATAGGTTTGCTATGATAAAGTAAGTACAAAACATTTTATGAAAATATTATATTAATGATTTCATATAAGTCTCAGATAGGAGAATAATTAAGTTTAATGATTTATAATTATTATATTATGAGAAAATAATATACTTTAATGATTTCTTATTATTATTAGGAGTATAAATGTTATATTAAGCTTAGGGATATTTTGGATATCTTGATCTTCGTCTATTGATACAGGATATTGAAAGGGATGACAAATATCACAAGTCTTATTATCTCGGTGTTTGCTTGAATTTGTTGCCAATAAAGTCTTTTAATACTAATATGCCAACCAATGATAAGAATACCATTTCGATTTGAAATAATACATTTATACTAATATATAAAGCTGAAGAGTTTGTTTGTTTGATCCGGCTAATCACAGGAACTACTGGTTCAAATTTAAAAAAATATTTTTGTGTTATATAGTCCAATTATCGAGGAATGCTCTAGGCTTATTTTTATTTATTATATTTTTATTAATTATACGCGGGTGAAACCGTGGGGTACAGCTAGTATGTTTATATAATAAAACTGAATTTAATATGAAAATAACCTCAATATTTTGACATTAAAGGAACGTCGTATGGAAAAAGATGAACTCTTTCTTTTCAAATTACTGAATAATTATATTGAATCTCCATTCTTACTTAGCAATATATTTATTAGATGTCCTCGTATGCAAACTCGTAAAAAAATTTTGTTTGATGTTCCCAAAACCAAGAATAAGTATGTACGCAACAGCTTTCTTTATAGATCATGTATAATGCACAACAATATATTCAATGATTATGATTTATTTTATTTGTCGTTAAAAGAAATGAAATTTAATATTAATTTTCAGTTTAAAAAAATACTTACAGAATAATTGTTTTAATTTTAGTTTTAATTTAATTTGGTCATATTTTATTAAATTTTAAGTAATCCATAATCTTATATTCAATTGCTATTTTTTATAAATTGTAATAATATATATTTGTTATTTTTATTAATGTATATTAATATTTATATCAATCTGCTATGTAATGATTTTGATCTAGTTAATTGTGAAGACTTGATTGGTTTATTTCTCTGTAATGTGATAATTTTTTGTATGTATTTTATAACTGTTTGTCTTCCTTAAAATAAATAAATAAGTCTACTAATTGGGCCACTTAATGTTAAGTGATGACCCGCAGTTGGCCATAAAATTTGTTGCTGTAAGAAAGCCAACTAATGCGTCACCAACTATTGGAATCAAGGTGTCTTTGTCTGTAATTACGCTGGCGTGCTAGTCACCTTTGACATAGGAACAGTTAAGTTATTTGGTGGGAAAATAAATAATGATGGTAGTTTCCAAATACTATGACGTGGGCAAGTAAACCACATTATCGCTTAAAAAAGCTTTACACCTAAGTAGCTAAGCTATTCGTGTAACAAAAACAGACATTAATGCGGGACAGCGAATTTCACTCCATTCGTTTCAGGGCCGGCCGCGCCTAATAAATTGTTACGATTTTTCTTTGACGCCTGTAGAATGTTTCTGTTGTATGATACAAGGTAAAAGCGAAACCATTTTTTTAATAATTTTAAAATGTTGTTGCATGTATACAGGGTGTAACAAAAACCAACTTACATTGGCTACATGTATGGTGCCTCGGTAGTGTGACACGGTGGTCCTTGTTCGTGATTCGGAAAGCGCCACCGTGATCGTCCGTCAACCTATGCTATAAAAAAATCTCTTTCTTCAATCAGAAGAAATTTTTCTTAGTGAGTTTTTAAAGGGACAAACAAAGGAAGAATTGAAGAACTGCTGTTAGTCATTATAAACTACATTGAAGTTTATATCCCGCGGAATATATTACTATAAAGTTATAAAATTTCACTGCAAGGCAATGATTCATTCTTAACTTTATGAGAGAGATTTACAATAGTAAGTAACTATAGGTACTGGATATGCTATCCGTAATCACCAAAGAATGTGAATAATATTACCATAAGACTGTATAATGTCCTTTTCATATGATGTCCTTTTCTGAACCCGTGACAACTTACACATTGCACGCAAAAAATATGATAATCGGTTTAGTAGTTAAAACGTGAAAGCGTAACAAACAAACAAACTTACACATTTATCATATCCAAGGTACACACTCAGGGTATAAAGAAGACATACGGTATCCAACACAATCATTCACATGAGAATCAACCTCCCCTCGTAATGCGCAGGCAGAGTCGCGGACTTCAACTAGTAATAGCTTGTAATAAACTAGTAATAAATTGATAATACTATATTGATAAATGTTATGGACACTTGTACCACATACTGATTTATTCCCTGGCTAGTATTTGCCTGCTATAGTCTACCGGAATGTTAAGAATTGAAAGTTTGACCTTTAGCCGTGAAAGGAGGGCGTTGAAACAATTTTTTAGTTTTCCGCTAAATTTAATTTTCACGATACAATAATTCTATCACGTTTTCATTCTCGTTGATTTAACAAATATTGACATAATTTGGTTAACTTCAATCCTATTGTATTGATTTACGTTGTTGGTGTTGTTGTAGCTAATTGTAAGGTCCTCCCGACCGATTTCAAGAGAGATTAGCCAACTGCGCAGGAGATATTATAGTGCACAAGTCTGTGCGCAAACACAGGTGCACTCTCTTTTCCTTAGCTCTCATAATCCGATGGGCACGACCGGAAAGAGTTCAGTTGTAGCTAATTAGAGGTCCTGTTTTCCAATCCAGGGTTGAGGCATTAAAATATTATTATATTTAAATCTATTATTCACAGCACTTTAGCGGTGCTATATTTCTGTTCCTCGAAAATATGTGAAACCATTGACCCCTCGGCTTATCTCTCTCCAGTCGTGTCAGATTACCATCCGATTATATTACTAAGACAATATTATCGAGACAGTTCCACTTTGGTTGGATGTCATGAGATTATGCAATTAGATACTTTTGTAGGTCAATTCTCTCTCACCACAATACAATAACACCAAAACATGAAAATGTGAAACCAGATTTACAGAAAAAAGTACTAGAAAACTTTAGCAATAAGAGCGCCGTCGTATTTCTTTTTAGTGAGCTCTGTTAGAAAACGGAAGGAGGAGACAACATAATGAAAACTTGTGGCTTGGACGTATATAGATGTTAAACAATTAACAAATAAAAATAAGAAATCTATTTGACCCACATACCTTACCACTACTGGTGAAATATATATAACCTAAAAAGTTTTCAAATTAATGAAAACTTGTAGTATTAATTATTCTCATATGAACATTATTTTACTGAGAATACAAAATAATAACTGAACGTGTGACTGCCTTGTTGGTTAAGTGGCTAAATGTAAGGATGCAGACCCGGAGGTCTTGGGTTCTAGTCCCAGGTCGGGCTTATTATTAGCTATTGGGTTTTTCGAAAATTCTCAGTAGCAGTCTGGAAGTTGGAAGTGTGTAAGCTCCCGTGCCTCGGTAAAGAAGTATATTCGTTGGTACCGTGTCTGAACTGTTTCCGGTCGTGTCGGATTGCAGTCACATCGGATTATGAAAGTTACGAAATAGAAAGTGCACCTCACAAGTGTGTGCGCAAATACAGGTGCTCAATAATATCTCCTACGCAGTTGGCTAATCCCTATTTTCAGATTGGCCGCCGTGGCCGAAATCTGTCTAGAGGACATTATTATTATTATTTGATACGTACCACGTATAAGTGACGCGTTTCTATTAGATGAATGTGATTTGACCGCAATAAAAACTAAAAGAAGTAATTAGAGAATATAAATTGATTGTTTGTTTATTTAAAATACATTTATTTATTATAATTTAAATATATGTATATTAAAACACTGACTTTTTCACGCCAGTGCTATTACATGCAGAACTGACGAAATATCAAAATTAAAGTAAAAGTAACAGCCTGTGAATGTCCAAGTGCTGGGCTAAGGCCTCTTCTCTTCTTTGAGGTGAAGGTGTTGGTGCTTATTCCACCATGCTGCTCCAATGCGGGTCGGTGGAATACACATGTGACAGAATTTCAATGAAATTTGACACATGCAGGTTTCCTCACGATGTTTTCCTTCACCGTCAATTATAATCACAAATTAAGCACATGAAATTCAGCGGTGCTTGCCCGGGTTTGAACCCACGATCATCGGTTAATTCACGATTCACGCGTTCTTACCATCTCGGCTTTTTCTTAGTATTTAAATAGTGATTTATAATTTTTGTAGAGCTTTTGTATGTGCCAAAGCAACCAATTACCAAAAAGTGGTTTATAAAAAAATGTTATCTATAAAAAATATATTTTGAACGAAAATCGACGACGACTACACATGTTTGATCTTAAATTCATTTACGAACGGAATTAAATATCGTTTATAAATTTAAACCAAAGTACAGACATCAGGTTTACTTTAATACTTGTCATTCGGATACGTTACGCGGTTCATGCATATTTGATGGTCCGTCTGACTGCGGTATACAATATAAACATAAACGAAATAAAACATACTCCCGCGGGCGTATTTAATTCTCTTTTTTTATTAATTCATTACATCTCTGACGTCATCGTGATATGACCTTAATCGAAGCTCGAAGCAAAAACTATTTAATTTTATATTATAATAAAGTTATTTTATTTTATGTTTTATTGAGACTCAATTTGTAAGTTTTATCGAACATTTTATTAGTGAATTAATGTTACTTTATTTGCTCGTATATATGAAATAAAGAGTACTGTTATTTTTAAACTGACAAAAAACTGAATCAAAGTTGGGGCACCCAGCTATGTCTCGTGTACCAAACAGGGCTCTCCTTGCATTCAAAAATTAAGATTCAAAACAAAATTCAGGAAAATAATACATTGACGATAGACATGGTACAGCATATTTACTAAAAAAATAGATGTGATAATATACCCTGTATTATCTACGTTAATAGAACAAAGTTTAAGTGATGCGAATCAGGCCATTTTTGATTAATCAATTAATTAAAAACGCATCGAATATAAAACCTCCTTTTAGGTCGATTAAAAATCATAAATAAGTATTAAGAATCGATACTTCCAAATGACCTTAGTAAAGAACTGTTATAATATGTCTATGTATGTGAGTAACTTTTATTAAAATGTTACATACACTAAACTCTTTAATGAATTAATTGAGTTTTATTCATTTTGATCATCATCATCACTGGCAATACAACTCTTAGTGGACCCCGAGTTGCTTGAGTCGTCACAGCTTGTGAAATATTTAATTAATTATTTTCTTACAAATGAGACCATCAATATGAAATTGGCCATTTCGTTCAAATTTTAATTATTAATCCAATTATATCCTCATTGTCAGAGCAAATAATAGAAACCTCTTCATTAGTATGTATTATATTATTTAAAAGTAATAATAAACAATAATAATAAGTCACCTCGGAAGATAATTAACTAATTAATTGGAAATTGAGTCTTAATGAGGTATATTTAAGTTATAACAAAAGCAAGATACAAGAGGAATGAAAATAAATATGGAAATGTAGTTTTAATAACATTCCAACGACCTCATTACGAAATTATCACGACCTGATGAAGTTCTGAAGGGCTCTTACAAGTGAATTTACAATACACAAAGATATGTTACATATGATTAAAAAAATATTTTAATATATATTTTTTATTTGAGGTCAACCATGTCGAACGATTGGTGAAAGAATGCTTGAATCTTAACCGATGATCGTCGAATCAAACCCGGCAAGCACTTCTGAACTTCATGTGCTTAATTAGTGATTACAATTCATCTCGTGCACTCGTCACTGTCAAAGTGAAGCAAAATATCGTGGGGTAACTTGCTTGTGTCAAATTTCACTGAAATTCTGTCACACGTATCCACCAACTCGCATTGGAGCAGCGTGGTGGAATAAGCTCCAAACCTCAAAAAGAGGAGAAGAGGCCTTAGCCCAGCAGTGGGATTCACAGGCTGTTACTGTAGGTCGAACGAGTTAATTAATAAATGTTGATAATATAGAGGCGAGATGGGGCAGTTCATGACAGCAGGGTAATTCTAATTCGATATATTTTTCTTCAGGTATTGTTCAGTGAACTGTTACAGGTAATGTTAAAAAGTTTAACGTCACCAGTGACAGGTCAACTTGAAAGAAAGTACTCACTTATAATACTATGTATTGGTTGCTCAAATTATTTTTTCATTTATACACCGAAGCCCTTTTTAAAACTAAATATCAAAAAATATTTAAATTAAAACTTCGCATTTATAGTATTGGCACGGAAATAAGGAACTTCTCTACTCTCTAAATAATCTAAAAACAATTCAAACATTTCAAAAGAATGAAATTAATTCGTTTACAGTTAATTAAAAAAGTTGGTAATTATTTTTCCTTTCATTATCTTGAATGGTATTTGTATGTCATCGTTAGATCTTACTTTTCATCTCAATTAAATATGAATCATTTTGAATGACATATTTCATTAGCGTTGAGTTTTTAACGATATAATGCTGTTTACAATTTACTAATGGATAATGATAATTTTCATATACTCGTACATAATTTTCACTATGATGATTTCTTCTATAAGCTTTTTATATTATAGTAATAAATTGAAATTTTCATACATCAGGAATACATTATTTATTGAGTTACTATTTTCTTATCTATATATATAAAAATTGGTTGCCTGTAAAGTCGGTATACGGGCGAAAGTTTTACGTGACAACGACTTTGAGTGGTAAAATAATTTTAATGTGAATATTCATTCGTATAGTAGGAAGAAGGATGAAATAATAATAACAATTTAAAACATTTATTTATACAAAGAATTATATTTAAAACATTAATTTATACAAAGAATCTCGCACTGAATTTCACTTTTTATGTCTGTCTCTCTCGCTCTTAGGCGGGCTAACCATGCCCGAGTGGAAGGGACGCGTGCCTCTCACTCGCTCTCATTGTGAGCGCATAACGTGAGCGGAGCGTAACGCAGTTTCTTGAAGTGTCACCCGGCAAACCAATTTATAAGACGTTGTCACGTCAAAACTCAACTGGTTAGTAATAAAACTAACATTCAGGCTCCATCGGTCGTTATCAAATCAATAGCTTTTAGTTAATGTGTATTCGTGCTGAATAGTGTGTCAAGTGAAGCTTGGAATAAACACAAAAAAACTAAAATTTTATTTGAATAGGTATTGATATAGTTTTTTTGTGAGCGTCCATAGCGCAATGGTTTACGGGCTGCCTTCGCTAAGCGTAAAAGTTCGTAAGTTCGCTTCTGGTTTCTTGAGCTATTGTCGTTAACGCTTAATTCCATCCTCACCACCTCGATGTCTAGAAATCCACAACAGCGCGATTTTCAAGACATCTTCTGCCTCGCAGAACCACTCTATGGAACCAGCTTTTGCTAGCGACGTTTCTGAGCCGACGTCACATAGCAACCTTCAAGAAAAGAGCGTACTCATTCCTTAAAGGCCGACAATGCACCTGCAAGCCCTCGGGTGTTGCAGATGTCCATGGGCGGTGGTAGTCACTTTTCATGAGGTGAGCCTCATTTCCGTTTGCCCCCTTGTACATAGAAAAATATATTTGAGAGGTAAACTAATATCTCTTATATTAGCCATGACCTTAAAAACAAGCGTTACTTTATTATTTTTTCATATTATTTAATGAATAAAACATAAATTGGTTGCTTCGATAGCTGCTATATTGGTGGTAAAAATAACGATACTTTCGAATTTAAACAATTGTATTCATAATTATAAAATAGGTGATTGATGTGTAACGCGCACGCGAGTCGCGACGACAAGTGACCGGTAAGATAGAAGGAACGTCCCCGCACCCCGCATAGGCAGCGAAATGAAGCCGCAACATAAATGAATACTAAAGCTACAATACAATGCGTCGCTACTTTTAAATACATTATAACGCGGACGAATACGCGAACTCGGAAACTTTGAAAACATGTATATTTGTTAAAAAGTTTTACAATGAAATACAATTATTGTAATTTCGTTTTCTTTTTTTGTAATACAATTTCATCACGTAAATATTCAACAAAGGGATTTATAATAAATCTTGTATAACGTATTAATTCATAATTAAAATTTTAAAAGATGATGACAAACCATTAAGTTAACGGAAACAAAAATCTAGAAGTATTAATGTAACTTGTTTTTAATCAAACTTCTCGTGATTAGGCTTAGCAATAAATAACATGTGCCAAACATGGCGCCTGCACAACCCGGGGTGAAATCTGTTTCTGTTAGTTCAGTTCCGTTCAAGTATTATTGAAATATACGAGTAGGTTGCATATAATATATAAATAAAATATGTATGTATACTAAATGTAGCGGCGGCGGTGAGGGGTTGAATAACCCTTGATGATGAAGATAATTGATGATGAGTTATAAAGTTGGCGAAAATGAAAGATGTGTTGTGCTCTCAATAAAATTGCGTGTAATCAGATGGTCAGTGAGCGAAAGTACAGAGATCGAGGAGAGGGGGTGCGGGAACAATATTTTAAAATTTAAACTTTAACCAATTGCGGTCGGCAAAAGGTATGACGTCGCAACGGTGAGACGTTAGTTGTACTTCTCGACCCTAGATGTCGCTAACTGTCACTGATGTAGTAGGAATTATGAACACTAAATATGGCACGAAATAGCGCAGACACTTCGTGCCAGGACGTTGTTTACTTGGTGGTAGTGCTTCATGCAAGCCTATCTATGTACCTTTTCCGCTGAAAAGCAATACTCAGAATTTTTGTGTTCCGGTTGGCAGGGTGAGTGACAGTGGCGATAAATGTTATATATTTCTTTCGGCGGCAGTGATTGTGGTGATCACTTACCACCAAGTGTCCCATTCACCCGTACGCCAACCAATTCTATATATAAAAAAAACACTTGTAAAAGAAATATATGCTACTTGTATAGATTTTTTCAATTAGAAGGTTTGTACATTACCACTTCTCTTAAATAGTATTTATAACTGTATGTTTCCGTGATCATGTTTGTGTTGTACAATAAAGCATATTCTATTCTATTCTATTCTAGAAGGTATGACGCAAAAAAATTATATAACAAAAGCTATAGCTTACGGATATAGGATTAATGATTCATTATCGCATTTTTAATAAAAACGCAGTCGCGAGCAATACATCACGCTAAGCTGTGCTGTGTTTTGTGCGGAATATAATATATGAGTGGATTAATACAAATTAAAAAACGGATACCCTTTAATATCGATGGTGATTGGACTATTAAGCCTTTCACTGGTGTATCGTTCAGATAAACTGAGTATTTTTTGAATAAATGTTAATTTAAAACGAGTATTGATGTATGATCGCTTACTGTTCGTGTATTTCAACTTTAGGTAAAATATACAGAATAATATGACTTGCAAGTTGGTTTTGCGCATCAGTGTTCCGTATGAATATTAGTTGTTATATGTTTGCATGTATCAATAGTTAAATAATAAAGATATGATTTTTGGTTAATGTTTATTGAGATACGTAATATTTAGGCCATCGTGGAAGAAATACTATGTATAAATGCCAATGCCTATGGGCGTTGGTAACCACTTACCCTCTGGTGGCCGATATGCTCGTCCGCCTACCTATACAATAAAATAAATAAATCAGTCAAAATAACGCATATTAATACAGAAATATTTCTAACTTAGCTTTTATTTTCTAGTTCACTTGTAGTTGGAACAAATGTATTGGTAAATAAAATTAAAAGTTAAAAATAAAATATTGTATGTTGAATGTAGCGTCTGCCCGAAGGAAATTATTATGTTCGTTGGTATGTCCGTTAGTCTGTGCGTAACTTCTAAAATGTTTTTGTACTACAACTTCAAGGTTCAAGTGCAGCTACAGCATTTTACGCGTTTTTGAGTTTAATAAATAAATCAGCATTAAATAAATTCAAAAATCGTTGAATTAAAAAAACACTGTATATTCAAAAGTCGCGGATTATTCTCAAAGGGCTTTAAATGGAAAGTCGATGGACTGACCAAATTGCAATCATCACAACAATTTTCATTTTTCGTTATCTGTATTCTTTACTAAAGCGAGATTAATTATTACTTCTATATATGTACAAATATTTTAGATTGCATTGCATTTTGGACTTGCATTAGAAAATAGTCTCTATATATAAAAACGAATATTATTTTAAAGTATAAGTAGGTAGCATAGGTAGGCAGACGAGCATATGGCCCACTTAATGGTAAGTGGTCACCAATGCCATAGACATAATACGCAGACGGCATATATAATGGCATAACTACAAAGACGAGCTTGCACAAAGCCCTGCCATCGAGTAAATTATTGTAGATTTATTCATTTATCGCCAAAGGTCACATCATTTAATTGACTCTCCGCCTGTGGAGTAGTTTATAGTTTACCACGCTCCTCCAATTCTGTTTGGTGGATACATACCTAGCAGATTCCCATCCGACATATGCAGGTTTCCTAACTATGTTTAATTTGGCTCTCTATACAGGAATATGGGTTTCTAGCTACGTCGATGTCATTAATTACAATCTGTTCAGTAAAAATGAACAAACATATAGACAGAGTGACTTTATCGCAATGATAATAATATATTTGCAGACATCATGGTTATGTTTGTTATTGACCGCTTACTTATGAACGACTTGTGTGACGATGGTTAAGCGAAATGACTTAACTTAACTGGGATTCATAAATAATCACGTGTCAAAACTTAACAGAACTAGTATAAATAATATAAGACATAATATAATAGCAATAGTACATAATTCTGGATAATATTAGCATAATTATCTCTCGATGTTTTGTATCTTTGGTTTCAGTAACAAGATTTAAGCTTTTTGGAATATTTTCACAACTTGGAATAAAAAAATCTAAACTCCACTTTCTTTCGTTGTTTTAAATTAGACTTAATAATACGATTAAATACTAAGCGTTCTTTGGTCACCTTTGATTGTGAGGATGCGTTGACGAGTCATACATCACACACATCATGCGTCATACATTGCCATCAATCATTAACTATTTAGATTAAAGGCAAATAAGTTACTTCTTCTGACTTTAATCAGCATATTAGAAACTGGAGTAATTATAAAGTAAAGAGTAAAGTAAAGTAAAGTAACAGCCTGTGAACGTCTTACTGCTGGTCTAATGCCTCTTCTTCTCTTTGTGAGGAGAAGATTTTGAAGATTATTCCACCACGCTGCTCCAATGTGTTGGTAAATAGTAAATACACATGTGACAGAATTTCAATGAAATTTGACACATGCAGTTTCCTCACGATGTTTTCCTTCACCGTCAAGCACGAGATGAATTATAATCACAAATTAAGCACATGAAATTCAGCGATGCTTGCCCGGGTTTAAACCCACGATCATCGGTTAAGATTCACTAGTTCTTACCACTGGGCCAATGAAATAAATAATGTGAATATATTTTTGTGTTGTTATTGATTATTGTAATGCTACAAATATTTTTTTTTTAAAACAAATTATATAGACAACATTTTTTTCATAACATGGGTCTAGACTATTTAGATAGTAAACAAATAAAATAAAATATTGTAGTTGTTGCTATGTGATAACAGTAAACAAAATATGTTTAGACCATTATATTAGTTGAGTTTATGATTTTTATTATAGAAAATACTTTTAAAATAAAATGTTAAAAATCCTTCCTAAAAGTAATTGGTATTTCTGCTATCAGTTGCCGAACACTAATTGAGTTATGTAATTGTTTTCAATCTCGATGCGGCTCGCTACATTTTGTACGACAGGGAACAATTTATTGCATATTTCGGTTTGAAACTGTCGAATTAATTGAATAGCTAGATATAGCAATCGAAACAATATGCGTTTTTATATCGAATGATGTGTGAATGCTGATTAAAGAAACTTACAATATTTTATTTAGTTGCAATTAATGAAGTTCTAAATATATTCCAAGATGCATAATAAGGTCCTCCAGACCGATTTCGGCCACGGCGACCAAACTCAAGAGAGTTTAGTCAACTGCGCAGGAGATATTATAGTGCACAAGTGTGTGCGCAAACACAAGTGCACTATCTTTTCCTTAATCCGATGGAACGGCAATCCGACCGGAAAGAGTTCAGGCGCAGCATCAACGGCTTAACGTGCTTTCCGAGGCACAGGAGTGTACACACTTCCAAATTCCAGATTCCGGGCTGCTACTGAGATTTTTTTGACAGAAAACCCCAATAACTATTAATTGGCCCGAGCGGGGAATTGAACCCAGGACCACCGCGTCTGCGGCCTTATATCAAGCCACTAGACCAACGAGGCAGTTAAGATGCATCTGATCTGAAGATGCATAATACTGTCAACTTAAATAGGCATTTTATTGTGTTGTTCGATTAATGTAACTTTTTAATTTTGTCTGAAGGATGAAGGACGAGAAAAAAAGCTTTGTATATTGAACCGGAAAATGCTTTAGTTTGGTTTATTATAATTACCTACTTAATATAAATATATTATAAAATAAATACTAAATGAAATATAGCCCCTAGTATACAGATGCTATACATTATGGTCAGTAAAATACTTCTTACGCGAGGAATTATTAATTATACGAGCTAACAGCTTATTAACTGTTTAATTATTTTACCGTGTAAACTCAGCCTTTGAAACTAAGCTTTGTGTTTAACACAAAGAAGTGATTTAATTATTAATAGCAAATTATATTGCACACAAACAAATTTTCTTACATTCACTGTATTCCGTTATACAAGAAAGTCAGTAATCCAGAATTCAAACGAGGTACATAGCATTCCAAGTATTTTATTAGATATGTTAGAAGACAAACTGTTGTATTAAATTATAAGCAGTTCATACAATTGTGACCTTTATATAAATACATTATGGAAGTGAATCGCGTGAGTTATTTATCATTCCATATTTGCTGAACTGACCGTATTTGTTTGGGTTAAATAAACATGTTGAAAAGCACTGAGAGTGAAATTAGGTGACTGATGCGTTGATGATATTAATCCCATGATAAAAACTTATATGCTGTTATATCATAACGTAGTTTGTATATTTTAAAATGAATATTTCAGTGCTTCATATACACACACACACACATACTTTAGATTTTA
Source organism: Nymphalis c-album (assembly GCA_963151315.1). Classification (NCBI taxonomy): domain Eukaryota; kingdom Metazoa; phylum Arthropoda; class Insecta; order Lepidoptera; family Nymphalidae; genus Nymphalis; species Nymphalis c-album. Next base: position 8,907,139 of record OY720601.1, read on the forward strand.
ATTTTTAAGAACTTCAAACAAAAATTCAATCATTTATTAAAGCTTTACAAGACTATTTAAATTGAATAGATTTGGTAATATTGGTAAAAAGGGTAATTTTCAATATTATTCTTTAAATATAGTTATGAAAGAGAGATTATTTCACACAAATCCAAACTTCTTTGAATGTAAAGAGGACTTCTAAAAGAAGGCATTAGAAAGCTGACAAATGTTTCACTATTATGATTGAATATTTCGTATTCCAGCGTTTTATCGGCTTACTATATCACAGGATTTGTAAAATCAAATATTTCAAATTGAAATTGGAATTTTATTAATATTTGGTTAGCAAGTAGCTTTGATCAAAATGTTTAGTTTAAATTACTTGAAATTGTAAATATATTCTTTAAAATTACATTACATACATATTAGTTAAATGTTACACCGATTACACTTTTCTATTAAATTATATAATAATTTATATTATAACAAAAGTTTTGTATAACTTTCATTTCTATAACAATTGAAAAAAAAAACCGACCAAGCGGACGTCTAAACACGTAAAATAAAGTGCCTAAAAGGCCCAAAAATTTGTATTAGGTAGAAAGTGAACTTGAACCGAGCTGAAACTACTAATGAGGCACTTACGAAGATTTATAGAGATCGCGGCAGACCGCGCAAAAACTGCGGGCGAAAGCAGCCACTGCGGGCTAATAGAGTGCTCAGTAATATGTAAAACACTCGTTTTCATGGAGGCCCGAATGTTCAAATAACTGTAAGAATTATCGCCGTCATCATAATATGACGAACTATTAATCGCAACCGTGTTATGTTTTGTTAATCGTAATATTAATTTAAAAAAAAAATCATACAGTCTCCATCATATATGCTAATTAGTAATCTTTTATGATAGATCAATTGTATGCTTTAATAAAAATACAATAAAATAATTGGCTACATAATACTTTTGTAAATTTTATCATGGTTCAATTTAATACCGTAATATAAATATTTACACAGTATAAATTACGTGAATACGAAAGAATATTCACTGAGAAACAAAAAGATTTAAAAATAGTCAAGTACCCAAAATGCTTCGGAAGTGCTACGCCAGCGCTACGCCATCGCTACGTCATTTGATTTATTGCCGACAAAGAACCTGGTAGTTACGTAACTTGTATGTTAGAGTCGATTGAATGCGCTACGAACAGCTACATTCGTAGCGTTTTACGTCTGCTACATTTATGTATAGCTTACATTATGTTACAATTATGTACCTTTTTACCACATTTAATATATAAGGAGGATGTTTTCATTAATCTATTTTAATATTATTTATATTTTTAGAAATAACATTTTTTGTTCACACGAAGTACAAGCTTTTTTTATTTTTTGTGATGACGTCTTCAGCTCTTATTTTATGAGGGGTATTTAATCTTTTCATCTTAATCCCTTGTTATCGTTCTTAATAATTGTTATATTTTATTTTTACTTTTTCTTCTTGGTAGAAGTTTTCAATTCGACACTACCAGAAACAATTTAGGCGCAGGACCAAAGGATTTACATACTTTCCGAGGCAGAGTGTAAAAACTACCAATTTCCAGATTCCGGATTGCTACTGAGAGTTTTCTGACAGAAAAACCTAAAAACTATTTATTAGTCCGACCTGGGATTTAAACCCAAGACCTCCGGGTTTGCGGCATTACCTTGCCACAAGACCAACGAGGCTGTCACAATTATATGTACAAATGGTATAAAGTTTTATTTTGAGTTGAGTTGAGGAAATACTAAAACAATTTACGACTTCATTTCCTCATTTTTATGTGTGCTATATATGGTTCACTATATTTTTAAGCTGTCTCATATTGGTTTATTGGTTTACGCAGGTGTTTGAGTGTACGATATGGCTTAGTTCAATTTGCAATGAAACGTGCAAAACAACTTTAGTATAATGATAATAATATCCTGAGACATTATTCACACAAGTGCCTCTGATCCCAAAATGATCAGAACTTGTGCTTTGGAAACCAGACAACTGAAATACTTACATATACTACTTTTCTTTTGGAAATACTTATATAGATAATTACACACAGACTCTGGACAAACATACATGTTCATGCACACAAATGTCTGTCCGGGGTGGAAATTGAACCTGCGGTGTGAAAGGCAAGTATCTTACCAATCACGTCAACCGGTTTAGTAACCGGTTTTTAACTAATTAGAGAACTGCTTTACTAATAAAGGTTTTAGCACAGTTTAGTTAGATAATGATTTCTCCCTATTTCTCATTAATGTTCAAAATCGCAACACACAAAATCGGATCACATTCATAACATGAAGTTTTTTTAACAAATAAATAATTCATGATATAATATTTATAGGATGTCGTAATTCATTTATTAAAATCAATGAAATTAAAGAGAATCTTCCTGCTTGTTTCTTCTGCGCAGTTGTCGTATCATAAAATGAAAAAGTATCTAAATTGCTTGTTCCATCAATAAACAAACAACACAAAGAGTAGCGAGGCTGTTACGAATATTATTTTTCGATGTGAAATAATATAATATAGTATTCCCTTTGTTTGTTGTATGCATCTATTAAAAGAGACAGTTCTCGACGATTTTGTCACAATTGTGTTTTGATTAAATTGGATACTGTTCTGTGGAGGTTCACACAACACGTATACAATAAAGATTTGAAGTAGAAGTTACTTGGTAGGTGAATTTCTTATCGGTATCGGTCCTGTGTTCTGTAGTTTATTCGTATAAAATGTTGTTTGTTCGTATCTGTTTTATATGGTGCTATTTTAGTTGAAGATTTATTTCGAGAGTCGTCCACAAGCCCTACCACCAAGAAGAAATTACCTTGAAAACTCCAGAGAATTTCATGTAGCAATACATAAGAAGTAACGAAACAAACGGACAGATGCATAAAGAGTCTTTGAATATTTCCTATTTTAACCATTTAACTCACATAACATATACTTTGTGATACAACAAAAAAGTTTTAATTGCTCGATCTAATTAATAGCAGTTTCAAAATTATACTGATTGCGTATTTAAAAAAAAATCAGAAGCTTAATATTGTTTCATATGCTAGGATGCCCCTCCTGGGTACGAAATTTAAACTTAGTGATATATTAGTCACATTCGCTTGTTTCCAACAAAAGTACTTTATCACCGATAGCAAGACGTATCAGACGCTATCTGAGTATCACACACTTACTTTAAATAAAACTTCATCCTAAATTATATTTATTACTTCTTTCTTTACACATAATATATAACGGTAGAGGCCGTATGTGTATTAAATATATTAATAAAAAATGATTGCAAGCTATAAGAAACTACCTGAACGAAAACATGCCTTTTTATTTTTATTTTTCTCTGTCTGCCTAGCTGTATGTATATACACATCTCCAAAACTATGTAATTTATTTACTTGTGGTTTTCATACGTAAATTTAGCTCACCTTAGAGCAACATTGAGCTTATGTCTTATAAAATTTTGCGAAAAAACGATACGATCATTTAAAGATGAAAATATGATATTCGTGTTTCATACATATTATAATAAAGTATGTGTGTGTGTATGTTATACGTTTACGGCTAAAACACAAAAAAACTCGAATGAAATTTGGTATGAAGCAAGCATGAACCAAAGATAGAGATATATCTAGCCGTGTGAAAGCTAATTTACAAATAAATTATTTAATCAATCATTTCAAACATACCAGCAATCTCATACCAGCCAACTCGAATTGCTTTAAATAACTCATTACCATTATTGAACTAATTTCATCGTAAACCATAACAGGAAACAATTGATCTTTATATAAAATACATACTTTTACATATGCATTATATATCATAAATACAAAATGAAAAGGTATGTTAAGAAATTATGTTTATTATTTAAATTAGTAATATTTACATTATAATTTTCATTCATTATAATATAATGTCGATCTGTTTTGAAATAGATAACGAAAACCCATTTTTTATTTCTGAATATACATGTCATTATAGCCCATTGTTTTATTTACTCTTCAACGTACTCAATAGTAATATTCGTACAAAGTTTTTAAAACAACGTATTCTAAAGAAAATAGAATAACTATAGAATTTTATTGAAGCTATTTCTATTAAACTCACTCCATTAACAGACGACATATTTTATTCAAACGTATACTACGTAAAACATTCTATATCAAAGATGAAACAATTTGGTCAATGAAACGAGCACTACAGTCATTACAAAGGAATCTAGAAAACAAGATCTGAGAAACGTCATTATAGTTGATAATAATACAAATGTACCCGAATAGAAAACAGACAAATTGAATGCGTTGAAAGGGATGCTTTTAAACAAGTTTATAGCGAAATAAATGCGTCGACCTTCGTTCAGTCTCGACGACATGCTCTGAATGAAGACTTGCATTTCTATTTTCTATAACTGAAAGTATCTCCGCAACTTCCATTTGTACAATTAAATATTATGTAACAACTGTAAGATTTATCGTTAAAATAAAATGTGCAATGCTTTTTATTGGAGTTGTTTTTCCGAGAGACAATATTGAAGAATCCATTCTAAAACTTACGTGCTCTATTCTATTCTTGTTAGAAATAGCTTGGAACTACCGTCATTATCATTATTTCCAACAATCGTTTAATCAATTGCAATAAATTGTATTATACGGTTATTTCAATACTGTATTAATTGGTCAATCGTGCACTACTATATCTACTTCATAGATGGTCATCGTTGAGAACGGCTTTACATAAGGTCATCAATTGGTCTACTAAAATTGTTATCGATGAGGTTACGATTATATTTAACGATATTACATTTTAAGTAGTTCCACTATCCAGACAGTTCAGTCTTGAATTTTCGTGCACTAATATTTGTTTATATTTTTTTAAGTGAAACGTCGTAAGGAACCTACCATTGTGATCTTATTTTATGTTACATGTAACCAGTAATCTGCACTGGAGATGCTGGCGGAATAAGTTCGTCTTATTCGTATGAGGAGAAGTTTGCCCAGCTGTGGGTCATTTGTAAGCTTATTTTTAAAGCTTACTTGCTTAAAACGTTAATTTAGAAGACAATATTGTTATAACTTTTTATTCCTATAAATTCCTTTTAACTTACATAATAACAATTTATCCAGTCACAGCCGGCGTTTCCCTTCAATACAAAAATTAATAAACACTTTTTTAATTTTATCTTCAAATTGTTAGAATATTGAATGTGGAAATCAGTGCTCTGATATCATAATATTTGTTTCGAAGTTACGTCCGGAACGGATATTAGTTTCAGGCATTCAGAAATATTGGCGCGATGCCACACTCTAATATTATATTGTGCGAATTCTATTTTCCATTAATTCGAAATAGCGAGGATAAAATAAGTGTCACTTTTTTATCTATTTTAGGAGAGCGAATGGGCCACCTGATGTTAAGTTGTTACACCAGCCAAATTCTTTGCAAGAATTACATGCACTTTTGTGCGTGTTGTACCCTCACTTTTCAAACGGGAACGAATCCATACAAAATATTTTATACGTTTAGCGATAGAATAAATTATTGGTAGACAGGTATACCGACAGGCTTGTAGAAAAACTTAGCACCGGTAATTTTTTATGTATATAAAGTAGAAAAGTAACATCTTCTTAATACTCTTCTGCTGAGTAAATTGTTCCTATAAGAGGAAAGGTTTTTGTTTATTTTTGTGTGTTTTTTCACGACTTGGCTGTTATTAAGCCTTTGAAGTTGTCTGATATATACAAGTTTGCTTTCGATGTTTTCCTTCTTGGTAAGATGAGTTGAATTTTAAAAAGCTTGTTATTAATGAGGGATTTGAACCTGCGAATTTTGTTTGAGATCCACAACTTTATTGACTGGTTGTATATATATATTTCCCTGCTTCCTATATATTTCATTATATTAGATAGGTTTTTAGTTAGACTAGAAAGCCAATTATAATGAAATTAAAATTGTAACACTAGAAAGTGTTATATCTCACTAAAGATGAATTAACTGACTCAAGTTAGCTTTCAAAGTGAAACGCAAGTAAATGCATATTGATGTCTCACAAACTGAACTGCCGGCCATTGCTTCGGGCTAACATTTGCCCGTCGTCTCATAAGCAAACATTGGTGATAGCTCACTTTGCAAAAGTGGTTCGTACGAATTTTGCGCAAACATGTTGAAATCGTTTGAGGAAAACTTAAAAAAAAAAATCGTGAACATTTAAATGATTGTTCTTGGATGTTTGCCAATGCGTGGTCATTGTGTATGGCAATAAAAGGTATATGGAGAGCCTTACATTGTCAATGCGTTACGAACCGTAGAAATTAAGGTGGTTATACAATTTGTGATATTACACCGTTTCACTTTTATAACAGAATTGTTAAGCTGAATTATGATTCTAGATTTTTCTGCATTATATAGGTAAGCTGCTATAGAATTCACCATTGAATAATTTACTAAAAATAAATATTACTATTAATATATACATACAAAAAGTACATTTTATTTGAAAATATTCGTTTCTCTATTAAAATTCTGCAGATATTTTTATCATTGCCTATAAATAATTATTTATAATTGAAAAGTACAAGAAAATATATTCGTTAAGGTTTTTATTTTAGGAAAAAGTACCATTGACTTTTTGGTAGAACAAAAGACTTGAACAAAAGACTCAATGGTACTTTTTCTTAAAATAAATCTTCTCGTTCGAATCAAAATTTCGAATCTACGGTAGCTTTACATTTGAGCTCATCATATAAGCCTACTCGAATTAAAAAAATACATTTTAGAAATTTATTTTAATTGCAATCTATTTTAGTTGCAGTCCAATAAATCCTTAAACAATCGATAATTAGTGAATCGAGTTTGCGTATTAGTTAGAATTTAAAACACTTAATTATTTATATTCATTTTATGCTCGATAAAAACATCGTACTGTTAAAAATCTGCCACATAAGTATTTATCATTTCACGTTAAACTAACGCGATGTAATAAGCTCCAAGCCTTTTCCACAAAAGGAGATGAGACCAATCAGAGGGACATTTATTTTACATATATATAAAATCGTCGAGTCGTGAAAATGGCCGGTAACTACCACAAACACGCGATCCTTTATTTAGAAAGTTTTCAAGTCACTCCCTTGTGGTCACCAAGCCGTGACCAATCCTAATCGGTCAATTATATCTGGTTTTTCATTTAAGTATTTTTTTTAGTTAACTTTATCTATCAGTAAATATTTTACAGAACATACTTTTTAACTTTCGTTTTACACGATTTATATTGCGCTAAAATTTAAACAAAATAGGAAGTCGACTTGAACTAACTTTTTGAATAGTATGGTATTCTATTTTTAACCGACTTCAAAATAAGGAGGAGGTTATCAATTCGTCTGTATGTTTTTTTATTTTTTGGTGTTTCCCTCCTACCTTACCTAAGGAAACACTATAATATATCCAGCAATAATAATACGGGAATCTTTTAAAAACAAACAAAAACATACACATTACAAATTGACTTTTATTCGCCTCGTTAAGTTGCGCGTGCAACACAAGCACATCTCACCTATAACTAACTATTTATGTAGTTATAAACCCACCTTGGCTGACATCGACTCCAAAAATAACAATAATTGTAAATACATTATCAACCACACAACACATTCGTTCCTACATATTGTTGAGTAGAAAATAGCAAGTTAATTATCAAAATATAGAAGAATACGCAATTATTTTTTTACTTTTTAGTGCATATTAATTTGTTTTTCCGATGAAGTCGGTTTTTGTTTTGTTAAAATTTTTATTTATATAATAATTTGTTATGATCGAGCTGATTTCAAGATGGAGCTGGTAGATAGTTGATCTTCAATGTCCCTGTTAGTAAGGCCCTTGGACTTATTTAAGGTTTTTCAGGAAAGTCTGAGTCGGAAGACCACAATAAAAGTAAGAAACGAAGCTGCGTGCGCGTGTTTTAAATTTTAAAACTATGGTATTTTTTTGTCGCATTAAATTCATTAAAATCGAAATTGTTGATGTAAGGAATCGTTAATATTTCTTACAGGCCCAAAGCTTACCTTGGTGACCAACAGATAGCACATTTTTCAGACCGCCCTCCTATCTATACTAATATATAAGGCTGAAGGGTTTGTTTGTTTGATCCGGCTAATCTCCTGAGATTAGAAACTACTGGTTCGAATTAAAAAATATATTTTTGTGTTGTATAGTACTTTTATCAAGGAAGGTTCTAGGCTGATTTTTATTTATTATATGTTTATTAGTTATACTATTATACGCGGGTGAAACTGCAGGGTACAGCTAGTTATAAAAAAAACAATAAGGAATAAATAAAGCGGACAATTTACATGCTCACGGAAACAGAAGCTATTCGTAGTTACGAAAATATTTGCATTTTAATAGACCAAGAGGTATAACAGTAAATTAAGTTATTGCATGAAGCGCTCGCCGCTAACTGCGCTGAATTAATGTATGACCATAATAATCGGTTCTTTGGTCTAGCAATGTAAATATTATGTTTGTTTTCATTGATTACGTCAATGATGTTCGTCTTTTATGAAATACTTATACAGTATGTAAATCGTGTATATAGAAATTGATGTTGATACTTGGTTGATACTTGGTGATACGATTTAGTTGTAGGTACCACCCACCACATATTCTACTAACAAACAACATAACGTTATATTGTTATGTTCCGAGTTGAGTTAGTGAGCAATTGTAATTACAGGCACAAGGTAAATATCAATTTTTATAAGCGCATTGGTGATCTAAGAAATGGTTAATAGGTGGTGTTTCTCACGGTGCCAATATCTATATCTATATTAAATATAAAGAAAGGATTGAATGAATTTTACAACATTTGACTGATAACCAAGAAAGTTGGTATATACATATTTGTATGTATTTCTTCATGGGGATGGTATTTATAACAACTTTGTTGTAGCTCGTCGATGATGCTGCAGCACGTATATCGTATGTATGGAAGAGTAATAACACACGTCTTAACCCAAGGATGATATGATTATTTATTATAGATAACTAAAACTATTTTTTACTTGCCTGATGTTCGAAACCGAGATTTTGGTATTTGCAGGCGTACAAGCTGCTAATTGTCTAGTAAGTTGGCAGCTAGTACCTACGAGTATGTACGTCTAAAGTTTAGTGTTAATATTTTTATTCAATAGATATATGAAGAAATGTTTCTTAAATATTGAAGTTCTATATTAATAGTTGCCAACATTTTTAATTCAAGTTCATAAAATAAATTTTATATTTGTTTTCTTTGAATAATTTTTCAGCACCAAATAACATTTAAAAGGAAAAAAATTGCAGAAGAAATAAAATATATTTGACTTAATCTGACGCATACGGTTTAATCTCTGAATTCAAATTACCCTCCGACCCCAGGCACCTAATTCCGCCCTACTCTGTCCTCCTGAAGTTATTTATGTCATCCAAACAGTTACAATAATCCACCCACGTCTCATTATCATATAACATTCAAGCGATTATGTCCCATATTTCAATTGGATAGAGGTTTATATCACGTGTTTAATTTAAGCATTCTGACGGTTACTATCTGCATCTCCTTAGCATCTTAAATAAAATACTCTACATTCTATGTAACATACTCTCAAATGCAACCTTTTGATAACAAGATGTTGGAATAAAATGAAACAAAGTTTCATACTAACTACCGCCAAACAAGCTCAGTGGCTGGAACTGGTGAATCATAATCGAAGATAGCGGGTTAAAACTCGGGCAAGCACCACTGATTATTTCATGTGTTTAATTTTTGTTTATAATTTATATATGTACATTTCATATTCAGCTGTTAAGGAAAATTTCTTTAGAAAACTTGGATGTGTCGGATAAAATTTTGACACATGCATGCAGCATGGTGGAATAATATTTTAGTGGGACGTTTACAGGTTGTTACTTTAACCGCCCTTTATCATTGCACATTAGTAAGAAAGTCAGTATCTTTATTTAAAAAAATGTCTTATATTTTGGTCTGACAGACACATTGGTGATGTAAGTGATGGTTAACATCTTTTATAATGCCAATGTCTATGGGCGTTGGTGATCACTTACCAAAAGTGACCCATGTGCAATAAAAAAAAATACGTTTACAAATATATACAGTCTCATTTTGGTATAAAACTACAATAAATGATAATATAATGTTAATCGTATTATTAAGTTGGATGAATTTGAAAAACAATAAACAAAGGACATTTCTTACCTCTTTATAATATAAGTATGATTGTGTACATTGTACGGGTATGTAATGTAATAACGCTCTAGTTTATGGTCTTATTCATAAAGTTTATTGACCGTATTTTGCAAATACAAATTAGCACTATAATGTTAACACGAATAATTTAAATTTAGAACGTAATACGTTATGTGAACTAATTATATGAACTTATGATTATTTAGGTGAATTTATTAAAAGCAATTTATTTGGAATCATTATTATTAGTGAGTTGTTATTATTGAATTAATAATTTGAATTGAAAATGTATTAACTAACCATTAAAATAAAAGTGTTCGCCGATTTCGTTTGTTTTTGTTTCACAACCAAAAGACACATTTTAATTACAAAGAAAAACATACAGTATAATCAAACTGTTGCCTCAGAATTATTTTCATTGATTAGCACAAAATGATTTCATTTTGAAAAATAATATATGAGTCCGGGATCTTCCGTTAGGATTTATGTTTTCCATCAATGAGGTCAGCTAGATTAAATATAATATGTATTTCTATTTACATTGTAATTCTTAATACCAAAGTTTTTACGTAAATTTGTACGACATGGTCATGTGTCACATGATCACGTATGGATTAAGACAATATATTCATGCGTTACTGTTATCAGGATATACTTATATTATAGTATGTACACATATGAGGTAAATGTGTAGTACATATGTACATATGAATATTATTCAACGCATTAAGATAATTAAAAAGGCTGACCTGACTAATTATAATTGAAAAACTGTTTTGTGTACTATGTAATTTATTTCATATATGTAGAGCATATGTAGCTTACATATGCTCTACATATATGAAATAAACTGTCACATAACACATATATTTAAATTCATATATGTATTTTTCAAATGTGGAACGTGCTTAGAACAAAAGAATATAATACGAGCATGGCAGAGCTGGCGTTAATAAGGTTTATGCGGGTTAATAAAATAAACAACTTGGATTAGATCTTAAATTAAAACGACAATAATATAATTATGAGAGGTGATTTGTTTACACGATTATTTTATTCATTATATGAATAAAAAAAGCAGATGACCCAGTGGTAAGAATGCGTGAATCTTAACCGATGATGTGCTTAATTTGTGATTCTAATTAACTCGTACTGGACGGTGAAGGAAAACATCGTGAGGAAACCTGCATGTGTCAAATTTCACTGAAATTCTGTCACATGATTTTCAACCAACCCACATTGGAGCAGCCTGGTGGAATAAGCTCCAAAATCTTCTCCTCAAAAAGAGGAAAAGAGGCCTTAGCCCAGCAGTGGGACAATCACAGTCTGTTACTATTACTGTTATATGTTTTATATTTAAAAAACGTATTGTTTAACTTTAACAGACAAACATCATTCAAATGGGCCCCGTCAACAATAAAAAAAAAATTTTATTTACCCTTGTATGTTAGCAACACAATAGCATTGTATTGTTAATGAATTGGATTCTATTAAATATTAAATTTAAGCGTGGTCTTTCTGCGTCGTTACGTGTTTTGAATTATTGGTGCTAATTACAATTCTCTAATAAGGATTGGTGGATACAGGAAACTCATACAACATTTTTACTTAACCACCCAAACATCAATAAAGAAATTCATTTGCCCAGGGGACGAATTCTACTAATCTATAACGATTACGATAAGTTCCCGATACAATTCCAATTCCAACTTTGACTTTTCTGTGTTTATTCCGATCGGAATCGAACCGATATGTTGTTTACATATATCGTTATTTCAAAACCAAATCGTTTTGTTAACTTTTATAGTCGATACTTATATAAGAGAATAGGAAAACGGATAAACGGCAACGATCACGCTTCGATTCGATTGCGATCAAGTGACAATTTGTTAGTAGAATTGATCCTCAGGTTTGAGCACGCGTTCTACGATTAAGATACACTAGTACACAAATACAATTAAATTATTGTGTAATTTGTATAGATATTTTAATTGCAATTAAAAAAATGTATATTAAAACGCTAATGTGATCTTGAAGGTGATTTATTCATAATGTTTTCTGAATCAGCCACTAATTACTTTCAATAAGGAAAATGAGCAGAGCAAATTTCACCTTCAACGTAATTTGCTTTTGAGCTATTATGTTCTTACAATTTATAGACGGTCATTAGCAGCTAATCTCGGAATACAGTTTCGTTCTTCAAGCTTATTAAATACTAGCACTGGAGCTTGAGACTGAATAATTAAGAAGATTTTCTTTCTTATATAGATTTCGGCTCATTTCACTAGGTAGGGCTTTGTGCAAACCCGTATTGGTAGGTACCACAAAATCATCAGGTATGCTACCACTGAACTGCAATAGTTAGAATTGTTTGGCGCATTAGCGATGTTAGCGATGGTTAACATCTCTTACAATGCCAGTGTCTATGGGCGTTGGTGACGGACGGTGGTGGATCAATAAAACAAAAAAAAAAAGTGTTAATATGTAATTATTTTAATGTATATAATGTCAATCGTTTAGTAATATATTGTAATGTTCATCTTAGTAGTTTCGAAAAACAGTATTGATTTTGTGTTTTTTAACCTTAGTTATTTTGGAAAGATAATTTTTGTTAAATCGAAACAAAAAAATTAAATTCAAAACGGTTTTATATTCAAGAACTGTATTATGATATAATGTTCAGTATTTCAGTATAATATTTTACTTCGTATGTTGCAATAAATAAAAAGTAAAAAAAAATAATTGATATTCCACTACTGAACTCTATTGAGACTAAGTCCTCTATTGAGAAGAAGATCTTGCATCTCTACATCTCTACTCTACCTCATTATGTTCATGTTAAGGTTTCCTTAACAAGTTTTTATTCAAATTCAAAGGAATTAAGCACATGAAAATTATGTGGAATTCTGTGAGATTGCGTGTCGTCAAATAAGGTGTGTATGGGTTTTTTATTACCCATCTCAGCCCCCTTAAGAATATAAGCTATCATAAGAACAAAGTTATATATTTATCTGATTAATGTTCACACAGTATTTGAAAATTCGTTATAAAAAAACGAATAAAAAAAATCAATACAATTTGTTCGTTTTTATAACATTCGTTTAGTTTGAATACGATACAAAGTAGACCGTTTCAACTCTACTATAAAGCTGTTACACAAATATCCACACAATTTCCGATTTTTATTAAGCCTTGATTACGTCTGATGTTTGTTTTTCTGTTTTAAAATAGACTTTCTTTATTTGTACGATACAGTTATTTATTTCTTCTACAAATAAAGAATAATATTTTTCTTCTTTATTATTTTTATAATTGAGTATTGCTTGGCGTACAATATGTGAAGAGTGGTACCTTCCCACGCGGACTTTCACAAAGCCCTACCGCTATGTAAATATCTTGTTTTTAACTGAATTATAATTGTAAATTGTATTGGTTAAAGCTTTTACGGTAGCAGGCTGTAGACTTTTTTCAAAAACCCATTCGTTCGAATCTCTTTCCGGCCGTGCGAGAATGCATGAAGTGCATGAAATAAAACGTAATCAAAAGTGGAGGATAAGTATATATTGTGACTGCTATCCTTTGTAGACGAAGTAAAACCGACATAATATTATAATTTAATATGACAACGATGGCTATTATTTAATGATTTTTCATTTCCAGTAAAAGTATTTTTTACTTACTTAACTTTAAAATTTGATTTGATGTAAAGTCATAAGTAACCTCGATGTCTGGAAGTCCACAACAGCCCATTTCCTAAGGCATTTCCTGCCTCGTATAATCACTCTGTGAAACCAGCTTTCGCCGGCGACTTTTCCGAACCGATACGACGTAAAAACCTTCAAGAAGAGAGCGCACCCTTTCCTCAAAGGCCGGCAACGCACCTACAAGTCCTCGGATGTTACAAATGTCCATGGGCGGTGGTAGTCACTTTCCATCAGGTGAGCCTCCTGCTCGTTTGCCCCCTCTTACATAAAAAAAAGTAATGATCTTATAGATATATTTTTAATTAAACTCTTCGTATGTTCGCATAGATTTAACAAAACTATAATAGGAAGTATCTATTTTCTCTAAAATAAATGATTTCAACTGGAAAATTCTTTATAAATTATTATGTATCGAATAAAGTCGATGCGGTCGCGTATATCGAAAACAATAAAATAACTCAGTGAGGGTCGAGGGCGGATAGTAAAAATTGAAATAACTAACCTTGTCCAAAAACGTTTTGAGCGCGAGCCCGACACAAATTTTAACTTCCCTAACAAACGCGTAGCCTTTTGATAAAAAAATATTCCGTATTTTAACAACACTGCAACGAAACTATAAATTTAATATTCATTTTTCATCATGAAAATAACTTTTTTTTGTGTCGACAAAATTATGACAAAGATAAAAATCGATGTGTAAAACATAATCATGTTAGGCTATGATCGAGCGTATTTTATTAAAAAATTATAATACATAAATTCTAATAATAACATAAAAAATCTCTTACAATAAGACAAAGCTCAACACACTGCCCTTATTAATGTGTTACTGCCTCCACGATGAAGGGTGGTAAATTTAAACGGAATAAAAGTATTTTTTCTTTGCATTTAAGTCCACGATGTAAATTAAAAAAAATGCATGTTACGCATTTTATTCAGTCACATTTAATTGTGAAAAATAATGTTGACGTATAGTTAATAAACAAATTTTAATTACAGCGAACGCTTTCAATATCAAGAATAATGTATTGACGTAGAACTTGTTTGGATAAAATTGTTATAATTTTCTTCTTATTTCATTAATAAATTAATGTATTTTTGGAATAATAAAGTGCAGTTATTGCTAAATGATCTAACACTAAATTTATATAGTATTTAATACAAACATTCGAATAAATATTTACAATTATTTTAGAGATATATCTAGTTTTTGAATTAAGGCAGTAATGGGGAAATTATGTTTGTATATTACATCTCTAGTAGTCTGGTGATGATGCTCAACGCTATATTAGAGCCATTCAACCAACGGAAATGGACATGTTCAGATGAATGTCCGTGGCATGTGACAAGACGTGACACGGAGTTGATGTTATCTAAGTTACGTATTATTGTTATGTTATGTTATTTAGTTATTACATAAAGGTAAAAAGGTAATTTATCAAGCACTACTAAGTTCTTATGTGTTTATTCGTTTCATTCATTGAGTATCACTGATATTCTATCATCAGTAATTTCTGCCGATGATTAAAATTTTATCGCAAATATTTATATACAAGGTATATAAAAAAATAATTAATATTAATACTGATATGTGAATCATCTGCAATTGATTTACAAACGACCATACTTTGGTATAATACAATTATAAAGGTGTTACTACATTTCCAATTTTCGCAATTACTCACATAAGTGTATGTATATTATATTTCGGATTTAGCCGCATTCACCTGTCATAGTCAGGTGCAACTCTATTGAAACGCCGGCCAATATATGTGTCTAAATACTTGCACCTAAACCATATACAAAATTGTAAACGTAAGTAAAATGTACTTAGAAAGAAGAAAGAAAGAAAAAACATTTATTGACATACACACATACAAAAATGGATATAAAAACAACATAAACAAAGAAAGATATAATAATAAAGAGAAAAAATATATATATATATATATAATGAATATAAAAACTTGTGTGCAGTCAAAAGGAGACAGCTCAGGCTATGAGGGATTTTTATCCCTCTGCTGATTTTCAGCTGTCTCCCTTGCAGCCACGCAATGACAGTATCAACTCAAAGTTCAAACATAAACATACACATAAACATTTGAGGGGTACGGGACGCGAGGCGCAGGTTGCGACCGATCACACCACCAGGTTTCGCGCGGGGCGGGGGGTGCGCGGCCGCAACGTGGATGTGAACATAACGGAACACCGTCGACGTCAGTGTAATCGTTACCGCACTCCCGTGTAGATTGCGTCACGTTGCGTCATTATAAACCTATTATGTTACTTATTCTCTAACCTTAAAGTGATTTTATTTACTTACATGAATTGTAAAAACAATACAAAGTGAACAACAAACATAGTAAAAGCATCACAAAAGAACTACCAAAGGTTAATTAAGATTTCCATTTTTATGCACTAAACGATATTCAGCAACACAAATTGACATAATGCAAATGTCCTGTGCTACTGTAAGGTATGTTAGGTATTATTTTATTTAGTACTAGCAGTGCCCGCGACTTCGTCTGCGTGGTATAATGACTTTCGGCAGAATTTTTTATTTTAGGCTAATTATTTTGCAAAAATCAGATACCACAACAGCCCGTTTTCTAAGGCATTTCCTGCCTCGTACAATCACTCTGTGGAACCAGCTTTCGCCGGCGACTTTTCCGAACCGATACGACATGAAAACCTTCAAGAATAGAGCGTACTCTTTCCTCAAAGGCCGGCAACGCACCTGCAAGTCCTCGGATGTTGCAGATGTCCATGGGCGGTGGTAGTCACTTTCCATCAGGTGAGCCTCCTGATCGTTTGCCTTAATTAAAATGAGCTATTTAAAGTAATTTACTGCAAATTTATTTAAGTACATTTTTATGCACGACTATTTTAGTTTTTCCATCTTTTGCTAAATCATAAAGATTTTTCGGATGGCATACATAGGCATACATAGAATGCCACAAACAATTGTCCATGGGAAAACTGTTTTTTTTTCTAAATAAACATCTGCAACCTTAAGCGGCTTGAGTTTATTTTTTGTAATTTTAAATGCTGCTTTCAGGGGAAACTGCACTCTTAAACCGAAATGGCATGACAGCCGTTCAGCATTTAAAAGATGTCTTCTTTGCGATTCTCCATCTTTACAGCAGTCAATGACGCATGACGCTCATATGACGCATCTAAAAGCCGAGTTTGCTCTAATTTTTAGCAGCCCTTTGAGAGGCGTTACGTTTAGTATCTAATCGTTGCCGTGCTTGACTTTGCTCCAAGGTCTCAACAGCTCCCCGAGCTGAGTGGCGTTCGGCATCTAAAATCCGACGCCCTTCGTTTTGCCAATGAATTCAGACGTACATAGAAGCGCAGTTCTTAAGGATTTCGTATGCCGATTCCAAGTGGGGCCTGCCCCCAGCTTAGTTCTTAGTTTGTCGGCGCTGGCGTCATTTTCCGTCTCTCTTGCTGTCATAGTTAAAATACGCTGGGGGAACGTCCCTGTCTCTTGCTCTCGTAGTTAAGATACGCTGGGGGAACATGCTTTGCAATGCGTAAGAGAGAGACAGCTGCCGCAGCGCGACTGCCACGCTGCGGCATTGTAAGTCGCAGAAAGTTTGTCTTCAGAGCGCCTATAAGAATTGTGCTTCAATGTACGTCTGAATTCATTGTTTTTGCCCTTGAGTCTCAGCAGCTCTTTGAGACGCAAGGCTCTCGGCATTTAAAACCAAACGGGCTTGGGCTTGAGTCTGGTCTTCAGACTCTTGGCTTCTAGCAATTTTCGCAAGGCGAGCTTTGGCAGAACTACTCGCTAAATTAGATTTGAATTTTTTAGGCATATATTTACGTAGGCGTATTACAATTAATACAACGTAATTAAACAAAAAAAAAATCTTCTACTAATTCGTACACGAATCAAAACATTAACCTCTTTATTTAAAAAAGTAGTGTTATTAAAATGAAATTAACATAACACCTATAAGTACCTAATTACACTTTATTTTATTTTAGACGAAAACAAAAAAAAAAACATACCGACGAATTGATAACCTCCTCCTTTTTTTGAACTCGGTTAAAAAGCTTCCTATTACGAAAGTTTCTTTCGTCTTTTTTTTTTAGTTACACTATTTTATAAGCACATTAATTATTTAAGAACCTATATAAATTTGTAAGAACCTATATAAACTTTTATTAACCCAAATAATCAAAACCTCTATAACGTTTTACACTTAATTTAACTTATGAATGTAAGCAAACAAAAACATTAAAATTACTTTAGGTTGTAAAATAAGTTTCAAGCTTCGAGCTTTAAAAATGAAGTAATTTCCATACAAACTTACATCCCCTATTTCAACCCCTTTCTTTCTTTCGCCTTAAAAAGTAGCTTATGTGCCTTTCTCAAGCTCTAGACTATCTCTGTACCAAATTTCATTGAAATTGGTTCAGTAGCTTAGGCGTAACACACAGCTACAATTACTTTCGCATTTATAATATAATTAGTATAGAGTATAGATTACCTACAGCGCGGGCGATAGCTAGTTTAATATATAGTACCGAAAAAAATGTTTTACATAATTAAATTAATTGTGACAGCTCAGTGATCGAAGTTCAATCATAAATCATTCAAATTTTAAGTTTGAACGTTATTGAGGTTCTTTTGCCAAAAACTAAATGTAACCAAAGACTACCAAAGCTACTGAGTTACTTATCCTATCTTTTTCAAACTAACAAATGATGTTGATGGTTAATAATAATAAAAAAAAAATCCAAAAAATAACTATGTTTTATTGAAACAAATAATAAGGTGACTAAAAACAAATGTAAAGCATAAAGAAGTAAGAGCTTAAATAATATAGAAAAGTTAGATAACAGTTATACTTAAAGTTTCATAAGTGCTCATTTGATGACTAACAGAGTGGATTAGTTTTAATATATTATAATTTTTTAGAGGAATATAAAATGATGTGATGACACTTATAGCATATTAATTATACATAAATCAGTTAAGTTTTTAGTAATAATATCTACACAATCACTAAAATGAACAAAAATAAAATATACCTACATCACATAGCTAAAACATCACAATATAAAGTCAAATCAATAAGATGTAATAAGATATTATTTTTTACCCAATAAAATTAATTACTATGAAAACCAAATATTAACAAAATCTAAATATAAATTAAATAACATGGCTAAAACATTATAACTTTAAATAAGGTATTAAGAATTATTATTAATATAAAAGTGTGTAAGTTAATAAATTAACTATATATTCTTTTAAACCAAATAAAATTAAAAGGCAAGCAAGAATATAAGAATAAGACTACAGTTGCAAATTTATAGCAAACAAAGAACAAAGATGGAATATTAAGATAGTTTGAAATTACACATATATATATATAATTAATAAATTAATTTCATTTTCACTGATTTCGTCACTGTCACTGATTTCTGAAATACAGGTACTCTCCTAGTTCAGAAGTCAGAGTTTTATAAGTTTTGTGTTTTTCCTAAAACCTATGCTGCATGTAAAAATGTTATAACTCTGTTTTTTTTTATAAGATGCAATAAAGATTTTTATTTTTATTTTTATTTTATTTATTAACACAGTTTTATTAGCTTGACCTGTATGTACCTATCTATGTAATGGAATCTTTCAATGCAATTTTCACCCACTTCAAGACGTCCAATTAATTTGAAAATTTGCTTACAAATTAAAGACTGATGACACTACAAAAAGGAAGTGGCCCATCCCTAGTCCATTTTCGTACAGCCGGGCCGAGGTCGAGCCGTGTGTTTTTTAGTTTTTTAAACTATAATTTTTGAATTTTCATGAATTTTCAACATAATGTCCATCCCAGCGTATCTCAAGCCATAATTATTGCCAGCCAGAATCAATATTAATTGTTTGCCCATCAGAATTTACTGGAATATGCATGTCCTCTCTCTTTTCTGTACTGTGTGATGTTTCAAATGACTGTTGTAATAATCTTTGACGTATGTTTAAGCTGAGCTCAACCACTTTTTTACACATAAATATATCACTGATCAATGACTGTCAATTTATCGAAGTCACATTTTAAGCTGAGATTTTCTAGACTCGTGAAAACTCGTTTATATCTTCGTGTTCCCTTTTTTTTTCGCTGGAAAAACGCATTAAGCATTTCCCCCACATGAAGTGGAGGGGTATGTGGGGCTCACCGGCGCTGAAGGCGCCGAAATACCCACTAAAAAACCAGATGTATTCTCTCCGTCTGGTCGGGGGGCTCCACGGGATCGCTTGCGCATGCTACCGTGATCTTCGATGTTTTTTTACCAATCATTGTAATAAGATTGCAATTATTCTCTTTTCTCACTCTTATCTGGGCCAGAAGATAATAAATATAGTCCAAAATGCTGTAGCCACTTTTTTCATGTTAAATTGTTGTAAATTTCGTTGATTATAAACAACTTTGGTACGTTAAACGTTTGAATTTTTATCCGCTATTTTAAAAGTTTTGACAGACAGACAGAAGCCCATGAAACACGAATTGATGATAAAATAAAACCTATTTTATTAAGTTAATTACTATTACTTTTTTTAGGCTTTTTATGCAGAAACAACACACTAAACCAGTAAAACACGAAATTTGTAATGAAACTTTTTGATTTTGACAACTGTCACTAACAACGCGCGTACTTTTTGTACAGATCATTTATAGATTTTTAGTAACAAAGCTAAACTTTTAATAAATAAATATATCAAATAATAGGACAAATTATAGGATAAATCTTAAGCAAAAGAGTATATTGTACATGTAATCTTTTATCTCTTCTCAGTTTTGACCATAACCATTACCCATTTTAATAAATGTTCTACGTATATCTTTAAATTGACATAACTTTTTTATTTATGAACCGATTGAAATAAAACAAACACTAAATCCTAAGTGAAGTATGCCACAATACTTTAGTGAAAACCGCACTCAAATCCGTTAAGCCGTTTTCAAGATTAGCGTGCACAAACGCACAGACAAACAGACAAACAGATAAACAGACAAACAGACAAACAGACAAACAGACAAACAGACAAAAAATTTAAAAATCATTGTTTTGGGTTCTATTGTGTTTATAAAGACCCCCAAAAATAGTTTTACTCAAATATCTTTCATGTACAGACAACGACCAGTTACAGATTTATTATATGTATAGATATCTGTTAATTATATATAAAATTTAATTATCAACTTATTTTTAGTCAAAGAATCTGTTTGTGTTATATATTATTTACTTTGACATATGCATATAAAAATAATATCAAATAAATATCATAGGCGAGTCAAGGCAATCCGGCATCCGTGTTCAAGTACCTAAGGAGCAACTTCCATATTGCAAGATGGCCATAACCGATAGGCAAGTAGTTTATCAAATTAAAAATAATAATATATTAAATACCTAGGTATACTATACGTAATATTTAAAAAAGGTTGTTGAATTAGAAAAATTAGTTGAGTTTAGTAACATTAAATAAGTAGTACCTACTATAAATTATGTATACACAAGATCTATGTCTGCTTTTGTAAATTTAGCAGATGGGTTTTGAATTTTGTTTTAAAATTATTAATGTTTTGCAGGCTACGGATAGGCGGTGGCAGGTTGTTCCAGATTTTGCTCGCGGAGTACCGGAAACTGCCTCGAAAACTAGCGGAGCTGTGCTTATGCTGTTTGAGCATGTATGTGGTCGCCCTGGTACCATACGAGGTATTTTCGTCTCTCGCCCATCGCAGTTTTTTGTAAAGGTACAAGGGTTCCTTATTTTTCATTATGCCAAATAAAAGTGTTGCTAAATGTAATTTTCTACGGCTTTCCATCTTCAAACAACCAGCAGTATTCAAAAATGGCGTGACGTGAGTGCGAGGGGGTATGTGAAAACAATATCGAGCGCAAGCATTTTGAACACGTTGTGTTACGTTTTTAGTTCTTGCAAGTAGTCTTGGTCCTGTAAGTGCATCAGCGTAATTCAGCTTAGACAAAACCAAACTCTCACACAATGTAATACGCAAATCAGTACTCAGTGAGTCACGGATACGATACAGAATCTTTAAACGGTAATAGCAATTGCGGACAATTTCAGAATAGTAGTTTTCAAAGCGTAGATTCTCGTCCATTAAGACACCCAAATTTTTTGCTTCAGAAACTCTCTGAATATTTTCATCCTTAATTTGGATGTTGAGGGCTTTAACAGATATTTTTTTAATTTGATTAGGAGTACCCAGTAACATATATTTAGTTTTACTTGGATTCAGCACTAATGTATTGGACTCAGACCAGTTTGAAATATTACTAAGATCTTCATTAAGCTTTTCTAACGTGTTATCTGTCTCTGAAGGTTTAAAGGAAATATACAGCTGAACATCATCGGCATATATGTGATAGTTGCAATGTTTAATACACTTCGTAATGTCCGAGCTGTATAATATAAAAAGAAGTGGGCCTAGAATTGAGCCTTGGGGCACTCCTCTTTTAACTGAGGAACAGCCTGAGATTAAAGGCCTCCCATCTTCACACTTCAATTCAACTCTCAGTTTTCTATCATTAAGGTAACTGGAAAACCAATTTAGAGATGTATGATCAAAACCATAATATTTTAACTTGGACAATAGCAGAGGAATATTAATACAGTCAAATGCGCGGGAGTAATCTAGCATAACGAGAATAGTGCCTTTTCCTTCGTCTTGAGCTGTAAGTATGTCGTCAACAACACAGGCCAGAGCGGTAGTTGTGCTGCGACCTTTTCTAAACCCAGACTGCTCTTCAGGTAGTATTCGATTTAATTCTAGATATTCTGTTAATTGACGACATACTACTTTTTCAAGAACCTTAGAGAGACATGGTAGAATGCTTATAGGTCGAAGATCTTTTAGGCTAACAGGGTTATTATTTTTGGGGATAGGTCGAATTACTGACTCTTTCCACATGTCAGGAAATGTATCAGTCATTATGGATTTATTTATTATGCACGTTATAATTCTGAGTGTATAGGGAAGAGTCAATAATATCATATCCAGAGATATGCCGTCCCTCCCTATGGCATTTGACTTTAAACTATGCAGCTCCTTCAAGACCATTTCTTCGCTTACTAGCTTTAATTTAAAATTCAAGTCCTCATTAAATGAATGTAAATCAAAATATGATATGGCAGATAATGGTGCATTTTGTGACCCGGGAATATTCAGAAAGAACGAATTAATTGACTCCGGATCATTAAATTTTTCCGGCAATTGCAAAGTTAACTTTTAATTCTAACATGTTTTTTCAAATTTTTCCACATGATGGGGGAATTTTTCGCGTAATTGTTAATAAATATTTTTATGTAAACTTTCTTTTCATTTTGCATCGTTTCCTCGACTAATTTTTTTAACATTTTATAATATTCCCTATGAACCTCATTATTCGAGAGCTTAGCCTGTGTATGAGCTTCGTTACGTAAATTCATCATTAGCTTTATATTATCTGTTATCCAAGGATAATGTTGCTCATTTACGTTCTTCATCTTTATGGGAGCTATTAGATCAAAGACCTCAATAATAATACCTGTAAACTCAGCAACTAAGTCATTTACGTTTTCTAGCCCAGCTAGAAAATCCCAATCTATATTTTCTAGGTATGCACTAAGTAATTCTCTATTGATGGTTTTTAAGCTCCTAGTAGTTATTTTAAGTGGTCGAGATTTTTCTACTTTAATGTTAAGAATACCGGTTATGAATGCATGGTGACTAAGGTCGGATATGTGGTCTACATTAGTCTGAATGTTAAGTGTGTCGGTACAAAATAAGTCGAGCAAGGTATTTGCGCCCGCCGTAGAATGAGTAGGTTCGGTTATATGTTGAGTTAGACCAGTAAACGAAAGAAAATTAACCAACGCTGTGAACCCTATTGAATTTTTGTTGAGATAATCTATATTAAAATCACCAACCAGTATGATACTATCATAATATATATACTTAAATACATCGTTTATATATTAATAAACGTAGCTCAGGGATTAGATAAACATAGCTGTGTCTTCTTCTTTCAAATGTCAAATCAATAATGATAGAAAGAAAGAAATCATCGTTTATAAGGTTTCCTAAATAGATGATATACGTAACGATCGACTTTAACGTAAACTTCCGTTCGGCGTTTGAACTCCAGACCCCTTTGTATTGCTCCGTGTGGATTCTTTTTTCAAATTTGACATTTTATACTGACGCAAGACAAACACATACACACACACACACACACACACACACACACACACACGCACATTTACGATGCAATAGTTCGAAGTAAATAGAGATAGAGGCGAACTAAAGGGTTTAATCGCTGCTTACGGCGTCGTACCGCTGTCAGCGTTTTAAAGATACCACAACTGTGTAAGTCTATTGATAGTAAGCGCCGTGACGCGGCGTACGGTGTGACGTTAAGCGGATGGTGTAAATAAGAGTTCACAGCACAACTAAGGCCAGTAAACTTCAAAGGAATTCCTGTGCATTTAAAAGCCATATTCAATACCTCCTTCATATTAAAAATAATATTTCGTGATAGACATAGGCTTTAATATATAGTTAGAAGATAGTTCAGAACATCTACGACGCACGTGAACCAAGCAAAACCGACCTATAATAATAACTTCGATCAGAAGTGTAGCTGAAATTAATTCTCCCGTCTCTACCGTTATCATTTATTGTTTTACTTTTTCTATGATATTCAGCGTGCTAATTACGGCGAACTCGAACTTAATTAGTTTTATTGTGTTTGGGAAGTAAACGGACTTATTAATATTATGAAAGGAAAGAGAATAAAAGTTTGAAATATAAAGAATTTTCAATACAGTCCAATGGTATTCGTTATTTTGTTTTCATCGAATATAATAGACTTTTCATAATTTTATCTGTTGGTATAAATTCTGGACTTGCTTTTATAATAATTAACATTTTCTCGTATTAATTAGTTGGTAGCGTTTGTGTTGGACAAAAAGCGAATAATTAGATTGAATGTGTCGTTCGTTGATTTCAATCAATTCATTTATTTTATATTATAAGTTTTCTAACATTTTTATAGAATTATTCTTTATTGAGTTTCGATATTAATGGTTCGTTAAGTGGTAAGCAATGTTAGATCCTTTAAACCGATTTCGGCCACGGCGTCCAATCTCAAGAGAGATTAGCCAACTGCGCAGAAGATATTATAGTGCACAAGTGTGTGCGCAAACAAAGGTGCACTCTCTTTTTCTTAGCTCTCATAATCCGATCCGAGAAATCCGAAAGAGTTTAGGCGCAGGACCAACGGTTTAACGTACTTTACGAGACACGGGAGTGTACACACTTCCAACTTCCAGACTCCGGGCTGCTACTGAGAATTTTCTGACAGAAAACTATTTATTGGCCCGACCTGGGAATTGAACCCAGAACCACCGAGTCTGCGGCCTTATATCAAGCCACTGAGGCAGTCAAAGCAATGTTACTGTCAATACATAGGCATATAATGTAAAAAGCGTCAATATTGATGAAAATAGCAAATATGCAAAATAAGCTCTGATGCGAGAGAAGTTTCAAAGCGGAAAGGAAATCGCATTTCTGTGAGATACCGAATGATTTTACCATATTTATTATTCTAGTAAATGCTAATATAAATATTAAGACTAGTCTTTACCTATTTAGGTAACATTATTATATATAGGTACATATAATATTATTTGCAGCATTATTTATTTATTAAATTGATATTGTATTTTAAAAACTAAGACACGTTAATATGTGTAAGGTTAGGCCTTACTATATGCGCGTTAGGGTTTAAGAATTATATCAATAAAAATCTTAATGTGAACCGAATTTATTTACGCGTTAATATCAAACATGTGTTGATGAGAACCGAGGAGGGAAGTGACTGAAGAGTCGTGGCGAGCGTCGATTGTATCAGTTTGCAATATTATTGCGTCATGCTATGTATGTCTCTACAATCTGAATTGAGGATTGGTTTCAAACCGGGGCAAGCACTACCGACTTTCGATCGTAAAAAAACATATATGAACATATCTATATGCAACACTTGCACTTATCTTTTAGAATATAGAAGAATATAGGATAACAAGACTCTAACAGTCTAATTGTAAGTGGTAACCGCCGCCAATTGAACTAATCTTTCCCTTAAATTATATCCCTGGTGCCTGTATTTACACTGGCACTCACTCTTCAAACCAAAACACATAAATACTAAGTGTTACGGTTTAGCGGTAGAATATATAACTATTGTAAACTTCGATGTTAAAGATTATTATAATAATACAACAAATATAGTGACGAAACTTTATTACCGTTTACTTTATATTTATTTATTGGTTTCCATTAATTGTTTTATTTCAATAACCATCAATTTCAATATTTCACACTTATGATGATGGATATAATATGATCTAGACCTCTATCTAGTATAAAATACATATATATGGGATATCATAACGGTATCACATTATGATGTATATATTTTAACAGGACAGAGAGCTCGTGTTACCACGTTGAATTTTTTTTATGAAAGGTCGCAAAGCCGCCCACCTAAATATTAACAAAGTTTTGTACACGCGTTACGAACTTTCGTTAACAAAGAACGGAAAAATATACCTATTTGTTTATTCTTTTTATTTTTTTATCTATTTGCAAAGGTAATGTAAACATTAAATAAAAATACGCGAAAGCAATAGATGGATTTAAATTAAATCATTGTATGGTTTGTATATGAAAGAGTTTTTTTGTAAAATATTTGAAAATATATATCATGTTTATAGCAAATAAGTTAGATTAAGCTAGAGTACTGGAGGCCCTGGGTGCAGAAGTCAAACCCAGGGTCGAAATTTGGAAGTGCCACCCCCGTGCCTTTTAAAGCAAGTGCATCGTTGGTCCTGCTCCTGAAATCTTCGGGTCGTTTCGGATATGTCGTACAATGATCCCGTGGGATAAGAGAGTAGGAATAGCGAGTGCACTTTTGTTCGCGCAAACAATTGTTATAACGTTAATAAATTGCAAAAATTGCATATTTGCAATATTTTGAGCCACCATTTTATTATCTGCGTACTAGTAACAACTTAACGTAGTCATTAGTGTAACACTTAGGAAAACTTAAAACACACTCATTAATTCTGCTTTCGCCAAATATGAATACTGTATATTGCTGTTCCAATTTGAAGGGTGAATGAGTCGGTGTAATTACAGGTACAAGGGATATTGCTTAGATTAAATGGTTGGTGACTCACAGTGCCAATAGTTCTGACGACATAAGGCCGAATACCGAAACGTCTTTCCAATATCGAGTTGTCTTAATTATTATATGAAGACGTCTTAATTATTTGGAACGCCATTAATTTCAAATTTCTCATACTAAATTTTGAAATTAATGACGTTTCAAATAATTAAGTCCCACTTCATATTTGGGTGACGTTTCAGTATTCGGCCATTAGACATTTAGTGGAATATTTTTACTCTATTTATTACACTGACCGTTTCAAATTAAAATTTAAACACAAAGTAAAATAAACCAAACCTAGCATAACAACAGTTATGATCAAATAAATTATACGGCGAGTTTGCGTGTTACTTTGATACAGCTAATATATCCAATTAGCGGTCTGCATTACGAAAGTTAGAATAAACTAAGCCAATTCGAAAACCGTCGTGGTAAAAGTAATTTTAGAATATACACAGATGTTCCTTTTTTAAATTGTATATTCTCACTAGCTGATACACGCGACTTCGTCCGCGTTGCTTGATAAATTAACAAAGTTTTCTTATGTATGAAGGAAAAAACATCAAAAAGATCGTAAGTAAAAACATACTTTGTTGAAACATACATTACTGAACAGTGAAAAAGCAGTGCATATATTAATCGTTGTTTCTTGAAAATTTAATAACTTTTTATTAAATGAAGATATCGCAATAATTTTGGTTTTTGATAAGGGCCAAGTATCTAAGAAATAAAATTTAGAAAATTTCATTGAAATCTATTCAGTATTTTTTCCGTGATGCGCACACAACTGCACACCTCTATCATTTTATTTATATAGATTATAAATTCTAAAGTTTGTCACGCTCACGAGTAATCTAAAGGATATAAAACAGCTCTCTGATCATATCGTCTCTTTCACTCAGCTGTGGGTCTTTTACAAGCTCTATCCATTTTTAAGTAAATAAAATACACTTTCGGTACTGCATAAAGTTAGTCTATTCACATAATTCTTAGAGGTCTTATAATAAAATGGTATACTGAGTTCACGAGAATATTAAGTTAAAAGGATAATCTAGTTAACCGAGCCAATGAACATCAATGCTTATGAATATCTTAATTCAAAGCAACATTTAATTTCACAATTCCTTTCATAGCGTCACTATGACTGCCTCGTTGGTCTAGTGGCTTGATATAAGGCCGCAGCCTCGGTGGTTCTGGGTTCAATTCCCAGATCGGGCCAATAAATAGTTATTAGGGTTTTCTGTCAGAAAATTCTCAGTAGCAGCCCGGAGTCTGGAAGTTGGAAGTGTGTACACTCCCGTGCCTCGGAAAGCACGTTAAGCCGTTGGTCCTGCGCCTGAACTCTTTTCGGTCGTGTCGGATTGCCGTCCCATCGGATTATGAGAGCTAAGGAAAAGAGAGTGCACCTGTATTTGCGCACACACTTGTGCACTATAATATCTCCTGCGCAGTTGGCTAATCTCTCTTGAGATTGGCCGCCGTGGCCGAAATCGGTCTGGACGACCTTATGATTTCAAATAAAGATACCATATTTATTAAATACTACCCGTCCCGACTTTAAACGGGTGGAATACGGGTCTACAAAATACGTTTTTATATCGTAATAGATATAGTTTACGCGGTGGATAGCAGTAAAGCTCACAACGCATTATTTTTTCCATCATCTTCAATAATCATTGTAATTTTCCAGCCAATTTATACCATATCTAAATCTTAATGGTAAAAACAATATGATCGTTCAGTAGTTTTTGAGTTTTTTGCGATCACACAGAAACACAGACAGACGCGGCGGGGCAGGACTATTTTATAATAGGTAGTGATTATTATTATTTTTTTTTATTGTATAGGCAGGCGGGTGATCGTTTGGACCACCTGATGGTAAGTGGTACCAACGCACATAGACAATGGAATTATGAGAAATGTTAACGATCGCTTTCACCGCCAATGTGCCACCAACCTTAGGAACTAAGTAGTCATCTCCCTTGTACATGTAATTACACGGGCTCACTCATCCTTCAAACCGGAACACAATAATACAAAGTACTGCTATTTTGCTGCAGAATATCTGATGAGTGGGTGGTATCTACCCACACGAGCTTACACGAGCAAAGCTCTACCACCAAGTAAAGCTTCTTCTAGTATCGCAAACATTGAATGTGCTGCTACTCTATTATACGAGTAAGTACTTTTTTGTCTCACTCGTGAAATGTTGATAACCGGGGTAGGAGATAGAAGCTCACTCAGTATATACATAAACTACCACCAAATAGCAATACTCAGTATTGTTAATGTTCTTCGTTTTGAAGTGAGCCTTTGTTTGCGAGATTTGTGGCAAATTGACTCTGTAAAGGATGGTTAATATTTTGTACAGCGCCAATGTCTGTCTATTCGTAATGCGCACTTTTCGACGGACCATTTCTATGTACTTTTAACTTTAATAGTATTGTAAAGGAATTGAAAGTCCATGATTTTTCAGAGAAATTTACTTTGTTTGTTTATATTATTTTTTTATATATTTCATATATATGTGTATTTAATTTTGTACGTCCATCGAGCTATTACGTCTATTCATATAATTTCTCAGTGTAGTTTTATTAATATACTAGCTGTTCCCGCGGTTTCACCCGCGTATACCTTATAAAAATTACTTAGAGCAGATCTAGATTGGTTAACAAACACTTGGCCAAGTGAAGAAAACAACATTCCCTTTAATCTATTCCGATATACTTAAATGTCGTTCCCTGTGTTTTATTTTTGTGACTGCAAACGACATCTTCATAGGAAATTCTGTCTTTTTAAAACTAAAAAGTAAATCTATGTATTTTTTGTGTTCAAATAACTTTTTTTGCTTGCTGGAAAAACTCGTTTACGTATCCCTACATGAAGGGGGGGGGGGAGGCTATGGGATTCAGCGCCAATATACTCATTAAAAAAAAACCAGCGGTCTCCTCTCCGTTTAGTCGGGGGTGCCACGGGATCGCTTGCGCATGCTACCGTGACGCCCCGAAAGTCGGCCCACCTGTGCGGGCCTTCATTTTTAGGGGGTTCCCGGATACAGGGAACCCACCTAGCCTGACAGCTATTAAGGCGGGGGAAGAAGGCGCGCGAGCGAAGACGCCTTCGCCCTGGTCGAATCGAATCAGCGGAGGCCCTTTCTTCAGCTTCCGCCGCTTCGCGGCCTCCTTCTACGATATGACGCTCACGCAGAAGGATTATTTCCAAGTTCCCGAATACTGGGAACCCACCTAGCCTGACAGCTATTAAGGCGGGGCAAGAAGGTGCGCGAGCGAAGACGCCTTCTCCCCGGTCGAATCGAATCAGCGGAGGCCCTTTCTTCAGCTTCCGCCGCTCCGCGGCCTCCTTCTACGATATGACACTCACGCAGAAGGACTATTTCCAAGTTCCCGAATACTGGGAACCCACCTAGCCTGACAGCTATTAAGGCGGGGGAAGAAGGTGCGCGAGCGAAGACGCCTTCTCCCCGGTCGAATCGAATCAGCGAAGGCACTTTCTTCAGCTTCCGCCGCTCCGCGGCGGCCTCTTTCTACGATATGACACTCACGCAGAAGGACTATTTCCAACCATCAACTGTCGCTGTTGAGAATAGCGTTAATCACCCTCGACAGCGAGAGATCTCCGCCGACTTTCACCTCCAGGGTATGCCTCTGAGTCAGGGAGTGGTGCGCTGTATCCAGTCTCGCACCACATCCGTGGCAGGAGGGTGATACCTCCCGCCTCGCTGGCTCGTACGGGTACTTACCCAAACAACCATATCCGGTAAGCAACTGTGTCAGCCTATACGTAAATGTGTCACTACTCCTTGCAACCCAGCAACCTATGTGGGGGCAGATCACCTCCACTGTCGCAAAGCTTGCTGATGTGGACCTCAGGTCTTTCTCAATCAGCGCTCTTTTGGCTAGAGCACTGTCTCGCCCGACTACCGCGGGTCTTGGATAGTCACCGCTCGTGAGGTGTAGCCGCCGTCCTCGACACCGTACGATTACCCCGTATCGCCCTCACCGCTATGGCCCACTGTGGTCTCCGCAGAAGGGCCTTGTTCATAACGGTAAGGAAAACAGCCGAGATGGCCCAGTGGCTACAACGCGTGAATTTTAACCGATGATAGTGGAATTTCAAGTGCCTAATTTGTGTTTATAACTCGTCTCGTGCTTGACGGTGAAGGAAAACATCGTGAGGAAACCTACATGTATCAAATTTTACTCAAAATTCTGCCACATGTGAATTCCACAAATCCGCATTGGAGCAGCGTGGTGGAATAAGCTCCAAACCTTCTCCAAAAAAGGAGAAGAGGCCTTAGCTCAGCAGTGGGACATTCACAGGCTGTTACTTTACTTTACTATAGTAAACAAAAGTGAAATCAGTTAAAATGTTTTTTTAAGTTTGAATATATGCTATATTCAAACTTAAAAAAAACTTTCTACTTCTATAATATCGTAACTGGTGGCAATAATAGAAACTACCTTGTAATGCCACGATATTTGTTAGTAATTATAATTATGTCTGTGTTTATAGATAACATTTCTAAAACACTAATTTTGAATTTCATTTATATTTATATACGAATATTTACTATTTACTTATTTATTTTTGACGTGACAACGTGTAATTAATCGATGAACGCTGGCTGCATGCACGAAAAAGGATAACTCATTGTCCCGTTACGCTGATTGTACGCTTGTGCCGCATCTATCTGTTATGACGTTGTCACGTTAAACTATCGTCCGTAAACCGACTTTACAGACAACCATTTTTTATAGACAATTTTCAAAATAAAATCTGTTCGAATTCATACCATCAACTATTTTTTCTTTACCTATTTATTACTTATTAACTACAGTGAAGCCGCGGACAATAACTAATTAAATATATAGTAAAACATAAGTAAAGTGTATTACATAAAATATTATATTTATTTTTGTAATATGTACAGTTTTCTTAATAAGCTTCTTCTCTCACAAAAACATATTACAAACGAATACAGACACAGTTATACCAGGTCTCTGTTAAATGCACCGACATAAGCTGAACCCTATATTATATGATTGATCATATTGATCTGAGTTCAACTTCCATTGGAATTATCTAAATCTCTGAAAGTGTTAATTTTTTAATGTTGTTTTGTTTCTATTAACTTTCTACCATCATTTTACAATGATTGCTACCTGTAGGTAGCTCAAGTTTCAACCAATTCAACTGAATATAACTATATTAAAGCATTTTTCTCGAATAAATCTGATTATTAAAATTGTAATAACTTTTTTATTTATAAACCGATTGAAATAAAACAAACACTAAATATCTAATAAAGGTTAACACAATACATCGGTGTAAACCGCATTAAATTCTGTGCAGTCGTTTTTGCGCGATGTGGTTACAATGGTACACACAGACAGACAAAAATTCTTATATATGGCCTATCTTTTGCGCCATCACATGTTCTTTGTGTGTACCAATTTTCATCAAGATTGGTCAAGCCGTTCTTGAGTTATAAGAAGAGATACAGACAGACAGACAGACAGACAAAAATTAAAAAAATAGTATAATGAGAATCACTTCATCATAAAACGACTATTTATCACAAAATTAGGTGAGAAAAAGAAAAATACAGACAGAGGCAATAGATTTATATAGTAGTATAGATTTTTCTAGAAGCTTTTATTATCAATAAAATGAGACCACTTTCACTCAAGCCTGAGTCTGGAAGAGATCGCAAATTAGCGATAAAACTACCTAATTATGCTTCTTTTATATAGCTTTTTTCTTTTACAAAGTCATCACCCCTTATTCATTGACCTAAAGTGTCTATGAATATAATTCAACAATGATGTCTTATATTTCCAATGCATCGTAACCATTTTAATTGTTAAACAACTCTTTCGGAAGTTATATTGGCTTAAATATACTTCGAACTTGTACAATATAAAAATATGTTTATAGATAGAATAAATAATGAACGGACGCTTCCTACTAGTTTGGATACAACAGGCTTTCAGAAAATAATATAATTCCGTATCCTTGTTTTGCACAAAGTATTTTATTAAATTCGTTCAAGATATCATATTTATACAGTAACAAATGGTAAGTATATTTTATTAACAAATTAATTTCATATTTTATAACGTAGATAAATAACTGTATTTATTTACTAAATCAATATTAATAAAGATTAATGTATACTTTTGTGCAGAGAAATCAAATTATTGGACGGGACGTCACTGCCTGTGTAGGAAAAGTCAACTGTTTTGACAGGTAAATTCAACAGCGAAATCATACCCATGTCAATACGTCAACTGACGGCCTTACTGATATAAGTTGTTAAGCGAGTGATTACTAACAAAATGCCGTGTCTTTTTCTTTCGAACGTCGAATCAATAAAGTCAGAAAGAGAGATAGATACTAGTGTTAAACTAAGTAATCGCTTAGTAACGTTGATAAGTAATGCCGTTTTTATTATATGAAGGTTAACTTGTAAGTAGTTTTTACTTAAGGTGACCAAGGCGACTCTAAACATTAAACTAAAAATGGCGATCCATAAAAAGGTTGAACCAATTATGTATAGAGTTACCGAATTCTACTCAACCGGCACATAACGAAGTTAATGCGGGAATCTGGACTCCTCGGTGTCCACTGGAAACTTGTGCTTGCACTATCATAAAATTGTTATCCTAAATTTAAGATTTGGTACTGCATGGTAACAAAAAATCACGTAGAAGACAGAAGTATAGAACTATATATGTACTCTATGTATAAAAAAGTCTCTACTTGACTTCATTCTTGTTTTTAATAAAAGCGTTATAGTTTTAATTAATTTGTAGAATTGTTCTGCTCGGTTCATTCCCAGTATTAGCTTCTAATGGACGTTCAATAAATAATACGAACAGCGCAGCTCACAACCAATTACATTACGAGAAATTCGATGTACATTTTCATTAATATCGTACTAGTTACCGAAATCAATTTCAACGCTAAATGTTGCTTAATTCCAATTATTTGATGTATTTTGTAATAAAAAAAAACAAGAAATATATTAATTTATGCAAATTTAGTTATATTTCAATCATACAAATGTATACAGTATTTTGTAAATGCGATATTGTTTAATTTTTTATTTTTTAACATTTCATAATAAGTACGTGAAATAGTTACTCGGTGGTAGAGCTTTGTGCAAGCTCGTCTGGATAGGTATCACCCACACATCAGATATTATACAACATAGGACAGGACCGGTTTGAAGGGTGAGTGAGCCAGTGTAATTACAGGCACAAGGGACATAACATCTTAGTTCCCAAGGTTGGTGGCGCATTGGCGATTTAACCGATGGTTAACATTTCATACAATGTCTGTCTATGGACTATCATCTCTTACAATGCCATTGTCTATGGACGTTGGTGACCACTCACCATCAGGTGGCCCGTACGCTCGTCTGCCTACCTTTAAAGTTTTATTAAAAGTTTTGTTTATAAACATTGTTGTTTCATCATGTTTGTAAACATTGTAAATCACTATTACATAAGCTAAGTGATACTCAGAAATGTGTCTACTTGGTAAATTAATTTATGTAGTGTATTTTGATATTTTATTCATAATTAAGCGTTAAAATCTTTTGACAATTTAGACACTAAAATTGAAGGTAACTTAATTCTGTAGTCCGGACAATTAGTAAAATACAATATTTCCGGTAAATAATTAATAGGATCCGATTTTATTGTTCGATTATTAGTAGAATGCTGGACCAACATAAGTAGCTTAAAATAAGTTTACAGAATTTTGTTTAAGAAGATCGTCCACTAAAATATGCAAACTACTTTAACGTAATTTCATTTGCAATTCATATTTAAACTCTTGGACAGCGTTAAATAGCTCAATAGTTTTGAGAAATTTTAAGATATTTGAATAATTATGCAAGACTTGTATTTTATGTAATCACATACCTAATTACGAAATTAAAAACAAAAGTGATTCGGTGAACATGAGCTATACGAATTTCAAAAATGTTATATCTTTTTTATGGCACAGGAAGGCGGACGAGCATATGGGCCACCTGATGGTAAGTGGTCACCAACGCCCATAGACATTGGCATTGTAAGATGACAACCTTGGGAAATGTCCACTAGGGACTACTTAGGGACATAACTAAGATGTTATGCCCCTTGTGCCTGTAATAACACTGACTCACTCACCCTTTAAACAAGAACTGTTGCTTACTGTTGTTTTTCGGAAGAATATCTGTGGGAGGTATCTAAGACCAGACGAGCCTGAATCTAAATGATACCTAGCAGGGATTTGTGCAAATATCATTCAAATTCTATAAATACAATTAAACTTCATCGTATTGATTTCCTTCATTGGTAAATTCCATTTTTAAATCAATATAATTTGTTACTTATTTTGTGTTAAAGAAAGAAATTGATTTCTTTGCAAAAAAAAAAATAGCCCATTCGTTGCATTTGATTTTTAATGTAGTAAATTTGGTTTCCCCCATTCTCTTTGTCAGCAAAATAAGGAAATACTGAAACTCCAAGGCAAGCTTACGTAATTCTCGAATGTCCTTTTAATGTGTACGTCGTAGGAATGAAATATAATGATAAGAGGCAATACAAGAACGTAGAAACACATTACTGTCTTTAAAAAAAAAACGGAGATTTTTCTTTGTTTTAAAATCCGTATTGATTTGGTATCTATTGAAGCTGTTCGCGAAATTAAATGAGCTGAAACATAAAGTAGGTCGAAACTAGGATTTTATTTGAATCATGAAAATTTATCCGCTCGGCTGCAGAAGTAATCAACGTTAATGAAATCGGAAATTGTGAGAAAATTTGTGTCACATTGTTTATAACGTAAAATATTATTTTCAAATAGAGAATCTAATTTGAATGATTTTATATTAAATATTCATTTGAAAATACGAATAAAATAATTACGTAAGTAATATAATTTACTTAAATTTCAGACGTTAAGCGACAAAAGATACGAAAGCTATTAATTACAGCATACCACGCCTACCGTTTAAAATTTCCATATGAATTATGAGTATATCTTTATTCTTTTGTTCTGTTTATATGCTAAATTAAAATTAATTAACAAATCTTGATCTCATGGAACTTTATGTCTGTGAATGAATTGTGTTTAATTCTGAGGAAAAAAATAATACAAATATTTGTGTACTATTGAAATTTCAGATTAATTTGATTAGTTAGACCTACAATTACTGATAAATTGAAAAATGTTAAATGTTCCTATTATTTAACACTGATTCATCAAAATGTTTTATTAACTGTCTTATTAATAAATACTAATTATGTATTGTAACCTATGTTTCTTGAATCTTTCTTTATTTTATATTGTATGTAACATTGATTCATTGATTATTAACAAAAAGGGTAGTCGTAGTTTAAAGATCAACGGGAATAGATGGTTGACGAAAGGACATAATATTATCACATTTTTTTCTGTTTCATTTTAATCTGACGAGTAGTTTTTAAGTACGTCCGAAAAAAAAAAACTTTATAATGTTATTTTAGTCAATGACAAATCAATTTGTTTAAGCCAAAGTTCACGGTGCCGTGATTGACGTCGTCAACATTTGATAACGATGTGTTCAGCGTTTGTGTTATTTACCCAATTTTATTTAACCTTATAAATTATATATTTCCATAGAATACAAGTTTGTTGACAGAGTCTACGAAAAGTTGGAGTACAATTTTTTTTTCGTCAACAATAATTTGTTAGCAAGTGTTTCCATAGCAATGCTTATTATAAATACTTTTTATCATTACATATTTAAAAAAGGCCTCTCGCGCCTTCTGTCTGCCTGTCTATCTGAGCGCGGTTACTTTAAAAACTATCGAATGGATTTTCATACGGATTTCACCAATGGAGTGAATGTTGAATGGACAGATGAGGAAGGTTAAAGTATTCATTAATTGAGATGTTGGAAAAATCATGTCCACTGGGCAGCTTTATTAGAGTGTGCCGCGTAAACCAATAGTTATAATTATAAATGGTATAAGCGTTTTATGGAGATTCTATCAGTGGGAAGAGCAAGCGCGTTTGCTAGTGCAACCTTACTAAAATAAAAAAATATATAAATATTATTATTTT
The DNA here is from genome assembly GCA_963151315.1 of Nymphalis c-album. Lineage (NCBI taxonomy): Eukaryota > Metazoa > Arthropoda > Insecta > Lepidoptera > Nymphalidae > Nymphalis > Nymphalis c-album. Next base: position 8,944,475 of record OY720601.1, read on the forward strand.
TAAATGTTTTTCAAATGCCACATTTTTGTGCATCTGGGGTGTAAAATTATAAATTTCATTTTGAAAGTCAATACTACTATTTTATAGTAATACTAAAAAGTATCTGACGAAAAAAGACTGTCTTTCATATGCGACGTTCTAAATTGCTACAATAACAACAGTACTTAGTATTGTTGTGTTCCGGGTTGAGGGAGTGAGTGGATAATAACTACAGGCGTGAAGGGCGTAACATCTTAGTTACCAAGGTTGGTGGCACATTGGTGATGTGGAATGGTTAATATTTCTTACGATACCAATGTTTTTTGGCGATAGTGAATACTTACCATCAGGTGGCCTATTTGCCGTCGAAATAGAATAGCTATATAAATAAAAGCTTTAAAATAGATTTTCATTTATAATCGTCAATAAAGCAAGGGATTTGGTAAGCCTATTTTTTGTCATGAAGTTTTAGTTTATTATTTCGCAATTATTCGACGATATTGTTATTTTATTTTGACGTGACAACGTCTTATAAATTGGTTTGCCGGGTGACACTTCAAGAAACTGCGTTACGCTCCGCTCACGTTATGCGCTCACAATGAGAGCGAGTGAGAGGCACGCGTCCCTTCCACTCGGGCATGGTTAGCCCGCCTAAGAGCGAGAGAGACAGACATAAAAAGTGAAATTCAGTGCGAGATTCTTTGTATAAATTAATGTTTTAAATATAATTCTTTGTATAAATAAATGTTTTAAATTGTTACTATTATTTCATCCTTCTTCCTACTATACGAATGAATATTCACATTAAAATTATTTTACCACTCAAAGTCGTTGTCACGTAAAACTTTCGCCCGTATACCGACTTTACAGGCAACCAATTTTTTTAAAAGCGGATTACTAAATGGACTTTGGATGTTGACAGTTCACTAAATACGAATATTCTAGTTGTTATTGGTAGTTTTAAAAAAGCTATGCCTTTGTTTGCCCGTTCGTTAAACAAGTTTTTTTTTATTTATACTTTATTTATGTTTATCTGTATTTAGTTTTACCAAAATCTATTGCGTTTTAATAAATTTCTTTTAAATAGGTAATTAATTATTTAGTGGGATTTTTTAAAAATAAATAAGAATAGAAGTTTAAAATCCGTCGTGAATTTGTTAGTACATTTTCGGACAGATTAAATGTATTACATTAAAATACTTATGTTATTTATTTGATGGAAAGAAGTAATTACTGAGATTTTCTGATTTTTGTAGAATGTACATTCCAATCGGTTAGTAGCTATATACATATTCAATACAATCTTGTGAAAACATGATTCAAAGTTAGAACTTTTATGACATTTCATTAGAAATTGAGGTATATTCTTTCTCGAGATTTTACTAATGTTTTTAACCGTATCTCGTATGATTAAACATAACACTTTCCTATTATAATTGCGTTAATATTGATCCACGCGTAGTGGTCGAAGTCCGGCTTGCGGACAATTACGCCAATAACTGTAATTCGATTATAGGAAACAGGAATTAATTGAGGGACGAACGAGTCATTAAATTATCCTGTCCTTTATTTTGCTTTCGTTTTTTATCTTATTTTGACGATAATATTATACTACTGATATTATACCATACAATAGTAGTGTGACAAATTAATTATTTATGGTTGTTTTCGTTTATGGTGCTTTAGGTGGTGGTGCATCGTCATTGTTGGTAGTTAGTACCATCCACTCAACATATATTCTACAGCTAAACAGCAATATTTAGTATCATTGTATTCCGATGAGAAGGATCAGTGAGCCAGAAAACCATAGAAAAAATATAACGTCTTAGTTTTCAACGTTATTGGGCACAACAAACGAGCAAAGCGTAATTATTATGTTCTATTTTTTAATATCACATCATGTCAAATTTACATTGGTAGGTATAGAATTATTCACATTATTTTTTTTAATACATATAAAAATATATATTAAAAAAAAATTGGTTGCCTGTAAAGTCGGTATACGGGCGAAAGTTTTACGTGACAACGACTTTGAGTGGTAAAATAATTTTAATGTGAATATTCATTCGTATAGTAGGAAGAAGGATGAAATAATAGTAACAATTTAAAACATTTATTTATACAAATAATTATATTTAAAACATTAATTTATACAAAGAATCTCGCACTGAATTTCATATTAACAAAATTTTATTTTTACCTTTACACATACATACGTATTTATATACAAATATACATACAATAACTTGCAATACATTTGCGTACAATGAAACAGCGTTCTGTCTCTCTCGCTCTTAGGCGGGCTAACCATGCCCGAGTGGAAGGGACGCGTGCCTCTCACTCGCTCTCATTGTGAGCGCATAACGTGAGCGGAGCGTAACGCAGTTTCTTGAAGTGTCACCCGGCAAACCAATTTATAAGACGTTGTCACGTCAAAAAGTAATTGTACATCAATATAGAAATGCTTAATATGCAACATTATGTATATCTAAAGTAATATTGATCGGTAACTTTTATCACGCAGTTTCCTAATTCGTTAAGTCAATACTTGACAACGTATTACAATTTGTTGTCGTTAAGCTATCTTTAAAAAGAAAAAAAAAACATAAACAATACTTAATACTATGAACATAAAATTAAAGTATGTAAAAATTCTTAATTATGAATTAACACTCATTTATTATAGTCTAGCTCTTAAATGTATTTATTAAATAAATAAATAATTATTAAATTAGTAAATATTTAATTTTAAATTTTCCCAGTTTTAGGGCTTATGTAAAAATTAACGATGGCTATTAATAGTGAGAGATGAATTTCCTTTTAACAATATTGAATCATGGCGTACCAATAATGATTGTGGGATCTCTGAGATTAATATCCGGTAGCGCGCAACTCGGATACAAATATTATGATATCATAGTTTTATTGATTCATCTACACTCGGCTCTAACGATGAGCTATTTCTAGTTTACTTTTTTAATTGGTATATTTAAAACACGAGTTTCGTATTGGGTGAATTTACAAATTGTTTTTTTCCACTCTGTCATCGTTGATTTTACATTGGAAAGAAGAAGACAAAGCATTGAGCAAATTTAAATCAGATGTACAAGATTTATTGGTAAGAGGATATTATGATACTGACTCGGGTTTAGGGCAAGACATTAAGTTGAGCTGGTTGGTGTGGTTGGTGATGATGCCTTTCGCGCCGCCGGTCGTGGGTTCGATTCCCAGCCAGGACTGATATTTGTGTGCATGAAGATGTGTGTTTGTTATGAGTCTGGGTGTAATTATCTATATAAGCATGTTAAATACATGCTAAAGAAACCTAGTATATGTATTCTATCAGTTGTCTTGTTTCTAAAGTACAAGCTTTCCTTAGGTTGGGATAAGATGTCCCAGGATATTAAGTGTCATATTTATCTAACTGCTTTTTAAAGTTTTTATTGTAAGTAATTATTGTAAGCATTTTTTTCCAGAGGCTCACCTCATCCTCTCTTCATGTCTTTCAACCATGGTAGACATTCTCGATAGAGAGTAGTCATCTGAGTAGCAGATATTATAGTACACAACTGTTTACGTATGGTCGCACGCTTTTACTCTACGCTAGGATACGTATGATAAATGACTTTTCTTTCAAACTCCGAGGCAGTGACTTTGTTGATATATTTTTGTTGACCCGTCTAGACTGAACTTGAGGACTATGAGATTTGTAATTTTATCCAATAAGTCTACTGACTTATTAAACATCCAACAGACTTCCTAACATAAAACAAACAACTGCTGATTTTACAATATAATGAACTGTCCAATACCTTCACTTTCATTTGTATGAATATTATATTATCTTTTATCCTTTTCATTGATTCAATGAAGTAAACATATAGTAGTCTAATAAGGCTAACAATACTTGTCTACTTTAAATGAGAAAGATCGTTGCATAAATAATATAGTCCCAGAAGAACGAGTGACTTCGATAAAACGAACCGTTGCTCGGGTTTTTATTTCAACGATAAAACTTTGCATTTATCCATTCCTAGAATAATTTTTAATTGCACAAATGGTAGTCTCGGAGTCGCTTTTAAAGTCATGGGTAGAATGGAAATGAAAGTCTTCATACAGAGCGGGAATGTTGTCTTCGAGATTGTTCGGACTGGTGCATTTAGTTTGCTATAAAATTTTAAAGAGCATCTCTTTCCAATTAGTCTACTTTTAAGATCGTTTGTTCTTTTTTTGAAATACATTTTTAGTTTATTTATACGTTACTGTTGATATTTAGTAATTTTTATAACCTACATAATTAAATTTAGTATGGGATATATATACGTAAACGTTTAATAAATGGTAACCTTTGTGCAACAACAAAATCCAGGTCTAAGCAAAGTATATAAATGATTATTAATTTAGCAGCAAATATAAATTATTTATTGAGTCACACCGTTTTCCAGAAAGAACTATTATTATTATTTTATCATTCAACTCTTTATCGCAATTGGCTCTATGTAAAGTAAATAATATCCGCAGTTTTGTAACAAAACACGTGACTAAATGTGCTCGACTGTATGGTGATTGATGAACGATAAATTTCTCAACTATTTTGATATTCAGGCCGCCATGAAAACGAGTGTTTTATATATTACTAACCACTCTATTAACCTGCAGTTGCTGCCTTTGCCCGCAGTTTTTGCGCGGTCTCCCGAACTCTATAAATCTTCATAAGTTCCTCGTTAGTAGTTTCTTTTCAATATATACCTGATATATTTTTTTGGTAATTTATTGTTACTTTACTATTTTTTAATTTATTAGTGAATATTCTTCCAAGTTTTGTTGATCGTCGTCGAGACTTTTTTTCTGTTTATAATCTGTTGATTTCAAACTTTTCATGATTGAGATACGAACTAACATAATTATAGTAGGTAGTTCATAGTAATAATATATTAGTTAGGAAAGCCTTCGATCGGGTATGGCATAAAGCGCTACTCTCCAAGCTTCCATCCTACGGGCTTCCCGAGAAATTGTGCAAGTGGATCACCAGTTTTTTGGCAGATCGGAGCATCAAGGTCGTTGTCGACGGTGCATGCTCTGACTTAAAATTCGTCAATTCTGGTGTTCCACAAGGCTGCGTTCTTTCACCTACTCTGTTTCTTCTGAATATCAATGATATGTTACAAATCAGTAACATTCACTGCTATGCGGATGACAGCACTGTAGACGTCCATTACACCGGCCGTGCTAATATTTCTCGGGAACACGTCGACGAGTGTCGGAACAAACTTGTGTCTGAAGTCGAGACCTTGTTAACCAATTGTCGACGATCAGGCTATTACCGACCGGCTTGATCCTTTGGCCTTGCGTAGAGATGTTGGGTCACTCTGCATACTCTATCGCATATATCACGGGGAGTGTTCTGAGGAGTTGTTTGGATTAGTCCCGGCAGCTGAATTTCACCACCGGACATCGCGCCAGAACTCCAAATTCCATCCCCATCACCTCGATGTCTGGAAATCCACAACAGTGCGTTTCTTAAGGCATTTCCTGCCTCGCACAATCACTCTGTGGAACCAGCTTTTGCCGGCGACTTTTCCGAACCGATATGACATAAAAACCTTCAAGAAGAGAGCGTACTCTTTCCTCCAAGGCCGGCAACGCACCTGCAAGTCCTCGGATGTTGCAGGTGTCCATGGGCGGTGGTAGTCACTTTCCATCAGGTGAGCCTCCTGCTCGCTTGCCCCCTCTTACATAAAAAAAAGGTCAGATACACATAATTATGTGTTGAGGTTTTTTAAGCAATTGCTTTAACATAGTATAAAAGTTTTAAATACACGTGTATAATATTTACGACTGTAAGAAGACATTTTAACGACTGTATTATATATCTAGGTTAAAACCACTTTTGCAACGTCAAAAGGAGTCAAGATGAATATATTTGAGTTAAAGTTCGCACTACCAAAATATCGTCTTTGCTTTGCTTTTAATAGAAAACGTTTTTAAAAATAATTCTCGCGGAAATCATTTGAAATCTTGTAAATTATGTATATATTCTTAATTTTTACTATAAATAATATAGGTGTGTCTATTTATTAGTCTGTATAAGATTATTTTCTAAAACATCGTGACCCCGATGGAACTAATAGGTCTTAAACAAAACGAAGGAACAATAGAAAACACCGTTTAGTTTGTTTATACTGAATGCGGGGTGAAAAGACCTACACCTTACCACGAGTGGCGGTCAGCACTGGAGCGACCGTTGATACGACTAGTAGGAATGATACTGAACTGAACCGACTGACCGACCGTCCGACCGTCATTTCTGGGTTTTTAGTGGGTAAGGTTCCCACATAACCCGGATTATCACACTACCTAATCCTTTCTTGGTCTTCAGTAAGTTTGACTTTGTTAAGTCAATCGATTCAGCAGTTTTTTTTTGCGTAAAATAAAGACAAATTTAGCCACCTAGAAATGTACCATTAGGTTCATGATTTTTTTTATTATTACCTTAAAGTTTTTATAAACTGTCTAAATCTGGCAAATTGTCCAGTCCCGAAGATATGAATCAAGCTCGCACCGTCATCTGTTTCCCTGCCTACAATGACGCTGATACCAATTAAGTAAGGAACATTTTGTGGTAGCCTGGTGTAATTCACAATACTTAGTTAGGAAGCTTGTGACCAACAACAGCGACTCGTATATAGAAACGTATATAAATTTATTATTATTCGAGAGAAAAATAAATAGAGTAAGAAGTAAAATAACGCGATGGAAAAGATGTTCTTAAAAGTTACAAGAGAGAACTAATAATAACTGTAGTTACGTTATAATTAATTTACTTGAATAAATTTGTTTATGACATGGTCACCCATGTATAGAGTAAAAAATAATTTAAGGGTGTCTTGAAGAGATAAAAAGAGTCTTAGCCATAAAGTTGCTCTTGAAAATTCATTAGTGTGTAGCGTAAATATTTATATTGTATTTTTAGTAGCTCGCAAGATTGCTATTATCAATAAATAATTGGTTGTTCACAGTTCCAAATATGTAATCGACCTAATGTAGATCACACGTGCGTCTAACTAATAAACAATATAAAGTACCAGATAACGGAGACACGATTCGAATATTAGCATTTATAACAATCTTACTTTTCGATCAGCCCTCTGGTACAAATGTCACAATCTTATTCAAAACTATTTCATATCCACCGTTTCGCTCTTGTATTTGCCAGAATAAAGCGGCCTACGTCATCCATTGCTGTGTACAAGAAGGACAAACAAACAAAACGTACACAAACCTTCGCATATATAATATTAGTAGCGATTATTACTTTGGAACTATTTCGCACTCTATCGAATACAAATTGTAAGCCAATTCCTAAGCAATTACTACGATAACTAAAGGTTAATGGTTCTAAGATATGATCAATATTAGTCTATAGTCTATAGTATGATATTCTATCATTATATTACGAGCTTGTTTGATGTACGTGGTGGTAGAGCTTTGTGGAAGCTCGTCTGGTACCACCCAGACTCATCAGATATTCTAGCGCAAAACAGCTGTACTTGGTACTGTTGTGTTCCGGTTTGAAGGGTGAGTGAGCCAGTGTAATTCTGTAATTACACTGGCTCACTCACTCTTCAAATGTTGTGATGATGTTATGTCCCTTGTGCTTGGTTGGTGGCGCATTGGCGATGTACGCGATGGTTAACATCTCTTACAATGCCAATGTCTATGGACCCGATATTATTATTATTATTAATATGTGCGTGCTACTAAAGATTGGCGAATATAGACAGAAAAAAATTAATACGTTTTTATTTCTGTTTATTACTCAAAGCCCCGGGATGTAAGCTCACAAGATAGTGTCTAGTATAACTAGCGTATAGTATAGTATGGATTTTAGTGAGTGCTACACACTTATATAACTCGTACATACGTAACTAAAATTCAACCATAAATCTGAATGCATATGCCAGCAAGACTGCTTTAACATTTCCTTGATATTTTATCTAAAGAAAAATATTTCATGCAAATCCTTAAACATTCGCAAAGATATTTTATATTTTCAAAGTATTACTGTTTATGGAAATTGCGAGTATACAGGGTTATTGAAAAAGTACCTAAGACCTCTTACATGGGAATTAATAGCACTAGAAAATCATGTGCTTTATTATTTATTGAAGCATACAAAATATTTTATAACGAAAATAAACATATTGGATACAATATAACTAGTACCGTACGAGTACGTAATACGTATCTTGTAAAAATCTTAATGTTTCGGCTTCACTGTTTATGCTTAAACAACATAATATAATACAAATGCAAATTATGATGATTTCAATTTAACGTTTGGTTTATTTAGTTTCAGTTTTAGTCGACTAAAGCTAAATAAATTAAATGTTCTACACCACTACACGCAAATTATGCTAATAATATTTCGTCTGACTTTCATACGACATTTATTTGGAATCAGAACAGTGGGTTTCTTATGTAGGAAAAAGGAATTGACGTTACAGTCTGCAGCTGTCATCCTTTGTAAATTCTATTTGTTAGTCAGTTGTTTGGTTCCACTACAGGGGATTAAGTAGTGATATTAAAATAAATTTCCTTTAATCGGCTCGTATGACACAAGTGGGTTGAAATATTTTACTTTCTATTTCTGCATATACAGTACAGTTGTATTCCAGCCCATTTGCCCGTCTGCCTATTGTATAAAAATCTTGAAAATATTCTTCAGTTGATAATTATAATGTCACTTCAATCAGTTTGATTATAATCTTTTCACAGAGCATGGATACGGTGTTGGTTGATTAATTCGGTTTTACGCAGTTGTATTACGAAACAATTAAAATAGGGATAATGAACCAGAATTTATAATTATACGAAAAAGCCCTTTTAATTTTCATTTTCAATATATAATGCTGTTTTTTATTCTACGTGACAAAACAATGTCACTTGGTACCTGAATTGGAACGTCGTTTTTTTAGAGCTTGACAAAATAAAATTCTTATCTCATGAGTTGAATAAAGCATTTTTAATCTATTTTGATTTTTCACCTTGAACAGTCACACACAGAGAAGTCTAGCGTATTCTGCTGCTATTAGAGCATATCTCAATGTCATCTGCTTTAGAAACGTAATTAAAAAAATTATAGGACTGTCTATTGGCGGAGGTATGAAAGAAGTCGGTGATATAAGTTTTTGCATTATAGTATTGATAAAGTTCATGGACTCGGTTAATTACTTGTTCACTCATAGTTTGATCATATATCTGTTGACTTTTATAAGTGCTTAAAAAGCTTGTAATATATTCTCATATATTCAAATATATTCTCGTAAAAATGAGATAAAACTAGTAGGCATTTTAGAATTGTATAATGTATTATATGTATATATATATATATATATATATATATATATATATATATATATATTACTACTATACATAGTATGTAAAATAAAACAATATTTTATTTATTTTATTTGTACACCTCCACCGCTTTATTAAGCTCATGTCCTTCTCCCAAAGGTTGTCTAGAAGAAATCGCTCTCTTAGCGATAAGACCGCCTTTTTTGCTACCGGAATATATTATATTATTTTATTTCTATTACTGTATGTTTCTGTATCTCTGTGTGTACAATAAAGCATATATAAATAAATATAAATAAATAATGTTGAAAAAAAATTTCCAGTGTATTTTTAATGACACAAATGGCTTCAAAATTTACGGTTTATCTGGTGATATTGAAATCGAGATAATACTTTTCCATTTTGTATTAATATTCTGTTGTGGGCTGTGAGATTTCACGATCAAAATAAAATGTTGTATTGAATTTTATTATTATTTTGTATTGTCTATATGCCTTGTCTTATACCCTGTTTATCTTTAAGACTTATTTTTTAGATTTAATCAATATTTTGTCTGTCGGTTTAACAAGTTTTTATTGAACTGCAATAATTGAACAATATAAATTATGGAATTATTTCTAGAATAAACAAATTAGTGTTGATTAGAAATATGTGTCTTTATACTATGGCGTACTTACCCTATTCCATATTATGAGGCTATGTTGCGGCAGAGACAGGCGCGGAAACTTTAGCGCCGCCTTTGGCCTTTATTTATTTTTTATTTTATTTTTTTTACTTTCTTTGCTTTCAGTAATTAAAAAACCTACTCCTCGTTAATTAGTAACGACAAAGTCTTTAAGGAGACATTAAATTTCGTATAATAAAGTAAATTGGATACAAATGTTACAATATTTTGTTTAAAACATGTTGATATCTCATGAAAACAAAACAAATTTAAGGCAGATTTTTAGTAGGTGAAATAATTTGATGGAAACATTTGAATAATATATATAGAAATAGTGTAAGTAGGTTCCTTTGTACTGCAGTGCAGGTTCGTTTTCCAAGCTCAAAGGAATCAAAAATTATTTATATTTCCGAATAAAGATGACGCAGTTATATAAAGAGTGGGAGGCGCTTTGAGTTCGATGCAACGTTCTTACATGTAGGTTTTCAAATTGTACTAAAGGCGCCGAGACAATTTTATTCAAAGTATGTTGCCAATGTGATAATATTTGTTAAAGTTTACTTTGTTTACTGAATGGAACATGTTCACCGAAGCAAGAATTCTATGCTACCATTAAAAATTCTGTAGCTTCCAATTAGCAAAAGCTAACATAATGTATAGATGAATTTGTGATACAAATCTTGATAAAACAAATCCGTTAATATCCTTTTTCATTCCTTTGTTTTTCTATTGTATATAATAATAATATGTAAAATGATTTATAAGGATGGATGATGGTGTAGTTTATCTTTATAAATTTTTTTTACTTGAAATGTTTGTGGTTATTTTCTTAAATATATCGTATAGTGTAGCAACTGGAAACCCCAACTATAAGTACAAGGGTACTTATGTATGTGTGCTGTATAAAACTGTTTTATTCAGCTACAAAGTACATCGCTTTTTTCTTTGCATGTAAAGCGGGCGAAGAAAAACGTTAAAACTAAATAAAGCGAATGTGTGAAAGAAATTCGCTAAAGCTCTGTCTTGTTGCTTTATATTAAATCTCTCTAGACGTACGGTGTAGATGATATTAACAATCATTAAGACTACGTAAATGACTATCTGCCTTATGACAAGGTATGACATAACTGTGTCAGTAATTAATGAAACTTCAGCAACTATGAACATTTTAGACGAGCCGGTTGGCGTGGTTGGTAAGATACTTGCCTTTCACGTCGCAGGTCGTGGGTTCGACCCAGGACAGACATTTTGTGTGTATGAACATTTCTGTTTGTCCTGAGTCGTGGTGTAATTAGCTATATTTACAAAAGAAAAGATATATATATATAAGTATATCAGTTGTCTGGTTTCTATAGTACAAGCTCTGCTTAGTTGTGTGAATAATGTCACAGGATATTATTATTACTTAAAATAAATAAGTAACGAACTTGGTGAAAGGGCTTTGTTTTCGCTCATTTGGCTAGGTCCCACGTGGGTAGATGAAGAGTCATTAAATATTTTACGGCCAAACACCAATCCTTAATATTGTTGTGCTCAAGATTGAAACGTGAATAAGCTAGTGTTACTAAAAGCGCAAGAGAGTCTTAGTTCCCAAGGTTGGTGACGCATTGGTGATATAAAGAACGGTTAATAATATATAATATGGACGATGGAGACAAATTTTATGATAAGACGGCTCAGAAAAAAGTGTTTAAAGCTCTACAACCAGTACATTTACAATGTTCTAATTATGCTAACTATATAATTAGGATCTTGTACATAAAGCTGGCTTCCAATTTCTTAAAAAAAAATTCGGCATTATGAAACATTGTTGTTCGTAAAATATATTTTTCATAATGTACTTTTTATTTGGATATTGGTTTGACTTCTAAATTGGCCAGTAGTTGGCGCGGCAGTTCGCACTAACCGAAAGTCGGAGCCGCCACATGTCGACAGCGCGCAGTTCTATGTCGACACGCGTTGGGTGCACACGCTTTCTTCCGACGGAAAGTTTACCTCTTTTGATTAAATCTAGTTATTGTGAACCAAATTAAACTGTATAATCATTGTGTTTGTATAATTAACCCTGTACCCTCATAAGTCGAAAGTGTTACCGTAGTCTTGGCTCTTATCCGACGTATTATTACTTTTTTGGTTTTTTAAACGAATTGTGTTATAGTTTTATTCCTTTTTTAGAAATAAAATAATATTATTGATTATATAAAAGAGGTTGTATTTGCGTTTTTAGCTATTAATGTATTTTACTTAATATTTTATTAGTAATCTGTGGACAATATGGCTCGCAGCATTATGTATGCTGTTGTAGCTATCATGGACACCTTTTAGTTTTGCTTGTTCTTTTTTTGTTAGCGGTTACTATGGTAACGATTATTGAACAGGGGTTATATTAAGAAGGCATTGTGAGATAGCTAATTTGAATTATTGTTAAAATATCAGCAAGTTAAGTTTTAACTCAACTCCAATGCCTGAATGTCTTTTAAAATAAAATATTTTGGCAAATCTTATATGCGATTATACGTACTATAATACAGACCAATAAACCTCAAGATTATAACACACAATTCAAAATGACTAACGTATATTATACTAAAAAAAACATTTATACTAAACCGCCTGTTCTTCGGTAGAATTTTGATTTGATTTTGATAAAAAAATAAATGACCCTGCTATAGTAGACACAAAAAACGTTACATTTTACGTTGAAATGATACACATGTTTCTAGATGGAAGTCTACACATTACTTGGCAATATATTGACTTCTAATATTCACTTACAAAGCTGTATCAGTATATAAATAATACCCATTCGAAATCGAATCAGGAAGCTAGTCTTTAATAAATACACTGCTCGCTGTTCAGCTTGACCGCTGGTCACCGCATGCATTAGCATAGCATTACCCTGATAGGCCACTGTTTATTAAACCTAACAGCCACTGATTTGCATGCCAATTCATGTACGTGTAACTTTATTGGCTATTACTGTCTCAATGTAGACCTGTTATATCGATCAAGGAGATGTGGTATGCGTTAGGACAAGATGTGTGGTAGTTGCTTAGATATGGTTGGACGAAAATGTTTCAATCAACCTCCGACGTCCTGATATAATTGGTTAGGCTGGTCTCAGACGTGATATTCTATATTAAGGACATCTTCTATACTGATGAAGTAATCACCTTCTTTTGAAGGATGGATGTAAAAGTTCAAGTTGAGATTATTACATATTTTATTTTAGATATTTATTTTTGTCTATTTGAATAGTGTGAGAAGCAATTTTATCGATGAATAAATCAAACGAGGTTTTCAAGGTATATTTTATGTTCGAAACTATTTTTTTTAATACTTGTTTATTTGTAGTAGGTTTACGTATTTTTCTTTTTACCAGCGATGTTTAAGCGATATTGTTATTTTTTTTTAAATTTAATTTTTACAATATCCATATTAAGTTTGCTTGTGAGTAATACAATTTTGACAAAGCAGTTTTAATTTTAAAAATCTTCCTTACTCTTTCCCACTTTATGAGGGTTCGATTCCTTATTTTATGGCGACAGAATAATCTGTCCTGGATTGTCGGGTCGGGCAGTTCTTCTGATAAGAGTTTCGTCATGCTGGTCCACCACGTAGCAGGAGGTCATCCTCTAGCAGCATCCATCGGGCAGTTGCAATGGTTTTCTCACTACGTGATCCTCGTCTCTTCGCATAACGTGACCATACCATCGGAGGCGACTTTCTGTTAATTTATCTGATATAAGAGAGACTGAAACTACCTCAAAATTTTAATTATAAAAAACTTTTTCGAAAAAGAATCTTCTTCTAATATATCTATCACAATCTTCGTTATGTTCGCATAAATTTTCGCTGGTGTTAAATTTCAATTATTTTTTACAATTGCAAAAATACTGATGTGAAGGGGTCGCCTTAGACGGAGTTTGTAATTAAGATAACCGACCAGATATACAACGACCTGCAATATTGAGAATTGAAACATCAATGAAGAATTGTTAGTATGCCTTCTATGGGCCATTTTGGTTATATTCCTAATTTAATTTATCTAAAACGACTGATTCAATCAATTGCTAAATTGACAGTGATAAATTTTCAGAACAGGGTTTTACTTTAATAAATAAATATAGATTTAATTAAAACTCTTTCGATTTTGGATCTTTCGGATTTCGATCACCAACGCCCATATAAACATGCGTACGAATATAATGTAAATGTTTTATTTTTACTATTAATTACTCTAATTTTCTTTTCTTTTTATATACATTTTTAAAAGCATTCTAATCTTGTGTGCAATTAATTGTTGAAGAATCGCTGACCCTGATAGTACAATTTATATTAGTTTCGGGGTCAGAGGTCCACCACCAGTGTTTATGTTATAAATTAGAAGTAATAAATAAATTATTAAATTATTAAATTAAATTAAATAGATAATGGCATTGTAAGAGATATTAACCATCGCTTACATTGCCAATGCGCCACCGACCTTGGGAACTAAGATGTAATGTCCCTTGTGCCTGTAATTACACTGGCTCACTCACCCTTCAAACCGGAACACAACAGTACCAAGTACTGCTATTTTGCGGTAGAATATCTGATGAGTGGGTGGTACCTACCCAGACGAGCCTAGTCTAGTAATATCTAGTATATCTATACTACTTTACTACTAATATAATCAATTCGAAGGTTTGTTTTTTTTGTTCGTAGGCACTTAATACTTATATTGCTTTGCACTAATAAGTATTTTTTTCAAATTATTGATGTCGAAACTTTTGTTATATTTATCATCACAGAGGCTAATGCGAAACTGCAATGTTCTGTAATAATTCAATTCATTACTGAAACCCCGTGAAATGTTGACAACAGACTATGTTGATATACTATTTTCAGGCGCGTGTTCATAAAATGTTATAATTATTATGGTCAATGTTGCATATCGTTCTGACATTTACGATCGTTTTCTTCGGCGGGTTTTGAGTGTGTTTAAAACATAATCCTGAAAGGATTTAGGTCTTTTGAGGGGGAGTTAATTTAAATTCTCATGAAAGAAGGTAAGTAATTAAAAAAAAATTTATTCACGTCATAATATATTTGATGTAACGAAATATCCTGTTAACGAAATGTGAATTATTAATCATATTTTAAATTAAAAAGTTTTGAGATTACATTACGTGTATTACTTTCAGTTTCAAATTGCTATTATTGGCAATTTTAATTTAGTTTGTTTTTTATTGATATAGGTATAGTATTTTTAATTATTGTATTGTGTATTTGTTTTATAGCTTTATTAAACACTCTGCCACTAAACTGCAATACTTGATATTGTAGCGATTCCGTTGAAGGGTGATTGAGCCAGTGTAACCACTGGCATAAGGGACATAATATCTTAGTTTCTTATGTTGGTAGCGCATTGACGATGTATGGAATTGATATCTATGGACGGTGATAATTACTTGAGATCAGGTGTTCATTCGCTCGTCCACTTATCTATAACATAAAAAAATCATTTTAATATTCGAAATAATTAAGACCGTAAGTTGCCTTAGTAATATCTTACAGAAAGTGTTAATTCTTAAGCTGATTTGTTCAATATTGAAATAAACACAGGGAGACTTAAAAGAGACAATAATGAATACATATAGCACAAAATTTCACACTTATAATTGTAATAATGTTAATTTTGATAATATTAATAAATTAATACGTTAGCTATGCACTGAGGTGGCTCTAGATAACGCTATCTCAACGTTGTTGTTGCAGGCCTGTGACAATACAACAATTGATGTTTAAACATCAGTAACAATAAAGGCCAACAAAGCGTTATCTTCACAGGATTATCATGTAACGGGGTCATTCAATTGTAAGCCGTGGTCAGTATGTAAATGCATGTAGCTCTAAGCTAGGTATGCGAAATCATTGTTTTATTGTAGAGAACTTATAGATATGTATACAATAATCCAGATTAAATTGAATTCGTGTTTCGAAAGTATTATACAAAACTTTAATCTATAGTCTATATGAATGCATTTTTCTATTTTTGAAATATATAATATTTCCTTGTAGATATTTTGCAATATACATATGTAATTTTTTTTATACATCAATTGGAAAAAAAATACCTTTATTAAATATAATAATATAATAGTATCATATAATTTCTTTAATATAATATATTCCATCACCCACCGTTTACTAGTTTTACAAAAAATCCGAACAAAGTGTGCAAGAAAGGATATAACGTTTGAGGGAGTACATATATATGTATCCATATAAATGTATAGTCCATAATCTTATAAAAGATTTTAAATACTAATTAAATGACTTAATTATGTCCAGGGCACTAATGGAAAGTTCTTTAACCGACTTTGTAGAAAACGTTGGAATTTAAATTAGTTGATCTCAAGTTTCGGAAGTTAAAACTTGTCGCAATTAAATTCTGGAATTGTATTAAAATTCTTAAGTTTTAATAAAATTCTTGATTTATAATTGTGATGGTGTAATGTTTTAGTTTTAATATTTAATTGTGTAATAACTTAACAATTGTTATAGCTTATTATAAAACAACAATTGTAATTAATTTAAAATATTTATTTTTTATAAATGTTTCATAAATAACGACAGCCTGTGAATGTCCCACTGGGCTGGGCTAAGACCTCTTATCCTCTTTTTGAGGAGAAGGTTTTGAGCTTATTCTGATTTTGTTTCATAAATAAAGGCTTAATTAAAATAACAATATTTTTGTAAATC
The DNA here is from genome assembly GCA_963151315.1 of Nymphalis c-album. NCBI lineage: Eukaryota > Metazoa > Arthropoda > Insecta > Lepidoptera > Nymphalidae > Nymphalis > Nymphalis c-album. The sequence continues at coordinate 8,961,225 of OY720601.1, forward strand.
ATAAAAATAAAAAAGAACCCTTCAAGAAATATTCGTAGTAAAAATAAACAAGAGTACAATTTTATAAAGACGCGAGTCTTCAAACAAAGGAATATTTTATCTCAATAGGTTTTACTAAGTAAAAAAATATCATAAATGAAATCGAATGGAATGAGTACGACCACACAAAGGTCTACGGATCATTTACCTAAATGAACATGATTTTTTTGCAGCCATATAAAATACAATAGACGAAAATGTGATGTACCAAAAAAGCGTGAAAAATCGCTATTGGAATAACTCATCGAGCAAGTAATTCGTAATATAGGGATTCACACATCTGCGTCAATATAAATTTTATATGATTATGTAACAAAAAACACGCCACGAGAATTGGAAATGAACATTGTGGTCGAATGGTCGGCTTCCATAAAGCTTTGTTCGGATTACAAGGATTTTTATTGCCTTCACGACCATACGCGGTTTTAGAGGATTTTCAGTTGGAGAGTAAATGCGTGTGGGGTTAGACAGTTCTTAAAGTTGATATAGTATTAATTCGGGAAAACATATAGTTAAACTGTTTGTTGGTGGTTTAGCAAATAATTCAAACGATCATGTAAAATCAATTTTGATAATATTAGTTAGTTTATTTAAGCGTATTTATAATTTTCTCATTGTAAAGACAGAGTCAAAAATCTTTATTCAATTATGTGTGACACTTGCTTATTGATTGTCATAAATCTACCACCGGTTCGGAAATAACAACGCTAGATCTGAGAATGAAACTCAACTAACTAAACTAAACTAGTCTTTTTTAACTAATTTATACAATATTTTTTTTTTTCTAAATTGAAATAGTCTGGCGGCGATCGTTTCATTTCCGAGGTGTGAATTAATCTAAGAAGTCAGGCTGTGTAATTTCCCTTAGCACACAAGCGTTCCTTAACAATTCTTTTAAATTTAACAATTAAGTCTTTTTTAACGCTTTCTGGGATCCTGTTATAAATTCAAATTCAAAATACTTTATTCCACATTGAAGTTGCTTATTGATAGTCAAACTAGAAACTACCACCGGTTCGGAAAAGAAAAGGGCTTGGTAGCCCTAAGAAGAACCTAAAAGTGCTTACATTGTCCCATAAGTCTTACTAACCATTGTAGACGTGGATTAAATTTTGAGTGTGCGTTATGCGAATGGTATGTTTGCTAATAACGCATATCCTCGGTCCGTAAGGTAAAACCGCTGAAAAAAACAATCAGCCAGAAATTTCGAAGATAGCAGTGTTTACACTACGGTGCCTCAGAAAGCACATCCAACTATGATTCCCTTGAAAAACGAAGAAGCCAAATCACAAAACGAACATCATCATCATCATATGGCACCCAGAATTTATATATCTAGACTTAAAATATTAAGAATTAAAAAAAACCTTTAAGAAATATATTTATTGAAAGAACATGAAGTAATTTTGCTGTGTAAAATAGCTGTAATACGGTCGACATTTTTAATTTGCGGTAGGATTTTCGCTTTAACATTTCATTTTTAAAATTAACTTTATAATTGCTACCTACATTAATATTTCTTAGACATTTAATAGAAACAGTTTTCATGTCTTAAAAATATTATTGATTATTTATTCCACCAAACTACTCCAATTTGGGTAGGTGGAATACACATGTGGCAGAATTTCAGTGAAATTAGACAGACAGGTTTTCTCACGATGTTTTCTTTTACCGTCAAATTCATCTCGTATGAATTATATTCACATTATAATTAAACACATGAAATTCAGTGGTGCTTTCCCGGGTTTTGAACCTATAATCATCGTTTGAGATTCACGCGTTCTTACCACGGGGCCATCTCGGCTTTATATATACAGGCTTATTTGTAACAACCTAGCAACCACGCAGGACTAGATAACTTTAAAAATATTATTAATTATTTTCAGTAAAGTAACAGTAAGTGTGTGTTCGTAGCATTGTTTATTAAAATAGTTTAAATAAAATATAGTAATATTATTTTTATTGTGTGGTTCTTCTTTTGTCTCAATTAGCGGAGCCCTTATTTTGATTCTGTCAATAATTAAGAACTTGACCAGGGTCTGGCATGGGATCATTGTCGTAGAATAAATGCCAAACCTCCTTAATAAAGAAGTGGAGGCTTTTAGTGTGATTCTGGAACAACTTTATAAAAATAATTACAAAATAATATAATTTTCACCTTCATAGCTACGTTCATAATAATAATAATACATACACATACACACTTTCATAATATAACAACATTAAAACAATATGGTCTCCAAATTATAATATGTTAAGAACAATATTTCAAAATGAATGAAAATAATTTCGGTTAATTTTTATTGTTACTCAGCACAGCACCCAAGGTGGCCATAACCAAAATGTGATTGGCAAATTATGTTCCACAACTATGTTACGTCTTCTTAAAAAAAGACGAGATATGTGTCAAGGAATTGTTTGGATTATTCCCGGAGGCTGAATTTCAACATCGGACGTCGCGTCAGAATTTCAAATTCCATTCAGAACACCTCGATGTCTGGCAATTCACAACAGCGTTATCTCTTAGCTATTGTCTGTGGTGTGTTTGTTAACAATCTTTTTTACCAGCGGATTTTCCGAACTAATACGACTTTGAAACATTTAAGAAAGTAAAATACTCATTATTTATTATTAATAAGAATCGAAAGACATCTGCAAGCTCTTCAATTTAGTTCCTTCCAATTTGCTCACTATTCTATAAAAAAATAACGGCGGAGTGTGGCTCTACAAAAATTTAAACGAAAAGATTGACATAATTTTTGCTTTAAATGTATATATACCTTTCTAATAATAAGATTTATATATATTTTGAAATAATTTAAAATATATATCATAAAAGGAGAGAAATGCCATACATATGTATATTTGAATCACAGACTATTAATTTTATTATTTTTTAAGGAATCATTACACTTATATTTTATTTACAATATTCGTTTCACATTTTCGAAGCTTAAAGCTCGTTCAGTATTATTAACAATGATTGTGGTAACATTACTCAGGCTTACGAATTCATTCGTTTTCAATGTAACGTACTTCGAGGATTAAACAAATTCCATTCAATCAGTCGTTGGCTTATCAAAGTGTATGCAACATTTTCAAAAACTTGTTCGCTAGAGTTTTCCGTTTTATTTCGTTTATGCCACTTTCACGAGTGAGAAAATTGCTTCCAGAATGTTCGCATGCTCGTAAACTAAAATTGAAAGTGTTGCAACGTAGCCCAATCCACTTAGAGTTGTTAGGGAGATTGGATCCTAACTTCGGCAATGATTTCGCGAGTTAAGCTTTTATAGTCCGTTAAATAATTACAGCTGACGACCGTTTGAACGAATGTTGTACACCCAAATGTACTTTTCACTGCTAAGATTTTTTTTTGCAAGTTAACTGTCTGTCTTTCGACTTCCATCAAATGTTTTATCAAAATTTTTATTTCGATCTCTCGATTCGCATTCAAGTATATTTCTAAACTTTTGAACTAAAAAAAATCACATAGAAATGAAAATTTACAAAAACTAAAATAGTAAACTTGACCTTTATTAAGTTGGAACATTATTCAGATCCCCTCATCAACTAGAAAAGAGCTGATGATCTTCAAACGGCTGAACTTCATGAAATATGGTTAAGAAAACTCGGGATAAAATTATCTATGACACAAAAAAAAAACGAAAATCGGTTCATCCGTTTGGGAGATACGATACCACAGATAGATACACAGATATACAGACAGACACGTTAAACATGTAACACACCTCTCTTTTTGCGTCGGGGGTTACAAACATTAACAAATGCAGTCAACCTATCTATAAAACAAAATGAATAAAAGCCTAAACATATACGATATGCAGCTATTTAGATGAAAGCAAACTTTAACTATTTGGTTAAACAATTTAAGTTATTACAGCATTTCAATAATTTCAATAAATATTAAAATACAAATTTACATTAATTAATCAAGCTCAATATTTTAGCTATAATTTGCGATTGAATCAAAATATTTAACCTTATAAACATACGAGATATTTTAGACTTGATTTGATTTGTACACTAAAATATAATTTAAATTTTTATTTCGTCTCTCTATCGTGCTCGAAGGTGTCATGCACTGCGTTTGTCGATACACGTAACAAGACCACTGTCACTTCAGTTTGCCAACTTTGCAAGCTATTTTGGTATCCCTTGTATCGCCAGACAATACTATATCTGATTTTGTCCTTTAACTATATCCATCGCTGCAAAGCTACCTACGAAATTGTGGAGTAGTCCTACTATTAGTAATCTTATAAATGTTTACTCCAAAACTAAGGTATTTACAGGCATTTATTATATAAGTGAATACTTAAAGCTACGATGTAATTATTTCTAATAATAATAAATATAGATCTAAAAATTCGAGCAAGTAAAAACACCACATATATAATAAATATTCTGGCGTCCATCCATAAATTATAAGCTGTCATTATGTGAACGTTTTTGACATGGGTCTGTCGACGGATTTTTTCCTCCCAAGAAAGTTTATGTACTGTTTGGGTTTTACGTATAACCGGAATAATACTAACAAAACCATTATAAATGTATTATATTATAACAAGCTTTATAACACTATAAATACATTCGATCAATAATGTATTATATTAGCGGTAAGCGTTTCAAAAACGGCCTGAAAATTAAGAACACAATGACGTTTGTGAGGTTATTTCAAATAAGTATGGTCCAATCATAACTTATTACTAAGGAAATAAGGTTGAATATGGAACAACCATTTCTGTACATTTCCTATGTATTCATATCATTCGTGGCGTAAGATCGTAAGTGAATGTCAATACAATCTATACCGCACTTTATTGCTTGGGTACAAGGCATAGTTTAGGTTGAAATTATTAAACTGTTTTCATCGTTTTCTTCATTATATGGTCGGTGCCACATTTGAGTATTGTTGATCGAAGATAAATACCATAACATATTGTTACCACGCTGTTCCAATGAAAGAGTGGCATAATTTCAGTGACATTGGACACATGAAGGTTTTCTCGCGTTGTTTTCCTTCACCGCTGAGCACGAGATGAATTATGAACATAAGTTAAGCTAATAAATAATTAAGTTAGCTTGTCTATATACATATGTAGATATTTGTTATATTAATATGTTATTTATAAAAATACATTTGTTAGTCAAAGTATAGTTCAGCAAATAATTGATATGTATTAATATAACTTAACATAATATGTTTTTATGAAATTAAAATAAAAATAATATTCAAAATAATAAAAACTCTTTTACAATAAAAAAATTAACTCTTAACGCTCGCTTAATAAATAAAATCAACTAGAGCGATATATATCAACATATATGTATGTTAAAGGCCTCCTGAAAATTCTTTTCAATTTTATAGAATCGCAAAAGAACGAAGGCGAAATGTTTTACTATTCGTATATTGGTAGGTAGCCCGTCAACTGGATTCAGGGACGGTCCTCAATTCTGATCTAGACCGAAAATGTCAGGTGGTATTTTTCCCACGTGGCAATAACGTTTTTTCGGTTGTAATGCATGAAACTTTTATTCGTAGGTATTTATGGATTGGAATTAAATTGTATTAGAGAGTAAGTTTTACAGATCAATTAATATATTTTTAATCAAATGCTCATTAATAATATCAGCCAGGAGTCTTGTTTAAAAATTCGAAAAGAGAATTTGATTACTGTTCTTAATTAACGTTTCCTAATTAATCATTGTATGATGAACTTTTCCTCAGATAAATTCAATAGTAACTTAAATAATTCCATTCTCTATGACAGAAAAAGTTTGGATTTAATTTAAATACGACTTCATAGTTTGTGCAACATAAAAGTTGCTCCACAAACAATGTATCCAAATAAAGTGAGCGAGCAAGTATTTTTAATAAGCAGTAAATTTTAGATGCTCTTAAAAGTTATTTCTGTTTTCATTTCGTTCTGTTTAATAATATAAAATAGTTGTAAGAAAATTTAACCTGTGTAGTCGGAAGTGCATATTTGCGGTTGAGATAAGGCTCTGAACAGGTAAAGTGTTCTTGAATGTTGTTTTTAACTACATCATTATGAACTAATTATCTTCGCCAAGATAATTAGTTTAGTAGAAAATTGTGCCGTATGCGTTAAGCAGTTAAATAACATAGGTATATTAATCGAGTCACATAAAAAGTTGGCGACAATTCTCTGTGACAATTTGATATTAGAAAAATAATTTGATTGATTGTTGCATTTACGCGTTCTTACGTGAAATTTGAGAAGAAAGAAGAAGAAGAAGCAAAATTAATTTGCACGCTCCCAATCTGTGTCTCAACTAAAATCCAATACAAATAATTATTTCTATAATGTAGTGGTTTCTTTCATTATACGAATTGAATACATTTAATTATATAACATTTTCTTTCTTTCTTTGAATACGTTTAATTACATAATATTAACGATGATAGAATTCAGGAACATTTATATAACAGTTTTCAAGTGAGAAATAATAAGAATACACTTCATACTTGGAAAAAGTTACGGTAAGTGAGTATTCGAAAAACAGAAAATTCTTAATAAAAGTATTCTTCGTGAAATCACATTGTGTATACATTAAAGTAAATTATAAATTTATTATAGTGTATCGTGTATTCCGCTCACAATGAAATGCATTAGCAGAAATGGTACCATTTCGAGAATTTCATTAGTAATTTCCGAGGTGAGTATTCCATCATACATTCTTCTCGAGCCGCGGATGCTTTGAGATAAATATTGAAAAGCGGGTTGAATTCCTAACGGATACCATTACGGTTTGTTACTGGCTATTAATTGAAATGTTTTAAAAATTATGTGGAATCATAATCTGTATGACGTCATATTTTACTGTGATTTAATATTTATGTTCATTTGTGTTTTAATAATAATTTGTTATTGTATAATATGCAGATATAATTTATGCAGTGACTTTTTATTGTTTTATATTTCTTTTAGGGTGACAGACGAGAAGATAGGCCTCGTCATGGTGAGTATCTTCACAAATAGACGTTGGAAAAGTGTGAGAAACTAAAACAAATTAATATTTGGTGGTAGAGCTTTGTGCAAGCTCGTCTGGGTAGGTACCACCCACTCATCAGATATTCTACCGCAAAACAGCAGCTCTTGTAATTGTTGTGTTCCAGTTTGAAGGGTGAGTGAGTGAGCCAGAGTAATTACAGGCACAAGAGACAACATCTTAGTTCCCAAGGTTGGTGACGCATTGGCGATGTAAGTGATGTGATTAACATATTTTACAAGGCCAATGTCTATAGGCGTTGGTGACCACTTACCATCAGTTGGCCCATACGCTCGTCTGCCTACCTTTACAATAAAAAAACACTACGTTGAATTAAAACTGGAATACAACAGTATAAAATTTTTAGTTATAAAATAAAAAACTAAGGCAATTGTATAAGGAGATTTTATTGATATATGATTTACATTTAAAAAATAATATTCAATTTAGTTTTTGTTTGTCCGCTCTATTTATTTGGATCACTAGAATCTACTTCTGAATGATTCTACCGTTAACTGTCCCTGTATGGATTTATATATTTTAAATATTATTATAGTTCAGGGAATCAGTAATATGAAATAAATGTCAGATTTAACAATGTAAAACTTTTAGGTACATACATATGTGTGTTTTTAGCGCGTTAGTCAAATCTGTTGGTAGATTGTATTGAGGTTGCTTGAATTTAATCATGTAATAGAATAACATTTATTAATTATGTTTAATTAACATTTTATATTTTTTCATTTTATTCGATTTAGAAATCTGTTTCCATAATACAATAAACAGCTCCCTAAGGGCATCAAATGTAGGTTACAGCGTAGACAGAAAAGATCAGCTAGAAATAATAAGGCACCTGGAAGATTTAATTGATTTGTTCTGGTGGTTAGAACGCGTGAATGATAGCGGATTCAAACCCACGCAAGCACCTCCGAATTTTCATGTGCTTTATTTGGGTTTATAATTCATCTCGTGCTTGACGAAAGAGAACATTCCGAGGAAACCTGCATAATTTGTCTAATTTTATTGAAATTCTGCCACGTGTGTATATTCAAGCACAGAAGCTCCAAACCTTCACCTAAAAGGGAGAGGAGGCCAAAGTCGAGTGGTTCGAATAAACGATTTCGTTTTATTTTATCAGTCACAATTGAAAAGTTAACGATGTAAAAGCTGCAGGATTAAAATTGATCCACAATGCTTTTTATCGATAAGTTCTACGTAAAAAAATACTTATTGGATTAGTTTACATATTATACGAAAATGTATTGTAAAAGAATATAATAGAATAGAACGGAATGGACCTAATGAAATTTATTAAATACAAATAATCTTATCCATTCAAATGTTAATGATTTGAATCATTTGAAGATTTTGTAATATATTCCAATTAATTATAACTACGAATTAGAATATTCCTTGGAATTACCATTACAAAGTAAGGCTGCCTTCACAATTAAGGGCATTATTTGAAACTAAAGTCATTATATCTTGTACGTCTTCATTATTTACGTCTTAACATTATATTAAACAAATCTGGGTGTAATTATTATTAGTATATAAGTAACAAGATAATGTTTTTAATAAGTATTATGATTATATAATACATAAAGCCGAGATTGCCCGGTGATAAGATCATCGGGATCGTGGGTTCAAACCCGGACAAGCACCACATCATTTCATGTGCTTCATTTGTGATTATAATTCATCTCGTACTGTCTAATACCACCGAAAATCTGCCACATGTGTATTTCACCAACCCGCATTGCAGCTCCAAACCTTCGCATCAAAAAAAGGAGAGGAGGCCTTAGCCCAGCAGTGGGATATTCACAGGCTGTTACTGTAATACATAAAGTGAATATTTATGCAAGTGATAATATTTTTTTGTTGGTGGGAGGGCTTTGTGCAAGCCAGTCTGGGTAGGTATCACCCACTCATCAGATACTCTACCACCAAACACCAATTGTCAGTATTTTTGTGTTCCGGTTTGAAGGGGAAGTAATCCAATGTCACAAGCACCATATTTTGATTCCCAGGGCTTGTCGTGCCTGGTGATATCCAATATATGTAAGGAACGGTTAACAATTCTTAGATGGCTATGGCCAGTGGTGATCATTTACCGTCAGGAGATCTATTTACCCCAGTTTGTATGTTTGTTCTCTATTTGTTCCTAAATTGATCGGAACATTTGTGAGGTGTTCTGCATACGCCAAAAAAATGAGCAAATCGTATCGGAGTAGTGGTATTGGTAGTGTGTTTTATCATACATAGAAATATTCGCCCAAATTTATTAACTGAAAGAAGAAGACACATCATTGTTTTACTATTTCCCCGCTAAATGTTTATAAATAAGGCCGCTTAGTTGAGCGAGAATATAATACGTTAATTAGTAATAGACTCAAGTATAACTAGGAACAAGGTACCTATTTTCCAGTGCATTATCAATATAGTTGATTAACATACCTTACCGCTGAGTAGAGTAGTAACCCTCAGGCAAGGAGTACACTTAGAAGCTAAGGCGCTTATATTCGTCCTATCAGTGCTTCATTTCTAGCTATCGGCTTAGGTAGTCTTTGAATAGGAGGACAATGAATCTAATTTAATGCCCTAATACACGAACTCATTTTAGAGAGCGCAATAGACTTCCGACATCGTGTCTGCCGGCAGAGATACAATACACCCACAAACTTAGGAATAAAAAAACGGGCAAGAAAAATGTAAGAATGGTTATTTCGTTAAGCGATCTCTTTCTAGTCTATTAGTTATAACGCAAAGAAGTCACACCCGGACAAGCAATACTCAAATTTCGTGTACTCAATTTGCATTTAATTTTTTTATTTAGAAATATATAATTTCAGGGAAATCAGCACCAATCCGAAATGGAGAATTGTTGTGGAATAGGCTAGAATTCTTTGCCCAATTGAACCTTTATAGACTTCTTTTACTATTATTATATTTTTAACTAATATCTATCAAATATATGGTACAAATAATATGACCAATCGATATCGAAGTAAAGTGCCCGAAATACGGGCAGCTCTTTGACAAGCTTAGACAAACCGTAGTCGATTATGTTACAGGAATCATAAGTCTGATCCAAGAAATGCCAGAGTAAACAGATCGACGATTGACGTCAAATTCAGAGAAGTTATCATTGTGTTATTATTTAGTAACGAAAAATGATAATATATTATAAATATAATGATATAACTATAATTAATGAATTCTGTAAATACAAGGCTATGGATTATCCGAATTATTACAGATGTATTTTGCTATTTAGTGAAAAGTCATAGCGTATCTCACTCTTGAAATATTAAAAGTCGCATCCAGGACTTTGTGATCTGTAGCATTTTTAGCCAACTACTATTTAGAATGAATCAAATAAGATTGAGTAGTAGATCTAGCCTTTTTTGTAGGCTGAGTCAGAAATGAACAAAGTCTAGTAAAATATCTTTATATTAATAAGATTTCATTGGAAAAAGTCCTTTCATCTCTGAAGAAAATTAATATCTATACAAGACCTTTATAAAGCGCTCCATCCTCGTAGTTTTATCCCACATTTTCAGTAATTCAACGCTTTCATACTCCAGTCAAGGCCTAAAGCCCGTCTAGAAAAATTGATATTAATGTATCACAAAGATAACAATGGCTTATAAAATTGCAAAGATCTTTGATCGTGCAATGCCTTTGTACTTGCTTTATGGAAATTTTGAAAGGTTTTCGTTTCCTTATACTTTCATATAAGGTAATAAACAAACGTATAATATAAGATTCGTATTCATTGTAGACCTCTAAGAAATATTAACATAAGTTTTGTGGCCCTTTTTTGATCATGTATGAAATAATGTAATTGGTTGAAGTCATTTGGTAATAAAGAAAAGTGTACTTATAATATTTCATAACTACGTAATTTTAGATAAAAGTTTAGTCGAGTGTGTCAGAAACTATCATCGACCGATAGATACGCCGTTTATCTTGAGTCTAATCACTTACGCTATGAACCTGTAAGCGATAGAGTCGTGTAGCATCCATTGAAGTATGAAAATATTTAACTTAATATTCAAATTCAAATTCTTATTGATTGTCATAAATCTACCATCGGTTCGAAAATAAACCTCAGACCTGAGAAGAACCGGCGAAAGAGACTCAGCGGGTTTTTTTTCAGCTCATTTTTTACATAATTTATATAATATTATATAATAACAATCACAACTGTCTGACAAAGATATAGAAAAATGCATGTTGATGCATTTTTTATTTTATTATATTTAAATATTTAAACAAAAACTTTAAGCCTGTCTTTTATTTCAATTCAGAAAATAAAAATAATACGAAAACTATGTATTTGGAATAAAAGGTTTTTTCGGCTCTCTATATATAGTTTTATCGAGCCTGAATGTATTGAAAGGAAAATCTAACGCTATTTTATTACGGGTGTATATTTGATGGCTCAAAGCCACATAGCACTGAAAATTGAGAGCGTTGCATGAAAAAGATAAACAAAAATTTTAAAGCCAGCTCATCCGGCGACCTCACTGTGGATTTGTGGGTTGAAAGTATATTTTAAAAGTTGACTATTCTAATTTGTTTTTGTTTTGTTGTTACAGAATTTGCTATTTTGCTAAAATAAATTAAAAATAAAGTATAAATTATATGGAAAACATAGTACTTTTCACATAAACACAATATTTAGCTACCTGAGAGTCGTCTGGTATAACGGTGAGGCATTTGTTATGAGAATATATTTTTCTAGTGATAAAATATTATAGTTAATGTTATCTTATCATATTTTAATAAACTAAATGTGATTTTTTTTTTTACTTTTTTACATTTTCTAGGTTGGCAATAAATTTTTCAGACATTAATTTTATAAAAAAAATATATAAAATAAAATTATCGAAATTAAATTTATTTTTAATACAATACCTTTTTTTAAATAAGGTTTTTTTAACTTTATCATTAGAATTATTATGTTTGGAAATATTGAAGTATAGGTTCTTTATAACAGTATGAAATATTTTACGATTGCAATGTATGAAATGCAGTAAAATATATTAAGCATTGGGTAGGAAGATTATAAAATGGCTACTATTAGTCATCAATTATTTTTAGTAACAAATTTAACTTTAATTTTATAACGTAATTTTCTCTTAATATATTGTACATATATATTTTATAATTGTTGAAATAATGTACATAAGATCAGATAAAGATTTGAAAGGAAAATAAAACAATAACTTAAAATCACAACAAGGTTTCGTTGAAATATGTAATAATTAATCAACGTCCGGACAATTCATACGAACTTTTTATTCGGGTCGTATTCTCTCACTCGTGTGTAATTAATTGCGTTTCTGATTTATTGTAAGATATATTTGTATATAGAACATTAATATGTTCTATATATAAATATATTATGTTGTACGTCGAATGTTGTTATTGTTTTTATGAACTAGAGGAATGTTATGGATCTTTACTCTTCGAATTTTATTTAGTTTTTTTTTGGGCATAGATGACTAAATTTAAAATTTTCTATTTTGAATTTCGAATTATTTCGAATAGGAACATGATCAGATATTTATACAAATAAATATGTAATTTGTTGTAGTTTTTATCATGATAAACTTCAGTGAAGAAAATATCAAATGTAATAAGAGTAGAAATATTTTTTGAATGTCTTAATACTAAATAAGTTTGAGTTATCTGAGGGTACACCTCTAACCACTAAGAAGTGCATTTGTTATTCTACAGCCAAAAAAATAATAGTTTGTATTTTTTTTTATGTTGGAGGGGGCAAACCAGCAGGCTCACCTGATGGAAAGTGACTACCACCGCCCATGGACATCTGCAACATCCGAGGACATGCAGATGCGTTGCCGGCCTTTTAGGAAAGAGTACGCTCTCTTCTTGAAGGTTTTTAAGTCATATCGGTTTTGATTTGTATTGCTCTGTGCTGATAAGATACACTAACATTGAAATAAGCGCCAATCCACGGTATTTGTAAATTAAATATATTTTTTTATTAATTTAATATATATTTGTAAATTAATGTACGAACTTAAACATAAAAAAACACAATACAAATTTAAATCTATATATTTTTAAATTTAACGAGATATAAATCTAGCGTAACATACGTACATATATATTAATTATAATTTATCTGTGCGTAGTATTGGCGTTAATCACTGGAAGCTGTTAAGGAAAATGGCGGAAAGAATCCCCGAAGACGACTAAAGCAATTTATTTGGAGATCGATATAACAGATTAGTGTTGGTTTGGGTTGTCTATTCTTCTTATACCTTGTTATGGCCGCTTTGACGAAGGACGTGTTCATTGGGACAATAATTGTCGGAGCTCTTTTATTCGGAGGGCTTAAATCAAATGTACAAAAAAATTGAGATGTTTGAGTTGTAAAATCACATTCGAACATTTGAGCAAATTAATCATATGATTTACATTCTATTTCAGTGAATTTAGAAACTACACTGACTATATTTTGTTAGTCTAGCTTATAAGTTGTTTTCCACTCAGATATACTCAATAGCAACCTGGATTAAGAAAGTTGGTAGGGATACACTCTTTATTTAATTGGTGGGTTCCAGTCTATAGTAAGCCGGTATAATTCTAGACAAAAGGAATATAAAATCTATCGTCACTATATTTAATTAGCTATTGATAGTGTGAAAAGTGGTTTATAAAGAAAAGTCTTAAAAACATATAAATAAAAAATGTTGCGATAACTACCAGGACCAATATATCGACATACGTTAATACCTGTTCTGACATAGACGCGGTTAAAACAAAAAAAATGTAAGTGTCGTGTCAAAATGTATAAAATTAGTTTTTATCCTGTTTTCCTTATTAAAAAGGGATTTTCTGATAATACTTTATGTGTTAATTATACCTCCATAAACCCAGGTCAAGGCACGGAAAGTTTCGAATATGTATTGTAGTACTACTACAATTTATTCTATTGATATTGATTTAACTCAACGCAATTTACGTTAAAATATTTGGAAACATCGCTTCCTACTTTTATTGGTCGCTTACTTTTTTAAACTGTACTTAGTGAAAATTTTAGAAAGAAAACTTAAGAATTAAGTTTTGCATTTATATTCAACAAATCAACTCTCTTATATAAACGATTAAGTGTGTATGCACTTTATGTTAATCGTTGCCTGAAAGTGTAAAATTAAAAAAAAGTTCGTCAGTGTACTTTTTTGTTTCATTATTATATAGTCGTATTCGTATAACGTGTGTTTAAAAATTAACGATTTAAGTTACAGATAAAAAAATTATAAATAGAACAACAAATATAATACTCTTTTGTAAAATAGCCGTTATTATTAACACTAATTATAAATCCAAATATAGTATCATAAGCTTAAGAATGTTGATTAAGTAATTGTATTAAGAGCGTGCATTTTCTAGTAACATAGTACGGTTTAATCTCAAAACTACGTTAGTTCCCCGCCGGCATGAAGATAGTCTTTCTGTTTGCCGTGTTTATCTTTTTCCCAACTTCATGGAAACATTGTAAACATGGAAACGTAATTTTCAGAACTCGTTGTCGCTTGCTTCACGCCTCGCAAGCTGCGATGAGAACTGTGGTTATTTAATTTAAATTGTATGTTATTAGTTGTTTATATTAAAATATAAATATAACAAATATAATTAAGAAAATTGTGCGGTCATGCACGAAGTTGTTTGCGATATTTTTTCGACTTTAAACGTGTTTGAAAATGTAGATTTTATTTGATTATATTACTGTACCTTTGTCACACCAAAAAGCGCCTCGAACTCCTTTATGCCACTTTCTAATCAAAGGTTAAGAAACGATTTTAATTTTTAAATTCAATTAACTATTGTTATAATGATAGAAACTCTTTTTTTTAGGAATTTAATAATATTAAAAAAAGATACAAATGCGCTAAACAGGGTTTCATAAATAATGTTGTACGTATTTGCAAATTATCTAAGTAGAAACCTGGAAGTTTTTTTTTTTAAAGAAGGTAGGCGGACGAGCTCTTGGAGCTGATGATAAGTGGTCATCAACGCCCGTAGACCTTGGCATTGTAAGAAATGTGTAATGTATGTGAATAAAATACTATTGGCGAATGTACATCTTTTTCTGAATATAACAAAATGTTAACCATCGCTTACAACGCCAATGCGGCGCCAGCCTTGGGAACTCTTGTGTCTGTAATTCCACTGGCTCACTTACCCTTCAAACGGGAACATAACAATACCAAGTTTGCGGTAGAATATCTGATGAGTGAGCGGTACCTACAAAGACGAGCTTGCACAAAATCCTACCACCGGTAAAAAGTGGTGCTGCAAATGTTCACGGATGGTGCTAATCACTTCATATCATATTGTGGTGTGCCAGTGCGTGTTGCTTGTAAAAAAATAATACCAGTACCAATGTTCCGTACAGGAACAATGTCCGATGAAGGAAGTAAATAGTAATATTCCTCGGTAGCACATCTTGCAATTCATTTCAATCTAGAAGGCAGGTGTACATACATAATAATTTGTTAGAACATAAGACCAAGCTTTTTACGCATTTGAATTTTATTTACTGTTATAATGTTTTACCTTGCTTCCTCGTGAGGAAAAAGCTTGGAGCGTATTCCACCAAGCTGCTCTAACGCAGGTTGATGGTACATTTGCGGCAATTTATTCGAAACTAATACGAATATTGTGCTTGTGAGTGAAATATTACACAAAATTATTATTTTATGTAATAATTTGCTACTAAGCACAATATTATAAACAAATTAAATTTATAAAGAGTCAATGGAACTCACCCGGAGTAGAGTCCTAAATCTTTAGTTAAGATTCCCATACTGTAACCGCAGGGCCATCTCGGCTGTAATGTATTATATGTTCCAATATTATTAGCTAGTTTTGGGATATTACAAATATGATACACAGTCATAATAATCTAAATATCATCTTTGGTATTAGAAGTGGATTCCACTTACTATGATGTGGCCCACCTGCTCACCTGCCTTATTTCCGTTAATATATAATAAAATAACATGAAATATTTCCGTGTTCGATCACCTTTATAGCAAACATTTACCAACCAACTACTTCTAATCCATTTAATACTATATGTAATAAGCAAAATATACCTCTATGTATTATAAGGAAACTTTATAAACTATTTATATAATATTTGGTGTGTAATGGTTTTGGTTATGTAATATTTGGTCTTTCGTGGCCTAGATTTGTATTGAATTGCTTATTAATAGCAAAAGATTTAGTATTAATTAATTTGCTTAAGTGTCAGAATATTTAGCTTTATAAATTAAAAAGTGGCGACCAACATGGGACAGCTATGTTTTAAAAAACTACATTATGTAAAATTATGTAACTTTATAAACTTCCTAAATATTATAATATTAAAAATTGAGTGAGTCAAAATTATATTGTTGTATAGCATATTCCATAACATTGTTTCCATTTAGAACTACTCATGAAAAATACGTGTCAACTTTGTTTATCTCCATATAACCTTTTCACTTTATTTCACGCGTACGTATAATGCAACAAGTTACATATTAGATATTAGTATAAGCTAAACTAGCCCCTGTCACTATGGAATTATGATACCTTTCAGCTTGGCAGTATTATTAGTTACTGCATAAAACAAGTAAAACAAATTTTGTTCCTTTATAAACTGTATGTAGAGCGCGAACGGACCTCAATATTAATATCCTTTGACAGTCAGTGATGCTTTGATATAAAGGAAAAAAATATTAATTGCTTTGACGTCAAAAAACGTATAAACGCCTGATATTTACTTATATTTATACTAAACAAAATTACTTAGAAATTATGTATAATCGTGAAAGAATAAAATCAAATGAGGAAATAATGCATTCCTTGGTGGTAGGGCTTTGTGGGTAGGTCCCACCCACGCATCAGATATTTTACCGCAAAACAGCAGTACTTGTTGTCTTCCGGTTTGAAGGGTGAGTGAGCCAATACAGCAATTGAGCAATTACAGGCACAAGGGACATTAAATCTTAGTTCACAAGGTTGGTGGTGCATTGGCAATGTAAGCGATGGTTAACATCTCTTACAATGCCATTCTCTATGGGCGTTGGTGATCACTTACCATCAGGTGGCACATATGCTATAAAAAAAAACATAAGTATTTTATATTTAACGTAGATAAATAATAATGCTTTGTCTGTTTATGGTATCTTTGATAACGAGTTATAGAGAAAATCTTTGTTAAAAAAAACAACAGCTGATATTAAACTTGCAAGAGTATAACTTTCTTTATCACTTTGGAAAACTGTAACAGAGACCAGCAAAACTTTATATTCTTTTATCTAAAACTCCAGAAGAATATAAAAAAGAGATAGAAATTACAAGATCGTTAAAGGGTTTCCGACGTTTTCTTTGACAAGGCAATGTTTAATGATAAAAGTTGCATTCTTAACGTCTCAGTTTTTTAAAGAATAATTGAAGTATGCATTTAAAGCCAAGGCGGACGAGGTCGTAATAAAAGTAAGATTAAGACAAAGGAGATCTTAGCGGTCGGGGTAATTAAGATTAAGTGGACACTTTTGTCAAGCATAATTTAGGACTTATATTTTCAACGTCCTTCAATGTTTTCAGAAGAAATAATCTGATATTTTGTTGATAAGTAATTAAAACGCATTCGTATTATGAAATATTGTTATTAAAGTTCTTATGAGTAAAATAGATAAAAAATAAAAATAAATAAATAAAAATAAAAAATGGTTATCTGCAAAGTCGGTTTACGGAAGACAGTTTGACGTGACAACGTCATAACAAAACATTGCTGAAATGTTTTGTTAACAAAACATTGATGTAACCGAATGTGAAAGAGAGAAAGATGCGGCGCAAGCGTAACGGGACAATGAGCGCAACGGGACAATGGGCGTAACAGGTCAATTTTTAGTGCATGCAGCCAGCGTTCATCGATTTATTAGACGTTGTCACGTCAAAAATACTTGGTAAAATTGTACTCTTACCTTCGTTTGTAGGTCTGCATGGATTTTAATGTTTGATATAGAAATAGATCTCCAGTATGACGTGGAATTTTTTACTTTCGAAAATACAATTTGAGCACGATGGGAGTAAAATTTCAAGATTGTATTAGCTTAGCATTTTTATCATTGAAATCGGAGTTTTTGACGAAAAATTGAATTAGCACTATCTTGAAAAAGTATTGAACTGCTCGCTTTTTTAATTTCAATAAATATGCTAATACTCTTTATAAAACAGACTTATAACAATAAAATTAGGCGGATATGGCGATTTCATGATTGACATAATTAGTAAACTAATTGAGATCATGTAATATGCAGATAATCTAAAATAAAATTTAATTTTGCGGTAAAAAATGATACATATAAATTTATTATTATTAATAATAATACTATTTTCGGGTTTTGTCAAATACTTACTCGGCATTATATCTAACTGATTCTGTCATAGACGGACAGAGATATGTAAACATCTTATATTATAATCATATAGAATTATGATTCTCATTTTAATAACACGTATTTCATAAAAATATGGTGCTAATAAGTACGATTATTTTACTGTTTAGACTAATAATATAATAAAACTAAACAATAAAAACAAATAATTTCTTAATAGAATCATTTTAAGTATTTATCAAAGGTGCTGTTAGCTGTACCATGTTATCTATTTGTTTTATTCAATAGTTTAAATTAATCAGTTTATAGATACTTCACTCGGCGGTAGAGCTGTGTGCAAGCTTGTCTGGGTAGGTACCTCCCACTCATCAGATATTCTACCGCAAAACAGCAGTACTTTGTATTGTTGTGTTCCAGTTTGAAGGCTGTGTGAGCCAGTGTAATTACAGGCAAAAGGGACATAACATCTTATTTCCCAAGGTTGGTGGCGCATTGGCGATGTAAGCGATGGTTAATATTTCTTAAATACCATTGGTCTGTGGGCGTTACCGACCACTTATCATCAGGTCGCCCATATGCTCGCCTGCCTACCTATACAATAAAAAAATACTACATTGAGCTTAAACTTAAGTTAAGTTAGCTAAGATATAGATATAAATAAGGGAAGATATAGGTTAGATATAAATTATTAAGCTCCTCCTTGAAAAATCTGATCTATGTGTAAATTATTTGTATGTGGAATATATTCCTTACAATGCAATATTTTTAATCTTATATGTTGAATGAAATATAATATAATGTTGAATAATTGTAAGTAGCTTACTCTTTGTAATTATTTTTTTCTGATTAAAATTCTTTCAAGTTAATTCAAATTGGAAGTCGTACTTAGAAAGATTTCTTCATTGTATTGTTTTTATTTCGAGAAAATACAAGCTAAAGCTTCTTTTGTTTTAGTATTTTATTTAAAACAGAATTGTAAAATTTAATTTCAAAATAATTAATTTGCTTCACTTTAATCTTCTTATAACAAAACTTATTGTTACAAGTATTGATGCAGACGTTCCCACAAAAGGCAGGTTAATGACATATCTTAAAAGAATCAATTACGTTGTCTACAAGACATTTCTCTCAAAGTATAAAAAAATAGACGACTAAAACATATTTGAAAGATTGTTTTCAAGCACCAAATTGAAGTAATACAAAAATAGAAATTGAAAATATAAGAGAATGAAATTAATCTACGCTTACTAATAGAACTCTATATGTTTGTACAAAATTTTATCGTTTTCAATTAAATTGTTTGCGTTAGATAGACTGCCTATGGAGGAAGGTATTTATGAGTTTGAACCTAGGACCACGGGGCCTGTGGTATAAGCCATGTCGTATGAGCTAGTTACTAAACTAACGATATAACGACGTACTATATAAATCTCATAGCAAGTATTGCCAACTTACAGAAACCGTAGCACGTTTTTGATGTTAAAAGAAAATATACTTTTGGCCAAATTACTTTTTCCTATTAAAGAGAGTAAGAAACTTTATCGGGACATTGGGAGGCAATTTTTATGTATACCTTAGCAAGTTGTTGGGCATTCGATTTAACTTGTACAATCAGTGTGACGGCGACGTGTGATTGGCCTGTGACTGTGTGAGTTCGACTAGTAAGCTGCGTACATAATGAACTGAATTTGAGTTTTGGTTATTTTAATTACGATATGAGCGAACTGGCCGCTATGGTTCAGTAGCTAAAATACGTGAATCTTAGTCGAAGATTGTAGCTTTAATTCCTGAACAGCACTGTTGATTTTTCATGAGTCTAATATTCGCATGTGTTTATAATTCATCTCATGTTCGTTGGCGATAAAAACATCGTGAAAAAACCTACGAGTATATTTGTTAGATGAGTCTGTAAAGTTACCCACTACCCATTCATCACATACTCTACCGCCAAACAACAATTCGTGGCATTAGTTATATTCAATATTGTTGTGTTTTGTTTTGAAGGGTAAGCGAGTGAGTGTAACTACAGCTACAAGGCATATAATATTTCAAATTCATTCATTTTTCAACTTTGTAGTCGCGTTGACGATATAAAGGATGGCTAATCTCTCAGGCCTATATCTATGGGTGGCGATTATTTTTTTTCCAATCTCCCAGTTTCGACGTAGGTACATATTATTTCGTCAGTGTGCATGTGTCCTTATAGAACATGCTTCAACTCGATAAATCCGGCTAATAGTTTGAAATCTTAGCGTGATTGAAAGCGCGGACCCTCTACGTCTAATAAGCTCGGGTTCAATAGGCTGTAATTTATGTCCCTTCAGACCGTCTATTAACGGCTATTATATACAAGTACTTATTGTATGCTAAGACAGGAACAGTAATAAGGGTTGGAGAAATTAATAACATACTGAACATATATTGCTTTTATATCGAATGCCGAGAATTAAGCCGAGATGGCCCAGTGGTAAGACCGAGTGAATCTTAACCAAGTTTTTTTTTTATGTAAGAGAGGCAAACGATCAGGAGGCTCACCTGATGGAAAGTGACTACAACCGCCCATGGACACCTGCAACATCCGAGGACTTGCAGGTGCGTTGCCGGCCTTGGAGGTAAGAAAGAAAGAGCACTTTGGTGACCACTTACCATCAGGTGGCCCAAACGCTCGTCCACCTTCCTATGAAATAAAAAAAATATATATAAATGGATCGATACGATTTGATGCACTCCCATTTATATTATTCGATATTTTATCTATCGATTTGAATGAAATGTAATGCAATTTTTGTTCCGTTTGCAGTTGAAACGCTTGGGACCTTGGAGTAATAGTGCCAAAAAAATCATCCAATCTATTACTCCCCGCCTTATTGCCTCCACTGATGACAGGAGGGCTGGTTCATTTTTCGCCCAGAGAATCGGAATAGCGATTCAAAGGGGAAATGCTGCTAACATTCTTGCCACCATACTACGCATTCAATCAATCAATCATTATTTATTAAAAACAACCTTAAGATCGAAAAATATCGAAATGTTGCATTCGCATTTTTCTCTTACCTGAATTGATTGTTCAAAATTAAATATAATATCTTGTGCAAAGCTTTACTTCTATCACGTGAACACGTTTTCTTTTATATCATATATCAGAATATGTATCGAATTATTATTTGTTCACATATCAGTTGTTTGGAATAAAAACGCCTCAAAGTTGCATTCATAGGTTCCTAGTATATTAGTGAGAACGAAATTTACGAAACTAAGCTCCCGAGAGACAAAACTGGTATGCATTTAGGAGTCTATGTGATAATCTCTCCAACACTATAAGACTTTTAAGCTTTTAATTCGTTATTTATGTCTCATTTCGTAAGAAAAAACACTAAAACGAATAGTTTTCTTATGGTTTCCTTTTGAGGAATGAGAATTATGTAGTTGACATATTTCTTATAATTGTAAATATATCAAATGTATAACTATTAAACTAATATATATCTATGTTGGTAAGTAAATATATAAATATGTATTTTACATATGTGTGTAAAAGACTTGACAAATATCATAAAAGTTGGTATAGTTATGTATTTTTGTTTTTTAAGATTTTAATAGCTGAAGGTAAATATCGTAACACAAATGTGTATATGTGAACTAGTCGCTATGATAATTTTATCGAGATGGCCCAGTGGTTAGAACGCGTGAATTTTAACCAATTATCGTGGGTTCAACCCGGGCAAGCATCACTGAATTTTCATGTGCTTAATTTGTGTTTATAATTCATCTCGTGCTTGACGGTGAAGGAAGACATCGTGAGAAAACCTGTGTCTTATTTCATTGAAATTCTGCCACATGTGTATTCCATCAACCCGCATTGGAGCAGCGTGATGGAATAAGCTCCAAATGTTCTACTCAAAAAAACGAGGGGAAGAATTAGCCCAGCAGTGGGATCAATCCATTAAAATATTTAGCAAATTGTCATAAGATTAATGTTACAGTTATTTGTTTTCCAATTTTTTTAATCAGATTTTCGTTGGACTTGTAATAATTTGTTGCGTATTAAAATTGTTGCTTTTATTGTAACGATAACTAGAAAGCTTTTGCAGTTTATGAGTTCGAAATTTGTAGTCGAGCTATACAAGTTTTTAGTAAAAGTTTGTAACGAGTTATTCTGAGCTCAGTGTTTATTTATGAACACAAATTATATTAATTTGTATTCTGTTAAAATAAAATGCGCAAGTTTTATTTTATCGTTTGTGACATAGAGAAGTGTTCTATGAAAGTTTATGATGAGTAAATTAGAGGTATCATTATCTACTTAAATGCAATTACGTTTAATTTTTAACTTAATTCTTCACAGAGCTGTGGTGGTCGTTTTCAGATTAAGTACTTTAATGATAAAGAGGCGAATGTTTCATATGTAATGTACTAGTTTTATTCATTACGTTCTATATTCAAATTTTCTAAAGATTTACTATTGGTAGATAATTTCTATTGGAATGAAATGGTATTTTTTTTCGTTCACATCTTTATGCAACATTATACGAACAATATAACAATGTTAGCCGCGTAATAATTTATATTTGAAATTTCGTTAAAACTCTATTAAAACTATTTGAGTTGTTTTCCAATTTTAGTGCCTGCAAATGAGATTCTTAATAAGGGTGATATCATGCTTTTGTTCTAGAAACATGGTGCTTGATTTGTCAGACGAAGACATATTTGTGTGTATTAACTGTAAATATTCTTAAATTGATTTTAAATATAATAATATAAAACAAATAAACAATATATATGTGTATCATTTGTTTTCTCAACTCAAATATAATTAGTAAATATATCTCTTTCAATATTTTAATTATATATTAAAATGTCTTGGTTATTTATTTCACTTCGTTTACGACGACAATATATTTCAGTGAGAATCTAATATTAAAGTGTTTATCTTAACACGCTTCTTCAATTTTATATTAGGCATAAGATTGGTTTGGAATTTCGTATTAACGTTTAATCGAAATATTTCGTTATATTATACATATCTTCGTATATATTATATTAGGTACCATTCACTCATCGCATATTCTATCACCAAACAACAATACATTGTATTGCTTTGTTTGTTTCGAAGGCTGAGTGAGCTAGTGAAACCACAGGCAATGTATTGATACAATATCGAATGAATAAAACTATCAATTGTAATAATTTGAATACATTTTAATAATTATATTCAAACACTATGTGGTCAGGGGTACTGGTTTGTACCCACCCGCCTGGTTAGGTATTACGCGCTTATCTTATATTCTAATATCAAACTTAGTAATCTTTATCGTGTTGCGTCTTAGAACCTTAGGTTGGTGGCGCATTGAAGGAATTGTTAATATTTCTTACTGTACCAATGTTTATGGGGTTAGTGACCATTTACCATAAGGAAGCCCATATTTACGTTAGCTTCCTAATTTAATAAAAAAAGTAATTTAAGACTACAAACTTCAAATATTCATTAATTAGTAACAATAGTCAATTAATTCATGGTATTGCATAAGAGCTAATGTACATTATAAAGTAAATTTTTACATTTCGTAAAGTTATTACCCTTTATCTAAATCTAAAGCTCTGACATTACAAAGGTTCAAGAGCTCCGTCAGATAATCTCAAAAGAAGTGTAGTAGGGCTATTTCGTTGAGCCGATCCTCTCACGCTCGTACAAGCATCAAAAGTCGAAAATCCGTGAAATATTCAAATTGTTACGATCATTGATCTTTTCCTATTTATAAATGCAGAGATGTGGAATCATGAAAGGATAGGTTATTACTTCTACCAAAATCAGATCCGTCCTTTTCAGTTAAATAAATATTGTACTATTATTATTCACAATTAACTAAATACATATGCTATTTAATTATTTACAATGGCAGTTAGTACACTTACAACTACAACTTGGGAACTCCCGATCTTATAAATAACGTATAAGGAAAAAAGATCGAAAATATTCAAAACAATCACGTAAAAGAAGTCGTAAGTTATATTCACTGCAATATATTTGTAGTTGTATACCTAGATAAATAGAGTTCAATTTCGTTTAACATAAATCGGATGTGCCTGAAGGAGTCGATGGTGCAATAAACTAAGGATAGTTTCGCTCGAAGACACGGGTGAGCGAAAGTTAAAGTTGTTCGACGACGTCGCACCAACAATGAGGTAACTAGCGAAGTTTGTGACGGTAAGTTAGTTTAACCGGTAATCAGAATTTGATATCGAGATAAGGTGAATACGATTGTGATAAATGCTTGTAGCAAGTTATGTGAGGTTGGGGATACTTTCTTGAATCGATGTCATTATTTGTTTGTCGGAAACGATTGAATTGCAAATAAAATTATTTCCTTAAATAGTAAATATATATGTATATATTTAGTGTAATAGTCTGCCCATTTGTATACATACATAACTATAACATATATTTGCACACACATATAAACATGCGTACGAATATAATGTAAATGTTTTATTTTTACTATTAATTACTCTAATTTTCTTTTCTTTTTATATACATTTTTAAAAGCATTCTAATCTTGTGTGCAATTAATTGTTGAAGAATCGCTGACCCTGATAGTACAATTTATATTAGTTTCGGGGTCAGAGGTCCACCACCAGTGTTTATGTTATAAATTAGAAGTAATAAATAAATTATTATTATTAAAATTTGTAGTAATAGCTGTCAGATAATACAAATAGTGTCTTCATCCTACGCCTTTTTCTCTTTTGCGTTTGTTTAAATTCATGATTACTCATGACTACTGGTTATATTACAAAGCGTAAATGGCAACCTTTTATTACAAAAAAAACTCTTAAAACAAATATGGTATTTATATTAGTAAGAAAATTAAGTATAAAAAAAGTATTTAAGCCTGTCTACTGCTGTTGTAGCCTATATCCGTCCTGAAACTATTTATATAATGATAAGGTTCAACTTTGATTGCATTTTTGACTTCTTATAACTATGACTAGTGTAATATTATGATGAATTACTCTAGGTCGCTGTAGAGGTAACGTCAACATAATATTCTTGGTGAATAAAAAATACTCTAATTATTTAGAAAATGTAGCAAATTTATGGTAAATACTTTTGAAAATTTTGTTTGCGTTTTAAAAAATATTGAAGTTAAAATATGATGTAATTTAAATAAAGATATTTTTTTATAGATTAATTGGGATTATTCGTAAAATACCTTTTTTGAGACATTAAAGTAGGCTATTTACAGACATTATCTAATAAAATCAAGTAACCACGCTAATAACCTTTTGAAAAAAAAAAATACTTTCATTTATATTAACTAATTTTAATGGTTTTTCTTTTCTTTTATAAACTAGGCAGACGGATAAATAGGCCTCGTGACGGTAACGGGCAAGTGGTTACGACTGCCTACAGATATTGGCGCTGTATGAAATATTGACCATTCCTTATAAGGCTAATGCGCCACAAACATAGGGAGCTAAGATATGTTCCTTGTGCCTGTAATTACAGCTCACAGTTCAACACAATACTAAATATTGCTGATCGACGATGGAATACATGATGAGTAGGTAATACCTAGACGAGCTGGTTATAAGCCACCAAGTATTACATTAAAAATGCAATATTCAAAATTTATTCAAAATAATAATAAAAGATCAAAGATTAAAGTATCATTCATAATTTTATTCACTTGAATATTATTAGAAATCATATGAAATTTTGAGAAATCATCAAAATTACCGTTTCAAGTAATCACGGAGCGGATCAAAATAGCAGGAAAATGGTTAAGACTAGGTGAAGCGCCATTTTGTATTCTATAATCGGTTTATGCAGAGGTTAATATGCTCATCGTGGCTTTAATACCCTGGACTTAAGTGTCTAGGCAATTAGTGGGATTTATGAACCTTCTACAATTTCTTTTTATTTTTAAAGCTGTATAATATTAAATAAAGACTTATTTTCTAAATAATAATAAATTGATTATTAAAAGAATATTTTCAGGCTTAAGTTAGTTTATTTTTAAAATTATTGACGACAATTGATAAACAGAACGAATAATATTGTTTGATTAATACATATAACTATTACCATGACATAAATGAAGTCACCTTTGCTTTTAGAAATTAGCACTTATATTTATTTATCATAGTCAATGTCCATCGGAAGTGCATTTTGCAATACATTGTAGTACTGATTACGCCATGAGTGAAAGGGATCCGGGCTTTCACGAAGCCCTACCATCTAAACCAATTTATTAAACAAATGGATATTTTAAAAGGGCAAGGCAAGAATATCAGTTTCATATTCGTCTGGAAAGACCTACTAGTAAACCATTTTTTTAAATGTGTCTACGAAATTCTCCTACCTTCCAAGTGAAGGATTCTTTATGATTAACAATATGAGCTATGGACAGATAAAATTAAAACAAGCAAATTGTTTTCGTATACAGTATAATAAATTATTTATATTTTATCGATTTGCTTTTATATTTTAGAATAATGTTTTTTTTAACATAAAAATGTTTTGAAGACCTATGTAGGCCTATGGACCTATAAATGTTTTGAAGTATTATAACAATATAACTTTTAAAAGAAGTGTGTGATGTTTTACTATTAAATTTAAGTGTCTGATGCATTCGGAATAAGCATGAAACACACTAATTTCATAACTTTATCTATTTATAAATAGAAAATCTATCTATATAGAAATATTAAATGTTTTTCGATAAACTTATAAAGAAAACACTTTAATCTTTGTATTGTTAAGAATAAAAAGCTTTTTCTAGTTCTTTATATATAAATACAGATTTCTTTTGGGTCTTATTGAAAATACAGTAAAGCTTTGTTAAAAGTTTTTTAGCGTTCAACAAAAGCGTTATAACCGGAGAACGACGTTAAAGACACAATAACGCTTGCAGTCTAATATACATTTACGATGAGATTTATACGAAAATTTTTATACCCAAAAGGCTTAACAATCTTCAAAAGGAACTCCGTTTTTTGATAAATATTTTCATATAGATTATATAAAACACATTGGTAACTAATCTATTATATATTAACCTGCAAATGATAATGTCCTAACACCTTTATATATTGTTTAATAAAAAAAACTCGAGTTTAAAAAATTGAGTTTAAAGCGTTCAGATAGAGAGATGAACAGACGCGTCGGGACGGGACGGGTGCTCAAATGAGATTTTCAGTCTCTAGTGGTGGTTTTTTTCTTAAGAATTACAAGGGATAGCCTTCAATGTTTAATGTTCGAGCTGTACTATGATGAATCTTCTAATTTTCCACTCTTACGTATCGAGTCTATTTTTTAATTAAAATAGTCTACCCTCGTTATGTAACCGATTGATTAAAAAAGATTTATCGAAAACGGTTCGAAATCTTCGAAGCGAGAAACATAAAGAAAATATAAAAGAGGTGAATGATGCTACCTCTGTATACATTCGTATGATAATAATTTTAACAAAGTTTTAATTATATTAATAGTGGTCGGAAATCATATAAATATTAATCTAGAATGAATTATGTTGATGACGTTGATAAACCTTTTTATTGAATAGGTAGGTGGACGAGCATATGGACCAGCTGATGGTAATTTGTCATCAGCGCCCATATAAACATTGGTATTGTAAGAAATATTAACCATCCCTTACATCGACAATGCGCCACCAACCTTGGGAACTAAGGTAGTGGTGGTTATCAATTTTAACACAATACATTTCAATCAATAAGTTACCTTTACCTTTTTACCTTTCAAACATGTTTAACGCTAACATTGTTAATAATTTTTACACTTTAATAAACTTTAGCACATCGGTACTGATGTTTGCTAAAATTTTTATGTAATGCCGCAAGGTTTACATCGTTCGTTCTGGATTGGTTTCTGGCCGACCGCCAGCGGATCTGAGTGGACGTACCGTGTAAAGCTAAAGATTTGTCGAGATATTGAACGTTGCTTACTCCAGTGGTGTGCGGATTATTTCATTGCTATAAAAGTAATACTGTATACGAAAATTACAGGTAAAAATCACATATATTTCAGGAAAATGACAAAAAAACGAGTATGAGAACTATTGACGAACATAGGGTTCTGTAATTCAATTTTCCATAGTGTAACTACAGTTGATGGCTATTACCTTCTACATTTAAGCAAATATTTAGATGAAATTGCTTAAATTAAATAGTAATTTCATAAAACTGTTATTAATTAGAGATAAGGTTATATTTTTAAATTTAATGAGACAAAAATCAAACGAGTTATAAATATCTCTTCCAGTATTACATTCTACACATGCAGGATTCTTCACGACATTTTCTCCGTCTTTAGCGTTTACCACAAGTTGATTTGTAAACGCAAATAAACAACATGAAAAGTTAATGGTGCTGGGATTGAACCTGCAAACTTTCGTATTGATTCCTGTGTTCTACCCTTTGGCCCATCTCGGATCTGCGGTTCTCTAGCGATTTCTATTTTCTCATCTATTTAAATTGTAAGCTAGCTCTTGTTTTGTGATATTCATACAACTATATATAATAATTATTATACGCTATAATTAATTATTTATAATCATTCGATAAAGAAATATTCGAATTTAATAATCTCATCAAATTAAAATAGCTGAATTGGCTGGTATATGAAATTATATGAAGTAAGAAGCCGTATATCACTTTGGTGTCACTTAACAACGAAATTGGATAAATAAGAAACCTACACTTGTTTAAGAAAATTAAATTCTAAATATATATATACTGGGATCAAATATATTTTCCATATTAAAAAAAATTTCGACCGTGGATGGCGATTATAGTTTCAAACACCAATTTACTGTCACACAATTTTATTTTTAAATTACTTCACACATCAATCACACTTTTAAATCACCTTATTAAATCACAATACAATTATGACACGGCTTTCTTTCATAATTACTAAATAGTTCTTAATTTTATCGCGATTATACATTTTAAATGTCAAGATTAAGTTGCCTTCGGGCAGCGTAACGACAACTGATCTCCAAGAAGAAGAATGGAAGAAGAATGGATGTCCACGCAGGCCCGCATGGGCTTCGGGATAACTGGTCGGGGCGATGGCCCCCTTCAGTGGTGGCAACGCCGTCTGCAACTACAGACGGGTCACTGGGTGGACTCTTGTCCGTGGTGTCTGGTTCGGGTGGGGTTCCTGCCGCATAGCGATCAAGCCTCAGCGATCGGCGAGCTGCGGCGGAGTGGTATATCCGGGTATTGGCTTCGCCCGTCGCTCAGCGAGGTCGAGCTCGCCGGTCGGTGCCGGCGAGCGCCCGTCAGCCAGCGACGAGGAGGCGGTCAAGGCTGGGTAAGGTCACGTGGTAATCCTCTTGGGTCCGGTGGTCGCCGATGGTATGGCGCGATACCCCGCAGATGCTGAGATCGCGCTCCGTCGGCGCGTGCGAACATAGAGGTACACAGGCGGTGAACGTGGTCGTCGAGGCTCTCCATACGCAGATCTCTGGCAATCACTGCGTTCCTCACGTACCGTGGGGCTCCGGTGATGGTGCGTAGCGCTAGCGATTGCTGCGCTCGCAGCGACTTGCGGCTTGATTCGCTGGTCAGCGCGAACCATGCTGGGGCCGCGTAGGTGAGTCGCGTGCGGACGTACGCTTTGTATACGCACAGTTTCACACGGAGCGGCAGGTGTGACGCCAGAAGGGGGCGCAGGAGGGTTCTCGCGGTGCGTGTCTGTGCTACCACGTTCTTCACATGATGTCGCATTGAGAGCTTCCTGTCGATGATCACGCCGAGGTACTTGGCAGTCGGGGACCACTCGACGGGCTCTCCCAGGAGCGACACTGGTGACGGTGGGGCTAGTGTCCGCCCTATGTGTAGTGCCTGAGTCTTCGCCACATTGACTTTGAGTCTCCAGTGCTCCAGCCAAGGGGGAAGTGCGTCCAGTGCTCTCTGCATTTTGGTCGCTGCGTGCGAGGCATTCATCGACGTGGTTACAAACGCAGCATCGTCAGCGTACAGTGCTAATATGGCACCGTCCGCAACTGGAATGTCATCCGTGTATCTGCTGTAGCAGACGGGTGATAGGCAGCTTCCCTGGGGTACACCGGCTTGGATGGGGCGTTCCGTGGACAGGACGTCTTCAACCGCCACTTGGAAGCGTCTGTCTTCCAGGAAGCTGGCCACAGTCTTAACTACTCGACGGGGAGTAGTAGACGTCGACAGCTTGTATATGAGTCCGGTGTGCCAGACGCGATCGAACGCTTTCTCCATGTCAAGGAGTACTGCAATAGAGTGCTCTCGCTTGTTATAGGCGGCAGCGAGATGGTGCAGTACCCTTGATATTTGCAGCGTGGTGGAGTATTCGGCACGGAAACCGAACTGTTCGTCGCGTGGTTGAAGGTGGGGCGTGATGTGCAGCAGAAGCAGTTTCTCGAAGACTTTCGAGGTCGACGACAGCAAGGTGATGGGGCGATAGCTCCCAGGAAGCATTATGTTCTTGCCCTGCTTGGGGATGAGGATGACTCGACCGAGTTTCCACGATGAAGGAAAGTGCCCGATGCGGAGGATACCATTAAAGAGTCGCGTCAGCGTCGCGATTGCTCTCGGGGGTAAGTGACGCAGAGCTTCGTTGGTGACTTGATCAGGGCCAGGCGCTTTTCGTAGCTTAGTACGTCGAATCATCCGTTGGACTTGTCCAGGGGAGAACACAATGGGGTCTTCAATTGGTGCTATCGATGAGTTGAGGTATGCTTCTACATGTCGCTCGATGGCTTTAACATGCTGCACATCTAGGGTCGGATTCGGTGTGAACTGCGTCTCCAGGTAGTCCGCAAAGATCTCCGCTCGGTCCTCGGCACGGTAACGTGGGGTACCGTCACTGGCCATGAGGGGCCTAATCGGAGGGGGTTTCCCAGAGAGTCGGCGGCAAAGGCGGTGGATACCGTTCCAGTCTTCGCCGGCTCGCTCGATGGTAACGTGCCAGGATTCATTTGCGACTTCTTCCAGTGCTTTCGAGATCCTGACAGCCAGAGCATTGAGCCGCGTCTTCATGGCTGGACATCGCTGGTTTTGCCAATTCCTGCGCAGCTCACGCCGTGTGTTTCGCGTTGAAGTCTCCAGCAATAAACGTGGGCAGCGGCGAGTCTAGCAGAGTGTGAATGTCAGCCACTGCGAGTCGATTATGCGGAGGCTTGTAAAAGGCGAACACACGGAAGGGCTGGCGGTCGATTCAGATCTCCACGCCCAGGGCGTACGACGTGTGCAGTTGTGGTACTGGAAGCAATTGGTGGATGATCTTTCGATGGACCAAGACTGCTAAACCCCGATAAGCAGTACCCGTCGGCGAGGTCTGGTCCTCCCGGTAGACATGGTATCCGGAAATCTTCAACTTGTCTACTGGTCTAAGGTGAGTCTCGCTGATCAGGCCGATATTCACTCGACGCTGGGAAAGCAGGTTCTTAAAGAGCAGGGCTTTTTGTGAAGAAAGCCCATTGGCATTCCAGAATGCAATACGGAGCTCACCCAGCACAGAGCTCCATTATGCATTTCAGGATCAGCGGGATTGGATCACGCTGCTCCTGGATGGCCATCAGAACCTGGTTAAGGGCGCTGATGACACTGGTCAGTCTTGGGTCCAGAGGAGCCATTCGCTTCGCCTTCGTCCCCCTAACAGGGGCAGCGACCACGGTGGGCTTGGACGGTGGGTTGTGGGGTATTGATGATGTCGTCGCCGTTCCTTTTGAAGTCGGAGGAGGTGGAGGTGGCACAGCTTTAGGGCGTGAATCTTGCCGAGCGCGCTTTGCGCGCTTGCGTCGGCGCTTTAGGCCCGGTTGCTGCAGTGGCTGGTTAGCGGCAGCCATGAGCGAGCCGGGTGCGTCGGCCTCTGCGGGAGCGGGGGCTCTGTGGGGCGCTGTGATGCGCGCTACGGTTCCCACTCGGCGGTTCTTTGCTTCCTTGTGGTAAATTGGGCATGAGGAATTATTGGCCGTGTGCGCGCCACCACAGTTGGCGCACGTCGGGGGTTCCTCCAGGGGGCGCTGGCAGTCCCTGGCCGCATGGTTTTCCCCACAACGCACACAGGCAATAGGTCTGTGGCAGTTGTGCGAAGAATGCCGGAACTGCTGACAGCGGTGGCATTGCGCGGGCCCCTTGCGGCCGCGCCATGCTTCGATAGTGATCCCGGGCATGCATAGAAGCTCGTTCACTTCGTATATCCCCGGAATGAGGCCTGGTGTCCGTTGCAGCTGAGCAAACAGCAGGCAGCCTGGTCTGCCTGGGCGCGCGGGAATCGTCCGCACGTGCTCTGGGGCATAACCGAGCGCACGGAGCTCCGCTTCGACTAGTGCCGGTTCAGTGTTTGCCGGTAGGCCGCGTATTGCTACCTTGACGCTCCTCTCTGCCGGGAGCGAGTAGCAGAACCAGGAGATTCCGACGGTACTCTCCAACTGGGTCAGGTATCGTTGGATTAACCGGAACTCCTGGTCAGACTTCGGGATAAACCGGACGCCTTTTCCAAACGGGCGTCCGTTTGGTGTATGCCCGAGCAGCTTCTTCAGCTCCCGGAAGTGTACTGGCCAATCTGGCAGTGCTTCCACTATAAGTGGCGGGTAGCGGCTGGGCGTCTTCGGCGCGTTTGAGTCGGTTGCAGCAGCAGAAGCTGCGGTAGTGGCCGTGGTTGTTATCTTGGTAGCCGGGGCGGGTGAGCTACTCGCCGGGGATGCGGTCGCAGCTGCGTATGTCAATGCAGGTGTAGCCGCGTTCGTCTCCATCGGAGATTCTGGGGACAAGAGTGGCATGCTCGGCATTGGGGTGGGGAAACGTGGGGTGCGCGCAGGCTTCAGCGTCGTCTGCAGAGACACCGTCGGCTTCGGGGCAGAGGAAGCTGGGGAGCCCGCTTGCGTGGAGTCTGGGACTTTCTTGCGTTCGCGGACGGTGAAGGTTGCTGCGCCGGTCGCTATTATGGCGTCCAGCCCAACCTCAGCGGCGGCTGTGGACCGAGTAAAAGCCTTGCGGTGCAGTGGTCGAGGGCGGGTCAAGCGTCGTAGCGGTGGCGTCGCCGGCATGTCGCGATTCGCAAGAAAAAAAAAAAAAAAAAAAAAATATATATATATATATATATATATATCTGTATATCTCTCCGGCCCGAGTAGCGGTCGGCACCCCGCTGGGGCTTGCCGCTGGAGGCAGACCGGGGCTACTGAACGCAATTGGATACGGTAAGCAGCAAATGAAAACTGTATACTACAATACGCCCAAGCGCCGGTGCACGCGTGTGCACTCGACGAATGACGTCGAAAGACTCCCCGACTCTTCTCCCTGATCTCCAAATACGTTTGAAACCCTTTTTATACATTTTATATATAAAAATGTGGGTACATCGTAATTTCTTACAATTTGTTAATTAAATTATTTAATTATTATGTGGATTATTTTTATAATGTATAGTTAATCACCACCAACTATAGATATTGACACTGTAAAAATATTAGCCATCTTAACTTGGGAACTAAGAAGTTCACTCACCCTTCAAACCGGAACCCATAAAAATATATGTATAGCTGTTCATCGATAGAATATGTAAATAATAACAAAGTGACAAATATGACAGGTAAAAAAATCTATGGTATTCAAAAACTAATACAAAAACAACTACGAGTCTTTTTCTCATATAAATGGCAGAACTTTAACTGTGTGCTGGTTCGTTCACCCTTCTAACTAGTTGACTGTGTTGTTTGGTGAGCGGGTGATATCTACTAATATGGTAAATTTTAACATATTAAATAAAATTAACACAATTATTTTTAAAATTTTTGAAAAAGGAACGTTTAATTTCAGCCTGTAAGTTCATTTGGCGATTATCCAGAAACCTTCGCTTTGATCATATAAATTGGGTAAGAGATACCATTGTTTATCGGACGCCTCGCTTAATGCCTAGTTTAAAAAAACCTAACGGAGGCTGACTTTAATCCCTAGATATAGTCTGATAAAAAATCCGTATCCATTGCTAATTCTCTCTCCGTGCCAAATTGGAGTCTGTCCAGACAAGGTGGTCCTCATTAATTTGCTAGCGTTGCTTGGTTAGTTTAATATTTGTTTTGGTTGCGATGATTCGAATTGTTTGTTTTTTAAATTAATATTGATTATTTCTTTTGTCTATTTCATAAATTTCCGTTGTATCAATTGCTTCTTAAATTAATATTTTTAATATCGCTGACTTTGTTTTAGGTTATATGTTTTGATACTAAGATTGTTAAGACTTTTCAGTTACAAGCATAAAATTTTAAGATATATGAAAGATTTCATATTATTATTCGATAATCATAAATGTATTATATGCAAACATTTGTATTTACAATAAACTGCTTGTCGGGCAGTACATAAGTCGTTTATATAAACTGTCAAAACAATCATTTATTGTAAAATAAATTAGTATTTATGAAGACTTTGCTTGGTGGTAGGGTTTTGTGCAAACTCGTCTGGGTAGGTATCACCCACTCATCAGATATTCTACCGCAAAATAGCAGTACTTGCTATTGATGTGTTATTGATTTATAGGCACATGGGATATAAGATCTTGTTTCCCAAGGTTGGTGGCGCATTGGCGATGTAAGCGATGGTTAACATCTCTTACAACGCCAATGTCTATGGGCGTTGGTGACCACTTACCATCAGGTGGCCCCTATACTCGCCCGCCTTCCTATGCCATAAAAAGCATATATACAAAAGGAATTTATTTTATTGTTTTTCTAAAAATCTTATTCACGGAAGGAATAAATACCTAACAGTTTTACGAAACACCGGTAAAAGCTTTGACTTTAAGTAATTTGTTAGTCGAATGAAATTGTTGGTGAAAAATATTCTGAGAATTTTTAGAATATTTCTACTAAACAAGAAACATAAATACTCGGAAATACGACTACGAAGTAATGATATTTGAATGTTCCTCGTATTATAGTACTACGATTCTCATACTTACAATTTGCTTCGTGTTAATTTTGAAAATTAATTTATAGAATATTATTACAACATTTTTATGTATTTTTTTTTCAGTCTTTCAAGGTATATTTCTAACAAAAAAGAAAATTGCAAATAAATAGTGTCATTTTTCAGGAATTTAAAAGTTTTAATTTTTGAAATAATTTGATAGAATTTGTATCATAAAATAAATCATTTTCTTTTATATATCGTTTGATAGAATATTTGTTGCATAGAATATTATAGAAACTATAAACTATGATGTAAAATCATTCTAAACCTGTTTAATTATTGCTAAATCTTACCTTCGCTTAAGTTCTGGCACAAATTTTGACTGCATTAATCACTTTATAATTAAACATTTCAAGCTGTTAAACTCTGATATTCTGAATTTTAGACTGCTATACAGTAATTACAGAATTTAATAAACATATGTCTTTAAATTAAAAGTAAATTATGTCTGTTTCACGGAAATAAGTTCATTTTACGTAATAAATAAATTCTTTGTACTTTCGTCATCGTTATCAGAAAACAGTTTAAAGGTCAATTTCTTCAGTCGCTGTAGAGCTCGGACACTAAAATATATTTGGCAAAACGCCAGACCGTCTAAGATTTTAAACACAGTTACAGTTTACTATAAGGTTAGGTAACTTTATGTTATTACGCAAAAGTTAACTAAAGAGTTGCTTATGAAATAAACATACCTATAAATGTATTCTAGTCCATTTTCATGAATGTTTAATCGTATTTGATTAGTGACAAAAACATCGTGTTTTGTTCTTTCAAATGTGTCATCAATGATTACGGAAAGATATAAACCATTAAAAAATCATTAAAAAATCGCTAACTTCGACACTCGCGTTAGTATAAAATCTGTACCTGTTGTGATGAAATTCTGCAAAATATGCCTAAGAATAATAATAGTTTTGGTAAGTCATAAATAATCATATTAACCTAAAATTATGGAGAGTAAAGGTAAAGGAGAAACATCTGTGTACAAGAAAAATGTCTTCCAAAAGCAGTAAATTAGGGTGGCTTCACATTAGCATGAGGGTAATTTTTTAAGGAAGTGTCAAATTTAAAAAATAAACTTACTATTCACAGATTCAATTCTTTAGGGTTGTAGTAAATAAATAATTATTTACTACATTGTACGCAAGGTAGTTGAAATTTTCAATAAGTAGCTACATTAGTCGACAATAATATTAAAAAATTTAACTCGGCATACTTCATTGAAGGGCTTTGTGCAAGCTCGCCTGGGTAGGTACCCCGTACGATCCACTCATCAGATATTCTACCGCAAAACAGAATTACTTGGTATTGTTGTGATCTATTATAGGCACAAGGGACATAACGTCTAGTTCCCAAGGTTAGTCGCACGTTGCCGATGTAAGCGTTAGTTAACATCTCTTACAGTGCCTATATCTATATGCGTTGGTGACCACTTACCATCAGTTAGCCTATGTTCGTCAGCCTCCCTATGTTATACAGTGTTTACAATTATTCCTATATTCATACCATACACTTTGTCTTCACTAGCGCCAATTTGCAGCTTACAGCTGGACACTTTTTTAAGTTTTGTAAAATAAGAGATGATTCCCTTACCTTTAACCTCCCTACCTAAAATGCAATTGTTTTGAAGTCACGAACATACACTTGAATTTATTTATTTATTTATTTTTTATTGTGTAGGAAGGCGGACGAGCATATGGACCACCTGATGGTAAGTGGTCACCAACGCCCATAGACATTGGCATTGTAAGAAATGTTAACCATCGCTTACATCGCCAATGCGCCACCAACCTTGGGAACTAAGATGTTATGTCCCTTGTGCCTGTAATTACACTGGCTCACTCACCCTTCAAACCGGAACACAGCAATACAAAGTACTGCTGTTTTGCGGCAGAATATCTGATGAGTGGGTGGTACCTACCCAGACGAGCTTGCACAAAGCTCTACCACCAAATAAAATATTGGATTAAAATATACGAATAGAAGAAAATTATCGGTCGCCTGTTTTATTCGCTCTCTTATATCAAAGACTAAACATCTGCGCATGTTATATTATAGTACACATGTCTGCGCGGGCAAACACAGGTGCATTTTCTATTCCCTCACTCTCATAGACCGACGGGACGGCAATTCGACACGCCTGAAAGAGGTCAGGTGGAGGACCAACAGCTTTACGTGATTTTAGAGGCACGATAATGTAACACTACCAATTTCCTAACGTACGGATACCCAATATTAATTATTATTTAGAAGGAAAATTAAATAACACTTATCGGCCTGGAAAATTTGCCGTATAGGCTAATCGTAAGATGAACGAGGCAATCGAACAGAGAGAAGTTTATACAAGAAAATATATATTTTTAGCAATAATTGATATCTTCATTGTATAAACTTTAATATCTATGAACAGTGCATACATGGATCAAGGGACAAGTCAACATTTTGTTGGATTTATTTCGTTCTCCATAGGCTAGTGTATCCGTGCTTTTAGAGATTACTTTTAATTTTATGTAAATTAATCTTTTATGTTTCCGTTTCATTCTGGATAATAATTACGTTATAATCAATCAAATCAAACAATCTTTATAACTTATACATATTTGCGTAATTGTACTTAAGCCGTGAATTCCACTGACGGTGCTAAGCCACTAGTATCGGTGTCATAATACAGAGATTAGAACATTTGTCTCTAATCAAAGCAATTAGTGTTTATTTATCATTTAATGCATAATTAACAATCCACAACTTTGGATTATTGGCTGGCGGGAAATCAGTTCTATTCAAAATTAACACACGACAATTATTTTCATTCCTTATCTATTTTAGGTTAACTTGTTGAACTGAAATCACTTGGTGCTTGAATGGATTACTTGATGGAAGAGCTTTGTGCAAGCTCGCCTGGGTAGGTACCCCGTACCATCCACTCATCAGATATTCTACCGCAAAACAGCATTACTTGGTATTGTTGTATTCTGGTTTGATAGGTGAGTGAGCCAGTGTAATTACAGGCACAAGGGAAATAACGTCTTAGTTCCCAAGGTTAGTCGCATGTTGGCGATGTAATAGTTAGTTAACATCTCTTACAGTACCTATATC
Source organism: Nymphalis c-album (assembly GCA_963151315.1). Lineage (NCBI taxonomy): Eukaryota > Metazoa > Arthropoda > Insecta > Lepidoptera > Nymphalidae > Nymphalis > Nymphalis c-album. Next base: position 8,999,804 of record OY720601.1, read on the forward strand.
AATAAGCGTTGGTGGCGATGGACCACTTACCATCAGGTACCCTATATTTTCGTCAGCCTCCCTTTATTATATAAAAAAAACCTATGATGTCACTTGAGATTTAGCTCGTATATTTGGTTGTACTACATAAAATTATTTATAAGTGACCTGAGATAGTTTGTCATTAAAAAGATGAATTTTCTTCCTTTCTACTTTTCGTAGTAATTTCTACTAATATCCAGTGAATAACTAACAAATCTTAAAAAGTTTCATAAAGTCGTGCCACCATATTAGATAGTGACGCCACATGACGTAAAATTTTCGAAGATATATTATGTTAAAATCGGTTAGAATTTATGGCAAGACGACGATAAAATTTTCAACCTATAAATAAATTATCTTTCCTGTCTTTGCTTTACTTGGGTAAAGAGTAAGTGGTGATTGATAGCTCCAGAGTGACAATTCTTTTTGAAAGTATCTTTAAGTTCGTGGAGATGAGAGCGACGATTTGCGAACAAAGTTACAAAATTTAAATTTTTATAACGTCTTATTTTTTCTTTTCATTCGTACTTTTTTACAATAAAAAGTAGATATCACTAAACTAAATAGAATAATCAACAATGAACGGATTCGATATATTATGGAGGTGAATAAGAAAATAGTAGGTTTGAAAATTGAGATTTTTCTTCTATACTTACATACTAACCCACCCTGCCTTTACTTATAAAAAATCCTTGTGTTACTAGACATTGTTTTGACTATGTTGATTGATGCAAATACTACAAATTTTCTTAGAATTACACTGTGTGTTATTCGATAACATTGACTGCGATTTTTATGAAATGAAAACAGCGCCGTCTAGTGCCAATAATCGGAGTTCGCAAATAATAGTACTGCTTCGCGCAAGCCCGTTTGCATTGATACCACATACTTATCACACATTCTACCGCTAAACAGCAATATATAGTGTTGTTGTGTTCCGGTTTGAAGAGCAAGCGAGTCAGTGAAACTACAGGCGCAAGAAATATAATATCTTAGTTCTCAAAGTTTCGCCACTATATTTGTGTGGTAATATTTCTTTCACTACCAGTCTTCAAGCGTTTGGGACCGCTTGCTCTAAGATGGGCCATTTGCTAGTCTTTCTTCCTTCTACAGTATTTTAAATAAAAATAGATTAAAACATTATCGTATTATACTTCCATTGAAATTAATGAATATAATTATGCAAATCATAATACGAATGTTATATTTATTTTTAAATAATTTAATGTTTTCGTTCAATACTCTTCCCCACAAATTATTTATTAACATGAAATCGATATTTAATGAGCTTTTTATTTGTAAGCGAGAGATTCATTTCAGCTTTTGAAATGACAGTTTAATATTATAATTGATTATGAGAATTATTTTAAAAGTATTATTAATTAAAAGAATCGAAATCACGACTAACATTTTAAAGATATTTTAATATAAAATAGTGGAACTTTAATGCTCTGTCTGTGGGTAGACCACCATCACTCCCTCGTTAATAAATTGAAGAATGAGTAAATCAGTATAATCATAGATACGAGGACCACTGATTTTAAGTCCAATAGAGGTGTCACAAGATTAGCGTTATTAATTAAGTGCCTATCTGACGATTATGACCCTTTTATTCGCCGGTAGAACCTAGTGCAAGCTCGTCTGGGTTGGTACCACCCATTCATCAAATATTCTACCGCAAAACAGCAGTACTTTGTATTGTTGTGTTCCGATTTGAAGGATAACGAAGGGACATAACATCTTAGTTCCCAAAGTTGGCGGGGCATTGGCGATGTAGGCTATGGTTAACATTTTTTACAATGCCATTGTCTATGGGCGTTGGCGACCATTTACCATCAGGTGGCCCATATTCTCGTCCGCCTACCTATGCTATAAAAAACCCAAGGATTGAATAGCGATAAATTCCTTCCCCAATCCTTTCAAACATTCTTAAGAGATTTATTAATAACATGGAAATATATTTTATAGTCTGTGTATTGCGATATGACTTTATAATATCCTCTTTTTCTTTTATGTTGACATGGCAAGGAATGTCATTTTCAATTTCCGTTGATGTGCCCCTCGTAAAGCCCTCTCAATAAAATGAAAACGTTTATTTTGGGCTGCATGTGGAGATAAACGAATTGAGGATCGTTTATGTTTTTAATAACACCTTTGAAGTTTTAGCCATGATTGTACATTGAATATAATGCTTCGTAAATCTATACTAATATATAAACCTGAAGAGTCTGTTTGTTTGATCCGGTTAATCATAGGAACTCCTGGTTCGAATTAAAAAAAATATTTTTGTTTTGTATAGTCCTTTTATCGAGGAAGGTTCTAGGCTGATTTTTATTCATTATATTTTTATTAATTATACGCGGGTGAAACCGCGGTGCACAGCAAGTTAGTTATCATTTATAATAATCATTTATATAAAACAAATTGTTTCGTTTTTAAAACGTGTTTAATATAAATATAAAATGTTAAATAAATATTGTTGTATATAATATACAAAAAATTATATTATTACTTTAAAATTTTGCTCGGATTCGATTAAGATTGACGTGTTCATTCACTAAACCATTAAGCTAATATGAAGTGTAAATTAGATTGTCATTAAGAGTGCTAGACTTTCAAGTTAGGCGGTGTTTTTGATGAGGTAGGTCCGGGCTCAACATGCACTTAAGTAAGCATAATCGTTTGAAAAGCGTTGGGACGTGCAACTGACGTAAAAGATTGATAGGCCCAAAACGCGGATATAGCTTCCACAGATACGATATACATTTATTTATAAAATAATTCTTAGCATAACCTAAAAATATACATTATTCTTATATTGGATAATCATTCTCACAAATTTTAAAGAGGAATTTTAGTAGCAATTCTTTTTATTCTTTGTTTATTATATATTCTTCATTTCTTTATGATTGCCATTCAATGAATGCACGTGTTATCTTAATACTATTGATGTTACCATTCCATATGCCTTGAAGGCAAAAGACATGACATGAATATCGTATGCCGCCAAGTCCCGTTTCCGGCTTCCGTCGCCGTTATTAACATGCACATGCGCACAGCATGCATAATTATTAATACTTTATATTTAGTATTGTATCATTACAATTTATTGTTATTTCAGTAACGAAACTTTACTATTGTATTTATATGACTCCATATTTATTTATTGGTTTTCTATAATTACATTACAATACAATTATTTCACTTTTGAACACACGTGTACACGTACTTTATGATAAAAACGTTATTTAAAACACGAAATGTACGTATATGGTCCATCAAGGAGGTTGTAGCTTAAAATTGCCACATCTAGAGTATAATGTTCAATGACGTTCACATAGCAGATTCTCCAGGCTCAGGAAATTAATCTTCGTACAAATTGAGACAATGGGAGACTATTAGCAACATAATACAAATTCTTGCTTGCAAATTCTGTACTTGTAAAATATTTCCAGTCTTAGAAACACAATTTTAACAGTCGTATTTCATTAATACGATTTTATTGAGACAAAACTTGCGATAATTTCGTTTTGGATTATTAAATTTGGACGTATTTAATTTATAATTTTCTTAGACGCGTTATTCATCGTTTGAAATTACTTTATATCATGACCAATTATTTAAATGTCGAACACTAAACAGTAGAATAAAATTAATTGATTTAATTTAATATAGACTCGGTCGTAAAGTTTTGTGCAAGCTCGTCTGGGTAGGTACCACCCGCTCATCAAATATTTTACCGCAAAACAGTAGTACTTGGTATTGTTGTATTCTAGGGTGATTACAGGCACAAGGGACATAACATCTTAGTTCCCAAGGTTGGTGGCATATTGGCGATGTTTTTTTTAAATAAATATACAATGCCACTGTCTATTATGTCTACGAGCTTATTCGCCACCTGCTGGTAAGCAACGCCCATAGACGTTGGCATTGTAAGAAATGTCAACCATCGCTTACATCGCGATATAAATATTCTTGGGTACATACTAAGTTTGAATACAAAACCATTATTAAACAATAGGAGTAACTTTCAAATCCTATCTGAAAAAGTTATTTTCATACACTGCTAATCGAATAGTTTTAGCTTTTAAAGTTTGTTATGTTTTTCTATTAAAATGAACTAATAAAGATTGCAACTAGTTATAATTCAAGAGTTACAATTATTGCTTGTAATTATTTCATTCGATTTTCGATTGAGCGTTTCATAAAATTTTAATTTCCACCATTTTCTCTGTAGCGAGTGAATTCCAATCAAACATAAGATAATGATATTACTTTATCTCATTTAGTGACGAAAACAATGTATAAAGTATATTCATACTCTTTGTTGAGAAAATCTAATTTTCAGTTCGGGCCACACTTGATCGCGTTTTCGAACAAAGAGCTATCCGATCATATTCCACGTGTCTGCATTTATAAATACGTATCAAAGAACCAGATGGATTCATAACAATCTGAATATTTCACGGATTTTCGACTTTCGATGCTCGTGCGAGCGTGACGGGCTCGGCTTACGATCCGCGACAATGGCATAGCCTTGAAAATTACACTTCTTTTGACTGCCGAGATTATCTGATGGAGCCCCTCGGCCCTTTATAATGTCAAAGACAGCGGTTTCAGATATAGATGAAGTTAAAAAGGATGACTTTAGGAAATTCGGAGAACCTCTTTATGTTTTATTAGGAATAATTTCCTTTTTATCTTTGCTATGTTTTTGAATCACGATAATGTTCGGTTGTTAATTAAATTTTAATGTTATAATTATTTTAGAATATATTTTTAAATATATTAATAATTTTATATGTTTACATATAAATATACTATAGCTTTATATTTAGTTATTTATTGAGGACCATCAGCAGTCACTACAATTACACATGTAGGTAATACTAAAAACACATTCAAACTTAACATAAAGTTCTTCTTCAAGACAGCCACAACATGTATTTTTAAGGTACATTATACATAAATATTTATTTTTTTATTTAATCAAAGCTAAACAAAGCTCGGTCGCCCAGGTCGACTCTTGATGAAGTACTCATATTATTCCTATTTTATTAGTGTATATGGCCCTCGGGGTGTCAGGGTAGAATGCTCACGCGACCCCTTGGCACCCCCCCTAAAGGCGGTGAAGTATACGCTGTGGTTTTAGTGGGTATTACGGCCTTGCACTTCAGCCGTCGAGTCCCACATAACCCACCGCTTTTCATCTTGCGGGGGGTATGCATAAAGGCATTTCCACAGCGAAAAAAAAAGTGTATATGGCCCAGTGGTTAGAAGACGTGAAGTGTATCTGATGATTGCGGATCCAAGCTCAGTTAATCGTCTTTTTTTCTTAACTATTTATTTCTATCTCTTACTCAGCGGTGTAGGAAAACATCGTAAGGAAACTCGCTTGTATCGGTGAACAAAATTACTATATATTATGCATATACAGGTATTTTTATAATGGTATTGTACCCTAGGATCTTATAATACTCGCGTTAAAGTTTTATGTAGTTGGCCATATTGGTGTATACTCGTAGTTACTGCTAAGCATCTTAGGGTATGCATGTGTTATTGTGTTTTTATATAAAAATATATCTCGATACTGAATATCTTAATTATTTATTTGCTCTACAGTAATTATTGTTAGTAGTTACGCACATTTTGCTTTCGCAAAATATGCAGCTATTATTCAAATCGTATATATATGACAGCAGTGCTTGGTATTGTTATGTTCCGGTTTGTAGGTTGAGTGAGCCAGTGTAATTACAGGCACAAGGGACATAATACCTTAGTTTCCAAGGTTGGTGGCGCATTGGCGATGTAAGCGATGGTTAACATTTCTTACACTGCCTATGTCTATATGCATTGGTGACCATTACCATCAAGTGTCTAATATTCTCGTCCGCCTACCTATCCTATGAATAAAATAGTTATCCGTACAACATTTCTAAAATAATCTCTGAATAGAAACTTTTTCTTTCTCTCTGTGTTGATGCATTAATGAGTTGTTAAAGAAAACCAATAAAAGTAATACAAATATGAAGAAACACAATAATTGTTATTTCCGAACCGAATTTGAAGACGTGAAATCGATTTATTTCGTGTATTAAATTATTAAAGGCCTGATAGGCTCCGTGTTCTTTCAAATCAAAAACATACACGGCGCGCTGCTGTCGTGAAATCCATCAAAACTTTTGAGGTGAAATACGCACCCTAAAACAATTTTCGATTTTTTTCGATTCCATCTTTACTTTCGATGTTTATTCGGTTTTCGACAGCCGATTGGCTTTATTTTTTTTGCAAGACGAAACATTCAATGACTCGAAAAATGTTTATCTGAATCAATTCATGTTCGTTTGAATGAGTCAAAGATCCAATACATTCGTAATCTTGTCCTCGTGGAAAAATAAAAAAAGACATATATTTGGTTAATATTTTAAAATGTTGCATAAAAACTTTTTATTCATTTTTATGTATGCATGGCTGATTCACATGCCTGCGATTGAGTTATTCGTAAATGCTAAGCTTTATTTATTGCTGGTCAATACTTGTATAGATAGGCAGACTGACTGACTGACTGGCACCCATAGACGTTGGCGATGTAAGAAGTATTAACCATTCCTTTCATCACCAATGCGCCAACAATCTTCGAAGCTAAGATGTCATGACCCTTGTGCATATATTTACACTGGTTCAGTCGGGAACATAATACTACGACTTATTAATGTTAGGCGGTAGCATATGATGAGTGGGTGGTACATAACCAGCGACACCAATATCAATAAGTAAAAGTTGTTTGTTTGAGAAGTTCATAAGATTAGAACAAATATAAAAAGGTTAACAGATCTTTTTTCAAGTTTTTTTTTTTAATGTATAAATTCAATTTCTCAAAACAGAGCGACCTAATTTCCCATAACCGTTGACACGTCTGCCATTAATGTCTGGGAATGTCAAATGTAGCATGACAATTTGCAATTTACAGTTATTCTTATTGCAAATTAAGCGATATTAACCCTTATTAATATTACATACAAGATTCATATCACAGACAAAAGAGTTTTCGAGTGTGCGTACGCAATTTGGACTGCGTAATATCGTGTAGGTTGACCAATCCATTTATATTTGATAGACATTTCGTGATAGTAATATGATATTATCTCATACTAATATCATAAGTAGGATTTTTTGTTCGCTTATATCAAATTTACGTAGTAGATAGGATTTTATTAGGAAATTTAATATATATATTTTTTGTCACATAGTATAAAGTTATTACAAAAGTGCTTTGTCTTTGAGAGAGATTATATTCGTGCTGTGAATAAATTGCAACACTAAATTAATGTGTGAAGCGGTCTAGACAAGGGCTCTTCTCCTGTCAATTAATGATATTGAACGGGCTATTTAAACATATAGCTTTGAAAATAATTGAAACATTATAAGTTAGTTGTAAATATGCAATGGAATCCATGATGGATAGAGCAAAAATAAAACTGATAAAATTATTCAATTATTAAAATTGAAATTTATTCGGATCATTATTAATTTCTTATGTCCTTATTACATTCAAATTTTAATAATACAAAACCAATGTTATAATTACATGGATAACTTGAGTCTAATTTTTTAAGCAATCTTTTTTAACTTTATAAAATTTTTCGAAGCGTTGCAACTTTAAAATGTTGGTATTTTTAACAACAGCAGAGTGGTTTTTTCGCACTGTTTTCATTGCCTTTTCTCTTTTACTATTAAAGAACAGTTTTCTTTTACTATTTATTTTAAAATACCGTGAAGTTTTGTTACAACGCTCCTCAGCGTTCAACAAAAGACACGTTTCACAAAAGAACACCAGAAAAAACAAAACCGTTTACATTTTGTATTTGTCTTCATGACTAACATTGTCAAGAAAGGCTTACGCTTAAAGTTGCGCATCCTACAAAGGAAATCATGTTCGTAATGTTTATTGTGGGAAAACTTTTATTTCAATATATTTTTATTATTTTTATATGAAACAAAAAGTCACCGCTATTATGTGATTACACGATGGAAGCTTTGAAGTAGTTGTTTAAAAATTTAACGGATTTAAATATGTTTTTAGAATTTTGGAAGCTTTATAATATTGTGAGGGATTGTATTTTTGAATTTTGCGAGTTATCGTCGAAATATAAAAATGTGATCTTTTATCAAATTAAAAAATAACCATCGAAGTTTGTCGGTTTGTCTGCTGTGTATGTGTCACCTTAGGAAATTCAATGGATAATCGAAACGTTGTCATAACTTCTACTTTTTAATTTTATCCTTCCGGTGGGCAAATGTTTCGTCTAGTCTAGACGAGCATTTGTAGTTTATTTCATATGATTCAATACAAGGGTGCTTATAAGTGGTTGTGTGTGTATATCATAGTTTCATTTATGTAATATCGAGGTTGTTGACATGAAACAACTATTGGTGTGCTTTGGGAGTAAGGCCGTCTATTTTGCCGTGAACGCATGACGCTCTCTTACGCCTCTCTACTCCTTTGTGAAGCGTGAATTTATTTAAATTACGAAATTATTTATTTTATTAGTTTTCTTCAGTTATAAATTATTTCAAAAACAATCAATTTAAATGCCTCTCATTTCATATCTAAATGACTAAAGATTCATATAAAACAAATAAGATAAATCTTTAGCGTAGTGTCGATTAGCATATCTCTCGAAAGTAACTGAATCCTTAACGAGAAGATAAAGGGGAAAGCGTTGAACTTCGGAAAGAAGATTGAATGAACAATTAAAAATAGTTTCAAGTGAAACTCAAACTGTTATTCCCCAATTAGGCACAGCTCGACTGAAAGTCGACACGATTTCCATTCCACCAGAAGTTTTTCGAGAAAAACTCACTAAAGAACGTTTTGTGTCGAATCTGGTTCGGAAAATGAAGTATAAGTTTGGAATTATTCAAAATTTATATACTTCTACGCTACTTCAATTCAATTTTAAATTGATTTGCATATAATAACTACTTACTAAGGTAACTGTTGCTGTTAGTGTTCAATCTCAGAACATTATAGTAGTATAAGTTATCATATGTGATTATGATTGCAGCTTTTGCTAGCAAACGCATGACTATGCTAAATATTGCCTATTTCAATAATGTTACGTCAAACAATGTGTGTTTTCACAGAATAGTGCGCCTAGTTTCATTTGTCTATAGACATCAAAGTTTAAATAAGCTTGCGATTTTCACATCGCTAGGCAGACGCATGTATACCGTAGAGGCATTGTGGTTTGAATTTATAGATAACAGCTAGGGATTTATACAGACAATAGATAGAAGTAGAAGTAATAGTGTTGAATTTGATGATTTATTTTTGTTATTGCAACATTAAATGATTTTTTTTTATTATATAGGGAGGCGGACGAGCTTATGGGCCACCTGATGGTAAGTGGTCACCAACGCCCATTGACAATGGCATTGTAAGAAATGTTAACCATCGCTTAAATCGCCAATGCGCCACCAACCTTGGGAACTAAGATGTTATGTCCCTTGTGCCTGTAATTACACATTACATTAAACCGGAACACAGCAATACAAAGTACTGCTGTTTTGCGGCAGAATATCTGATGAGTGGGTGGTACCTACCCAGACGAGCTTGCACAAAGCTCTACCACCAAGTATCAGTTATATTTTATTTCTAAATATGTTTATACATTTCTATTTTGAATCGAATATTTAATTATTAAAATTTTCTTTAAAATATCGCGTTTAGGCGATTTTCTAAATTTCATTGTCACCCTTTTCCTCGGTAGGCATAATATGAACTTGAGGAATTTATGTGACAAGCGCAGTGGCGGGTGGTGTTGCGAATTAATTACCGGGTACTCGGGTTGCGGTTAATTACACGCGATACGAGGCGTGAGCTTGTGTTTCCATATTCTGGTTACCTGTAAAGGGAAACCTGTGAGGGTGACAAGAATAGGACGCTTTAGTCTTGCCGCTCAATGTCGTTGACGTCGCTAGATGATGAAGTATACTTTATATCTTTGAAGAAATATATTTCAACTTTTACTTTAATTTCTGGACTTTGCTTATAATATAAAAATTGAGTACGAGAAGTCTTTTATATACAAATATTTATAATGAGAGGAATCTATTAATATATATATGTATGTTATTTAAAAAGTTAAAAAGTTCCATAAATGTTTTTCTTTATTATAAATTGAATTTCTGACCGATAAAATAAAACAAATGATTGTTTCTACTAGTTTTAATCACAGTTATGATATCTTTTGCAAAATGATTTAATCAAATTATAAAAACGAAATTAATTAAAAAATTAAAACGATTTAAAAATATATATTAGTAACGTAACATAATATATGTTACGTCAAATATTTTCTTAATAACATACCAAATAAATGCAAAAAAATCTATCAAACGTTATATCACCAACAATTTCAATATTCAGATTACATTAATTATCCTTGCTTGTAACGAGTTAATTAAATAAGAAATGATGTGGGAAAGCGTGGGCGAAACTAGTTCGCATATAACTTAACGTTGCCGAACCACAAAATGAACTTTGTAATGAGAACTGGGTACATTTTAAAATAGGTTTCTAGATAACTGAATAAAAAACAAAAACTTAATAGAAACTCCAAATTTTATTCAAAATATTTAAAAATGGAATTAAGAAAATATTGTAATCTATAACAGCGGTGGAAACATACAAAACAAAACATTATTCGTTATAACATTTTCATTTATATTAATTAAAAAATTGGTAGTTTGGTTTGAGTTGAGATTGCCCAGAATCTTAATCGAAGGCATCTGGTGATGTAAGAAATATTAAGTATTCCTTACTTCGACAATGCACCACAGACCTTGAGAACACAGCTGTTCCTCGTGTTTTCAGTTACACTGGCTCAAACACTCTTAACACCTGAATACAATAATACTAAGTATTGTAGTTTGGTAGAGTGAGTGGGTTGTACTTACTCGGACGAGTTTGCCCGAAGCCTGACCATATTATATACTAGCAACCCACCCCGGCTTCGCCCGAGTAGCAGAGTAAATATTCCTAAAAAAAACTGTCGTAGTACTGTGTAAGCTTTTAGCCACTGTTTATTGGTGTGGGACCACTTAAATGTATTTAGTTCACGATAGCTTTAAAATGACGATAACTCCTAAGATATTTATTTAAATTGTGTGGTATAAAGGGAGTTTATAATATACATGAAATGTTTAAAATAAATAAGGATTAATATCATATCCGTTTTTATAGCTTTCCAATTATAACATTTTATATTATTTTTAAACATTAAAGCTATCCTTAAAAGATAGACATATGTCATCCTGGACTTTTCTGTAGATCTATGAAAGGGGAACAATAGCAAGTGACATTACTTTGTTAAAATTAAAGAGATTTTACAGCGTTTTCGATGAAAGCTCCCAATCGGATTTTGGCGATGAGTCACCATTGAAAAGGGAGGATCCTCCGACCAGACGGGTGTTGTGTCTGGTGGGCTACTGCCCCCCTACGATTGTTGTCGGGTTCTTGTATTTATGTTCAATCGCTCTGATAACTTTAATATCGCGATGTAGGATACGTCTGGTCATAGTTCGAAGGTGGCGAGATAGATGTCGCTACACGGATCATTTTTTTTCGACTTATTCAACAATTTTTTCTTTCGACTTATTCAACAATTCAAATTATCGTTATAATTCAACAAATTTATAGAAAACATTAATGAATTATACATGTAAACCTTCCTCTTGAAATGAAATCCATATGAAAATACGTTCAGTAGTTTTTTAATTTATCGCATTCATACAGACAGACAGGAAACACGGGGGGACTTTGTTTTATAATATGTAGTGATAATATAAATCTAAAATAATTATATTATAATAATACTAAACTACTATTTATATTTATTAATAATAATAACGTTGGTTCTTTCTATCAATTTTATTTATCGTAATATACCTAAGTGAGGAGCATACTTAACTCATGATATCTTGCCTTCCATTTTTAATATACGTAATTGAGTACTACGATTATTTCTCTTATTTTCTATCATTAAAATAGGAAACCATTTCCAAGCGAATACGATTCGCAATCGACTTAAAATTTTTATTTATTTGTAAGCTGAAGTATCTTCCGATGAAATAAGCAATCACAGAATTACGAGGTCAATTAAGAATAAGTTATCATAGAAACGCCAATAAATAAAAAACCTTAGCATTGGATGGGTCGACTATGTACGTTCCTTGATCTTTTTATATTTATGATATCAGTTTATATTTAAAAATAAAATATTTTAGTACTCGAGTGCGGAGCCAATTACAGATACACACTTTTTTCATTACTTGCATAATCCAACGAGACGGCAATCCGACCCGAAGGGAAAAAGTTCATACGCAGCATCAACTTTCAAAATTGGGCTTCTGTTCAGATTTTTTTAAGAAAAACCCAATAAAAAATTATTGGCCCGACCCGGGGTTGAATCCAGGAACTCAAGATTTGTAGTCAATTATTATCTCTCCATAATTTATTATTGGTATAGTAAACTTGTATGTTATAAATTTTACCATACAATCAATAATCGCCTGTAATAGCCGTTGATCGATAGTGTGAGGGAACATGAATTACAACCTTTTGAACCCGAGCTTATTAGACTCGAGGGTCAGAGCATTCAATCACGTTGAGATTTCTATTAATCGAATTAATCGAATTAATCGAATCAGCAGATTAATATCATTTGCTTAATTGTTATGTATTTCAATGTTTTACAAACAAACTATTTTTATTACGACAAGAATGGTTTTTTGATATGATAGTACTTTATCATCTTTGATTGTGGGATACCACGAAAAAATTCTATATGCGTAGTTTCATTAGAATCAGTCCAAGCTTTCGACCGATTAAAAAGTACGTAATAATTGTGTAAGAGGATATAATACACGAGTGTTAACCAAATGCCGTCGGTATAAATTCGGGTAAGCGATTCAAAGGTTTTCAATTATTTTTATGTTTACAATCCATCTCGTGCTCTGCAGCTAATGTAAACACATGCATATACCTGCATCTCACTGAAGATACTCTGAAACATGCTTAGCGCGCTTCGTAGCGGTGCGGATTAAATTCTAAATCCATTTCCTTAACAAAAGGCCTTTGATATAGCACATCATACACAAACTTACTTTTTTAAGACGTTGCAGTCATAATCTACGTTCTTTGTATCGTTTTGTATATTCTTGTGCTCAATTGTGAGTTACAAGTAATAATTAATTCCCTGATTCATAATACACAACTGTTTTATGTGTTGATGCTAAGCGGTCACCAACGCCCGTAGACGTTGTCATTGTAAGAGATGTTAACCATTGCTTACATCTCCAATGCACCACCAACCTTGGGAACTAAGATGTTCTGTGACTTGTGCCTGTAATTAAACTGTCTCACTCACCCTTCAAACTGGAACACAACAATACCAAGTATGTACTGCTGTTTCGTAGTAGAATATGAGATGATTGGGTGGTACCTACCCAGACCAGCTTGCACAAAGCTCTACCACCTAGTAAGTTGTAGTAGGTATGTGACTTCATACTTAAACATTTGTTTTATTCCTAAAAAACATAATTATATTTATTAATCACTACATTTTCTTATGGAAACCAATGCGATGGCGTTTTCGGAACTAGTTAGACTAGTTAATAGTAACAACAAGGTTGTTTCAAAATCAAATATTACATAATATTCATTATTATTGTTACTCAAATAAGGTTGCTTGGCGTAACAAACGTCTTTATGAAGTTGTTTACGTCGTTCAAGTTAATTATAGATATTAAATAAGGTCCTCCAGACTGATTTCGGTCACGGCGGTCAATCTCAAGAGAGATTAGCCAACTGCGTAGGAGATATTATAGTGCACAAGTGTGTGCGCAAACACAGGTGCACTCTCTTTTCCTTAGCTCTCATAATCCGATGGGACGGTAATCCGACACGACCGGAAAGAGTTCAGGCGCAGGACCAACGGCTTAACGTGCTTTCCCAGGCACGTTATAAATATTACTCAATATGATAATGGTTAAAAGTAAACAACACTAGTAATATATACTGTACATACAACCAAAGTTTCTTGTTCTCATTCAGGAGCCAATTACGACCATGTAGTGGCGTCACGCTGATTGTATAAGTTGAATCGAAAACCAACAACTTCAGTTGACTGAAAAAAAGTTTTAATACATTTTTGTTTTAGTTCACGTAATAAAAAAGTATAATTAATTAATGTTGTCTATTTTCTCTATGTACGTTATATAAGTAAGTTTGTTACTAGGCAACAATCGGTTACGAAATTGATCATGTATTTTGCATAGTTGTGGAAAATACGAGATTTTTAAAATTTGAAGACGGAAACAAAGAGCTTAATATTATTAAAATAAACATTAGATCTAAATTTATTATTATTTAATCTGGTTTCATTTGCCTCGTGTCTAAATCGCGACGCCAACTCCTTTGATGTTTGTGCGCGTAATCACTGAGAAACTTATCGAACGTTCCTCGATAATTAACGTTAGTGAAACCGGGTGTTATGTAACAAATAACTATTTACACAGACTACTAAATATATGTTTATTTTAAGTCGATTGAAACACGCGTTCTCTGTGTTAACAATTATTACGTATGGTAATTGAAATCGTGCAAGTAGTAAAGTCACTGCTGTGTAAAGGCTGTGACCCCAAAACCTTGTCTTTAAATGAAGTGGAGTCTATAGTACGTCGGTGGTATTTTGTTGTCGAAAATTTCAAAGCTACCTTCAAAAAACTTTGACTATTTTAAAGTATTATAATTTTGATTATTTTTTGTATGGAATTTGCGTAAAAATGATTTCAACGTGGTCTTGTTCGTACACACTCAAAATTATAATAAAAATATTTATATGATTATATAAAATAATTGACACTTAACAATTTGAAGTAAAAACTTTTAGATTGCTTATCAAACTTACCAATTTTCTTGTTGGTGACAAACTTTAATAAGGTCCTCCAGACCGATTCGGCCACGGCGGCCAATCTCAAGAGAGATTAGCCAACTGCGCAGGAGATATTATAGTGCACAAGCGTGTGCGCAAACACAGGTGCACTCTCTTTTCCTTAGCTCTCATAATCCGATGGGACGGCAATCCGACACGACCGGAAAGAGTTCAGGCGCAGGACCAACGGCTTAACGTGCTTTCCGAGGCACGGGAGTGTACCACACTTCCAACTTCCAGACTCCGGGCTGCTACTGAGAATTTTCTGACAGAAAACCGCAATAACTATTTATTTGCCCGACCTGGGAATTGAACCCAGGATCACCGCGTCTGCGGCCTTATATCAAGCCACTAGACCAACGAGGCAGTCAAAACAACGAGGCAGACAAACTTTAGTGACGATTATAAATGCAGGCGCAATGATATTATAAGTAAAAAGGTGTAGATAGGTTACAAGCACTCCGTGAGCACTAGTTCGAAATCAAGATTACTATCAACACTTCACCTCAGTATTATATCACCATTGTCATTGGATAGACGTCACGTAGCGAGTACAATTGTAATTAAAAGTGACCCAAAATAACCAGAAATGCCGTCGTGTGCTATGAGATATTGCACAAATGATACTAACAAAACTTCTTAAACTTAAGGAATCACTTCTCATTAGCAAGTTTACTATTTATCTTAATATTTTCACAAATCAAATATTATATTCGTAAAATATGACGTTAGAAATGAATGAATGCAACAAAAGTAAATTAATGAACGAGTGCAATAGAGATAGACGATGTTACTGATCATAGAGTAAAACACAAACAGTACTGGCAGTTGGCACATATATCATAATTTTATATGTTTGTATAATTTATACAAATGAAAAAGAATATTAAATTATCAATTATATTATATTACTAAATTGAAATCAAAATATAATAATATAATAATATTTTTTTCAGTATGTCGTAAAGAAGATTTATTTTTATTTAGAAGATTTGTTTATTTAGAAGTATAATTGTTTCTAGATTTCCATCGAAAGGTGCATCCAGTGGGTTGATATTGTTTATTTGATATTAAATTTTTATATTTTTGATAGTTTTTATTTGCCTATTTTCAATTAATTTTTAGTACTTTTACAAAATGAATTTATGAGTAATCGCATTCATAGGCATAAATCCGGGTAAGAAAAAACGTAGTGTCTGATAATTTATTCTATGTCGTTTCCTTTGACTCCAGACAATGCACTCGCAAATATATTCGTCTTTTTTTCACTCGTGATACTTAAATCATGCCACCCTACTTTAGCGACGAATCGTAAATTAGTGTGTATATTGCAATATAAAGTTATTTATGTGTGCGTAACAGTGTCATTTTCGTAAATTGAATGCTATGTATGTAACCTATCTAGACCTTTTTACTTATAATATAATTGTGCAGGCGCATAAGTTTCGTCGGAGCGTCACGGTAGCATGCGCAAGCGATCCCGTGGCGCTCCCCTTAAGACGGGAAGGGTACCGTGGTGGTTTTAGTCGGTAGGAGTCCGACATAACCCTCCATTCTGCATCACATATGGAGGGTATCCATGATGGATTTCCCCACGAAAAAAAAGGCGCATAAGTTTCCTTTTTTAAATTACAAAATACAAAGTAAATTTTGTTGTGTGAATAAATCACCAGTTTAAATAGCCAGGCTATAACTAAACTAAGGAGATCAGCAAAGCGTTTTAAAAGATATCGTTAACCTTTCTTTTTACCGAACTGTCTGCGTCGGCAACTGATGGATAAAACATTAATCAACATTTTCTTACGCTGGCTGGTTACTGCTTAACAGTAAAGTGATGTCGATTTAAGTGTACAAGAATAATAAGGAAATACTATATTTAGCATCCAGAAGTAAAAGAAAAGAACACAAATTTTTTAATCAACCAAAAATATCTGTCACCTCGATTTATGAAAATTAAGCAAATACAAGTAAATTACTTCCTCAGTTAATATTAATAACCCATTTAAGCAAAACAAACACTGTATACGAATTAAAAATCAGGCCAATAACGAAAATACTGTCCGAGCACCCGAAAAGCAGAATTAATGTCGGTTAAATTCAGATTAGGGCGTTTTTTTGTATCTAGTCAGTTATGTGATAAAGGAATTTACTAAATCTGTGTTAACTTAATATGAACTCTATGACATATCTTCAAATATAACTAGAGTGTCATGTCCACATTCCACCAATTCGCATTGCAGCAGCGTGGTGGAATAAGCTCCACACCGTCTCCTCCAACCACCGTCCAAAAGAGGGGAGTGGCCTTAGCCCAGCAGTGGGACATTCACAGGCTGTTACTGTTACTGTGTCATATTTATTGAAAAAGGAAATAAAATACTGAATCGCTTAAGGGTCATGTGGTTCCGGCAGAGTTGATAGGTTGCATCTCATCTTAACCCTTGAATATCGAATAGATTAAGCGCATTTTTAACCACGAAAGCATTCGACTCAATATATCGACGCAATATAGCTGAGGGAAACTCATCCTGCACCAAAAGCATTCCTAAGGAGGGTTGCGGCAAGCAGGCTACCGACCGTATGTAATTCAGGATACAGTAGAACGTTTGAATTTTCACAATTGATGTGAATATTTATTAATCGTATTTTTTTGCGCAAATAAATAATTTCAGTGCAGTATTATCACAAAAAGTAGTAAATAATTTAATAATTAATAAGCATATAAACACATGATCTTGGGGCACTGCCATTTCACTTAACTGTAAGCCGCGTAAAAGTTGTTCCAATAAATCGCAAAATATGCTTATTTAACATTTAATTTTTGTGTTTTTATGTATTACATGTAAATTTTAACAATATTTTTTTTAAAGATTATTAAGGGAGCTACATGTTCCACTTATAGCAGACGTAGCTATTTAAGTAAAGCCGTGAAACTGAGTTGATGCGTTCATTTCCTGTGAGATTCAGTCTGTGCATGAGATCGTCAAATAATGCGCAGCACACATAGACATGTTTTTGACATGGGGAACATGTGATGTGAAATTAACGGAAAGATAATACATGCGATAAAAGCAACATCGTCGTCAAAGAGGAATATGTAGACAAAGATACGAAGGCTTCAAAAAAAAATTTAAATTGCGAGAATGCGGGGCACGGTCGCCAAAACTGGTTTATTCCGGTTTTACTCACTGTGTGTACACTTCAAACACCAAAACCAAGCTAATTAATCTGTAACGCGTTTTCTTAACATTAAGTTAAAATGTATGTTAGAATTAATCCAAACATGGAAATTATAGTTTTATGATATGTATACATAAAGATTTTTATCAACCGAAAGAATATTTATCATTAATTAATTTTAACTAAACAGGATGGAATATTCATACACAAGACATCAAATGTAATAAGCCTGAAATATATTTATAATAATTGTTTATGGAAGAATATGCTCAATTTCATATGAGTAAATCTTACTGGAATGAAACTCGTTATCGTTGCAATGCAGGCGGAGTAGGCTATACCGCCTCATCTTTTTTTTACTTTTTCTTTTACATGCTTATTCTATTAATGTGTATCAAAAACGGCAAACATTTAACGTGGACTTTATTAAACGGAATACGACTGATTGACCGACTTATCACAATATCTCTGAAACTATACCTTTTTTTTTCTTACCCACTAAAACTAATGCGATGGTCGTCCTCGTCACGCATAGGAGAGGCTGCGGAATCATGTTGATATACGCATCTGCTGCCCCTCTCGTGCCGTGCTCCGCGCGAAGCTCAGAAGAGCTGTCCTCAGGGGGCCAAGATATCTCGCCCCCCCCCCATCCTAACTCCTCGCTAGTGCATACGGCAGCGCGAGGCCATCCCGGCAGCCGTCCATTAAAAAAGTTTTTTAAATCAATATTATTATATTGTTTTAAGAAAAAGCATATAAAATACAATATAAATGCCTTACGACACAATATATCTCTCAAGTTTCGTAGACTTTGTAAGCCAAGAATATTACGACCTTCGATGTTTTTTTCCAATTTCACGGGTCATTGTTATCTGTGTAAAACATTAATATCAATACAGATTGAAAAGTCTTCAATGTCAGATTCAAGTAAATAGAAAGTAAAATAAATAAAAATTTTAACAAAACAAAAACCGACTTCATAAAAAAACAAATTAATATGCACTAAAAAGTAAAAAAATAATTGCGTATTCTTCTATAATTTGATAATTAACTTACTATTTTCTACTCATCAATATGTAGGTACGAATGTGTTGTGTGGGTGATAATTTATTTACAATTATTGTTACTTTTGGAGTCGATGTCAGCTAAGGAAACACTATAATATACCTAGCAATAATAGGGAACTACGCGGGTGAAACCGCGGGAAAAACACTAGTAATCAATATATAAATATACATAAATATAACATGTATATAAGAGTACTTATACGATTCTATATATATATATATATATATATATATATTGTTAGATGGCAATACCATATCCAGGCCATCTATAAAACATGCGAGCTGACGGACGGCGTTGCTTTTGTTTCTCTGCTTGTCAAATGATTCTAGAAGCTACATTCATACTCTGCCCATTGTTGTCTTCATTATATTTGATTTAAATTGTAATTTTATAAACCGCATAATTGTTTCCAGCTATTTAATAAAAATAGTAAGAATGTTGTTTAATTTATAACATCAGAAGTGGGATTGAATTAAGCCCAAACCGCTCGATTACCTACTCTGATTTTATAAATATGGACAGTTTCTCTAGTTTTCTATCTTACTTGTGGCGTAATACATTTTTGAAACTAAGATGGGCAGAGATGTAATGTCTTCTGATGGCAATAGTAAAAGGAAGTGTCGTTCATGACTCCTTCTTATAATACGCTGAACGAGATTTTGAAAAGGTTTTAAGACCTAGAGGAGCGGACACGTGAAAGCGAGCTTCAATCTGCATCGTTGGCGAGCCCCGAGTCCTGCCATGCTCTAACCATGCCGAACACGTCTCTGACAGCAGAGACGCTAGCTCCACGTAAGAATATGCTGCCATGAATCACGATGCTGGTCCGAACAATCGTATCATTGATGCGATACGATCTATCAATACTACGGTGAGATCAAACCAATATTTTTAATCACGCTAACTTTTACTGGTGTGATACTGAGCGTTTGTTTTGTATTTTTGTAATTATCTAAAGTAATAAGAGACTGTACTGACCCTACTAGTCAGTCTTTCACATTACATTATGATTCAGGTGCTGAGTGTTCTCTTATTAAAGAAAGTATTTCTTGTAAATTTGGTGGGAAACTTGCACAAAACGAAAAGGAAAGAGGCATTAGTCAATTAAATGTTCTCAGCACTGTTCAAATATTTTGTATTTTCGAGATTGATAATAATTTAATCGAATTTTTATTGATATCATGCTAGGGCGCGAAATGTTGTCGCGGAGATTTAGTTTTAATGTGACCGCGAAATGATTTAAAAGGGCGCTAAATGTTTTATACGGGGGTTTCTAGGGTCGATTTATGAAAGCTGTGTAAAATTGTACTGAGTTGTTTTGCAATTTAGTTCGAATGACTGTAATATGTGGCTCTGGCTATTAGCATGATAAATTTTATACTTCCTATTGTCTAGTTTAATGTCTTTGTACTTTTCCCCTAAAATGTAGTATGTGGTCAGGAGTGACCGAGCGAAGTGATACTGTGTGACAAACAATGTTTCAGAGTAGCACACGAGGCTGATGCTTCAGTGGTTTGGGTGCAATACATCAGTCTGCTCACCACTGGTGCTGCGGGCTGACCATCTTCAGTCAGCGAGCTGTCCGGCCTACACAAACCTAGAGCTTCGTGTTGAAACCGTCTGCGGGTGGCGAGTCTGCGGGTGGCGCGTGTAGCGCACACGGCGCGTGGTGCTGGTGGCCACGTCACGAGCGCGCAGGCGTGTTCATCTGTTCGAGTCTAAGTGCGGCACGCACGGCGCATGGTTCTGGTAACTGAGCGTGATGAGCGCGCAGGCGAGCTTTTGTCGGTATGGTCTCTATATGGACTAACCATGTGTGATAAGCACGCAGAGGTAGGTGATACTTGATATGTTAACTGTGCCGTGTGCCGTAAAATGTTGCCGTAGTAGGCGATGCTTCTAGTTTGGTACCTGAGGGGTATCAATTGAAGAGAAAATGGATGTGATCATGGTGATCCAACTGAATTGACTGCAGCAATTCTGTTGTATTATCATGTAGGAAGTTAATGTTTGAAAGATCTTCCTTTTTTTTTGTGTTTTCTCAATGGAATTAGTAGACAGTTATCATACTAAAACTAATACACATGTGACAAATGACACTAAAAATATAACCACACAGTATTCTACATTAAATATTTTAATTGGCACTGAATCTACTACCCCTTTAATAAATTATTTAATTACAATTGAGGGCTCAAACCCTAATCGCCCATAAACTTATACGCAAAAATAAAAGTAAACAAGTCGCGAATGTCAACAAAAATCTAAAACCCCCTAAATAATTTAAAGTTAATGATCTGGTATTTGTAATTAAGAGATCTCAAAGTATTGACAAACTAGATAGTGGCATGAGAGGACCGTAGGGTTCTGAAAGTTCTAACGAACGATAGGTACGAGTTAAATTGCTAGCTGGGTGTAATGGAAAGACCAGTCAAGCGGCTGCTGGGTTCATGTTGTTGTGGCGAGGCGAGTGGACACCTGACACTTGTGCCTGTTTATTTGAAAGTTAGTTGAGAACTTCGAGTGGTATTTTTTGTTACATGAACCCATCTGTTGCCATTTTGATTGTATTTATGTATCAAACAATAACTGTTGAATTATGATTTGTTTTTGTTCAGATCCAAGTAATTCCTGAGTGCACATGGTTTTGGATCTGTGGTTGACTGTGACTGTTCGCAGGAGGTATCGAGGTTGATGTCGGTGGGGCCCATGTCGACTATAGACCGAGTGTAAATCCTGAGTAGGTCTCGTGGTTGACCTGCTGTAACCGATGTAATTCCTGATGCGCAATGGTTTCGGTGTGGGAATATGACCCGATTAAATCCTACTGGTATTAAATCGTTGCATACGATTGTTAATTGCTGTTTGCAATTGTTATTTGTTTTGTTTGATACATAAGTAATACCTATTTGCCCTATAGTTCTTGATACTTTGTAAATCTTGTGTAGGTCTCGTGGTTGACCCGCTGTAACCGATGTAAATCCTGTTATGCAGTGGTTTTTGGTGTGGGATTATGACCCAATTAAATCCTACTACGTGTGATTGCTAAATACTGTGTACAAATGATATTTGTTTTGTTTGATATATAGGTTACGATGTGGATCAAGACGAGTCCAATCAACGAAACGCCGGCGCTGGTCCATCATCGAGACCTGACTAAGGCCGCGAGGACGCTGCCGTGTCAGGAGAGGCCGTGTTAGATGGCAATACCATATCCAGGCCATCTATAAAACATGCGAGCTGACGGACGGCGTTGCTTTTGTTTCTCTGCTTGTCAAATGATTCTAGAAGCTACATTCATACTCTGCCCATTGTTGTCTTCATTATATTTGATTTAAATTGTAATTTTATAAACCGCATAATTGTTTCCAGCTATTTAATAAAAATAGTAAGAATGTTGTTTAATTTATAACAATATATATATATATGACGGCGCGTTGATGATTTGCTCAATTTAAAATGCGTCCATATTGGTTGATATTAATTATTGTAATTTGTTATTATGTTAAGAGCGGGTAACCCCGAATAGAGTAGTGTGTCAAAAGTCGTGCTGACGGTTGTCTTGTCATGGTCGCACGAGGCACCTAAACTATTGGCTCCGAATATCGTTATTTTTGAATATTCCGCCACATCGCGCCCACCATGGAGGATAACAACGAAAACAATTGTAATGGCCCTTCTGATGTTCCGACATCAGAAGTGGGATTACCGGCGGAACCTTTAGGCCTCTGCCTCGAATTTTGCGGGCAGCGGGGCGGCGGCGGCGGCGGCGCGGCAGCGCGGCGGGCAACGCATACCTGTTCGGCCTCTGCCTCGAATCTCGCGGGCAGCGGGGCGGCGGCGGCGGCGGCGCGGGAGCGGCAGGATCTTGCGCGTATAATCAAATGGACCGGCCCTCGAATACAGCGGTGCAGGAGCGGCGCGGGGGCGGGCAACGAGCGGTGCACTCCAGTCAAGCGGTGACCGCCCGCGTTGCGCGTCTGCATTGTAGGTATAGTGTTGTACATTTTTTTTGTGACGTATCAAAATGTCTTCGGACGTGCAAGAGCTAATTATTTCGGCAATCTTTGAGAGGATAATACAATTACAAATTACAATTTCGTTGTTTTACTTACCCAAGCGTCAAGTATAATTTTTCTGCTGGAGATATACCACTAAATCGTTTTGGATTAATTCCAGACTCTAAATCACTCTTGATAGTTTCAAGAATATAGTCAAAAGTTTCTACACTCATTCTGGTGTAGTCGTAGAATTTGTCGGGATTTTGTCTCTGTTCTTCATAATTTCGATAAAACTCTCCATTTATTTTCCTTGCCCTATAGTAGGGATCCACTTCTTCTTTTGCCCACAATAAATCGAGCGTTAGGAATAAATTTGAATCAAAAAGATGTCGCCGTTTTTCAGACATTTCGTTCGCGAATAAAAACAAATATCTCGACAACACAACCACGAACACAACACTACACCGCTATAGTGCCGCGCGATCTGCCCGCTAGTTTGGAGAACAGGTATGCGTTGCCCGCCCCGCTGCCGCGCCGCCGCCGCCGCCGCCCCGCTGCTCGCAAAATTCGAGGCAGAGGCCTTCTCCAAACTAGCGGGCAGATCGCGCGGCACTATAGCGGTGTAGTGTTGTGTTAGGCCTCTGCCTCGAATCTCGCGGGCAGCGGGGCGGCGGCGGCGGCGGCGCGGGAGCGGCAGGATCTTACGCGTATAATCAAATGGACCGGCCCTCGAATACAGCGGTACAGGAGCGGCTCGGGGGCGGGCAACGAGCGGTGCACTCCAGTCAAGCGGTGACCGCCCGCGTTGCGCGTCTGCATTGTAGGTATAGTGTTGTAGATTTTTTTTGTGACGTATCAAAATGTCTTCGGACGTGCAAGAGCTAATTATTTCGGCAATCTTTGAGAGGACACCCATATGGAACAGCAAAGATGTGAACCATAAAAATAGAAGAATAATTAACCAATTATGGGAAGAAATAAAAAACGAACTGAATATTGAAGGTAAATATAAAAATGATTTATTATGTCAAATACAATATTTATTATGTTTTACAAATTATTAGTAACTAATGCGATTATTTACAAAATATTCTTTGAATTTTTCACGTATATATTGTGCTTGATAAGACGTTTTTCAGACATTTCGTTCGCGAATAAAAACAAATATCTCGACAACACAACCACGAACACAACACTACACCGCTAAAGTGCCGCGCGATCTGCCCGCTAGTTTGGAGAACAGGTATGCGTTGCCCGCTCCGCTGCCGCGCCGCCGCCGCCGCCGCCCCGCTGCCCGCAAAATTCGAGGCAGAGGCCTTAGTGGTTGTGTCGTCGAGATATTTGTTTTTATTCGCGAACGAAATGTCTGAAAAACGGCGACATCAAAACTTGCTGTTTGTTGCATAACATTATCCGAGATAAGGACGGTAATAATGATATTGCCTATATTAGGCCTCTGCCTCGAATCTCGCGGGCAGCGGGGCGGCGGCGGCGGCGGCGCGGGAGCGGCAGGATCTTACGCGTATAATCAAATGGACCGGCCCTCGAATACAGCGGTACAGGAGCGGCTCGGGGGCGGGCAACGAGCGGTGCACTCCAGTCAAGCGGTGACCGCCCGCGTTGCGCGTCTGCATTGTAGGTATAGTGTTGTAGATTTTTTTTGTGACGTATCAAAATGTCTTCGGACGTGCAAGAGCTAATTATTTCGGCAATCTTTGAGAGGACACCCATATGGAACAGCAAAGATGTGAACCATAAAAATAGAAGAATAATTAACCAATTATGGGAAGAAATAAAAAACGAACTGAATATTGAAGGTAAATATAAAAATGATTTATTATGTCAAATACAATATTTATTATGTTTTACAAATTATTAGTAACTAATGCGATTATTTACAAAATATTCTTTGAATTTTTCACGTATATATTGTGCTTGATAAGACGTTTTTCAGACATTTCGTTCGCGAATAAAAACAAATATCTCGACAACACAACCACGAACACAACACTACACCGCTAAAGTGCCGCGCGATCTGCCCGCTAGTTTGGAGAACAGGTATGCGTTGCCCGCTCCGCTGCCGCGCCGCCGCCGCCGCCGCCCCGCTGCCCGCAAAATTCGAGGCAGAGGCCTTACTGTCAATACGAATCAACAAAGAATACAAACACGATTACAAACAAACGCCCGGACGTCTTATCAAGCACAATATATACGTGAAAAATTCAAAGAATATTTTGTAAATAATCGCATTAGTTACTAATTAATTTGTAAAACATAATAAATATTGTATTTGACATAATAAATCATTTTTATATTTACCTTCAATATTCAGTTCGTTTTTTATTTCTAATATTTGGTTACCATAATTGGTTAATTATTCTTCTATTTTTATGGTTCACATCTTTGCTGTTCCATATGGGTGTCCTCTCAAAGATTGCCGAAATAATTAGCTCTTGCACGTCCGAAGATATTGTGATACGTCACAAAAAAAATGTACAACACTATACCTACAATGCAGACGCGCAACGCGGGCGGTCACCGCTTGACTGGAGTACACCGCTCGTTGCCCGCCCCCGCGCCGCTCCTGCACCGCTGTATTCGAGGGCCGGTCCATTTGATTATACGCGTAAGATCCTGCCGCTCCCGCGCCGCCGCCGCCGCCGCCCCGATGCCCGCGAGATTCGAGGCAGAGGCCTAAGGCCTCTGCCTCGAATTTTGCGGGCAGCGGGGCGGCGGCGGCGGCGGCGCGGCAGCGGGGCGGGCAACGCATACCTGTTCTCCAAACTAGCGGGCAGATCGCGCGGCACTATAGCGGTGTAGTGTTGTGTCACGCAAGATTACTCATCAAAACTTGCTGTTTGTTGCATAACATTATCCGAGATAAGGACGGTAATAATGATATTGCCTATATTACTGTCAATACGAATCAACAAAGAATACAAACACGATTCCAAACAAACACCCGGACGTCTTATCAAGCACAATAATTATGTACGTGAAAAATTCAAAGAATATTTTGTAAATAATCGCATTAGTTACTAATTAATTTGTAAAACATAATAAATATTGTATTTGACATAATAAATCATTTTTATATTTACCTTCAATATTCAGTTCGTTTTTTATTCCTTCCCATAATTGGTTAATTATTCTTCTATTTTTATGGTTCACATCTTTGCTGTTCCATATGGGTGTCCTCTCAAAGATTGCCGAAATAATTAGCTCTTGCACGCCGAAGACATTTTGATACGTCACAAAAAAAATGTACAACACTATACCTACAATGCAGACGCACAACGCGGGCGGTCACCGCTTGACTGGAGTGCACCGCTCGTTGCCCGCCCCCGCGCCGCTCCTGCACCGCTGTATTCGAGGGCCGGTCCATTTGATTATACGCGTAAGATCCTGCCGCTCCCGCGCCGCCGCCGCCGCCGCCCCGCTGCCCGCGAGATTCGAGGCAGAGGCCTAAGAGAATAGTTCAAGTCAGAGTACAAATTTTTCATTAGACAACGATTGCGACCGTTGAAAATATTTCTTTGAAATGCAACAACGTAATATGATTGAGTTCATACGTACTATTCAATAACTGCGTGTATCTGAAATTAAAATCACATTACCAGAGTTCAATCCTGATATCCAAGACTACGACGTTCGTGCTTGGTGTGATACATTCGACATATGTTACAAGAGAGGCCCATGTTTGGCAGTCATTTGATAATTACCATCATCATCATCAATGAGCAAGGCCTTAAAGGTGTCAGCGTCATCGTGGCTAGCTCAATCTAGCTTCCCACGATTAAAGGCGAATGCTTGTCTACGTATCTCAGTCGACTTATAAGCGCTTTGCTTGTGCGTTGGAATTCATTGTCAAAGAACAGATTGCTATCGCGCTTACTCTAGCGCATGCTTCAAAGATTGAGCCGCGTGTTCAAAGGATTGCATGTACTACAGAAATCGATACTCGTAATAAATTACAACAAGAAGTCATGGCGTTTACTTTTAGAAAGAGAGTACTTGTGACACGAGATAGGCCCACCCCAACTGTAGAAGCAAAGAAACCACGCATAGAAAATGCTATACGATGCTATAACTGTGGAAAGTTAGGCCCTATAGCCAGCGATTGTCGAGGCAACAGTAGTCGCGACAGCAATTTTATCCGTCGATCTGAGTTTTCAGGCACAACTGCGCTTCAGACGAAGGAAGTTGGGGCGCAGAGGAGGACGATTACTCCAACATGTTTTAACTGCGGTGAACAAGGTCACATCGCGACGCGCTGCCGCAGCAAGAACACGAAACCCAACGATGCGTAGATTGAACGTAGAGTGGATGTCTGCGCCGTTCAACCAGCCTTAGGTCAGCTCTTGGATGAAACTGGTAGGAAGTTTTTATTCTGTTTTGATTCGGGTGTTGAATGTTCCTTAATAAAGCATAGCTTAGCTGATAGATTTCCTGCAAAACGAAAGTATAATGCAGTTACACAATTGGGGCTAGGCAACGCGCAAATTAACTGTAACTTTCAAATTCTTACTACTGTATCAATTCAAGGTTACCCAGTGCAGGTTGTTCTTTCATGTGGTATCTGATTCCTGTATTGCAAATTATATTATGATCGGAAGGGATCTTTTTGCACTAGGATTTTCGAGAAAAGGTCTCGCTGTTAAAAAGTCTAAAATAGTATCTATTCGTCAAAGTAGGCTTAAAAGTAATCGATTTTGAAAGTATAGACACTGATGTACCTGACTATGAAAATAGGCAGTTAATTTATTTGTTTAAGAAGAATTCTCGTTATTTTATTGACGGTACACCCACTGGTAATATACCTACTGGTATATAAGTACGCACATGATCGCTTACGTGCTATGCCGACAAATCCAATTGAAACGGGATGCTCCGATGACGGCAATGGTAAGTAATGAAATATCTGAACTTGTGACTGTAAGAAGTTGCCTGTGTGGCATTGACTTGCCTGTGTGGCACCGATCTGCCTGTGTGGCACTTTCTGGCCTGTGTGGCACTTTCTGGCCTGAGTGGCACCCACTTGCCTGTGTGGCTACGACTTGCCTGTGTGGCTACGACTTGCCTGTGTGGCTACGACTTGCCTGTGTGGCTACGACTTGCCTGTGTGGCTACGACTTGCCTGTGTGGCACCCACTTGCCTGTGTGGCACCGACTTGCCTGTGTGGCTCCGACTTGCCTGTGTGGCACCGACTTGCCTGTGTGGCACCAACTTGCCTGTGTGGCTACGACTTGCCTGTGTGGCACCTACTTGCCTGTGTGGCACCGACATGCCTGTGTGGCATCGACTGGCCTGTGTGGCATCGACTGGCCTGTGTGGCATCGACTGGCCTGTGTGGCATCGACTGGCCTGTGTGGCATCGACTGGCCTGTGTGGCACTCATTAGCCGCGCAGCACCGACTGGCTGTGAGACATTTACTTTTTGTGTGGCGCCTAGCTGCCTGTGTGGCACTCTAGGTAATAACCTAGGTTTATAAAAAAAATTATATTAGGTGTCAAGTCAACAGACGTCACGTTGATGGGCCAGGAGAAGCTGACATTGAGGGGTCAGGTAAACCGAGCGGAATATAGTTGAACCAATTTGTCTATTTTTTACAGATGTAACCATTACACACGAGGACGTGTGAGAGTGCAGGACGGCCGTGACGGCGCGTTGATGATTTGCTCAATTTAAAATGCGTCCATATTGGTTGATATTAATTATTGTAATTTGTTATTATGTTAAGAGCGGGTAACCCCGAATAGAGTAGTGTGTCAAAAGTCGTGCTGACGGTTGTCTTGTCATGGTCGCACGAGGCACCTAAACTATTGGCTCCGAATATCGTTATTTTTGAATATTCCGCCACATCGCGCCCACCATGGAGGATAACAACGAAAACAATTGTAATGGCCCTTCTGATGTTATATATATATATGTATAATTTTCAAAATTGGTCTCAACTTTTAGGAGATGTTCAAATATGTTTCAATTACAAACATATACATATATATACTAATGCTTACATGCATAACTCATATTATAAAGAGGAAAGATTTGATTTTTGTTTGATTTTTTATTACGATTTAAATCAAAAACTACTCGACCGATTTTAAAAATTCTTTCACCCTTAGAAAGCTACGTCTTTACCGAGTAACATAGGCTATATTATATTTTCAAAATCTTATAGATGCCTACTTAAAATGGAGCAATGTAACCCAACGTATCAAACTGTTGCCTATAAAAGTTATTATTTCGCGTGCGCTGCCAAAGCTATTGACGGTATATAAAGAAGTGTTTTTTACAATAGTACTATAATTACTTGATCATAACGATGTTATGGTAGGTGAATGATAAATCTAGATAGCATATAAAAGATTCGCCCGTGTATCGTTAATTTGCTACTAAGAATTGAAGATTTCCGTTACTTTGTCATGGATCCTATAATCAGAATCTAACCAAACTATCATCAAACAACCCTTGAAGTATACTCTTTCTAATCAAAAAAAAAACATCGAAATCCGTTGAATAGATATCGAGTTATTCGTCCATTTGTCGCGCACATACCTCATGCAAATTTACGACTTATATGGTTTTCTCATGGATTCCATTGTCAAACCTGGACTAAAAAAAAAATGGGACCCCATGGGAAGCAACCCCTTTCAAATAAAAAAAAAATCATCAAAATCGATTCACCCAGTCGAAAGTTATGAGGTAACAAACACAAAAAAAACATACAGACGAATTGATAACCTCCTCCTTTTTTTGAAGTCGGTTAAAAAGATATATATTACTTACAAGATACGCCAATAAATTTACAGTAATCAATTCAAAGTTTATTTTCGAAGCCATAATAAATGTTGGCTTTTTTCGTTTACATTTTTGTTTTTTATTTATATTTTAATATTATAATAAATAAAAATTAAAATATTTTTTAAAAGACGGCAAGTCAAACCAAAATGAAATACAACAAATAGGCGAATCTATACTATAAACTAAACTATACTATATCATAGAAATCTTATTACAGCAGTTGAATATTTTTCAAAAGTGTACACTTTTGCATTGTATTTCATTGTTTATGTTACAGTTAATCATATTTTAATTTATTTATTTCCTCAGACGTTTTTCGGAACGGAGTTCTTTCATCTTTCTTTGAGCTGTTTGCGTTTGTCATGGTTACGATTTGATAGTATTGGTAGTAATATCTCATTGATATTTTAAGATTTGTAGATTAGTTTTTATTACTAAATCATTTCACGGCAGTAGGAGTCTGTGCAGACTGCAGA
Organism: Nymphalis c-album; assembly: GCA_963151315.1. Classification (NCBI taxonomy): domain Eukaryota; kingdom Metazoa; phylum Arthropoda; class Insecta; order Lepidoptera; family Nymphalidae; genus Nymphalis; species Nymphalis c-album. The sequence continues at coordinate 9,030,352 of OY720601.1, forward strand.
TACGCCAGCGTGGGTATCTCCGATTAAACGCTTATCTACCGTCAATCAGCAAAACTTAATGTTATTGTGTTATTGTTTGTATGTGAGCCAATATAATTAAAGGCGCAAAATATAAAAAATCTTATATTAAGAGATACTAAGCTATGCTGCTGAAGCTTAGCTCTTGTACTATGCTGCTGAAGGTGGACGATATTATCCCCCTGCGTGGGATCTCCACCTTGTCGTGGTGGGGGGCTCAGTACCCGTGGTAAGGTCGGCCACGGGTAAGCTAAGCGGGATCCCGGATGTGGGGCGCTCCTAGTGGGCCTCAGGAGGAGGCTTGCGTTGGATGCGCCCAGGGGGCGGGTGCGGGGGACAGTTCTGTCTGTCCCTCACAGTCGGGAGTGATCGAGGGAGAGGCGTGTCGGTGTTGCGTTGCCGCGCGCCCTATCTCCCGCGAGCAAATGGGGGCGCACCATTTGTGCGTTGCGGTGGGGCCGCAGAGGACGAGGAGATGCGGTGTTGTCGGGTTGCCGTCTTCCCTGTCCTCTGCGGCCACTGGGTGTGTCGCTGTGGAGGACGGTTCTGTCCATCCTCTGCAGCCGGGAGCGGTCGCGGGAGGAGAGGCGTGTCGGTGTTGCGTTGCCGCGCGCCCTATCTCCCGCGACCGAATGGGGGCGCACCATATATTGCGGTGCGGTGGGGCCGCAGAGGAAGAGGAGATGCGGTGTTGTCAGGTTGCCGTCCTCTCTGTCCTCTGCAGCCGTCAGGGTGTTTTTTGGAGCCCCAACACTTTAATTCGGTGCCAAGGAGGTTGTGGCCTTCGGGCTATTCGTCGGGATGACAGGGTAGAATGGTACGCTGTGGTTTTAGTGGGTATTACGGCCTTGCACTTCAGCCGTCGAGTCCCACATAACCCCCGCTTTTCATCTTGCGGGGGTATGCGTAAATGCATTTCCACAGCGAAAAAAAAAAAAGGTGGACGATATTATAAAACTAAAATGTATGCATGTTAAATTTGTCTTAGAAAAACAGGACAGTGACTACAAAAGTATAAAACGTGCTAATTTTTTTATAGCTTAGGTCATACATATGTGCCAGTTGATGGTTAATAGGCACCAACGCCCATAGACATTGGCATTGTAAGAGATGTTAACCATCGCATATATCGCCAATGCGCCACCAACCTTCAGAACTAAGATGTTGTGACCCTTGTGCCTGTAATTACTCTGGCTCACTAACCCTTCAAAACGGAACACAACAATACCAAGCACTGCTTGTTTTGCGGTAGAATATCTAATGAGTGGGTGGTACCTACCCAGACGAGCTTGCACAAGGCTCTACCACCAAGTAAATGTCATATTTAGTTAATATTTTTCTGAATCATCAAAAAAAACCACACGTCCGGAGTAAGTTTATTCTTCTCGCGTTGATTGTATTATGGCGTATCAAATTCGATAAGGGATTTCACTGGCCCTTGAGCATTACATAATAAATCTAGACTCGACCTTATACTGAGATAGATATTTAGCTACTGAATCCATTTCAAATCCCCCAGAGTTGAGCCGAACTTTGTTCCAACTTGGTGAACTCGACTACAGTTTGGTATATTTGAAAGTTTGGGCTCGCCTTTTCTTTGGATTTAAATATCGCTGTCTGAAAAAAGCTTTCTGACCAAACGAATACGTAAAATGAAAGGCATAATCTGACAGCGAATCGATTAAAAGCTTAACGTCAGTAGTAAAAGTCATTATTTTTGTTTTATAGTATAGTACAGGCAGGTAGGCGGACAGGCATAAGGGTCACCTGATGGTAAGTGGTCACCCACGCCTATAGATATTGCCATTGTAAGGTATTAACCATTCCTTACATCGCCAATGCGCCACCAACCTTGGGAACTGAGGTGTTATGTCCATTTTATTACACTGGTTCACTCACCGTTCCAACCGGAACACAACACTTCACACAGTACTTTTGTTTTGGGGTAGAATAATCTGATGAGTAGGTGGTACCTACCCAGATAAGCTTGCACAAAGCTCTACTACCAAGTGCTCCTTAGTCTTATAAATATGAAGACCATAAAAAACTCTTCTTTCTTGTCATCAATCGAGGCTTCAAAGGCTGTATACTTGTCTTGGTATATGACAATTGAAATTGAATTTTTATTTTATATATTTTAATGTTTTTGTTAAAACTTAACAATGAGCTATTTGTATCATAAAATATTATAAGTAATTTACAAAACAAAAACATTGAGACATTTACAAAGTATTAATAAAATACACAGACAGACCGGTAGATCTTCTGCCACGCCATTTACTTAGATGAAACCTTTACGCATCATTAATTTCCCCTTTTACTAATATCCAAGACAAAGTGTTACTAAGTACCAGCGAGAGTCCAATGGTCTTCAGAATTTATAAATAATGAAAGAAGCAATAACATCGTAGAAGGTAACTATTGTTAGTGTAAAGGCAGACGAGCGTTCATTTGACCTGAATAATGATTTGTGGTGACCTTTGCTCATAGACAGCGGTAATGAGTCATTAACAATTCTAAATTGCTACACGTTCTGACTTCGCAAATGTCTCATTAATCAATCGGTATTAATTTAAATATATACTTTATTGAACACAGTAGAGATATCATTATTGCAATATCAATATTGTTAAATTATATAAGATTTAAATTAAGGCGGTTTTATCGTTAGTGAGAAATATACATTTTATTGTTAGAGTGGTATGATATAGTACAACTAGTTTTCGCTCGCGGCTTCACCCGTATATTAGGGGAGACGTCTATTTCGTTTTCTGTACACTTGAGAATATGTAGGCAAAGTTTTAAGATAAAAAAATTTAAGGTTAAGGAATTAAGAACATGAAAGCATAATGAACAAAATATTTTTAACCGACTTCAATAAAAGGAGGAGGTTATCAATTCGTCTGTATGTTTTTCATATTTATAAATTTAGTAAATATAAAACTTAAATATGTATGTATAAATATATATCATAATTATAACAATTTTAACATATAAATAATAAATAGTTAAAATATAGATTAATATTCAAATACTAGCGTTTTACACGCGGTTTCACCCGCGTAGTTCTTGTTCCTGTGAGAATACGGAAACAAAATGTAGCCTATGTTACTCGGTAATGTAGCTTTCTATTGGTGAATGAATTTTTAAAATCTCTTTAATGGTTTAGGCATGAAAACGTAAAAAACAAACAAACTTACATTAGTTAAGGTTTTCCAAAATAACAATATTTTTATGAATACTGTCAAACCCAGACGCTGTCGTGACTGCGATTATGTATAAGCAAATTGTGAAGCTTATCGGTTGAACGGTAAAAGTTGATGGGCTGCAGTCTGTAATCCCTCACTCCAAACTTTACAATCACTCATAACCCGACGGGACGGCAAATCCAACACGACCGGAAATAGTTCAGGCGCAAGACAAACGGCTTTACGTACTTTTCAAGGCACTGGAATGTACACACTTCCAAATTCCAAATTTCGGGCTACGTTTGAGAATTTTTCGACAAAATATTCCAATTGTTTTATTGCCTGATCCGGAGTTTAAATCTAGGGCCTCGGAAAACAGGGCACGTAGACCCAAATACAAAATAAGATAATATTATTCTATTTGGGATAGGTGACATAAAAATCATAAGAAACAACCAACATCTTATATCGAGTTATACAACCGATGAGAGCCAGCCTATAAATTGTTTACACATCTTATGGAAATGTCAACGAAAATATTATGATTTTACCTAATTTTCTTAAAACCTTTTTTATATTGGAAAGAAGTAATAACGTCAAAAATAACGAAATGTTACTTAATTATAGAGGTTGCCTGGAAGAGATCACTGTAAGTGATAAGGCCGCCTTTGCATACTATATTATGTAAAACTTGTTCTTTCAATGTGTTATGTTATTGTAGTGTGTGCAATAAAGAATAAATAAATGTTCTTTGTTAAAGTTACGGTCGATTCATTTAAATTATTCATTATATTTCATAATAAAAATATAATAATGATTTTATATTGCTTTGGAAAATCTATTAGGTATCTAATTAATTTATCCCCCATACAAAGTTTTTGGTATGCTTGTCTGTTATAGTCATGTCAACGTTCACCCGCAAATTACGGTTTTCATTCTAAAATTATTACAAGTTATGTCCTACAAACTGCAAAATATAGACTATATAGGTTTTGTCCAATCTAAAACTATAAATTATGAACACCATATTTTTTATTACAATTGGGTCATTAACCCGAACAACAAAAGAACTTAGTCGACAATATAAGTAACAATTAAACAATTCCATTGTAAAAGTTTTTTTTTTTTAATTTTAGTATGGCAATATCTTAAAAAAGGTTTCATATGTGACTTGTGTAGTTTTCTCCAGCGTTACGTTACTTGAGCAATAGATTGAAGTACGCAGTAATCAAGCATTTACGAGAAACCAATATGAACCTGCAACAATAGAAAAGCACTTTTTATTTCTTGTATTTTATATTAAAGTGCTCGTTTGTTATTAAATTTTGTATTATTCTCGAGAATCAATATAAAGCCTTATTACTTTATTTCATTTCAGTGGAAAAAAGGTGCGTTTCATACATGAAATACCTTTAGCTTAAAATTGAAGCTATTATTGACAATTAAGATTTAGCTTAGAATTAAAATGACGAGCCGGTTGGCGTGATTGGTAGATACCCTGCCTTTCGCGCCGCAGGTCGTGGGTTCGATTCCCACCCAGGACAGACATTTGTGTGCTTGAACATGTCTGTTTGTCCTGAGTGTGGTTGTAATTATCTATATAAGTATGTATTTACTAAAGAAAAAGTAGTATAATATGTAGTATATCAGTTGTCTGGTTTCCATAGTACAAGCTCTGCTTAGTTTGGGACCAGATGACCGTGTGTGAAAATTGTCCCAAGATATTATTATTATTAAAATTTAATCTTATTTTATTCATATTACATGTTACTAGTTTCCGACCGTGACTTCGTTACTATTTTCTCATCTGTACTCCTGATATGATCGCTTGAGTAGTTAATACATGAAAGCATAACAAACAAACGAAAATACAACCTCACTTTCGCACATTTATGATATTAGGATAAAATTAATTTTATAGGTAACACTGTTTCCGTAGCTTTTAATTATTTTAATATAATATTTGATTTAATCTTCAATAACGAAAGACGCAGGCTTACGAGATCGACTTTAATCTGGCTTTCAGATACACGGAAGTGTGACCACAGCTAAATTTCCAGTTGCTACTGAGAAATCATTACGAATTATTACTCATAAACCTTTTGTTGTTCTGATCCGGAATTTTAGCCCATGTCCTCGGCTTGGCCCCTAACTAGCTGTAAAACTCTGTTTTAAGTGTACTAATAACAGCCTTTAAATGTTACCATGATCACGTTAAAATTCACCACCGAACAAGAGTTGAATTGAAGATACAAACCTTGTTTATATGCATTGTGAGCTCTTATCTTAACATCGCTGTAATCTATTTAAAATAAAAAAGTAGAAAGAATTTAGTCAAATATGTACCCTACAACTAGCTAACACGAACCTACAATGAGTTGTCGTAAGATGTCAAAGATATAGATATCGCTCATAAATAACTTTCGTTCCTTAATCTATCACACTTTCCGTGTTGACGATAATATCTAACTATTATACAAAATGTTTAAACATTTTTGTTTTTATTTAAACTTAGGTTAGTAGCAAATTAGTTTTCCTGTTTGCATGTCGTAAATCGTAATATTCTATAAATAGAAGCGCGATATTTTTTTTCATAAAATTAAATGCGTTTTATGTACATTATTGTTGAATGTCTGAATAAATAAATAAGCCGTATTAAATGAATATACAAACAGATTTATCATTTTAAATGAAATAATAGGTAAATATTTGGTGATTACTACTGACAGGCTTTGAGCACGCTTGTAGGTAATACCTATTCATAATTTATTCTACCGCCAACCGCATTACTATGTATCGCTGTTTTCCGGTTTAAAGGTTGAGCGAGTAATTGTAATTACAGACACTAGGGACCAACATGTAGATTGTTTATATATTTGACCCTCTATTACTAATGAATAAGCATATACACATTTGAATTGCCAATATGAAATGTCTCGTTGACTTTTAACTAAGTTACAAGAGAACGGGACTAAAATTATAAACGAAATAATTTTTTTTTTAATGGAAACTTGATATATCGAGAGATATATATAGAGCACTGGTATGTGTGCGAAAACAACACCTCTGTTCCCTTACTCTTATTATCTTACGGGATTGCTATAATATATCGGAATAGAAGCAAAAATATCGAATTACTTTTTATTTATCCGATCCGTAGTTTGTACCAAGGACCTCGCTGTCTAGCCTTTTAAATACACGTCCATTAAAATTATAATGTCGATACAATAAACAATTAATAAGACGTATAGCTTTTATATTCAAAATTAGCTGTGCCCCGCGATTTCACCCGCGTATAATTAATAAAAGTATAATGAATAGAAATCAGCCTAGAACCTTCCTCGATAAAAGGACTATACAACATAATAATATTTTTTAAATTCGAGCCAGTAGTTCCTGATATTAGCCGCATCAAACAGACAAACTCTTCAGCTTTATATATTAAGTAAAGAAGTATAGATAAAAAACACGTAAAATGAAAAAAAGTTCAACAAATTATTATTAAACAACGCGAACAGTCGACACGGAAATTACAATGAATGTTACTGGACGTGTTTAATTACTGTGCCTTTTGGTATTCCACCTCATCCCAGATATGGGAGAGAAGTACTGGGAATGCGTAATGAAATAGCCAGGCAAGGAATGTCAAATGAGTACAAACCAAAGGAACGGTACACACAGGCGACAAAGGTCATTTAGAGAGAGAATAAGAGATTTGATACAGTGAAATCTGGGCAGATGAACAGTGAATTTTTAATTTTGTGTTAACTTTGCGTTTTCTATCGTAGTGCAATGTTATCACGTCGGTTACTTTTATAATATGTGTTTTATTCTGTATACACATTGTTTTTAGTTTAGTTATGACAAATATTTTTAGCATCAAATTTATCAAAGTAATAAAAAATATTAAATACTATTGATATATTTCATACACTTGGTGGTAGGGCTTTGTGCAAGCTCGTCTGGGTTGGTCCACCCACTCATCAGATATTCTACCGCAAAACAGCAGTACTTGGTATTGTTGTGTTCCGGTTTGAAGGGTGAGTGAGCCAGTGTAATTACAGGCACAAGGGACATAACATATTAGTTCCCAAGGTTGGTGGCGCATTGGCGATGTAAGCGATAGCGTAGAGCTTACATCGCCAATGTCTATGGGCGTTGGTGACCACTTACCATCAGGTGGCCCATATGCTCGTCCGCCTTCCTATGCAATAAAAAAAATACACATGAAATTCATGCTATGAAATTTTTTGTTAAAAAATTAAGCTATTTACAAAATAACATTCTGAAATTCAAATGAAGTTGAAGGTTTTATCAATTTAATTCTTTAATTCTTTGGTGCGGAGATAGATTAATAAATTATTTTTAGAATTTGAGTAAATAGCTTAGCGTATTTTATAAGCTTTGTGGATGCTTTGTTTGTGTAGGCAAGTTTCAAACTTAATAATTTATATACTAAACCTACTACATATTATGATATACTTTATTCTCATTATCTATTTTAATTAACTATACCGACTGAGTTGGCTAAGTTAAGATGGCCCTATAGAGGATGGGCTTCTGGTGTTGTACGCACTAGCGAGGAGGCTGTCAGACTACCTTCACCCCCTGAGGAAAGCTCAAGCCACGAGCTCTCACCACGAGGCCGTAAATATGTTTTATCGACATGATACCGCATACCGATACCTCTCTGATTCGTACCAAAGACAGTGGTTTTATAGGGTAATAATCCCACATAACCCAGTTCCTCCCCCTAAGGACAGGGGTACTTTACTTAAGGTTTTAACTGCGTTACAATAAAAGTGGTTAGAACAAGTTTATCCGAACCAATGATTGCTGGCTCAAACCTAAGTAAGCGCCACCTTATAATTAATATGCATTTACGTTCATATCTCATTTCGTGCTCAGTGGCGATGTAAAACACGTGTGAGGAATCCGTGCATGTGTCGATAGAAAAAAAATGTTATGAGTGCCAAGGTACTCATGAGAATTTATGTGTAAGCATGACTGTGATATCATGTCATGTACCGATCATACGCAAACGTAAACGCACATACAATAATAAAACTTACGTTGACGTTATCTGACGCTTGATTTCTCAGGTAGGCTGTGTAGCTGTAAGGTGGACACTGAAAGTTGTTTACACATCAATATGGTTTTGTATTGGATAATCTTGGATTATACAAGGGATTCAGTCATCTGATAAACATAGTTTTGGCAGCGTCCGCTTGGATAACTCTCGCATAAACAATTTCCTCTTTGAGTACGTTGACGTAACGAGCAATTTATCTCAAAAATATGCAATATATAAACTTACTTTATAGCCTATTTCCTTACAAAAGCAATAAATTGTCATAATATAAAAGTTCCATATCAATTTGTATTCTAGTTTGGAACACAAGAATGCAAATTCATGTACATGACGGCGCCGCCACCTTTTTTAAAAGCAGCACGTGCAATTGTCAACTACCCACCACTACAACCCTATAAAAAGCAGCGCTCGACTAAGCGAGCATTCATTCTTTCGACATCAGTTGCCCGGTGCACATCTTGCATTATAATTATAAAGTGTTATATAAAGTGTCTCTGTGTTGTATAAGAATAATGTCTGCCACCTGTGTCGACATATATTATGTGTTTATAGATCAAATAGATAGCTATACATAGAATCATTAAAACGCTTGTGTTAGTTAATTGATCGTTCTTTTCGGAAAATTATAAGCACATTATATTTTTTTTTGCCTTTTAATTACTTTTTGAAACATTCTTTTATAATATAATCTAAATATTATCTGTTAACTATTTGTTTTTATTAGGATCACTACTTGTTTCAATGTAACAGTGGAAACTTTGTTGGCTTATGTGAGACTCATTTTAGTATCAAATGTTGGTGTATTATATTATGCTATATGTTTCCCAAAAAAGAAAGTAAATAAACATTCTACATTTAATTAAATCTTGGCAGATGCTTCAAAGGTACATAATATAAGGGGTCACTTTATATTAGGTATATTTTGTTTTTGATATTTATTCAAGTAACATTACAAATGAACGTTAAATTAATATCATATTGTGTAACCATTATGAAGTAGTACAGTAAAACAGGCAGCAGAAAGGCTATATTGCATCAGATGATTAGCAACGGAAGTCCGAAGGATTACACAACAAATCCCCCTTGACTTTCGTATCAAGAGAAGATCCCATTATTTTAAGGACTTCTTAAAATCTATAGAATAGAATAATATATGCTTTACTGTGCACAAAGAATACATACATGTTTCCAGAAACATACAGACATAAACTATTAAAAAACTATAAGTGCACAAAAGGCGGTCTTATCGCTAATAGAGCGATCTCTTCCAGACACATCAAGAGAGTATATACATCCTTGTACGACTACTTACTACATATTTAATAAAAAAGTAAAACAAATCACCTCCTTACCTCTTTATTTATCTCGTGTCTTTCCAGGTGTCTTCTAATTATAATAATAAATAGAAATAAAGTGCAGCAATTGATAAAACAACATCCCACTGGTATTAAGGAAAATAATTAGAAAACGTTCACTTTATTATTATTAATTTTTTTCTGAATATTTTTTTTTCAATGGCATAATTTTTTACGTCGTCATAAATGGGAAATTATGTTTGTTATTATATCCTTCTTTCGCGCAGCAATAAAACAAGATATGAATGGAATGTAAGAGATAGCTGTACTGAATATGTTTCCTTAAGATTATATGATACACATAATTTCAACGAAAATATTAACTTCGTGGGGAGGTAAGTTTTCAGGAGTATGAAAAAATGAAGTATGATATTAAAAGATATCGTTCAAAACGATAATTTCTACAGATGCTCATGTAGAAATTAAATGATGTTCAGATATATGCTCCTTGCACGTCTTTTTCAACCACTTATAGGATTTCGGATAATTCATCCTTATGGGGACGAAAAAACGGTACGTGTTATCCATATCCGAATAGTTTGTTACAGAACAATTCATCAAAGGCGCCGACGAGATCTCCATTGCCAAGCAACAGAATATTAAAATTTCCTTTTGAACGTATACGTTTTCTTCACAAGGAGATGTGTGAATAATACGATATAATATTTCTTTAGACACAAAAGGTACACAGTACATTGTATCGCGTTCGTTATTCGTATGTGTATTAAACTTAGCAAACCTTTTATGAAATTGGATAAAACACTTCATTATATCAAATCTCAATAGTTTTTTATTCTGATAATCTTATAAAAGTACTTTTAATTGTGTTACAGCTTGGAATGTAGATTCTTCCCAGAACAACCGGTGAGAATTACTACTCTCTTTTACATCGCTATATTAATTCATGATTTTCTTTTTATTTTGATTTGATTTTATTAGGGTAGGGAAGATAGCTGTTAATGTAATATGCGTCAAAATGTTATTGAAATTTTATATAAATGAATTTAATTTATACATAACAATTAATAATATGTATTTTCATTGGATTACGTAATAATAATGGTATGTACTAATACATGAATGAATTCCAAATAAAAAACTACGAAAATCAATGTAATATGTACATTTAACTTATTTAAAATAGAAGACGTAGTCGGAACCGACAAGCTTTTAGTATGTAAATTATTATTGCTGTTTCGCTTATAGTTTAAATATTTTTATTATCATAAAGAAAATCGTCACATGACTACGGTTATACGGTAGCATGCGAAATCATTCCCGTGGCGCTCTTCGTTAAGACGGAAAGGGTACCGCTGGTTTTTTATTGGGTAATCCGATGTCGGGGGTGCATTTCGCGCCTTGGACACCCGCGAGTCCCACATACCCCCCCCCCCCTTGTTACCGTGGGGGAAACGCGTAATGCGTTTGTCCAGTGTGAAAAACAAATTATATGAGGACTATGTAAAACTTAAAATTAGTCGTTACATTCGTCGTGCGTGATTACATTGGCCGTCCTTTTGGTTAAAGTGCGATATCGTTTGGAACTAATTTTTGGTGGGTGAGGAGGTAAGGGGGAGGGGGGGGGTTAAGCTAGGTTAGCTAGTTAGCTCAAAAACGGCACATTTCCGTTTAATGTGTGTATTATTACTATGATCAGGGACAAAAACCATACCAGATGCAACACATTTTCACCTCAAATTCGTGACAAGCGATATCGTATTGTCACCGTATATTATATGATCATAAATACAAAGTGTTGAGCTCGTGACTGTTATTGCTTGGTATTTCTAATATAACGTTTGATCATTTTACATCACGATGAAAATATATATGATAAGTAATAGCCTATAATTAAAACATTGCCTCTTCTGGTGACAGGAGGAATGGTTCATTTTTTGATCTGAGGATTCGAAGGGGAAATGCTGCTGCATTACTCACGGTCACGATTTGTATAGTAGCTATTTTTAATTATTATTTATATATATGTTCAATGTAATAGAACAAAAGTAACAGTTTATTTAAGAAAAAAATATTTATAGGTTATTTAACCTAAATAAAAAAAAATGGTTGTCTGTAAAGTCGGTTTACGGACGATAGTAACGACATAACAAATAGATGCGGCGCAAGCGTACAATCAGCGTAACGGGACAATGAGCGTAACGGGATAATGAATCATCCTTTTTCGTGCATGCAGCCAGCGTTCATCGATTTATTAGTTGTCACGTCAAAACAACTTATCTGTTGTTTTGCCTTTGGAAAAACACTATGAAAATTAAAAGATCGTCTCAAGCCTATTTATTTATTGTATACAGTTACATAATAGGACAAAAAACTAGCTAACCTTTCTCTGGTTCTTCTCACGTTATAGTCTGACTTTTTCTTTCCAATCCTGGAAGTATTTACTCTGAATATCATTAACTAATATATCTCAGTAAATGTATAATTAGAAGCCCAGATGGCCCAGTGGCTAGAACGCGTGAATCTTAACCGATGAACGTGGGTAAAAACCCGGTCAGGCACCACTGAATTTTCAAGTGCTTAAATTTGAGTTTATAATTCATCTCGTGATTGACGGTGAAGGAAAATATCGCGAGGAAACCTACATGTGTCAAATTTCTCCTCCAAAAAAAAGGAGAAGAGGCCTTAGCTCAGCAGTGGGACATTCACAGGCTATTACTACTTAAATGTATAATTACATATAAAAAATATACATATCAGTTTGATATCATCAACTAATCAAACATGCCCTGATGAAATCTTTTTTAATTTCCACTAGGATCAATCCCAATCTGACATTGACTTGATTCTTTCGACGACGCAAATCACTAAGTCAGTCAGCAACTTTCGATCGGGTCACTTATTTGTTACTCTGCTAAATTTCTTATTAGAATGATTTTTCTATAAGAAAGTTCAATCGAGATAGAAATCGATTTTCTTTAATGAACTTTAGTCGAAGACATGAACTGTTTCCATTACTCGTGAACTTTCGAAGAATTCGTAAGCGATTACCATACTTTATTACTCGCATTAAATTCAAAATTGTTTTTTGGCTTCGAAATAATAATAAAATATCTTAACGTAACTTTATTCTTTTCAACTCCATCGAGTTGTTCATCAAATGAATAACTCCAAACTTCATGAGTATTTTGTATCATTTCAACTTACTTTTCATGACCTTACAAATTGTGCTTACACTTATTGGAATACAATATTTCCTGTTTTGACTTTAGCGCCAATATTTTATTTTTAACTGTTAGTTAGTTACATTCATTTATTAACAGTATGCATTTGTAAGAAGTTATATAATCATTTACATTAGGGATTTTACGAATTCTGAAAAAAAATGTAGAATTAAGTGTAACGCCTGTTAACTTAGTTTACTGACGTATATAAGTATATGTGCGTATGTAAAACGAAATAATAATATAATATTGAGTAATTATTAAATACTATATAATGATAGAACGTCAAATACTTTTACTTGGTGGTAGGGCTTTGTGCAAGCTCGTCTGGGTAGGTACCACCCACTCATCAGATATTCTACTGCAAAACATAATAGTGTTATATTGTGCGGTATTGTTGTGTTCCGGTTTGAACACAACAATATGAGTGAGCCAGTGTAATTACAGGCACAAGGGACATAATAACTCAGTTCCCAAGGTTGATGGCGCATTGGCGATGTTAGAGATGGTTAACATCTCTTTCAATTCCAATGTCTATGGGCATTGGTGATCACTTATCAGGTGACCCATATGTACGTCCGCCTTCCTATGCAATAAAAACAAATAGCAATCTTAGAGCATGGTCTGATAACATCACAGCTCAGATCAAATTCACATTTTTTTGTGAATAACATTTTCATAGTCCAAAACAATTGAACGCCATTGGAAAGACTTATGTCCAGCAGTGGACGAATTAAAAAAAAATGCCTACTTCTTAAATGTTTACTACATAAGCCGTAAGTCGCTGTAAATAATTACCGTCTAATTTTTTAACACGATAATCCGTAACATGTAAGTGTAATCTGGCTTAGCGTAACGCTAAATTGATACGAAAATCCGTTTCACTTTTCGTTTATAACCCGAGGATAAGCCGACGATTAAGGCTTCATATAGGTGAATTTCGGAACAACATTGTAAGGCTAAAATAAGCCATTTAACATATTATGATGGCTTTGTAATATTTTATATAAATATGATATGATAAAATGTATTAACATTACAAATATCTTTTGAAATATTAACCGTAGTAGATTTGCTTTGAGCAATCTCTCACAACGTTTCTAAAGTGAAAAAGAGTTTTGCACTTTGAATATTTAGTTTTTGCTAACGAAAACTTCCGAGAATTGTTTGGCAGGTCATATGTCCTGTTCTTCTTTGTATTATTAAGAACGTGTATGTAAATTTTCGTAAAGATGGATTGAGTAGTTAGGTCGTTAAAGTGTAACAAATGAATAACCAAACAATCAAGCAAATAAGGATTAATGTTACTGATAATAATTGTCCTTCAGACCGATTTCCGCCATGGTGGCCAATCTCAGAGAGATAAGCCTTTTACGCAGGACATAAAATAGTGCCCTAGTGTGTGCGCAAACACAGGTAAACTGTCTATTTCCTAACTCTCATAACCCGATGGGACGACAATCTGACACGACCGAAAAGAATTCAGGCACAGGACTAACGGCTTTACGTGCTTTTTGATGCACGGGAGTATACACACTTCCTACTCCGGGCTGGTATGGAAAATCTAATTTATTTTTAAACTTAGAATAGATAAGCAGACGTATTTTTTTCGATTAAAGAGGTCACCATTGCTTATAGCAAATATTATTACTATACATTATAATTATAAATATTAAATATCCCTTATATCGCCGATGCGCCACCATTAAAAACCATTAGAACCATGTTGTTTCTTTTCCTGTTGTTATATTGGCTCACTTACCTTCCAAAATATTTGCCACAAAGTAAAACAGCTACTTAACTCGTACGCTTTGTCGTTTTCCATCAATTATTATAAAAAAGTATATTCAAGTTAACTCAAAAATATATCAGTCCGTCATATATACTGAGTACACCTTCATGTATATTTGTATGTAACCATTTCAAAGAGACGTCAGATACAAGTATATACTATGTAACAGAGTACTCTTTCAAATTGCTCGCGTTGACCGAAATTCGGTAGGAAAGACATTTATATTAAGTAAATATTACATATAGCTTCTGATATTGTTAGTTAATAGGATTATATACTGTTCCAAATAGTATATTACAATCAATAATTAATTGCTCCGTTAAACATAAAATATAAAGTAAAAGTAAAAAAATAACTAGTAATTAAAGATTTTTTAAATCATTTTCAAAATTGTTCATTGTTTTGTATAAACTTCTACTCGATGGAATATAGAGATATATAATTATGTAATTAATGATTATTAAAATGTTATGTTCCGTTATAAATGGTGAGTGAAGTTATGTAGTATGCACAACGGACATAACATCTTAGTTTCCAATGCTGGCGGCGCATTGGCAGTTTGACGAATGATTAATATTTCTTACATCGTAAATATCCATGGGCAGTGCCATCAGTACCATCAGGCAGTACCATCAAGTAACTAATCCACCTACCTTTTTAATAAATATATATTCATATCATTCTATATTATTGTAGAGTTGTATACCATGTTTATTTTATGTTAGATAATATCGTTGAACTTTCAGCTAACTTCCCGACGAGCTGGCGTAGGAGTGTAGTGCAGTTTGAATTCGCATAAAAGGATAACTACTCGGTTCCGAGAATCTTCATTCGAACTGGCAGTTGTTTTGAAATGCCGAATCAAAGGTTTCGATCAAAGGTATTTATTAAAACCAATTTAAGTTGAATTTGATTTTTTATTTACAAAATCAATGAATTCGAACTACTTAGTTAAAACTGGACTCTGTTAAAGCTTAATTTAATTATTAAACTGTTATTACAATTATTTAATTTTAAAGAACTAAAACTTATGTCGAAGTAAGAGACAGTCTCGTAGTTTAAATGCTCGTGTTTCAATTAATTAAGAAGTTATAAGCTTATGAATAATTTATAAATGTATTTCATACGAAATATCAAAAAATGTTTCTATGGACGGCGGAGTCATGTATAGATGCATTTATGTATGTATTTGTATTTTAAGCATTCGATACCCCACATTAATTTTAACCATCCCAACAAACACCAAACCATTTTATCCAAACAGTCTTTCTATTTATTTCACCATTATTATAAATATTAATATTTTCAATCCTTTTTAGTCACATAACTTTTACCCCGTCTCATTAAATTATAATAAACAAATATAATTCCCTCTTCTTCTTCCTTCATGATAAAAAAATGACATAAATCCCCCACAATATTTATTACAGAAAGAAGCGACGTTGGAATTATTGGGACGAAATAAATACGCGATATACGTGTAGAAATATTTATTACAACAGATTCTGAGCTATCCACAACATCTGTAATTACATGAGATCTATAGGTAAGAATAAATATATTTTGTTTGTACAATTCGTTGCGTTCATAAATAATATACATCTATTAATCTATAATCCACACTTTAAACGAGCTTACATAAAAAAATGATATATGAAATGTAAAAAGTAGTCGCTAATTATATTAAAATTTTCAATCAGTATGGTTTTGTATCAGAGATTCTTGTTCATAGATTGATATAAATATGAGCTGAGATTACCACTAAATAAAAAAGGTTAATCATGACACGTAACCATTTAGTCTAACATATCTTTACAATTGCGAAGTATATATTTTTTCATTTCACGATTCTCATTAAAAAAAAAACGTATATTGGTAAAGAAAATCTGTGATAATGGAATGAGAGTCGAGCATATATTAAATACGAGCTAAAAATGTGACACGTAAATTCCACGGAGGGACGGGGTTATATGATTTTTATATGGGCATACAATTTCGTTAGCCTTTAAAATATTTGCAGTGAACGAACATATTTTCACTTAAGCACGGGATCGTGACAAAAGTTTTCACATTTCATTTATTATTAAGCTCGTTTCTGCTCAAGTTATATGGTGTGTAAAAATTTGATCCACAAGAAGTACCTTCCTTCTCCAGAATGTTAACGGCATAAATAATTTAAAAGCTAATCTCTCAGTATGCGAATATATTTTAAAGGATTACGTTTATGTTGGAAACATTTAAAATACTCAACGTGGGATTTTGTGATTTAAAAATAGTCAAACGCTAAAATTATCTTCTAAAAAACTAACAAGAAATGAATAAAGATTTATTATTATACACATTTAAAAGCAAGCGCGTAAAATTTATTTTTAAATATTTATAATTACATTTACATTATATTGTATGTATTTTTGGCATATGATTTAGTAACATATCAACGAATATATTGTATTTTTAATATCAAACTGCAACGACTGATACATCTAAGAATCGGAATGTTAAGAAAATTACTTTAAATAAGTGCATATTTATAAACACGTTAATATTTAACAATATGTTGAGAACAACAGATAATAAAGACATATTGTTAATAGTATGATTCATTGCGTTGATTGGCTACATTTACGCACGGCTGCCATTATTGTAAGGCACACGTGTACAATACTAACTATTGCCATTATTGTATGTCACACAATGTAGATCGTCGCTATTATTATTATTTTTATTCATATATTGCACACTCACTCTACAATAAATATGGCAGCACACTAAACTGTCCAATCTATAAAAAATCATACTACTAACACTTTACCTAATTGTAAGTTACAATCGCATATAATTTTTTTTTGATATCGAGATATGAATTTTATGTACAATAAATTTTGAAATTGTTAATTTCCTTAAATAGTCTATGAAGAACAAAAATCCTTAGCCTATTTTAACACTTAAATTTACTACAATTTTTACAAGATTAAATAACATAACTATTGACAATATAGATACGCGAAATGTTAATCTAATATCACAAACACTGTTTTTGTCTTTCAAATATTACAATTTAAAATAATATCAGCAACGTTACAATGAAAAGGAAGCTAGGCAAATCTCTTCCAACATTAGAAAATGCTTTTAATCTGATCTCATTCTGTACAGGGTGGCCGTAAGTTTCCTCAATCGACTGCATTAATTCCTTTGGACAAGGTAGTGTCTCTAAGGGGATATCTGTCAATTTTATAGCTCTATTCTCTTTCGGTTTTTCCTTATCGTTGTTATAATCGTCATTTTTATCGTAATATTCATAGTTGTCGTCAGCTAAGACATTAACATTATCCACTTCTTCGTCTTTAGCTTCACTGAGTCGTCTATCGTTTGCCGGGTCGGGAACACAGGATACTTTTTCGAGGGCATGTTTCATTGTATTGTCTTGAGTTTCATTACGCAGAACATATATCCAGGACAGACGACAGTTACAGTTGAGTGGGTTACCTGAAACAAAGGAGCGTATTAGATTTAATGCGCAGAACAATTGCAAATTAGAACCATCTCGACCTCTGTAATTAGCGAAGTCAAGCCTTCTGTGTCATTAACCTCGAAATCCTTGGATACTTAATATGCATCACAAGCATTGAGATTGCTTCTTTGAAATTCAAATTTTAATAGTTTTTTCTAATCTAACGAGAAATCTTCGCACTCATTAATTCTAATGGACCTAATTAAAATTTTATGCACATTTTTATCACTTCGCTGAAAATGCACTTTTCCCCTTACCATATATTATAGGATTCATTATGCCTAAAGGACCTATTATTTTCTAGAATACTTACTAAGAAATGCTATTATCTAACAAAGAGAAAAGTATCTTCCGACCCTAAGGAATAATTAAGAGCGCCGAACCTTTAAATCATTTACTTAAAAAAGTCGTTAAATAAAAATGTATATAAAAGTCTCATAGCTGGTAAGCAGACCTTGAATATATAATCGGAATAAATAACGTTTTTAATGGTAAGACTAAGGGCCATTCGGGTACCATTCATTTTACACTTATCCTACCACCTATTTTATACTACACAAGAAGCATGATATAATATAACATATAATAATTGCGTCACTTGGCAACTATTTGCCATACTACTCGGCTTTTCTCTCAAAATCAATTAAAATATTAAATAAATGAGCTGCAAAAAAAGAAATGTTTTAAGCAAATTTTCATTCTGGGACACGTTTGTAAAATGTTCAAATTTCAAGTCGTAAAATAAAAGATAATAGTAAAACTATGAAGTAAATATATTACGGCTATTCATACGAAAGAGTCAATTTAAATTCAGAGAACGTTCCAGAATTATCTACCAAAGTTAGCAACATGGAAACCTGCGAACAGATAGTGGTACCTCGGACTTAGCGGAGAAAAATGGCTTCTATCCTTGGATAGCACGTGCGGCATCCATATTCGTTGTAAGAACATTTCATGTTGAATCGAATTGACGTTGAAATATTGCATATTGGAGCTACGAGGCTATTACCATCTTATGTTGAACAAATATTTACACAAGACAGCTTTGATAGCAGAAGTTTGCTTACAAATTATTGCTACAATAAATTCAGTAAAAACATTTCGTAAATCGAAAATGTTATTATTTAAATTATCATTCATTTATGTAACCCCAGGGACGTTTTAAATATATTCAGATAATATAATGCCTTATCAGTTATTAATATACATTATAAAAAACTGATAAAACATATTATTTGAATATACATATAAAATCATGTAAAGTTTCCGTTATTATATTTTTTTTATTGCATTGGAAGGCGGACGAACATATGGGCCACCTGATGGTAAGTGGTCACCAACGGCTATAGACATTGGCATTGTAAGAGATGTTAACCATCGCTTACATCGCCAATGCGCCACTAACCTTGGGAACTAAGATCTTATGTCCCTTGTGCCTGTAATTACAGTGACTCACTCACCCTTCAAACCGGAACACAACAATAGCAAGTATTGTTGTTTTGCGGTAGAATATCTGATGAGTGGGTGGTACCTACCCAGACGAGATTGCACAAAGCCCTACCACCAAGTATATATCCGAATTAGAAAACCACATCCCGCATTTGTCTGTGGAAATATAATAATGGTGTAATTTATTATCAAATCTCAGCTGTAACCGCAGAACAATTTCATTAATACCTTGATAACAACACTTCCAACGAATATCTATTCCTATCTACGAAACATCGTCTCCATCAACCAACCATTTTTCATAATAGTAATAGTTCAAATAATAGTAATCATAATATATACATCATATTACTATAATAAAATTTCATATTTGAATGAATAATAAATTACTATCTTGACTTATCATTTCGATAAAAAGTTTAATTTTAAACTATACTATACTATTTGATCTATTCAATGTGTAATATATTAAATGTTTTGAATAGTCTAGTAAAGTTAGTTTGTATTCTCGTATGTGAATACGACGCAGACGTATCGCAGATATTTGATTTGTCATCGCTTTGAATTTTAAAAATGTATTTAACATGATATTATTCATTTAAAAATGAAAATATACTTTTAATTTACCCTGTCATATAAGAACAGTATTTATCACTGAAACGAATTTATTCAATTTCGTTGACCAAATAACTTTTAAAGCCGAGCTAAGTCTTTATCATCCTTTCGATACATTTTGTTCAGAATTCGTAATGCGTTTTACTCACTTTAAACAACGAGTGGTTCCTTAATAGGATTACCTTCTAAAGTTTAACTTAAGTTTATAAATTAAATTTTCGTAATAGATCTGCTATTGTCCCAGACCATTGATTAATAGAGTTATCTGTTGAATAAATTTGTAAAACGCTTGGAAACAAGATTATAATCATTGAGTTAAAGAAGTTTAAAAATATATTCGAAGACTTTGAGTTATTTGTGACTTTAAATTTTGTCGTATTATACTGATAAAAGATGAATTAAATATTGTATATTCGTTCTATTTTTAAACTTCTCGCATTGTTACATCGAAGATGGATTAAAATTTGCGTAGCAAATGAGGAAATAAATAAATTTATGCTAAAATGGTTTTTTTTTTGTTTCTTGCTCGAACTAATATCTAACCTGTACGTCTTTTATTTGTCTATTACAATTATAGATAGTTTCAGTGTATTATTATTATAACAGGCTTCTCATTAAACTCCTCCCTCAGTATGAAGAGGAATCGGGAAGCACGATCGTTATCAACGAAGTAACTAGATTTTGGCAACTGCTTAATCCAATAATAACAATCCATGCAAATTATATAAGATAATTAGAAAAGTATTAGTAAATATTTAATATATTAATTGGAACTAAACCTAATGTAGTTTAGATAAACCAATCTCAAAATCGAGTTGGAAAGTAACAAAGATAACATTAAATATTTAGGCATGTGATACTCGTAGATTCCATTGTATGTTTATTATATATTAAAACCTTATTTACGACATTAAGCCACTTTGGAGATAAAGACGGTAAGACCCTAACCATTTCCTTCAGATTACCTAACAAAATACGATTCTTATTTTCAATAGCTGCCTTTACAGCTACCGAAAATCCATTTATGAATAATATAAAGGATTAAGCACGCACTGCTATAATAAAATCGATCCTATTTTATAAAGGTACGCATTTGTTTATTTGTATGTGTCGAATTGAGAATATAATTGTTAGTAAAGCAGAATAGAGTTATTTCATTTGTGTACAACTCAACATTACAATAATATGGTCGATATGAAGGACGCTGATTCGAATGTGATCCTTTTTGGAGTCTTACTGACGACGTATCCATTATTTTACTTGGTGGTAGATTTGTGCAAGTTCTTCTGGGTAGGGTAGGGTAGTAGATATTCTACCGCAAAACAGCAGTACTTGGTATTGTTGTGTACCAGTTTGTAGGGTGATTGAGCCAGTGTAATTACAGGCCCATGTCTATGGGCGTTGGTGACCACTTTCCCTCAGGCGGCCCATATGCTCGTCGGCCCACCTATGCTATAAAAAATATGCTAATACAATCTTAACTCGTAACAGAATGGGAAAATAGAAATAAAAGTGAATCCTAGTATCGTAGCTAGTATTCTTAAAAGTAAAATAAAAAAGAACAGAGCTATTCGAATCGAAAGAAGCTCTTGTATTATCTTGTTTTATTGATACATTCCTCACATAGAATGTGCTATTGAGGTTACATCGCCGCGTCGTAAATAACAATTTAGAGGCATTTTGTCATTTTGATCCTATTTATAAACCAATACAATTCCAAAAGTATTTATTTGAATCTTTGTGAATTAAAAAAAAATACTACACATATTTAAATATTATAATACTACTACTATAATATATTTCTAAAAAAAGCTTCCACTGTTGAACTTATTAATCAGACGCCAAATAATCAGAAATGCCATTAATTACGAACAATAAAAATTAATAATACGACTATAATGATCACAGTTCTCGACGGTGAAAAACTCAAAATTGTTTTTCAAGCATTGAAATTGAAAAAGATGGCAAAAAGTGGCCTTAACACCTATTCATTCCAACTTTTCAAGCTTTCACACTTTTCGCATTGTAAAAAGACAAAGCAATTTGAATTTCATAACTGAGCCCGGGTTACAGAGAACTTCTGTTTACGAGAAGAAAAAGTAACAAGAAACGACAGAACTAAATTTATAACAAACTCGACCGACCAAAGTTTTAATCCTATTTAGAATGAGGCTAATAGAAATGACTTATTTGATAAGGATTATTTTAAAACAGTCGTAAATAAATATTTCATAAGAGATTTGTTACTTCACTTATTTTACGTTAACTATCAGATTATACGACATTAAAATAAACATGTGATCGCGATTTATAAAGGCGAGAGTTTATGTGAAAAGCTACTCTAAACAAAGTATAACTTTTTGATGCAGTTTTATTTTTGTCATTTTCTCTAAAGTAATAAATTATCCACTTTTGACAACATTAGATTTATAATTATTTTCAGTAAATTTATTAAATATGCTCGGTCGTATATTAAACCAATACATGCAACCCACTTTTATAAAGTAGAAATTCTTTTATGGAGTTGACAAGAATTGTATTGTGACATTAATCGCAGTTCTTGGCGTAACGATGGCCTTCTAAGTAGGTCGCAAGTGAAGCACAAAAGAATGACGTCAGTCAAGTTTTAATCATGCGAAATATCGTTGGGTACTTACCGTCTAAATAAACCACAGATGAAAGGGATTTGTCATTTTCCACAACAGGTCGTATTGTTTCGTACGATATTGTCGTCAAAAGATTGTCTCTTAGATCCAACACGATGAGACTTCTTATATCTTCAAGTATGTCCTCGTAAAAACTTGTCAGTTTATTTCCCGACAACGTCAACTTTCTCAATTGCGTTAGTCCTCCAAACGCTCTCTCGGATATATATTCTATAGCGTTGTTATCTAACATCAATTCTTTCAAACCCCACAACTCACTAAATGCCAAGTTTCCAATCATATTTATCTTATTGTTCCTTAAGTTTAACCGCGAAAGATTCTCCAAGCCCTCTAACATTTCTCTAATTACTACTGATATATAATTGTTATCTAGCTTTAGTTCGATCAAATTATTTAAATGTTTGAAACAACCTTCGTGCAGTAAGCTTAAATTATTATTCGATAAATGTAAAACATGAAGGTTGGGTAAATTAAAAAATACGTCCGTTTTTAGTTCAGATATTTGATTATCATCCAAACTAAGGTTCGACAGCATCATCATTTGCGAGAAGGAATGTTTTTCTAAATTAGTTATTTTATTCGATTTCAATACAATTTGACGTAAAGTAGAAGAATTAGTAAAAGCATAAGGATGTATAGTTTTGATTGTCCCAAATTGGATCGATAAATGCTTAAGTCTGTCGAGTCGAACGATAGCTTTGGCTGGGATAAATGTTAACGCGTCATCGGTACGAACATTGAACATGAGATGTTCTATTTCGGATTGTGATGAAAAACTCGGCCATATTGAGTCGTCCTCGGTTAATCCACCGCCGAATATCCAGCAATCCGCTCGAGTCGCCATTTTAGGCTTATTACTGTCGCAGTAGCAATGTACTTTCGAACGTCTATCGACAATGTCGCAGACGTTGATGAAGATTGGCATTTGGTAGTGCCGTCTATCAATTTTGGGCTTCGTCTCGTTTTTGCTCTCGGTGACGGTCAATTTGACAGTCATTAACGACGTGATGATTATGAGGTACTTGCTGATTTCTTCCATTGTGTTACAGGTTTTCGTGTATCTGAAACAAAAAAGTTTATCGTTCATTTAATATATATGTTCAAATCCAATTGAAATACATTCGTCCTTCGTCTCGTTGTTATTCTTATATTTCATTCTGAAGTTCAATAAAGGGAAATGTTATTTTAACAACCAGAAGTTTTTTATAATAACACGTAAGTTATTACATAAGTTTTCTATGAATACAATACTTTTATGATAATATTTTTGTAGAAAAATGTTATTCATTGTAAATCCAATGAATTGACCATACAATAATGTATTTGTAATCAAAAGAAAAGCAAGTCAAATATTAATTAATGAAATAGGTAAAAGGAGATGTTTCTTTTTTTTTCTTGAGTATTTAATTCTGTATTTTGTAAAACAGACCACGACAATAGATAAATATATAATCTTTTTTTTATTAAAATAAAACTAACGAAGTATTAATAAAAACATAATTCATGGTTTTAATTTATGATGTGTTATTAATATATTATATCACGCAACGCAAATATACAGGCCGACGACAAACGTCTAAATAAGGCATTAAATAAAACACCTAGGTGTTCAAAATAGAAAGTTTAACTAAGATTTAAAATTGCTAACTTTATATTTAAATTTTATCTCGAGCTCAGCGGTAAAAATATCGTGAGGAAATCTGCATACATCGAAGGAAAGGCTGACAAATGCAAATCCGCTAACACTTAGTAAAAAGGAGTGGAGGCTTCTGTACACTTTTCTCTTAACGTTAGAAACATTTGAAGGATTTAACGTTTACGGACAGTTGATTATTTAAAGAATTTTATGAAAATAGGTATAAAATTATACATTTTAGCACGTTATTTATATATTTGATCAAAAATGGTTTTTAGGATTTTTTTTTTTTTAATAAAAATTTTAAACACGTGTAAACATTACAATTTAAAATTATTTGTCTATCAAAACTATAAAGTATAATGAGACGTGATGAACGTGGCAGTTTATAATTCACCTCAAGGAAAAAACTTACAGAAACTCGTGAGGAAACCTGCATTCCCCTTAATTTTTATCTGTTAAACCATGCTTAGGCACTGTAGGAATCAATTCGACAATCATCTTTGACGAGCAGTGAGACATTAACAAACGTTCTTGGCTTTAATAAAAAAAAAATTAACATTATTTAATTTAATTTATTTTATATTAGTTAACTTAAAAACATCACGTCTTACCTAAAACTAAATCGTCCCGTGACACATGTTATTTCGTTATGTTTATTAATCATCACTATCTTTCATCAAGGCATATTAACCTAATTAGGCTCCGTTCGTAATTTGTGCTAGGCTATGCCGTGACAAACTAATATATTTCATTGTCGGCTTAAAGGATTTCAAACTGGAGTTGCTACTAGAAGTTCACAAGCGGATTAAAAGTTCAGTCGGATTTGCATTGTTAAAACTAAATTTTGACGCGGAAAAATGTTCAGCGGTATTTATGAAACTGCGAATTTTGCCAGTAGTTTTAGCAACTGCGATATAACAGCCTTAACTTTGGAGCTGTAATTGATATAGGTACTCATGGTGTTCAAACGGCTGAGACTAGTTTTTGATCCCGAATTTGAACGGGTATGATATTACTTGGGCAAAATAGAGCTTAGCTATTACATCACCAGTTGAATGTCACGATTTTTCAGATCTGTGACAACTTTTAAGATGTAAGACTGTTACAGGTTTCACTTTAAAAACGGTCAGAGATAATAATCTAATTTTGTCTCCGACTTCGTAGAGGTAATAACTATATTTCGATTAAATACAACACGAATATTGATTACACTATTCAGTCTATGAATTTCATATACTACAATCGATTATTATATTATAAGAGTTAAATAGTATTTTTACAATATATTATGTAATCTTGTATCAATTTATGAAATATAAGAATTTAAGTTACAAATCACAAGCTATATTTATCTCCCGGATTTTATTATTCTTAATGCGTTGTACACGGAAGGACGCCATACATTTTTCCTTGCGGAGTAGGAAGTCGGAATTTTATAAATTTACTTTTTACTTCTCTCATTTATACAATATTTACATTGTGGCTATGAATAAAAAGGACAAAGTCACAAGGAACAAGTCTTAGTACCCAAGGTTGGTGGGGTATTATTGTAAAGTTAAGAAATGGTTAATGTTTCTTACAGTGATTGTCTATGTGAGTTGTGACCACTTACCAGCAGGTGGTCAAATTTCTAGTCTGTCAACCAATTTTCAACAAAAAAGGCAATCGTAAACATCCCCACTTTGTTCCATCTAAAACCATCCCGAAGGGACTCACCGAGATTGCAAATAGCTCGAACAGGTTCATAAGATTTTATTTAACCCGTAACTATATGTGGGTCAAATCGTGCAACTGAATTTTGAATCAGATTAACTCAAATTCAAAATACTGTATTCAATATTGAAGTACTACCGGTACCGGTACTACCGGTTCGGAAAAGAAACACCCAGCCCTGAGAAGAACCGGCGAAAGAAACTCAGCGGGTTGTTTTTTTATTTTTTGTCTTTTTTATGTCTTTTCCAAAAAAAAAACAAAAAGAAATAAGTAATTGAGCTGATATTGTGGTGATACAATTAAAATTGATTGTATTAAATTTAATACGATTATTGATAACGACCTAGTGAACATCAATTGACACGCATATGGGGTAAGATGGACTCCTATAACTCTGTAATGCTGCGTCTCCCTTGCAGCTCTCTACTTGTGCACGCGCGTGTATAATTAAAATAATAAATTATGTTAATTTCAATAAGGAATCTGTAATTGATTTTTATTTATAAATTATTTCATGAACTACCCACGTTTCAAATCGGCTGGGCGTCCATTGACTGCTTAATTTTTAGTCTTATTTTTATTTTAACTATCTGATGACATAATATGAAGAATTATCATATATCATAAAGTAATAATATAGTAACTATAACTAATTTCAAAAACATATTTATCTAGCAGTATCAATATCAGATAATTGTCTCGAGAAGTACATTCGAGTATTAAAGTAACAAGTTTTAAGACACTATTGATCTTGGCCACATTTATAAAGTTTTCATTGAACGATACCAGTCTCACGAGACCATGCTCGGGGAGTTTGAAATAAGAACACTTGAGCCAATAACGAAACTAGATTATTATCTTCAAGATATCATTAGATGAAAATCTTCAGACTCCATGATCAAATAATTGTGTTCACTTATTATTCGAGACTGAATTTTATGAGTTCTAAATCGAGTCTATTGCGTTAACTTATTAACTTATGTGTTCTTATATTTAATATATTATCCTGTAATTAATTATATTTATTTTTTATTAAAATTGGTCATTGCCCGATTTATTGTTCTTGGGTAAAATACTCAACTATTTATGAAGTTTTGTGAAGATATTATTGATAACTTAATCAGTTATATAGGGGAAATAAAAATATAATGATGTATAGGAAATTACATCATAATATCTTTAATTTCAATTCGATCAAAATGGCCAATTGGGGATTTGAATCCAGAACACTGGGATATTATAATAAGTATAAACTTAACATATAATAACATTTGAAAGACTAAATAAATTGCATATAAATTTTTATACAAAATTTGGTCAGTCGAAAATCGAACCCATAACATAAACTTCAAACTATAAGATTAATAAAATCTATAAAATATGGATTAAAACAGAAAACTTTCTTGATATAAAAACAAACTTTTAATTTCAAAACGAATGAAACGAAATAATTTCTTTTCATTCAACTCAATAGCAAACAAAAGTTAAACTTTCGAGTTTGTTATTTATGTTTTGTAGTTTATTTTAACGAGCTGATAATACAGGTACGTTTTTTTTTATTTCGAGGAGCAATTAGCTTGTATAGGTGGAGTAAATAATTCATAGGTTGAATGGACGGTTGGACGATAAACCTAGTCAAAAATTAATTTGAATGCACGTTTTCTCACGTATATTTGTTTGTAAGTCCGTTAAACTTAATCACATTTTTTACTATCGAAAAACTAACAAATTAACTATAAATCGGTTATTTTATCGGCTATTTTAGTTTATATTTATTAATTGAAATAGAAATAATGAAAACTGTACTGAAATAAATATTTGTCGTATAGTATTAATTGGTATTATTTTTTATAGGGTTAACATCTCTTACAATGCCAATGTCTATGGGCCGTTGGTGACCACTTAACATCAGGTGGCCCATTCGCTCGTCCGCCTGCCTACCTATGCAATAAAAAAAAACATATTAAAATACATACAACTTTGTCTTGAAATAATAACCTCAAAAGGATCTTGTTTTTTCAGATTAAAATTTTGTAGTAATTATCGTTTAATAATTAAATATGCATATTTTTTTTATCTATACTAATATATAAAGCTGAAGAATTTGTTTGTTTGATTCGGCTAATCTCAGGAAATACTGATTCGATTTTAATAATTCTTTATGTGTTGTATAGTCGTTTTAACGAGGAAGGTTTTAGGCTGTTTTTATTCGTTATATTTTTATTAATTATACGCGGGCGAAACCGCGGGCCATAACTGAATATTAATGCCAATATAAGTACTAATTGGGTTACATGAAGTCGAAAAATTCTAAAAACATTTTTAATAAATTCTTATAAATTTATTTTATTAATAATAACAAAGCAAATTTATGAACAGGTCATTGAACTTTAAAATTTTCAAAAATATATACTTACATACATATAGACACATAACTGTACCGATCGATCTAGTTTACTCCCGTTGTATCCAAGTTTTCGATAAGTTATCTCGTGGGCACGAAGCATGCTTGCTTTTAGAGGAAACTGATTTAGGCACAAGCGTTGTGACGTCAAAGGTAAGTAGGACAGAACCAACTTAGTTTAATGCTTCAATGTCGACGTTATTATATTACATAACATAATAATTTTATAATCACATTGACAAGACACACAAGAATATAATCCTATGAATGAAATTAATAGGATTATTATATTTTTATTTGACCTAATTAATGAAACCGTATAAAGATTTTTCTCTCGATATAATTACAGCAAACGCTGTCTAATATTATTTTGAAAATACGATTACTTAATGATATAAATTATATTATTTCATATTTCTTTTGATTATGATGTTTTTTTATTTACATATTATAAATATATATATTTATTTTGTGTCTAGTGCTCTTTCTTGTATATTTTGAGTGTTATACAATGCGCATAAATATCTGTTTAATTCATATTTATTACAGGAATCTAATTTCAAATAAGTATATATATTTTTTTGTTTTGGCTCTATACCTATATAATTATATACCTACTCATATTAAATATAGCGAGTCAAGGTGGGCGCCACCCTCTTATATATGTATATTCTACCGCCTAACAGTAGTACTAAGAATGGTTGGGTTTGGTTCAAAAGATGAGTGAGCCAGTGTAGCTGCAGACTTAAGGGAGATAACTTCTTAGTTTCCGAGGTAGTGCACATTGGGTATGTTATCAATGCTATCAATATATTTCTTACGATGCCTATGGCCTGTAGTCATCAATTGATCATTTCATACATTACCAATATTGAATATTGATGTATCCCTGTGGGAAGGTTGAATGAGCCAGTGTGAATAAAGGCATAAAAGACATCACAACTTATTTTCCAAGATCTAGTCTATGGCAAGGCTCATTGGCTATGTAAGTGTTAGTTATGGTTTATGTTATATTTCTTGCGGTGCTAATGCGTATAGCCGGTACGAGCACTTACCATTAGATGGCCCATTTGCCCGTCTGCATACTTACAATATAGAAACTAGCCTTTCTAGAGCATCTAGAAGAAATCTCAGATAGTTAGATAATCTTAGTAACACATTGTTTTTTTTAATAAATATTTCATACCTCTTTTTTATTAATAAAATAAAATATATTTTGAAGTCCTTTATTCCATCGTTATGGTTCCAATCTAGTATAATGATGATTGCAAGAGTTTGAATATAGCAGGAAATTGGACACTTAGGCTGATTGGCAGTGCACCTTGGGCACGATACTCTCAAAGCGTGCAAGTCAAATCGGGTTGTTTCTATTTTATTAGATTTTACCTATTTTATCTATTTTTATAATTTCTGTTTACTTGTTACTTGTGACAAAAAAGTATATATATAAATATTTCTCTATATTCTATTATGATAATCGAAATAAAATTTCAACATAAGTCCAGTAAATATAATAAATAAGTCATTATGAAAATAACAGCACGCGTGTAATTTATTAATGTTGTAAACAAAATAATAATAGGAATAAGAATAAAATACAATTGTTGACGACAATCAATGGGTTCATAACTTGATATTCCCGCTATTGTAATTAAAATCACAACAACAACCTCATTGACGGTATAAGGAGAGGCATCATCTTTCAGTACCAGTTTATATAGGGGACTATATACAGGAGCTATACCATAGATATATATGAGACCGTATGGTTCTCTGCATATCTCAAAAAAAACATTATACAACCCTATAATGGATTCGCTTTAATTAATTATTTATTAAAATGCTATTACAACAAGAATCTTGTAGCATTCTTAATTTGAAATGCATTCTAATTATGTATTCAAATTTTCATTACTTTATAAGTCTCCTTTCCAGTTAGGTATATAATATAATACATAGTATCATATACTTTATACTATGACAAACTACCACATAGTTTGCATCCTGAAACTATTACTTTGGTCGTATATTTTAATACCTAAGGTGCTCCAGGTACGGACACGGTACAGCAGTAATTGTATTAGCCATTCTGACATGTTATAAAGTAACGGTTGTAATCAATTTATGAACCTTTATCCTGTACACCAATGTTATTAATTATTCAGAGTAACATACGTATTTCAAGAAATATTTAACATGTGATAAGATGCTTAATTTGGTCACTATTTTCCCCTTTGTACTTTAACAAAGACACAGTTCTTGTGGTATATATTAATATTAATAGAGGAAATTTATCTTTGGCTTGATCTAAATAAATTGTAAAAGTTTTGATAAGATATATAATGTTGGCTTATCTGTCAGTTGATATAGTGGTTACCGTATAAGGCTATTGATCTCGAGATACGATGTTCAAAAGTTGGATCTGGCGAGATTGAGTTTTCCTGAAAAAATGTATCAGTTGCATCTCGGAGTTTGGATGTTGCCAAATTTCGTGTGACAGATAAGATCGATAGTCTTGCGACGTATCAGATAGCCAACCAATCGGATTATGAAAGTGAGGAAATAGACAGTAACCTGAGTTACTTCAATATATCGTGTACAGTATGTCCTTAAATACTGCCAGAAGGTTGCCTGCCTTTTTTATTGAAAGGCATATTTGATAAATACTTAATTTGCATCTTAGCTATAGTTATAATTATAGGAATAAAATCGACTGATTCCGAATTCGAAGTAGATTCGACTTGAATAGTTACAGATACGATGGACGAATTATTTGTTGTTATAATAATATAATTAATTGACAACAATAACGCCATGAGATGAGATGGCCTAGCAGGTAAAGAAAACATAATCGTTGAATAATGGAAAATATATGGATTATAAGAAAAGAACGCGAATAAAATTCCGTGTAAGCATCATTGGGTTTTCATGTGCATAATTTGTTTCAATAATCTCTGTAGGGTAGAGGAAAATATCGTGAAAAATTGCAAGTGTCGATTAAAATTGTTTAACATAGACGTTAGCTGTGATAGGATATGCTCTAAACCTTCTATTTAAGAGATTTTAAGACGAATTAAGCGGACGAGTTTTGGTTTTATATTCATATTTATTATATAATTGAAAATTCATTAAAATTCACAAGGAGTAAATATTATGTTATACTGCATATATATTACATGAAATACTTATATAGTCAACTCAACTAAAGCCGTGTAGCTCAAAAATAGTTTCAACGATTGATTTGTTTTTTTTTTGTTTTTATTGTATAGGAAGGCGGACGAGCATATGGGCCACCTGATGGTAAGTGGTCACCAACGCCCATAGACAATGGCATTGTAAGAAATGTTAACCATCGCTTACATCGCCATTGCGCCGCCAACCTTGGGAACTAAGATGTTATGTCCCTTGTGCCTGTAATTACACTGGCTCACTCACCCTTCAAACCGGAACACAGCAATACAAAGTACTGCTGTTTTGCGGCAGAATATCTGATGAGTGGGTGGTACCTACCCAGACGAGCTTGCACAAAGCTCTACCACCAAGTAAAATTGAAGATGTTGTACAAATGAAAGATTTAGATTAATCAAATTCACAGCTTAAAAGATCGATTAATCGAAATATCTGATTCGTAGCTTTGCTACTATAAATATATCTTCGATGAGACATTTATAAGATATAAAATTAACAGTCGATTATAGGTATAAATATATAGCAATATTTTTTTTTATAAAACGTTAAAAATTACTTGATTTTATCTACCAATGCATGTATGTGAGTGTGGTGTAGTAGGTATTAAGTGAGGTAGGGTAATAGTCGTTATCGGTAAGGACGTCATCAATTAACCCAACGAAGTCAATAACCATTGACTAGATGGACTTTACAGAGAACTCACTTTAAATTCAACCTTATAAAAAGCTGATTCCAGTGCCACTAGAAATTTTGCTTTGTTGTTAATGTAAAAAAAAAATAGAAATAGAAGCTATGATTCCTGTATAATATATACTAATGTTTATCTCTCTGGAAACACAGTAACCGAATTTTTGAATTTATTTTCAAAGTATCAGTATTATTAAAAAGGCCTTTCATGAAAATAATTTTAATAATTTTATTAATGGCTAGTCCACTGTTTGTGCTGGATATGTGTATTATGTAGACATTTATGGTGTTTAGAAAGATTTAATATTAAAAAAATAATAGATAGTAGATGGAAACATTATCGAGGCGTAATGCCTACTGTTAAACTAACAACTTACCAATAGTCGGATAACAAGCGAACTATAGACAAGGCGATCATGTATCAGAATCGAATTGAATACAATCTTCTTACTTTATAACTCGTTTTGCATTACCTCTTATTTTGCGTTATATTCGTGTTAGGTAACCTAAGAAGAAGAAATGACTTATTTCGTATATATTTTTTCGCCAGACGAAGAAAAGTGAAGAATTATACCTCGAAAACAAACCATAAAATCGAGTAACATTCTTTCTATGAATTAAGGAGCTTAAATACTATTTTTGATACTTAATCATGTATCATTCTTTTTTTTGGTGAAAAAGTGTCAAAGATAAAAAGGCTACAGTCTAGGTCTATCGAAATTGGCAAGTACAGTAATCTCTTTATTTATAATCCTTTACAAGCATCCCTTTTGTCTCATGTCTAATTACATTAGCTCATTGAAGGCATCTGCTCCGAGTTCATAAAATGTTTATGAATAAATGCCAGAATATACTGAATTATACAATTATAAATCAACGTAAGCGTAAAATAGCGTAAGCGGACTTTGATCCTATACCTGGTCGCTGATCAGTTAAATGGGTTGCGATCGGACCATGAGAGTGAGGGAATACAGAATGCATCTGTGTGTGCATACACGCTTCTACACTATAAAGCCTCCTACGCATTTGGCACATCTCGATGGACATTATCAACACCAATAACTTATAGAGAATGAAAATGTCTTATAATTCATATTTAATAATATTGGAAATATTAGTGATAAAAGTATTTTAAAACACAGTTTGTTTTAATATTTATAAATATAACTCCCAATATAGAAACAACTCAAATTAAAACTTTTGTATAGCTTCACGTCAGTACATCCAAGTTAACTGAATAACAATTATGGCTTTCTAAGTTTAGTTAACTGGAAGTCGGTTATCGACCGATCTCTTAACTTAGTGTCTAGCAAGTTGCATTTCCTCGTTCAGTAGTTAGGTAATAAAAACACTTTATTTTGAAATATGTAGTCAAAAATGTTTCACTGTTTTTTTAATACAATAAAAATGCTACAAAGGAAATGTATCAGTAGATAAAACAGAAGGCAATTTTCCATTCAGTAGAGATATATTGTAAGAACAATAACACTCAACTTTAACACGATCGTAAAATTTCAGAATATATCAAGCGACATTGACCAAAATATTATTAAAATACATTGATAATATAAATATTTTACGAGTTAAATACGTAATGATTTTAGGCCAAAAAAGCCTCTGAAATATGTATATATGTTTTATTTGATTTTTAAATTACGCTATATAGTTCCTGATTTCAGTATTAATATCTCCGGTCGCATCAACAAAAACTCTCCACTTAAACGATTATTTTCTAAACCTATCAAAAGCAATACATTCAAATTTCGAAAACATTTCACATAAAATATTTGATAAATATTAAATTATTAAATTTATAACAATAAAAAAGAATATTTAATTTTTTTTCTATGCTTACCCGATTGTAATGAAATCTTGTTATATTTATTCTGCGTAAGCACGACAAAAGATTATTATTTTTTGGTATGTCTGTCTCCCTAAATGGTATAATATGTAGACCTATACTCCTCCTAGTATATTATATTAATATATCT
Source organism: Nymphalis c-album (assembly GCA_963151315.1). NCBI lineage: Eukaryota > Metazoa > Arthropoda > Insecta > Lepidoptera > Nymphalidae > Nymphalis > Nymphalis c-album. The sequence goes on from OY720601.1 coordinate 9,064,843, forward strand.
TCTTCATAACATGTTAACCCAACGATTATTAATACAAAATCCTGGGTAACATGTTCTATAATCTTAACAAGAACACAGCGCAATACTTAGTTGCCTATTAGAATACACCGCAGAATTTATAATTACTGTAAGACAGGTACAACACTTACGTAATTAGTCATGAAGTTTAGTGAAACTTCAGACATAAAATTCGACACCAAACTAAGATAATTCCGGTTCACGTCACATAAATACGGTTTGATTTATGAATTTAGTGAAGTTCTGTTTCGTTGAAAATGTAGTTTCTTAAGTAGGCTTTTTCAAATTTCGAATTCAATACATATTACCCATTAATTTTTTACGAAATGTTGAAAGAATCTGCACTCTAAAATAGATTTTAAATAAAAAAAAAAAACAAACCAAAACTATATTTAAAAATAGTTTTTATGGCAAAGTACATGAAAATAATGCTTAATCATATTTTTGCATGATAAACATTAACTAAAGTATAATGAATATTGACAGACTCCTAGAATAACTCAAAACAAAATTTAGTTCTATACGGTTGGCACATTTTTAAATGTTTAGTAACTGAATAAAATAGGGTGCCAAGATTACACGAAGAGCGCGCAAGTTCGCGTTTACTGAAACCTTTTGTGTTTAACCTCTGCAGTGTAGGTGGTAGATCAGCGAAACGTGTGGAAATAGACTGAAGTTTTGTCTAAACTAAGCGAGAAATAGTGACGAAGTAAAGAGTTTTATTTTCTGTGTTTAATTTAAAAATACATCCTTTTTTCGTGGAATATCTTTGAGTTATTTTGTATCTCTAAACAATTAACAGTTTTCATTTCTTAACATAGAAATATGCACATACTTATACGTTTGCAACGATAACTAATAATATGATATTATATAATTATTCTTTGTGAATTATTTAAATATATATATTAACCTACTTTGTTACATACAAACATATTTTTTTCACTGGGCGTTCAAGGCACCGGTGAGGCTCAAATCAATTGAGGGAAATCTGTTAAATATTTTGCCAGCGAAATCTCGAAATTTGAAAAAATGTATCTCCGTATTGGGAGCATTTAAAATTACGTTGAGTTATATACAGTTTTATCATATCGGTACTATACACGATTTAGTAAACGAGGTTGTTCCGGGCAGAAGGAACATCAACTCGTATTTAATCAAATCATAATGAAAACGCATTTTTTATCAATATTATTTTACAATTATATCATACTTCTATACTAATACATACAGCTGAAGACTTTGTTTCTTTGATCCGGCTAATCTCAGGAACTACTGGTTCGAATTTAACAATTATTTTTGTGTTAGATAGTCGAGGAAGGCTTATTTTTATTTATTATACGCGGATGAAACCGCGGGGCCCAGCTAGTCTTTAATAAACGTAACGCATTCAATAAATATATACTTGTAATTATGTTCACTCACCATAAAATGTTTTATTGCTAAACCAATGAATATATTTCAATGAATTATGTTTATCTACCGAAGGACATAAGTTACTTTTTTATTCCTAACAAATGCACTTCTAAAACGTGAAAACTATTAATTCATAAATAGAACTGTAATAAAGGTTGATTTACAGTCACATTCCTTACAACACTGACAATTACGAACAGTAATAGCTTGTAAAATGAATAAAAACAACATTAAGAAGTTTTAAAGATTTTGATAGAATAACAGAGAGAAAAATCCCGCTGAGTTTCTTTCGCCGGTTCTTCTCAGGTCTGAGGTGTTTATTTCCGAACCGGTGGTAGACTTATGACAATCAATAAGTAAGTGTAACACTTCTACATTGAATAAAGATATTTGAATTTGAATTTGAATTTGAGAGTCATATCCAAATTTAAATTAGTGACATTTGTATTAAAAATTAATAAATAAAACTTATGACCTTTAGATAATTGATAAATAATCTTGATTATTAAATTAAGTATGATTTAATTTAAACGAATATAGTACGTTCGGTTCCAGTACAATAAAATCCTCGGTATCTATTCAGCTGAACTTGTACAAAGCTCAATCACAAAGCACATATCGACATTACAATTCCACGAAATGATGTCAATCGTATTAATATCACGGGCCAATTTCAGTTCAATAGTAACGATCACGATCATTGATCATAGCCTTAATAGCCTTGCGATATATCCGATGAATTATACATATATATGACAGTTATATTATGTATAAAACTTATAAAAAAAAATCTATAATAGATTAAATTAAATTTGGATAAAAACGACTCGTATGCTGTGACGGCAATCGTCATGCCCGGTTGATTCGTTGCATTTGATTGATCAATCGCTGTTCACGTATCGCATAGCATGTATATTATATTTTGTCTCTATATTTAAAATATCAACAGGTAAAAATCTGTTAATATGTTATATTAATAGTACAATTTTGAGTACAATATTCATACCTATAATTTTTAAATATATATTTCGATACTTGTTACTTACAAGTTGTAGTATATATTTAAATGTATTCCGATATGTTTATTTCACCACGCCGTAGTCTTCAAATATAGAGCAATTAATCTTATTAATCATCAATTCCTGGTTTGAACTGAGTTATATCAATATTTATAATCCTATGACCATATACATGGCTATAGTAAATAGTAAAATCTTTAATTTAACTAACATAATATAATACAATTTTTATTGAAATTTGTACTGTTTCTCCAAGATTATAATATTAATCATTTATATGAGAAATACATAACAATACATAAAACCAAGTTCGTAACTTATGACTATTATCAAATAAGTTATATGTAGATAATGATTTTAGTTTGTATAAAGTTAAAGTTATGTAATCAGATATATTAACATACTAGCTGAACCCCGCGGTTTCACCCGCGTATAATTAATAAAAATCAGCCTAGAACCTTCCTCGATAAATGGACTATACAACACAAAAATATTTTTTTAAATTCGAACCAATATTTCCTAAGATTAGCCAGATCAAACAAACAAACTCTTAAGCTTTATACATAAGTATAGATTATGAATAGTGTTAAATAAAATAGTGTCGAGTTTTTCGCCAGTTACGACGTTTTTCTTTTTTAATTTTATAACGTGACTCAAAAATTATCAAATAGCGTTAATACACGTTTTAACGTTTACGATTCGTTAACATTTATAGTAAACTATCGACCCTAACTGTCAGAATTAATAATATAGTAGAACTATTATTTACCTTTTTTGTGTGTGTTTGCGTGTCTTAAAATCAACGACCTTGTTATATTTGCCAAGCGTACAACAAACGTTTTGTTAGTGTGTGGGCTTCGATCGTCATTACTCATTTCAGCTACATCGTGTTTGTTACTTCATTAAGCGACGTATGTGTGCGTATCAAACCGCACACGTTTGTTTAGTTGTGTTTGGGGACAATAAAGGAGAGTGGGGATATAGTTTTAGAATATTCGAGAAATGTTCAGAAAAAATATTCAGTTGTAGTTGACTCTATATCTTTTCGGAGCGTCACGGTTGAATGCGCAAGCGATCCCGTGGCGCTCCCCTTAAGACGGGAAGGGTACTGCTGGTTTTTTAGTGGGTATTCCGATGTCCGGGGTGCACTCGGTGTCCTGGACATACGGCGAGTAATGTTACCAGTGGGGGAAACGCGTCATACGTTTTTCCAGCGTAATAAAAAAATAAAATAAAAGACTATATCTGCAGAAATATGCCATGGCTAGTAAATCAGCTACCGTCTTACCAGCTCACTGTTTATAAGTAGCTATATACTAACTACCACACATACTCAAATAAAAAATATACTTAGCATTATACGTTCATACAAATTGTATACATATTATTAAACTTGGTGGTAGAGGTTTGTACAAACTTGTCTAGGTAGGTACCACCCACTCATCAGATATTCTACCGCAAAACAGCAGTACTTTGTGAAGGGTGAGTGAGCCAGTGTATTTACAGGCAAAAGGGACATAATATCTTAGTTCCCAAGGTTGGTGGCACATTGGCGATGTAAGCGATGGTCAACATCTGTTACAATGTCAATGCCTACGCTATAAAATAAATAAAGAAATTAAAAAAACACTCGCCTATCCAAGACGCAGTTAAGCAAGGGACATAAAATGTGAAGCTTATGTCCGCAATTAGCTCACTTACCATACGCTTACCCTATTAATACGACGTATTGATATTTAGCATTACAATAAGCATTGAGTCGGTGGTAAGTTGGACAAAGCCAGGAAAACGTCAATAGAACGATAAAGGTAAACATCGTTGAGGGCATAGTAAGTGTTGTTTACTTTTTTATTTACTTAATTCATTTTTGATTCATTTAAATTATTGCTAATTTAAATATACAATAAAAATATGGATATATCCTCAATCATATAGTTTATTATGAGAACGTTCTGCTGAGAGAAAAATACTGCACGTTAACACAGTTTGTACCAAATTTTATAATCAAACACAATTGAATTGATAAGTAATAATTTTAAAAATTAGTGCCTCTTTGTTCGAACTTAGTCCCTAACAGTAGTTAATAAGTTCGATTTTCGAAAAACGTAATTCGACAATTCTTTTTTTACATTTAAAATTTAATCGTATGAATTTGTGCACATTGCTTTCGTCTCTTATAACTTGATATGTTTGTATGTGTATGTGTGTGTGTGTTTGTATGTGTCTGTGTGTATGTAACTGTGAACGTTACTTTCGTCTCTTTTATATTCAGCACGAATATTGACTGAGTTTATTTCATGTAAACACCTTATCTATTTGACATATTATATCTTATTATATATAAGGTATATCATAATAACAAAATTTATGAATCATCGAAATGATATTTGAATTATTTGACATATTATATCTTATTATATATTAGGTATATCATGATAACAAAATTTATGAAAGCCGCATTCATCAAAATTATGTTTGAATTATTTAATTTGTGTTCCAATTACAAAAAAAAAAAAACATTATAAATGTAACGAAAATATCAGTGTGGTTCGCGGTCAAGCAGGTCATTATTCACTTCAGCTTCAACCTATATGTTACATTATTACGCCTCTATTTGTCACACGATCATTATTTACACGGCAGTCTGTATAAACTGTAAATAAATCATTAGTCATTTCTATTGACACGACATAATATAAACATATAATATACATCGGACTTAAGAATAATTATATTTTGTTGTTAAAGATATTTTGAGACAAAATCTAAATAATAAGCGTATTTTAAGTTTCTATATGACCGATTAAAAAGTATCTTTTTTAAATCTCTCTTTTTAAATGAGGAAAAATATGCATCATATTTGTCAAATGTATCGTAAAAAGCGCCTTCACAACACTTATTCATATGAATTACGACAAAATTCTCAAGGTACCGTTTCTAACATACAAGCTATATATTAAAGGACCTGGTGATCGTTCTTTGCTCCGCTCTAACAATTAGTTATAAAAAATGTTTTAATTTTTGTTTTCAGTGAATACCACTATACAGAAATTTAAAAAAAAACTTACCTTCAAATATATATAAGAATATTATGAGGATATTTACCTTTATTTAGTCACGGATATACTTTTTTATATATTTTTAACTAAGCCAAGAGTTCGAGAGTTAGTGTGATTTTGCTTAAAGACCTTTGAATCAAACCAGTGACCTATATAACACCCTTTTACAAGCAATTCTAAATGTATTTTTGGTCTGAATTTACTGGTGCGCCAATCGAGCTGTATACGTCACTGTTCACTGCGGACTCGGCAGCAATTATTTATTTGAACAATATATATATTTTATATAACGTTTAAATATTACTAGCGGTGGGACTCAGCTCAGTCCGTCTGGGTTGCCCGCTTATCTATTATTTTACAGCAAAATAATAATAAATAATACCTCATATCCGCTGATTATTGGTGCTCTGGGATAAAGGGAGGCAAAAATTTTTTTATTTGAAATAGGTAGGCAGACTGGACTACTTGATGGTTAGTGGTCACCACCGCCCATAGTTATTGGAATTGCAAAAAATACCATGTCATACATCACTAATGCTCGACCAACCTTAATCTAGTTACATTGGCTCATTCACGCTTCAAACTGGAACACAATAAAACTAAATTTTACTGTCTCGTGGTAGAATATGTGGTGTGGGTTGTACCTTCCAGGCGGGCTTGCACACAACCCTACAAACAATATAAATCTTATATTATTATCCCACATACCGTGAAACAAATTTAATAAAGATTTTATAGATAAGATGTAAACATAATTTAAAATATTGCACCTTTATTTATTTTTGATTATCATAATTATTATATTGCGTCCGTATCATTACTCAAAATATTAGCTTATGCACTAGTATCGAGTATATTCGTGTATTTAGGCACGAGTATATTAATTATAGCCCTATCCCATCCCAGATATTCTATTTTCCCTTCCCATTAAGCGTACATTGTCAGGAGTAGAGACGACAATAGGCCAAAGGTTCACTAGTAATAATAATGTTCTCCGGGCTAATTTTGGCCGCGGCGGCCAGTCTCAAGTGAGATTAGTCAACTACACAGGAGATATTGTAGTGCACAAGTATGTGCTAGCTCTCATAATCCGATGGGACGGCAATCCGACACGACCGAAAAGAGTTCAGGCGCAGGACCGACAGCTAAACATGCTTTCCGAGGTACGGGAGTGTACACACTTACAATTTCCAGACTCTGGGCTGCTACTGAGAATTTTCTCACAGAAAAACCCAATAACAATTTATGGGCTCAACCTGGGAATTGAAATCAGGACCTTCGGATCTGTGGCATTATCTAGCCAGTAGACCAACGAGGCAGTCCAACGTATTACAAGTAAATCAAACGTATGACATCAATCGAAATAACCGATACATAGAGTACGAGTATAAATTCTATTTGCTAGGAAGACAATATTTTCATTAAAAAACTTCTTTGAAATTAATATTTCGTACAATACGATTTTCATACAACATTGCATATTATTATTTTCGTCATACGTCATTGGCAATTTACAGTGGACGTTTGCGTTTATTAATGGGTTTAAATATGCGTTTTTCATTGTTTGAAATAACAAAACGGATACTTTATACGGTTATGATTATGACGTATTCAAAAATAACATATTGTGTGTTTTTAAATCGCTTATATTAATTCTGACGAGCCAAGAGTTGATAGTGGCAACTTGAGTTGTTTATTTATTTGGGTTATCCAATATTGTTAATAGTAAAACTTTGTAGAATACAAATTAATAATATTAGTTTCAGTTCAACTTATAACATTGATATCTTCTTACGAAAATCAATATAAGAAGTCACCATATAACCAACTATAATGTCTGCTACTTACTTTACGAACATGATACTTTACAACAGGATCCCAGAAAGCGTTCAAAATAATTCAGTTGCTAAATTTAAAAAAATTGTAAAGGAACGCTTGTGTGCTAAAGGATATTATACAATTAATGAATTTATGGATGATAGCACACCTTGGGAATGAGACGATCGCCGCATGGCTATTTCTTTCGTTTTTGTAAAAAACATAAAAAAACAAAAAAGTTAAAAAAAAAAAAACCCGCTGAGTTTCTTTCGCCGGTTCTTCTCAGGGCTGGGTGTTTCTTTCCGAACCGGTAGAGTTTCCAGTTTGACAATCAATAAGTAAGTGTAATACTTCAATATTGAATAAAGTATTTTGATTTGATTTGATTTGATTTGATTCATTTGTCTACGCAAGTGCAAATATCCGATGACATTATTAAAAAAAAATAGTCTTTCTTACGGTGGAATTGTTCACAAGTCGTAAAAACTTCAGAGTATCGTATTTAAATGGCTCAGCTATAATTAAATCTGAAAATTTTAATATGTTCAGTCAATCGACAAGTTCAAAGTACATTTTATTCATCACAACCAGATAAATAGATTTAGTTATGTTTAAATGTTTCGCTAATATTAGCGCATTTTAGTTTTAATAGTGTTAGTTCGTATAAATTTCTCTTAAACAATAAACCAAGTCTGAATACGTTTTAATTCAAGCATGTATTTTAGACGTGTATTTACTATAGCACTGATCGAGCAGTATGTCAGTGTAGAGCGCGGTCGCTGTGTTCATTATTTAAACAATGCATCTATTTTACGTTTAAATTCTCTATTTATTGAATAGCTTTTTTATGTGTTTCTTTTATTTTACTTAAGAAATAGATAGATTAAATAATAAATAATATGTATAAAATATTATATGTTTATACTAATCCTCGCTAAAGAGTTTTATATTGACAAATAAATAATCATAATAGTATAAAACATTTAAATAATAAGTGGTTTGCTCAGAAGGTTGCAAATCAAATATCCAGGATTTCGTTACAGGAATAGATAATAATAATTATTAATAATCGCGATCATTAGCCAGCGAGTCAATTTTACCATCCAATTCTTAGGTAATATTTCCATCCCATCACCTTATAGTGCACCTGCGTGTACGCACTCACTTGTGCATTGAGCACTCGTCCGCAGTGATTTAAATTAAGTTAGCAAACTGCTTCATTAAACAGATTAAACGAATTATAAAAATAAGTAATTTATGAAATGGTTGAGATTTAGTTTGTCTACAACGTTATTCCATTATCAAATTAAATATAATAAGTATGAAATAACGTTAATAAATGAACCGTATAATCTTTGTCACACCTTGGAGTGTCATGTTGCGTCTTGACCTAAATTTTATAAAATTGTCAAAGAAATTTCACTCTTCTGTATATATGTGATAGACCGAAAATCGCAAACATATTTGAATTCAAAGTACAATATGTCTTCATCGTGTCTCCTAGATAATGAAAAGTTATTTCAGACTCCTTTATATGCATAGTTGAAATATACGAAGCAGCCAAAACATTTTCCTGTCATTATTAAGAATGTTGTATTGAAGTATGGAAATGCTTACAAAATAGGTTGTGTTTTATCATTGCTTATAAAAGGCAATGTCTTTAATGATTATGCATAATCTACAAGGTATATAGATTTTTATTTTGCGAAGACTTTAATGTATATACATACCTTGAACCTTCAGCTTCAGTCAATCGACCGGTTAATTATATTCCTTTAAATAATACTGAGACATAATATGGTTATAAAGGTTTTTGAATACGAACACTTTGTTCTCAAAATGAACTAATATAATTATGTCAATTTTTTTTCGGAGAAAGCTCAGCGGTACGTTAGTTGAAAATAAAATAGAGGTTTGAGCACCTGTCAGTCATAGTTATTGTTGAACAACTTACCCGAAAACTTGTTTTTCTTTATGTTGGTTCTCGGAATATTTTGTAAATCCTTCCTGTTATCCTTTCTTTTTATTTTTTGTTACGATCAAACACAAACGTTTAAATGTTGTTTTATCTTTACAGATATTAAATTTTGAAGCAATCTTAGACTAAAAAAATTGTGATTATTATAGATTAAAAAAAATGCCTGTCTTTTTATGGTACGAGTGTATTCACTATGTACTTTATTTTTTCTAACTATAATAATAATATATGGCAACAAATTTTTAAAGTAATCATGCACACAATGGCTCCACATGAGGCTCCTTTGTAGGTTTGTCGTCACGGCCGGCGTACCATCAGTCTTGATATTTGAAATCAACAACTCAATAGACTTGTAACGCAGTTTTTTGTATTCTTTTAAACAAAACATTTTTGCGATTCACTTTAAAAAAAAAGCGTATAAAAATCTAGTTAGAATTTAAATCTATTTTCACAGTTCACGGAACTAAATCGAAAACCAGCTGACGGGCTATCTAGATACGAGAGGTAGCAACTGATGGCGCGGCGTATGCATCGTGACTCACGAGAGCGTATCACAGAGGACGTACTCACGAGTATATGTAACTAATATTATAAATGTAAAAAGTTCTTTGAGATATTACATAGATATGACGTAATGGAATAGAATATGTTCTTTAAAAATATATCGATATCTAAAATTTCATTGATAAATAAAATCAGTGCATCGTAATGTTACATAATACAAAAAATAACGAAATTGACAAAAAAATACATAAGTTAATATACCAAGTCACGTGATCGATAATTTCCAAAATATATATAAGATTACATATACGATTCAGATATTCTACCGCAAAACAGCAGTACTTGGTACTGTTGTGTTCCGGTTTGAAGGGTGAGTGAGCCAGTGTAATTATAGGCACAAAGAACATACATCTTAGTTCCCAAGGTTGGTGGCGCATTGGCGATGTAAGCGAATGTTAACATCTCTTACAATGCCATTGTCTATGGGTGTTGGAGATCTCTTACCATCAGGTGGCCCATACGCTCGTCCGCCTTCCTAGGCAATAAAAAAAATACTATGTTTATTTTCATTCTCTCAATATGTTTTTCTATATATTCAAATGGTCTTTCGATAGCTTTCTCGAGAATTTCTAGAGAATTGTATAATTGAACAAATTTACAAAAAAAAAAATATTTTTTACTAAAAAGTCATAACTCTATATAAATAATTATAACTCTACTTTCATGATTAAATTAAGGACATTAAGAACTTAAATACTTTAAATGATTGTACAAATCATGACCTTGTGGAATGATGGCAAGAATGTTAACAGCATTCCCGCGTTAATTCGAAATTCAAATTCTACGATGGTGACAGGCGCCGTTTTTATTGTATCATTAATAAAACCGTTGCGGGAAACAAATCTGAAGTCCTTGAACAAGAAAATCAATGTATTATAAAAAAATATTATATAAATAAAAAAAAATCTTTACGTCTTATTTACAAAATATTAAGCACTTCAAAATGAATAATTGTAAGGGACTCGTGCTGTCTCTTACGGGACTTAATTTTTCCGGAATATGTAGCCGAGGGAAAAAAGGACGGCGATACTCAATCTGCTCCTTGTTTAAATTCAAGTGTCAATTAGCCTCTTTATTAGTCTCGTATTTACATAGAAACGATACAGATGGCAGCTGTTTGTTTACGACTTCTATTATATCACATTACCCAGGAACTTAATTAAAAGTAACGGAACGCAAACTTCATTATGTCACAGCTGCGGTTATTTAAATTTAATTTAGTTATATTCGTGACTTATTTTTCTTTTTTGAATGGCAATCATAAACGAACTTTTATAATTTTTAAAAACTCTTTCACTAATAATAGCAAGCACAATATATTCTACTAAGTATGCTATCCTCATGTAAATTTTGTATGTACATACACACATATAATATTGTAACTTGTGTAATTATGATTAGTAAACGTGTATGTTTGTGTCAAACTTCTGTGGTATTTATAATGCTCTTATTTTGTGTAATTGTTAATCTATATGTGTTTGGATAATAATAAAAAAAAAACTATATTTAGTAATGCTAGTGTCAAGTAGCGAAGTTGTTTAATATTGGCATATTTTTTTACTTTTCTTTTTGGCCAATAACAACTTTCTTCTTTGAATTATATAGCGATTGTACCTAGGAGTCACGATTTTAATAGATATCCTTTCTAAGAATTTTTAAATATCTCGTATTTAAAACAACGTAAATTGGCTCAACGTATATTATATTTATGATATATGCAGTTTTATGTTTAAAAATATTATTTATAATATTTGGACGAGCCGGTAGCCGTGGTTGGTAGATACTTGCCTTACGCACCGTAGGTCATGGGCTCGATTCCCACCCAGGACAGACATTTGTGTGTATGAACAAGTCTGTTTGTCCTGAGTCTGCGTTATCTATACAAGTATGTGTTGACAAAAGGAATGTATATGTAGTATATCAGTTGTCTGGTTCTCGTAGTACAAGCTCTGTTTAGTTTGATGGCCTTGTGTGAACAATGTCCCAGGATATTATTATTATTATTATTTACTAGCCCCGCGGTTTCATCCGTGTATAATTAATGAAAATATACAACACAAAAATATATTTTTTAAACTCTTCAGCTTACATATTAGTATAGATAATATTATTAATATATAAAATTAAATGATACTGTTATACTTTTAAAGTCATTTTATGTATGCATTAAGTCCGTATTTTGTTGAATCGAAACAGCAATGAAACAACTTCGTATCTGACTCGTGAAATGTTGAAAATCGACTCCCGACGATGTTGGAAATTTTTATATTTGCTTTTAAATGTTATAATTAAAAAATAAACACTTATTTATGCTACTTACGGCCGAATACTGAAACGTCATTCAAATATGATTAGGACTCAATTGCTTGGAATGTCATTATTTTTCAAAATTTAGTATGCGAAATATGAAATTCCAGGCGTTTCAAATATTTGAGCACCCTTCATATTTGAAAGACGTTTCAGTATTCGGCCATTAGTCTAGTATTTAGTGTTAGAGAACTAACAGTATTTGTTATCAATGTACATAATTATACGGTCAACATTCAGTATTGACTCATAATATAAATATATTATTTGTTGTAAATATATATTCATATCAATATCATTAATTAATATATTTATTTGACAATTTGTTTTAGACACAGAGAAACACACATATATATATATATATATGTACTATATAGAGACAATTTTAACGACATCATACGACATTCAATCGTTTATTTAGCTATGAAAGTCTCTAGAATAATAACCAGAAGAGTATGTATATAAAGACATTATTAAAACATACCTAGTATTGTATGTGAGTATTAGAGAAAGACAAACATTCAAATTCAAATACATACACGAGTCCCAAACCAAAGGATCGTAATAATTAATAAGTATTCATAATGTAACAGAAAACACAATACTACAAGGCTAATAAAGGTCAAAGTTGAGCCCACTATGTCCACAAACAAAAACAATAGCATCGCGGCACGACCACAATTGTATCGCGGTAAAACAAAGACGGGCGTCGGGGATGTATACTAACTTGATTTATTACACTTGGAAGGAAGAAACGGGAATTAAACACAATTGCGTAGGAGATTAATGTTAGGGGATACAGCGAATTTAATGCAAAGCCTGCCACAAGATAAGATTTATCTCTGATCCCCAAACCTTTATTATTTTAATCCTATGATGATATTTTATTGGATTTTAAAATCTATTGACGTTTATTATTTAATATAATTATTATGCCTTACATATTATATAGACAGTAAAATTAAATATAAAGCACGTTGTGGATTAAGAATAACAATTACATAATCGTTTACTATAAGAAACCTGCAGAAAACGATGGTTTTATAACCAATGTATAAAACAATATACATATATGTATATTATGCATTAGTATTCTGATGTAAAAACAAAGTTCTGAAGTAAATGTGTTATTTTGCGAGTATCACAATTTCTGACAAATTCGTTTATATTTTTCAGAACGTGTCTACGTGTCTAGGTAATGTCATTATAGAATATGTTTTAATAGGATAGGTAGGCGGACGATCATGTGTAGTGAGGTACGTGGTCACCAGCGACAATGGTCAACACCATTGTAAGATACGTTAACCATCGCTTACATTGCCAATGCGCGACCAAACTTGGGAACTAAAATGTTATGTCAATTGTGCCTGTAATTACACTGGCTCACTAAACCGGAACATAACAATAATTAATTTTGCTTTTTTGCGGTAGAATATCTGATGAGTGGGTGGTACCTACCCAGACGAGCTTTCACAAAGCTACCACCAAGAATCAACGTACGTAATTACAATAGTAATTAAGAAGTCAGCTATTTAAAAAAGAAATAAAAATTCTAACCTCTCTAAAAATTAACGCTCCCAAACTCTTGCGATATTCGTTAATGAATATTAAAAGCTCACTTTAATTTTCATTACTGAGGCAAAATTGAAATTGAAGTTAGTATCTGGAAGCTTCTATTTACTAATAGGTACTACTTTAGCTTAAAAAAAAATAATTATTAAATGGCAGTCTAAAAATATTTAAAAATCGAACATATTTGAGAGACTAATGGTCGAATACTGAAACGTCTTTCAGATATGAAGTGGGACTTAATTATTTGGAACGCCATTGATTTCAAATTTCGCATACAAAATTTTGAAATTAATGATGTTCCAAATAATTAAGTCCCACTTCATTTTGATTGAAGTTTCAGTATTCGGCCGTAATAAGCGAAACGAACTACAGTTATTTGTCATATCTATGATTGATTTAATATATTTTATTCACTTAGCAATGCTTCGATCCTGTGATATATTTTCATCTTAATATTATATAAACTGTGAGAGCAAAAAAGAAATAATCTATTATGTCTGAAAAAGCAACAACGAAAAAGCGAAATAATAACAATCAACTAAAAATCTTATCTCACACTGGGCGGTGAAAGAAATCAGCGTAAAAAAACTTTCATGTGTTGGAAAAATATTTTGACTAAGTATACACTACTACATACAAATGCAACGCCCTTCCTAAGTCTGGGCGCTTTTTCTGGCCCGGCAGTAGAACATTTATGGACTGCTCAATATTTGAATATATAATTTTGAAACATTAAAACGATTTTGTTTATTAAACGTCATCACACACACTATAAGCTAAAATATATAAAACTCATGAGACTTAAATTGTTATAGTAATCTGTATTTTTTTTAGTAGAATGAAAACGACCCCACGGCCACATAGGTGTTAAATACTAAAATGTTAACTATTATTGTATCTAAGCAATGAGTAACAATTAATGCTAGTATAATTTAAAAAGAATTAGGACGATTTTTTTTTAATTTACATTTTTAATTCGACCAGCTGACCAATATACTCCGATTAACTTAAATCAATTCAACAGAAACTAAATTTAATTGAACATGGAAACAATTTGTAATTAGCGAACTGTTTCCGAACCTAATTTTGATTTAATCAGCAATAAAATCGTTCGATTCGTTAATTTTTACACTGAAAAGCTTTTCGAAAAGCCGCATTTAGTTAAATAATAGCCTGTAAAAGTTTTTCAGTTGGATAAAAACCTAAACTGCCGTAAAGGATTGAATGTTTAATTAACGATTAATTGGTCGATTTGCTTTTTTTACGAACAATTTTTCAAAAGCTGCCTTTAGATCTTTAGGTCTAAAGACTTCAAAGGTATGTTCTGTAGAGGATGACGGAATACTAGTCCGTATAATTGAGTACATACGTATGATTGTATGATTAGAAATTCCAAGATATGTCAATATTTTGTTACGTTAAGATCGAGATGATTTGTAAACACAAAATAGAGAATATATTTGAGCTTGTTTCTTCGTATTTGTATAAATTACGTTTAAAATAATCTTCTATTTTATAATTTGTCATTGCAATTTTTAATACTTTATTTGCAGAATGTTGGGTTATACTATAAATACAAAATGTATATAAGCCGTTGTGTTTCATCAACATTTTAATAAACATAAATCAATTACACTTTAAATAGTTATGTTAATCATATGAATACCCTTAGTCATCCATAATTGGATCACTGATTTCAATCATGGCGGCTATTCTCAAGAGAGACTATCCAACTGTCCAGTAAACAAAGTTATAGATATGCACTGTAAAACAAACTTTAAGGCTTTATTGTGGTTTCTTCTCGGTAAAATCGACGTTTCGAACTGGTGGTAGTACTCTAAGATTAATAAGTACTTGTTAAAATCTATTTGATTAGAAATATTTTTGATTGATTGTTTGACAACCTTCGAAAGTTGGAGCTACTGCTGATAAACTTTTTATTTTTTTATTGGTACGGAGTTTAGTTGAATCAAGACCTATTAGTCTGCAGCCGTAATAAAAGTTATACTAGACCATCGAGCTACTCAGCAATATATGAATTATACCATATTATTTTAAATCTAATCTTTGAATATTTTAATTATTGAACAAGGTTTGATTAAAATTATTACAAACTAATAAAAATAGTATTATTTCAATATATTGTTTTCTTAGATATTTATTTCTTAGGTTTACTTACAATCCCTTACACTAATAGATTTACAGAAACAATAAATACAAACTATCTATAGCCCTAGAATTTTAGACATTCGCTTCGCATAAATTCCCGCTACTCGATTTTTTGATTGGATTAGGTTAGAGGGAGCCCCCTAAGTGTAAAACCGAGTTGTTAGGATCCTAGACCGCAAGCGTCAGCCACCATCTTGAAAAACGTCTCTTGGCAAATATCTCAAAAACGGTGAGTTTTACGTTTGACTGACGACAACTTTTATTGCGCTAGAACTCAGTAACTATTGATTTTACAAGAAAATGTTTAATACAAAAACAACATGTTATTAATGATAAATATTCTATAAGTAAGTTTGTTTAAAAGGCTTAAATTAGGTACCGTTGGTGACCACATACTATCAAGTGGCCCATATACTCGTTCACCTATACCTACTCTACAAAAAAAGCGCTAAAAAAAGCTTATTGACGATCCGTCTTTCATTTAGGTCAGTAGAGGAACACTTAGAAAAATCGAATGTAACGAAATACTACCTACATGATGGCTTATTTTTTTGAAAGTATTGCACCTATCAGCATTATTTTATTGTCATTATTTAGAGCATAGAGGCCATTACTTGATAGTGCATATGTCGCTGTCCTAAATGACTGCAATCGCGAAGCACAACGCAATCGGAACTGAATTTACCATCGCGCGGCTGTGTTTATTTAGTCACTCAACAGTAGATTGATCGATGCTCTGTTTGATCTGAACAGGCAGTTATAGTAGGTATTACTTAAAAGTCATTGTGACCATTGGATATTGTATTAAATATTGTAGGAAACTACTACCGGGTCGGAAAAGAAACACCCAGCCCTGAGAAGAACCGGCGAAAGAAACTCAGCGGGTTGTTTTTTTTTGTAAAAGACAAAAAAAAATCAACCCGCCAATCAACAAAAAGAAATAGCCATGTGGCGATCGTCTCATTCCCAAGGTAAAAAGGTGTATTTATGTGTAAAAAAAAAACATACAGACGAATTGATAACCTCCTCCTTTTTTCGAAGTCGGTTAAAAAGGTATATGTATAACATCTATATCAGGTACTACACATTCTCTAGTATGATTAAGAAGTTGCATGGACTGTGATGCGACTGGATCCATATTACATCCTACACTTTTTTTTGTATTGTGATAAAGACCCTAAAGAAAAATTTGGGATAAGTTCATTTTAAACAGCTGTTATCCTTTTTTTTAAATAATATGCCTTAGGATTGAACCTTCCCATACGAGCTTGCACCAATCTCGTCTATTGAGTAGCAACATATCTGGTAACCGACGTACCGCATAGGACCAAAGAACTAAGGCTATAAAACGTCTTCAACTTGCTATCTCGTGGGGGACATTAAAATAGCAAAGTTTCTTTAGTATCGCAGATGTCAAGTGGCGAATAAAACAGAAAAGAAGTTAACTTGTAAGTTTTGGGGTTAGGAAATTACTTGAACAAAAAAATCCTCACAGTTATATAGTGTGATATTGGGAAACAACTTCGAGTTTTAGTTTATAGGAGTACGTTTTCTTTTTTTTTAAACGATTAGATTAAAGATTTTATATTCAAAAGAATATATTTTACGTTTTTATAAATGACGTTTAGATAGTGATGACGTTTTTATAGTTGACGTAGGTGGATGTAGTAGTATTATCACTACTTGGAGGTAGAGTTTTGTTGAAGCCCGTCTGGTTAAGTTACCTACCTACTCACTATATATTCTACCCATTTGCAAAGCCTAACCTACAATATTTATAACAAAAACTATCGACGCATTGGCTTTTCATTAAAACTACATAATATTGATATAATGAGTTTTATTGGTGCACAAAAATCTATACTTTTTTCAGTTCAATTTAAAAGTAAATTAATTAAAATTTTCGTATTATTTTATAAATACAAAATAATTAGCAAACAAAATATGTTCATGATTTGATTAAAATCGTTCCGAAGATCAATTACACGCCTCGTTTCAACGGAGAGTAATTTTTAATCTGTTATCGAATCTGGTACCCGCGGGAACCATTCATCCATCATGGAGTCAAACACTACTGAAATTTCAATCAATAATAAATAATAACTATAAATATAAATATAGAAAATAATAAAAAGGTTCAGGGTCTCGGTTCATTCATTCATCAATTACAATAGACAAATAGAATTCGATGACTATGATATCGTTAATACTATAAGCTTAAATAAATAATACTAAGATCTCATAAATATCCGTTTTTCTAGGTCTTCTTGTAAAGAGATTATTACGAAGGGCACTTTATTATGAAACTTTAATTACAATTTGTTCAGACATCACACAAAATGTTTTAAATTAAATCTATATATATAAAGGAGATTTCCACGTATATACTCACTCATCACGATATCTCTGGAACCAAAAGACGTAAAGACTTGAAATTTGGTAGAAATATTCCTTTCACCGAGTAGAGGTCAGCTAAGAACGGATTTTTGGAAATTCCAACCCTAAAGGGGCGAAACAAGGGATTAAACTTAGTTTGTAAATCCGTCATTTTCAAAGTTAGAGCAATGATATTTTATACACAATTTACAGGTTAGAAATAAATAAGTACACAAACCAGAGTTTTCCAAAATTCACCACCTAAGAGGGTGAAATAGGGGTTGAAAGTTTATATGGGGAGGTCGTCATTTTTGATGTAAGAAGTATGAAATTTTATTTTATAGCTTTCGGTTAGAAATAAATAAATATGTAATACATTATTTTTGAAAATTTACCCTCCAACAGGGTGAAAAAGGGGTTGAAAGTTTGTATAGCGGGTCCGTCATTTTTGCTGTAAGAAGCATGAAATTTTATATACAAGCTTCTGGTGAGAAATAGATAAATAGGTATTTATGGGTTTTCGAAAATCTACCCCCAGAGGATAAAAAAAGGGGTTGAAAGTTTGTATAGCGGGTCCGTCATTTTTGCTGTAAGAAGCATGAAATTTTATAAAGCTTCTGGTGAGAAAAAGATAAATAGGTATTTATGGGTTTTCGAAAATCTACGCCCCAGAGGGTAAAATAGGGGTAAAAAGTTTGTATAGCGGGTCCGTCATTTTTAATGTAAGAAGCATGAAATTATATTTAATAGCTTTTGGTTACAAATAAATAAATATGTAATACATTATTTTTGAGAATTTACCCTCCAAGAGGATGAAATAGGGGTTGAAGGTTTGTATAGCGGCTCCGTCATTTTTGATGTTAGAAGCATGAAATTTATTATACAAGTCTCTGATAAGAAATAGATAATCTATAGATATATAATTGTATATGAGATTTCCACCAATATATTGACTCATCACCATATCTGCGGAACCATAAAGCGTAGAGACTTGAATTTTGGTAGGAATATTCCTTTCGTCGAGTAGAGGTCAGATAAGAAAGCTGATTTTGTTCAACTCATCCAAAACAGATTTTTCACATAATATATGATAAGATATATTATGTGAAACATCATTAACAGTTGCCATAGTAACCGATTTCATGATGTTTTATTGATAAATTTGCTGTTGCCCGCGGCTTCGTTCTTTAACTATACTAATACATTATTTAAAGAGGTAAAATTTGTTTTTTTTTTTGTATGTTTGTTTGTAATTTTTTTATAGTATAGTTAGGCGGACGATCAAATGGGCCACCTGATGGTAAGTGGTGACCAAAGCCCATAGACATCTATATATATAAAGGAGATTTCCACGTATATACTCACTCATCACGATATCTCTGGAACCAAAAGACGTAAAGACTTGAAATTTGGTAGAAATATTCCTTTCGCCGAGTAGAGGTCAGCTAAGAACGGATTTTTGGAAATTCCAACCCTAAAGGGGCGAAACAAGGGATTAAACTTAGTTTGTAAATCCGTCATTTTCAAAGTTAGAGCAATGATATTTTATACACAATTTACAGGTTAGAAATAAATAAGTACACAAACCAGAGTTTTCCAAAATTCACCACCTAAGAGGGTGAAATAGGGGTTGAAAGTTTATATGGGGAGGTCGTCATTTTTGATGGTAGAAGTATGAAATTTTATTTTATAGCTTTTGGTTAGAAATAAATAAATATGTAATACATTATTTTTGAAAATTTACCCTCCAACAGGGTGAAAAAGGGGTTGAAAGTTTGTATAGCGGGTCCGTCATTTTTGCTGTAAGAAGCATGAAATTTTATATACAAGCTTCTGGTGAGAAATAGATAAATAGGTATTTATGGGTTTTCGAAAATCTACCCCCAGAGGATAAAAAAGGGGTTGAAAGTTTGTATAGCGGGTCCGTCATTTTTGCTGTAAGAAGCATGAAATTTTATAAAGCTTCTGGTGAGAAAAAGATAAATAGGTATTTATGGGTTTTCGAAAATCTACGCCCCAGAGGGTAAAATAGGGGTAAAAAGTTTGTATAGCGGGTCCGTCATTTTTAATGTAAGAAGCATGAAATTATATTTAATAGCTTTTGGTTACAAATAAATAAATATGTAATACATTATTTTTGAGAATTTACCCTCCAAGAGGATGAAATAGGGGTTGAAGGTTTGTATAGCGGCTCCGTCATTTTTGATGTTAGAAGCATGAAATTTATTATACAAGTCTCTGATAAGAAATAGATAATCTATATATATATATATAATTGTATATGAGATTTCCACCAATATATTGACTCATCACCATATCTGCGGAACCATAAAGCGTAGAGACTTGAATTTTGGTAGGAATATTCCTTTCGTCGAGTAGAGGTCAGATAAGAAAGCTGATTTTGTTCAACTCATCCAAAACAGATTTTTCACATAATATATGATAAGATATATTATGTGAAACATCATTAACAGTTGCCATAGTAACCGATTTCATGATGTTTTATTGATAAATTTGCTGTTGCCCGCGGCTTCGTTCTTTAACTATACTAATACATTATTTAAAGAGGTAAAATTAGTTTTTTTTTTGTATGTTTGTTTGTAATTTTTTTATAGTATAGTTAGGCGGACGATCAAATGGGCCACCTGATGGTAAGTGGTGACCAAAGCCCATAGACACTGGCATTATAAGAAATGTTTATTTTACTGGATAAAACTAACGCTTATATCACCAATGCGCCACCAAACAAATTTCGTTTAAAATGTTTCAATTTTGTAATCTATCAATTTTAATGATATCGTGTCTTTTTTACTTTTATTTTATTTTGTACAAATCAAACGTTTTAAAAAATAGAGAAATGTCGCTTTTTTGGCACGCGTTAATAACAGACTGCACCACAGTTTTATACTATAGCAGGTATTATCGTTCACGTTTTGTTAATGATCTGATAATTATAATGCTTTTGAAATAAAATTATTATTTTTCAATTAAAAAAGAGGTAAAATTATTAATTTTGTATGTTTGTTTGTATCCTAATTTAACATTTTTGCATTTAAAACCATACAAATATATAAACTAATAAGAATTAAGTCGAATAAAGAAGGACAACGCTGTTTAGTGTGACAATAAAAATAATAGAGGGCATTATCCTTCGGAACAATTACGACCACGGCGGAAAATCTTAAGAAAGGTGTGCCAACTGCGCAGGACATTATAATGCCCAAGTGTGTGCGCAAACACAGGTGCACTCTTTATTCCCTTACTCTCAATCCGATGGGACGGTGAACCGACTCGATTGGAAAGACTTCAGACGCAAGACCGACGCATGGGGGTGTAAAAAAAATCAGAAATATAATCAATTAAAAATTACATATTAAGACACGTTTTTGGTAGATAAACTAGACTAAGCGTAGTACCTGCTGTTCGCTCCCGATATCTATGTTGCGCTTTTTGCTCACTTTATGCATGATTTTATGTACCAGTCCTTCTAAACGAAAGCTCAAATTCGAAACTATTAAATTGCATAGGGATTCATGTCATGATAAGAATATCATCATCGTTCGTTTCTATTCTGTTTTTACTAATTTGAACAAAAAGCAATAATTGTGACCTAATTATAATAGCCTTAGATATATAGATATATAACCTCCCGATCAATTTTTTTGTTAAAGATAAGTAAAATAAACATGTAGTACATTATTTTTAGTATCTCAAATATTTTTCGTATTTTTTTATAATCCTCATTTAGATAAATATGTTAATAATTTTTATTATAAGTATTAATGCCTTGGCCACTTAATATAGATTAATTGTCTATTACACTTATTTGAATGTATACTTTAGAAGATATGTTCATGAAACCAGAATCGATGGGAACATTGACAGGAATGTGAGGAACCGGATAAATGCAGGGTGGATGAAATGGCGACAGGTGGACGATTTGTGAATGCCCTTGAAGATCAAAGGGAAGATTTATAAGACCGTTATAATACCTGTCATGATGTATGGTTCTGAATGTTGGGCAGCCAAAGAAGATGATATTAAAAAGAATGCATGTGGCAGAGATGCGAATATTAAGAGGGATGTGCGTTGTAAATAGAATAGACAATATAAGAAACGAGTATATCAAAGAAAGTCTGGGAGTAACACCGACAGCTGAAAAGTTAAAGAATAATAGATTAGCGTGGTATAGGCATGAGAAAGGATGAAAAACATGTTACTAGAAGGATGATCAGTATGAAAGTTGATGGATATGAGGGAAGCCGAAGAAAGTGTGGATGGATTGTGTAAGAAAGGTGTAAGTACGAGTGACAGAAAGAAGTGAAAGAAAAATACATATTGTACCGACCCTACGTAGTGGGATAAGGGCAGGAAAAAGAAGACTTTAGAAGATATCATCGATTCCTTAACATTTTCTTTAGTAGTTCTTTACTACAATGCCCTATACTGAACGTACACGGTAATGTACGGGCGAATAGATCGATAAGTAAACATTTAAATGTTATTGATTTAAAAAATGCTCGGAATAAAATCCTTATTTTACCCGTACGAAGTCGGGACGGGCAGCTAGTAAACAATAAATGGTATGTATTTCATTTCGTATAAATATATTAATAAGTTGCAGGTTGTTAATATTTGAAATAGATCAACTCGTACTAGCTGTTCTTGGTTATAAAAATAAATGGTCTGTTATATTCAATTATTTAAGTATTAAACGTCGTGCTTGGTAAACCACTCAAGCATATATGTGGTATACTATAAACATAATTGCAGGTAACATTACCTGCAATTATAAGTATAATATTTCTCTATCGGTATATAATCTACGCAGTAACAGAGCGACCAATTCGAGTCTCGAGATAAAATAATTCTTCAATCGCACACGTTCTATTTTCTTATTCTGAAATGCAAGCCTGTATGTATGTGTGTATTAAAACCAATCTTTATGAATTGTACTTGCCAAGCTTAATTTATTATTGAAAGATATATCTGCTATTGATTGTTTCAATAATCCTATCTATTAGATTTTTGGATTTAAGGTTTAATTAACTTACCTATATATTATATATGTTATCACTTGTACCATACTTTCATTTAAACCAAATTAAACAATTATTATTAATCCTAACGTCAATATTAATAACAAAAATTCAATCACTGACCTTTCGAATTAATTAAATAAGTTCACAAAGTAATTAAAAGCTAGTGATTATTTAGCAAAGTTTATCAATTTGCCGTTTACAGAAAATCAATTTTAGAACAATATTTAGTATTGTAATCGGTTCAGTAGAACTATTCTGTAAGGACAAACTCGAAACTCACCAGAAGAACATAAAACGTTAGAATATGATATGCAATATTAGACTATAATAATTATGATTTTGGAAAGATGTACGCATCAAAATAGCGTGTCACTGTAATTCGGTTTCAACATTTCATGAGTGACATACGAAATCAGTTCTTATAGAATCTGGTGTACAAGTATGAATAATAGCCCTGCGGGCTACTTGTAACCCACGTCCGTCGCAATGACATGTAACGTTCTTTATATTTATAAAGGTTTGATAAGACGACCCAAAATTCATTTCATCCATCATGATATATCTAAATGTTATTCAACAGATAAAAACAGACTATTTATACGTTATCAAAATCAATCGAAAATTCATGCAAGAAGGTTTATTTAATGTTTGATTTTCGAAAGAATAGTGAAGTTAAACATAAATCTACACAGCTGTAGAACATTGATTCTACCATGAACCTCTAATATTTTTTATTGAAGCATATCACTAGATATCTACAGCAAAACAGCAGTACTTTGTATTGTTGTGTTTCGGTTTGAAGGGTGAGTAAGCCAGTGTAAATACAGGCACAAGCGAAATAGCATCTAAGCTCCTAAGGTTAGGGGCGCATTGGCAATGTAGGCGATGGTTAAGATTTCTTATAATGCTATTGCCTATGGGTGTTGGTGATCATTTACCATCAGGTGGCCCATATGCTCGTCCGCCTACATATACAATAAAAAAAACACTAACAGACAGACAAATCAAAACCATCAAAATGAAACGTTAGAAGAAATTCGTATACAAAATTTCACTCGAATTTCACAAACAACAGCTAGTTTAAGCGAAAAGTTAATATTAATAGTTTAACATAAGCAAGACCTTTTCTCACGCAAATAAACTAATTCAATCTTGATTACATATTGATGTTTTGTAAGAGGAGAAATTTACATGGAGTTAATTAGTGACGAGCTTCTATTTAAATGATTAACAGTGTTTATTTAAGTATTGAATGAAGCGCGAAACACACGATGGAGATACAATAATGTTTATCTTAAGATATAACATCGCTTCTCATTATTCGGAGAAGAATCAGTATTGAAAACGATGTCTTAAAACAGATTGGTCCATTTACCTGATTAACCACTTGGCTGGGGTATTTACTAAATCGAAGGACTGATGAATGTTGCTGCAGACTTCAGGTAAGTGTATCAAGGACGAAGAAGGTTGTAGAACCCGACACGTGTGTGTGCAAACAAAGATGCACCTTCTATAGCATTACTCTCATAAGGCGATGCAGTACCAAGGCTTTATGTGCTTGTTATACGCCTAGCAAAACCAGTGTAACTTCAGGCACTAGGAACATAGAATTAGTTACACTCAACCCTCAAAGACCTTACTTAAACATTCAATAACCTTCTGTTTGGTTATAGGAAATATAATTAATGGGTGGTACCAAACCAAACGGATTTACACGAAGCCTCAAGTGCCGTTGGCTGAAGTTTTTTTACCCTCGCATAAATGTTTATTAGTATATTTAATGTAATAATATAAAGTTATAATTTGAAACGACATAACTATATTCATTATTATATATAAGATATTGTATTAGCGATAGGGAAATTCTATACGATAATACCGTAAATGCCGATACGATTAAGAGAAGACTTTCAAAAGAATGAGTAATTTTCGTATATAATCGTGCATTACCGGTATTTGATACTTTATGTTATTATGATATGTACATCACACATCATACCGCCAATGTACATTGGTAGCGTTAGATATATGGAGGGTCTTTTACAGTACCAATGCACCACCAATCTGCTCAAGGTTGGTGGTGCATTGGTACTGTACTAAGATGTTGTCCCGCGTGACTGTGGTTAAACAGGCTGACTCGCCCTACAAACTGGAGCTCGACGGTACAAAGTACTGCTATTTTGCGAGAAAATATCTGATGAGTGGGTGGTATTTACTCAGACGAGCTTGCACAAAGTAAAATAAAATGTAAAAGTGATTATGAAATTGGTTTCTAAATTATATACTTTGTGTATTTTTTCTTGTTGAAATTTTATTTTTATAAAACTGATAGAATTTCCATATAATTTTATCATACAAGGGACTTATCACTTTATTTTTTATTCGAATATCAGGAAAATATTGAAGCTATTGGTTAGGGTGCTGTCGAGCTAAATTCCTGTATGGTTTACTCATGTGGCAGACATGGCGATAATGGTACCCACATGGTAAAACAGAATTATCAAATTCCCTGTTTCGAATTTTTATATAAAATGATAACGTATGATTTGTTCATGTTTTGAGACTAAAATCATTCTAAAAACGAGTTGTAGTTCCTATTTTTCAAAGAATTAGAGCACAAAGGCATACTTTAATAGGTTAATTAAAAATCAATCAAAAGTAAGATTGCTACAAAAATTATAGAAATGTGCAATAAGTGCCTAATATGATTGGCGCAAGAACCTTTTTGACTAGACCTAACTCATTTGTCATTCATCCGTAATGTATTTCTAATCTATTTCTAATATTATTACTAATCTTACATTTTTATTAACATGTATGCTCATATACAATTTTGTATAATATATTAATTTTAAATTATATATATATATACTTTTATTGGAGAACTATTCATTCTTATTCATTGTAAATTCCTAAACTGTTAAAAGATATCGCTATTCAACGATAAGGTCGTCTATTTGTAAAAACGGGCTTCTTATGATAAATACTTATGTATTTCTTTTATTGTTTTTTTTTGTACAATATAAGAGTATCGTTCTGTGATTCTTACGCAGAGTTTTTTTGTAACGTACATATATATTTTTACATTGATATTCTACCGATTGTTGAAATCATTTATATATATCGTCGTAGAAGACTTATAATCATTTTATTATTATTATTTCTTATCAAATCTTCATTATAATATACAGCTTTAAGCCCATACATTACATATATTCATATTTTCTCATATAATTTCAAAAAACTTTATAAAAAATCGAGGTAACTATGCAGAGTAATTTCTATCTCTTTAATTCGTAACATTTGGACTATTACGGCGCTTTTACGCTTATTTAAAGCCCGACTGGCTCGAGTAATCTCTGACAAACGTCTATAGGACAGCTGGAATTCTAGCCTGTATTTACTGCCTTTAAAAATGCTCGAGTCTCTTCCGTAAGTGCCTGTCTTATCTTTTCCAATAGACGACTATCTATTCCAATTTATGGGTCAACTTTATTGAAATTGAACTGTAAGTTTTATAAGTTGGAACACTTGACTTAGAAAATTGAGTTCATAATAGGAATCATTTCTCTAGATGACGATCTATGCTGGCAACAAATATATTGCTTCAACTTAAATAACATAACAGTTACATATACAAATGGAATATCAAATACTGTGTTAATACACAATTATAGAATGTGATATCTTTGTGTTTCTGTGTGAGTGAAAAAAGCTTCAGAAGCTACGTATGTCATAATTAATTAAAAATAACTTACTGCTGAGCAAGAAGTGTCAATCACCATACTGCTCTACTGCAGATTAGTAGAGTTGAAAAAAAAATCGGAAGAGTGAGTTTTTCCTTCACTCTTCACGAGATGAACATGGAAAAACAATGTAATGAATAATCTATGATGTAATTTATGGTTTCACGAAAAAAATACGTTCGTCGTTCGTAAGTCGACAAAGTTGTGGTCGAAGCTTTAGAAATAAAATTTAAATGAATATAAATAGTTCACTTGAACACTGTTGTATTATAAATAAAGACAATTGTATTATAAATCAAGAATTGTCTGTAGTAAATAATATCACAGAGCTATTAGCGAATAGCATGGAACATGTATATCTTAGGTCTGTTTGGTGTGTAGCTTTATTTATTTTTAGGGTTCCGTACCTCAAAAGGTAAAAACGGAACCCTAATAGGATCACTTTGTTGTCCGTCCGTCTGTCTGTCTGTCAAGACCCTTTACCTCGAGAACGCGTTGAGATATCGAGTGGAAATTAAAAGTATACACTTAAGTCAGCAGTCCCTTGAAGCTGTGAAAAAACAACCATCTAGGTTAACGTCAAAAAAGAAACGGCCGTTTATGACGCAAAAAAACGTATATTTCGACACTCAATGAAATCAAAATTGATAGGGTATTTGAAGTTGACCTAGAACTACGAAATTTGGCAAGTATTACTGTCTTATACTACAAGTATAAGGAATAATCTGAAAACTATATATTTGTAATTAAATCATAAAAAACGGGGTCTTTATGCAAGAAACGGTGGTCCAAATTTTGAATTGAGTTAACCATGTCATGTGAGGTATCGTATGAAAGGGCTTCAGTGGCACAATCTTAAACAGATTAATAATTATTTTTATGATATAAATTTTCGATTTATGACTAAGAATAAAAAAACAACCTTTTTCCTTTTTTATTAGTACATCAAAATACCTACCTTACCTACCTTAGGTAGATATCTAATAATTTTGGTGTATGTAGTACCGAACCGTTTACACTGTTATGTATACCTACTTATTTAATTTAAATTTTTGTAATTAAACATAACCCTAAATATGTACCTACTTTGTACGGAAACCTCGGTGGGCGAGTCCGACTCGTACTCGTCCGGTTTATTTCAGTTTACGTAATGTTTTGATAAGCATACAATATGACGCAGATGTACTTCAAATAAAATACGTTTACAACAAAAAGACACATTTACAAATATTTATTTTGTATTTAAATTAAGATATATGATAAAATATCCATTTTTGTTTCATACTTTGAAGATATTTATTATTAAAAAATAACTCACTGAACCAGGTAACACAGAATAGCACCTACAAAATATTCCAAACGAATTTTAGTAATTTCAATCTGAATAAACGTTGGTAACTACCAACGTTTACCTTCAACATAAAACAATCACATTTTTAATTGGATTTGATTATATTTTTTTACATGTTTTTATTATTTATTTTAGAAAAGTTGATAGAGGATATTGATTATGTTACATCAGAAACTGTTCATGAGTTACGAGTAACGGTTCGTTAAGGCCAAACTTAGACGCTTTTGAATGATGCTTGGTATAATTCTACTATTCGTAAACAAAACACATAGTTTTTTTTAATAGTGTTATCAACATAACTAATCATCTCATATATACAAGCACATTATATATTCGTGAATAAAACACTTCATATACCGTCAATGCGCCTCTAACAACAGGATCCTAGTTTTTATGTCTCTTTTACCTATTTTTACTAGCCGTTAAGCCCATTCATCATTAAAACAGTTTAAAGCAATTAGGAGTGTAGCTACCGCCGTATCAGCCGTAACAAAAATAGGCCCTCTAGGTACAGTAGTCCCCCGAACCCCACAGGGTCCCGAACCCGAGTAAGTAAAAATTCGTAAAATGTTATCGAAAATCGCTCTAAAACTCTAAGATAGATAGATGAAAGAATGAAAATATTATGTCATTAACGGTCAAGGCGCTAAATAAAAGATCATCGCTGTACTTAAGACGAAGGGCCATTCCACCAAGGGTAAGCTACGCCATTGTTAGTAATACAAACTTTTGATAGCACTAACTGGTGAGGGGGCAGTGTCAACCAAGTCGAGTCCGCATAAAGCCCCGACTTTTATTTACCCAACGTATATGTATACATGCATATGTATCATGTCTCCTGTCTAAAAGATTGTTATTTCGAAATATTTCTATCTTGACTTTTGACATTTTCCGTCATATTTAGTCCGAAACTAAAAAATACGAATTAATTTAATATAAATATATCTTTTGGTGCGTTTGGGGGTAAGACCAGCTCGTATGGCAAATGGCCTCATCTCTTATGCCGTCGTCCCCTCGTCCCCGCCGCTCTCTACTCCTTATTACGTTTCTATTAAAGTTTATTTATTAATTTTCTAAACCATCAATGTCCATGTTTAACATTCGTCAGGCATCCCGAAACAGCCAATTTTAATATAACTTTTTCCAGAACCAAATGCAGAACTTATTATTAACGCGAATAGTACTAAAATAGTCAACTTTGATAACCTGATCATGAACTATTAAACATAATTTAGTTATACTTCTTAAGGCGAAGAATAGGTATTTAAGTTGTGAGATTAAGATAGCTCTAAATGTTTATAAAAGCTTGTTATAAATAACGAGATTAACGGATTAAGAAGTTAAATAACCTGCTATGTAATTGTTCTTTATAATATTTATAAATGTTCACTTATGTAACAATATGTAAGTGTTCGCACACTACAAAATGCACATGAAGTCTCTTGCGAATAAGATAGTTGACGCTTTGATAAGAAAATGGTCGATTATAATTGTGATCTTAGTAATCTTTCTCTTTTATCTCTACGTTTATATGATAATAGGTCCCGTTTAAGTGTATTCATGAATCTTGAAGTTTTGAGTTCTAACTATGCTTTCTACTTTTACACTATAACATGGATAAATTTAGACGTCCCGCTTTGATGGAAAAAATATATAGTTGTAAGCTCTATTGAGTCACATCAGACTGATTTGTCAATTTAAACAAATTTGACAAGTACTGGCTTCCGTTGAGGTAGACCGTAGAGGTTGATCCGTAAATCAAGTTCATTAGATGGTCAAATTTCTCGATTATTTTTAATGTGATTTACATTATTCTTAGAGTAATTTCACCGAAACGATTTTAAAAGTAAATAGTAGACGTTGAATAATATAACGGATATTTTTTATATAAAATAAGTAGGCGAACGGGAAAATGGTGTACCCTTTTGCTATTTCTAGAATATCAGCATAGCAATAAGATTGCTATATTAAGAATTTCTGTTCGTAGAATATCAGCGTGAGCGAGTATACGTCTTATTATAGATTAAATTTATTTTTATGTAAAAGAAGAAAATACGTCAAGAAGCAAATGTCAACCCCCACGGTTTTATAAAACAAAACGGGGTCAAAGTATTCCCTTAAAATATTGTTAATTCCACTATTAATTTCGATTAACATATTTCATGTCCCCGACAAAGAAGTCTTTGATAGAAATATATCTGCTGCTTAATTGTAATATATTTTGATCTGCTCGTAACGATACGTAAAACTGAAAGAATTGAAGACGATTTTTATAAAAATGCTTTGTACAGCTTACATCATTCAGGTACATTTCCAATTAATAATGAATACGCTAACGTAATAATATCATATCATATCATCATCAATAATGTTTGTAATACGTACCCTTAATCTTAATGTTATGTCAAGTAATAAAAAAAAAACAAAACTGACAAATCTTTTTACGAATTTCTTGAGCACTAACCCTTATATGCTCAGCCAATAATGCTGATTTACAAATCTCATATATGAAAAAGCAATCCCTTCAAATCAAAAGCAATATAAAAAATCCTTATTAAGTAATAAATCTGCTGTCTTTTTGGGTTATAATGTGACTCTTGTTATTGAGGAATCAATATATTTCCGTACACGAACGGTCAAGAAATGTCAAGAAACCTATAAAATATGTTTTATGGGAATCTTACCATCGATTCGTTCTCTTTTAGTGTATCTATGGTATGAGGTTTAAGAAATACGCCTATATGTGCTATTAAACATTGCACATTCTATAATAAATTAAATTATATATATTTTTTACAATTAGTATAAATAATATTAATATTTGATTGTAATAATAAATAAATTTATTTACTGTACATAATATTTAAAATTATTTTGTTAAAAGTGTGTGTTCGATATTTTAAAATAAAATATATTAATAAAACTTGCGAGACAAGTACTTAACTTCTAAAGGAATAGCACACCTGTTAATTGAATTTATAATAAAAAAAAATTGGTTTTCCCTCATAACGTAGTCATTAAAAAATAAATAATAATGTTAATAAAAATCTCAAACAAAATATTACAATTACTCTCGCATTCAAATTAAATAAAAAATGAAACGGTGGTCAAAATATATGCGAATATAAATAAATATAATAAAATGATTGAAAAACTCACCTAAAATATCCAAATCAACAAAACCACATGATAGTTCAAAAACACGCACAGTCAAGTACACCGTATAACTGAAACTTGATTCGATAAGTCGGAGTGCACGCGTCCACCAAGCGCGACGGTCCGTAAGCTACTGGATTCAAACTTGGAACGCCGCATGCATTCAGTTCTAAACATGCGCAGTGAAAATTTCGCAATACATTACTGGTTGGAATTTATTAAGCTGTATAGCATATTTATGGGACCATTGCCATTTTATAAAGGCGTCAAAGCCTTTTCGAAAGCATAATGACTGGTGGTGTTTGAACAATACTTCGGCTTAAGTACTCTATTTGTAGCAATTATGGTATTAGAACCACTCCTGATTATAATGTTAAATAAAAAAACTGCAAAATAGTAAAATAAATGATAATATAATGAATTTAAAAAAAGCTGAACGTTGAAATAAAATATGTTTCCGTTATTTTTATGTTAAGGGTAGGTGGACGAGCAAATGTGCCTCTTGATTTTAACTAGTACCCAACCATAGACATTCGCGATGTTAGATATATTAACCAAACTTTAGGCCTTAGAAACGAAGATGCAATGTCCCCTTTTACCTGTAATTACACTGCCTGGAATGCAACAATATTAGTATTGCTATTTAGCAATAGAATGTCTGAGACGCAGACGCACAAAGCTCTACCACCCAGTATCTCGTATCGTTTTAATTCTAAATCAATTGTGTCTTATTCAAAAGTATATTTCGTAATTGCGATTGAAAAGCTATGAATTTTTAGAAAAAAATATCTACTGCAAACAATAATATGTTAATAAGTGGGGTAAAATTCTCGGCTAGAAATACATTTACTTGGTGGTAGAGCTTTGTGCAAGCTCGTCTGGGTAGGTACCACCCACTCATCAGATATTCTACCGCAAAACAGCAGTACTTGTTATTGCTGTGTTCCGGTTTGAAGGGTGAGTGAGCCAGTGTAATTACAGGCACAAGGGACATAACATCTTAGTTCCCAAGGTTGATGGCGCATTGGCGATGTAATAGATGGTTAACAGCTCTTACAACGCCAATGTCTATGGGCGTTGGTGACCTCTTACCATCAGGTGGCCCATATGCTCGTCCGCCTTCTTATGCAATAAAAAAAAAAAATTTGCATTAATTAAGCTTCGAATATCAAATAAAGATTGACGTGAAACAATAAATAAATTATTCATATTAACAATTCGAAAATCTTAAATGAAGTTTCCACATGAAATTGTCAAACTGTCTATCTAGATTAAACATTTATGGATTTAAATATTTATTTTTAAATTGGAATATTTTCAAAACAAATAATTTAAAAGTAGATTAGCTGTACCACTGCTGTTATTTTATTTGTTTTTAATGAGATTTGATTCGGTCAGCTAACGCACTAGAGTACATGAACATCTTAAAATATCAAGACTTGTTCAAATTTGCATTGCTGAAATTCCAAATTTGAACTTAATAATTATACGTTCTAAATGCATTAGTCTAAAGAGCGTTTGACCGGTTTACAGATTTGATTATAACATACATAATATACATATGTATTATAGAATAATTACATTTTTAAGCAGTCGTGTATTTAAGGGTTATGCAAAATTCAAATGAAATATCCTTTATTCATTAAATAAACCATACTTACTTGATACAAAGCTAAGATAACCACACAAATTATATTAAAATACTATATAAATAATGATAATCTACCTGGACGTACATGATAAGCATTTATATTGACGGCTCATCCATAGCTGCTTAGATTGTAAACGGGTGCCGCATGATATCTCGTTGAGTATGTTAATTCTACGGACTCAATTATACCATTACGTTATAACTATGTACGTGGAGTTAGTATTTGTTGACTTGTAAGAAGGATATATAAATGTAATTGTAGTTTATTGACATATTACTCGTATTTACATATAAGTTGGTGGTAGAGCTTTGTGCAAGCCGGTCTGGGTAAGTACGATCCACTCATCAGATATTCTACCGCAAAACAGCAGTACTTGGTAATGTTGTGTTCCGGTTTGAAGGGTGAGTTAGCCAGTGTACAGGCACAAGGGACATAGCTTCTAGGTTTCCTAGGTTAGTGGTGCATTGGCGATGTAAGCGATTGTTAACATTTCTTACAATGCCATAGTCTATGGGCGTTGTTGACCACGTACCATCAGGTGGCCCATACGCTCGTCCGCCTACCTATGCAATAAAAAAAATCTTTGTTATAGAATTTGAGAAGGCGTGGTTGGTAGATACTTGCCTTTTGCGCCACCGGTCGTGGATTGAACTTCCACCCAGGACAGACATTTGTGTGTATGAACATGTCTGTTTCTCTTGAGTCTGGGTGTAATTATCTATACAAGTACCTATGTACTTACAAAAGAAATTTGTATATGTAATATTATATCAATTGTCCGGTTTCTATAATAGATACGAGCTCGGCTTAGTTTGGTATCAGATGGCCTTGTGTGAATAATACCCCAGGATAGTAATTTAATTTCCCAATATTCTCGAATATAAAAGAACACAACTCCTTGGTGTCAGTTAAATTCGATACATATGCAAATCACCATACAGAAATTGGCCAAGTTCTCTAGATTATGATGCTACCTGGAGATAAAAACACACAGATAAACGTACAAAACTCGATGATATAATAGAAAGATATAACGGCCGAGATGGCCCAGTACTAAGAAAGCGTGAATCTTAACCGATGATCGTGGGTTCAAACCCGGGCAAGCACCGCTGAATTTCATGTGCTTAATTTGTGATTATAATTAATCTCGTGCTTTACGGTGAAGGAAAACATCGTGAGGAGATCTGCATGTGTCAAATTTCATTGAAATTCTGTCACATGTGTATTCCACCAACCCGCATTGGAGCAGCGTGGTGGAATAAGATCCAAAACCTTCTCACAAAGAGGAGAAGAGGCCTTAGCCCAGCAGTGGAACATTCACAGGCTGTTACTTTACTTTACTACTTTACACCAACGGCACGGACAACACGACTGTGGAGTTGAAATAAAAAGTCAGTGCGTGTCATGTCCGTCGTAATTTTTTTACGCCTCATAATAACAGCAATCCCAACAATTTGTTACCATGTAATCTCTTAATCTCAAGGTAAACGCATTCTTCGTTAAGGATCCACTAAACTCCAATGGGATCAACTCTTTTCCTTTTGAGTATAAGTCTTGAGTTCTTTTACCTTGTACGATTGCAAATCTCGTAGTACGAGAATCAAATTCAAAATCGTAAAAAGGTTATTGTGTCAACAAACTTTTAATAGCACCATGAAGTTAAGCACTGTGATAGTGTTGTAGTCCCGTACCTCGGCGAGCACGTAAAACAAGGAGTTCCATGCCCATGTTTTCGCATACTTGTTCATCAGAAAATAATCATCGTTGACAAGCCTCTGTTGGGAACGTCTGCTGTAGTTGAACGATATATATTCAGACCTTAATACAAACTTACTGCTTTTTATACATTACATACATATTTTTTGAAACCATTCACGTAATTATTTACTACGGCAATTGTATTTTTGTAAACTGTATAATTTAATAAAACCTCTTTTGTAACATACTGTCATTAATTATATTTTTTAAATTATACGCATGCATAGGACAATATTTTTTTAGGCCGTTAATTCAGAATTATTAACATTAAGCGGCATTAAATCTTCTAGAAGCAGTAATTTCGGAAGTCGAAAAGAACATGACCGACTGTTTAATTATCATTATTATAATTCCATTTTCAACACTGTATAATATATAAACATGGACAATAAACAAAAATATTATAGTTATATTATACTGGATGTGCCGAAAATAATCTATTCAATATCAACCGTTTTTATTATTAACATATTATGTTTATAAATAAATACGGGTCATCACTATATATTATAAAACAAATAGTCATATTAAAAGGCACAAGGGACATAAGATCTTAGTTCCCAAGGTTGGTGGCGCAATGGCGATGTAAGCGATGGTTAACATTTCTTACAATGCCATTGTCTATGGGCGTTGGTGACCACTTACCATCAGGTGGCCTATATGCTCGTCCACCTTCATATACAATAAAAAAAAAATGGAATGCTTGATATTTTTACAGCGCCAGTGTCGAGGCGCTATGGTGATAACTTACTATTAAGAAGTTCATTTCGCTCATCCGCCTAAAAATATATAACTTCAAAATACGAGTACATAACTTCAAGTTATAAACCTGGAGTCGAATGACTAAGGTTTAATACGGGTGAAATCGTGTGAATAGCTAGTGCCAATTAAAATTTCAGTGTGCTGACAGTTATTAGTAATTTCATTCCTGAAAAGTATTTTCAACTATAGCTTGAATATAAATTATAAACAACAATATCGGTGCTATTTGGAAATGAATATTTTATGAAGCTTATAGGAAGTTTAAAATGTTGAACGAATTTATTAATAAAAAACGATTACAATGTCTTTTTCATCAATCTATCCAACCAATATAAATTAAACGTTAGCAAAGAATAACAGCAAGAATGGATGATGATGATGATGGGCTAAGGGCTTCTGTTTTAAGTAGAAGGCTTGGAGCTTATTCCACTGCGCTGCTCCAATGCGAGTTGGTGGAATACATATGTGACAGAATTTCAGTGAAATTTGAGACATGCAGGTTTCCTCACGCCGTCAAGCAAGGGAGATGAATTATAATCACAAATTTAGCACATGTACTCGAAATTCAGTGGTGCTTGCCCGGGTTTGTACCTACGATAATCGGTTAAGATTCACGCGTTCTTACCACTAGACTGTGAGGTTCACATTATTCCAACGTTTCAAATAATAATGGATTTTATATTAGTTACTTTCGAATTATATTATTATCTTCATTACGACCTCTTCTTGCTACTTTAATTCAATACAGTAGAGGTCACAAGTTGAATTAAAAAAAAAAAAGATTTTTTGAGCATAACAACATTATGTTGAGTTTATTTTCATTCGTGTTTGCGAGCAGCATAAAAAAGGTATTACGAGTAAAGTATTCCGGAGCTGAGGTGTGAGACGGGTGTATTTAATTATTAAATGTGCTTAAAAATACTTGCTCACATTTGCAAGTATAAATTTTTCAGAGCTACTTTTTCATATTCAAGTGACACACCATACAATTTTAATACAAGCAATGTAATATTAAAAGGGATGAAAATTAAATTTGTTTTAGTACGTTAATAGCATTTTTTAGTAACGTCGATGACTTACTTAGAGCACTCTAATGAAGAAGCCTACTTCATACGTACTTACGAGAAATATTCATATTAAAGTCTTTTATAAAATTTAGTTAATCTCGGAGTTTATCATAAACTATTCAATTTTTCAAATTACATTTTACGAATTTTGTTATATTTTAATCATGTTTCATAGAATTATATCTGTGTGTATACATATGTGAGAACGTTGGTGAATATTACTAGTATCATATTTTGTAATATAAGGTATCCACAACACAAGCTTGCTTAGTGTGGATGCCACAGGAAATACAATTATGATATCGTTTCAGCAAACCCAGCTATTGTATCAAGTATGTAATATTTTTACTTATATTTTGCTGTAAATAAACTTTTTTTAAATATTTTTATATAATATCAATGTTATCACTTTAAAATAAGTTTATCCAACAATATTAGATATATCTAATTAAGTGTCCATGGGATTCCATATATTCAGATTTTTTATAAAAAAATAAAGTGTCCCAATTCTGAGATCCGGAATTTCTACCACATTGGAAGTTGATGCATACACATACATAAATAAGACAAAAAAATCCTATTATAAGTTTTATAATATGATCATCTTGCTCTCCTTTATAAGATCTATGCGTTCTAAGCATTGATAAATCACAACTCCATGATAGATTGATAAAAAATTATTCATAAGGAAATTAAAAATTGAATAGGAATGCCAAATCATAGCTTAATTTATTTTCTATATATGTTGCCATAAAGTAAAACAAAAGAAAGATTATAGCACCGCGCTATACGTTTCATGTTATACAAAGTGCCGAGTGTTTTTGTATGTTTCTATAAGTTACGTAATACCTTAAAAATTAGGAGCTTGTTGTTGAATAAAGAAATGAAGAAAAACAACTTGGAATTGCAATATTATGAAATTATATATAGGTATAAAGAATAAACCTTTTTATTGAGTTATCAAAGTGTTTTTTTTTTCGGGATAAAACGTAATTTTACATTATTTACGTATCTACTATCTGGTATAAATAAACAAATGTAACTGCTTAAAAACATTCAAAAATATGAAGATGTTGTTTACCGAAGTAATCCTTCATTTCCTGACTTAAGGCTTAATATAGATTTATATCAAGTGCTCTGTAATCCAGAGATATAATATATAGAACACATTTTCATACGCAGTTATATATATATCTCTCAACAGGTATTATACCATTAAAAATGAATGCAAAAAAATCTTTTTCTTTACATAGAGTTGATCGGAACCTGATATTGTCTTTACGCTACCCATTGTGAGATGTATGAGGTTACGTAATCCTGTAATTATACTGGCTCATTGACCCTTCGAAACAGGATACGACAATACAAAGTATCGACATAATTACGACCCTATAACGATAATTACGCGCTTGCTAAAACCTTCAAAAATGTTAACGATTTATTTTCTGTAATAATAATTTTCTAAATAAAAAATTTAAATAAACATCTCGTATACATATATGATCTGGTATATTTTTATCATATACATTTGTATAATTTTATAAGTAAGTAAAACTGTTTCGGTGTTCTGAAGGTATTTCATTCGGGTAATCCCTCACGGCTATCATCGTTTTCAAGTACAAGACGCAAACCAGCTAAAGGGCGTATATGTAATTTAACTCCAGCTTTCGTATACACTAAACTGCTTAAGACTTTTCTCCTTCAACTTGCCCTTTTGTACCGTAGTCTTATTACAAGGCCTTCATTACAGAAACTTAATATTCCATTAGAATAAGCTTACATAAAATTATAAAGACGCATTACAAATTCACATAACAATTCCATTTTAATTATTAACTAAATACCTAAATGGTCTAGTCTCACTTGCTAGGCTCAATTTCGAATACCAATACCATTCGCTCAATGTCTAGTTTGAAGATAGACCTTAAAACTCTCCCAGTGTTTCTCTAAACCTTTGCCTCGGAGTCAAGTTGAGTCATTGATACTACGCCTGATTATTCTTCGGTCATGTCTGATTGTCTACTACTAGACTAGTAATAGCGCTTGTAATATAATATCATTTACTTTGTGGTAGAGCTTTGTGCAAGCTCGTCTGGGTAGGTACCACCGATTCATCAGATATTCTACCGCAAAACAGCAGTACCTGTTATTGTTGTGTTTGAAGGGTGAGTGAGCCAGTGTAACTCCAGGCACAAGGTACACAACAACTTAGTTACCAACCAAGTTGGTTGGTGGCGCATTGATGATATAAGTGATGGTTAACATCTCTTACAATACCAATATCTATGGGCGTTGAAAATCGATTACAAGGTTAATTGTTTTTAAGTTCCGACTAATATTTTAAATGCAATTCAACCGATCATCGAGAATAAATGACATATATACATAACTATTACAATTACATTCTATGTCAGCGGGTACTTTCCAAATTAATATGATTAATTTTAATCACTAAAAAATTTAATTTTTAGCATCATCAGAACATTTTTATCTTAAAAGAAATTAAACCGTAAATGAAATGGAAATTAAACGAGTGTAGCTAATGAATTTTGTTGATAAGATTCTCATATAAATAAATTATTAAAACAGGAATATTATGTAAATTTGTGTAAATGTGAATTTTATTAAAGTTATTTGTATAATATTATTATTATAAACTAGCTGTTCCGGCGGTTTCACCCGCGTATATCTTATAAAAATTACTTAGAGCAGATCTAGATTAGTTAACAAACACTTGGCCTGGAGAAAAACAACATTCCCTTTAATCTATTAACCGATATACTTAAATGTCTATCCCTGTGTTTTATTTTTTTGACGCAAACGATATCTTCATAGGAATTTGTGTCTTTTTAAAACTAAAAAGTAAATCTATGTATTTGTTATGTTCAAATAACTTTTTTTTCTTGCTGGAAAAACTCGTTTATGCGTATCCCCACATGAAGGGGGGGAGGCTATGGGATTCAGCGCCAATATACCCATTCAAAAAAACCAGCGGTCTCCTCTCCATTTAGTCGGGGGTGCCACGGGATCGCTTGCGCATGCTACCGAGACGCTCCCACGGTCGGCCCACCTGTGCGGGCCTTCATTTGGGGGGTTGCCGGATACAGGGAACCCACCTAGCCTGACAGCTATTAAGGCGGACGAAGAAGGTGCGCGAGCGAAAACGCCTTCTCCCCGGTCGAATCGAATCAGCGGAGGCACTTTCTTCTGCTTCCGCTGCTCCGCGGCCTCCTTCTACGATATGACACTTACGCAGAAGGACTATTTCCAAGTTCCCGGACACAGGGAACCCACCTAGCCTAACAGCTATTAAGGCGGGGCAAGAAGGTGCGCGAGCGAAGACGCCTTCTCCCCAGTCGAATCGAATCAGCGGAGGCCCTTTCTTCAGCTTCCACCGCTCCGCGGCCTCCTTCTACGATATGACACTCACGCAGGAGTACTATTTCCAAGTTCCCGAATACTGGGAACCCACCTAGCCTGACAGCTATTAAGGCGGGGAAAGAAGGTGCGCGAGCGAAGACGCCTTCTCCCCAGTCGAATCGAATCAGCGGAGGCCCTTTCTTCAGCTTCCGCCGCTCCGCGGCCTCCTTCTACGATATGACACTCACGCAGGAGTACTATTTCCAAGTTCCCGAATACTGGGAACCCACCTAGCCTGACAGCTATTAAGGCGGGGAAAGAAGGTGCGCGTGCGAAGACGCCTTCTTCCCGGTCGAATCGAATCAGCGGAGGCACTTTCTTCTGTTTCCGCCGCTCCGCGGCCTCCTTGTACGATATGACACTCACGTAGAAGGGTTATATCCAACCATCAACCGTCGCTGTTGAGAATAGCGTTAATCACGCTCGACAGCGAGAGATCTCCGCCGACTATCACCTCCAGGGTATATCTCTGAGGCCCCTACGCAGGACACTAAGTCAGGGAGTGGTGCGCTGTATCCAGTCTCGCACCACATTCGTGGCAGGAGGGTGATACCTCCCGCCTCGCTGGCTCGTACGGGTACTTACCCAAACAACCATGTCCGGTAAGCAACTGTGTCAGTCTATACGTAAATGTGTCACTACTCCTTACTATCCAGCAACTCATGTGGGGGCGGATCACCTCCACTGTCGCAAAGCTTGCTGATGTGGACCTCAAGTCTTTCTCAATCAGCGCTCTTTTGGCTAGAGCACTGACTCGCCCGACTACCGCGGGTCTTGGATAGTCACCGCTCGCGAGGTGTAGCCGCCGTCCTCGACACCGTACGATTACCCCGTATCGCCCTCACCGCTATGGCCCGCTGTGGTCTCCGCAGAAGGGCCTTGTTCATAGCGGTAAGGAAAACAGCCGAGATGGCCCAGTGGCTACAACGCGTGAATTTTAACCGATGACAGTGGAATTTTCAAGAGCCTAATTTGTGTTTATAACTCGTCTCGTGCTTGACGGTGAAGGAAAACATCGTGAGGAAACCTGCTACATGAGAAAATTCTGCCACATGTGAATTCCACCAATCCGCATTGGAGCAGCGTGGTGTAATAAGCTCCAAACCTTCTCCAAAAAAGGAGAAGAGGCATTAGCTCAGCTGTGGGACATTCACAGGCTGTTACTTTACTTTACTATACATTTGATGAGTAAACAAAAGTGAAATCAGTTAAAATGATGGAAGTATATATTCAAACTTTAAAAAACTTTCCACTTCTATAATATCGTTATATTACTGGTGCCAATAATAGAAACTACCTTGTAATTACACGATATTTGTTAGTAATTATAATTATGTCTGTGTTTATAGATAACATTTCTAAAACACAAAATTTAAATTTCATTTATATATATGAATGTTTACTTATTTATTTTTGACGTGACAACGTGTAATAAATCGATGAACGCTGGCTGCATGCACCAAAAAGGATGACTCATTGTCCCGTTACGCTGATTGTACGCTTGTGCCGCATCTATCTGTTATGACGTTGTCACGTTAAACTATCGTCCGTAAACCGACTTTACAGACAACCATTTTTAATAGACAATATTCAAAATAAAATCTGTTCGAATTCATACCATCAACTATTTTTTCTTTACCTATTTATTACTTATTAACTACAGTGAAGCCGCGGACAATACAAAATTTAATAAAATATAATAGTGAAAAACATAAGTAAAGTGTATTACATAAATTATTATATTTACTTTCGTAATATGTACAGTTTTCTTGATAAGCTTCTTCTCTCACTAAAACATATTACAAACGAATACAGACACAGTTATAACAGGTATCTGTTAAATGCACCGACATAAGCTGAACCCTATATTATATGATTGATCATATTGATCTGAGTTCAACTTCCATTGGAATTCTCTAAATCTCTTTAAGTTTTAATTTTTTGATGTTGTTTTGTTTCTATTAACTTTCTACCATCATTTTACAATGAGTTACAGGTAGCTCAAGTTTCAACCAATTCAACTGAATAGTTATTTTAAAGAATTTTTCTCGAATAAATCTGATTATTTAAATTGTAATAACTTTTTTATTTATAAACCGATTGAAATAAAACAAACACTAAATATCTAATAAAGGTTAACACAATACATCGGTGAAAACCACATTAAATTCTGTGCAGTAGTTTTTGCGCAATGTGGTTACAATGGTACACACAGACAGACAAAAATTCTTATATATGGCCTATCATTTGCGCCATCACATGTTCTTTGTGTGTACCAATTTTCATCAAGATTGGTCAAGCCGTTCTTGAGTTATAAGAAGACATACAGACAGACAGACAGACAGACAGACAGACAAAAATGAAAAAAATAGTATAATGAGAATCACTTCATCATAAAACGACTACTTATCACAAAATTAGGTGAGAAAAAAAAAATTACAGACAGAGCCAATAGATTTATATAGTAGTATAGATGAATATTTACTATTTACTTATTTATTTTTGACGTGACAACGTCTAATAAATCGATGAACGCTGGCTGCATGCCCGAAAAAGGATGACTCATTGTCCCGTTACGCTGATTGTACGCTTGTGACAGACAACCATTTTTTATAGACAATATTCAAAATAAAATCTGTTCGAATTCATACCATCAACTATTTTTTCTTTACCTATTTATTACTTATTAACTACAGTGAAGCCGCGGACAATACCTAATTAAATATATAGTATCGAAAAACATAAGTAAAGTGTATTACATAAAATATTATATTTATTTTTGTAATATGTACAGTTTTCTTAATAAGCTTCTCTCACAAAAACATATTACAAACGAATACAGACACAGTTATACCAGGTATCTGTTAAATGCACCGACATAAGCTGAACCCTATATTATATGATTGATCATATTGATCTGAGTTCAACTTCCATTGGAATTATCTAAATCTCTGAAAGTGTTAATTTTTTAATGTTGTTTTGTTTCTATTAACTTTCTACCATCATTTTACAATGATTTACAGGCAGCTCAAGTTTCAACCAATTCAACTGAATAGTTATATTAAAGCATTTTTCTCGAATAAATCTGATTATTAAAATTGTAATAACTTTTTTATTTCCAAACCGATTTAAATAAAACAAACACTAAATATCTAATAAAGGTTAACACAATACATCGGTGAAAACCACATTAAGTTCTGTGCAGTAGTTTTTGCGCGATGTGGTTACAATGGCACACACAGACAGACAAAAATTCTTATATATGGCCTATCATTTGCGCCATCACATGTTCTTTGTGTGTACCAATTTTCATCAAGATTGGTCAAGCCGTTCTTGAGTTATAAGAAGACATACAGACAGACAGACAGACAGACAGACAGACAAAAATGAAAAAAATAGTATAATGAGAATCACTTCATCATAAAACGACTACTTATCACAAAATTAGGTGAGAAAAAAAAAATTACAGACAGAGCCAATAGATTTATATAGTAGTATAGATATTTTGCTTTTATAAAATCGAATATAATTAACTCTTCATTCTGTTATTCGTGATTTAATTTTATTTTGAAAGAAAACATTTTTACCTTTTCGTCTTAACATTTATTATTTCAATCGGTAGTAATAGTTAATTTTAAATATTAGTTTTATATGCCTCAAAGGGATAAATTTCAGACGATAAAAATATAAAATTATATTCAACAAATAATTAGGAATAAATAGTTCTTATTAAAACTAAACTAATCCGAGCTAAAAGTCATCACAACG
Organism: Nymphalis c-album; assembly: GCA_963151315.1. NCBI lineage: Eukaryota > Metazoa > Arthropoda > Insecta > Lepidoptera > Nymphalidae > Nymphalis > Nymphalis c-album. The sequence goes on from OY720601.1 coordinate 9,108,861, forward strand.
ACTATTTTGTTGTAAATAATAGTAAATGTCTCACAGTTGGGCAAACATATATTAAGCGCATGGTAACTCTTGTAGTTCTTGCCTTAGGTATGACACCATGATCTTCAGTTAGAAGTCATTGTTCTATCCTATGGTTTTTCATTAATCACAAGAGTTGATTAATTAGCATTTTTTTTGTAACCACCATTAAAAACATTGCGACTGTTATTTTTTTAAACTTCGATTGGAGTGTTTCGTTTCATTATGATATAAGCATTGTAAATAAATAGATCTACATTTATATCGAGCTATTAACGTAAATCTGCTTTTTCACTGTTTTAAAAATTGTACTTAGTTGTGACGTAATAAAGTTATATAAGTCGTTCTTAAGCGTTTGATTCGCTCGGATGTTATCAAATTCTCTTCCTCTTGGCTCCAAATGTAGGTTATTTTATAAATAGATTCGTCTTTGCTTTTGCTTCTAGCGAAATGGCTTGTCGTATTTTTATTTAGTTACTTCCCTTTTAAAATGAACATTAATTGTGATAGCCAGCGGCATTTTTTATTGGAAAATATAAATTGTTCCTTTTGTATTTAAAATGTCTTACGATCTGAAACTTTTTATTCCTAATTCAAAGAGCCTCAATCGATTGCTACAATCATTAAGTTTTGGTATAAGTATAATTTATTTATAATATATCTCAGCATCGCCTAATAAGAAAATGTAGTCAAATTTATTGCATATATCATATTTAAACTATGTTTTTTTAAGTAGTCTATTAAACAGAATTTAAAGCAAGGTATGAGAACGGAATGTAGACTACAAATAAAAAACCTGCATATAGCTACTATAAAAAAATAATATTTATTTCCTGACATTTCCTGTGATATTTATGAATAAACATTAACACGTCATGTAAATTAAATAAAAAAAAAAAACAAACTTATCAGTATTTATTATTGAGAGGTGTAATTAAATGAATTGATTATTAATTATATCATTCGATATTTCCATATTATGTTAGAACACACTAAACACAAACAAATTAATTCTTTCAATCATTTTTATCAAAATCAATACTTTTTATTAATACTTATTTCAACGACTTTATTATTTATACATGATTTATCAAACTATTTTTTTATATCTCTTAAAATATACGATTTAAGAAACTTCTTTCGAAAACACCACATGAAAGTGATTTGATAAAATATTCACGTAAAGCGTGTTTCACACATGTGTTAACAGCGCAGTCAATTTAGAGATTTGTCACTTCATCAGAGAGAAGGTAAAGAGAATATAGGTTGACTTCAACAACCGTAAGCCGTAATGTACGCTAGAAAATGATATATAGTATATAAGATGAGTAAATAGGTCACCTTATATAAAGTCTTTGAAATTGTTGATAACAGCTGCCCACGAATCAATAGCTCTTACTAAAACATGCTTTAAACTTAGTATTTATCTGTCTTCGCAACGTTTTCTTTTTTTAGAAGTCCAAAGTTATTCAAATTGTGTGTGTTCTACAAATATATATATCTAGAACACACACAATTTGAAAAACTTGTGTAGTATACGTATCGATTCAATTATTATTAGAATTCTATGAATTACTACATAATAAACATTTTATTACTGCTTTTTAAATAATTATATTTATCTTATAATAACTTTTGTGATGTAAACATTTAATATGCGAAGTTTGATTGGCACGAAATTACTTTTTGGAATACTATATTTAATTTTTCTTCTATAATTACTTTGGGATCTACAAGTATTTTATTAACTGATGATTCGTTCACTCAACAGTATTCAAACTAAGATTATTAAATAAATTATTATATATTGCATAAAATTGATTCTAAAAATACAACGCAACTCTATGTATGTATTACAAGGTGACAATTTATGTATGAATCCTGAAATGCGGTTTGCTTGCCATGGACAAATATCGTAGCTTATCGTAGCAGTTCCAAGTCGTCTCTCATGATCGTAGCGTAGTGTAGCGCCGTAGTATGTAAACAATTAAATCAATGATTAATGGCGTGAGCCATTAATACTTAAATTCTGCGAAGATAGACAGTCAAAATAATAATGATTTAAATTTTTGAGAGTTCTATACAAATTCTACTGTCGTTTCATTTTCTTTTTGTTGCGAAGAAGTGGGTACAATTAAAAACTTTAATACCATTATTTACCACAATTTTAATACCCAGTTGTATTTTTTAAGAGTGTTTTTAGTGTAGTCAACCTCTTCCTACGAGAGGCTGACTACTCCAAGCAACTTAATAAGTGATTACAAAAATCACCTAAAAGAGAAACAATTTAAATTACGAAGAGTTTGCTAAAATCGAGCGATGCGGTGCTTAATTCAATTTACTCAGCCAAAAACTTGTTAGCGCAGGATCCACGGCATTATCGCAATAACGCAATTTAAAACATTAAAAAATGAATAATTTTAGTTATAATACTATTGCCTAATGTATGTATTGCAAACCAAAATAACACATCGAAAATAAACATCTATAAATACACGGACGCACAAATTAATTATTATAATCATTTAATTTAATTCTGAATGAAAACATGCATGCATGTATAAAATTCTATTTTATATACTATAAACTATTATTATTATAAACTATTTTCCTCTATATAATTTATTTAAAATATATACAATAAACAAAGGTATACCTTTCGTCGCAACATTTATATCAATCTAATGTATTATATGTGTTGTGAATAATCATGACAGGTTGTCTAATATTATACATGTCGACTTAGTAAAATATTGTTTAATATCCGGAGACAAAAATAAAACATATATCATCTGAATGCGTAAGGGCGCCGAGAAATCAAAAATGCTTATACGCTTATGATGATTTATTATTAACTCATGTGAAAACGGAAGTAGGAAAAGGAATTTATGAAAACCTTCAGTCGTTTCGAAGCTCAAATAAATAAATAATAAACTTGTTAGTATTTCTTACCTACCTACAAAAAAAAAGTTATATTTTATAACTTCTGTATGAGAAGAGTGTCGGCAATTTTGCACACCATAACAAGTTACATACAGGTATTCGTTAAAAGTGGCAAGCCATCAGAATTCGTAATTAATGACAGCATGCGCAAATTGCATTTTGAGGATGACAAAAAAACATATAACCCTATGACGCCCTACAAAATACAACAATTGCTTTATTAAAAAAAACTTTTTAATAAAGCAATTGTTGACGTCCCTGAGATATTTGGCAGGCATCAATTATTAAATCTTTGAACATTTTTCTGACCTGCATGTTAACATTTGTCAAATTATAAATGATGTATCTCTATATAACAACATAAATTATGATTATTTATTTATAATATTACACAATATCAATTACATACATCAGTTGAGTATGAGTTTATTAATAATAAGATGTACGTATTAATAAGTCATGTTTAATATTAAGTTAAATGTAGTTTTTAACTGTCCTTACCAAACGTATTTTATTAAAACTTGCCTGAGTAAATTACAATTATTAAACAGACCATACACACATTATTATTAATTACAAAGTGTTTCATCAGCAGATTCATTAGCAGACGTGGAAAAAAATAAAGTAAATAAAAATGATTTTGTATATTTCATAGTGTCGATTGGATTCCATTAAAATCATATTCGCATATACAAAATCACAGTTATCAAAGACAAAACTCGTTAATAATAATATACAAGCAAAGCTGAAAGATCACGTATCTTATTGCCAAAGTTTGCCAAAACGAGTCACTGTTGTTCTGTGTTTCACGCATACGAATTTATGCTACGACATAAACGCTACGTTGCTACACGCGTTTCATTACGTGCTACGTATTGCTACGCGCTACGAAGCGTCATTGAGTTCACCAAACCGCAGGTTAACGAGACAGTCTCTCGTCACTTGACTATATTTGCCGGACGGTAGTCGCAGTCCTATCAATTGGAAAAATAAATTATTATAATCAATATATTGTCATGTTGATATTTATATAAACTCATATTATTATGTTTTTAAAACTTAAAATATAATAACAAAAAATAGAATTATATTATAATAATTATAAAATAAATGCGATGTGATTACATATTTATAAGAGCCACGTTACATTGAACTTCTTTTTCAGAATTGTTGAGAGTTCTTAATTAAAAATCTGGTTTAAGACTTTTTAAGGCCTCCATTGGATTATTTGTTTAAAGAGACGGCAAACGACGAGAGACTTTTTGTATTGACAATACTTGAGAAACAAAAGGAAAATTTTAATTAAGATAGATTTTTATATATATTACAAAATGAGATATGTATGTCATAGTCATGTTCACATTGTATAAAAAAATCATATATTATTGTAATGACTCAAAAACGTGACAAAAAAAGAAGATTATACAATAAAATAAAATCGGTAAAAGAAGAAATTTTGGAAATATTGTTTGAAAAAAGTAAAAAAAAATCAGTAAGTTCAGTGTCAAGGATTTGTTAAACATAATTTTCCGCTTCTCGTGGTACTCTTATAGGCTATTTCGCAATGTTTCATTTCCGTACTTAATAAAATACAGAAAAATTGAAGAATGTTGTGTAAGCGATGTCTGCGGCGTATGATCGTTACACACAATAGAAATCTTATATGGTTGTTTAAAAGAGAATGTTTCCTGCCTCGCAGGAATATTTGTAGTCCAAGCCAAAGATAGAAGCGATTGTTTTTTTTTTTTAATTTCGAAATATTATAATTATTTCATATGAGTTGAATAAAACAAAATTATAATTATTTTTAATTACAATATTTAATTTGGGTATAAGTAATTTGTTTTTATTTTAATTATAGCTTGAGTAAAAAATTATAATTATAGCAATATTATGTAATAAATAATTATCAAATGATAATAGTCTATCATATTGTAATTAAAATTTCAATTAATCACGCAATTCAAATAGGCTGGCTTAATATAAGGCTCTCCTCGACGTTTGTATATGTAAAAAATAACTAGTAACAGTTCTTAAAATAGTTTTACCGAGGTATAGACGTCTTTGCCATTCTCAAGTTAGAGCAGACTCATAATTAATTCCTGACCGACCAACTTAGATTTAGCTATTTGTTTGCTTAGATGTAGCTAGAAGCGGTTATTCTTATTAAACATATCATTTAACTATAACTAACGACTATTTTTTATAGCATATATATGAGTACTGCTGTTTTGCGGTAGAATATCAGATGAGTGTACCGCAAAAGAGCAGTACTTGATATTGTTGTGTTCCGGTTTGAAGGGTGAGTGAGCCAGTGTAATTACAGCCACAAGGGACATAACATCTTAGATCCCAAGGTTGGTAGCGCTTTGGCGATGTAAGTGTTGGTAAACATCTCTTACAATGCCATTGTCAATGGCGTTGGTGACCACTTACCATCAGGTGTCCCATTTGCTAAAAAATAAAAAATAATATTTGATGTGTAGTAGTGGGTGGTACATACTCAGACGAACTTGCACAAGGCTCTACTACCAAGTGTTATATTTTAGTTATTTAACGTTTATAAAAAATAAAAAATAAAACAAAAATTTCTTTCCATTTAAATACAAAACTTAAAAATTTAAACATATCGGACATATAGAAACAAAACCATATCAAATTTAAAATAAAACAAATAGCACCGTTCGCTTTTAAATTGGATCAATTTTAAAAGACACATCAGCAGCAGGGCGAGGGAACAAAGGGCGGCACTCGAGGTATAACCACTCCACTCGCTTTGTCCCACGTAACATTGTTTAATTTTACCCAAGCCAAGGTTTTCGTTGTTTCAAATAGATGCAAGCTTTCAAAGTTCGGGCCCAATAGGCAGGTATTGTGTCATGTCTGGTAAGGATGTTTACAATCACCTGCATAGAGAACAATCATTAATATAAAAATTAAAGTACCATAAAATGTCCTTCTGGGCAAAACCATATCACATTTTAACCTTATATTATTTATCTTATCTTTACAGAACCTAGAATCGTGCAGACAATTAATCTGAACTAACTAAACTATTAACCAAACAAACAATGAACTTTTAATTCTTAATGTAAAACGAATTTTGGGTTTGTTCATATATTTGTTTTTATTCGTGTTTTTAAACGTTTTTTTCAGCTAGTATTTTACAATTTCCTTTTCACACAAAAACGACTGACCGGCTTTTAATAAAATTCGGTATAAAATCGTTTTAGGTATAGGATAAACGGTATATTTTTTCGGAAAATTAAAGTTTCCTGTACAGCAATAATTTTCCAATTTCCTCTACAAATCATTACAAATCTTTGTTCTAAAATTTAAACGAGACTAAATAACAATAAAAGAACAACCGTTGATAATTTAATTTATTTTGCTTTTCAATTATTAAACATCAAACATTCTCGAGCACAATTTGAACGTCGTCTCTTCGTTGAGGAAGATTTCAATCACTTTACATTCAGATAAGGCCGAGTGCAGGCGTATCAGAGTAACAACTAGAGGCTCTTCAGTTATTCTGTGACCAAATACCATTGCTTTGTATTGTCTCTTCCGGTATGAACATGATATGTCAGCCGGTATTACACGTGTTATGTGTTTGCTCAGTGCAGTAATACATTGAATATAAATGCACTAGCTTGGTTATTTCATTATTAAATAAATAGTATATTATAAAAATAATAATTTGATCAAATGAAATATTGATTACCTTATTCTACATAATTATAATATTTACATTATCTATCATTTGTGAAAATATCTTGAAGTGTTTAATCGGTAAAGTTAAAAATATTTGCAATGTATGCATTTCTATAATAATATTTGGATAGTCATTGCCTCAGAAGGCATTTATTAATTATGTGAAGCCGTAACGTTGGCGTTATAAGCTAATACTTACTTTTTGTGTTTGTTAACACTGTATGTGGTTATTTTTTTTTTTTATAGCCCGGGAGGGCAAATGACTCCACTCCACCTGATGGTAAGGTAGTAGAGTCCAAACGCGACGACGGCTAGTGCAGACGGGAAGAATGATCTGCACTAGCCGCCCCCGCCTTGCCGGCCCGCAAGATGCCTCTTCACGCCTCGTTTGAAGGAACCCAGGTCATAAGAGGAGGGGAACACGTGTGCTGGTAAAGAATTCCATGTTTTGGAGGTGCGACAAAGAAAAGAGTTGCCAAATTTCTTCGTTCGCGATGGAATTGATGTCACAGTTAGGCGGTGACATCGAGAGCCAGCACGCGTAGATTTGTGAAGGAAAGGGGAAGCAGGAATGAGGGAGAATAGTTCCTCTGAGCACTCGCCGTGATACATTCGATAGAAGGCGCTGAGTGCCGCTATCTCTCGACGCAATTGTAAAGGCTCGAGGGTGTTGGATCACTGATTCTATCAAATTGATCAATGTTATTACGATGATGTAATATTAAATTTGACTTTATTGTACAAATTTTATTTCAAATTAGTAAATGCAGTTATCGATTAAATCCCTATTTTATTATAAAACCTATACATAGAAGTTAAAACTATATGAACAGCGTGTCATACAGATAACTCTACATAGAAAACGTCGTATAATTCATTGAAATAATTCGTCAGTATTAAAAAGCAGTCGAATGGACTTTAAATTAAATTCAATAGTCAGTATTATTAAGAGCTGAGAGTATTCCTTTCAGTATTTTTTCAAGAATATCTCTTAGAGTTCTATTGAGATAGCGATTGCATCAATCACTAAATTTCAAACAAATCGACTTCAATTTTATTTTTACTTAGTTTCAAATCAACATAATTCTTAATTTCTTCTTATAAACTTATCGCTAGATAAAAAAGTTTTATGGTCATTTTAAAATTATCTTTTGACATAAATGTGAACTGTTTGCATCTATATTTGATGCTCAGCATGTACTTATTAAATTGTATCTCCACAACCACATATATGTTATCTGTTATCCGTGCCGTTAATATTTCTTATGTATCTTATACTGATGGGCATTCGACGTAATATTTAAAAACTGACTAAGCCTATACATAATACATTAGTAATTAAAACAAGACTAGTTTTATAGGACATTATTGGTATTTTATTAAACAAATCCGTTTTCCCCTTCAAGGCGCACTTTCCTAAAGAGAAAACACGAAAAAATCTCACATCTGTAAGTTACCTCTTTACCTGCCTACAGTTGTGGTATTAAAGCTATCTAAATAGTATAGTTACTAAATTAAGTATTAATACAACATAGAAATAACTGTGTAACTATTTTAAAGTAAAAATATGGAAAGAGAAAAAAGCATGGTGATATTTAAATCGAAATTTGAAATTACTAGGGGTTGTTTTTTGTTTAAAACACGAAGGCACACAGGTAAATTAGCAATCTCATGGTAATTAATCACCTCAGTCCATAGACTTTTTTTAACCCTGAGTTGCCAACTGGACGATCTCATCTGAAATGTTCTTGCAGACACAAGAGATGTTATATCTTTAACATCTGTTTTTTTTTTTTAAGAATACAAACAATGTTCGGTTTTTTGGGAAATTACTAATATGTATTCCTAATAATTAGAAAATAGTTTTAATTTATTGAAACAAATGCTTGCTTGAATTTATTATAAACAGTTATTCAACAAACAGAATAAAGAACAATAATTAAAAATAAAATCAAATATTCTTGGTTCAATATTGTTTAAGAATAGTATAAAGAAAATAACAATTAATAAGTTAAGTTTACAGCTTTTGTTAGAAGGGGGACGAATAGTCAAGACGGTCAGGATTGAACCATCGTCTTTTACATCGTTAGGTGGCCCGTACACAATTGCGCTATTTGACGCTTTATATGTAGAGCTATTTTATAAGAAAAAAAATCGAAACTCACCGCAAAACACAATCATAACATAATCAGAAAGCCATATGTCGCATTAATAATAATATTAATAGAGCTTTATTGAGTTCCATGCTAACTACATAATAAACAAATACAGTAAAATTGATAGAGAAGAGATATATACATACATATACACATACATATACATATATATATATATATACATATACATATATATACACACACACACATTTTTTTTTAATGCTTAATTATCAAGTGCCTAAATATTTAAAGCATGGACCCCGTTTATGTTGCATTCCCTATAATAAATTTCAACGGTTAAGTCAATACCTATCAAAACGTTTGGTTATGAATATTTCAGGATAAAATCCTTATTTTACCGATTTTACGAACATGAAGTCGGGTAGCTAGTATCTTATCATATTAAATGGGCAATTCTTGTATATAAATTTATTTCGTGTATCTTCGGATACGGCTCTAACGATTTTGCTCAAATTTTGTCCATGAATAAGGTTTTGCTTTTACAATTTATCTATATAGAGCTTTCCAGAAAAAAACGAGCAATTCTCAGTCGCCCAGGTATTTAAAAAAAAAACAAATATTTAAATGGTTTAAGTCTTTACAGATATTTATTATTGAATTTATTCATTATGAAAACATCATTCTATGTTCATTATGAAACTAAAACTGCGATCTAAATCGATTTTCTTTTCTATTAAGTTTTAAGTTGCGTCACGCACTAACGATAAGATAAACGCTAATTTGTGTCTTATTTGCACAAATAAATATGAAGTACCATAATCCAATCTATTCACTAGTGTGGGGCTCGAAGGGATCAACTCAGCGAATTACGTAATAGGGTATCCAAGGCTGGAGAATCCCTAAAAATAATAACGTTATCTTCTTCTTTACTTGAGTATACTTGCTCTACATTAAGGATACTTCACACTGATTTATTATTTTTGCGACTGTCGGAGAACTAAGAAATTGTTTTAACTGTACATATTTAAATAAGTTGTCTCTCTTTTAGGTGTTTATTATAATCACTTATCAAGCTGCTTGGAGTAGTCAGCCTCTCGTAGGAAGAGGTTGGTTGCATCATTTCTTAATAAAAATACAACTGGGTATTAAGTAAATAACAGCCTGTGAATGTCCCACTGCTGAGCTAAGGCCTCTTCTCCATTTTTTGAGGAGAAAATTTGGAACTTATTCTACCACGCTGCTCTAATGGGGGTTGGTGGTATTCACAATGGCAGAATTTAAATGAAATTAGACACATGCAGGTTTCTTCGTGATGTTTTCCTTCACTGTCAAGCATGAGATGAACTAATGTAAATGTATTAATTAGTTAGGTCACGCATGTCACGCACGTCAATTTGATACATGCAGGTTTTCTCACGATATTTTCCTTCACCATTAAGCACGAGATGAATTATAAACACAAATTAAGTACTAGAAAATTCAGCGGTGCCTGCTAGGGCTCGAACCCACGATCATCGGTTAATATTCACGCGTTGTAGCCACTGGTCCATCTCGGCTTTCATTATTAAACGTAATTAACATTTAACGTAATAAATAATAATTAAATCAATTTTATATATCTAAACATTAAAATCACATACTTACGATGAAGAGTATAAAAATGACTTAGTACACTTTAAGGCAATGTAGTCGCGGTCTTATAGTTTAAAAATACTCAAGAGATACGTGGGGGATATCATTAAATTTTTATCTCGGAATTTTAACTAGGCAGCTGTTTACTCTTTCTATCAAATTAAATTCGTTAAGTTTTAAATGAAAGTTATTTATTTTCGTGGTTTGTTCGAGATTTAAACTTTAAAACCTTAAAGAATGTTCGTCATTTCCTTCAATTAAAGTTTTTTCAAACTCGTATCTGCTTTGCTTATACAGACATTCGAAATGCCAAAACAATATTTTTACCGTTCGGCAAAAACCTTTCGTTTCGTTATTGTTTGTATCGATCATAACATTTGAAGAGCGTGAAATCTGTACATGTCATAGTAGAAAATGGTTTTGCGTTAGCAGTGTTTTGCAAAACTGCTTTTCGTTCAGAACCTTTAACCTTAAAATCAAATTCAACCTTGTAATAGCAATTTTATGTACAAAAAATAACTCTAGATAATAATATTCAATGTCTTCTGTCTTCAATATTTAATGTTTATTTATTTATTTTTTATATAATAAAATTGTTCAATTATTTCAGTCAGTTTTACTATAATTATTATTTAAAATTTCACAAAACAATTTAATTGTATGATCATCTACATAATGACAGTACAATAATACACGAGTACAATAATGACAGCAGGATAGTATTAAATTCCATTTCTCATTAAATACTATAATTAAACTACTTCTAGCACCTCAGCGTAGTCAATACTTTTTATCACCATTGCCATAATAAAATAGTTACTCATTCGCTAATGATGTGAAAAGTAACAAACAAATTCTCACTTAAACCCACGAACATATTTCATTAAAGCTGCTATGAAATTCCATGAACAATTTCCACGTAAATTACAATTCAACGTGAACTAGATTGCAATTTACGCGATGTTTGTATTGAAACGTACGCGTGAAAATAATTAACTTCACTAGTTTTCGTTCTCGATCTAGTCTGCTTTTAATTAGATCAGCTAATGATCTCCACAATTCAGTTTCTTGATAAGAGTAACGATGAAAAATACTTACACATACTTTTTGTAACACCACAAAAATATAATAGTCCTCCGGGCCGATTTCGGCCACGGCGGCCAACCTCAAGTGAGATTAGCCAACTGGACAGGACATATTATAGTGCAAAAAATTGTAATTTGTTGTAGTGTAAAACAATTTTAACACTTTAAAATAAAATATCGTTTGTTACTTAAATTAGAAATCACGATTTTCTGATTTGCGTGTTCAATCAAAAGATCAAAATCAGTAAATATCCCAGTGGGGTCATTTCGTTTCTACTTAAGATTCCGTAATCTTAAATGCTAATACCAATATTTATGAGATTATGGATAATGACGGTGGATTTTTTTATCGAGAGGATTATTTTTCCGCTTAGTTCTTCCAGTTCAGTTCAATTGGAGTGTAGCTCAGCTTAGTAAACAGAAGTTTTTTTTTCATCGAAATTATTTTATCCAACCTTTGATCTGAAATGTTACCATCATCGCACCCAAGAAAGTATTTTTAATGTAAAAGACAAATTTACCAATTTCTATTACTACTATTTCACCACTTCAATTTTAGCTTAGAAATAATAGCACAGTCGGTAGTCGAACTCGAAGCTACCAGCCAGAAACACCCGGGTAAGAGGGGGATCTTGATGCACACAAAGTTAACCCTAGTTAGAAAACGTCCCTCCTACACAAACCAAATTTCCGCGAACGTACACTCAATGAAAAAAAAAAATCCAGGTGTATGAAATATAAATATACCGCGAAGAAATTAGTGATACCTCAATAAAGTGATGGCCAAGTTTTGGCTTAAGTCGAAACTTTATCAGAAAACCTTTTGTCTACCCAATACTAATGCCATAACTTTAGAGGACAGTGCCTTAAAGTTTTAATATGAGTTTGTGTGTCACACATATGACTGAGTGTTATAACTTTTCAAATATAACTTACAGAATTATTAACCAAAACGAAAACTTTCTTCATTTCTGTTTTTATTTCTACGTTGCCGCTATTTTAATACAACATTTTTATAACATAACTAGTTTCCGCCCGCGGCTTCGCCCATGGTTGTTGGGTAGGTTTTTTGAAGTTATACTTCTTTAGGCGCGTTATGAAAAAATTATGAGAGTGAAATTTTAAGATGCGCGCGCATCTGTGACACAAAATTAACAGTATGAAGCTGTCTGCTTAACCGCTCATTAAACACCTGAATTCTACAACGTGAAGTTAGTTCTAGGTGGCATGAAAATCGATAACTATGTTCAAGTTGTATATTCTAGTATTTTTATTACGTTAATAAAACCTTTTTTATTTAAATAAAATCTTTTTTATCAATTTTAATATTTATCGTTAATCACTACTGCATTTTAGTTATTTTTTTTTCCATACGCCAAAGAAGTATAACTTCTAACGCGTGTACATAAGTACACACAGTCTTTTTTTTATTTTTATCATTTGTCAGTATGTATGCAAAATTCATTATGCGCAGATGAATAATTACCTAAAAGCGTAACAAAAAAAATTACTAGAATAAGAAGAGAATATTATAAATAAATAAATATCCTGGGACATTATTCACACACGGTCATCTGATCCCAAACTAAGCAGAGCTTGTACTATGGAAACCAGACAACTGATATACTACATATACTACTTTTTTTTTGTAAATACATACTTATAATATAGATAATTACACCCAGACTCAGGACAAACAAACATGTTCATGCACACATATGTCCGTCCTGGGTGGGAATCGAACCCACGACCTGCAGCGTGTAAGGCAAGTTACCAACCACGACACCCGGCTCGTCACATATGTTATTTTAATCAAGTTAATATGAAATCAGTAAATTATGGAATAATACATTTATAAATTTTCTGTTCAAGCAGCATATTATACTAAGAAATACATTTCATAAATCAAATTTTACAAGAAGATAGTATCTTAATTTGATATTTATACATATTGTACAATATTTTTGTTTTTAAAATTAATACAGAATCTTTTTTACGGAAGGCAGTAAAATATTTTAATTAATTTTCATTGTCCATTAAGATGCAAGGATTAACATCACAGCATAATCTCCAAAATACATTATCCTTCTTCTCCTGTAATCTATTTTGATATTTTAACCTCTTTCCAATATTATTATTACTTCCTAATTAACTTCAGCTTATGTTTGGAGTATAAAACGTTTCTTCATCAGATTGTTTTATTTTGTTTTTTTACGTTAGTATTTTATGCTGTCACTCTTAGGCAAAATAATCATTGTTTGTGGTAAATCGTGCTATAAGTACATTATATTTCGTACATTACCATCATCGTATATCGTACATTATAATCCGATGAGACGGCAAGTCTGACATGACCTGAAAGAGTTCAGGAGCCATTTCTTTTTTTTTTTTCGTGGGGATATCCATCATGGATACCCTCCATATGTGATGTAGCTTAATGGAGGGTTATGTCGGACTCCTACCGACTAAAACCACCACGGTACCCTTCCCGGTCTTAAGGGGAGCGCCACGGGATCGCTTGCGCATGCTACCGTGAAGAGTTCAGGAGCCTGGCCAACCATCTATAATCAACTATTATAAGAAATCTAAGTACAGATATTTTACAACATAATCTTATTTTTGTACCAATTTTAGACGACATACTTTTATTCTAAATCTAATGCATATCTCATTCTAATTAATGTATTCTATGCTAGATGAAACCAGAACAATGGGGCCAAACAAATGAGAAATGTGAAACTAGTGGAATCCTGTTCGTGTAATAACAGGCGTTTCAACTCAAATGACTAATTAGTACTAATAAACTATACACAACAATAGCTACGCAGATGACTATGGGTTATAGTTTGCATACCGAATATGAGATAAGGAACAGAATACTGCATATAATCCGGTATTTTTCTGATTACTTAAAGTAGGTACCATTAAAGGTATCATAATTGACATTTCGATTTAATTCAACTATTATTAGCAGAGCCGAAACCGATTCGTACATGTCTTCAGTCAAAATTTTCAAGTTCTAAGGTCAAAAGAATAGGATTTTTTGCTTTTTCTTGTAAACGGCTAGTGCTATCATAAAAATGGTTTAAACAAAACTACGAACTACCATTCCTGACATTTAAAACTTCGAAAATAACAATATACATGTCTACGTCTGAAATTAGTTTCTTTCTAGAAATTTTTCGACTCACCTCTGCAACCTGAGGGACCCAGGAAAGCGACTTATCTATAATAAGCCCTAAATTTTTAACCTCAGGGATCAGATACGGGATACGGGACTGACTGATTTTATACCATTGCTGGGAGCTGCCGACAATAGCAGCCTGCGATATGTTCGGATTGATTAAAAGTCCATATGAATGACACCATACTACAATTTTATCAATTTTGGAGTTAATATATATATAATTGTTTGAATAGCATTAACAACGTTGTTAATTGGTGTCGTTACGTATAACTGCAGATCATCGGCATAAAGATGGTAATAGCAGGAAAGAATTGATGAGACAGAATTAATAAAAATAGAAAACGGCGGCAACGGTGAATGGACGCTAACTTGCGGTACCCCAGATTGAAGAGAACAAGGAGAGGATAAAATATTGTTAACATTTTGTCACATTATTGAGCACGGTTGCTGATCACAAGTTTAATTATTTTTTTTTTTGACAAAATTCACATTGTCACGAGCTTCCTGTATGGAGGATCGTCTCTGAATGGCACGACCGTAGGTATAATTGAATGGAATATTTTGAACGTGCGTTGAATTAACCATTCGACATCTTGGGCCAGTGGACAATTTTTAAAGTAATTGAATTCCGAAAATATTTCGTTATTTTACATTTTACTTTGAAAATACGACTTTATTGTGACAGTTAATAGCAGAAATAAGTACAATGTTTTTCTTTTCTGTATTGTCTAGAGCTGGTCTTACTGGTCTTGATCGAGCCGATTAGTCCTTATGCTCCATAAGGATATGTATAGTTATATAGAAATAGTTACGGTAGTCCTTATTATATTTAACGAGCCAGTTGGCGTGGTTGGTAAAACACTTGCCTCACACGCCGCAGGTAGTGGGTTCGATTCCCACCCAGGACAGACATTTGTGCGCATGAACTTGTATGTTTGTTCTGAGTCTGGATGTAATTATCTATATAAGTATGTATTTACAAAAAAGTAGTATATGTAGTATATCAGTTGTCTGGTTTCCATAGTACAAGCTCTGCTTAGTTTGGGATCAGATGGCCGTGTGTGAATAATGTCCCAGGATATTTATTTATTTATTTATTAAGAAGAGAGCGTACTCTTTCCCGGCACCCAGGCCGCACCTGCAAATCCTTTAACGTTGCAGGTGTCCATGCGCGGTGGTAGTCACTTTCCATCAGGTGAGCCTCTTGCTCGTTTGCCCCCCTCTCTTACATAAAAATCAAAACAAAAAACGCACTTACCACAGGCGATTCTTGTGCGTAGAAATTGTTTCGAGTTTTCTATGGTTTTGGTACATATTTAGGAGAAGAATGTGCAAAGGTTGAAATCACGAACAGCGGGGGATTATGATTTGAAAAATAAAACACATCGCTTTATTTTAGATTAAGTAGTTTTAACTCTTTTCAGCAAACATAAAGTGGGTTTTAATTCACTTTAATTAGCTAATACTGTACTTGAGCTTTGTTCAAGCTCATCTGGGTAGGTGCTAACCACTCTTCATAATATATCCTACCGAAAAAATATCTTGGTATACTATATATACGAATACTTGGTATTTTTTTATTCCAGTTTAAAGAGTGAGCCATTGTAACCACAGGACCAAGAAACATATTGATGTCTCGCATTGATGATGAAAATGTACATGTTGAAGGTACATATTTAGGGTTATGTTGAATTAAAAAAACTAAATTAAATAATATAACAATGTAAATTGTTAAGTACTACATACACTAAAATTATTAGATACCTACCTATACATATAAAAAAGGATTTTTTTTTATTCTTAGTCATAAATCGAAAATCATAAAAATAAATCATAATTAAGAGTTCCCGAGATAAAGGGTCTTGACAGACAGACAGACAGACAGACGGACGGACGGACAACAAAGTGATCCTATAAGGGTTCCGTTTTTACCTTTTGAGGTACGGAACCCTACATACTTCAATGTAGAGTTTCAATGAACCACCTACTCAAAAAATTTGTTGTTACAAAAAGACAATTTTTTTTTTTCAAACGAAAAATTAACTCTTCTGTATTATATTAATTTTAATTGGTATGAAGTACCATTGTTGGAATGTAATCAATATTTAATATCAGTAGAGTAAGGAGAAGATTTACAGAAATCTACAATTATTTTTCTATCTAAACCTGATTTTAGAAATGCATAAATCATTAATTCGTTCTATTCATTGCTAATATTATATTTACTACCGCATTTCTGATGAGCACCAACTAACGAGATACTTTATTTCAAAGAAAAAAGACCCCTCAGATGGACAGCATTACGATCAAAAGCCAGCGATGGGTATCAGTCATTTGGAAATAGATCAAGTAACTAATTCCATCCAACTCGTCCACTTAATAGAAAGATTTTCTCGATTAAAGATCCTTTCATAAATATTCATTTTTAATTCTGTGAGTTTTTATTTTATTTCAAGTTAAGTAAGTTTGAGAATTTATTTCTTTTGAGATATAGTTTTTATAGTTGATTAATAATAATAATAATAATCAATCAATCAATAATTATTTTTTGTAATCAAATATATTGTAATCAATCAATCAATAATTATTCTTTTAATTTTATGATACTCCAACAAAAGACACACAAAATAGGCTTTAATAAAAATAAAATTTAATTTTTATTTCTAATTCAACCGAATTAATTTACAATACAGTAAAACAAAACCATGGTTAGATAGATCATCATCAGATAATTAAATAGAGAATAAATTTTCTTAAAAAAATTGCGATATATTTGTAATTAAAATACAGAGAGATCATGATGAAGCAATATCCCGCTCACATTTTTATTTTCCGCGATAAAGAGAACCTATTCTAAAATAAAAAGAAAGCCGTAACAAGTAGATAGTAATAAAAATGAATATTGATTCAAGTGCTCTACGAACTTTTAAATTAAGCTTATATAGAATGAGTTATAAAAACGTTCGCTTTAATTAATGTTATAAAATAATTAATACTGGTTTTAGTTCGTATTTTATTATTCTTGTATATTTTATTGATTAATTTGTACAATTGTTGTTGAAATCGTGGAGTTTTCTGATATAGAGCTAACTCTATCATTCTATCTATTTATTAATCGTAATTGTTAATAATTGTTAATAAGTGCAATTGTTAATAAATAAAAAGTACTTAATACGTAACTTTAATAAAAATTATGTTATCTTCTTCTTATTGCGTCTACTGGTAAGAGGGGGGCTGGTTCATGTTATATACATTTAAAAATATATATTGAATTGCATCATCATCCTTATCTCAGCCGGAAGACGAATCTGTTGTACAAAGACCTCCACCAAAGATCTTCATGACAGCAAGTCTGGCGCTACTTAACAGCTGATTTTCGGTTGTATAATATACATGTTTAGTCACTATATTTATGACCTATATATTCTCTTCCCCCCCCCCCCCCCCCCCCACGGACCTGCCAACGCTGCCTCATCGTATATTTATATTATACGTGTGAAAGTTCTAAAGTAGATTGAGTGATATTAAATATTATTCTGGGATATAATATATGTATATGATATTCTATAACGTAATGAAAAATCGGCTTATACGTTAAAACAATTGGGGTGAAGATATAATCGAAACCTTTTGCGTGAAAACGTCTAGTTTCGTAAACGAATTAAGATCCCAAGTCCGCAATGAACGCCCAAGGGACGCATGATGTATGAAAACAAACGGCCTACGGCTTATTATTTGAATATATATAAAACATAAGATGGCTAAACTTAATAATACACTATACGTTAAGAAAATAAACGTGACATAAATTTTATGACGGAAATGTCACGAAGTATTTCGAGAGGATCTGAAGCAAGTAACATGTAAGGATTTACTACTGGGCAAAGGTTTGCACACACTTGCGAACTATAAATTTGCTAGCATCACATATTAACACAATTTTAAAAATTGTTTAACCTAGACACCTCTAGCCTCACCTAACACTCATCAGATATCCTACCGCTAAACAGGAATACAGTAAGTATTCCTGTTTAGTTGTTGCTTTCCTATTTAAAGAGTGAGTGAACCAGAGTACCTACAGGCATAAGGGAAAACAACAGTACTTTGTATTGTTGTGTTCCGGTTTGAAGGGTGAGTGAGCCAGTGTAATTACAGGCACAAGGGACATAGCATATTTGTTACCAAGATTAGTATCGCATTGGCGATGTAATTAGTCGTAAATATTTCTTAAATTGCCAAAGTCTATGGACGTTGGTGACTGCTCAACATCAGGTAGCCCATTTTCCCGTTTGCCAACTTATAAAAATAAAAAAGATCTTTCCTAAAGAAATTATTTAAAGTCCAGAAATGCAAATTTATCATATTAATAAATAAGCATATGCGATGTTATTAAGAGTTCTCGACAATCGTATAGATCAAGTAAGGCATATTGTCATGAATATTCTAAAACCACTCATTTTCAAGCGTGCTCTTGTATTCCGCTATACCGATTAAATGGGACTTCAAAATAATTATATGGAATTTTATCTGATCCGAGCATATAATATGTAATAAAACTGGAACAGTAGATCTCTTCTGCTTAGATTTGAAATGGTTCAGGAGCTGTTTAGAACGAAGAATATCATCGACCTTCTATTTTGATTTTCGTGAGGAAGCCTACATGTTTTTTTTTTTGTATAGGTTGGCGGACGAGCCATTGGGCCACCTGATGGTGGTCAAGTGGTTACCAACGCCCATAGACAATGGCGTTGTAAGAAATGTTAACCATCACTTACATCGCCAATGCGCCACCAACCTTGGGAACTAAGATGTTATTTACATCCCTTTTACCTGTAATTACACTGGCTCACTTACCCTTCAAACCGGAACACAACAATACAAAGTACTGCTGCTTTGCGGTAGAATATCTGATGAGTGGGTGGTGCCTACCCAGACGATCTTACACACAGCTCTATCACGGATATATAATAGTGGAACTTTTTCTAAACTTTCTTTGACTTACAATCCTACCAAAGTACTAAATGTGACATAATGATATAATATTCTATAATAATAATATTCTGGGACATTATTCACACACGGCCATCTGATCCCAAACTAAGCAGAGCTTGTGTTATGGAAACCAGACAACTGATATACTACATATACTACTTTTTCTTTTGTAAATACATACTTATATAGATAATTACACCCAGACTCAGGACAAACAGACAAGTTCATGCACACAAATGTTTGTCCTGGGTGGGAATCGAACCCACGACCTGCGGCGCGAAAGGCAGGGCATCTACCAACCACGCCAACCGGCTCGTCATATGATATATATTAATTATACGTACGTAAAATATACCTATTCTAATTATAAAAAAAAATATTTACCAAATATCATTATCGTTATGTCAGTTTTGTTAACTTGATCAGACAGGTATTAGCCGCACAATTAAAATAATCCAACAAAATCGGATTAATGCAACCTACTTACCGTAATTTACTTATTAAAAATAATCCCCGATTTATATATTATCATTAATTTCAGTAAAATTTATCGTAACTAAATAATTTTACATAGTAAACGGTATATAAATGTAGTCGGATAAATATGCATCAATTTCACATTTTAATAAAAAACTAAATTGATTTTATTTTAATTTAATAAATAAAATAAACTTTATTACTTTATATTCGATATATACGTTCCATGCCCCACCAGAGCAGACTAGTGACATCCTTTGTGAGGTTATCCCTTTGTTTATGCCACCTTTGTTAGTTTGTTTGTCTGGGAACAGCGACCGAACTCTTATTAGCTGAGAGTCATACGCGACGCGCATAATTAAAAAGCATAATCATTTTTCGACTCTTGTTTTTTTTTTCACGCCAACTTGCTCTTCTTTGCGATGATTTTAATCTAGCGGTTATTATGTTCATTGTTGTCTAAAGTATGTTTAATATAAGTACTTTTTTACAATAACACTTTGATGTTGAAGCGTCTCTCTGACAAATCAAAAGCTAGAATGTCAGCGCTACAATTATTTTTATACACTCCGACGATTTGAATGGAAATGTTACAAACGCGAAACGTAATAGACTTTTTTTTTCAAATACAAAAAAAGGTAATTATTTCTTGTGCTTTGATATTTTTATCAAATCACTGACGGATGAATGTGGAACGAGAACGCGTTTTGAATTCTAACTAATGAATAGAAGACGTAATGCACAGATAATAAATTATATTTATAAACTTATGCGATAAAAATATTCAATATATAATTAAGCAAAACTTATGATGGAGGAGTATATTCTATATCATTATAATGTAATCATAAATATTTATTAAAAATAGAGAAACTGAAAATAGTAATGAATTAAATATAATTTCCCTTATAATTAACGGTCCCTGTGCTGTGTAATAATTTTGGCCACCGTGGTCAATCTCAAGAGATATTAGCCAGCTGCGTAGGACATACTATAGGGCACAAGTGTGTGCGCAGACACAGGTGCACTCTCTATTATTCCAACACACTTCCAACTTCCAGACTGTGGGATGCTACTGAGTATTTTCGCAAGAATATCTCAATAACATTTTATTGGCATGACCTACCGTGTCAGTGTCATCAGCCTTACACGTAGCCACGTTGGTCTAGCTAGACCTACGTGGCAGTCCAATAGATATATTAATATATTATTATTAAAAATTGATGACCAACAAAATAATATAATAGAAATATATTCTTCTTGTTATATTCTATCCTAGTTAATACTGTCGCAGAGAAAACTAGTTTATCTTAATACTCACTCAATACATATATAATCCTCAACCCACAATTTGATTTTAGTTTAAGATCAAATTCTTGTTCGAAATAACGGGCGTATTAACTGAAATTCCTCTAAGTGTGGCCCCGGGGTTGACCCTCATCACATTGGACACTGTCATTGCACATTCGACGATTTTGTATGAAATCACGTTGGTACAGTCAACAAAAACATTTTTGAAGCAAATGATGAAGATTTTATTAAAATATTTTTTAGACTGTTATCCGTAATTACATAAATTGTAAAAACTATAACTGTATATGATGGATGGATTTTTAAATATTGAAAATTATATTTTTTTTTATGGCACATAATAATACATAGACTACAATCATTAAAAACCATTAGAATCCTTTTCATTTTTTAAATGTGGCAAACTTATCAACATACAAAATTTTTCATTAATAAAATAGTACAAGTACCTACAAAACCTTTCAGAACTACGACGTTGTTAAAAAATGCCTGGTGAAATATTCGCACAAAATCTAACAGGGCGAAGTTTTTACCGCCACTACAATAAGTGAGCCATCAATATAACTTAGTGTGGGATAGATTTCAGGAGATTTATTATATGCCATAGACATTCTACAATAGTAAACGCTAATAGAAAACTAAACAAATGTATGAGAATGACATCTCTCAACGATAAGTCACGTGGTCAACTTGGCTAGGGCCTCAGTTACTTTTAATTTTTGGGAATGTACGCTGGCAAATAGGATACCTAATGGTACTTACTATTTCTTGATCACCACCGTCCATAGATATTGATACTGTAGAAATGGTAATGGTGGTATAATGCAAATTGAAACTGGAATAAGACAATGGATAATACCAATAAGTTTAATAATATACTATGAATATGTGATATTATTATATTATGTAGATACATAAAAGCTGCTTATTAATTGAATATTAGAAGATTGATAAATAATTAAACGCTTAGCAATTATATAGAAAAGAATCTGCTACTACTTTCTGTTAAAGCATATTTGGTATAATAATATCCTGGGACATTATTTATACAAGGATATCTGATCTCAAGCTAAGCAGAGCGTGTACTATGGAAACCAGACAACTGATATACTTACATATACTACTTTTTTTTGTAAATACGTACGTATATAGATAATTACACCCAGACTCAGTACAAGCAGAAATGTTCATGCACACAAATGTCTACCCTGCATGGGAATCGGACCCACGACCTGCGGCCCGAAAATCAAGCATCTACCAATCACACCAACCGGCTCGTCGTCGTAATAGAATCTAAGTAGGTAGTGCTGCCAAACATATTACAAATAATGCACAAAAAATTTTTTTTTTTTTAATATTACACTAAGAAATCAAATAAATTTGTCTTAATTCTTAAGATTGAATATCATATCTTGACATGTGTGAAATAGTGTGTTCGACTGTAATAAAAAGCATAATCTCGTATATCGACTATCAGGTTTTTTGTTTGGAAGTTCGAGCAACAAAAAATATGATATTTATGATATTAAGTAAATATAGCACGCTGAACACGGCGCAGGTGTTACACGTAGGCATCGTTATTATTACTTATTATGATACTAAAAAAAGGGTTTCGATAGTTTTGTTCAGGTATGAATTACTAATAATAACAGATACAAAGGATCTTAATATCGTTAAAGAAATAATAACCGATTGATATTTAGCAATATAAAACAATATCGTTTGACTTTTACTTTATGAGACGGAATTTCGTCTCTCTTCATAAATTCACACAATATTGACATTGGTAACCTAAAAAAATGTACGATAAAAATATTACGCGTTTCATTGTGTGATTTTTTTTTTACATGAAAATAACATTTCCGTTTCCACTACACAATCACTATACAAATTCCCTACATTTTTTGTATATTTTAATTTATTAATACTTTAAAAAACACAACTACCAAATTTAATAAAAAAATAAATTTACAATAGTATAAACAATAATAAAATTATTATATTTTTTTTCTTGCAACGGTTCAAACCAAACTTAAATTACACCATTATGAAACATCGCTCTTATACATAACAGGATCGAATCACCGCTTTGTCTGATGAATCGTAGATTCTGATTTCCCTCAGGTTCTGATCTTGACTCTGTGGTTAGAACTGTATATGACTTATGGCTTCAATCAGTTCTATCATAATGCGTTAGTATTGGTATTAAGAAATATCACATGATTCATAATAAGTTCGAACAAAATTATAATAATTTAAAAGAAATCCCGCAGTTTATTTCGCTGGTTATTCTCAGGACTGAGGTGTTTATTACCGAATCGATAGTAGCTTTTGACAATCAATAATCTATTTTATCGCTCCAATATTGAATAATAATTATCGACTTTTAATCGATTAATATCAAAGCAGATTAGAGTGAGCAAGATAACACAAACTCGAAAACAAGGTTGAGAATAAATTTGATCTTAATTAAACTCAAAATTCTATATGTGTCAAAAACTCGCATGGATGTATATAGTAGAAATTAAAGATTTACTTGGTGGTAAAGCTTTGTGCAAACTCGTCTGGGTAGATATCACCCACTCATCAGATATTCTACCGCAAAACAGCAGTACTTTGTATTGTTGTGTTCCGGTTTGAAGGGTGTAAGTAAAGTACAAGGGACATAATATCTTAGTTCCCAAGGTTGGTGGTGCATTGGCGATGTAAGCGATGGTTAACTTTTCTTACAATGCCATTGTCTATGGGCGTTGGTGACCACGTACCGTCAGGTGGCCCAAATGCTCGTCCGCCTATCTATACGATAAAAAACAAATCGTCATAGCAGTAAAGATACTCTTTATTAGATGACATATATATATTTTTTCATCATGAACATCAGCTGAGTAGCTCTTTTATATTTTTAATTATTAATGATTTGGGAATTAAGGTATTACATTCCACTTTGGCCAGTCCAAATGTCCTTTACCCTTATCAAATAAAAATGTAACAATTGCCACCACTGCCTGATTAAACTCTAATTTAATATTATAAGCCACTTAGTAACGTTGTTGAGAAAACATGAATTTTATTTTTCGGTTCGTTACAATTTTAGCCGAATTCGTGTAATGTAATTGGCTTTCCAGGCTCGAAGGACCGAAATAAAGTTAATTGGATATAATTAAAAAACGCCGCGGGATAAAAAACGGCCAACACATAAATATTTACTAGCACAGAAGATGAGTTAAGAAAACGTGTTTTAATATTAAAATCAAAATATAATTTATTCAAATACACAAACAAACACTTTTGAACCTTAATTTTGTTAAATAAAATATAAGGCTTAGTATGCAAATTAAAATGTTATTTGGAATTTTGTGCTATATATTTCAATGAATTTTGTTAAATTTAATAGACAATGCGCATTCTATTCCAATTTCAAATAATTAATACAACTGAGTTTTATAGAAAAACAAAATGTTTATAAAGTAAATCAAATTAAAATATATTTTCCATTCGAATGCTTCAGAATTCAATTTATACGTATGTTTTTTTTTATCGACAATGTTGGCGTATTCACCTTGAAAATGTGATGCATTGAATTAGCTATTACCATTTCCTTGAAGTACCTAATTGGTCACCCTTATTGCTATTCCAATTGAAAATATGAATAAGTATAATTATGACAAGGCATTGTCGTTGTAAGGAATGGTTAATATAATATCTACCAGTACCAATGTCCATTGTCCAATGTTGGTCGTGATCACTAACCATCATTTTATTTGTTGATATAAAAAAACACCGAGTACATTACAGGATTCATTTTTGCATATACATGCTTTCGTAGATAATTAATATTTGAATTGTTGTCATATAAAATGCGATGCAAATCTTAAACCTACTGTCATATTTAATGCGACCTTTCATTTTGCGAATTTCGTACTTCTGGTGCGGAATCCACTGGCTTTCCCTAAGACGAAAATAACTTTCAGTTATTCAAATGTTTGCATCAAATTTTACAACAAAATTAATTGAAATTTATTCAGGAGGTAGTAAATAATATATTAGTACATTATAAATAACAACTAATTGCTAAGATATTAAATAATATATATTCATAATATTAATTCGGCAATACTATACTGTTAAGACTCACTTCCTATTACAACCGCAAAACTTTAAAAACTCACTTGTGATATAACGTTATTTATTTTGTAGCGTGTGATATCGGTTAAATATTGCAATCAAAGTCAATTCGATTTATTCTTCAATCGTATTCTCCTGTATTCAATTTTGTATTTCGCTGATTTGCTGTTGTTGTGTTTTGCCGAACAACTCTGGTCTCATAATTGTTTACCTTTCGACAACGCCTAATAGAGGCGGGAGATAATTATACAAAACTTGGGATATAATGACGTCTATTATTTCAAATGTTTACCATCGCCTTATTCGCTTTGTTATTCATATTATTATAACGAAGGCGGATATTTATTATTATTTACAGTTTATAAGTAAAATTCAATTTATGTGTAAATTGTTTATTCGAAAATCAAATTGTTTTGTTTCGAACAGTCAAGTTGTTTTCATGCTGTTTGATTTATGTTTTATTTTTTTAAATTTAATAAGTTAATTTTATTTACCTTAATAGTAATTATTTAATTTTATTAGATATTTATGATATCACCCTCTCATCAGATATTCTATAACTAAACAGCAATATTTAGTATTGTTGTGTTCCGTTTTGAAGGGTTTTATTGAGCCCGTGAAACTTCGGGCACAAGAAACATAACATCTTAATTTCCAAGTTTGATGAGGCATTGGCCATGTAAGGAAGGGTAGATATTTTGTTATCGATGTCTATGGGCGGTTATCTTTCTACTTCTCTACTTACCATTAGGTGGTGTGTTTAACTATAAAATAAAAAGTATCAGTTTCATTTACTTGGTGGTAGAGCTTTGTGCAAGCTCGTCTGGGTAGGTACCACCCACTCATCAGATATTCTGCCGCAAAACAGCAGTACTTTGTATTGCTGTGTTCCGATTTGAAGGGTGAGTGAGCCAGTGTAATTACAGGCACAAGGGACATAACATCTTAGTTCCCAAGGTTGGTGGCGCATTGGCGATGTAAGCGATGGTTAACATTTCTTACAATGCCAATGTCTATGGGCGTTGGTGACCACTTACCATCTGGTGGCCCACATGCTCGGCCGCTTTCCTATACAATAAAAAAAAAATTGTTGATGATAATTTAAAATTGTTGGTACTGTATTTATTCTATTGTAAATTCGAACATACACCAAACCGTCTGATGATATCATCTAATACTGTAAAGATAAAACATTTCTATTGTATATTTTTATCCACTACGATAACCACTTGTGATTCAAAAATTTTCATTCAAATTTTATGCAAACATTATTCAACATTTTTGTGAAAGATCTCTTTATGAACATCCAGACGGACGATTATATAATTCCATTGTAGTTGCCCTAAATTCTTGAAATTTGATTTGTGTGAAAAAAATATTCACTTCTCATGTTTTGCATTTTTATTTTGAAAATAGGAATGCAGACAAGCAAATGTATGACCAAATGATATTTGTTTTTTTATTATAAAAACTTATTTACATTTGTGAATACGGACAGCAAAACACGAATACAAAGAATATTTTTAGTTTTTATTTCATTTGTTTGTTTGTCTTGCTTTAGTAGTGCGTATAATTTATTTTATACAAACCAAGTTTAATTAATTAGTTAACTACTAATTATTAAGTTAACCTTTGTAAATTTTGAAAAGCTCGTTTTAATTAGTAGCTGTCTATACATAACATCAATCGTCATCAGATTACTGTGATAAATATCTACTCTGTATGTTTTCTGATCACAAAATAACCGCTAATCCGATTATTATAAAATGTTGACACAGAGGTAGCATAGGACCTTGATAAG
Organism: Nymphalis c-album; assembly: GCA_963151315.1. Lineage (NCBI taxonomy): Eukaryota > Metazoa > Arthropoda > Insecta > Lepidoptera > Nymphalidae > Nymphalis > Nymphalis c-album. The sequence continues at coordinate 9,136,263 of OY720601.1, forward strand.
GACATATATATACATATGTACGACTTGTACGAGTATATACATTGCGGGATTAGAAAGAAAAATAAATTCAACGCGGTAGTCACGGGTGATGGCTTAATATGAAATAAAATATATTCTTATAATAAAATATTATATAGCGTTTGAAGTAAAGTTATCTTACAGAAATATTTTCTATAAATTATTTATGATATATTTTTTAATGTGCTTACTTCGAGAAATGTGTCGAAGAAGTTTTGTTTCACGGTGAGTTCGTGAATAGTTAGCAGAAGTTTAGCCGACACATGCAGGTTTTCTTACAATATTTCCCTTCACAAACAAGCAGGGGATGAATTATAAATAAATTACTTACATAAAAATTCTGGCATGTTCCATACATTCTTAAATTTTTTCTTGATTCCCTTACTCTCATATTATCGCAGCGTAAACTTTCTAAGTCTGAAAATTACTTTACCAAAAACAATTAAATATAATTTTTCAAGCCATTACTAAGCCCGGAATACCAACCTGAAACCACATTATAAGCTAACTAACTACCAAACTAATGCAGCAGCCATAGATATACATATATATATACTAATAAAAGCGGTCACATTGAAACAAACAATAACAGACAGAAATTAAAAGCAACCTTCCTTTTTTGAAAACTCAAGGAAATTTAATTTTCGCTTTAAAACAAAACTCGCATACCAATATATTACGGATGTCAGACCAGATGTTCAATCACTGATGGTTTTCATTCCTCAAAATAACGGTCTTTTTATCTACAGCAGTTAACAATAAAACTCTACTACCTTATCGTCATACGAATAAGGCACATAATGCATTAAACGTATTCTATAAAAGGGTCACCCCACGAAATGATGGAGTGATTTACAAAGAAGAGGATAGTCCGGAAGGTACGAGCTTGGAGATAATGATGAATTTACCTTTTGACGAAATTGTCTCGGATTTGGAAGTGAAAATTTCGGTAGACTACCCTTTTATTTTGGTTCATTAGTTAAGAAATACTTCGCAACGTAGATTGAAATGGCTTATTTATAAGTATATGATACTTATAAATAAGCATAATTGAAAAATTAAATTGTTATCTTAATATTTTTATTGATAAATATTATAAGGGAGTGAACTTGTTTGTTTTTGCCTATTCATACATAGATATTTTATTATTATTTATACAATAGAAAGTCAATATCCAAAGTGAAGATTTTCGGTATAAAAACTCTAAAACAACCTAAATAGGCTAAATTAATCACATAAAAGTAAGTAACAGCCTGTGAATGTCCCACTGCTGAAACTCTAAGGCCTCGTCTCCTTTTTTGAGGAGAAGGCTTATTACGCCACGCTGCTCTATGCGGGTTGGTGGAATACACATGTGGCAGTCTCACCGTCAACTTCGAGATGAATTATAAACACAAATTAAGCACATGAAAATTTAGTGGTGCCTGCCCGGGTTTGAACCTACGATCATCGGTAAAGATTCACGTGTTCTAGCCACGGGGTCTTCTCGGCACATTAATGTACTATCACAAAATTTATTAATAATGATAAAGATAACAATTTCTAGAATAGTAAGTAAACGAAAATTACATTTGACGTTTAGATAGTGCTATTAAAGTTAAAAGATCATGGTCCTTCTGACCGATTTCGACCGAGGTGGCCAATCTCAACTGGCCAACTGCGCAGGAGATGTTATAGTGCACAAGTGTGTGCGCAAACACAGGTGCACTCTCTATTCCCTAACTCTCATAACCTAATGGGACGGCAATCCGGCATGGATGGAAAGAGTTCAGGTGCAAGACAAACGGCTGTACGTGCTTTCCAAGGCACGGGAGTCTACACACTTCCAACTTCCAGACTCCAGGCTTCTGCTGAGAATTCTCTGACAGAAAAATCCAATAACTATTTATTGGCCCGACCTGGGAATTGAACCCAGGACCACCGGGTCTGTGGCTTTATATCTAACCACTAGACCAACGAGGCAGCCAAATTTGAAAGATATAAAAAAATCGACTAAATAAACACACAAACCATACTTTTAACTACCTGACGACCGCAAATTTTTCGCAAAATAAAATAAGAGATAATTGTATTTCAGCCTCTGTGATCTAATTTGCTCTTTAAAAACGAACGCTCTTTTAAAGTATTCTGTCCTTGTAGCTGTTATGTATTTATTACATGAATAATATCAAATACGCTATTCACAAAATTTGTTAACGTGCCTAGGTTTTTTTATAATATAGGTAAGCAGACGAGCATATAGACCACCTGATGGTAAATGGTCACCAACGCTCATAGACATTGGCATTGTAAGATATTATGTCCCTTGTGCCTGTAATTACACTGGCTTACTCACCCTTCAAACCGGAACACAACAATACGTAGTACTGTTTTGCGGTAGAACATCTGATGAGTGGGTGGTACCTAACCAGTCGAGCTTGGACAAAGCTACCACCAAGTGTTATATTTTAGTTATTTAACTTGGTGTTGGTGAAATAAACTTTGAAATTATCTCAAAAGGACGGTTGCTCATCAATAGACCACTTAAGAGTAAACATGTGTACACTTTACTATAAAAAGCAAACGTGCTTCAATATTATTACACATTTTATAATTTCTTATATTTTATTAATCTAACCAAAATAAAATATATACTTTTAATGTGTTTATTATATAAAACATAAAGAAATAATACAGCACAACACCACAGCTTAAAATTTTGGAGAATTCATATGAAATTTTTATGCTATTTACGCGCTATATTACGCTATATACGCGCTATTTATATGAAAATATATGGCGTTGTTTCTGTCGATGTATTGAATTTTTATATTTCTTATGATATTTATTATATAGTACATATATAGACTTATTGGTCCATACAAGAGTGTTGTTCGAAAAATAAGCGCACAGAGTTTCACAAAAAGGTAAAGAAATTAATTCATTTAAAGACTTGAGTGAGCAATTAATATGATTTGGTGTTCTTATTTATGAATAGACTAATTAATAGATATTATGAATAGATATTTTTGAATAGACTAATTCGAGGTTTTTGTAAAATCAGTTTTCACTGTGCTAAATATATATAAACTTTTATTGTATACTACTCACGTAAAATAACCGATATCCTTATCATAATAAACACGTTTGTGCGATAAGGCGCATATTATCTGATAGCGATCTCTTTCAGCTACCCAGGTTAACTTTACAATAAAAATGTCGTAGTAAAAATATTTTTAGTAAAAACTCGTTATACACAACCCAAGTGTCAATATGTCAGAGTCATGCGGTACTTGTCTGAGCTCAATAATAAATACAAACTTAGCAATGCTCTTTTTTCTATAATAGAAACAAGCATGTCAAAAACTAAACTGAATTATTGTTATATTGCACTTACTTTTTATTACGATTAAAACAGCTGTCTATAACATTATATTTATAAATAGTTTTTTTTTTTTGTAACAAATATAAAGCAGACTTAAAAAATAACAGAAAATGATTAAAATGTGTAAAATAGCTCAAATCAGAATTTTATAACTAGATTTTACATACATATATCTGTTCTGATAATACTTATCAATGGGAAATTAATGAAAGATCACGAGGTTATATATAATATATTTCTTATAGTACAATTAAAACAAAGATTTTTAAAAGCATTTGTTTATCTGTATCTTAGAAAACCAAAAATAATTATATAAACTCCACACAAAGCTGTAATACTCCATAAGGCAGTTTGTCTTTAAACGAGCAACCTCAGCGGTGTCCGGTCATTTATCACGTGACATCCGGGTGTTTGCGACTAATCCGGTCAGCGGGACCGTAAGACCGCGGTCTATTCTCTTTGTTTTTATAGCCATAACAATCACAATGATTCAACTTTTTAATCAAATTAAATGGTTAAATGATTTTGATTTAAGAAGGTTGAAATTACTTGGTGGTGGAGCTTTGTGCTCGTCTGGGTAGGTACCACCCACTCATCAGATATTTTACCGCAAAACAGCAGTACTTTGTATTGTTGTGTTCCGGTTAAAAGCGTGAATGAGCCAGTGTAATTACAGGCACAAGGGACATAACATCTTAGTTCCCAAGGTTGGTGGCGCATTGGCGATGTTAGCGATGGTTAACACCTCTTACAATGCCAATGTCTATGGGCGTTAGTGACCACTTCCCATTAGGTGGCCCTTATGCTCGTCCGCCTACCGATGCCATAAAAAAATGTATATACTTTTCTACTTTTATATAATGCAATGCATCAACGGTCTTAATAGCCCAATGGTAGTGACAGGCCGTATCTATGTTAAGTTGCAGGTACGATTATGCCTTAGCAAACACTACTCGATTTTTTAAGTGAGTAAGATTATGTGAGAGTTACTATAATTGTTGTTATTAACAGTGTATCTTTTTTTAATATTATTTATTTGTTAATTTGATTCTTATATTCCATATAAGATCATCATCATCATCATCATCATCATAATGTCAGCCAAAAGACGTCCACTGCTGGACAAAGGCCTCCCCCAAGGATTTCCATTTTGGCCGGTCTTGCGCTGCCTGCATCCAACGGCTTCCCGCTACTTTTACGATGTCGTTAGTCCATCTTGTAGGAGGCTTGCCCACGCTGCGTCTTTCGGTTCGTGGTTGCCACTCGAGAACCTTTCCGCCCCAGTGGCCGTCAGTTCTCCGAGCGATGTGCCTCGCCAACTGCCACTTCAATTTATCAATTCTTCGAGCTAATATGAGCTATGGTTCGCCTGCGGATTTCATAATTTCTGATTCGATCTCGCAGGGGAACTCCGAGCATATAAGATAAAGACTATTAAATAACATAAAAGTTATAAAATAAGTTATTATCAACTTTTATTTTAAAAACACAGTTTATATTAAATTACTTTACTACAAATAATTGAAACACGAATATTTGACCCACTGAAAAGGACGACTGAAGAAGGAAGTTTCATCTTTATTTTAAAACTGAAATCAACGGGTAAAACCGCGCACAGTGAATTGTTAATAAATAAAATATACAAAGCTGGTCTTTAAAGTGTCCAACTCGACAATCTTCGGCCATTAGTCACTTGACATGATCGAGTCAGCAGTATAAATCCAGCATCAGACATTTTAAATTATTTCGTACAGTTAAAATGTAGAAATTTCAAATAATTGTTTTTCTTTTATTTATTTTAAAACTAGCCGATGGTATGCGGTCACCATCATTTGATAGACACTGCCACTGAAATAAATATATACATATGTAAGATACAACTTATACTTTTTGTTTACTTATTTGTAATATTTGGCAGAGTGGTCTGACCACCAGTCTCAGTTTATACTACCAACTTATCTCATATCCTACAGCCAAACAGCAATAGTTTTGTGTTGTGTTCGATCTTAGTTATAGGGAAAATCCTTTCATCTATTCTAAGAATTACAAAAAAATGTTTAAAAAAAATTTGAATTTAAGTTGTATAAGTTATTCGAGAAAATATTATGTATCTACTTTTTGTATAGTTTAGTTTTTGTAATAAAATAATTTGCATTAATTTAAATAAAACTCAATCAGGCATTTATTGATTTGAAATTGATTGAAGATAACAGGCACAATCACCAATGCCCACTTACAAATACTGACACACGCAGACAATTTTTATAATCACAAAAAGGTTAGTCAAAAAGTGTGCAAAATTGTAATAACTTCCGGTCGGCTCAATAAATAGGCTCTTGGTATTTATAAATCCTTCTGACCTTCTGAACTTTTTTCGATAGACTAATGTAAAAGGGTCTTTCTTGCATAATATTGGTTCGAATTGCTCGCTAACATTGCCAAATATGTTTTTCTGAGATGCGATCCTCTGAAAGAAGTTTGAAAGATCGAGCCTAATCTTTTCACGAGAATATCGGTCGGAAAGTTTTCAATCGGATCGAACTCACTTCTCTTATCTAATCGTAAAGTGCTGTCAAATTTTGAACGTTTTACGAAACTCGATCGAGAGATGGTGTTATCGAAAAATAAAAAGGCAAACACCCATACAACATAAATTAATAGCAACTAATAGTACAGTTTAAACTAAAAAAGGCTTACTTTAGTCGCACGAATTAAGATATTATCATTGATTTAAGATATTACTAGCTGGTGCCCGCGACTTTGTCTGCGCAGGATTAGTATTTCAAGTAGCTTATATTAGCATGGCGTAGAAAAGAACTAACACTATGACGCGCTTCTTCCACCAGCTAGGCACCAGCTAGATAGTCGAGGGCACCGTAGTCTGTTAGCAGCAATAGTAAAGCGCACTCGGTTTGTCATCGTCATAACTATTAAAATAATATTTGTCCAAACGACGTAGCATGAAAAACATATCAACTTTAAATACAAGAAGCGATAAAAGTATCTATTTTCATTGAGAAATCAATTTATTATACCAAATGTGCATTTGAAATAAATTAACAATTATGGTTTACACATAAGATATAGATAAATAATGGGGCGGGCTTTTTTTTAGGACTATTTAAGATAAAAAACAATTCCATCATTACATATGTGTAACTCTAGCGGTTTTGGCAGTGCACCCCAAAATAGCTCGCAGATGGTAGATTTTTTCCTACTTCCTGGACACTTATTGTCATATTTTGGACAATACATACAATATCTTTTTAAATTGTAGACTATGTGTTATTCTGATGTATAAGCTATATTATTGTAAAGTTTCATTAAAATACATTCAGTTGTTTTTACGTGAAAGTGTAACACACAACCATCCATATTTACAAACTTTCGCGTTTATAATATTAGTAGGATAAGTTAGGCCAAGACCATTGAATATCACCATCGATCAAATAATATTTGGTAGCTTATATATTTTTGTAAGAGCAAAGATTTGGTGTCTCTTGTGCCTGTAGAGAGCCAGTGTAACTACACTCATACTTTCAACCGGAACACAGCAATACTAAGTATTGCAGGACATTAGTACTGGTCCAGAGAATCGGAATTGAAATTTAAAGAGGGAATATTGCTAGATTTCTTGCCACCATCCCATGCGGTCATAATTTGTACAGTATTTTTATCTTAGATTTTTATAAACTTAAATAGCTTCTCACCATAAATAATTCTTATATATAAAACTCCTTAATAGTCTTATATAACTGCTTTAATAGTTTGTTTATGATAAAAACTATAACATATAGCTAAGCATTTAATGGACCACTGGCGTATTCGATGCGATGATATTCCGTGAAGTTTTTGTAAGTAGTCGAAAGTCTTTGTTAATTCCGTGAATCTCTCGAAAACCTTTGAACACAGAAATGTACTCAGAATTATGCTGACATATAGAAGTTGAGTGAGTGTTTGTCTGAATTTGCACTTAATATAAAGAGCCTTTTGTTGCGTAAATGATTTCCAACTTCTTTTATTCCGACTGTTACTTTTCAAATGTAATTTTACTTTACAATTATTTTAGTACCTACAATTATGATGAGAAATTCTCAAGTGTTTCATATCTTTTATGGAAAAATGTATACAGTTTTTTTCAGCTCAATGCTTTTCTGTTACAGCTATATTCGTGTAATAAAAATTCCTCAACTACAATTCGCTACCATTTAGACATTGTTAATTATGATAGTGTTGTATAATAACGGTGAATATTGTTTGCTATAATAAAGAAATGGCTATTACAAATTCCTAAATCATTTTGTTTTCTCTATCATTATAATAATGTTATAAATTTAAATTACATATTTTACTATTTGCTATGAGGTTTCGCCTATGTTTAACGATACTGCTTCACCTTCGTGGATAGCTGCATGATGTTGTATACTTTATAATCTTTCTCAATGTCTCTAATGAAAACATATTTCCAAAGTCGACGGGTAGTTCTAGAGATCGGCGCGTTCAACTCCATAATACTGTAGTATTTTCTTCCCTGATTTCTGAGATGAAAAATAGCTTCTGTCACTCTCCAGATCATAATCTTTCCCTAAACCAACAAGGACATTGATCCCTTACACGAAACAAAGATAGGCACACTTGCGCATTTAGGTGTTATATTAAGTAAAGTGAAGCTGCCGAAAATGAGAATGGATAATCGTCCAATTTAAATAAATGAAATTACACTTTATTACTCAAATTTCTATTAACAAAGGATTAAACGATATTTTATCGCTCGTCTGAGACATTTCACAACAATACACGGCTCTGCGAAATATTTATCTTTTGTTATAAAGGAAGCCAACAATGGGGTGATGTACGTACGAAATAAATGTCAAACCATCACTCAAGGTTCGCTTCGGAGTGTGTTTTGAAATTTTTAGAAGAGTCGTTTTGGACTAGCTCTTTGCCGAGACTTTTCATAAGTGATACAATTGTACATGGCCAGCCTATCGAGCATTTAAATTAATTTGATCTTATTACCAACCCTTTTTTAAGCCTTTATTTAACTTCACAGCTTTAGTAAGGGTAGATTAAATTTTCTAACTAAACGAGTTCAACAATAAAGTTTTTTTGATATTTTCTTTATATTTGTATCACAATCGTAAGTTGGCGTTTAGATATTAATAGACTTTAAAAATGTATTGCTTTTAAACTATCCACTATATAGTAATTCTCCGCTAGATGGCGACGCAGCAAGTCTAATTTTATACAGCTCAACTGATCTCTCTAGCTATTTCTATATACACATACTGGACAAAGTCGCTAGAGCTTAGTGCTAGTTCAAATATAATCATATATTATAGCAATTAATTATAAGATATTTATAACCTATAGGGTTTTAAGTAAGTTGTCGGTGAATATGTACAAATACATATACATATTTTGTTCAGAAATACACGCATTACGACAATTTAAGGGTACAAAAAATAATACGAGCGTACACAGCTCGAGACGTAATAAAAGTATAATTCAGATAATTGCTATTTATGGCACAAAGTACTTTTAAAAAAAATTAACGTGGCCATTAGTATAAAATTTTACTACGACTTCATATTTATGAACAGAGTTTAACGATACATAAATAGGACTCAGGCGGGACATTTGAAAGCAGCCGAGCGTACAAAAGAGCAAGTCTCAAGCGTACTTACGACGGGGGTACGCGCATAGCAGCCAAGCGAACTAAATATATCTTAAATCAGCTTAATGGTATCCATGTGTGTATTCTCAATGTACGCTTCGATGATTATTATTTTGAAGAAGATAATACATTAAGTTACATTTTAATTATACCTCATAAAATATACTATTTCATTAATTTATTTAAATTAGTCTTTCAATGATATACACAGCAAACAATTGTTTTACATTTTAAGTAAGTTGTTTCGATAATATTGTTTCTAGAAATAAAGAGATATACAGGATGTAAGAAAACACGTGTCCGACCCGTGAAGTGGTTATTAGGTATCGTGAGTCGGTTCTATTTATGTAATCATTTTTAAAATTCTAAGCAAAAAATTTACCCCGAATAAAATTTAATTTAACTAAATAACGACAATTACATTGCAACACAGGCACGGGCGTCAGCGCTCGATAGCTCTTATCTATCGGATAGCTCGGACACGAGGTCATGACCTCAGTTGTCCATGAAATTTTCGTCATTTACAATTGATAATGACAATTAATATTTTGTTATGGGTATTTTTTTGCATAATATTTTAAATATGTTTACATAAATAAAACCGACTCACGATACCTAATAACCACTTCACGAGTCGGACACTTATTTTGTTACACCCGGTATAAAAGTGTAGTATTTAATATTTTGGATATATAAATGCTTTATTATTCTTAAATTTCATTTGGCAAAGAATTTAAAATATTGACGTAAATCAAATACATTACACAGTGTTCAAATTTACTAATTTACATGTACGTATATTTTAGTATTATTTTTCTTACCTCTACATTAAAGAGAGCCCAGTTTTAGCGCTAGCGCTAAAAGGAGATTCTCTTGTACACAATCCTTTTCTATTATCTATGTGAAGTTTATTTTTATAAAAAATCACAGTATTTGTATTATAATATATTATAACATGAATTCATTAATATAGGTATATGGAAGTTGATCTATATTATGAGATACAAATATAAAACTTGTAAGATTCTAAAGAAATTGTATAAATCATGTAAAAAACAAAATAAATATATTAATTAAAATTAAGGCACGGTCATACACGACCAGCTACGAAGCTTATACGAATATGTTCTATAATTCCTTTACCGAACTTGCATTACTGTTTTATTATATAAAACTTTCTATGAAACTTTCTAATAGGAAGCGTCTATTGTACATTGTATTATACTCCACAAAACAAAACTTATAATGTCGTTATAATCACGTTTTCTGTGTTGCAACAAAACTTTATTTATGTGACATTTTTTTCACACTGAATATTTAGTGACGAAATTTAAAATATATTTCAAAAAGAAAACGACAGATTACTTTCTTACTTATTATACGTATCGTACGTTGATTAGTGGATAGTTAAAGAATAATTTGTTTTCTTATTTCGTATGTTAAATCTAAAATGACAGAAAGAGCGACCAGTTTATGTAAGCAGTAACTAAGCAATTATATATCTATATACATATATATATATGTATAATCCATTCCCCACTCATCATGAGATCTCCCAACCTCTACGCCAGATTGACTTGAAATTTGTTACAGTTGTTCCTTCCCATAAGTAGACGCTCACTATAAACGGATTTTGTTCAACTCCCATCCAAAACGGATTTATCATTATTAATTACCATTCTCTCTTTATGTGGGAGATCCCATATGAAATATCAGTAACAGTTGCCATAGTAACCGAATTCATGTTTATATTGACAGAATACTCAAAAAAATTGCTATCGGTATCTATGTATATGGGAGTGACAGAAATTGAATAAATTCGACAATTTGTTTCACGTTATTTGTATATGAAATTTTTAATTTAAACCTTTGGACGAAATATTTAAAAAATATATTTTCGTTGTATTTGAAATGATATAGTACCTAGCACTTCGCCCGCGACTTCGTACGCGACAATTTAAAAAATATTATTTAACGAAAATACCTAAATTAGTATTTGTTAAATACACTTAACGTAGTTCAGTTACGGTTTGTTCGAACCGTGACCCTTTTTATTTTAAGCGAAAAATCCGATCCGATTAACTTAAAGTGGAATTTAGACGTACCTAATCAACCTCAATTATCAAACCATTCAAATGGATAAGAATGAATAACATGATACCAATACCACCACTATTAGATTCCACCCGTATTTAAACTTAATAATTTATACAAAAACTGTTATTGTAGCTTAACTATACTATCGCGGACTTCTTTAGGAGCAATCATGACTACTATTAGCATACAGAACACTATTTTATATTGAAAGGACTAGCTTATACTCAGAAATAAGACGGGACTTCAATGAAATTAATATATTATTTGCTATCATAAAATCCTTATATATGATTTTGCGCGCAACGCTCGTAAGATATTTTTATAAGTCAATTCGTTTCCCGCCAAAAAGGGAACCTGTCATTGTTCTTGCTTACAGATTAAAAATGTAGAATATTGTTGTTTTATATGAAAAATGACACACACTTCAGTAATATGTAATAATAATACGTATTATGTTCAATATTATATATCAAAATAGTATTGACGCTTACAATATAGCGTCAATAGTTTTCGCAGCGCACGCAAAATAATGACTTTTATAGGCAACATTTTCATACCTTGGGTTACATCGTTCTATTATAGGTAAGGATCTCTAATTTTTTTGAAAATATAATATAGCCTTTGTTACTTGGTAAAGATGTAAGCTACATCTTTACCAATGGTGAAGGAATTTTTAAAATCAGGCAAGAAGTTTTTGACTTAAATCATAAAAAAACAAACAAAAAATCTAACCTTTCCTCTTACATTATTAGTACAGATTAGGGCCTTGAAAATCGCAAAACAGGCACAACCATCAACCATATCTGCCCTCACGCGTCTTCGTAGGTATAGGTCGCACACTGGGCAATGAGCTGTTGCCTTAACTCTTCCACCACCGTCACCCACCACTCCCGCAGTGTAGTCACTTTGCCACCTTCGTAATTTTTAAAATATTTATCCAAATAACATAGTGTAAAAGACAAAGTTTAAATATCAGAAGTATTGAAAAGTATTTGTTTTGATAAGAATCATTTGTTAATAGAAAATGTGCATTTTGGAAATAAATATCCAATTTTATTGTATGAGCTATATTATTGTAAAGTTTTAATAAAATCCATTCAGTAGTTTTTGCGTGAAAGAGTAACAAACGTCGATACATCCATACAAACTTTCGAGGATTATTATATGCCCTATACTGAACACACATACATACAAAATGCACGGGATAAAATCGTTATTTTACCCGTACAAAGTCGGAACGGGCAGCTAGTAATATATAAGGCTGATAATAATTAATTACTATTAAAACTTTTTCTTGGTCAAAAAAATTCAGGATATACTTCTAATATAATTTTATCCTATATTATAGTCTTGTTAATAATTATGATTATACTTATCTAGCGGAAGGAATTGTCGTAAACGTTTACGTGCAAATTGTATGAGGCTGTTATATATAATACGATCCAAAAAGTATGACATCATTGGTAGTAAAACTTTATTGATATAGCTTGTTCAGAATTTTTAAAGCAAATTATAATCTTTGCGGTATTAACATTTCGTTCCTCGTTTCAAACCAAAAAGTTTCTTATGAAAAAGTTTTTACTGACTAATTTAGAAATACTAGGAGCCACTAAAAGAAAAATAAAAACTTTAAGTTGATACAGTTGTTTTATGAGAATTATCATCAGCTAGTTTGGAGAAATTCTATACAAGTTTTTTTACGATTTTTTGAATTACCAGTATATAACAAAGGATGAAAGAATGTATATTATATGTATTAGATAACAGTTGCTGAGGTGTACCTACATGGTTCATTGGCCTATTGATCTATTGGTTAATTTCAAAATAGTAGGAACCAACAAGCATTAGATAAATGTGGTGAAATCAGCCCCAGACCGTCTTCTAAAGAGTAGAGTAGGTCTCCGCCCCAGGAGAGGAATATTTGTGTCTGTAGTACTAGAACTTCTTAGTTTTACTTTTTTCTTGTTTTCAATTGTTAACTCCAGATCACATAAAATGATCACATAGAATGAGGGGTGGTAAATTTATACCTATTTTGTCTGTGGCTTCGTAGTTGCAAATTGACGACAATTTTAATCGTGATAATTGTATGATGGTTTAACTTTTCAAGGTTTGGTTTCGTAAAATCAATAGAATCAATAATTTTATTTATTATCAAATGTTTTTAGCTATCATGTAAATAATTGTGGATATATAAATACAAGCTTGAAATAGATGAACTCTTTTCTTAATTATGTCACTCTTAACTCTCAACTGAATTAAAAACTTTTAATCCTCGTAGAACAAAGTTGAACACAAATCCGAAAGATGTCTAACATTGTCATATCGATAAGAACTATGTTGAAATATTATAAATACTATCGTGAAATTTATCAACAGCAGAAAATTCAATTTAAAATATTTAAAACACTGAAAACATTAATTGTGTGGAGCTAGAATTCTTGGAGATAATTGTCTGTCTATCTGACAGGCTCGACTGTTGATTTATTCAGTTTATAATATATTCAAAACATAGGAATATTTTATTCCGAGAATTCTATATGAATTTACTCTCAAGCTATCTCTTTCTAAATATAACCATGTCTCAAGTAGAACATACTCATATATATAAATATGCAAAAGAATTAAACTATTGTCGTTTATCAGCCCACACAGCGGGACGTCGACATGTTCCAACAATGCTTGTCTCGTTTGAGGAAATATTTTACCTTTTATCATAAAAGAAGCCGACAAGAGTGATGTATTTACGAAATAAATGTTTACTGACAATCGGTATTTTTTCAAATTTCTTACTTTAAAAAAATCAATTATCAACAAATCATGGAAAACGAAACTTTTTTTAATTAATAGTTTATGAATATGACAATGTGCATCTAGAAACCATTACTTAATTTTAATTCAGTGTCTAAAAATATTCTTTACATTTAGCCTTAAAAAAAACTTTACTGTTAAACTCTTACTGCTTATAAATGTTATTGTTATTAGGGTTATTAGTTCAGCTTTGCTTTTCATCTTTCGAATTTCATCACCGTTTAACAGTCGCCCTGTCGGTTTACTTATGAAGGTTACCTTTCAGGTAAAGCTGATAAATATTAGAAATATTGTGTTTTAAAGTGATTTCCTGGACCAATCATCGAGTGGTTTGTTATTAAAACAATTATAGGATAACTAGCGATTCACCCGCGGCTTTACCCGCGATAAAATAATAAAACATGTTAATTTTTGCTGTAAAAACAGTAAGTTTCAAGCAGATCAGACCATTTTTTCAAACTAAATTTTCCGACCTATTTCTCCCGTTTTGGGTTAAATTTTCAAAAATGACAAAATAAGTATGCATTTATTTATGCTCAGAAGCTATAAAATTAAATTTCATGCTACAGTCTGTATTGAAGGTCCGTTGAACCCTTATTTCACATTCTTGCGGGGTACTTTTAAAATACCCTGAAATACGTATTGAATTATGATTCTTAGTATTGTAATCTGTAATATCTTAAAAATGAGTATTTATTTTATTTCCAACCATAAGCCGGTATAATAAATTTCATGCTTTTTACTTCAAAAATGACGGAGTCATCATGCAAACTTTCAACCCTACCTCTATACTACTTTCACCCTCTTAGGTGCTGAATTTTGGAAAACTCTGATTTGCATTCTTATTTATTTCTAAATAGAAGCTTATGAACGTAATATCATGCTTCTAACTTTGAAAATGTCGGATTTCCATACAATGGTTCATCCCTTATTTCAACCTTTTTGGGGTGGAATTTCCAAAAATCATTTCTTAGTACGTGTTTTCATTATAAAATACATCAATTGTAAAATTTTCATGTCTGTAACTCCAGTTGTTTAGGTTCTGCGTTGAATCACTTTGTTTTGTACATAATCATATTATTGTAAAACAATCATTTTAAGTAATTTTTCATATTATTGCTTTATTTTTATTAACAATAACAAATGATATATCTGATGTTTTATGAAAATCGGTTGAACGGGGCGGAAGTCGATACTTTACAGCGCCGCCTGTTGGCGAGTTACATCAATGGGCATAGCATATAAACCTTATCCGTGGATAAATACATATACTTACAAATTTTCATAATGATCGGCCAAATAGTTTCTGAGTTTATCGATTTCATATATACAAACATCCTCTTTTATATATATAGATTAGAAGATACTAATAATAAATAATAAATTACCATGAAACAATTACCGAAGAATATCAGTTGTTATGAAATTTTAAATTTATTGTATATATTACAATAAATTCAAAATATGATAATTTTTTTTTTCTTTTTTTATGTAAGAGGATGGAAAGTAACTACCACAGCCCATGTTCCTGTTAGTATTTGTCGGTAAAATATGTACCCAAACCGGTTGTTACTTTCTTAAAAATTATTATTCAAAGATGCTTGTAAGAGTTTATTTAAAAAAAAGAGTATTTCCATTTTGTATCAAATATATATGAAACTAAATCACGAAATAAACAAACCAGACACTTGAAAAATACTTTACGATATTGAGCCTCATTAATATGGTCCATGCTCGGAGTTAGTCGTAAACCGGCTATAACGGTTCGCATCGATCGAGTAATTCGGTCTTAGACATCGTAAAATTAGAATTGCACTTGTAAATAAATGATCCAAGGGAATTCGTCACGTCGCACTGATATATGTTCTGGCGTGATATAAATTGTTTGTGATCGAACCGTTTTGCGCGGTATTTCAATATATTTTTATGTCCAAGGATAGGCACTACAGATAGCCCATCACAGATATTGGCTATTCCAACAGGATTTGTCATTTTACGGTCGACTTTATCACTTCAAAGCGGATTGGCTGATTACTTATCCACGTTTATGGAAAAATTAAATAATATTATAATTCTATATATTTCTAAGATGATATGACAAAATTTTACAATTTGTGTCTTTTGTACTTGATATCGGTCAATCAGAGATTTCTCTGAGCATTGTGTCCAAAAATCGTTCCCAAATATTTATTTAGCAACCAAAGAGGACAACCGATGACCGTTTCCAGGCCGCGGGCTTTGATATTGACATAAAGGAAGGAATCGGCACAATTCTTTCGATTTATACAGAGGGAATGCTTATTATGGAAACTGTTCAGTACAAAATATTATTCCACATTATTGTTATGAAATTTATTTCTTTTTTTTTTCTTTTTTTTTATTGCATAGGAAGGCGGACGAGCATATGGGCCACCTGATGGTAAGTGGTCACCAACGCCCATAGACATTGGCGTTGTAAGAGCTGTTAACCATCTCTTACATCGCCAATGCGCCACCAACCTTGGGAACTAAGATGTTATGTCCCTTGTGCCTGTAATTACACTGGCTCACTCACCCTTCAAACCGGAACACAGCAATAACAAGTACTGCTGTTTTGCGATAGAATATCTGATGAGTGGGTGGTACCTACCCAGACGAGCTTGCACAAAGCTCTACCACCAAGTAAATGTGATAAAGTAAATGTGATTTCGTAATCATTAATGAGATTATATTTTATAATAATATAACAAATACTTTTAACAGTAGGGTCTATCAACGCGGAAAAATAAGGTAAAAAATATCTATATAAAACAGTGAAACACAACTTCTCAAAAAATATGGTCACGATATTTTCATTGCCTTCACTGCCAATAACGCTCGTATGGTTTATATCCGAAATACAGGATACAAGTTATTGACACAAGGCTGGTACAATAAAAAAATACATAACAAGGCAGACGAACATTTGCGTATTGTAAAAACAGCAGCAGCAACCGTTTTAGAGGATATTCGCTCCTCGATCTACGAGACAAAACAATATCCTCCATCAGATATTTTTGAAGTGAAAACTCCCTTAGCGGCGTTTTGCACTATTTTTGTGACACGTAAAAAATTTTAAACTCGCGTCAGGTCACGTGACCCTGATTGAAAATTCGTAAGACGGATTCGGAAAAGGAGTTAATGTCAAAAATGTTTAATGTCAAAAAACTGATTTTGGGCGCCATTTTTTTAATATGGCAGCGCGCGGCAATGATACTAAAATGCAAGGCAAAGTGAAAATTCGAAAAGACCACGTCGAAATCTAAATCACCAATTTTCAAAACTCCCCGAAAACTTCAGGTAAAACTTCAAAATGACTGGACTATTTGATATTCGATAATAATAAGTGAACCAATATGGCCGCTCACAGACATAGCCATACTTTATATAAAAACATTAAGTTTCTGTGAAATACAGTAGTGTTTAGCACAATTAAAGTTTAATGCAGTTTTGCAGTTTTAATATACGACTACGTTTAATGTAGTGGACTTTTCATCTGTCAAATATAACGCCATGTAAGCGTATGTGGAGTTTTTTCTTTATTGTATAGGAAGGCGGACGAGCATATGGGCCACCTGATGGTAAGTGGTCACCAACGCCCATAGACAATGGCATTGTAAGAAATGTTAACCATCGCTTACATCACCAATGCGCCACCAACCTTGGGAACAATGTTATGTCCCTTGTGCCTGTAATTACACTGGCTCACCCTTCAAACCGGAACACAACAATACTAAGTACTGCGGTTTTGCGGCAGAATATCTGATGAGTGGGTGGTACCTACCCAGACGAACTTGCACAAAGCTCTACCACCAAGTAAAATCTTGCAATGTTTTTATTACACAGTTTGTATTATCGGGTTAATTGAACGATGACGTAGTCAAACGATTTTGTGGAATTTATTTTGAACAATGGTTTAATAATAGGCACATTGTTGAAATATAATCATTTATGTAAAATTATATTGTATATATTTGTGAAATTGTTCAATTAAATAATAATTATAGTAGTGAAGAATGTTAGTATTACAATACAAATTACATACTAAAAAGATAATATGTGCTTCTATATGGTACACAAAATTTATTTGGAAATAACTAATTTGTATCATATATTTAAATAAATACGAACAAAAATTTTAAATAGTTACTATACAAGTCGTGACCACGAGGACTGGTGGCAAGAATGCTAGCAGCATTTCCCCTTTGAATCGCAATTCCGATTCTCAGGGCGAAAAATGAACCAGCCCTTCTGTCACCAGTCGAGGCAATAAGGCGGGGTGTAATATTCTGGATATTTTTTTTGCAACTATTACTCCAAGGAATTTTTTTATCTATTTTAATCCGTATAATGTAGCTAATGATCTTGTTGGCTGATCTAAGCCTGGTGCTAGTTAATGTATAATTACATTTTAATTAAAAAATATTAAAACATATTTAAATTATTTTTCAATTTTATATTAGTTTTGAAACTACACCAAATAAATTTTCAGTATATATAATGTTTTGACTCTCATAGGGCCGGTTTTTTGATCCGTAGTCAAATGGCGTATGACAATTTGTTAGATTAACCATACGCAACTTGTTAACTAATGGTCAAACAGCTATTTAGTTTTTTAATGTCTAATTTAACTAAAGTCAATTTTAACCACTGTCTATTATATTGCCAGTGAAATTAGAAAAGATGTCCTTAAAATATCCATGGTTTTTATTATCAGACTGTTACATAACAATAATAATATATTTTGACTATTAGATAATAATTACATAACAATAATAATAGCTCTCCAAGACTTAGTTTGACAATGTCGCACGGTCCTTGCTGAATTCTTAAAGTACAATTGCATTGCACCTATACTTGATATTTATTTCTAAACTTTTAATCACATAAAATGCCCCATTCGACCAAACTTGACATGTTTCGGGAACTAAATTAACTTTTGCCGTTTAAACGAGTTTTAAGAGGAAGTCGTTTTTATAGTATTTTTGAAGTTAAAACTCACCTGCCAGTTTTTATTGAAAAAGTTTTGGAAGAGCATAAAATCACGACGCGGGAGAACCTGTGCATTAACCTTTTTATGCGATATTTGCGCTACTTTTTAAAGGCTGTGTAATTTCACTTCCATCTATATTTGAACTTTTACTCAAATTGGTTTTATCTTTGGTAAAAACTTTACCTGTATAATTTCATTTTATCTACGTTCTGTTTTTTTTTAATATAAATACTTTAATTATTACTTAGGTATATCTGTTTTAAGCTGATAACATCTATTAATCAGCTGTTTAACCACCATATACATATATCAATATTTTCAATTGTGGGTACAGCGTTTTAAATTAAAAGTGTAAGTAAATTAGCATATTCATATTACATAACAAAAGTCTTGCGGTGCATGGGGAGATTATTATACTTTTTGCGGAACTTGAGGGAATGGCCACAAATATCTGATTTATTTTCTCGTCTGGTTACAAAATAAAAAAAATACAAAAATATTATTATTTCCATTAATAGGATCCTTCGCCTCATTAGTTCAGTGTTATTCAATCATTAATACGTCTAACATAAATTGAATTCATCAAGCGTAATTAAATTTGTATAAATATGTTTCATTATTTTATATGATATAACGTTGACCATGTGTGAGATGTTGCTAAAAATAATTATAGTGAAGATAACGACTTATTTATAATATAAATAAAATGAAAATGAAAATATTATTAACGGAATATTTAAGAACATAATGATTTGAATCAAAATGAAGTGTTTGTATTACGTCATGAAACAACCGGTAGTCAGAGGTGGGGTGGAGTAGTGTTATTGACTACAGACTATATAAAGCGACGCAAAGCAATGTAAGGAAATCGCCGTCGAGACGTGGTACAGAACGTTGCCTTCTGTCGGTGTTATTCGACTCTGAGTACATTTTTTACTAATTTCAGATAAGATATCGGTTAATGAAATTTATATTCTTATAGTGTTTATTTAAAATTATAATAATCGATTTGACTTTGAATTATGCAATATTATTTATAATGTATATAGCGATAAATAATTGTATAAATATCCCTTTTGTGATCTTTTATATCGAATATTACTTCGTTAGAAATCATATACATTTGAAATGTTGTACATTCATTATAACTATTTATACATTTTTATGTATGAGGGGGTTAACAAGCTGCTCATCTGAGAGTAAATGACAACCACTGCCCATGAAATTCTATAACATCAGAAGGCTTGCATTGCTTGTCTTTAAGAAAAGGAAAGAGTAGTCTCTTCTCTTGAAGCTTCCTAAGTCATATCGGTTCATAAAACCACAAAAGAAAGTAAATATTTTGTATTGCTATATTCATATTTAAAGGGCAAATGATCGAGTAAATTTAAGGGGTAAATAAAGCTAACGATAGGCACCCACAGAAACATTACGTCTAACATGTCTTTAGTAATACATTGACGTAAAAGGAAAAATAATATTAGTGTGTTTTGACAGGGAAATGTCTGAGGAGCTTGTCTGCCTTGCTTTTCTACTATAAATAATAAACAAAATGTTGCCCGCGAAACTTCAAAATATAAGTAATATGAAATGTACATTCTATATCTTTTTCAATATTACTAACAAAAGACAAGTGAGATTTTTACTAGTTTTTCTAAATGATTAAAAATAATTGTGATATACATTTTTTTTATTTATTTAAACTATCCTTTTTATTCATTTTAATGAATTATTTACATTAATATATTGTAATCTATACTTGTAAGAAAGAAAACTCGTTGGTCTAGTGGCTACATATAAGGCCGCAATTTTTTTATTGCCGCAGACCCGGTGGGTTCAATTCCTAGGTCGGGCCAATATATAGTTATTGGGTTTTTGTGTCAAAAAATTCTCAGTAGCAGCCTGGAGTCTGGAAGTTGGAAGTGTGTACTCTACCGTGTCTTGGAAAGCACGTAAAGCCTGTCCGTCAAGTTTGTCCTGCGCCTGAACTCTTTCCGGTCGTGTCAGATTGCCATCCCATCGGATTATGAGAGCTAGGAAAAAGAAAGTGCACCTGTGTCTGCGCACACACTTGTGCACTATAATTTTCCTCTGCATTTGGCAAATTTCTCTTGGAATAGGCCGCCGTGACTGTAATCGTTTTGGAGGATACTATTATTAATATTGACATAATTGTGACCTACTTATTAATTATTTAGACCATAACTAGTAAATCACGCGCCCACATTAATCAAGATTTCTTGTTATTTACTTCAGACCGCAGAACATCATTGAACACAGAAACCTATATTTTCTCGAAATAACCGTCTACGTAAATAATCTTCAGCTGTCAGAAGTTATGACTAAAACGATTGATTGTGTTCGCTTCGGTGTGTTTTACGGTAAAGCTGATTTCTGACAAAGGATGTAATAAATCACTATTGCTTAAATTGTATATTGAACTTATTCGTAACAATCAGATATCGTGTTGTAGCATAATATGAACACCATTTATAATTTATCAACGTACACCAATGACAATAAAATTGAAGTAAAATCAAGGAAACAAGTGGCGGCCTTATCGCAAAATCAGCTATCTCTTATCTATGTCCTGTATTGGTTTTAAAAGTTCCCATAATTTTTTAAAAGATGATACATTTTTTATAGTATAGGTAGGCGGTCGGTAGTCACCAATAGACATGGCATTGTAAAAAATGTTAACCATCGCTGAGAACTAAGATGTTATGTCCCTTTTGTCCGTAATTGCACAGGCTCACTCACCCTTCAAACTGGAACGCAACATTACCACGTACTGGTGTTTTGCATGATTTTATAAATGTGTATTATATTTATAAAAATATATATTTAAAGGGATGTCGATGGTATATTCTTTATCTTTTGACTTCATGCTTGATCTTCAGTAGACGTGGGTATTCGGGTGAGGAGAATACTTCAACAACCAGTTGGATAACGCTCCACCAAACACGTAGCACGTTATTCTTGACATCCGTCGGTTATGGCGGTCCTGTCAGATCTGTTTTACTAGCGCTTAGTGTTGCGTTAGAGTAAACGAGACTGTCAGATAACCGTTGCTAGGCTACCATTCGTCTCAGATCGTCTACTCTCGTATTCAAATACGCCGACACGGCCATTCTGACATTCGCACGTCCTCGTGCGTCTCTCTCATCATTGATATTCGCATTATCTAGAAAAATAAAGAACAGCTGAAATCATCATTCTTATTTCGCTCGGCCTTTCCTGACATTTTGGGTACCGTTTCGAACGTATATACACACATACAAAAAAACAAACGCGTTCGCACGCACATCGCAGTAATAATTGCCATCTTGCAAATATACCTGCGGACCGAGGTGCCCTGACGACCAAGCTCACCACCTCGTGCGATGACAAGGCCCGAACCGCCTCGCGTCCGCACACACTTTCGTGGCTCGAGGTGCCCTGACGACCAAACTCATCACCTTATGCAATGACAAGGCCCGAACCGCCTCGCGTCCGCACACACTCTGGCGGACCGAGGTGCCCTGGCGACCAAGCTCACTACCTCATGCGATGACAAGGCCCGGACCGCCTCGTAGCCCCTCACACACCCACGGACCGAGGTGCCCTGACGACCAAGCTCACCACCTCGTGTGATGACAAGGCCCGGACCGCCTCGCGACCGCTTACACTCATACGGACCAAGGTGCCCTGGCGACCAAGCTCATCACCTCGTGTGATGACAAGGCCCCGACCGCCTCGCGACCGCTTACACTCATACGGACCAAGGTGCCCTGGCGACCAAGCTCATCACCTCGTGTGATGACAAGGCCCCGACCGCCTCGCGACCGCTTACACTCATACGGACCGAGGTGCCCTGACGACCAAGCTCACCACCTCGTGTGATGACAAGGCCCGGACCGCCTCGCGTCCGCATACACATCGTAGTAACATTTGGCATCATGAAAATATACTCAGACATAGACATCACCTCAAATATGTAAGAAACGAGCTCACCGGATGATGTAGGTAATCAAGACATCGGTAGCAGGTCTTCGATAGCATAGGACTTCGTTGACTTCCGGCCTATTTTTCTTTTCGGTGTCATTAGTTAGTTTCTTGTTCTTTATAGATGACGTGTCGTATTTTTCGATGCTTGAGGTAATTACGAATCTTCAGGATTCCCGATTACAAAGCTTCCATATTATGCAATAAATTATGACATGTTTTTTTTCTCGATCGGTTTTTGTTTCTCCTAGTAATGGCCCTTCGTATCCCACTTCTGATAAAGGGATGTCGATGGTATATTCTTTATCTTTTGACTTCATGCTTGATCTTCAGTAGACGTGGGTATTCGGGTGAGGAGAATACTTCAACAACCAGTTGGATAACGCTCCACCAAACACGTAGCACGTTATTCTTGACATCCGTCGGTTATGGCGGTCCTGTCAGATCTGTTTTACTAGCGCTTAGTGTTGCGTTAGAGTAAACGAGACTGTCAGATAACCGTTGCTAGGCTACCATTCGTCTCAGATCGTCTACTCTCGTATTCAAATACGCCGACATATTTATTATATTTTAATGAAATTTAAGTTATTGATTTTAACTTAATCTTATATTATAATAAATAGCAATTCGCATCTCAATTACGCGTAATAAAGTTCGACCTATTATATTATAATTTAAAACCTATAAGTAAATCATAATCTGTATTAAACAATAAATCAATTGATTTATATTTAAACGCAAGAATGGTCCAGTGATTGCTAAAAGATGCGTTATCATCAGCGTTCGATTCCTGCGCGAAAACATTTGTGCAGGTTTTTAGGTTATGCGAGTTATGTAAGTATGCTTTGTTCTCATTATTAATTTTATGTTTTCAAATATATTTTATAAAATATTTGTATCCAGTGATGGAAGCTAAACACGATCAGAAAACGTATACGTTATAAGGAAAAAAATACAACTTCGAAAAGGAACCGTATGTCTGTATCGTACCAGTCCAGTACTACAAGGACAGTCGTAAGGCTTAATTCGAATTTTAAACTTTTCCAATTATATATATATATATATATCTACTGCGATCAGATGAAATAGAATAACATAAAATTTGTGCCTTAATACTATGAAAAATTTCGCGCACTATCTCGCCAGCAGTTTACGGGTACGACGATTTTATTGTTGCAGACTCTTGTACGTTTTATTGTCATGTTCCAAATGAAACTGCTTTTAACGTGCATTTTACAAATCTTTACAACGATATACTTTTTCAGGTACACAAGAAAAAACATCGCCTTTTAAATAAAATATTATTTAACGTATATTTCAAACAAAAATGACTTATTTTATTTTAAATTCAATGTGGAGGAATATCGACACCAGAATAACATTGAGAATCGGAATTGCGATTCAAAGGGGAAATGCTGCTAGCATTCCACGTGGTCACGACAGTAATATTTTATCACAATCACAATGTTTATAGTAATTATTTTTAATATTTATTTGTTTTAATACAAACGTCTTAGAATTTAATGTTGTCTATCTCGTTGGTCTATTGGTTAACTTATAAAACTGCAAATTAAGAGGTCAAACCTCAAATTGGTTTTCCTGTCGAGAAATTCATAACAGCGTCCCGAAACTTGGAATTTGTCACAAGGTAACATACCCATATCTCGGAAAACATACAAACAATTGAAAAAAATGTTCTTTAAGTGCCGATACTTAGATCTATTGCCCTTTAATAATATAGTATTTTGTATACGGATTTAAAATAAACAGTTCATACGTTTTTCTAACATGTTTCGAGCTGCTACGCTCTGGTATTCTATCCTTGCATCCAATTTTCCGGAAAATTACTCGTTCCATTTGAAGGTCTTTATGAAGTGAATGAAAAGATTTTATCTAGACAACGCTAAGCTTTAAACCAAGATATTAGATTGTTGTGAAATAAACCACAAGGTTATTTAAAGCCAAAACTCATAATTACAAAAAAAAAAAAAATGAGTAGAAAAGCAAAGTTAAATAAAATAGAGAGCGCTACTCATGAATCGTTGCATTTAAATTCTACCTTCAAATTATGTCCTCCATCATAGTTCTTCTAAGTTATTTAGTTTTAAGATCGCTAAATATAAATCTATCATCTATCACTCGGTGGTAGAGCTTTGTGAAAGCTGGTCTGGGTAGGAACCACACAATCATCAGATATTCTACCGCAAAACAGCAGTACTTTTTATAGTTGTGTTACAGTTTGAATGGTGAGTCATCCAGTGTAATTACAGGCACAAGGGCCATAACATCTTAGTTCCCAAGGTTGCTGGAGCAGTCGCGATGTAAGCGGTGGTTAACGATTCCTACAATGCTAATGTCTACGGGCGTTGGTCACTTGTAATCACTTGTCATCAGGTGGCCCATATGCTCGTCCGCCTACCGATAATATAATAAAATCAAAATAATATTTACCTATCATTGTATAATATATTCGTTTTCAAACATTGGCAAATGTCTTAATAATTCTACCTGTCAGGAGATAATTCGTAACCGACATATTGCCGCTCGTGGCATGAATTAATTTACTCATTGACGCGTGTTCGAGTTATGGCTCGGATAAACTGAGGATATCAAACAGTTTACGATCGGATCGCGTTCGTGAAACTTAAATAACTTGCTTAATGCATTTTTCAATGACTTCTGATAAACTCATATCGATATAACCGTATACAACATTTACCTTTTGGTATATAGCTACTAGCTCTGGTATAATATAATATTTTTATATTAATACTAGTTTCCGCACACGTGTAAGTGGAGGGGGAGGAGGGGTGTTTAAGCTCTTGCAAAATTTTATGATTATCGGTTCATTATATAAGACTTGAAAGAGTAACAAATAAAAAAACGAACTCACTTATTAAATTATAATATTGGCTAGAATTATGTTATCGTCTTGCTCGTAAAGGATATTTAACATAAATAAAATATGTGTAAAAAAAAGCTTATTTCCATAAGAGATTGCTTTAAGCCACCCAAAATTGGGATTAATATGGATGTATATATTCTGAAATAAATTTACGTTTTTTTTTAGTGAAAATTGCTTTTATACATCTCTTCGCTGACTGGAACTTGACTCTTGGACCAATGACAGGTGCCAGAGTCGTCTAGCTGAAAAATAATAATTGTACACATATCCATATTTGCGGGTTGTTCCGGATTGCTGGCGCATACTACCGTGTCTGCTTCAGAGCTTCTTCATCATAATAGATATGTATTATATCATTGTAAAAATTCGAATTAATCTTCGAATATGAATAATATTTTATAATAATCTGTTGAATATACATTATATGCAGATCAAATTAAAATCGTAAGAAAATGTCAAGTTTTAACAATACACATATTTATATTTTCACATTAGACTATGTCTGTGGCTAATTTAATACGTTTTAGTTCGCATGGCTGGCGCACGTACGATGTACGCTTGAGACATCCTCTTTTGTACGCTTGGGTGCTTTAACGTTATGCTTGAGTCGTATTTGTAAATCGCTTTAGCTGTGGTCATAAAATTAGTTGTGAATTTTTATTCATGTTCGTACATTATTTAGTTTTATTTTAATAATAAAATAATATTCCAACCTAGCTTATCTTCAGATACATACAATTATAGCTTCACTTAAATATTGTGATAATATGGCATTGCGATTTCATGGCTTACTCGTCAATAATCTTTAAAAAAACTGACATCTGCATTGACTTTTAAATTATAATTTCATGTTTTATGCCTAATAGGCAAAGCCGACAATTTCGAGATAGGACTAACAGCTTTATGTCTTACAAGGCACGGGAGTGAAACACTGCCACCCAACCCTGAGCTGCTACGAATATATTAAGAATAGTAACGAAACCATAGGCTATATGCGCAAGAAACAACGGCTTGACCATTCCAAACGTTCAATATATTCAAAAATATTTATTGTTAAGCAAAGAATACATGTAGTTGTGTATGTGTGTGTGTCGAAAGAACAAAAATATCTCTTACGAAAATCATATTTAAACAAAAATCAACATTTTATCTCCTATCCCCAATGTAACACAATATAAATTGACATCAATCATCAGGCAAGATATAATGCATACATTTTCTCATACAGTATTATGTTGTATAAGAAAAGCTAATGGTCCCTTCAGGTGAAGGTTTGAGGTTGGGAGATTAAATATGACAGACATTTTATTCCAAAGCACTTTTTTATGTCATTGTACGCTTTAATGCTTCATTGCTAATGTCTTTTTATTGTGATAAGCGACGTTAAATTAAAAATTAAAAAGCATACTCAAATAAAAGTTCCTTATTAATTACTTTTTAGACTCATTATTTCAAAAGTAGACTGTTTACTTAGATTCTAACACATTATAAGAGAGTAGTATAATATATAATGTTAATTATTATTAAAAAAAATTACTGCACGTAAGGATTTCTTTAAAAATAGTTATTGAGATTTTTTTGTTTAGTTTAATTATATATAAATAAGCTTCATGACAATTAGATAAATCTTATCCTACACTTAACATTTATAAAATATTTTTAAATAACTTCCCCTTAAGAGGATAATATAAGACGTTTGAGGTAAGCTTTGCTTATCAATGAGATAGTTCCGAACTGTAAATTTATTTCACTTTTTAAATTTGGAATGCCTTAACAATTAAACTAAGGCATTGATATAAAAAACAGTTTGATATTGAAACAGTTTGAGTTTGTATCCATACAAATCACGAAGTTTTGAATCATTTATTCGGGTAGGGACACTAAAATTTTATAGGTTTCCCGTCCGGATTTTTGTTGCAAGCAAGGAATTGCGGTGACATTGACCTTGTGAATTCTAAAGACAAAAAAACTAAGAATTCATGGAAGGCGATGGTTTGTTTAATGTTTAATTCAATACTAACATGAAGATTTAAGATTGTGTTATGGGTCTAATTTTTTTGATTATAACTAACATATCCCTATATATGCAGATAGGCCCTAATATAATAAATTTTGTTTATTTTATAGTTGGTATTACATTAAGAATGTAATAAATAGCTTATTTTTCTGACAAGTGCTAACATTTATCCTATTTATTATTTTATTTTTCGAACTTGCTCTTACAAGTTTACTAATCACCATAGGTTTCAGGTTGTATCAACGAAGCTTAAAACGCTGGGAACCAAACTGACGCAGGATTAATCGTCACAAGCATATACCGTATCCGCAAAATTTTAATGGAACTGCACCGGTCACTTTTGCCACATGTCATATGATTTATGAGCCACACTCACAACTTGGGTCCATATAAACGCAGACGATCCCGATACTTTGAAACGATAGGGTAATTTAGGAAAACTATTTCTTTAGGGAAGGGAAGAGTGCAGCAGTAGCATGTGAATGTCCCACAGCTGGGCTAAGGCCTCTAAGGTTAGGCTAAGGCTTTTTTAAGCTTATTCCACCACGCCGGGCCAATGCTGGTTGGTGAAATACACATGTGCAGTTTTCATCACGATGTTTTACTTCACGGTCAAGCACGAGATGAATTATTATCAATCACAAATTAAACACATGAAATTCAGTGGTGCTTGCCCGGGTTTGAACTCACGATCATCAATTAAGATTCACGCGTTATTTTCACCACTGGGCCATCTCGGCTGGGAAGACTCGAGACTGGATCATCTTGAATGATTTTTAATATAGATAACTAAGATTTTTAAATTGTATGCATTGACTAATCAGATAAGATTACATTATAAATACAAAACAGCTGCCACAAGTGTAATTATGCAAACGTATAAATTTACAGACTAATTGATTCATTGTTTTGTTGAGTATCTTGTCTCATTTAAAAGCGAGACTAAGTAGGTTTTGAATATTCAGGTCACCTCATTTGAAAATGAGTTTCTATTGTCATTATTTAATTGTAGCTTAAAGGCACGGTATAAAATACCCAATATAACGGAGATATATGATAAGTACATTCATTTCTGTTTTGTATTTTATTGTCATTAGGTTTTGTAAATATATAAACATTTTATTTCGATAAAAGAAAATGTGAATCATCTGACGAATTTTTCATTTGCAGAGAATTTTCTAAGGGTAACGGCAATGATGATGATATCTGACAAGCCAGCTGGCGTAGTTGATAAGATACTTGCCTTTCACGGTGCAGGTCGTGGTTCGATTGCCACCCAGGACAGACATTTGTTGGCATGAACATATCTGTTTGTACTGAGTTTGGGTGTAATTATCTATATAAGTATTTATTTACATAAGAAAAGTAGTATATGTAAGTATATCAGTTGTCTGGTTCCATAGTACAAGCTCTGCTCAGTTTGAGATCAGATGGCCTTGTGTAAATAATGTCCCAGGATATTATTATTATTACCACAACTTAAGTGATAAATGAAAAATAATGACCTAATTAGTTTTAGTATAAAATAAAACTAAATGATATTTTGACAGGCGAGATAGATAGAAAGATAAATGTATTGTATGTTATTTCATATAAAACAAGTATTACCAGCAGCGACATAAAACATTTAAAGAATAGTGTAAGAAAGTTTAACTTTAATTAAATAGACAATTCACTACAATTTTTACAAAAACATCTATAATATAGTGGTCTATTATTTTAGAGAAATATCTTAAATTATCACATAATTTTGTATACAACATAAAATTATTTATTTTGCTTTTCATTAAGTATGTTATATTTTGTTTTAGTTGCAGCTGAAAGTCGAGTTTAAATATATTTTTTAATTATATTACACTTTAGATCATATATAGTTTTTCGAGATTCATCGCAGTAGTAGATCATTTATTTACACTACATAGGTAATATAATATAAGTATGGTACGCAGTCGACGTATTCTTGCTATTATAAACTCCGATATATCACATGTTCCGAGAGAAGTATATCCTGGCGACTCGCACGTAGCTATCGCATGGCTTAGATAAATGTGCTACTGTGTCGCGAAGCAGCCTTCGAGATAGTGGACAATTCAGAAAATAATACGTATTTTAGAAATGGCATCAAATATATTATATTTTTACGAAATAACATATCAATCAGTCTTTATAAAATTAATTATTCTATCATTCCTTTGAAACACTACATCGGCTTTTCTCAATAATCCAGAACTCAGATAGCTGGTTGGGTTAATTTTGGTATCATCCTGAAATAAATAATGGTCAGCCAGGAACTACTATCCCGGAATTAGTGAAATCGCTTCAATTTATACTTGTAACAAGTTCAAGCCACGTAGATTATTATTCTCGATATAATACTTGACTCTCTGCAATTTTCATTCTTTGCTTCGAAATTGTTTTCGATCTTCGAAATCGACTGGAGTAAAGTTTAATTTATTTAGAAAATTGTTTTGTCAATCTATTAACTCGGACGACAAGGTGGCATTTTATCTACTTTTTAATTCTCTATTGTTATTATTTTTTCTATTTCCTTATATAGAATGTATCTATATTTTTTATGCTGACTTATATCTGTATGATATATCTGAATATTAAAACTAATGATGCTATACTAACAGCCTGTGAATGTCCTACTACTGGGCTAAGGCATCTTCATCTCTTTTTGAGGAGAAGGTTTTGGAGCTTAGGTTAGGTTTGGATGCTATACTAAATTCACTACATTCCAACATTAATTCAAGATCAAAAAACATTTATACTAGATATTTGATCTATAAATAATTCATTTTATATATTTTTTTTTAATATAATTAAATTATACTTGGTGGTAGAGCTTTGTACAGGCTCGTCTGGGTAGGTACCACCCAATCATCAGATATTCTACCGCAAAACAGCAGTACTTGATACTTTTGTGTTCCGGATTGAGGGGTGAGTGAGCCAGTGTAATTACAGGCACAAGGGACCCTGGATCTTGGTTCCTAAGGTTGGTGGCGAGTTGGCGATGTAAGCGATGGTAAACATCTCTTGCAATGCCATTGTCTATGGGCGTTGGTGACCTCTTACCATCAGGTAGCCCAAATGCTCGTCCACATTCCTAAGAAATTGAAAAAAAAACTTGTTCTTCCCTGCAAATCTATGTTCTAGCGAATAAACTTGGTTGATAAACGCTCTTAGAGATGGGTTAAATAAACAATATTAACTCGAATGAGGATATTAGATGTGAAAATGTGTGTTATTTAAAACTCTTTTAAAGGATTTAGTTTCAGTCTTTTGTTTTTTAGTATTCTAACACTAAAGTAGCAACATATATTATGGAGAATAAAATAAAACTATAGCATTTATGTTAGACGCATATTTATTGTATCCATAGTCAGTTTTATCGAAACGAATAAATTTTTAAGTAAAATTCATATTAAAATTGTAACTGATGCAAAATTTGAAACCTTTCCGAGGCACGGGAGTGTACACACTTCCAACTTCCAGACTGAGCTGCTACTGAGAATGTTCTGACAGAAAAACCCAATAACTATTTATTGGCCCGACTTGGGATTTGAACCCAGGACCACCGGGTCTGCGGCCTTATATCTAGCCACTAGACCAACGAGGCAGTTGATTATAATACACACGTCTTAAACCAATGTATAAATCTGGTATCTGTTTGATGTTGGCCCAGTGTCCTTATTGGAAAGTAAGAAAGTTTAGATCAAAATATCCAAACTCCACTTAAAGGTAAGGAGCTTAACTTACCTCGAGGTTACATTGCGGGTCGGTGGATATACTTGTATTAAAATTACCAAAGCAAGGGCCTCCTTACGCAATTTTCCTTTACCACATAACCCGGTATGTGTTATAAATAGTGCAGAACTTGTAAAAGTCTCTGATTCCAGACTATTCAAAGTATAAGATGCACTTGTTTTATGTAATAACTTCTTCTGACTTCATATAGGAAAAATTCAAACAAAGTTGCCCCTCTCATTTCAAGAGGGCTAACAGTACAAATTCCAAAAATGATTCCTTAGCGTATGCTTACGGCATATGGGCAGGTCATGAGAAGCGTTTCTATAAGAATTAATGTCGTCACAATCCATCGTTGACCTTATATTTGTAAGAACTTAAATAATCATTTTTTGTATTTTGATAAAAAAAGTAATACTTAGTTCCCGTCAAAGAAATAAAGTGGCCTTCAAAGAAATAATATACAACAAGAAATAAAAGCGGAACCTTTTAAGTCGTTAAAGTAAATGTTTCTCGTGAAATATTGACAAATTAATGTTCACAAATAATATTTCATTCATTAAAAGGACATGAAAATTGTATAAAAAAGTGTATTTAAAAAATGTAAAACGAAAAGTATAACTATAATTCTAGCTACTATATTCTTTTTGGAGCATATTCCAACACGATGCTTTAGTACGATGTTTAACTTACTAAGAAAAATATTTTAATACAAGTATCGTGGTGTCTTGTTTTTTTGTAATAAGTCATTCAGAGTCAAAACCGCATCAAATTTGTTATATACGTTTGGGAGCTGCGATGCCAGAGACAGAGACGTTTATTTTAACAATGGGGGTTTATTAAAACATAAATATGATAAGAAAATATTAGCCTTGGGTGTAAAACCGACTCATATACAATGACGTCACACAGACACACTCTTCATGTGTGACCCTCCTTCTTCATTGCGTGTCTTTGGCATGTGTACTAGTATATACTTCGTTGATATGTATTGATATAATAATAAGAAAAAATATTTGCTCAATTAACGAAACTGTGTATGATTTTTAAATAAATGATTTAAATAACCACCAATTTCGATTTTTACATATGCTTGGCCCCGTTCCCGTGGCGATCACATGTCACAGTATTTTATTTAGCTTATAATTCAAATATGATTTCTATAACACATCTCTTCTGATTATTATTGAAAACTGATACTTGATAACGTTGATTACCTAAATTTTCCTATCATAAGTATTATATAATAAAATATCTTTTTTTTTTTTTATAGCTCGGGAGAGCAAATGACTCTACTCCACCTGATGGTAAGTGGTAGTAGAGTCCAAACGCGACGACGGCTAGTGCAATCACGAAGAATGATTTGCGCTAGCCGCCCCCGCCTTGCCGGCCCGCAAGATGCCTCTTCACGCCTCGTTTCCTCGATCCCAAACTGAGCAGACCTTGTACTATGGAAACCAGACAACTGATTTACTTACATATACTACTTTTCTTTTGTAAATACATACTTATAATGATAATTACACCCAGACTTGACAAACAGACATGGCCATGCACACAAATGTCTGTCCTGACTGGGAATCGAACCCACGACCTGCGGCGTGAAAGGCAAGTGTCTTACCAGCCACGTCAACCGGCTAATTATTTATTTATGATATAATATATTATAATACTCAATTTACCTACGCAGTTAGTTAAGGGCCTGGGTCAGATTAATCGAAGTTAATCCCAGTTAACGCTTTGTAGTCCTTCTTTAATGTTTCCCAAAGGATGCTGTTTATTGCTCAGCGTTTTATTGCCTCTAAGTCACTTCGAACCCTCGTTATCTGAATTTTATTTCAAATTAAAACAAACTCTCAATTAAAGCTCTTGTTTTTTTTAGTCCCACGTCATATTTATAAACTTATATTTTTTCTATTAAAGCAAATCGAACTTTACTATCCAAACGATAGATCATATTTTCCAGGAGACCCATTAATATATTTTATACTTATATCAGAAAAACGCGTTTATTCCTGTCTCGTTTATCCTTATACATTGGAAATATTAGAAGTCAATCAATAACCGGTCACATGGTGTAAAATATTATTTGAGCCTGTAATAAAAAAATGTTGTTAAATTTTTTGCAAGCTCGTCTCTTTCAGAAGTCGCAAAGCATTATTTTTCAAATATTTTATTTAACTTCGAAAGGTGAGTCAGTTAGTGTAAATAAAAGCACAAGGGATATAAAGTCTTTGGTATAATGGTTAATGGCATAACGCCCCTTATTAAATAAATGCGAAAAAACACATTGACCTAATTATTTATTATCGGATAATATTGGAAATTTATTCTAAAATATACATATATCATCCTGAAAAGTAGCAGCTTGTCGGATGACAATTGTAATCCAACTTTATATTAGCAAATTCACAATAACAAAATATGTAGACATTAAAACCCAATAGCCGTAAGAGTTGTCATTTTACCATCAGTTAATAAAAACAGGTAAAATATAATCCCAACGAATATCGATATAAGCCACTGGTTTAATTTTTTTTTATTTCATAGAAAGGCTGACGAGCACATGGGCCACCTGAAGTTAAGTAATCACCAACGCACATAGACAATGGCATTGTAAGAGATGTTTACCATCGCTTACATTGCCAATACGCCACCAACTTTGGGATCTAAGATGTTATGTCCCTTGTGCCTGTAATTACACTGGCTCACTTACCCTTCAAACCGGAACACAACAATACCAAGTACTGCTGTTTTGCGGTAGAATATCTGATGAGTGGGTGGTACCTACCCAGACGAGCCTGCGCAAAGCTCTACTACCAAGTATATAACCATTATTAATACTGTATAGAAGCAGAGATTAAATATTCTATGTAACAACTCAAATTGAACTTAAATGACTGTGAAATTGTTGATTTTAAACAAGTAAAATCCAGTAAATCTTTCATTCGCTTTATCACAGTTTACTTTAGTTTCCAGTGAATTTAATACGTTTCCCGAAAACAACGGCATTTCAGAGCCGGAATAAAAAATACAAAAAAACAATGCGACCCCAACGAATATTTTATTACAGAAATTCTCGCTCCAGGGCAAAACGCGACCGCCAAGGGTCGTCAAATTTGCTCCCGCTCTATGTAAAGTAGAAAAACACTATTTCGAGAAAACAAAATATTATGTGACGAGGTACCAGTTTGTCATACTAGAATAATTTCATTTATGTTCAATAGGGTTTTCTGTTTCGTACGATTTCAATTGATAAATGGCATTTCCAATGAAATTTATTCTTTCAAAGGTCGGTTTTACATCAATAACATAGTTATAATATAATTATTTTCCTTATAACAATTATTTACCTTATAAAAAAATCATTCTACAAATGCCTCTAAACAAAATCGATTATTTAAAAAAAAAACTATTTATTTAATAACTTCCATCCAGATATCAACCAAAAATATTTTACGTCAATATTTCGATAATTAATTTTCTCGGGTAACAACGATTTCAGTTGTATCCGCGTTAGTATAAAAAATCAGTTTAAACAAGTACACCTCGAAATCTCGGAATATTTATGAGACACAATTTCCTTGGTTTTACAAATTATATCTTATTTATTTCGGTAGACAGATTAGCATATTATGTGCCTCCAGTTGGTAACTACTACCGTCCAGAGCCATCAGCACTGTAAGAAATATTAACCAATCCTTATGCCTCTGTGCCTGTCAACACTGGCTCACTTGCTCTTTAAACTGGAACAAAATAATACTAAAGATTACTGCTTGGTGGTAGAATATACGGTACCCACTCAGACAAGCTTGAAGCCCTACCACCTAGTAAAGAACAGGATTCAGGAGATGCATAGTATGGGTAACTTCGACACATGATTTAAAGAACGCCGCGGTCCACACCAAAAGTACGTCCAAATTATAAAATGGAGTATCAAAAAAATCAACCTATTTACTCTTAAATCCTAAGTAAACGACAGTGCTGTGGCAAAAAAAAACGAATATAAATTATATAAAAAGTATATAAAACTTGTAATTACGGAAAAAGCTATTAATTATATTGTAATAAGAACTGATTATATCCGATTTTTTTTGTGATTCTTATATATAGTGGATGATATATTATTTTGTAGACATTTTCAAAAATCAATAAATTGGCGTAACAATGTTCTTAACTTACTAAAAATATACATAAAAACCCGAATCCCATAACATTAAATTATTCAAAATTTATTATTTTTATATAAACCTTGAAACTGCTTTCATATCTTTTGTTTATACTCATCACTAAAAAAAGGATAACCTGATTAGTAGTTTTTACTTTCATTAAACGATCATATCTACGAGTATATCTGCAATAACTATATTATATTTGATAATATTAGTATAACACTATTCTCTAATTTAGATTTCTCGTGCTTAAATACATATATAGGAATGACATAGGAAACACATAGGGCATAATAATATAGCTAATAATTTCTATCACCGATTTGGACTTGTGATTTGCTTATTAATTATATGAATTCACCGACTTGCTGCGTCGTAGCCGAAAAATGTTCTAAAGCTTCAAATCGAAATGGTGAGAATAAAGGAGAAATTCTGAATGCATTTCATTTCTTTATCTAGTCACTGCCTATCCCCAAGGCCCACCGTTGTTCCCTTGCTTTTATATATTCGAAGACAAACGATTGCGCACAATGTGCCGCGAAAAAAAATCGACTTTGATTCGTAAAAGGCTTTTTGGTATCCAAGCGTTTCATGGATATTTTATTCTTTCATTTTAAAATTCATTGTTGAGAAGCTGTACGTTTTTATAATAAATGGTTAACCAATCAATTGTAGCTCATGGTGATAAAATATTAATAAATATAGCTAACTCAGCTGTAGAAGATTATAATATAGATAAAAGAATGTTTCGTTGATTTACAGATTATATAAATATTACTATTTTTTTTGTGAAAAAACCTGAGTAACAACTGAATTTCTTGTCGGTTTTCTCGTTAGATTTAAATATAATAAATCTTGTTAAATTACTATCCAAATGTGCTTTTAGGTGCTTCCTTGAATAAAGGATAATATTTATGATTGTGACTGCAGGATTCGGCACATAATTATCTTCTGCAATAAGCGTTCGAGAGCGATGATGTAGCATTTAAAACGTCAAACAGACGGTAATTGTATGACAGGATCATATAGACGAATATCCAATGTTTGTTGAACGCAATCGACACGATCGGATCTCAAAAAATTGGAAAATTAGAGGCCCGGAATTTTCTCGTACATAGCAATAAAGGTTTGAAATATGCCCGTTTTGTTCGTGCAGATAAGATAGGTTAAATTCGCGCTCCTTTTGCCCCAGACGTACGTGTTATGAATAAGGAAAACGAACGTTTCTTCGTTTGAGATTGTTTGACTGATTTAAAATATCATTGGGTATGATAAGCGAGAAATATGATTTGGGATGAAAACATTCTGTAATTGTACATCAATTGCGCGTGATGTTTATTTATGGGGAAATAAAATGATTTTATTTCCCTATAAATAAACTTTATTTATAAGGAATGTTTAGGAAAAGTTTTTGAAGTGAAAACTTCTTTAGCGGCGTTGTGCACTTTTGTTTGTGATGGGTAAAGAATGATAAACTCGCGTCAACACTTATTCTACCACTAAATTAGCACTAGTATTGTTGTGTTCTAATTTGATGGGTGAGTGAGCCAGTGTAGTTATAGGAAAACAGGACATAACGTCTTAGTTCTCAAGATTGATTGGTGCATTGGCGATATAATGAGCGTAATTATTTAAATTCAGGGGACCCATTTTCTCCTCCAAAACCTATTATATATAATAAAATAAAAATGTTTTAATTACATATTGTTGTCTCTATAAAAAATAGAATTAAGAAATCTGACTACGGTCTGTTAGTTGAATTGGTTTTGGTTTCATTTAAAGTAAATTCACGCCGGCAAATGTCTGCCCTTATGAAAAGAGATTTAAAGATAACTTCACAACTGCATTTTCACGAATTTAATTTTTATTCATATAAAGCGAAACACATAGACAGAGAGTTAGTATCATCGCTACCAGTGATAAAATGAATTTTGCTTCACGTACCACCCATTCGAATCAACTCAGAGTGGAAAAGCGTGAAGGATAAACTCCTAAGCTTATTCTTAACAAAAGAGGAGGGCATTGTCCAGCGGTGACACGGATGTATCAAAAAGAATAATAATAAAATAGGCTTCCTCAGAATTAAAATTCGAAAAAAAATAAATAAAATTAAATTATTGAGATTATTTTGTTTAGTTTAAACTATATATATTGTACACGTACTGAAAAATAAAAATTAATCATGCGATTTTCGCATATTTATTTATTTTATTTAATATTTTATTTTATGTTACAGATACCTTATAATATCAATCAGGTAAATGACAAAAAATCGTCTTTTAGCTTTTTAAACAAAATATAAATCGAATTTGTAGTACGTACAGAGCGTGGCAACGAGTTATTTATTTTGTACTTATTTGTGCAATAGAATATAAGTTATACTGGTTTATCATTTTGAGATAAATTTTGTTAATATAAATTTCAAATATATAATTAGAAAGTGCTCGGGGTAACTTAGTAAGGACGCCTTAATTGCTGCTTTGACATTTATTGGCGTTAAATTTAGGGTACACTTAAATTTTTATTACAGTTTCCACCTGTTGATGGCGGAGCTGCTCCGTAATTTAGCACTTTATTAAACGGAAAAAATATTTTTGTAGAAAATGTTTTAGTTGAAAAAGTTAATGTTAAAATTTTACTTATTTAAGATTTAAAAGTCTGTGATAAAGCTTGAATCTCTTTTAGGATGTAGCTTTATAAAATTTCATAATTTTAATTTTCGATATTAGTACGATATATTTTATTTTCTAAATTACTTGTGATCAAATAAAACCTCATTATTAAAGGTTTGTAATCAAATATTTCAAGATATAAAAAAATAAAATATTTTTCGATTTATCTATAAAACGAAGAGATAAAAACTCAATTTTCAACTAATAGTAATCCAGCGTATTTCATGAATCAAAAGTCGTAAAACAAAGGAAGGAATCAATTTCTTGTAATTGCATCACTTTTCACGGCACCGCCATTAACGTAACCTTTTTAATCTGCTTTTTTCCGGTTCCGTCCGGATATTGGCGGGCGACTAACGGTCCACTTATCCGGATCTATTGAATGGCCACCGGACACTAACTACTGCTTTTCGAAGTTCTTACCAGTTTTTTCTGGTTAATAGATTCTGTGTAATAAATTGCCTTAATTTATTAAAGCCGTTTTAAGAACAACAAGGTTTTATTAAAACGACAAAACTGCATTGGATTTTACTATTGTGGATTTTTACAATAGCGAGTTTTCTTTGTCTGTTTAATTGTCCAATAAATATTGTTATGTTTTGAATCTTTGAAAAAATAATTACAATTCTGAACTGTTTTTTAATTGTGAAAATACAATAGACAGTGAAAGAAGTGTAAGCCATTCTTTTACAACACGTCGTTAATTATAAAATCTTAGATTCTATCGTTGTGTCATGATGGCTCAATGAATAAAACACGTCATTTTAACTGAAGATCACATGTTCAAATCCGGGGCCATGACTTTCCATGATTTTCCAACAAAAATTAGGGAATTTTTTGTTTATAACGTATTTGGTGATGAAGAAAAGTCTAGTTAGGAAACCTGCATGTATTTCCCTTAATCCCCACAATATATAATGAATTGGCCCAGCAGTTATTTACCATACTTCGTATTTACATCATACGGTTACATAATATAAAATAATAGTTTCAAGCTGAAAGTCAAATATAAATTGTTTTCGGTTCAATTGTAGCCATAACAGGAGAATCAGCATTCCAAACATAATTTTACCCAGGACTATTTTTACCCAATTGCAACTGTATTATTATTATTATTTAATGATAATAATAAATGAGAGATGATTACCAAACATACACAAATTAGATATGTTTTATCACTTTTAAAATATAAGATATTTTTATATAAATTTGTCCTGACTGTCAATGCACAAACTATCAATAAATGACTTATTGTTAGTAATATAAGTGTTTTTGCTTTTTGCAGGCTCGTGTTGGTACCACTCACTTATCACATATGCTACCGCAAACTGTACTTGGTACTGTTGTGTTCCGGTTTGAAAGGTGAGTGAGCCAGTGTAATTACAGGCACAAGGGACATAACATCTTAGATCCCAAGGTAAGTGGCGCATTGGCGATGTAAGCGATGGTAAAAATATCTTACAATGCCATTGCCTATGGGCGTTGGTGACCACTTACCATCAGGTGGCCCATATGCTCATCGCCTTCTTATAAATAAAAAATAAATAAATCGAAGTAAATGATTGTTTACGCGCGCTACATCAGCCAATATCACTCGCGCCAAGCAATAATAATCGACGACTAACAAAGTCACGGACGCAAAACAATTTACTTGGACATCAAAGTTATTATTTGAAGGTCAAAGTTCCAATTATTTTCATGCCACGATTACCTTTTATGAAAGTTAAATTTATATCTTGTTTGATAATGACAAACGTCGCACTTCTATTTTAATTATACCTTGTTATTTATTTATTGTGTAAACATCTTAGCGCTCGATAAACGGTAACATAACTGAGACTTCGAGCGTCAGATGACGTCAGTGTAAAATTTTGTTATTGTAAATGCGTTAATGTGTGCGTGTGATCGGACACACACATTCACACATGTATATGTATATTAATCACACACACATCACTTTCGTGAGTACCTTGACACATACATTATTTTTTTATTTCTTTTGTTTACGGATAAATATAATTGAATATTGTAATTATTATTATTGATGGAAACGAGTAGTAGATATCGAGTTTCTTGCCCGCTCTGTATATATTCCGAATCATCCACACATAAATGTATGTGGCAAACACACGAATATTGCCTATATATATGCCTATATAGTCAAATTAGAAACTACCATAAATTACACTCACATATTGTTTATGTGTAACGATGTGTAACGATGTATATCGTTACTTCATATTATGACTGCCTCGTTGGTCTATTTAAAGCTGCAGACCCGGTGGTCCGGGGTTTAATTCCCAGGTCAGGCCAATAAATAGTTAATAGGGTTTTCTGTCAGGAAATTCGCAGTAGGTGTCTGGAAGTTGGAAGTGTGTACACTCCCGTGCCTCGGAAAGCATGTTAAGCCGTTGCTCCTGCGCCTGAACTCTTCCCGGTCGTGTCGAATTGCCCTAAATCGTATTATGGGAGCTAAGCAGAAGAGAGTGCAACTGTATTTTGCTGCTGCTGCAAACTGCATTGTACTGTAAAGCGCACACACTTGTGCAATATAATATCTCCTGCGCAGTGGGCTAATCTCTCTTGAGATTGGCCGCCGGAGCCGAAATCGGTCTGGAGGATCTTATTATTATTATATAAATATATATATATATATATGCATATATTTATGAATATTTACAAAAGAGCAGTATATATATAGGCAATAAATATATACATATATATAATTATTTTACCTATACGAAGTCGGGATGCGCAGCTAGTACCAATATTTAGAGATCACCCACTCATCAATAATAATTACTGTACTGTTTGCACCCCAACATATCATACTAAAATAAATGAAAATATCAATTGTTTTAGCAATGTAGGAATTGGCAAATTCTCATAATAGGTTTATGAATTGGCAGAAATTCGTGCGGTCAGCGTGATGTGCGTAAAAAATTGGTTGCCTGTAAAGTCGGTATACGGGCGAAAGTTTTACGTGACAATGACTTTGAGTGGTAAAATAATTTTAATGTGAATATTCATTCGTATAGTAGGAAGAAGGATGAAATAATAGTAACAATTTAAAACATTTATTTATACAAAGAATTATATTTAAAACATTAATTTATACAAAGAATCTCGCACTGAATTTCATATTAACAAAATTTTATTTTTACCTTTACACATACATACGTATTTATACTTAGAAGGGACGCGTGCCTTTCACTTTTTATGTCTGTCTCTCTCGCCCTTAGGCGGGCTAACCATGCCCGAGTGGAAGGGACGCGTGCCTCTCACTCGCTCTCATTGTGAGCGCATAACGTGAGCGGAGCGTAACGCAGTTTCTTGAAGTGTCACCCGGCAAACCAATTTATAAGACGTTGTCACGTCAAAAATATTGTAGATCTTTGTTATAATGTGCCATCGGCTTTTTCCTTTATTTTCTTTATATATTTTACATAAAAACAATAATAATATAAGAAAAATGGTTGTCTGTAAAGTCGGTTTACGGACGATAGTTTAACGTGACAACGTCATAACAGATAGATGCGGCGCAAACGTACAATCAGCGTAACGGGACAATGAGTCATCCTTTTTCGTGCATGCAGCCAGCGTTCATCGATGTATTAGACGTTGTCACGTCAATAAATATTTTAACGGACAATGTATATTTTCACAAAATTCCTATTTAAAACAGTTCATTCAATTTTAAAACAGTATTCATCCTTACTAATACTATAAATGTGATAGTGAGTTTGATTGTTACGCCTTTATATCTTAACTACTCCACCGATCACAAAATTGACATATACGTTGTCAGGGGTACAACAAAAGATATACTGTACCTAACAACAATCCCCCACTATTATTTATATGAATAAGCATTGAAGATGCTATCAATTAAAGAATTATATATTTAGTTTTAAACGTTATGTAGCAGATGTCACCGTCTCTGTCTGTCATCGTTGATTTGACATTTGAAAAAAAGAGACAGCATTGTTTAATTAATCGCCTACTGAACAACATTAATAGATAAATTGGTAATTTCTGATGGGTTTCGTATCTTGGAAGTAGTCTTAATTTTATTACTTTTATAATTAAATTGAAAGCTCACGAAATTTAAAGCAATGAAAAAAGAAACTACTTAGTTTTTTTCATCTATTCTTCTCAGCTTGAGGTATGTTTTCCAAATCGAAGGTACATTTAGACAAACAATAAGAAAGTATTGTGAATAAAGGAACAAATTTGATTGAAAGTTACTTAATATTTAATGATGTAGTGGAAGTTTTCCCGACGTATCCCAAACTTTTCAGATGAGATATCTAAAAGATTAAATTATTGTTCGGAGATACTTTTATCCCTATAATAGCGTTGTAATAAAAAGGCGCGCTTATCTCAAACAGACATTTTATTGGTAGACAGAATTGTAAGGTCATTAATTAATTATTGACGCGAATTGTGATTTGTGAAGTGTTCATTTGTGTAATTGGGATTTTTAAGAGTAATTGAGTTAGTAATTTACATCAATTTGTGTTATTTGGTGTTTTATTTTTATTTAGATCATTGCGAGATTTTTATAAAATCATTTTCACTTCTGGGTGCTAAATATTATGGATCAATTATATTGTATTTATGATCAAAGGATATGAAAAAATCAACACTGAAATGTAAAAAGGCCAAATAAATGAATAATAATTTGAATACTAAAAGTTCTATTATCTATAGGTGGTACCATCTTACGCCCCATTTGCAAAACTACCTACAAATTAAAATAAAATAGTTTATACTAAACACGAAGTAATATTAAATCCAGTGAAGAACTTTCATAGCCTTATACAAATAAATATAAGGACTATATGTTTTTGAGATACATATCATTAGTCTGCGTTACAATACTGTACAAGTGCTCGTAAGTATTAACAAAACACATATTACCAAACATATTATTACCCATTGCGGTATGTTAAGCTCATAGAACAGGATTGACGAAATGGTATCAAGCTTGTCTTAAAAGGTAAATATACGAAAAAAACAACGGGTTGCACTCCGGGAGTGCCGGCAGAAGTGAAAACTTAAATATTAACGTTGTGCATTTTTGATATTTTGGAATGGTATCATTTATGTTATAAAATACAATATTCATTTATTGCGCTATCGTACACGAACATGACAATTTATATTACATTAAAAATTTAACACTTCTGAACGTAAGTCTTACGAATTTTCAATCAGGGTCAGGTGACCTGACGCGAGTTTAACATTTTTTACCCATCACAAAAAGTGCACAACGCCGCTAAAGAAGTTTTCACTTCAAAAACTTTATTTTATGACATTCGATCTTTAAACCGATTGGAATGATTCAAATAAATAGCATTTGTCCAACCTGAAACGGTCATGTTATAAAAGTTTCATATGAATCGAAGTAACTATTTTTGTATAACATTCACTTGGTGGTAGAGCTTTGTACAAGCTCGTCTGGGTAGGTACCACCCACTTATCAGATATTCTACCGCAGTGTAATTAAAGGCACAGGGGACATAGCATCTTGGTTCCCAAGGTTGGTGGCACATTGGCGATGTAAGCGATGGTTAACATCTCTTACAATGCCAATGTCTATGGAGGTTGGTGACCACTTACAAAAAATAACAAACAAAATTTACGTCAATATATCAATGGGCTACCTTAAAATATTACCTACACCTTCAATTATTAGCCTACACAGTTGTCTCAATATTTGATGTCGTGTCATACAAATTCTGCTGTTCTATTTAATCTGTGATCACACCAATTTCCCTTCATTCGTTGGTATTCTCATCCCGTCCGTGCGCGGATAAATTACACTTGCTAGGCTCAACCCTTAGCCGGAATCAATAAATACTTTTTGGGTCTTTTCATTACACAACACCTATACAAAATTACGTAATTTGTAAAAAGAACTTTTCTTTTCGAATAATACTATAATATTGTTGAATTTAAACTAAGAGCGCTGAGCAATTTATTATCCATTTTAGGTTTGAATTAGTGTTACATTTACAAATGAAACGTTTTCGACGCATTATCGGTTTCATGGGTATATCACGTACATACATAGCTTATTTCTGTTTTTATATATATCTATTTATATATAAAGATAGATATAAAAACATATATATATATAAATTTGGACTGACAGACTGTGTGACTGTTTATTAAGACATTAACAAGTTTATTTTATTTTGTTATTAACAAAATTGCAAATTTAACTCGTAAATCTGTAACGAAGATTATGTGTTCAAGTCCAGCTTTTTCATAGAGGTTTCAACATTTAAT
Source organism: Nymphalis c-album (assembly GCA_963151315.1). Lineage (NCBI taxonomy): Eukaryota > Metazoa > Arthropoda > Insecta > Lepidoptera > Nymphalidae > Nymphalis > Nymphalis c-album. The sequence goes on from OY720601.1 coordinate 9,181,038, forward strand.
AGAAGTTCAAACAAGGCTTTCTGATAATAATTAAATAATATATTATACATAACGAAATAAATCCTTAAGCTGTGATTATTTTTATACGTAATTGTTATATAGGAACCAAAAAAAACAAACTAACATTTTGATACCGATCAAGACGTTTATTCTAAGATGTTTGAAAACTAAAAGAAAACAAAAAAAAACTCAAATAATAAGAACAGTAATAATAAGGGGAACCTTCACAACGAGAGGTGGTAGCACACCGACACTTAAGTTAATGACGACCGTCTCAAGTTTGTGCGAGTCACACATTTTTCCTTGTCTTGTATTTCCTTTACAGACGCAAAATTATTATTTAAAAAACTTTACGTGTAGAAATATAGGGATATAAGAAAGAAAAACTCTTTTTAAGCAACAGACTCACGCTGTAACTGTTACTCAGCAGAGTGAAATAAGCTTCAAGCCTTATCCTCAAAAGAAGAGGAGGCTCTAGCCCAGCAGTGAACCAAGCCATAAAAGAGCATTATATTACTGTTTCACAGCACTGATATTTGACAAAGGATAAGTGAGTACTGGAATGATTGCTCTAACCTCCACCATTAAAAAGTTGTTGACAAATTGAAAACAATCGTGTCCATTTTAATGATTAAAAATAGTAAAAGATTTCAAATGAACACTAATTACAGTACAAAGGTCTAGCGCAGAGCGAGTATTTAATAGACGCTAACTTCATATTACGGCACAGTAATGGAACTGAAAAGCTGAGATCAGAGAGCAGTTAAGATTCAGCTTTGCGACAAATTTAAACTATAATTACACAGAGCGAGCGAATTAGTGTACCGGTGCATAAATAAAAAATGTTGTTTGAGGAACTTTATTATTATTATTATTATTATTATTATTTATTGAAATTAACGTTTCTGTTATTTTTTAACTAAGTTAGTAAGTTTACATTACTATGCACGGGCCTGAGCGAAGTGCATAGTGTTGTAAACTAGGGGAGTTATAGTGTTAGTTATTATTATTATTATTATTTTACGGCAGACGAACTGGGTAAATATTGTCGAGTGTACACATAAACACTGGCGATAATTATAAAACACTCCTACACTGTGAATACGCCGCTTACCACGCGACCTTAGATGTTATACCCATATGACTGTTATTACACTGGCTTCCCTTAAACCGAAATATGGGATATACATGTTTTGCGGTAGAATAAATATTGATGAGAGGGCGGTACCCACAAAGCCCACTTTGAACTAAGAGGGAAACTTTATAAGATGAATTGTGTTACTATCTATGTAGCAATCTAATTAGCTATTCATCGTGATATTCGTGCAATTAATAAATAATAATTTGTATTTATTTCAAATAGAAATGTATTGTTATTAGTAACATAGTAAGTTCGCGACAAGCATCGCTCGGCTCTATTGAATAGTTATAATATAAAATATATTTATTTTTTGCCAAAGACATGATTGGTAAAAGCAGAATCATATCTAAAAAAAATTAACCGTTTTTGATAAACAAGAAATGTACATATTATAATCATAAATTGCTTATTTAATATAATAAGATATTTTAACATCTCTACATACCTAACCTCCTTAGTAATTTTACCTCATGACCTTAGCTTATTTATTTGATATTTCAAACATATTTTAATATCATTAAAACAACTTAAATAATAAAGAGAATTAAACCTCACACACAGACACACAGACACACACACACACACACACAAACACACACACACAAAAGCACAGCTTAGCTACATTTGAAAACACTAATTATTTTGTATAAGTTGTTAATATTTGATTTTAGTAATAATAAAATAAAACACTCAAAAAAACGCAATCTTACATCATCGCCATCTTCAAACGTGTATGACAGGTGCTATTTATTACTTCAACCTTCATTCAATATGACTAGTAAGAATACGCAATCTCTAGAATTATTTATTAGTCATTGAACCGATTTACTTTTCTAATAAAGCAAATTTTCGAAGTAAAAGTCAAGTAAGCCTCTAAGCATCCACTACCTTGCTAATTAATTCTCCTATTGTGGAGAATGACTTGAATATTTATTCCATGTGGCAGATTTTCATCCAACACATACAGGTTTTATAGTTTTGCATCTTTGGATCGAGATAACCCAGTAATCTAAGTTACACATATCCAAGCAAGCACTACTGCATTTGTTCAATATAACACTATAATGTGATAATATTTATCATTTCTTTATGTATTGACTACGTAATACCCAATTACTTTCACTCTTAATGTATTTTAAGCGCGGGACGATATCAAAAATCTCTCCTTGGAAGAGAGGATTAACGCTATTAATATGGACTCAGCTCAGACAAGCAATCATTTAAGTAATTAAAGACCCAATATAAAAACAACAAATATTATATTTTTGCTATAACTTTAATATATAGATAATATTATTTGAATATTTACATTCAACATAACAATTCTTCAAGTCCAAAAGAAGTATATATATACAACAAAAACAAGATATATAATCCCAGATTATTCAAACTTCCAATAAATTTATTCTGAACCAGTACGAGATTGGGTCTTAGTTAAACCGATCTTATTGTTGGCTATTTTGTAAAGCCAACATTTAAATTTTCGTAAGTTGCGTTGGGAAAGCTGATTAAATTTATCGACCTCCATTCATCCGACTTTGAACAATAATTTATCTTAAAATTAAAAAAAACAACCTCAAATCAAAGTACAATTTTTTATTATACTTGAGAAAATAAAACCAGCATTTTTTTAATACAATATATCGTTTTAAGGAAAAATTATACAAGAATCAATGAAGAATTAAGATGTCAATTACATTGTTATATACTGTACCGGAAGATACTGCCACAAATTTTCAGGTCATTTATATCGTATGGTGACTTTAAAGGGGTCTAATTATGTAATGACGAAAAGAGAAATTATAGTAATAGCGCTGGTATCGGCGGCCCAACCGCGTGGGCGTGTCGTATACATTTCGAGAGTCAAACGATTAGTTCCACAAAAATTCTTGTATTATCCGATAGTCTATGAAAAAAGAAGTAGGTGCTAGTGTAATACCATACTCTTCCGAGGTGACTTACAGCCCGCCATACTGACGAGAATATGATAATTTTACAAAAGACCTGAAAATTTATGTCAGTATCTCCTGGTCCATACGAACAATACCGGTGAAACGAACTACGTAGAAAATATATTTCAAGCAATAGTTTCCAAAAACTTAACTTTGGTATAACTATAGTTTAATCAATATTGTAATGAAATCTTGTAAAAATGTCAAGAAAATTACATAGTATTAAAAATATTTACAGTAATGCTGGCTAGTTTTCTATAAATTTTATTTATAAAGTCTAGTATCGCTGTAACCAAAAACGATAGCTCGTAATGAAATTCAGTGTTATCTTTAAGACAATCAAATTAGCGAACGCCTCCAAGACCTCCTATATTTTATTTATCATCTTATTGAAAATCAATGTTACATTTAAGATGTTCAACGTTTAGCTTATCTTAATTTTAAATTCAAATTCGTAATCCGCAAAATATTCAAGGCACGGTCCGTTCGACCTGTTTTGCGTTGCTAATTTCCCTTGTTACAGGGTTAAGGTTTGTTTATAATAAAACTGTGTAAAAGTATTTTGTACACGTTACAGTCCCTAAATTGTTAATTTTATTCCGGTAATCATTAATATGTGAGAATCACTACATTTAAGATTATTAGTAATTTCATATTTTACATTAATTTAATTTAAGTATCGTTTACGTCGCAAATACGCCACCGATCTTAGGAACTAAGATGTTATGTCCCTTGTGCCTGTAATTACACCGGCTCACTCACTCAAATCGGAACACAACAATACGAAGTACTGCTGTTTTGCGGTAGAATATCTGATGAGTGGGTGGTACCTACCCAGATGAGTTTGCACAAAGCTCTACCACTACTAAATCTATCCTATATTTAAGAAATACACAAATATGTACAAAATAGCAGTTAGTTAATGTGCCGCCACCACTATGCGTTGTGTTGTTAGAGTTATATCATATACATTATTTTTTATATTACAACTACCTTTATCTGTTTTAGTCTAACTTTTTATTTTACAGTAGCCGAGACACTTTTTCAAACAATATCTATAATAATATATAAAGCTTAAGAGTTTGTTTGTTTGATCCGGATAATCTCAGGAACTACTGTTTCGAATTTAAAAGTTGTTTTTGTATTGTAGTCCTTTTATCGAGAAAGGCTCTAGGAATATTTTTATTAATTATACGCGGGTGAAACCGCGGGGCACAGCTACTTATGTATAAAATGATAATTAATTTTAAGTTATATTTTGTATTCTTTTTGAGTAATAAATACTAATTAAGTATATCTGTGTCTACTTATTGTTGTAACTTACTTTTGGTTCTGTCGTATCTCGTTTTCAATAATACGGAATCATTTCTCTTTCATATTACATATATGAAATACGCAGTGAAAAGATAAAATTCGATTAAATGTAATTACATAAAAAAGTATATAATATATATATTTTTAATTAGTTTATATCCGCGCATACACGTGATGATAACCTTTTGAATTTTAAATTAAGAATCCCTAAAACAAGTGACAGCGATAACCAATCAAACGCCATCATCAATGTACAGTCGGGAACAAAAGCAAGTCAGAAATAAAGAAAAAAATGCTAAGTATTACAAAGAGGGCTTAACAAACAAGTGTAATAACGGAGAACTCAACTCAAGCAGAGCTTGCTTGATAGGCGGTTGCAACAAATTTTAAAGTCAAATCCCGAATCGCAAAATATTCAAAGCTATGCTGCGGCTGTTTCGACTTGCAAATCGTATCGCCCTGTGTACTAGACTGGCTTGATGTTCGAAGGGGCACAATCACACTTATCCGTTACTATTTAAAGTATCTTAAAATTAATTAAATAGCTTTACTAATTAAAAAAGTGTAGGTTGAAATAATCAATATAAATTATAATTATTATAATAATATCCTGGGACATTATTAACACGCGGCCATCTAATCCCAATCTTACTAAGCAGAGCTTGTAATATGGAAACCAGACAACTGATATACTACATATACTATTTTTCTTATTGTAAATACATACTTATATAGAACATTACACCCAGACTCAGTACAAACAGACATGATCATGCACACAAATGTTTGTCCTGGGTGGGAATCGAACCCACGACCAGCGCCGCGAAAGGCAGATGTCTACCAACACGCCAACCGGCTCGTCAAATTGCCTACCTCGTTGGTCTTGTAGCTATGTAGAATAAGGCCGCTGACCCGGAGGTCCTGGGTTCATTTCCCAGGTCAGCCAATAAATCCCTATCCACCATATACATCCATCATACATCTATCCACCATACATAGGTATAAACTATTTAATTATTAAAAATATTAGACTTTTTTTAAACTTTATTTAAATTTGATTTCATTGACCTTAATCCAATTTTTATAATAGTGTGCTCTTTAATAATAGTCGACTTCTAAAAAAATACATATAATATTATATCACGACCAATTCCTGTTAAATGTAGTTAGTCCCTCCACGGTTGTATATCACAATGGTTCGTCTGTATAGTAATAAGCTAGTGCTTTAGTTGCAAATATGTCAAAGCTCCGCCAAATATTCAAAACGAAATATAAAATTATACAATTGGTAAACTGGATTAAACTATACATGGAACGATTTTCCAATACATATTATACTAGTTTCCGTCCGCGGCTTCGCCCGCATGTGAAAGAAGTATTAGGTACTCTATGTCCTTTTTTATACCACTGATGTGTATACAAAACTTCATGATTATCGGTTGAGTAGTTTTGACGTTAAGGCGTAACAAATAAACAAACTCACTTTCGCATTTATTAATACTATAAGTGCGAAGTAGTAAGGATTGTTTGGATATGGGTTCTAGATCGTTCATTCGGTCTTGTTAATTTACAAAATAATGATGTTATAATAATGAATGGTCCTCCAGACCGATTTCGGCCTCGGCGGCCAATCTCAACAGAGATCAACCACCTGCACAGGAGATATTATAGTGCACAAGTGTGTGCGCAAACAGGGAATAGAGAGTGCACCTGGCACTCTCTATTCCCTAACTCTCATAACCCGAGGGGACAGCAATCCGACACGACCGGAAAGAGTTTTAGGCGCAGGGCCAACGGCTTGACATTGAAGGAAAACATCTTAAAGAAACCTGCATGTGTCAAATATTACAAATATTACTCAAATAATGTCACATGTATATTCCACCAACCCGCATTGGAGAAGCGTGGTGGAATAAGCTCCAAGCCGCCTCCTGAAAAAAAAACGAGAAGAGGCCTTAGTTCGGCAGTGGAACATTTACAGGCTGTTACTAACTAACTAATATACACGTAGATAATATGTATGTGATTTATTTAAAGCATTTGATTATGTAAAACACGAAATAGTTATTAACGAAAAGATAAATATATTAAAGAGTTTATTTATAATCTCCTTGCTTAATAATTAAATCAATGGAATTCTGCAGCTGTTTTTAAAATTTCCAATTCCACAGGGATAATTTTTAGGTCCTTTTTCTTTTCTTGTTATGTATAAATGATTTCTATACTTTATTACTTGCTGAAGATTTTGGTTACTTTTTTAAATTGCCAGTAAACAAACTAATAACGAGTTCGTTAGCAAATCATTATTAGCTGCGATTGGTTTATAATATTGTATGCCTTTGTATTTTAAAATACATAAAATAAGTAAAAACCTTTAAACATTTTTTTTCCAACTCCACGAAGTCAATAAACTCACCCTGTGGCAAAATATGCATATTTTTCTGTAATTACTTTAAAAACGTACTTTTACGATTCCATTGGAGGAAAATAATAATAAGTGAGTTTTAGTATATTTTATAAATTAGTTTTCGACATATTATGCTATTGATTGACGCAGCAACATAATGCGAATAGAGAATAAGTGCTAATGATTTATTTTATATATTTTATTTAAATGACGTAATTAATATTTCTTTCAATTATTGTAAACTGAAAAATACCTTTTATATTTTATTCTTATTGTTATACTTTTAAACCTCGAAACATCAATCACAAAATGTATCATTTTAATATAAGATGATAAAAGAATAATAGGCCATAAGATCTGTTTTCATTACGGGCACCACAAGGCAGATAATGAAATATTGTGTGAGCGCAACACTGTAGGATTACTTCTTAATCCGTGCATTGTCTCGTAACGATCTTAACCAGCATCTTCGCGCTTTGAAATTGTTTACGTCGATAAAATTTAAATAATACGCCCATAAAAACTTTATCGCAGAAACCTTCATGATATACTCGCTTTAGCAAAGTTACTGTTTAATTCATTAAAATCCATAGTAGCTCGTCGTTCGTCGGGTGATGGTCCGAAATCCCTCGAAGTCCCGTCTCCAGAGAGTAAGTGCTTTGTTACGCGTTATTTTTTTCCTTTTTACAAAGATAAGATCTTAAGGAAATATTCTTAAGTAATTTCTTCTGTCGTTTCGGTCTCGGGGAAGCGAAGTCGCGCCTCCATTGTGCTCCGTACTTACTGCGCTCTTAATATTTTTCTTTACTGCGTATAATTTCGACTTAGAGTGAGCCGGACAGTTCATACTGAAATAAAGATAACAACATTCGTCTCAACGGGCTATACTGCAATTCCGTCTTTTTCAAATTTAGATTATTTTTATTTGAACAAAGCTGTCATCCGCTTGTATTTCTTGTTTTCATTTATATATTTTTTTTATTTTATATTTCACGACGTGATTTAACTTTTTGTCGCGAACAATAATTTTAAAAAGATACATTTCGACCGTAAGTAAAGACATACATAGAGAGTAATTATATACATATACACTTTTCTGACCTCTTAATAAAAATTATGATATTTTTACGAAAAATTTAAACTCAAAAAACTACAAGATATGTATTCCAAATTCAAAAATATATTCTTTTCTTTTTAATTGCGCTTTACAAAAAATAATGATAAAGCCTCTTTGTTGTAGTAAGGCTAACTGAGTGAAGGTGACTTTATTAAAGGCAATTTACGAGTACATTTGCCGATCTCACCACGGTCTAAAAACTGAAATAGAATAGGGTACCTTTTCATGAAAAAAACTTTACTTCGCTAGCACGCTCAATAAAAACAAGAATATAGTTCGTTAGGTAGTTTTGCATGATAGAGTTACAAAGGGATGCTTAAAATATTTTTATTTCGTACAATACGTACGTTTCTGTGAAGTCCATTTGTTTTATAGACACATATTTTTCACCAGAAACCGCCTATGTCGCACGCTTGTTCGAATTCAAACGTAGAACGAACACATTGAAATCGAAACGAAATGGAATCAGTTTTGAATTATTACCATACTTATGTAACATAAGCCGAGATGGCCTAGTGGTAAGAACGCGTGACTTTCAACCGATGATCGTGGGTTCAAGCTCGGGCAAGTTGTGGGCAATTTGTGGTTATAATTCATCTCGTGCTTAACGTGAGGTAACCTGCATGTGTCTAATTACACTGAAAATCTGCCACATGTGTATTCCACCGACCCGCATTGGAGCAGCGTGGTGGAATAAGTTACAAACCTTCTCCTCCAAAGAGGAGAGGAAGCCTTAGCCCAGCAGTGGGCTATTTGTTTATTAATTAAAATATTTTATTAACTTTCTACAGCAATTTAGTTCAGCGGTGCTAATTGGAAATCACTTCACTACTCACATATGAAATGTTAATAGCCGACTTATATCATAATATTCTATTCTGACGCGTGTATTATTGGAATGGTTCACGGCAGATTGCAGCAGAAAGTTTCTCCGGTGCATACTTTATCCGGCTAATCCCACATATCTATATTTACATGTAATAATTGTACTTTTAATACTTACAATAAAAGCAAAGCTGCTATTGGTAATCATTTCGCCTTGCATAACTGAATACAGCAATTCAAAGTATCAATGATCTTCTTTAATGGGTGATAATTATGCAGACGAGTCATTATATAATCCTACCATTTCTAAAAGTATTAATAAATCGAAACTTGTTATATAAAATACACAAAGTAATATTAATTTAAAATGTTCCAAAAGTTATATCATAATATGTAAACTTTGCACTGTATTTATTTATTCATCTGATCTTTAACGTTTCACAAATTGTCTGTTTTCAACATTTAAATTTAACTTTAATAATAATCGTTCCTCTGTAGCATCAATGTCAATTATTAATACCCAAAGGCAGTTTCGAAATCAAATTCACCTAATATAGCGGGTTAAATTTACAATGAATCTGAATTCCTATTTTCGTATGGCTTAAAGCTGAACATTCAATTATGTATATCGCAACATAGCGTGGCTATGTAGTTTAATATTATACTAGCTGTGCCCCGCGGTTTCATCCGCGTATAATTAATAAAAATTATGATGAATAAAAATCAGCCTAGAACCTTCCTCGATAAAAGGAGTATACAACACAAAAATATTTTTTTAAATTCGAGCCAAGTAGTTCCTGAGATTAGCCGGATCAAACAAACAAACTCTTCAGCTTTATATATTAGTAGAGATAGATATTGACTGCCTCGTTGGTCTAGTGGCTGGAACCAACGGCTTTACATGTTTTCCGAAGGGAAAGTGTATAACGTTCAACTTCGAACTTGTACAAAACCTTTTTTTCTATATAAATACAATACCCTGATAGAAATCAATTCAGCTTTAAATAAAATATGTTAAAATATTTTAGATTTTCAAGTAGATAAAAATATAACTCATGATATTTTTGCTACACATCAAATATTTGATATAAATCGTACACAACCCGCGACAGTAAAGAACCGAATTGAAAACGGAGGCTTGTACTCGAAGTGACAGATCGTACAGTTAGCAAAAAAACTTTGGACATTTTTTTTTATTTGAGGGGGCAAACGAGCAGGAGGCTCACCTGATGGAAAGTGACTACCACCGCCCATGGACACCTGCAACATCTGAGGACTTGCAGGTGCGTTGCCAGCCTTGGAGGAAAGAGTACGCTCTCTTCTTGAAGGTTTTTATGTCATATCGGTTCGGAAAAGTCGCCGGCGAAAGCTGGTTCCACAGATTGATTGTGCGAGGCAGGAAATGCCTTAAGAAACGCACTGTTGTAGATGCTCATAAAGATAAAGCATAAAGAGGCTGTTAATTTTTTTGCACACTGTACTAACTTGTGTGAGTAAAGACGAGAATAGTGTGTGAGCGAGACAGAATAAAAACGATCCCATTTTGAAATCGTTTATTTAACGTTTCTAGCGTTTCCCTCAATTGTCACAACTCACAACTGATGCAGTCGTTATTTCTATTTTTAATTTGTATATTGGTATTTAAGTGCTCAATGTTAATAAATTTATATGATTCACATTTTATATTATTAATTTAATATTGTTCGTCTATAATACTAACGATGTGAACTTCAATAGACTAAAATCTATTGAAACGCAGTGATATTTAAATTTAAAAGAAACGCTTATTATATACAAATTATATTATTTTAATAATCAAACTATACACCGCAGTTCCCATTTATTCAATTTTGAAAAATATAGCCAGTCTGTTTCATCTTAGTAATAAACAATCGTCACTCCTCACTACATTCATAATGGGTAATGAATAATTCTGCAATACGTCTGGAACGAAGACGTTTCACGTATTCCAGGTCTAGACAAAGTTAAATAATTGATGACCATTTGTAGAATAAAATGTACGAAAATATATAAATGAACAAAAGACATATTTAAAATACATGTGATTAAAGAATGATCAATTTCAAAATAATTTCAAAAAATTTAGAATCTTTAAAGTTTTTTGAATTAATTAAAAAAATAATCTACTTAGCTTTCGAAAGGCCCTCATGGGGAGGTACCACACGTTCATTACACATTTAAACAGCAATAATGAGTGTAAGGGTGAGCCAGTATAAATACAGACACAAGAGACAAAACACCAAGGCTGACGGCGCATTGGCGATGTAAGGGATGGTATATTGTATTTCGAACAGTATAATTACTATGGACGGTGGTGATCACTTTCCATTAGGTGGTCCATGTGACAGGATTTCAGTGAAATTTGACACATGCAGGTTTCCTCACGATGTTTTCCTTCACCGTCAAGCACGAGATGAATTATAATCACAAATTAAGTACATGAAATTTAGTGGTTTGAAGTTTTGAACCCACGATCATCGGTTAAGATTTACGCGTTCTTACCACGCGGCCATCTCGGTTTATATAATATTTTTACTTAAAAAAATTAAATTGAGAATGTTTTAAATATAAGATAGTCCAGACAAAATGTTTGTTTTATAATATAGCGCTTTATTATGCTATATAGAGAACGAGCCTAAAATTACATTGTCGTCCAACTGCCCAATTTCAAAACCCAGTAATAACCAACTTTTCATTTTACTCTTGCCTATTTCTATTATTATCTAATTTTGTAATACAGACATAACCTATATGTAATTTACTGAAATGTTTATGTCTTAATATATAAAACAAGATTAGGTCAGAATGTTGGCTGTTATGAAGTTTTAGATTTTCGTAGCCATACAGAGCATTAACAATGTACGGACGTACTGTAATCCTCTTAGGATCCATCTACACTGGCACGACCGAAATAGTAAAAACAAACACGTTAGACCATGTTTAAATTCAAAGGAAATTACATGTCAAAAGGACCCTAATTAACATTTGTGCGTTGGAGGATTTTTGCAATTAAAACATTAATATACAACACGCTTTAAGTTCTATACTTAGAACATGGTTAGCAGAAATATCAAATATCAAATTAGTATTTATTTAGTTAAAACAGTATATATATTTACTTGGTGGTAGAGCTTTGTGCAAGCTCGCCTGGCAACCACTTATCAGATATTCTACCGCAAAATAGCAGTACTTTGTATTGTTGTGTTCCGGTTTTAAGAGTGAGTGCGCCAGTGTAATTACAGGCACAAGGGATATAAAATTTTAGTTCCCCAGGTTGGTGGCACATAGGCGATGTAAGCGATGGCTAACATTTTTTATATTCCCATTGTCTATGGACGTGGGTGACCACCTACCATCAGGTGGCCCATATGCTCGTCCGCCTACCTATATATAAAAAAATAAAAAAATGACAAAATGATAATTATAGATTATAAAAAGCGTGGAGTTAATATTCATTTATTTGCGTGCAAAATCCTTACTGATACTATAAACATAAAAGCGAGTTTACTTATTCGTTCGTTTGTTACCCTTTCATGTCGTAACTGTCAACCATCAGTTATTTTTAAGGACACGTTATCAGGGTTTATAAAAGGAGATTGGTTACGTAATGGCCCACTCTCCCCGCACTTGACTTCCATTAGCCGATTCTTCTCATGTCTGAGCTGTTTATTTCAGAACTTCTAAATAATTGAATAAAGATTATTGACTTTAAATTTGAAAAATAAATAAATATCCGAAACGAGAGAAATATTGTTTTATGCCGATTATTCTTGGTAAAATCTACATTTCGACCCGAAATTATGAGAATAACTTAGTAGTCAGGTTTTGAAAATTATGAATCCGTTATCCGGAAAAAGCACGTAAGGCTAGGTACACACGATATCACAACACACGTTTCATAACGTATTCGATTTTAAACGTAGAAATAGCGGTTCGTACTGCACATTTTCATTCGTTTAAAATACGAACACTGTCAATGTTTGTGAAGTAATAATAAGTTTCTACAAACCCAATACGTTAAAACTTTATACGGTTTGCTTGACAAGTACGGTTTGTATTCGACAAACGTTCATTGAACGTTTTTGCAGTACAAATAGACTGTGAACGACTCTATATACAATGTGTGTGCCACTATTTATTGGATAAGATTTATATTGATAAAAATGTATCCGTTACGGGACGTCCGACAGATATGATATATCGAATTTGATAGTTATGAAAAAACTGTATAAATAAAATTGGTATAAAATAGATTACTACATATATTTTTATTAAATAAATATAAATTGTTTTTCTTATAATATGAAGTAAGGTGCTCCAGACCGATTTCGGCCACGGCGGCCAATCTCAAGAGAGATTAGCCAACTGCGCAGGAGATATTATAGTGCACAAGTGTGTGCGCAAACACAGGTGCACTCTCTTTTCCTTAGCTCTCGTAATCCGATGGGACGGCAATCCAACACGAACGGAAATAGTTCAGGCGCAGGACCAACGGTTTAACGTGCTTTCCGAATCACGGGAGTGTACACACTTCCAACTTCGAGACTCCGGGCTGCTACTGAGAATTTTCTGAAAGAAAAACCCAATATTTATTTATTGGCCTGACCTGGTAATTAAGCCCCTGACCACCGGGTCTGCGGCCTTATATAGACCAACGAGGCAGTCATAATATGAAGTAACGATATACATCGTTACACATCGTTACATATATAAGTGAGTGTAATTCATGGTAGTTTCTAATCTGACTATAAATAAGTAAATGTATATTGAATAAAATCATTCGATTTTGATTTTATACGCGCCCCCAAAACAAGAAGAAGTTGAGAGTTGCCGTTTGTCGGCAGTCCCACTCCCAAACCGCGCAAATATCATCAAAAAAACGTACAATACAAAGTCGTGTGCACCCAGTCTTATACTTCATAAATCCGATTTATATTAAGTACTCGATGTCATGCGTCTTCCTGCTCAATTACGTTGTAATCTTTTTGCCGATTTGCGCGGTTGTGTAGAAATCCGGAAAAGAAGACTTAATGCTTCGTAAGCATTTAGTCGTTTAATTCAAATTTATTTATATTTGGATGTATTTTGATTGTTCCTTCTTTTCATTCATACATTTTTATTATTATATACTCAAATCCAAATTAACGTCTTTGTATGAAACTAACTATAATAAAAAAAACAAATATTAATCTTGATAGAATATGATTGTTACAAAAGTTATATTCACTCTATATAGAACGACATAAAAGCGTATAAAGCCATGGAACCCATAGCTAATCCTTGAATTGAAGGAGGCCCGCTACAAGAGCTGTGGCTGTACCTAAGGCACTACATAGTTCCTAGGAACTATTATATACTAGGATTAGCTATCTTTACTAGTAAAGACGGCACTACAATAGGATGAAGGGTCCTAGGCTGTCCCCTTAAAGGCCTCTCAGACAGAACGCACGGGGAAAAATTCATTGTTAATTTTTAAACTTTTGTCTCTTTAGGTTGCTTTACAGAATTTTTAACGTGGAGTTATTTTAATATAGATACATGTTTATGGTATATTTTTCTGGTATGTCTGGCGAGATAGTATTTTTTTTATAAAATAGGCAGGCGGACGAGCATATGGGCCACCTGATGGTAAATGGTCGCCAACGCCCATAGACATTAGCATTGTAAGAAATTTTAACTATCGCTTACGTCGCCAATACACCACCAACTTTGGGAACTAAGATGTTATGTCCCTTGTGCCTGTAATTACACTGGGTCACTTACCCTACAAACTGGAACACAACAATACCAAGCAGGTACTGCTGATTTGATATTCTACATATCTGGTGGTACTTAAACTGACGATCTTGCACAAAGCCCTTCCAGCAGCGAAAAGCTTATCGTTTTGTGTATATTTACATAACTATTTATATATAATACATTATAGCAAACATACTACCTCGAACTAACATAAACACTACGTGGGTTTAAGCCGTTGTAATCGGCTGACGGTCGCTTTTGTTACCCGGCTCGTGTCTGTCCGACAACGTTCTCGATCCACCAGTCGATGCGAATATTCGATAAGTATAAGCTCTTTATAATCGTTAATATCTGAGTTTATTTTTGTTATTAAGTAATAGAAATTTTAAAACGCCAAAACTAAAAATATAATTAACAAACAAAACAGTTATTACGTACAAATAGTTAATAGACGTCGTCTAAATGATTGGCCGGTAGTATTGAAGTGAAAACTTTTTTAGGCACAAAAATTTTTTCGTGGGTAGTAAGTTAGGCTGATCCGTCATGCTCTGAGGTGAAACGGTCGATCGGGTGAACTCGGGACCGCCGAGTGTAACCGAGCGAGAAAGATACAGTCAGCTGCTCTTCGCAGTTGTATCGCTGTATTTCGTATGATCAATTCTTACGTCTTAAGTCTTTATTAAATTGATACGTAATGATAATTATTTACTATATATATATATATAAATTGATTGGGATTGGCCAATGAAGTTTTCACTTCTGCCGTGCGGTCTTTTTCTTTTTTTGAGTACACGCTTACGTTAGCGCTATTACATCTATTACTAGGCTGACGGCCGAATACTGAAACGTCATTCAAATATTAAGTGCAACTTAATTATATGAGACGCCGTTTATTTAAAATTTCGTATACTAAATATTGAATCTAACGGCGTCTCAAGTGTAAGTGTTTGTTTCAGGTAAACGCCAAGTCTTAAGTCACGAGTAATGTGATTTTTTTATATCTTCTTTCGTACTTTATTTTTTGCGGCTAACTGCATTTGCATGCTGTGATTCATAATATGTATGTGACTTTTAATGTTTAATAAAACATACAAAATCTTATTATACGTTAGTATCTCAGATGTCAAATCTTAGCAGGAAAATTATTCCAATCCTATGAATCTGTTTTGTCATAACGTTCCAGACGGTAAAGCAAATGCTTCCTGTTTAAATTAGTAACCGGTTTTAACCGGATCACATTGCCACCTAATAGTCAATAGGTAGAAAGGATAATATAATGTTGTAATGAATTTATTTATGATTTTTTTTTAGCAATAAATTATTATTTTTAACCGACTTCAAAAAAAGGGGGAGGTTATCAATTTGTCTGTATGTTTTTTTTTTTTTGGTGTTGTTACCTCATAACTTTCGACTGGGTGAATCGATTTTGATGTTTTTTTTTTATTTGAAAGGGTTGCTTCCCAATTGGTGCCATTTTTTTAGGCCAGTTTTGACACTGGCATCCATGACAAATTCATATGTCGTAAATTTGCATAAATATGTGCGCGAAAAATGGACGAATAACTCGATATCTATTCAACCGATTTCGATGATTTTTTTTATTGGAAACAGTGTACTTCAAGGGTTGTTTGATGACAGTTTGGTTAGATTCTGATTATAGGATCCATGACAAAGTAACGGAAATCTTCAATTCTTAGTAGCAAATTAACGATACGCGGCCGAATCTCTTATAGACTATCTAGATTTTTCATTCACCTACCATAACATCGTTATGATCAAGTAATTGTAGTACTATTGTATAAAACACTTCTTTATATACCGTCAATAGTTTTCGCAGCGCACGCGAAATAATAACTTTTAGAGGCAACAGTTTGATACGTTGGGTTACATTGCTCAATTTTAAGTAGGGATCTATAAGTTTAAAAAAAAAAAAAAAAGATTCCCGTATTATTATTGCTAGGTATATTATAGTGTTTCCTTAGGTGACATCGACTCCAAAAATAACAATAATTGTAAATACATTATCAACCACTCAACACATTCGTACCTACATATTGATGTGTAAAAAATAGTAAGTTAATTATCAAATTATAGAAGAATATGCAATTATTTTTTTACTTTTTAGTGCATATTAATTTGCTTTACCTATGAAGTCGGTTTTTGTTTTGTTAAAATTTTTATTTATTAATACCTCGCTCATAAAATAAATGAAAAAAATATTAGACTTGTTTGTATGCGCTTTGTTAAGTTAGACATTAATAACCTATATATTGGAGTTTTCTTGGCTACGTTTATATACAACAATGTATTTAAATTAAATTGTGTGTGCTGTGTTCTGGTTTGAAGGTTGAGTGAGCGAGTGTGATTACAGGCACAAGGGACATAATATCTTAGTTCCCAAGGTTGGTGACGCATTGGCGATGTTTGTTATAAAGAAATGTACAATGCCACTGTCTCTGAGCGTTGATGACCACTTACCATCAGTTGGCCCATATACGCGTCCGTCTATAAAAAAAAATTAATTAATGTTATATTTTGTTCGCTCCGTTGATACATAACTAAAAATAAATATGCTGAAATTACTTGTAATTAAAAGTGCAATTAATCTTGTTTAGCCAACATTGTGTTATTAATGTTGTAATATTATAACTTTTGTTTGTACTTCGATATTAATTAAATAATATTAGCTATTGTGTGGTATTATATTCTATACTATATTTTATTTGTTGCTTTATAATAATCGAAACCAATTTATTATTAATTACACGTTGTTAGTTTAAACACTACACATTTAATTTGGCCCCCATGGTGCCATATAACTCACTCAATGTTATGTTGTAAAACTTTTATTTTTGAGAATAAATAAGTTTTTTATTATTCTGTGGTTATTTTATTTATTCTACAGTTAGGCATGCATAAGCTGATGACCAAGGATCAGTATGACGTACTTGCTTTATTTGTAAGTGGTGTATTTTTACACGAGACCTCAAAAACAAATTAGGGGCCACATTAGCACCATCTCCCAGTAATTATATTATCAAAATTGTATATACGATTTTCGTGACAGACCGCCGTATCGTAGGTGACGAATCTGGTTAAAGTTATACCTATTCCCAACTCAATAACTAGGCAATAACTCCAACAAACATCTTAGAGATCCGTAAACTTTTTATATAAAATATGTCATACTTTGATTTGCATATGTTGCGTTTTTTTATGTTTCATATTTAAAAAAAAATGTTTTTATTTAATAACTAAGTTTCCGAACACGACTCTACTTAAGTATGATAGAGGGAAGTGTTAGCTACCCTGTGTCTGTTTATGTAAAAAAATATGACGATCAGTTAAGAAAGCGTAACAAACAAACGCACACTATTAAACATAAGTAATAATAAAATATTAAATAAAAAAATATAATATATCATTAAAATACTTCGACACCATGTTTTGTGTTGTTAATTTTTATTTATGAACATTAAGTCATTGTAAGAACCAGCATAAGGGACATAACATTTGAGTTTTTGGTGGTACGTTGGCGATATAAAGGTGGTTAATATTTTTTATATGCCAATGTATATAGGTAGAGGTGACCACTGACCGTCTGGTGGTGGTGGTGATCTTTTTGGCAGTGGCAGCTTTTCTTCCACGGTTCCGGAATGTATATGGTTGTCAAAATAAACTTATTTTTAGAGTTTTATAATCAAGTTCCACCCTATGAAACGTAGTAAAAACATGTCACAATTAAACATCCAACTGGCGACTCCACAGGTATAAGCTACTTATGTGTACAATTTATCCTCAAAAAATATATAGAATAGCAAAAATACAGAAAACTAAATTTACATATACAAGACCATGTAAATGATATCGCGGATATAACAGCCCTTTAAAAATACTTATTTAAATATACGGAACCATAACATCATACGACGCTCTATAAAAGCAAGAGAAAGAGTAGAAAACATACAATTTACAAGCAGCTTGTCGTTACAAGGCGACTGTTCTGAATAATAAGGCTATATCTCACGAGGCCTCATTTCGTTATAAAGTGAACGTTCTATTTTGTGACTTATATTGAGATATTGATGGAAAAAAATAAAATGTGTATGGATATTTACAATGTATGGAGATTGTAGAGTTATTTTTTACATCTGTTATTATAACGTAACAATACTAAACAATGACAACAAAACGTTAATTTTTTCAGTTTTTTATTTCTTATAATTTAAAAAAGCTAGAATTTTTTTTTTTTAATGGAACGATTACTTCTTTCCAATTGTTATGTACGTTTGTAAAACATTCATAAATATAGGGTATTGACGGATTCTATTCCAATTATTCTACCACAAAACAACAGTGACAACATGAAATTCAGCGGGTTTGAACCCACGAACGTCGGTTAAGATTCATGCGTTCTTACCACTGGGCCATCTCAGCATTTCAAAAATCATTTGTATTGTTGTTTTCCAGAATGAGCTAGTAATGAGCGAAATAGTTTAACTATTTAACTACAGGCACAAGAGATTACATCTTAGTTCAATCGATTAGTGCATGGGCCGTGTGTAGAATAATTAACACTTTTTGTATACTTTGATATGTTCATACAACATATGAACCACTTACATAAACCACCACATAGATGAGTTCTCTGTTTCCAAATACCTATCTGAAGTAGGTATAGTTGTTTTGCTGTGGCTCCATCTAGTAGGCAGGTACAACAATGATTTCAATTTAAATTTTAAAAACATTTTCAACAAAAATACTATATATATGTGAAACTTAATGCTTGATCAGTGTCATAATATTAATCTCAAACAGATAAAGTAATATACATAATTATATAACTACAATAATAGTATCATAGTTTTTATAGACATTTGAAATTCCAAATTTTATATATTAGTTTAAATTGCAAAGAAATTCGCATTTTGTTAAACAAATTCCAAAAATTCAGAATAATCATATCGTTTGAAATAACGCTAATTGAGAGAACTTTACAATTTATATTTAAACTTATTCAAGAAGTTAATTATAAATTTTAACTAAGGTAAGTATATATTTGTATTAAAATGACAAAAACGTAATTAAATTATAAGCTATAACGAAAATAAGCTTTAACGAATAAAACCGTTAAAGTACATCCCTTTGATAATATAAGTCACTATAAGTCATCAAATTGTGATATAAAAGATGATATTTTAAGTGATCGGAAAAGAACATTAGTTATGCTAACAGCGCCAGATGCTGGTTCAATAAACCTTCGGCTGCAGATATACATAGATATAAATTAAATAGATTCGTCTTTACATTATAATTAAATCATAAGACTCATACGGCTAGGACTGACAAATGGGCCACCTATCCTAACTAATATTATAAATGCGAAAGTAAGTTTGTTTGTGACGCTTGCACGCCTAAACCACTGAGCCGTTTATAAAAATTCTTTCACTAATGGAAAGCTACATTATCAGCGAGTAACATAAGCTATATTTTGTCTCCTTATTCTTACGGGAACGGGAACTACGCGGGTAAAACCGCGGGAAAAGCGCTAGTTTTATATAAATTAAAACCATTGGCTATACATTTTGTCTGTTCATTTTTTAGACCATCATTTTGTATACGTTAGTGTAAACTTTGAATATTTATACTTCGTACTACTACTGAACATTTTTTGACAAGAAATAGCCCAGAAATGGAACCGGGAGGATGAAAAACTAAGCTCAAGACCTCGGTATCTGCTCATATTCCCACTAGACCAATGGGGAAAATTATTATAATATAGATACCATATCTAGCACGCACTTATCCATGTTAAGACCCTTTCAAAATTACCTTATTCATTTAACCTTGCAACAGATGTGAATTTATTGATAGATTATTTTTCTTGGCCATCCTTTAATGTTCAATAATTATTTTTTTTACAACGTTCATAAATTTGCATTACTTTGCGCGTTGTAAAACTTTTAATAAATCTTTCATTAAGTTAATGCACAAGATATATTTTATAGCTTATAATTAATGGGCACTATAAATATATTTAAAAAAAAATATTAGTAGAGTAATTTTGTAATAATAAAAATAATAATTATTTATTTAAGCATCATTTTAAATCACAAACGAGATATGAACGATAATAACCGCTATAGTATAAAACTGTGGTGCAGTTATTAACGCCCGCCAACAAAGTGATATAATGCTTTATTGACGTGACAACGTCTAATAAATCGATGAACACTGGCTGCATGCACGAAAAATTGTCCCGTTACGCTCATTGTACGCTTGCGCCGCATCTCTATCTCTCTTTCACTCGATTGCAGTCATTTCATCAATGTTTTGTTATGACGTTGTCACTAACTATCGTCCGTAAACCGACTTTATAGACAACCATTTTTTTATAACATTTAAGTGACACATATTTATTAAAAGAAAATAAAAGTACACCATAGAGTTAAAATTATTAATTTCTGTATTTTAACACGCTTTTATTAGCTTGGGTTGTATGTAACGGAATCTTTGAACTTAATTTTCACCAATTTCCAGAAGTCTGATTAATTTGAAACTTTGCATACGTATCAAGGACCGATGACAATGCAATAATTTGATAACAGTTTTTTTTTTTTTTTCGATGTTTCGCTGGATAATCTTAGCGTGTTTTTTTAGTTTTTTTAAACTATTATTATTTCAAAGTCATTACATGTTCATTTACTGAAACTAAACAATTCTAAATGTATCTAATGTACAATCCATAATATCGTCTTTTAACATCTCTCAGTTTCCAAATAATTTATCTAAATTTGAATTTGATATCATCTGTTCATCTTATTCAATCTACATATACTGCCAATCTAATCAAATATTTTGTGTTACTTCCGGTTTGAACTGGAAATTGCTTCTTAGTTCCTTTAGGTGGCGGCCCATTGCTTAAGAAATGGTTTGTGTTTAATTTTTAACTGCCTCAGTCTAGTCAGTAGCAGCCCGGAACCAGGAAGTGCGCAATTCCGTTCCTTGGAAATCGTGTAAAGCCGTTGGTCATGTCAGATTTGCCGTCCCGATACTAATAAAAAGCTGAAGAGTTTGTTTGTTTGATCAGGCTAAGCTCAGGAACTACTGGTTCTAAATTAAAAAAAAAAATGTGTTAATCCTTGCATCAAGGAAGCCTCTAGGCTTATTTTTATTTATAATAATTTTAATAATTACTATATTTTATATCATTTATTACTCGGGTGAAACCGCGGGGCACAGCTAGTCGAATTATAAGAGTGCAGGAATAAAGAGTCCACCTGTATTTGCATGTGTTCGCAATGCACTTTAAATACATCATGTCTCCCTTGATGATAGCTGCTATGACCGAAATCAGCCAGGTGGAAATCATCAGTGTTTTATAAAGTGACAATTTCTAGGAGCTACCTTCAATAATTCAATAGAAAAGAGAGACTCGAAAATAACGGCTTTTTTTCCTTTTTTTGCTGACAACGATATCCCCTACACCGTACTTGAAATGTAATCAACGTGGATAGTTGAAAACATATCAGGAGAACTCCAGTCTGTACATTTTTTTTAAATTTAAATCTGGTTCATTGATAATTATATTATAAATCTAGAGACGTTTAACGACGTAGGGACGGACGTAGGCGGACGAGCATATGGGCCACCTGATGGTATGTGGTCACCAACGCCCATAGACATTGGCGTTGTATGAGCAGTTAACCATCGCTTACATAGCCAATGCGCCACCAACCTTAATTATAAAGCTTTATATATTAAGAATTCTTTATTAGTTTTTGAGAAATTTGCAAAAAACCAAACCCCTTTTTTTTAGTTAATTGTTAATAACTTTTGCAATTATTGCAAGCGGAACTTCATAACATTCCATTCCATCATCGGATGCCATTCCGAATCGAATGACACCTCAATCATAATATTCGGAGACTGCTGAAAAAATTTGACCATAAAGGCACTTGTTAACTATACTAATATGCTTCTTAACGATAAAATTTTTACTCACAATAAATTAATTTATTGATCATAGTCGCGAAATGGACTGAGGTGATAATTTTATTCATAAGTTGTGTTATTAATATGTGTTATAAATTATTATGTCTATAAGTCGTTAGCTTTGTTATATTATAATCCCATACAACAGAAACATTCCAACAATTTTTTTTTATTCTTTCTAGTGAAGTATATACCTATGTTATGTATAAATAAAAAAATAGAAGCAATTATTTAGTCGACTAATAGTAACTATCCCTGGGTAACGTTATCGGAGTGTGTTGTGTTATATATGTATGTATGTATGGTTTTCTGCATTTATCTTTTGCATATAAATACGATAATTATTAATTACAGTGATTTGCGGTTAAACAAAACGCTCATTTGCTGTTTCGAATCAACCGCAATTATTAACCGATACTTGTGGAACGATTTAATAACAATTACAATCTCGCTTTGAAGTGCATTATAACTTCTGAGGATTTGCTTCTATTGACATAATAATTATTACAAGATAGTTTTTTTTAATAATGAAGTTTATCACTTGGTGACAGACCTTTGTGAAAACCTCTCTAGGTAGGAACGAAGCATATTTTACCGTTAAATAGAAAAACAAAATATTCTTGTGTTCTGGTATGGAGAGCGAGTGAGCTGATGTAACTACTTGGTCGTACTTTAGCGATGTAAGGATGACGAAAGCGATTTACAAGAAATCCCTTGTATCTTAGATCATTCTAGTTTCAAAAACTACGATTAAAAATAAAAAACGAACGTGTTCTACGTTCGTTTTCCTATCAGTATTATTTTTCTTTATGTTTTTGATCAAATAAAATCCTTGGAATTATAATAAGTAAACTATATTTCATTTTTAACTTTAAGTGTGGATTTACTCTTGAAACATCAATTAAAAGATTGACATCCCCGCTATTAATTCGTTGGTCTGTCGTCTGATATCTGACGTATAAGATTTGCGTTCCATCGAATTATGAAAGAGAATACAGAGTGCATCTGCGTTGGTACATAATATATCTTGCGTAGTTGATTACTCCTTGCAATTGACAACGGTGATTCAATCAGGAGTACTATTTTCTCTGTCCCATAAATGTTCAAAAGTTATGCTTAATAAATAAAAGATTACATTTTATTTAATCCTTGCAATAAAAGCAAAAGACTTAAAATGAAAACGATACTCATAAATACAATCGGAGTTCACCACGCGTCCAATTCACAATAACAAACAAACATTTTAATAAACAGTTTCTCCAACATCCCGTTCAATGCTTTATTTAGCGCGATGCCGGCTCTGAATATATTTTATGACCTCAGCTGAAATCCCAAATCGCATTCGATGGTTTTCAATTTCCCAGTAAGAGAGGGTTCGTGTATTAGGGATGATATTTAATTTGAATAATTTCGAATTTGTCAATAATTATAAATTATTTTTTATTACAAATAATTTTTATATGGACCTAAATATACACAAATAAAAATTTTAATTTACATTACCAGTCAAAAAAGTTTTTATTCTATTCACTTCAATGTAATCCGCTACTAGACAGCAATCCAATACCAACATAAATTTTTATACCGCTCAACAGACCGCCATGACACTTGCGATATAAACTACATGGTATTTACAGTATACCCAGGTAGGACGACTGCTGAACTTTGCTCACAATATACAGCCCAAATATTTATTTCGCTTTATAACAAAAAAATAATACCTCATTAGTCATTCAAATTGTACAATAAAGAATCGTTAGAGTGAAATTCGACACAAAAGTTATACCTTATAAGACAAGACAGTTTCTATTAAACCGATTTTAATCAAGACTAAGTTATAAATTATTGAGCAAGGCGTTGTAAAATTATTTATATTACTATCAACGAGCACTGCACATCAGTTGCTCCACGTAAAGATATCAGCATGAAAAGAGACCTTTACTATTTATTAAGAACAAACTCAAAAGTCACTACAGGAAAAGGTCGTAAAATATCAGAAAGTAATATGCGACATTGACAATACTTATCACATTTCAAGAATACCCCATCAAAATAGAATATCATTGTAAGTCGACTGCCTCGCTGGTCTAGTAGCTTGGGCCAATAAATACTAATTGGGTTTTTCTGTGTGGCGACGAGCCGGTTGGCGTGACACCCTGTGACAACGACCCAAAGTGCGTTATAGTGCAGCCGGGCCAAAGTCGTGGCACGTGGTTTTTTTAATTTTTTAAACTATAATTTTTTTTTAAATCAAAGAGAGACACTTCAATTTTGTTTATTTGTATAGATGGAATAGATATATAAAATAGAAAAAGAATTTCGCTTTTGAGAAATAAAATTTTATTAATAATAAAATAAGATGTTTTCATACACATAATGTAACGAAATCTTACAATTATCTAAATTGATGTACAATTTCTTTCAAATTCAAATTCAAATATCTTTATTCAATGTAGAAGTGTTACACTTACTTATTGATTGTCATAAGTCTACCACCGGTTCGGAAAAAAACACCTCAGACCTGAGAAGAACCGGCGAAAGAAACTCAGCGGGATTTTTTTTTTTCATCTCATTTTTTACAATATTTATATAATATATAATAACAATACAATAATAATATTCTTCTTTAATTGAAACAGCCTGGAGGCGATCGTTTCATTCCCAAGGTGTGCAATCATCTAAAAAGTCATTGATTGTATAATATCCTTTAGCACACAAGCGTTCCTTAACAACTCTTTTAAATTTCACAATAGAATATTTTTGAACGCTTTCTGGGATCCTGTTGTTTTTATTATTAATACTTCAAAGGAAACAATATCTTCAGAAAAATGTCTGTAATTTTTCATTCAAACAAAAGCAGGTCAAGTCGGAAAGCTTTAAAGCGGTCTCTGAATCATAAAATAAGAGCTTTGAAATAATTAATCCTTTATTTAGTATTAAAAGGTCACTTTTTACATTTAATCCTTATATAAAAATATTATATATATATTAACCGCAAATAACAATTGTATTGTACTATATATACACCAATGATTATATATCAGTTATTTGACACATATAATAATAATATATATAGTAATTTTATATCATTGGCAAAAATGAAACTTCATGGAATACCTACGAAATTTTATTACCTGCCTCTGTGTTCTCCAACAATACGACTTTTGTTGGCGGATGAAGCCATAGTTTAATTCAAGTAATAGAAAAAGTCATCCCACAAAAGAATGAATGACAGGGTCGTACGCCATCCCTCTTAGTAACAACATTATTTTTATAGTTAATTAAATGTTTGCGAACTTTATTTTTTATATTATATGTCGGATGGACAAATGATGATGGTGGCACATCACTATGCCGCCAACCTTGGAAATGAAAATATTATGTCCCATGTGCTGTAGTTAAACTGGCTCACAAACCCTTTAAACCGGAACACAACAATATTAGGCAATGCTGTTTAGCCATAGAATATCTAATGTACTTACTCAGACGGCTTTCGCAAAGCTCTACCAGCTATTAATGTATTTCCATTAAATAAACAAAGTATTATTCAGGCAGTCTGTTTTGATAGAAGAGCTAAGACGAGCAAGGGCATTGAACTCGTGTATCCTAGATGTAAATTTCCTTCATACATAACATTATACCTTTTAACGCTGACAAATCAATGTGATACTTTTTATATAAGCATTATTTAGGCTTACAATCTTAAGTCATTTGTTTTATCGACAAAGTATTTTTTACTAATACGGTGAACCAATATTATAACTAATCATAAGTCATTAACTGGTTCACCTTTTAATCATAAGCGTCACAGTAATCGATATAAACTATAACTGTTTTTTAACTTTCAAAAGTATCAAAGTATCAAAATTAATATTCTAAAATCTACAGACAAAGTATCAAAATTGTTAAAATACAATTTCTCAGCAATAATAAAACAAAGAACATTTATTATATTAACATAGTAATTTATCATTCAGTACACTATCCACGACATTAGTAAGCGATATGAGAGTAATGGCACATGACACACATAGAACAAAAGAATAACACGAACGACATCAATCACCTTGAATAATGCAAGATGGTATAGAGATCAGACGGAATCAACCGATACATTCCCTCTTCAATAATTGATTTTATTGTCAAACAACTCCTGCGGAATAAATTAAATTTGTATCGATTTCGTGATGTACATACGTTGTTCTCTGCGTTGTTGTTATAAATTACAATTATTTTATTTTAAGTATATAAAGAAATATTTTTTTGGGTAGCACATTACTTCAATTATAAAATACTTATATATATATTATATGAGCTACCAGCCATTATATATGAGTAATCTACGAAATATAACTGAAGTTTTGTAATTGCTCAATCCAATTTTAAATACGAAATTATAAAAACGTGATATACGTTACTTATTTTAGTGTTAGGAATATTATTTATTATCAATTTTTTTTAAAGATCCAAATAGAACACATGAAATTTTCTCAATAGAGCGAGGTCTGTAGCAGCGATGGTATATTTTGAGACTGTTATTTTTTTTTAGGTGTAAAATATTTGATGGGTGGGTGATCAGACGAGCTTGTACATTGCCCTAATATTAAATAGTATAGTAATATATATTTATATATATTGCAGAATCAATAAAAAAAACAAAGTCTAATAACAGGCCAAAAATTTAATTAATTATTATATATTAAACTTATACATTTTATTTTGGAATTTTAAATTTGGCGTTATAGGCGTTTTCAGAGCCTTTAAGTGGAATCCAAACATCCGGCTGACTATCTTAGACTCGCCCCTCGCCCGGTGACGCTGTCGAGTTCATTTGGGCCAAGAGCAGCAGGTCCATTCGAAAAAAAAAAAAATAGTAGTAATTTCACGCAAATATATTTATGAATGTTTATAAGTACGCAAATAGTGAGGCGTGTGTTTACACTATATAGGCTAATTGTATTGTAGCCCAGGAAAGAAGAGTTGTGGGGGCGGAAAAGTATTGTTTTAACCGTAATATGTAAGTAAAAGTTAGCCTTTTATTCTTTAATTATTTTCAATGCTAAGTTTTTTTTCTTGTTATTATTTAACAATGTCTTATAAATTTATATTATTGATAGATCCGTCTAAAGCGGATTGTATAGCTTATATATAATATTGAAAACAGTGAGTGTGAGTTTAAAAGTGAGTAAGTCAGTTTGATAGCAAGCACATCGAGTATCACACCTAAAATATCACAAAATATAATGCATTCGTTGTAGAGAACGTAGGCGATCGAGCTTCGCTCAGTAAAGTAAAAAGTAAAAGTCTTCGCTCAGTATATCTAACAATAATTAATTAGTATTTTTTTGGTGAAAAACTAAGTTTCTCAAGACACCTATATGGACAAACTTAAGAAGTAAAATTTTATCTAAAAACAAAGTTTAAGCCAAATCGATAATGACATATACACATATATAATAATTGCTTATTTTATATTTTAAGATAAGAGTTCATAATGTTTACAGTGTCTAAAGTCATCACTTGCCAAAGTCATCAGTTGTTGCTTATGATGTTAGCTATCTAGTCCTGCGAGGTTGCTAGGTCATTAAAAATAAACTTGTATAGCACACTGTTCTACCTTCCTTTAATAAAATTAAAAATAAATGAATCATTTACTATTAGAAAATGTAACTAAGCTCGTTAATAATTGACAGAAAATGTCAATCGTTTTCACGCGACAAATTCGCACAAAATGCTTATCGAATTGAATACATATGCCATTTCCATTCTCTCCAGTTTCATAAAGTGTTATGTAACTTATCGTATACACGACATGCGATTGACTCATCGGTCTAATACAATAATATTTAATTTTTACAAAAATATAAATCGTATAACTAACCTAACCTAACAGGCGAGTGAAGCCACAGGCGAATACTTGTTTCCTATAAATTAAATTAATGAAAAAAAATCAAAATAATAACATTAGATTCATGTTACATGAGTTTTTCGCCCCAACGAAGTATATAATCTGATAAGTTTTATTTCTAATAGTGTTTCTTAATAATATTAAAGAAATCGCGGTAATTTGACGAGGGAAACGTTTTCCATGATAATTTAATTATAAAAAGTTTCGAGAAAATTAACTTCTAATTGAGAGCTCTCATTATAATAAGTTTTTCAAGAAGGATTAAGAGTGACGTGAAAGCGGTCTGCTTAGTTTAATTGTTTTTTTTACTTTAAAATTTTATAAATAGTTGAAAAGTTTTATGAACTGAAATTTTAATTTTTTCCACTAATAATAGATTCTTATAAAGATTCTTCTTCTAATATATAAATACTTAAGATAACTATAATTCATATTAACATCAAAGCTACGATAATATTATGAATTAAAATTATTATAGTAAATAAATAAATAAAAAGTAAAAGTAAAATGCATCTGAATGTTCCATTGCTGGGCTAAGACTTCGTTTGAGGATGGTTAGCCTATTCTACCACGCTCCTCAAATGCCACCACCTGCAGGTTTCCTCACGATATTTTCCTTCATCGCCAAGCACGAGTTAAATGATAAGCACATGATAATTAAGAGGTGCTTGATTAAGATCAAAGTGTTCTAACCACTAGGTCATCTCGGCTTATCATAATAAAGGATGTCATTAACTAATAATCAAAGCAAACATCAAGTTAAAGTTTATACTTCAAATAGTAATATATATGAAGCTTTCGCCAAAGCCTTCATACTTACGTAGCGGTGGCGACTTAAAAGTTATAAATGTTGTGCACGGGGCGTTGTTGCTTCCACCATTGAAGCGAGGTTGCAAGGATGTAAGTTGTAGACCGTGTGTAAAGCAAAACATACATACTTAAATTATATATAATATACGTAGTCCACAAATCCGGGTCCATCGCTGTGCACTAAGAATAAAATATTCTAATAATTATATTTAGAATTTGTCTATTTTTTTATAATTTGCAATGAATCTAAAGTCTGAATGGATTACAAGAAATATAAAAGAGTAATAATATATAACAAGAAGATTTTAATTTTTTTTAATAATTTTATTAACTCGATTAAAGCACAGAGCCATCTATGCGTGACATTAAATACTACGACCAAACGAACTGAAAACTATAACGGCAATACACCACTTGTTACAAGTCCTTGAAGTGTACGCCTCAAATCATAGATGGCGCTAGTAGATTACAATTTTAGTTTTTTTTTTTTTATTTGTGTATTGTGTATATAAAACTGTAATCAAATATCTGTCCTTTTAAATTATTCATGTATTTGCAATTCAAATTTGAAATGAATGCTTTATGATACAATTTGTTGGAAAGGCAAAAATAAACGAATTTTTTAACAAAGCAAATTTTAATAACTTCTTTATTTTACAATATTGACCTTTGGATTATATTTTTTTTATTATTAGATATCATGAATGAAAAGTGTACGTATTGTTAAATCTATAAGGATTTAATTAAATAATGCAACTATATCTTAGTAGTTATTTATTATATTAATGACTGTGAGAGATAAAATTAGAGTAATGTCTATAAATACTTAGTTAACTAATTTACAAAAATGTAATACAGATTACGAATAAAGCAAGCACAGACACTACATTATTATTCGCACTGGCCGAATAATCTCTAACATCTTGCATTTCCTGGATACTTCGATGCGCTTTAATTTTATCCGGAGCCGCCTCATCAGATGCCATCTCACGATCATCATACACTTTCTTATCTATTGGATTAGCTGAAACAGTTGCTAGACGACTTGTCGTGTATGGATTCGGCTTAATCTCTTTATTTTCTTCCTTTTTCTCATCATTACGAGCTTTAACAACTTCAGTCGTAGTAGAATCAATCGATAAATCTAGAATACCATGGTTTTTTGTTGGAGTCGTTCCTTGTGTTTCCTTAGTAGGTCTAAGTGTGGTAGCGAGAGTAACTTTTTTAGTAGTTACGGCTGATTCTTTATCTTTTATATTTTTAGAACTATTCATTGGTTTGGTTATATTTGGTTTTACATTTGGTGCGTCATCGAATTTATCAGTACAATTGAGTATGAATCTTAGGTCAGTGTAAAAAAGATTCCCATTGAGTTGAGTTTCATCGTAGTACTCGTAGTCCGCGCCGGCTACACTATCAACGCCTTCTTGATCTTGAGCATTTTTTTCTGCTTCAACAGTTTTTACCCATTTCTCTCGGAGCTCATCACTTGGAGTGCATTTAAGATTTTCAATGGATAGTTTTAAGTGCGAACTTTCAGTATGATTCATTAAATGAACGAACCAATCAAGTCGACAATCGCAGGGGAAGTTATTATCTGAAATTAAAAAAAAAAGCTTATATTGCGAATATAAATTAATTTACTAAACAAAACATGGATAATTTACAAAGCACATGTATGTTTGAAAGATAAGAACAAACATTGTTAATAATTATTTGATACGAAATTTAGATTTTTGCATTTGGTGTATTTGACATAGGTGAAATTAATAATTCATTTATAATAAATAAACTATTATGTAATTTACGTGAATATCTTACCTTCAATGTTTAAACTACTTGCATTGCTGTAAAAGTTTTTCACGATTGGCGCCATCACTTCTGGCTTAAGCGTCCGTAGTTGGTTACCCTTTAAATTCATCAATGAGAGAGCCTTCAATCCATCAAATGTCTTGTCATTGTCAATTTCCGTGAGTACGTTATGCGCAAGCGATAGTGAATTCAATTTCGATAGACCTTTGAATGCTTTTTCATCGAGCATTTGAATCTTATTACCTTCTAAATTCAATGAACGCAAATTTTTCAATGGTACAAATGTATTGTCACCGATAACTTCTAAACTATTGCCACTTAAATCAAGTTTTTCCAACTTTTTCAATCCCGAAAATGTTTCGCTATTCAATGTAAACAAATTATTTCTATCAATTTCCAACTCCCTTAAGTTTGTCAAATGTACGAAGGCTCTGTCGTGAATCGTTGTTATTTTATTGCTTGTGAGATAAATCTTTTCAAGCGACGGCAAATCGATAAATACGTCTCGATTTATTTCTACGATCGCATTTGTGTCCAAGCCGATTGTAGTCAATTCTCCATGGTGGGCAAAAGCGTTAGTTTTTAACACCATTATCTGATTATCAGTTAAAATGATTTCTTTAACATGACTCATATTGGCGAATGCAAATGGTTGGATGATTGCAATATTTCCATATTTTATTTCTAATTTTAACAAAGCGTTCGTATGTTTCAGAGCATTTTTCGGAATATATTTGATCGGGACACCTCTTGTATTCGTAAACGTTAGTTTCGCAACGTTTTTCAATTCGTCAAAATTTTTCCAATTAGTGTCGTCTTGTGAAACACCGTCGACTGTTGAATAGCAATCAGCGCTTTTTATTAATCCATTTTCCCGCGAGTCCTTGACGCAGTAGCATTGAATTTTATTCGTGTTGTTAAATACGGGATCGCATAGATGAGATTTAGTTTCTCGTTTCTGATGGTAGCGCCTGGCTTCGACAAAGATGAATGCAACACATATAAGCGTCAGTATACCCCAAGGAGCCATTTTTCAGTTGGTGTAGTGCAGTTTCTGTAATAAACAAAGAATTTTATTTTAATATGGATTTAGTTTTTTTTTTAAATTGAATATTTACTAAAACAGTGAAGTTCTATATACATCATAACAATTTTTATCATCTATAGTCGAGAGTACTATTCCCGAAAGTGTTAATAAGTATAATAGCACATAAATTGTTATACATATAAATAAATTAAACCAGATCTGAATAGTTTAAGTACTTCTCATTGAATGAAACATCGTTAATATTCAATTTTATGGATCCATTAATAATAGGGTCGGAACACAAAATAAATTTCGTAAATCTGACCACAATACAAACGTCTGAAAGGGTTAATTCATACCTTGTTTTTATAAGTGATTATTTAGATTGTTTAATTAAAAATCGACATATGCGAAACGTATTAAGATATCTTTTTTTATTTTTTTATTTCATAGGAAGGTGGACGTGCATATGGGCCACCAGATGGTAAGTGGTCACCAACGCCCATAGACAATGGCATTGTAAGAGATTTTTATCCATCATTTTTAACCATCGCTTACATCGCCAATGCGCCACCAACCTTGGGAACTGAGATGTTATGTCCCTTGTGCCTGTAATTATATTGAGGAGGATATTATGGAGGTGATATCCATAATTTTACCAAATATTTTAATACAAATTATTTTTGACATCGTGGTTATTTTTAATAGCGACACAGTTTTCAATAACACAAATTCATTATTTAATGTGATTATCTTGTTATGTACTATGACACGAAATATACGCTACAACTGTGTTATATTTTAATGTTTATATCTCATACGGATATCACTCAAACGGAGAATCACAAACAAAAGTCTCATTAGGTCTTAAATTCAAAACGGCCAGAGCTACTCATAAAAAAATAGCTAAAAATATGATGTTGTTTTACATTTATTTTTTTAAATAATATCATTACAAGTGAATCATTCAAAACAGTGTTGGTCACGTACGCTATTTATGAGAAATATGACATCATTATAAATATTATTATTTATTAGAGTTTACGCATTTCATTTATCGGTATAAAAAGTCCGCAGAAAGGATGAAGAGATAGATGCATTATTCATTGAAAATAAATTTTCTTTTATTGACAGAACGGAGACTCGTCAAAGGACCGCCCGCAGACATTAACACTAGGAAATATTAAGCACCCCTTACATGAGCCAACCAACCAACCAACCAACCTTGGGAACCAACCTTGGGAACTAATCGTAAGATGGACATTACATTTTAGTTCCCAAGGTAATGCCGGTAATTGGCCTGACTTTTTTTTTCTCTGGAAAAACGCATTTACGCGTTTCCTCCACATGAGGTGGGGTATGTGGGGCTCGCCGGTGCTGAAGGCTCCGGAATACCCACTAAAAACCAGCGTACCTGCATCGTCTCTTTGGTGGAGCGGCTCGGGATCGCTTGCGCATACTACCGCGACGCCACGAGATTGGCCTGACTTTTAAATCGTAATACAAAAATTCTAAGTGTTGCAGTTAGACGGTAGAATATATTGGGATAGACTGTAAATAATCTGTTTATTGTCGTAAAGTAATCCAAATTTTTACACATCGCAGAATGAGTAATAAAAACAAAATCTAGTAACAGTCCAAAAATGTAAACAATTATATTTTAAGGTTTTCAGACTTACATATACGTGGCTTAGTTTTGTAAAACACTGATTTCTCTCTTTCTATCATTATTAATTTAACAATTGAAAGAAGAAGACAGCATTGCTTAACTTACCACCCGCTAACCAACGTTTATAATGGGTATAAACTTCATCAAAATTTATCCAAAATTACCTAAAACGTTGACTGATGGATTTATGTTTTTGGAACACGTGGTTTTAAAGCGAACATTTCAACAGCTGATCTGAGCAGCACCATACACATATAAAGCTGTAACATGCCTTATTTATATTTATAATAATTCATTTTACGCTCGGAGAAGGAAAACGTCGTAAGGATCTTGTGTGGAATGAAATTTTATGCGCAAACACATTACTGCACTCACTATTCCCACACTCTCGTAATCCAATGGGACGGCAAATTTGACACGACCGGCTTAACGTACTTTCCGTGACGGCGGGAGTGTAAATACTGCCTATTTCCCGACTAGGCCGTTATCAGTGTTGGTTTTTTTGTCGACTTATTTTCAGTAATAATATAACAGAAATAATCTATATATTTTTAACGGTCTATATCGGATGGTCGCTGATGGCACGGATCCCTACGGATTATCCTTGTTTTTATCATTAATATTTAGCATATGAATATATGGTTTTACCTGGTTCTATGTGGCCTCTATCCACAAACATAAGAGGATAGCAAACCTTTACAACAATACTCCATAGCCATGCCATTAAATATATTAACTACACCAGGTAGAACCAAGATGGCCCAAACGCGTGAATCTTAACCGATGATCGTGGGTACAAACGGGGGCGGGCACCACTGAATTTTCATGTGCTTGATTTGTATCATCTCTTGTTTGTCGGTGAAGGAAAACATCATGAGGAAACCTGCATTTGTCTAATTTCACTCAAATTCTGCCACATGTGTATTCCACCAACCCGCATTGAAGCAGTGTGGTG
Source organism: Nymphalis c-album (assembly GCA_963151315.1). Taxonomy (NCBI): domain Eukaryota; kingdom Metazoa; phylum Arthropoda; class Insecta; order Lepidoptera; family Nymphalidae; genus Nymphalis; species Nymphalis c-album. The sequence goes on from OY720601.1 coordinate 9,215,730, forward strand.
GAATAAGCTTCAAACCTTCTCCTTAAAAAAGGAGAAAAGGCCTTAGGTTAGCAGTGGGACATTCACAGGCTGTTACTAACATCTTATCATTTTGTTTTGTAATTAATTTACTGAAAGACTAACTAAACACTAGTTATTACATATGCAATTACTATGATATTAATTTATTGTTAAGTATTAGTTGTATGTAAGAGATTTCACCGTCTTAGGGGAGCAGATGTTAGGTAGCATAATTATGTGTTAAGTCTGTACTCTTTAGTATGCTTTATTCAAATCCGTCTATCCAAACATACTAGACTTCAACAAAATGTGAGTTACATTCAAAATCACAACCCTTTTAAAGAGTTCGTTACTGTCTAAAATCGATAAACTTTTTTTGTCTGTTCGAAACAAACTCGGCAAAGTACTCCAAACTCCACCGTTACTTAATGAACGCGTTTAAAATACTTTGAAAATGTTTTAATTTATTCATTCCTACCTTAAATTTACAAAAGAGAATTTAATAACTTTAATACTGATTACATCTCGATTTATTCATGTTGCGGTAAATGTGATCAATTGTAGACACCGGTAAAAGTGATAAATTACTCACTTTTACTGGTTATTATTAATATTTGATAAAACTTACTTTTGGTAAATGTAATAAATTTTCAAACATATCAGCGAATGCAATTTTTCTTTGTTTATTTTAAGAGCCACAATAACCTTTCTTGCATAAATAAATTATATTTTGATTACTTATTTTTCTTTTATTACTTTTGAAATACTTGAATGTTCATTATGATTGTATCATTTAAATTTTATTCACATCCGGTAAAAGTGATAAATTTCAGTTTTTATCACATTTAACATTTAATGATGAGGTTATTAACAACGACTAATTATAACAATCGAAATTTACCACAAATAAATAATTTAATTTACAAACAATTTAGGGTATACGCTTGCTTCAAATCATTGGTTTAGCCGTAAAGGGATAACAAACAGACAGATTCACTTTCGCATTATAATAAATAGATTGGTAGAACGTAGCATACAAGCAAACAGCTGATACTTTATTTCACAGTATAGGGATCCTATTCAGATTTACCTTGAAACTTTACGTGTTGAAAGATATTTTCAGTATTAAAGATCAAAGTACAATTTGTTATTGTTTTTTTTTATTGTATAGGTAGGCGGACGAGCGTATGGGCCACCTGATGGTAAGTGGGCACCAACGCCCATAGACAATGGCATTGTAAGAATGTTATGTCCCTTGTGCCTGTAATTACACTGGCTCACTCACCCTTCAAACCGGAACACAACAATACAAAGTACTGCAATTTTTCTCCTTTCAGTAAAAACTCTTACAAAAATTACTTCCCTTGACCGAATAATTATTTTTAATAGTTTATTTTTTTAAATACTTGTTTATCAAAAAGACCGCCCACAATCTTTTTCTATAACGTTCCTCAAGCTTGTTATCCACTAAAACGAAATAAATATTATATTTATCTATACTTGACCCTAATTTAAAACGGATTCAAATAAAATAATGGGACTATATATTATACAATTTTTTACTTATATGACTTTAAAACTACCGCCCACATTCATTTAATATAAATTTGAAATTTGAATTACTGGGAATAATTGAAGTCAATTTCATTTGAATTTTGACTACAACGTTTCTTGTATGTTTCTCGTACGTCAAATATTCATAATTCATTCTCCATGAAATAGATTAGTGCTAATTGAACGTTTAAAGAAAACAGTTCAATGACAATATTAATGCCTTTAATTTTATATACATACCTGCATACTCTACTCCAATCGGAATAGGAATAAAGGTTAACACATCGTAAATTTACAAATTGCAAGCGATTTTCTAGTCGTTCTGCTGTACTATAAACAATTCTTGATTAATTTCACCTTATTTATAATACACTGTTCCAATTAACTATTTTTAACGACATTTAATTTAACTTTTATAGTTCCGATTACAACTTCGTAGACAATGAAGCCGCCTTCTTTTCGCGAGTCCATAGTGAATATAATAGATTATTCAAGATCTCGTCCAATTAATTCGGTTTCAAAGTTTTTATTTGGGTTTATTCCTGTTGTGGTTGGAATACGCTATAATCAAAAACAAAACACACTCGAGTTCACGGCAGTCGTGAGACCATACTTGCTCGATCGTAATAAACCATTTACAGCGCACTAGACTCCGTATCACAAACTATCCGTATATTAAATTTCATGGATACTGGTAGAAGCGCTTTGCATCTAAGCTTACCATACACTATTCAGTTATTCTACGGCGAAACATCAATATTTTGTTTCAGATTGCTCCGTTTTATGCCGTGAATGTGTCAATGAAATTTTCATTTCATACTCAACATTATGGTAGGGAATAGTTTCGTTTTAATACGTTGTTATCATATCATAAATCAAAACGGAATAATCTTTTGGAATCCGTGAATTAAAACCACTAATTTGATAAGCAGTTTGAGAAATTCGTAATTTTTTTTATATAAACTGTCGATGTGACCGTGTATTATGCGTTATCAATAATGCATTTAATATGACGTCACACAACAATTCGACGCAAACACAAATAAGAAATATTTACAAAAGGTTTACTTAATATATAAAAATCAAAGTTCATAGTAGCCGTATAAATCATGACCGCGAGGTATTGTCGCAAGAATGCCAGCACCGTTTCCACGCTAAAACGCAATTCCGAATTTCTGGACGAAAAATGAAGCGGTCACTGGAGGAAGCAATAAGATAGTATTTTATATATCTTTCAGGAAATAATATAAATATCTTACAGGAAAACATACGAATATACCAACATACATACATCAACTGTTAAATCACATGTGTATGGACGGACATTCAAAGCAACCTGGACAAAATACACAATTTAAAAAGAGAATACCAAAAATGATGATGATATATAGTATAGCATAGCATAGCTTTTTAAGCAACTCGAATGATTCAACAATGAAGCGTGTATAAATAGATGCATGACATCTGGTTTAGTGGACTGTATTTTAGATTAAAGAAAATTATGTCGTAAACCACACCTGCTTTCAATAGGCCGTTTATAATCCAGTTAATATTATTTCGCTCCTATTGTTTCATTAATGATATTTAGTACAACATTAGTTCGTCTTATCGTTACTTATCGCTGTAAAATAAATGAGCTAGCGACTTATTTACGTGAAATAGCCCATTATCAACTATTTAATAGACCCAAGCGAAAACTTCATTAGAAATAGGACTATTCGTTTTCAAGACAAGCAATTACTTCCAGTATATTTATCTTAATAACAAATAATGTATATTGCATGGTTTATATTTCATATGATCGCGATAAACATGCATATATGTATGTATCATAAGTAATCAACGCTTCGGTTACATTATCTTCTTACTCGTGGATTATTATAAAAAAACTTTTTTTTCACACACACACGAACAAATGCTCGCACGCAGGCACGCACGCACACACGCTTACATACATATACACACACTGATAACCCGAACTATTAAAGAGACAATATATTATTTCTTTTAAATTCAAATAACTGTAAATTTAATTAATAATTACTTTTTTCATTTAAAAATAGAACGCTATTTTTTTACTTTGTTATCATTTAAAATCTAGTCGTAAATGAAAAGAGTTCATCGTTTTAAAACGTGGGCGTCATTTCAAATATTCTTACGAGCTGCGATTTAGTTACACAATTATAATTATAATTTGGAAACCAATGAACATAAAGTAACGTTTTACACAAAAAAAACCATAAACAAAAAATATATATATATTTAAAAACCATTGAAATACAAGCTGGCTAAGTGTAAAAGATTTTAGCGTATGTACAGAATGATTAGCCTTGCAAAGGAATGGTATTCAAATAACCTACAAATCCACAATTCCCGTAGTTCAAGACTCAATATAAAATCGAACATTTTAGACAAGAATAAATTTCGACACGTAAAAAATTTCAAATAAAACTGCTGTATCATAAAATTTCATAAAAGCGCCAGAATTTAGGTTATTTAAACGAACGCATCTCGCATCTGTAGGAAGCGAAGATTGATGGAGAAATAACTGTTTACTTTGATACACATGCCACTTTCCCAAGATAAGTGTTGCAGGTTGTAATAGGAATAGGGGAATGAGGATGACAGTATTACGAAAAACATTTTGATGTCGTAATATCTACTAAATTTAATGTATATAGAAATATCATAACGTAGAGAAAATTGGACTATCCCTTTAAAAAATATTTTTATTATCGCAATGGCAAATGTTTTAATTTTAAAATATAAGGTTTTGACTTCTTTATATATAAACTCGCTGAGTTTATTTCGCCGGTTCTTTTGGGCTGGGTGTTTCTTTTCCGAACCGGTGGTAGTTTCTATTTTGACCATCAATAAGTGAGTGTTTCAATGTTAAATAAAGTATTTTGTTTTTGACGTGACAACGTCTAATAAATCGAGGAACGCTGGCTGCATTCACGAAAAATTGTCCCGTTACTCTCATTGTCCCGTTACGCTGATTGTACGCTTGCGCCGCATCTATCTCTCTTTCACTCGATTGCAGTCATTTCATCAATGTTTTGTTATGACGTTGTCACGTTAAACTATCGTCCGTAAACCGACTTTACAGACAACCATTTTTATTTTAGTGATAATATGTTTACAAAACAAAGATAATTATGCGTGACCATAATTAGATTATTTGTAACAACTTTATATTATGTAGCATTTGATATAAAAATATGATGAAAAAACAATTTTATTAGTTATCTTATTAAGACGAATAATAGTGAAAAGTAAAATGAGAAAAGATAGCGGATTTCAGTTGATACAATTTAATTTTTGTGCAAGACAAAACACTATTTTAAACAAAATAAATTACATAGTACTTTTATTATATGTATTAATAAAATTAATTTTGCAATAACACTATTTGACGAGTCACGATAAGTGTCTTGATAAAAATAGAAATATTTTTTACAAATATATAAAAATTATATTCATATCAGCTGATATTATTATCATCATAATAACTGTCATAGCAAAAATTTGCCTGCGGTCTCCTATAAACGCTATCGGCCGCTTATAGCGGTTTTTCAATTGGCCTCACCTCTTTACCTCTTGTTCTTGGCCCAAATAACCTCGGCACCTTCTCTGAGGTCGAACCTCGGCTTAGAACACCCTCAACGTCATATAGGAGGACAGTGAACTTGAAATCTTCTGATCCGTAGTCAGATACATTGCGCCACAGTACATAGGTAGGTACTTGTAATAAAAATGTTATTATAGTCTCTTTAAAACGCAAATGACGGCTCATAGACGTCGCAAGCGGCGTTCAAACGCTTTAAATCGCGTCTTTAGTAATAAACATTTACGCTGCAATGGTTCGACCATTTCAGCGTAATGTCTTGTCTAGAGTCAGAGCAAAAAAGTTTCTGTTTTTTCGACTATTGTTGCGATAGATATATGTATGCATCGACCGCTAATGCTGTGCCTGACGTTGAAACTGAGATCGGAAGTTTACGCTGAAGTCGAACGTTACTCGAAGGTCGAAGCCTTACAGTTGTCACATCATTATGATATCAGTATGAATAGCTGAAATGTTTTGTTAAGTACCATGAATATGTCGCCTTATATATGCTTCATATAAAAATCCTTCAGTTTTATTTTATACTAAATTTTAAGAGAAGTCTGTAGCGACATCTATCTCGCCACATACGAACTATGACACAGACGTATTCTACATCGCGATATTAAAGTTATCAGAGCGATTGAACATATATACAAGAACCCGACAACAATCGTTGGGGCAGTAGCCCACCAGACACAACACCCGTCTGGTCGGAGGATCCTCCCATTCCAATGGTGGTCACCAGCCAAACTGGTGACCCCGAGCATGAACGTCAGCGCAGCCTTCGCAAATCTACGTCATCGTGACGTCATCATCACTTCCTCAAGCTTTCGAGCAGCGAGTCATAACCAGCCAGCATCCACGGCTACTACGGGTATCCTGACCATCAGCATGCAGCGGACGCGCATTCCTGGTCATCACCCACAGCCTTCTCAGCGACCTTGGCACAGCACACTGCACTTCGGCCGGTCAGCAAGCAGAGACGTACTTCTCTCCTGGTCGACGCAGCAGCCAGCCACTACGCACCACTGCACCACTCCGACTCACTGGAGCATTTGCAGCATCACCCCGACTCACTGGGGCATCACCGCAGACAGTTCCGACTCACCGTGAACTATGCGGCATCTGGTTCCGACTCACTGGAACATTCCACTGGCCCGGCAAGCATCACAAGATATATGAACGACTCAACCTGCTATCGACCTCCGGTCTCGGAGGGGAGTGATGTAGCGACATCTATCTCGCCACATACGAACTATGACACAGACGTATTCTACATCGCGATATTAAAGTTATCAGAGCGATTGAACATATATACAAGAACCCGACAACAATCGTTGGGGCAGTAGCCCACCAGACACAACACCCGTCTGGTCGGAGGATCCTCCCTTTTCAATGGTGACTCATCGCCAAAAGTCTTTACTATATTTGTCGTATTGATTTGAACCATTATCATACCTGAATATTTGAGCGCGAGAGTAACAGGTTCAATCGAGTTTATCTGATGTTGGAGCCAGGAGGTAGTGGGACACTTTTTAGTCCCATATTTTATCGATGAAAAGAAGAAAGTTATTACTGTTTTTAAATTCAATTAATATAGAAAAAAAGCTGTTATTGACTACAATATCAAATATGTAACTTTTCGAAGAGGTATTAAGTGACATGATTTCCAATACCTTGGTAAAATAAACTTCAAGAATAATATGTAAATTAGGTGAAAGTATTCAACATTATCCCTTATTCTATAAAGCCTAAATAAATATACACAATACTACTAATACGAGATATTAAGGTAACTGACCTTTAAGCATATCAAAATTTCGTATGGATTACTCGAATTGTTAGAATATTCTACATCACAAAGCGACCACTTCTCGCTGTGAGTAAATGAATAGTTGCTCTAATGTACAATGTACATATTACGTACAAAATGGCACTTGACATAATGATATTATCCACATAGATATCGATAGTATGTGTAGCGCTTCCCAGCGCCTGAAATCACTTAATTACATTCGCATGTCAATTACAAGGCTCGACGGAGATCCAATCAATCCGCCAGACAATACATGGTAACATTAATTGAGTTTCTAATACCAGTAAGCGCGTTGTTAGTTGCTTAACTCTTTTTTTATTTTTAAATTTCTTTACTTCCTTACTGCTCAAATTAATTATTTATCTAATATGTATAATAATGTATTTATGTCCATGTCCAATCAGAGAGTAGCCAACAATGGAAATATTTGGAACAAAATCTCTTCTCTCACTCTTCCAATCCGATAGGATGACATGTGCTCGACTGTGCTCTCTGAGGCACGGAAATGTTTCGCTATCAACTCAATGCTGACTGATTTTTTTTTCGAAAGAAATATTAAAAACTTTTTTGGTCTAATATCCCAAGTATTTGACGCAAAAACATCGAAATCTAAAGTTTTAGGCAAGCATTTAGATCATTGTGGCAATTTGTTTGTTGTTTGGACTAGTTTTTTTTAGCTGGTTGACCCACACTCAGAATTATTTTCTTTAATTAGAAACTATCAATCTCCACACACATAAACTCACCCGAATATATTCCTTATCCATTACCCAAGTACTCGAACAGATGTGCCTCGTAAAGGTAAGTGGTCTACGCCCACAAACACACGTAAGCTCAGGCAAGCGACACATTACATATGCGCTACCAGCCTGGGACCTAACTTATCATGTCCCTTGTATTTATAGTCGCTGTCGAGCATGGCGTTAATCACGTTCGGCAGCGAGAGATCTCCGCCGACTAACGCCGCCAGGGTATGCCTCTGAGGCCCCCACGCAGCACACTCCGTCAGGGTGTGGTGCGCCGTGTCCAGTGGCGCACCACACTCGTGGCAGGAGGGTGATTCCTCCCGCCTTGCTATCCCATGCAGGTACTTACCGAAGCAACCGTGTCCGGTAAGTACCTGCGTCAACCTGAACGAGAGCGTGCCTCGTTTTCTTCTGACCCAGCGACTCAAGTGGGGACGTATCGCTTCCACTGTCGCCAGGCCCGCCGTGGGGGACCCCAGGTCCTCCTCCCATCGAGCTATCAGGGCTTGCTGGGCTAAGGCCCTGATCCGCTCGACCTCTGCCGACCCTGGACGGTCGCCGCGGTCTCTCGCCTCGGCCCGGAAGCGGTACACCTCCGCGAGCACCTCCGCCTGGAGTTCCCAAGGCGGATCGCCCGCAAGGAGCGTCGCCGCAGTCCATGATACCGTACGGTACCCTCTTATTGCCCTCACCGCTATGACCCTCTGCGGCCTCCGCAGGAGGGCCCGGTTGTGAGCGGTGAGTGCGTCCACCCAAATCGGGGCACCGTACAGTGCCATTGACCTCACCACGCCGGCATAGAGGCGCCGGCATAGCGATTCCGGTCCTCCCACGTTGGGTAGGAGGCGGCCTAAGGCGGCGGCGGCATTGACGAGCCTCGGGCCGAGCTGCTTGAAATGCTGCCCGAAGCTCCATCGCCCGTCCAGGGTCAGGCCCAGATACTTCATCTGGGCCTGCACCGCAATCACCGTCCCGTGGACGGTGATACTCGCCCCTCGTGGGGGGCCTTTCCGTGGACCGTGGAAAAGGAGGGCCTCCGTTTTGGATATGGAGACCCTCAAGCCCAGCATTTCCATCCGGTCCACGGTTAGGGTCGTTCCGACTTCGGCCAGGCGGGCCGCCTCCCGAAAGTCCCGCCCCCTCGCTGTGATGAGAGTGTCGTCCGCATAACACAACACCCCCATACCGGGAAGGACGGGGGCTCTCAGGAGCCAATCGAAGCCGACGTTCCACAGGATTGGGCCGAGAACCGACCCCTGTGGAACGCCGCAGCCTACTCGACGCCGGACCAACTTCCCGTCGCCCCCCACCCAGACGACCTCTCGGTCCTGGAGGTACGCCTCCAACAGCCTCCTGAGATAGGTCGGCACCCCATGGTATCGGAGTGCCTCCCTAATCGTCTCGAATGGGAGACTGTTGAAGGCGTTCGCAACGTCAAGCGACACCGCCAGGACCACATGCCCCTTGGCCACCGCTTCCGTGGTCCGAGTCTTCAGGGCGTTCAGGGCGTCGACCGTCGAGCGGCCCGCCCTGAACCCGAACTGAGCCTCTGAAAGACCCGGACCAACCTCATCAAGGTGTTGAGCGAGACGGGCTGCGAGAATTTTCTCAAACAACTTGCCCGTCTCGTTCAGCAGCACAATCGGCCTGTACGCCGAGGAGGAACCGGGTGGTCGACCCTCCTTCGGCAACAGCACCAACTTGCCCTGCTTCCAAGTCTTCGGAAACTGCCCGCTGTTCAGACATTCGTCGAACAGCTCCCGAAGCCTGGCACCTAGGTATTCCAGGGCGTCACACAAAACACGCCCTGGAACACCATCCGGACCCGGTGCCGTCTTCTTGGCCTTCAGACGACCGAGGGCCATCTCAATTTCCCGCTCCGTGATCAGTGGTGGATCCACTGTGGGGCTTTGAACCCCTAATACAGCATCCATATGTCAATGGAGTTGAACATATGAATCTTAACCGCAAAATTTCGGAGTAAACTCAATGCAAACACCACTAAATTTTCAAATGCATATTTTATTTTATTGTTATGGTTATAATTCATCTCGTGTCGTGAAGTGAAGAAATCAAATACAGCAAAATTGCTTGTGTCAAATAAAAATAATCCACATGTATATCCATCAACCCACAAAAAGGCAGCGTAGTGGAGCAAACCTAGTCCTCAAAATGATTATACCTTTGCAGCAGGTTTTTTACAGGATTACTTCTCTGCTTTACTTTGTACACCAACAAATATGACCACTATGGCCTAATACATTTAACCATTATTTTTCTGAGATATATATAATGGGGGCGATCTGATGAAAACTAAATTCACTGTAAATGGTTTTTAACATACTACTTTTATATTCGTACTTAATAAATCTGTAAAAACTACATTTAATAGTCCGCAAAACATAAAACTCCGGGGAATATTCTGACAGATACAAAGTTTGAATAGATGAAGCGCGACCTTACAAATAACATTTACTGTTTAGTCTATACGCCTGAAGAATCAAAACAAAGTAACATACTTTGGGAAATTAAACACGGCTTGTAGTTTTCGAGATCATTGTTGTTTTTTTAATAATCTTCATAAAATTACTTGTGATAGTGTAAAATGTACATAAAGTAATATTATTCTGCTATACGTGTATATTGCTGACACTGAGCTCCACCTTTAGTGGGATCACTCAAACATCATCAAAATCGGTCCAGGCGGCTTAGATTGAACGCGTTAGGTAGCGCTACGACCGCGAAGTCAATGAAATTCGCGTACGAAGTCGGATCGAGCAGCTAGTGTTTTTTAACCGACTTCAAAAAAAGGAGGAGGTTATCAATTCGTCTGTATGTTTTTTTTTTTTTTTTTTTTTTTTTTTTTTTGGTGTTGTTACCTCATAACTTTCGACTGGATGAATCGATTTCGATGATTTTTTTTTTATTTGAAAGGGTTTGCTTTCCCATTGGTCCCATTTTTTTTTGGTCCAGTTTTGACAGTGGAATCCATGAGAAAACCATATAAGTCGTAAATTTGCATGAGGTATGTGCGCGACAAATGGACGAATAACTCGATTTCTATTCAACGGATTTCGATGATTTTTTTTTTATTGGAAAGAGTATACTTCAAGGGTTGTTTGATGACAGTTTGGTTAGATTCTGATTATAGGATCCATGACAAAGTAACGGAAATCTTCAATTCTTAGTAGCAAATTAACGATACACGACCGAATCTTTTATAGGCTATCTAGATTTATCATTCACCTACCATAACATCGTTATAATCAAGTACTTGTAGTACTATTGTATAAAACACTTCTTTGTATACCGAAAATAGTTTTCGCAGCGCACGCGAAATAATAACTTTTATAGGCAACAGTTAAATACGTTGGGTTACATTGCTCCATTTTAAGAAGGGATCTATAAGTTTTTGAAAATATAATATAGCCTTTGTTACTTGGTAAAGACGTAGCTTTCTAAGGGTGAAAGAATTTTTAAAATCGGTCGAGTAGTTTTTGATTTAAATCGTAATAAAAAATCAAACAAAAATCAAATCTTTCCTCTTTATAATATGAGTTATGCATGTAAGCATTAGTATATATGTTATGTTTGTAATTGAAACATATTTGAACATCTACTAAAAGTTGAGACCAATTTTGAAAATTATATAATATATCGTATAAGTACTCTTATATACATGTTATATTTATGTATATTTATATATTGATTACTAGTGTTTTTCCCGCGGTTTCACCCGCGTAGTTCCCGGTCCCGTGGGAATATGGGGACAAAATGTAGCCTATGTTACTCACTGATAATGTAGCTTTCCATTGGTGAAAGATTTTTTTAAATCGGCTTAGTGAAACCACTACACGCATAAACCTGCGTGAAAGCGTCACAAACAAACTTACTTTTGCAATTATAATATTAGTTAGGATAATATAGATACTTCCCCTTTTTTTAATATACAGACATTCCGTCATATTTTATGGTGAAGAATGGTATAACGCAACATCTATAAACATACAGTTTATTTCATTATTACTAGAAATAACTATTTGATTATGTTATGGCTGCCCAACTAAATTACCCCACCAACTAAATCTATTTAATCAAAACATGTTAATTTATATTCATACATTTAACCATATTAACTAATATTTATTAATTCAGTACCAAAATGCATTTTTCTTTACGTTTCACTGTTTTAGATTAATATATTTAAATAATAATATAAACGGCGCTGTCTCATATGAGCTGCACGTTTAGTAGGTCTACCCATATTCTACAAATTAGTGAGTGTACTTCAGATTCACTAAAAATCGAAAAATAAATAAAAATTTTAACAAAACAAAAACCGACTTCATAGGAAAAACAAATTAATATGCACTAAAAAGTAAAAAAATAATTGCGTATTCTTCTATAATTTGATAATTAACTTACTATTTTCTACTCAACAATATGTAGGACGAATGTGTAGTGTGGTTGATAATTTATTTACAATTATTGTTATTTTTGGAGTCGATGTCAGCTAAGGAAACACTATAATATACCTAGCAATAATAATACGGGAATCTTTTAAAAACAAACAAAAACATACACATTACAAATTGACTTTTATTCGCCTCGTTAAGTTGCGCGTGTGACACAAGCACATCTCACCTATAACTAACTATGTATGTAGTTATAAACCCATCTTGGCTGACATCGACTCCAAAAGTAACAATAATTGTAAATAAATTATCAACCACACTACACATTCGTCCTACATATTGTTGAGTAGAAAATAGTAAGTTAATTATCAAATTATAGAAGAATACGCAATTATTTTTTTACTTTTTAGTGCATATTAATTTGTTTTTCCTATGAAGTCGGTTTTTGTTTTGTTAAAATTTTTATTTATATATTAACTAGCGTCCCACGTCGCATTACGTTCCATATTTCACCTCCCATAAAATATATTGTTTACATTAAACGATCCATATAGAAGCAGGTACCATTTTGGATTAAACATTAATCACTTATAGAGGTAGACGAACTTTGTTTATGGTGCACTTCCGTGTATTGTTAGTGAGCGATATTGGTCTTTATTTTAATAGCTATACCCACTCTAGATATTAAATTTCTATGGCCGTTGATATAGCAATTTAGCATAAAAGTGTTAGCGCATAATATATTGGAAACAAATTAATACTATTTCTGATATCAGACTAATACAGAGTGGGTGGGTGGTCAGGAATATTTTTCTTAAAGAATACCACACATGCCCATAAATTATAAGTTTATTAAGAATAAATTTAAACCATAATTGTATTGGTTATACGAATTGAAATTTTATTTTTTTTAAGAAAATTACGAAATGACTTCGAACATGAAACTGGATTAGTGATTTTTGAACGTTTTGTTTTCTTATTTAGACATACATTCATGCCTAGTCCGAACGTTCACCCTGAAACAACAACCAAACGTCGTCCGTTATTCATTAATGCCTCCAGTTAGTTGGATGCAGTCCAAAAGATTTAGGTAAAAATTTTATAGACGAATTTCTGCATTTACAATCTTTGTTGGAGTTTCAGTTGGAGTTTCATTTGGTTATAGTTTTAAGTGTATTATATGAAATTAAAATAAATAGTATAATATATATCACGAATCTGTGAAATTTCTCTCGCGTTTGTTTTCTACGTTAAATTTAATTTGTGATTGATTTTAATCAATGAATTAGTGTTTCGGCGTATTTCCTAAGGTCAATAAATTATGCAAAGTGAGTTGTAGTGGACGGTGTATGTGAACACAATTTTTTATAAGTATTAAATACTTTAATAAAAATCATCAACGTTGTTATTTAATTCCTAGTTCGAATGCCTTATTATCAAGAAGTGATCTCGAACAAAGTGGCAGAAACTTGTCGTATATGTCGCACAATGTAATGTCAATACTTAGTATATTATAGTGAATTATAATTAAATTTATGTAATTAATGTCAAGTTCTGTTGTGAGGGGAGACACTTGATATTAGGCTTCCTCAATGATAGCTGTAGTCTGTAGATTCGCTTGGACAAACAGCGACGTTATAATCAATTTCACATTTTGAAGAAATGGTGGTCGGTAAAAATTATTTTTTTTATATAGATTACAGTTTATACCGAGTGTCCCAAAATCCTGCCGACCATTGAAGTGTTTATTAGGTATCGTGAGTCGGTTCTTTTTATGTTAACATTTTTAAAATATTATGCAAAAAAATTACCCATAAAAAAATATTAATTGTCAAATTGACAATTGTAAATGATGAAAATTTCATGGTCAACTGGAGTCATGACCTCGTGTCCGAGCTACCCGATAGGTAAGAGCTATCGAGCGCTGTCGCCCGCGCCTATGTTGCAACGTAATTTTCGTTATTTAATTAAATTAAATTAAATTTTGCTTTTGAATTTTAAATAAATTATTACATAAATAGAACCGACTCACGATACCTAATAACCACTTAATGGGTCGGACAGGGTTTTTGTCACATCCTGTATATTATACATTGATAAGAATAAAAATATATTTCGAATAGAATTCGCGTAAAATTCGTTCTTAGTGGGCGTTCCCGTTGGGTAAGTAGTAACTGTGACAAATTTTAAGTTCATCGGTCGAACAGTTTAAGAGATCTCGTGATCAGCTGTATTTCGCTTATATATAATTATACTATATTTATGTATATAATTGCGATTCGGGGAAATTCTACTAGCATTCTTCCCATCGTTCTCCGTCATGATTTGAAGCAAAGTCAAAATCAAAAATTTCATGATAATAAAGTGGGTATATTATTCTGTATTTAATAATATATAAACGTAAACGTTTTTTGTAAAGTGTACAATGTAATCTTAAGTGCTGATGTTATTTGATTTTTATAAGTGAAATATTTCGTCTACAATCTGTGTTCACATAGTTGTTGGGTTATAACTTAGCTTGCTTATAATGTTTACTTATATATTAAATGTGTCTTTAGTTATAATCTGTTTTGTGGACCATAAATAAATAAATATGAGTATTGTTTTTAAGAAAAATGAGCTAGAATCGATTTTTTCTCTAGTTATTCAAATACCTATTTATGCGAATAAAAAAAAATTGGTTTAATTTTTGCATTCCTTACCATTTCGCTCTTTTATTCTATATTTTATTGAACTGCTTTCTGAAGGAACAACTGCCAAACCTCGTCCATTATTCATTAATGCCTGCAGCAACTTGGCTGCTATCCAACGATTTAAGTTACATTTTACCCTCGAATTTCTTCATTTATCAAAACTTACGGAATAGTAACCGATGATAAGATTAATGAAACCAATATTTACCATATTAAAAGTAATTACTTTAATTCATATTACTAGCAATAATTGAATGAAGTAAAATTTAATTAGGAAATTTTATTGGAGGAATATATGTACCTATCATAAATTCTTTCACTGAATCTTTACCATACTGTATAGATTTTAATAAAACATTGTTAGATTATGAAGGCAAAGGTTTCAAGCCAAGAAATAAAATGGTACCCAATAAGTATTTAAAAATGTTTAAAGCTATCATCCATTTTAATGAAATCACAGTCATAACCGTTTTCCTTTGAACAAATTATAACGAAAAAAAAGACCATTAAACACAATGTCCGTCAATAGAAGATAAGTTAAGCCTTTGTACCGTTTAAACTGATAAACATAAATAAAAAACTGGTGTTGGTGCTTAACGAAAGAATAACTTATGAGTGATTGATATCCAGACTGGTATTAATAAAGACTAGTAATTTTTTTTTGATTGTCCCTAGGTCTATACTCCAATTAAAATTGTTAATTAATTCAACGCTAGAAATGCTTCTCGGCAGCGCGTCCAATGCAATAAGCTAACAGGGATATTATTAAACTAGTTACGGTGCAGTCAATCGGGTAGTCAATCTAAGTGCAACGTAGGGTGAGCATAGTTTCTGCAATGCTTAACACTAGCATATAAATATACTGTAAGGTGTGGTCCCTTCTATTATTTTTAGATTTATTCCTATATATGATTTTTAATAACTGGCAATGTTATGCATACCATTTTTATTTACGCTCTTTCAAAAGCCTTATTACACAAATCAGCTTACTATTAGATATCCTAAATAATATTATAAATGTGATAGAATTGTTTGTTACACTTTTACTTCTTACCTTCTCAACCTCTTATCATGAAATTTTGCATATACTTTTTCAGGGATAATAAACATAATGTTTGACGAGCCGGTTGCCGTGATTGGTAGATACTTGCCTTTCGTGCCTTCGTGTTTGTCCTGTGTCTGGAATCTGGATGTAATGTATCTATATAAATATGTATTTACAAATAGAAAAGGTTTCGATAGTACGAGCTTAGTTTGGGATCAGATGGCCGCGTGTGAATAATTTCCCAGGATATTATTATTAATATCATTATAATAAGTGTAAACAAGCGGTCTCATTGTTTCCAACAATCTGTTTTTATAGACATTTAGAGTTAAAATGTATAACAGGAACGACAAACAATATATTGTTACATTTTAAAGCAAACATTGCAGTCGAAATATGGTTTCACTACAAAGCATTTCAGGCTTTTTTCTTTATTGCTCTTCGCTCTCGTAAAATGAATTCATGATGTAATATTATCGATGATACGAAATGGGAGGGAATACATAGCGAGGAAAGATAAAATTACCGATTCCAGAAAATAAAATTCGTAAGATTCGACTCCGAAAAATGAATTCTCTGAATGGTCATCCGTGTAATTGATTTCCTCGAAGATTTATTAAACGAGTAAAAGGATTAGGATTGAGACGGGTAAGCAAAAAGCACTTTATGTCTTTGATATGATTTATTTAATAAGAAATATACTTTAAGATACTATACGGATTGGATTATATAGGAATTATTTATAGATACTTTTCTTAGTAGATAGGAGGTATATAGGCAAGTAATAGGTAAAGAAGCCTATCCCTTTAGCCTATGCCCATTATTAGGGATCAAGCTTGCTTTACACCGAATTGCATCAAAATCGGTTCTGCAGTTCAATCTGTGCAAGCAAGACAGACAGAGTTACTTTAACATTTATAATATTACTATTGATAATGAAAATAAAGTATCAATATTTAATCAACTTTAAATTAGTTTTCGGTAATACTTATTACTTGTAGTTTTATAAAACCTACCACATTATAAAAATAGGGTATTAAATAATTATAATAAATATGACATTATTATTTTTTCAAAATCTGATTTTTTATTTTATCCATAGATTTTATTGTCACCAAGACCTAAAATGTATGCAAAATTTTAGCTCGTACTTGTAGAACTGGTTTTAAAAACGATTACCAGATTTGATACACAAATACTAACAGTTGCAGACAAATAAAAGCTTGTTCATAAAAAATACAATCAATAGTTTAAATAAGCGACACAATGAAAACAAACCTGATCATATATCAAGTATATAGTAATATTTGAATGCAAGCATCGTCCGACCGCAATCTTAAATCAATTGATCTGTAAAATCTTGTGAAAGTGAATGAGACCCTTTGTCAAGTAGGATGTGAGTTGATGATCTTTAAACGTCTGAACAGATCTACATAAAATATAGCTAAGAGGCAAGAGCTATCCCGATCACATTAGGTTTCAAACAGAAAACCGCATCAAAATTGGTCCATTCGTTTGGGAGATGCGATGCCACAGAGACACATAGACACAGATACTCACACTAAGCATATCCATTTTGTCGGGAGTAAGGAAAAGTATTTTCAGAGTCTGGGCTCGAAAAACAATAAAATACTATCAAAATTGCTTACAATCTCACGAAGAGGCGCTGATTGATTAATTTAAACACATTAAACACATAGGGTACACTTAATCTGGTGAACCCTAATAGAATTTTCAACTATGCCAAAGGATGTTAAAATAAATCAAGTTAAATGATTCAAGTAGATAAGAAACTTTAAAGAGACATAACTCGGATTTAAAATTGATAGCGCAAAAATGTACTAAAACGTGGCTCGCCCACTCACAGACTTGTTCGCCTGTCACAAATGCTAAGCTAAGAGACTAAGGATCGAGATAATTGCTTTAACGTCTCAAACTTATTTGACACTTAAAAATAAAATTAAACCTTTCTGAAAAGAAATAAAAATGAAAATATAATTTATTTAAGTAAGCTTTCAAGCCCTTTTAAATCGATTACGAGATTAAATTAAATTCAAAGTAACCCCCGGTTTGGTAAGTAGATTCTACCGAGATGGCAACAAAATCAATAGTTAATATTTTTTTATCAATCCTATAGTATACAGTAATCCCACCAAAAACATTTACATGTAAAGTAACACCAAGACGAGTATATATTGCTTCCACTTTAAAAAAGCTGTGCTTTAAAAAATTTGCGTGAATCCTAGTCTTAAATTCTAAAGACACTCTATGCCTTAGTCAAAATGTATGGCTAAGCCGTTTCGATTGCGTTCAAACAAAGCCGCGGGTGAAAACAAGTAAATGACAAATGAAATGTCTATCACTGAATTTGATTTCATATTTCCTGGTAGCAAGTCAATGTATATATTTTTTGTTCATAACAATAACACGTAGAGTTCGTTTGAATATTTTTCTGATATGAATATGAATTAATAGTTTTATAACCGTCAAATGCACCCGATGTCGTCCCGATAAATAAATCTAGAAAATAAATATGCAGCTTCGTTGACATTTTCAATACAGGCTTTTATTATAAGCGCAGCAAGAGTTATAACGCTGTACATTTTAGTATCATTCAAATTTATTCAGAATATACTACTATCAGTGCATTTCCGAAATTGTGGAGTCATTCGAATAACAATCTTATACCATAGTCGTAAGGTTTACTGTTTACTTTGCTATTAATATGCATTTAGCAAATACATGAACGTATGGGTTGGTGTTCCCAACTGCGGGCTGTGGATATCCAACTTACTTCAACTTAACACTAAATTCACTAGCGGTTTTTATAACTGTAGAATTTCGTATAAATTTTAATCGTTGAATGGTACGATGTACCTTTCCGCCTTCAAGCTACATACCGAGCAAATTCGCTTTAATTTTATTTAAAAGAATGTTTTCTTTTTTTAGGCCAAATTAACTAGCATTTAGTTTTGTATATTTATAGAAAATTTTCTTATGTTATGTTTATATAGGATATGTTCCTATTTATTTTTCCATAAACTCAACAATCTTATATTGCAAACCTTATAAGTTTATAATTACAAATCGATATGATTATAAAACACACCAATACATCTTAGAAGTACTTTGTTGACACGATTTAAAATCGCAGCATTTTAACAAGCAATATTTATTAAATATCAGTGTCCTTAAAAAGCTCGCTTAGTAAGTCTCACAAAAGCATCTTTCGTCATTCCTTAATTGATCATTAAGAAAACACGATAATGCAATACACGAAAAAACATTCAAAGGTAAAATAAAAATTACCTTAAAAATGAAAAAACACGACTGTCCTTAATTAATTAATTATTTATTTATAGTCGATGTCACTCGGGATGGTGTAAGGATTCTTACAATATGATATACATACATATCCATCATCAAAAGATATAGTGGAATAAAGAAACTCAGATATTGAAATATTAGACTCCTTTTTTGAGCAGTTATCTAAAAACAGTTCAGAGATATTTATTGTTAAGTGTATGGCGACATGTGCTTAAAGTTTTAATTTAGTGTCCAAGGAAATAGAGAACAAGTTAGTTACTTTACGTTAACTAACGTTGTTTAAGTTAGGAGTTAATGTAATGGATACGATAAACTAATTAGCCAATCCCGTAGGGGGAATTATTCGAAGATCCAACAGACTTAAAATAAGTTATTGTATAACCAAGGTATATATATGTTGTATACGATTAAGGAAATCACATAGAATATAACAGTAATGTGTTTTTAATCATTATTATTATTATTATAGCAATTACAGTTTAATAGAAAATACAAAAATATACCTTAATGATTTGGTTAAATAGAGAATTATGTTATTCTATACCAATAAATAAAATCGAAGTAACCATTATTTTTAACCGACTTCAAAAAAAGGAGGAGGTTATCAATTCGTCTGTATGTTTTTTTGTGAAGGAAACACATTAATATACCTAGCAATAATAATACGGGAACCCTTTAAAAACAAACAAAAACTTACACATTACAAATTGACTTTTATTCGCCTCATTAAGTTGCACGTGCAACACAAGCACATCTCACCTATAACTATGTATGTAGTTATAAACCCACCTTGGCTGACATCGACTCCAAAAATATCAATAATTGTAACTACATTATCAACCACACAACACAATCGTACCTACATATTGATGAGTAGAAAATATTTAGTTAATTATCAAATTATAGAAGAATACGCAATTATTTTTTTTACTTTTTAGTGCGTATTCATTTGTTTTTCCTATGAAGTCGGTTTTTGTTTAGTTAAAATTTTTGTTTATGTCATATCAAAATAACTGTTTCTTTTTAAGTTAAAATAGTTATTTGTGAATCAAAACCAAAACATTTTTGTATAACTTTACCAATGCTATCTAATAATTTAAATATTTTATACGTAAATTTTCCATATGTACGTTAAAATGGCAGATTTTGAAGGGTTTTCAACAACAAACGTAAATCTACTCTGCTGAAGCCGCGGGCTTTGCTATCTGTAAATAAATAAAAATCAAAACAGAGCGGCCAGCGTGTAACGCAGCGGTACTCAACCTGCGGCCCGTCAGGCATTTGTGGTTGTCCCACTTGATGTTACTTTAATATATTGAACTATTTTAAATTTCAAAGGTTTTTTTTTTTATTAAGGTCTAAATAATTTGAATTAAACAATTTTTGTTTGTGTTCCCTATAAAACAGGCACAAGAGACATAACATCTTAGTTCCCAAGGTTGGTGGCGCATTAGCGATGTAAGTGATGGTTAACATTTCTTACAATGCCATTGTCTATGGGCGTTGGTGACCACTTACCATCAGGTGGCCCAAATGCTTTTCCGCCTACCTATACAATAAAAAAAAGGTTGAGTGTCACTGATGAAACGGCACGGAGCCGCAGCCGGGAGATAGCAACAACAACAGCAACCATCGTTGCAATTTTTATCTTTATAACTCTTGTTTGTCTTGTCCCAGAGAACAGGACATGCTTCCACTAGTGAAATTAAAAAGTTGACATCTAAATTGTCAGCAATTTTTATTAAGACGTTCAAACTAAGCAACCACGATGACCAGTGCGGCACCATAGACATCTGACCACGCCCATAAGGCCAAATGGTTAGGACAAGTGAATTTTATTCGATGTCTCAAACCCAAGTATACAATACTGTTCATTTGTGTTGATATTTATTGTGCAGCCAAACATCGTAAGGAAACCTGAATGTACGGATGAATATGAGTATCTCCCTCATGTATACCTGCCATTGGAGCAGCGTGATGGATTAAGCTCCAAAATAAACATTCTCCTCAAAAGGGATGCGGTCTTCGCCTATCAATAGAGCACTTTCAAGCTGTTATTATTTGTTTTTAATATTACAACGATATGAGTAGTCTATCAGTAAATTAATTAGTAAGGTATGTTATCGTATCTTTAGAAAATCAGTTGTAGTAACGTATTGATGAAGTGTATTAATTTTAATAATAATTGAATATAATTAGTCAGTATGTAATAAGCAGAGATGGCTCAGTGGCTACAACGCGTGAACCTTAACCGATAATCGTGGGTTCAAACCCGGGCAGGCACCACTGAATGTTCAAGTGCTTAATTTGTGTTTATAATTCATCTCGTGCTTGACGGTGAAGGAAAACATCGTGAGAAACCTGCATGTGTCAAATTTCACTCAAATTCTGCCACATTTGTATTCCACCAACCCGCATTGGACCAGCGTGGTGGAATAAGCTCCAAAAACCTTCTCCCCAAAAAAAGGAGAAGAGGCCTTAGCTCAGCAGTGGGACATTCCCAGGCTGTTACTTTACAGTATGTTCAATTTTATTTAACCGGTTTCATCGCAATTATTGATAATACTCAAAGCTGCAGGCTTCACGTAATAATGGACTAAAAGCAAAACTTAGTTAAGTATTCCTTTTACGTTTTCCAAGTACAAAGAAAGGGACGACTATCTTTGTATTGGATTGAAATATTTATTTTAATTCTAACATTAATTTTGGTTGCTTAACATTTGGTTAGAATAACAAGGTTCAGAGTCATATAATTAATGTTTTCCTGTATAAACATAAAGCTCCGACGATCATTGATTAATTTTCTCAGTGATAATGATGCATGTGATAGAGTAAACAGAATACGCAATTATACACCCAGAACATTCAGATCAGTTGCATCTCTTTGATAGAACTATATTGTTATTAACTAATGAATAGTCAGCTAAATATTTTCGTTCTAATATTCCTTAGTGGTTAAAAATTAATGATTTTGAACAGGTGCTAGTAACATCGAGCAGTGACTTGTAGTTTTTTTTTAAATATATATATCTTCTTCTTTATTTATTACTTCTTCAAATAAGGATTGTATTTATCTTAGCTGCGGAAATGTTTTTAAACTTATTCAACCATGCTGCTACAGTACGGATTATGAAGCAGATTACTTTTTATTATTAACTCTATACATTTACTAATTGGACGTTTCACAGTATACATTTAAGTTCAAAAGTTAACGAGGAACAGAAATATTTCAAATAAATCTTACGATTGGACTTTAAAAGAACTAATAAATCATCGAAAACTCGGCGAGCGCTTGCTTCTTATCCTTCATAGCGTTCCAACGTCAAATATCGAGATATCTCTTTTGTTTTATATCGAACAAAAACCATCTGGATTTCGAAGGCGTTGAAAATTTCTAGTTACGTAAAGTAAAGGCCGTTTCACACTATTGACTCGTGTACTCTCTGGTGACTATTTATTTTTTCTTTTTGCTATGCCATGCTCGCAACGACTACATGTCAGTATTTGGGAAAAAGTGTGAATCTAAAATAAAAAAAGTTATTTTCACACGATAAAGGTTTCTGCAGCCATTCGTAAACAAAAATACTATGTCTACACAAATATACTATAAAATCAAAGATTGTTTTCTAATGTTTCTCTTTCATATATTGTAGTGAAACAGCTGCCACACCAATTTCGTAGCTTTACCTTTGATTGTAAGCAGAGTTTTGCGCAAGACTATTATTAAAATTGAAAACAGCTGCATTTTACTTGCAATATATTCGAAGTGATGAAGGCGAAGTGAAATATTTTCCTTTTCGCTATAATTCTTTCGACTGGAAACGAGTCGCATATTTCCATTGCAAAATACATTATTTAAGCGGTTTCAAATTTATGCTATCGTATTTTGATGGCATTATTTATAAAATCAATATTTTAAACCCTATTTAGAATAACTTTACTCACTTGGTTATAGAGCTTTGTATGAGTCCGTCTTGGTACCCATGAACCAACCAAACACCAACTTATTTCTCTTCTACGGCAAAATGAAGTATTATTGTCCTCCGGTTTGAAGAACAAGCGAGTGTAACTACAGGCAGAAAGGACATCTTATTTAGTGCATTGGTGATGTAAATGATGGTTTATATTCATACATTGTCTGTGTCTGTAAACGGTAATAATCACTTTTCAAGTGATGCTATTGCTAGTCTACATATATATTTTATAAATATTAAAAATATACTATTTAACACTCACTTATTGCACAACAAAAAAAGAAAAAAAACCAAACATATAAGTAATAGGACACAACCAAAATGGTGCGCAAAGGCGGTCTTATCGCTTATAGCGATCTCTCACAGACAACCTTTGGTGAATGAAGCTTTGGAAGAGAACAGGTAGATGCAATTAATAAGTGATGCATAAATCAAATAAGAGTATTACAATAAACTACACATAAGTACATTCTAATAAAGCACTTATGATAGTATTAACAAAAAATCTTGCTACAAAAATAATTATAACATTTCATTCGGCAAATTCGTTGCCTACTTTATATCCAAATGTAATATATGTCATAATACACTGTTACGTAGGAGCTGTCGTGAGAGCGCTTTTCAAGCCCCGGCTTTATGAAAGTCCGAAATACAGAGAATTTATAGCCCACCGGCGACTCGGGAAAGCACTGGATATTAGGTAACCTAAGTCATAACATCTTACGTACAGCGAAAATGTATAAAATATGTATATAAAGAAAATTAAATTTCTTCTTTAGTCACCTATATTTCATATTTTAATTTTAGGGTTGATATATGTACAACATAGTTATAAAGGCTAGATATAAGGTCGGGGATCCGAAGGTTCTGGGTTCGAATTCAAGGTCAGACCATTATCAAATTATTGGGTTTTTCTGCCAAAGAACTGCAGGAGCCTGGAGTCTGAAACTTGGAAATATGTGAAGAGGACATTATTGTCCAGAATATCAAAGTACTTTTTAAATGATTCTTAATTTTCTTTAATAAATACTTAGTCTTATAACCTAAGCAATTATGCATCCATATATAATTTATAATGTACTAACTTATCAATTATGTGCAATTCAATTAGAGTGAGACATTAGTTAATTGAATGGTCTCACTAATATAATTATAGTGTTTATTGACTGTTAAATTAATAAAGTATCAATACACGAGTGTATAGATAAATAGAAGCGTTGGTATCTTTATTAGTTTTAATATAAAGGACTCGATTCATACAATTAATCAAATGTAAATAATATTCAAAATGACAGCTTTGAATAAGGTTAATCTACTGATAACATAAATGTCTTCTATTATGATAACGAAACGCAGAATCAATGTATTTTTTTTATACTCCATAGAAAACTTAAAGAAATGAAAGAAAGGTACCAAAATTATCTTTTAAGATTATGAGTTATTTTATTGTAATAATCACAGAATAATAAATACAAGTAAGCTCGTTAACATTCCACTACTGGGCAAAGACCATCAAGCCAACAAACAGGCAAACAGGCCAAAAAGCTACTCTTGGGCGCTGCTCCAATGCGGTTTGATGGATACAGATGTGACAGAATTTCACGCCACGAACAAAAGTTTTCTGACAATATTGGTCGGGTTGGTTTCTTACCAAAACTTGGACACGTGATCTTCGATAAAAATTGTTCTATCCAAGCGACCATATCGACATTAATTTGAACATTTCCTCAAAATAATATACACTGATAACTGTATCTTTAACTATTGCTGCCCGTCGAGTCATTATTTTCAGAACGGCATAACTTTAACAGAACCCCTTGTAGGGTCGACATCCGTTACTGATAGCGTTTTAACTGTTATATTTTTATCTAAACTTATTTATTTTTAAACGTTAGAGTCCATCTTCAAGTATTTTTTAAAATACACCGCGGGAAGTTCTCGATGCACTTACACAACAACCTTCTTATAGAATTAGCTTTGAATGGATCCTGCAAGTACATTATAGAGGAAACTCTTTTGAGTTAATCTCTTGAGTCTGAAGAGTGCCTCTTTTAAATTGTAAATTTAAAATTGATTTTTCGAAAAAACAAACAAATTTTAATTTCTAAACGATAAAAACAGATGTTAAATGTTTGAAACTGTAATATAATAGGTACAACTAACTAGCTAATTGAATCCAGCACGCGATGATATGAAACTTTAAGTTTATTTATGCAAAATCTCCGTGTTCAAATGCATACCAATTGGCATATCGATCAACGGTATGGAACTTGATGTGCCGCAATGCCATTTAACAGCGTGTTAAACGAAGCGGATAGTATAAAAATCTCTTTTTGAATAAATACATTATATATACCATGTATGGTTCTCCGTCGAACAGTGTCGTAGTCTATCACTGTGAAACAGTTATACAAACATCCATTTATGATGATCCGAATAAGAAGTGCATGCAGCCTCGATACCTTTTATTCACCAACCCCCAAAATTAGAAACGACTTTCTATTCAACAGTTGCTGAATATTTACGAATGACCTTAATCCTATTTCGTCGGAACCTACTTCTGAAATACACCAACAATACCGTTTTGATTCTTATGCTGACGTCATACTGGCTAAATTTGCATGCACTAAAATTATTTATCGGCTGGTAGCTGTATGTGTCATAAGTCATAAACTACGTGTTTAATCGTATGGTCATAGCGCAATGCGGATTGATTTCTAATTTCGTACCCCCATGACATCATGGCTATATACAATCAGACAGCTGGACGCGTACGAAATATTTGAGTCATCCCAACGTAACAACTCAATATGCGTTCTCTAGGTCAAGAATGAAAATAAAAACTTAGTCATGTCATTTAATCAATCAATATTTTACAACAGATGTTATCCTGTGTTTAGAACATGTGAATAATAACAGCATATTGCGATGTGGATCCCGATATATCGGAAACAATTGCGCAAAAAATTGCGAAAAAAAATTGGTACTGGCCTCTTACAACTACTTAAATACATTGCTCGCAATAATCTTTTATCTGTATATACCTCCAAAAAAGTAATAATATGGAACTATCTCTACTCAAGTCCGACTCGCATATGACACCTATAGATATGACAAAGTACAAGTACAAGTTTACTTGGTAGTAGAGCTTTGTGCAAGCTCGTCTGGGTAGGTACCATCCACTCATCAGATATTTTGCCGCAAAACAGCAGTACTTTGTATTGCTGTGTTCCGGTTTGAAGGGTGAGTGAGCCAGTGTAATTACAGGCACAAAGGACATAACATCTTAGTTCCCAAGGTTGGTGGCGCATTGGCGATGTAAGCGATGGTTAACATTTCTTACAATGCCATTGTCTATGGGCGTTGGTGACCACTTACCATCAGGTGGCCCATATGCTCATCCGCTTTCCTATACAATAAAAAAAAAGTTCAATCAATGAAATAAAAAAAATTGTAAATTTAAATTATTAAAGGAAAACTTGTATTTTTTTATTTCGTAATATAAAGAACTCGTATGTATTTGAAGTTATATTAAAATTGTATCTGCATTTAAATAATAGAATTGTATTTAAAATAGAGAGACATATTGTTATCACGTCTAAATAATGCACTAGAAATACATAATAATTATATCGGGATAGCCTCACTTTATCGAAGAGCACAGGAAGTAGAACAGATTGCTTATCCTATTATTGTTTGAACAGCAAATATTTATTTATTAATAGTATTAAAGGTCGGATATTTTACATATTACTAATAATACTGTAGAACATAACTGGCTTAGATCCAGTTATTGCATCATGAATGAAATTGTTTCGAATGAAATGCACATATAAGAAATATATACATAATAAACTGACCAAGTGCACAGAAGTTAATACAGAATGGGTATTATCCTTATCATATTTACAGATTACAATTACAGGATATTTACTATATGAGACTAAATACATAAGACATTAAGCAATAGTTCACACGGACAGCTGATTTCTAAATTCGTCGCAGTGAGATCACCAGAAACTTTAGCTGCGCCATCAATAAACGACAATAATGGGCAAAGTCTTTACGCGGAAACGGTAACAAATCTACAGAAAATTTTATACGTAAATCTCCCACGGGAATCTATTTGATTGTCAGAACGCTTGCTCACTAAGAATCGTGACTTTTATTAGTATTTCAATCCTCCAATAAAGGTTATATAATATTATTAGATTTTTTATTGTTCATTAAAATGATAAGAGGTTTCGGTGATCTAGTGAATAAACATCTGGAGTAATTATAACTAACGAGCTAGAATTTTATCAAGGCGATACACAGTTGATTTCAGTACTTTAGTTTTAATGACAGCAATGATGACGACGACAGTTCTATTTTCTCATTTAAAACATAAAAGCGAGATGTTGTCTCGTCAGCATAACCGTCGCTTTAAAATGGAAAGCTGGAACAGTTCCATTTATTATCGTAAAGCTGGGAAATCTCTCTTGATTTTTTTTCCCTAAACGAAATTTCCAACATCGACATTCAAAAATTCTGTTTCACAAAATCCAATTTGTAATGTACGCTAGCTTACCTTGGAACTTATAAGGCGTTTTGTCTTTATTTGCTTTGACATTTTCGTTTTCAAGGTTAGGAAAATATTTAAAATATGATTACTGTGTATTTTAGTTATTAAGTGAACTATAACGAGATGATTTATGGTTGCAATGTTCCATGACGTTATTATAACTAAATAAGTTGTTATGATGTTTACAATCACTAGCCCAAGTCTGACTTTTTATTTTGACGTATTTTGTAAGAAATCCAGCAAGTAAGGAGACCCATTCGATTGAAAATTAAAAGAAAAGGGCAAAGGTATCTACTCTCTTCTCTCAGACACATGTAGGTATCCTCGAGATATTTGCCTTCGGCAAGAAATTTAATAATAACACAAATAAAACTTTAATAAATAAAAATTAAGTAATAAATAGCTAAAGAAATTTAACGTTCACGATTATAATTATTAGTTTCCTATGAATTGTCAATGCTGGTGGTCGATATCATTCCGAATGACAAATAGGCAATTTGTTATGACAGCTCACTTCTGTCTATATTTAATAACATTTGCATTCCCAATGCGACTCGAAATCGTGACATTATATGCATTTTATATGCCGCGTAATATGACACTCATAGTTTTAATAATTAAGCGTGGTTTCATATAGAAAAAACCACACGGTTCAACTTTGTGTTTAAATTTTATATTAAAGGATTTGACGAATAGCTTTGATGAAACAAGATGTAAAACATTTACGGATATCATTTATAAATATGTATTAAAAAACTAAAGTTAACGTATTTATAATGAAGTTTATAACTATTCCTACATACCTATAAATATATGTATGAAATAGTCAGGATATATGATTATTAACAATCGCAATTTTACCATTAGAACAGTTATTACAAGGGAACATTATCTATATGTACCGGACTGATGTGGTCAATATTACGTCAACGTTTATTTACCAACTCGAAGACAATGGTTCGTTCAGCGATTATTATATTTACTTCAATTCACTGTTTTGTACTTGCGTTCAATTCATATTGTTTCTATGAATCAACAGTGACATAATGCATATTTATATTTGAAGCGTAATTTCAATGCATTATGTCATAACGACGAATAAATTATAATAGGCATATAGTCCGCTCGGATGTTAGATAATATAGATTTTCGACGCGTCTTTGTTTACATTGATTTTCATTAATAACATTGTGTCAATAGTATTATAGGTACATGTTTATCTATTTATTTGGGATTTAATATTGAAATAAAATTCAGCCACGCGACATACTATAGTGCATAAGCGTGTGCACAAAACTACCAATATCTAGATTCCGGACGCAAAAACCTGATAACCTTACAATGTCCCACACGGTGTTTTAATTCAGGATTCTGCGGTCTTATAAGATAGACCAAGGAGGCAATCAACAACATCAAACTTCTTTATCTGAAATAGTTACACGAACAATGTTTTTTATATTGTTTAATTATTATTGACACTTATCTTAATAAATTTATAAATTTATTTCTTAAAATAAAACTTCCTTTTTACAAAATGTTACGCCTTTTTAATAAATACTTGATATTTGTTATCCGAAGAAATAGTTTATCGTATGGTAATATGATATCAAGTAGTGTATAACGTTTTCTGATAGTAAATTGCATAGAAAACTTATAAGAATTTATATTTTGCGCAAAACGTAGGAGACCCGATAGGTTTAATACTATCTGTAACAGCTTATAAAAATGTATTTGATTAGTTTCAAATTAAATCGCTATAAACACAAAACAAATTTTATTAAAGATGGCTCTTAAAATATTTTTTTTGAAAAGTCACACTGCAATATTAAGTAGATGCTACAGAAGAGAGCAAGTCATTATTTCGATATTTTTAATAAGCATTTAAACCGAACAAAAATAATTTCACTTTATGTTGTGTATATTTTATTGAATTTTATATAATAACTGAAACCACACACGTAAAATGATATCATACATTTGATGGAAGAATAGTCGATGAGTGGGTGAACACCTACCAAACAGACACAAAGCGCACAAAGAGCACAGAATAAAATTTTAAGCTTCTTAAATAGCAAATGTAAAAAAGAAATTACGAGTTTTATTACAAAATCGAAAACTACTAGGAAAGATCATTGACTTTACGGAGTTGGAAGCTTAGTGTTAATAAAAAGTATTATGGAATAATATGGAACTAATGATATACAACCACTAAATAACGTTAATTAGTATTGAGAATAACTTATATTAATGGAAAAAATGATATATCAGCTTAACAACTATTTTTAAGTGTAACTTTATCCTTTGGAGACTGAGCTAAACATTATAGGGGTGACGTCAGCAAATCAAAAGATATGTTATGTGTCTATACACAGTCAATATACTACCTACGGATTTCAGAGCGTTAGGAATCCAAAGTCATCGTTAATCTATTGGGATAAAAAAAATATAAAAAATATAAATGTCAGTGATTGCTTGGATGTACTTATATAACACATGTTGCTCAAATATACACATCGCTCGTAATTTTTTTAAGTGTAGACAGCTCATGACATATACTTATATAAATATTATTTACTTGCTCTTATCCAATTATATTTGGTATCAAATACTGCAGAATTGGAAAAAAAAATCAATTATTAGTTGAATTCTATAGCTACTTGACGCCTGACACCAATCTACTTTAGAAATGCTTTTTCTGGTGAATTGAATCCCGATCACTATAAGCAGGTTGAAGTACTTACATGGTCGACGATTAGATACGCTTAACAAATATTTTCCTTAGCCAGCTCTTACGACCCCCTACGGACCGATCTATCCTATACGGTTTAACTCTATTCTAATCCGTTTAAAACATCTGGCTCTATTTTTAACCGACTTCAAAAAAGGAGGAGGTTATCAATTCGTCTGATTTTTGGAGTCGATGTCAGCTAAGGAAACACTATAATATACCTAGCAATAATAGTACGGGAATCTTAAAAACATACACATTACAAATTGACTTTTATTCGCCTCGTAAATTTGCGCGTGCGACACAAGTACATCTCACCTATAATTAACTATGTATGTAGTTATAAACCCACCTTGGCTGACATCGACTCCAAAAGTAACAATAATTGTAAATACATTATCATCCACATGTCCCTTATGCTTGTAACTAGGCATAAGGGACATAACATGTTAGTTCCCAAGTTTAATTGCGCATTTGCGCTGTTTTGTTTTAAGAAATACACAATGCCACTCTCTATGGGCGTTGGTTACCATCAGTTAGCCCATATACTCGTCCACCTACCGATACTATAGAAAAAAAAATGAATGGTAGAATTCCGTACGAACGAATTAGCGAACAAGAACTAGTTTTGTGATATGTATTCATGAACGTATACAATACAGCACAGTCAAAAACACTTATTAAACACGACACGGTAAACCCATTTGTAGAATTATAATCATCATCAGATTTTTACTAAGCACGTAAGGCCTTGACAAAAATTTCTTTCATCTCTTCTTCTAAGATTGAAATGAAGACGTTCTTACAATAAAACACCTCGAAGGCGTATAATACAATTTATATAATGGAATAAGACCTACGCACGTCTTTCGCGTGAATCGATAACATATATGTGATATGCTATGTATTGTAAAAAATATTACATTATTTGTATAACGATCCCTTTTTAATAAAAAAAAAGCTATTTTAAAAAAGTATTCTTTTAAACTATTAATTCTTCGTTAAATTGTTAAAAATTTAATACGATTTATATGAGATGTCTGATATACTATTAAGACTATCCAAAATATTATTTATATATATGCATACTAAATACACCATATATAAATTAACATAGCTCGACCAATTTTAATATTATATCTATTAAAATTATAACAATATATTAAAAAACAAATATATATCAATAAAGAAATTGACTACCTACCTTGGAGCCATATTCAATCAACACAAAGAACTACCAAAGTTGGTTCATAAACAAAAACGTTACACGAACAAACATTTAAATAGGGACTAGTTGAAACCCCCTTTTTTATAAATCTATAAAAAAGTCGCAGTGTAAAGTTTTTTTCATTTGTTTTCAATGCTGGCAATAATTTCTTTAAATTCTGTAAAGAAACAAATCCCATTTACTCTCAGCGACTCTCTGACATCTTGCAGGTGGATTTCCGATACAAGCTAGCTTACCGCGTCCATTCCTTCGGGGATATGTTCTAGACTTTAATTTAAAACTTTCCTATTTTTGTACGAAGAATATCGGATAACTTAGGAATAACGTGAGCATGAATGGGACGAATAAAATTACGCCTGAGCTCTGGATTTCGGAATAAAATCACTTTCGGAATATTAGACTTCACAAAGTTTAGTCAAAATTGAAATATGTCGTGGCCTTAATATCGACTTAGTCAACTGTTTTATATGTGAACTATTTTGGTGGTATAGCTTTGTGTAAGCTGGTGTGGTCGTCGACTAACCATTTATCTCAAAATCTAATTTAAAACAGCAATACTAAAAAGAAAAAACTTTATTTACATTAAAACCTTAACTAAATACAAATAACAATACTACGTGCTTAGTAAAAATCTGATGATTATAATTCGAGAAAAGGGTTTACCGTGTCGTGTATAATAAGTGTTTTTGACTGTGCTGTATTGTTATTATAATTAATAATAATATATACTTAGTAGCAATGTGTTACGGTTTGAAAAGTGAGCCAGTGTAACTACAGACAAAGGGGACATAACTTATTAGTTCCCAAGATAGCCCGGTGTAAAAGCGAGAGATGGTCAATAATTCTTATAGTGCCAATCCGAATGAAAAACACCTTCGGTTTTTTTTATATAAGATACATCTTAGGTAAAAAAAAAACAATTTTGTATGTATTCATTCATATTTATAGAACTAACGTGATGTTTGACGGGTTGTTTAAAACTGTTACAGTGAATCTTGAAAACAAGCAATAAAAGCAAGGAGTGATTCATCATACTAAAGATGTGAAAATACAAACACCCACGTTTTGTATGGTGAAATCTAAATAGCATTAAAACTTTTACGAACTATTACTTGGGGTCAAGAGATCTTTAAAAAAATGTTGAGACGCATAATCTAATTTGGGAAATTAGTAAAAACTAGGTTTTTGGTGAAACTTAATTGTATCGATGTAATTTACAAGGATATCAAAATGAGATTTGATTAAGAATATATTGACGATCCGATTGGCGTGATTGGTAGATACGTGACTTAATCGTGCCGCAGGTCGTGGGCTCGATTCCCACCCAGGACAGACATTTGTGTGCATGTCGCGTTGTTGTTGTGTCGTTCCTCTCAATTAAAAAAATACTCTCCAATAGATGTCAGGAAGAGTTATTGATTATAATCGATAAAGTTGATTATTGAAAATACGAAGAAAATTACATTTTCTAAAAATGAAACCTAACTAGATCGATTTATCGCCCCCGAAACCGCCAGCATACTAAATTTCATGAAAATCGTTGGAGCCGTTTCCGAGATTCAGATTATTTATATATACAATAATTGCTCGTTTAAATATATAAGATACTTTTTATTTATAAGTTATTTTATCTGTCTGTATCCCTTTCAAAATATCAGGACATGACTTTAATGAAAACACTACACGACTAAAGAAGACTACTTGTTTACTTAACCTCGTCATACTATGCACTATATTAATATAGCTGATTGAGTCGCTTTGATTAAACACGATTGAAAGTAACACTAATCATCTTTTTTTTCCTTCGCCATAACTCAACCGATGAACCGATCATAATGAAATTTGACATGGAAGTATCCTTGGACCTAAATAAGGTTATAGTGGAATAAAATTACAAGATTTATAGATCATATCGAAGGAATCACTGGGAAATAAAAAAACTATTCAGATTTAAATATATTTGATATAGATTACAAAAAGAGTAACAAATAAATATTTCAACAACTTTTATTTAAGATATTTCGATATTCGAAAGACAATATTACTCCCTAAGGTCAAGTTTCCTTAAAAAGGCGTTCATTTTAATTTATAATTCCTGTTGATACACAATGAAATACAACATCGTAGTTTTTACTTTAAAACGCGACCTTCGCGTTCATTTAAATGACTCCATAATAAATTGCAAATCGAGCAATATATTGCCTTTTATCAAAAATATACAACATTGTATTCGCAACATAACATTTATCTTTGCATCTGGTAAAACTGTTGCGCAAACAGTTGGCTTCTGTATAAAAAGTTTTCTACAATTTTAAATGCTGACTACTGTCAAATAAAAATAATTAAATATATATAAATAAAAATAATTTATATTAATCTAAATTACAATTGGTCGATGGTAGCCAATGACGTAATAGGTGACCCATGAGCGTTCAGTATTCAGCGAGATTAGTAAATTTGAGTTCAGCAAGCATTTTAGAAAGTTGACGTTTTCCTCTAAACATTTTTGAATTCCCTTTTCTAATTTTTGTAAGTATTACAACATTATATTAGTTAGGTATTTCTTAAGGGAAAGGCAACGGTTCCTGAAAGATAAAACTATTATATCAGCGCTACTAAACAAAATCACGAATATTTTTTTTTTTATTGTATAGGTAAGTGGACGAGCATATGGGCCACCTGGTGGTAAGTGGTCACCAACGCCCATAGACAATGGCAATGTAAGAAATGAATTTATTCACATGTATGAATATTGTAACTAAGCGACTTCGGTATATTATTTCATCGTTAACATTGTTAATTAACTGACGACGCTGATCTATATGTATTCACTTTAAAGTAACAGCCTGTGAATGTCCCACTGCTGCGCAAAAGCCTTTTCTCCTTTTTTTGGGAGAAGGTTTTGCACCACGCTGCTTAAATTCGGATTGGTGGAATACACATGTGGCAGATTTTGAGTGAAATTTGACATATGCAGGTTTCCTAACGATGTTTTCTTTCACCGTTAATCATGGGATGAATTATAAATACAAATTAAGCACTTGAAAATTCAGTGGTGCCTGCACGGGTGTGAACCCACGATCATCGATTAAAATTCACACGATGTAGCCACTGGGCCATCTCGGCTTCACTATACGGTCGAATTTTGTTTCAATCTATTTACAACATAATTTCTTCATTGATTACTTCAAGCGTATTTCAAAAGTAACACATGAGCCAGCAATAATAGAAATGTTGGAAAGACTTGAATTAAACAACGTCTTAGGAATCGAACACACCTGCGCGTCTAAGTGAAACGAAAGCTCACCTGAATCGAAATTATCTCTAGTTACGGCCACGTCTGTGCGACTGAGCGAGATCACTACAATAAAGTTTGAGTAGAGGCTTGATCATATCTGACACTAGCTTTATTGATGATTCCAGTGGTATATGGCCTTGTATTATTTATGTCAAGGGAGATGTGAAAGCAATAAAATATAAAAAACAAAAGCGAACGTTTCAAAGAAAACAACTAAAGTAAAACAACATTCGCAGCAACATCTGTTAAGTATAAAGGTTAAACTTGAATTCGAACAAGTGACATACTTTCTGTTCTTTTTATCTAAGAAATACAATGGTGATAATATTTAAAATAAATAGAATATTAGTATGTACTTTATGAATACAGAATCTGATGCCGAAGCAGCTCTGTAATATTGATCTGGTTCGAATGGTGAGTGAGCCAGTGTAATTACAGTAGGTAATTAGGTTTGATCAACAAATAGGACATTTTTATATATTTAGTGATAAATGTGATATTTCCAAGTAACATTTAATAAAAATATATTAAAAAATTTCAACACAAACATTTTTTACTTCAAATTATATTATGTTCTTAATTATATTAACCTTCAAAATATCTCATAATTAATTAAAAAAAATTAAAATAAATATATCACATTGTAAATATTATAAATAGAAGAAATGCGGAATTACCTCAGAATCTGCCTTAATAGAAAACAGTTTAAATCGTCCAAACCAGTTGAACCATTGCCAAGTATTAAATGAACATACATCGAAAAAAAATTGACGCCACGTACAATCCTTCTTTTGAAGTTGGTTTAAAAAACTATATCCGTACAACGTAGCGTTCTATAGGCCATGAAGGATTAAACGAATTTATCGGAGCATGTGTCTCAGTGTTCGGGTTTATGGAAAAAATACAGAATAGGTTTTTATCCTATTTATGTTATAGGTCAATCCCCAAAAAGGTTTTAAGCATACATTTACATATCTATACTAATATACAAAGCTGAAGAGTTTGTTTGTTTGATCAGGCTAATCTCAGGAACATGAATTTAAAAAATATTTTTGTGTTGTATGGTCCTTTTATCGAGGAAGGTTCCAGGCTGAGTTTTATTGATTATATTTTTATTAATTATACGCGGGTAAAAACGGGGCTTACCTAGTATGTATATAAATATTCAAAACAGTGTCACAAAAGTGTCTAATAGTGATATGCAACATTGACCATAATATTTCAATCAAAATAGCATCAAAATAGTATATCAACATAAGTCGGTTGTCAACATATCACGGATGAGTAATGAAGTGAGCTTTTACAGAATAGAAGTGCAGTACCATTGTCTCCTGTGTTTGTCAACCAATTTTATTTTATTCGTTTATTATCAAAATCTAATAGATCGGAATTTAGGATTATCTATAAAAATGTGTTTTCATCAAAATAATAACATATATACTTTCGGCAACTGAGCGAACAAACGCTAGTATATAATAAATAAATATATGGTACCTGTATTAAATTTCAGTCCATTAAATTTAGCTTTAGTATTGTTTAAAAGTATTTTGACGTGACAACGTCTAAGAAATCGATGAACGCTGGCTGCATGCACGAAAAAGGATGAATCATTGTCCCGTTACGCTGATTGTACGCTTGCGCCACATCTATCTCTCTGTCACTCGATTGGCCTATGAGTGCAAATAAAAGTAAATTTATCAATTAAATTGTAGATTTAATTTCACTTCTTCTGTGTATCCATACAGAATAATGATAATTCAATGAAAATGATTCAAAATTATTCATAAAAGTATGCAGTCATTTCATCAATGTTTTGTTATGACGTTGTCACGTTAAACTATCGTCCGTAAACCGATTGTACAGACAATCATTATAGTTTTTTTAATTTGCATTTTTTTTTAGTTATATAGGACAATCTTGCACTTACTTTTATCCTACATAGTAAAAAAAAATACTGATCTACGTGTTTCAGTTCCGATGATAATGGATTTCTATGATAATAATAACCTGGTCTAAATCCAATATTCGATCCGGCGATGAAACTTCTTAATATAAAAAAAAACTTGTTTCTAAAATGTTTTTCTACTATTAATTTGTTTAACCAGACTCTGTCTACTTAAATATAGACTCTATATAGTAAAATCCTTTCTAGTTACAAATCATATTGACAGAGGATATAAAGAAATATAAAAATACAATTTCAAATAATATATCAAAAGCATTGTTTCCAATTACTGAATATTATCCCTACTCAACTAAACGTAAAGCTTCTGGCAAGTTTCAGTAGAAAACAGAAACGTGCTGGCGAGCTATTGAGGTTTCAATTAGTGTAACTAACTTTTATAATACAGGAACTTTTGCTATGCTCAATCGTTGTTTTTAATTACTTCATATAAATATGAAATACATCTTTACTAATAAATGAGGGGAACTTTTTTGTAATGCGCAATTGAAAATTAATATACTAATATACATAAATTATGTCAGGAGATTGTAAAGGTTTTATAAGTTGTTACTATTACGGGACATTTCATGTTATTTTAAATAATATAAAACTAAACGAATTACTCTAACAAAACAATACCAAAACAAGGGAAGTTTTGAAGAAGAAAAATTGCGAACATTTCAATTGTACACTAAACATTTTAATTACCAAATTGTATATATTGTATCGTATAATAAGTACACATATACGCACTATATTATACATATTGTTGTTTGTATATGATACATTTTAATATCGCATTATTTTTATCAAAATTTTTATGGTACATTCATGAAAATTATATAACGCGATTCTAAATAGTATAGGTTAACTAACCATTAAACGATAACAACAATAATGTCATCCTTGTTTCGAACAAAGTAAATCCATTAATTACGATTCCGAATGCATTCGTTCGATGACGTTATTAAAAAAAGACATTAGTTCACATGTGTTTCGAGATAACCTTTGAACTGTAGGCCCGTCTTTTGGAACAAGACTTGATTGTTATTTAGCTGCCCAATTTAAAGCTTTTGACGGTATCGTTATATAAATGTTTTAATTAAGAACTTTCTTATTCTTAGTACTCGTATTATTGTGATTAATCCTATCTTCATTAGAGAGTTTTCGTCACATGTATTGTACCTATATTGGCGTAGTAAAATGTTTGTTTGTTTAATTACGATTATTGTAAATGTTTATATACATATATATAAATAATTTTCAAATATATCTAAATACTTAATAATTTAAAAATTATACAGCATTAATAATCGCATACGAGACGTTAAAGTTTTTTTGTACGTTTCATTATTGTTTAATGTGCATTGTATAGTCACATGTCCAGACGACACTGTATCGGTGACGGAAATAAATATTTGGCAATGCAAGGCATACAAATGTGCTTCTTAATTCATTGAATATAAATTATAATATTAAAAAGTTTGACAAACAAAAATAATTATTAAGTACAGTATTAAATTCAGTTACATACTCGACCGTTGCTTAAAATTAAATAATTGAGTCTATATTTTGACGTTTCAAATAATGATTTATTAATTTCTTCCTTTTTTTGTAGCATAGTTAGACGCCATTGTGGAAACCAACGCCCATAGACATTGGCATTGTAAGAGATGTTAACTTGGGAAATAAGATGTTATGTCCCTTGTGCCTGTAATTACTCTGGCTCACTCACCCTTCAAACCGGAACACAACATTACCAAGTGATGAGTGGGTGGTAACTGCCCAGACGAGCTTGCACTTAGCTCTACCACCAAGTAAATATATAGTTTATACAAAAATAATAATTACACAAAGGGATATGCTTATGTATAAAGATATTTTTTACGAGCACAAATAATTGTGCAGAGATTACTAAAAATATCGTTTAGCGATCAAGTTTTATAATCTGATGGCCTTGTGATAATACTTAAGTGCTGTTTAGTTAAACATAGATTTACTGTCTTCCTGTCTTTATTGATTCGACAAACGAGAGAATAAAACAATGGGAAGGCAATCGAACACGGTCCGTTCCGGCACAAGACCAAATGAATAAAACAAATCTTACTTCACTGTCACCATAGAGTATGGGTTCAGAGTTTGATACAACTATTAGTCCAATCATTTGATCCATTGACATAAAGTTAAGTAAATTATGTTTAAGATTTGAGCCTTTGAGGATTAAGTGTAATTTTCGACGCTCAACATCTTATTTCTCTTATGAAAATACTACTAAGCAATTTTCCTTAATCTATTACAGCTAAGCTTATAAAGTAAGAAAATATTATTATCATGACGATAGAAAAGAAAATAAAATAAAAGAAATAACTGTTGTAAACGCGCGATATATGACACAATTCAATACATTAGACATATATAAGTGTCATAAATCAAAGGTCAAGATATATTTCGTTTTAAAAATTTCGACTCCAATAATGCGTACATTTCATAAGACCTCTTCTCGCGAGTACACTTGAAGCGTCGCCCATGTTAACCGTAATGAGAATTGGCGCCTGTAGA
Organism: Nymphalis c-album; assembly: GCA_963151315.1. Taxonomy (NCBI): domain Eukaryota; kingdom Metazoa; phylum Arthropoda; class Insecta; order Lepidoptera; family Nymphalidae; genus Nymphalis; species Nymphalis c-album. The sequence goes on from OY720601.1 coordinate 9,255,232, forward strand.
CCGTACAAAAAGTTTTTATGACTTAAGTTCGGCCATATACCCGTGATTAACATTTCTGCAGACACTTTAACTCAATTCAAAAATTCTATTCCGTTAAGTTATTAAATTTTATTTTTTGATACATATTAGTGATAGCCTGCATCACATATAACTGCTACACTAATGACACCACTTCTTTTAATAGCGCTCGAGCTTATTTCACAATGCAATGTTGAACGGTTTTACTTACCGACAGACGCAAGTACCTTCGTGATGATTTTCCTCGAGCATTGAAATGAAATTTAAAAAAAATTAGCCACATGAAAATTTAGTGGTATTTGAGTAGACCGTGTTCAACCCACTGAACCATGTAACTCCCTTTTCATTCATCAACGCCAATTTTTTTTTAAATTACTTAATATAATTCTATACAAATATTTTATAGAGTTAAAGACGTAAAAACATGTACAAGATGATAAGTGTAAAACTGCATTTTATACATCATACTAATCGCCGCTTTAACAGCGCAAGTAGGTCAAAGTAGGCCATCGCGAACGTTATATTTAAGCTCGTTAAGGCTTAATTAAAATAATGCAATGAAATCTGTACATCATCATCAACTTTTGAATTACGATTCAACGGGGAAATTGTATTCTTGCCATCCTCTTGCCACTGTTCTCCTCCCTCTTTGTCTGCCTCTTTGTCTAGTGGCTAGTTATAAATCCTGAAGGTCGCAAATCCCGAAGGTCTGGATTCAAACCCCAAATCGAGCCGATAAAAAGTTATAAAGTGTTTTTGTCGAAAATATATGACTGACTACAATACAATGTTTTAAGACATCATCTGATAGAACCAATAACTATTTCTTAGAAACTACTGTTTTTCTTCTTTACATATAAAGTAGTGTAGTATAAATTAAATTATGAATGATTTCATAATAAATCAGCAAATACTATTTACGAAAATCTCCATTTTTAAGGCAAAACTTTCGTATACTTAATGAAATATACGAAATTTATATTGACGCTTTCCAATTCTTCAGACGAAAAATAAACCAGCTTGCTCGTCACAAAAGCCAATAAGTTTGAATGTTGAACCTTATATTATTTCTCAACAATATATCATGAATCGAATGAAATAAATGAATAATAGTCTTTTTTCATATAAAAACGACCTACATATGTGTAATAAATTCTAAAACGTATTAGGGAAATGTTACGAAACAACAACAAAGAATGATCGTAAACGTCTATCATCGTAACTCAAGTGTAACACTAAGGCTGAAGTGATGAAGCAAATGCGTCAAAATTGACACCTACACACAATTCGGACCTTAAATTAGAATAAATATAATATAATAGCATTATATAAGTAAACCTCTCGGTATCAAATATTGCTTCAGAACTTAGACGGCACAGTGGCTGGAACACGTAAATCTTAACATAAAGTAACGGGTTCAATCCTAGCTCCAATTAACAGTGGAGTTTTCATTCACAATGTTGTCATGTGCTTAATTTATGTATTATGTTCATGATTCGTCTCGAGCTGGATTAATAAGAAAAATATAGTTAAAAACCTGTATTGTCTTATGAAATTGAACCTAAACCGGTAGGATGAAATTTGCCACAGTAATTCCTAATGGAAGGAAGGTAGGAACAGAAATATTTTTTCAAAATTAAAGACACTTACATGGGAATTATCCACCAACTAAACAAACAATAGTTAATAAAGCGCAATATATAACATATGAATAACAATAGACTTGAAATAGATAAGGCTACATAATAAAAATATATTGGACAGATGGTAACTTAATATCTGTAGTAACATAATTACTTAAAACATCATATCTATATCAAATTTAATCTAATATTTATATCTGTTGACTAATTACTGATGCCCTAATTAATGTTGTCACAGTAAACTCTAACTCCAGCCGCAGTCACTAATAATCATGTGCAGAATCGTAAAATTTGACTGACGTAATTTAGGGTTTATGAGTGACCGAAGCAGGTCACTGGGATAGCTGTAAAGTGTTTCCAACTATAAAGCTATTACAGTTACTAACAGTTATCAGTTTATAAGCGAATAATTTATCAGTTAAATAAAATCAACTATAAAAAATATTGAATATTGTAAAGGTCTATAAATATCCTACTAGCCTAGGTCTAAGACTAAGGCCTCCTCTCCTTTGAAGGGGCAGGTTTTTAGAGCTTATTTCACAAATTGAATGCGTGTTAGTGATAAAGCTTCATGCGACCCGTTATCGTATCTTCAAAACGAGAAATTCTGCACATCGCAATCTTCACTTTAACGTTGTAACTTGTTCCCGCCACCTAGGCTTTCTCGGCTCAAATAATATTAGGAAACGAAAATCCTATGATGACGCAAATGCTTCTTCTGTGAAAAATAAAAAAAATATCTAAGAAGCTTAACAGTGTTCCAATTCTGGTTGACGAGCGCTCATATCGTAAAGATATTTCAGTAAATGCGGGATTCTATTCAATGTACTTTTGTGGTCACAGCGCAAAAATAAAGTACAACATGCAAAGGATTGATACAGGTCAAGAACGATGAGGATTTTGAATAAAAATAAATTCAAAATGTGTCCACAACCCTTAGAAAAAATGATCTGAATTTAATTCAACAATAATTACATTACATTAAACTGTAACCATCGAAACTATAAAGGGAATTGTTCCGAAAGAGGATATAATTAGTTACATATTTTTAGTGCATTATGCACTGCTTAATGTTCTGTAAGCTGTTTCATACCGAGAACGAAAAATAGGTCAAAAAGACGCTTTATAATAACAAATTAAGGGGCTGGTGGTGAAATTGTTCAACGTATAAATAATAAAGAAACATTACTACCGCTGCGCTATCTGATATTGTCATTTAAAACATTTCATGATTTTAGTTTGCCACCGATTTCTTCAAAATTCAACGTCGTTTTCCACAATAGCCCATATCAAACATTCAGGAGGTATCCAACGAGTAATAGACAGACAGCAATCGTCGATTTCGGTTCAGGTGAATATAATTCAAAATCACAGCCGGATATTGAAGAACGTGATCGCCGAACCAAACCTAACCAACAGCTATTTCCAATAATGGTCTGCCAGTTGAATTCAATGCAGTAGAGAGCAAACATATTGCTAGAAGTTTCGTTCTCATCATCAATCTCAATCATTAATTGTACCCATAAGAGTTGATTAAATGATATCGTAATGACTCACATGACCCAATACCCTATTGAGTCGTTTTCATTTAATTTTAACTCAGTGTTACGAATTCTGTGAACCGCATTATATCCGTAGTTTATCACGACAGTTAACGTACGGTTTTAACATGTTGCGTACATCTTGTTGGTATTTATTTATGTTCGAACATTGTTTATATCTTAGCTAACACTCTGTCGCAATTGCTTCAGACATATCCCAAATTCATAACAATGTGACCTTCGTTTCAGTATTGTACACGTAATTCATAATAATATTGATATTTTTATTTAACTTAAAAATATACTATGTATTTATTTGTTAACTACTTGATATCACCTGAATGAAATTATTATGTAAAGTACAAAGATAATGTATCATTTAAACAAAAAAAAAGTGTTTGATTTAAAAAAAATATTCAAGTATACTCCCACTAACATCATGAGTCATCTCATTGTGAGTCATATTTTTACGTAATAAAGTAAATAAAGATACCATCGGCCCGGAATTACAATGAGAAGAACTGAAAAGAAGCATCACAGTTTTTTCATCTGTGTACATATGATAAATAATTAAACCATGTCATGTATAAAATCATCGAAAATGAACGATATAGATTTTACATTTTAACGAAACAAAGACGAGATCCACCTTAATAATAATTTATATCCATATGAATACTAATATACATATACAAAAGACAAGTATCTAATCACGCCAACCGGCTCGTCAAATAAAAATAGTTTAACTTGATTTGTGATTTAAATATAATTCAATTAAATATAATTCACTTAGACCACTATATCATCTTGTTGCTCAACTGCTACTTTAGAAACGAAAAATATCATAAAAACGTACTGTAAGTCAATGAAGATTGTGGCTTGTAACCCAGCTCAGCCAATTAGCCTTAAAAATATTAATATTATATATCATATTTGTGTCCTATAAGATACGTATAAAGTATTCCAAGAAAACTTAAAAGATATAGTTATTTTTACGGTACATTTCAATCTCTTAGAGGATATATCTTTTGGAATATCTTTATACACATAATACGTTAAGAGGGTACGCGGTAGCTTAAAGTTACTACAAGTTTCGTCAAAGTTTTAAGGCTTATGTTGTAACTTCGCAGACTTTTAAGTGGTTCCATGAAATATACTATTACATATCTGGATAATTCGTCTAGTACATAACAGTAGGGTTTTATTAATGAAAGTATTATTTTTTTTTTAGTATTTTTACACTTAAAATATCTTCTTCGACCTTCAAGAACGAAAAAAATATATATGCCATTTTCTGAATAGTCTCAAACCAAAAGCTTCTGACCTGCTATTTTCAAAACGTTTTCCAGTAGTTTAGTTTAGCTTCTCCAAACTAACAATTAACAATGTAACTGTGATCTTGAAAAACATTTGTAATACCACCAAGTAGAATTATTGATACTCTTTTCTTATCTACACTTAAAAACAAATCACTTTTACATTAAACAATAAGTTCATACGCATATACGCATCACATCACTTTGGATGTGTTTCGAAATGTCTCTCCAAAATATAAGTCTCAACCCCAAGATATTTATGATCTATAAAAATGTCCATTCGACAGCGTTTATTGCCGAAAGGGTATCGCCCGAGCTACCTTACAAGCAGTTTGTTCGAATTATTAGTACAATATCAGTAAATTTTGTCAGAACAACCCAAACAAATTTTGCATGTATGGAAAAACGAAATAACAAAATGATACTTATGCATTAGATTTCTCATTGTCACGTTTCGACGATAAAATCATTATAAAGATTTATGTTACAATTTATTTTGATTTCGATAATTTGTATAGAAATTTCAAATTAATAACGACAACTTATCTCTCTGACATAGGAATATAAAATATCACAAGCTTCCTGCGTCGGCCGGTCTGTTAAAAAGATTGACACGCTAAACAAACATTTGTCTCATCGGAATAAAGATAAGGAAGTTAAATTGTTCTGACACAATTCCCGGCATTCGTTCTCCTCATATTAAAAATAGTTAACGTATTATCAATTTTGTAATTAAAAATAATAATAATAACTAAATAACTAGAATAGATGACTCCGATTTTGTACAAAAACTAGCATTGTGTGTATGTTGTATGATGACGTCATATAGTGGAATTGGTGTTCAGAGGGTGTTTCTGACAGTTATCTGTCCGGTAACTGTTCTTTGATTCACTACGGGTATGCGACCCCGGACTGCTCGAGCTTCTGCTATCGCACTCCCCTCACCTGTGATAGTAGTGTCCCTCCTCCCTTTTTCCTACCTACCTCAATAAGAGCGGATGCCCCCGCTGACATCGACTGGCGGTCCCGGCCAGTCATAAATACTTGTAATAGTAAGGCTTAAGTTCGCGTTAGGGGCCTCGCTAACGCCTAGGGACGTCTCTGCCTCTCTCTAATTGTAGCGGCCCTCCGTTCCATTAGGTACAGGGAAGTAAGAGATAAGAGTGCACCTGTGTTTGCGCGCGCACTGTCGTTTTCAACGTTTCGTGCACTATAATATTTCCTGCGCAATTGACTTGGCTTCTGACAACGGACTCCGTGTAATTAAAGTCCTGCGGCGATGGACTGAGGTAGAGAGGTTTGGTTGTGATGCCAACCAGGCTTTGTCTGATGTCTGCACGCAGGCGGCTCAGAGAAGATGGTCGCTTTGCACTGCATTGGGTTAACAGTGGAATTCGGCAGCTCTCTGGGTGACGAAGCAGCCCTATTTAGGGAGACCCTGCTTCCCTCAATCGAGGAAGGGACTAGAAAAGGTGTCCTAAAGAAGGTTTGACCCAACATATCTGGGGATAGTAACCGCGGCTGTCCTTGCATCATTTAATACGTGGTCGAAAGCACAGTAATAATACTTCGAAGCCAAACATTCTTAAATCCCGAGATATGACCTTTGCAGCGTGGAATGTTCGCACTCTCCTGGATTGTGAAAGCAACCTGGCTCCTCCTCGTAAAACCGCCCTCGTATCCCGAGAACTCAGACGCTATGCCGTGGATATCGCTGCTCTCAGTGAGACGCACCTGGCTGATGAGGGGGAGAGGGTAGAACGCAGAGGTGGTTATACTTTCTTTTGGAAAGGAACCCCGTCCTCAGAGCCTAGGAGATCTGGTGTTGGTTTCGCAATAAAAAACCTTATTGCATCGAAATTGGAGGAGTATCCTATACACATTTCGGACCGCGTTACCACGCTGCGCTTACATCTGGACAAGGAAAATTACCTGAATGTCATCAGTGTTTATGCGCCAACGATGGATAAGGATGAGGACATCAAGGCCAGCTTTTACGAAGAAGTTACTCAAGCCCTTTCTAGGATTCCCCCTAGAGAGCAGGTTCTATTAATGGGTGACTTTAACGCCAGAGTCGGGCGTGACTTTGAAGCGTGGCCTAGGGTCTTGGGAAGGCATGGTGTTGGAAATATGAATAGCAATGGACAACTCCTTCTATCCCTATGTGCTCAATTTGGGCTGGCCATCACCAACACTATGTTTAGACTCCCGGCGAAATATAAGACCACATGGATGCATCCAAGATCAAAACATTGGCACCTTATAGATTATGTAATTGTCCGACAACGAAATATTTCCCAAGTGCGTGTCACGCGAGTCGTGCGCGACGCTAATGCGATTTGCTCCTCAGATCACCGACTGGTCGTCACTAAGCTAAGACTTCGACTGCATACTCTTCGTAGAGCCCAAGGAGAGAAGCCTAAGCGTCTAGACACTGATAAATTACAAAGTCTAGATATTCGCGATAACTATGCTCAGGCAGTTAATGCAGCGGTTCAGAAGATGGATGTTGAGAATGGTGATGCTGTGGCTAACTGGAATAAGCTTTCGTCCAGTCTAGTCGCCACCGCCTCACAAACGCTGGGTGTCAAACCCAGTAAATACGAGGATTGGTTCGATGACAATGACGAAACTTTGACCAAGGCCATACAGAAGCATCGGTCTCTCTTACGTCAACATCGTGACGACCACCAGGTGGAGCGAGTCAAGCAATCTGGTACTGAACTAAGAAGATACGTAAGGGAAATAAAAGACAAGTGGTGGCAAGACAAGGCTGAGCGCATGCAGTGGCTTGCTGATACTAAGCAGCTGGGTGCGTTTTATGATGAGATGCGTAAACTTATTGGTACTGCGATTCGAGCTAGAGTGCCCCTGAGATCCCATGATGGCACACAATTGCTTACCAATAAGCATGATGTACTCAACCGATGGAGAGAGCACTTTAACATCTTGCTCAATGTTGACCGAGCTGTTGACATTTCGCACATTTGCTCGATGGTAGCTCTCCCCACGATGAACAAGCTAGACGACCCACTGTCTCTGCGCGAGGTCGTTGTTGCCGTTCAACAACAGCAGAACAAAAAAGCGGTCGGCATTGACAATATACCAGGAGAGCTGTTAAAGTACGGGGGTGCGAAATTGCATGAAACGATCTGGAAGCTTTTCGTTAAAATGTGGGATGAGGAGCGAATACCGGATGACTTCCGAGTCTCACGTGTTTGCTCTCTGTACAAGAACAAAGGTGACCGATCTGATTGTAATTCTTATAGAGGCATCTCCTTGCTGAGCACTCCTGGAAAAGTCTTTGCTCGAATTCTGCTTAACCGCTTGATACCCTTGTCAGAAGACATACTGCCTGAGGCTCAATTCGGCTTCCGACCAAATCGAAGCACGTGTGAGGCTATTTTCTCTGTCCGCCAACTTCAAGAGAAAAGTCGAGAACAGGGTCAACCTCTCTATCTATGTTTCGTTGACCTGGAAAAGGCTTTCGACAGCGTGCCTCGCGAAGCCTTATGGGTGGTGCTGACGAAACTTGGATGCACGGAAAAGTTTGTAAAAATGGTCCGGCTCCTGCATGATGACATGCGATGTTGTGTCAATGTACAGGGTGAAGATTCAGAGTTCTTTGCAGTAAGCTGCGGCGTCAAGCAAGGCTGCGTGCTTGCCCCAACTCTGTTTGCTCTGTACTTTGCAGTTGTAGTTCGGGACGCTTTACAAACTCTGACTGAGGGCATCCGTATTCGTTTCCGTACCAACGGCGGTGGAGTCTTCAACCTGGCTAGATTAAAAGCTCACACCAAAGTTTCTCACGCCACAATCACTGAGATAATGTACGCAGATGACTTGTGTTTTGTGGCGGAATCCTCAGAGGGTTTACAGAGGCTTATGGCGAGTCTTGAGGAGTCGTGTCGTCTATATGGCCTCAAGATTAGTGTGAATAAAACCGAAGTTATGGCTTTCGACGCACCGATCAGTGACCCAGTCGACATAAAACTCGGTGATGACTCGCTTAAGCTGGTAGACAAATTTAAATATCTCGGGAGCACCATAACATCAAAGTGCCTCCTTGATAACGAAGTAAACTGCAGAATTGGAGCGGCTGCTGCAGCCTTTGGCAGACTTCGTGGCAAGGTGTTCCGTTCACACGACATCAGGTTATCTACAAAAGTAGCCGTGTACATGGCGGTCGTTCTACCTAATCTCTTGTATGCCTCCGAAACATGGTCCCCGTACCGCAAGCATATCCGAACATTAGATAGATTCCACCTTAAGTGCCTACGCGACATTCTTAACATCTGCTGGTCAGACCGTGTTCGAAACACGGAAGTTCTGCGACGAGCTAATGTCGACGGAATAGAGGCCTATCTAATGCGGCGGCAATTGCGGTGGGGCGGTCATGTCTCCCGAATGTCTAATGACAGAATCGCGAAGCGCATCTTTTACTCAGAGCTGCAGAATGGCAAGCGCAAACAAGGCGGCCAATTCCTGCGGTACAAAGATGTGCTAAAGCGTCATATGAAGCGTTGTGAACTGGAACCTTCACAATGGGAGACACTGGCAGCGGACCGGCAACTTTGGAGGCACGCCGTGAGTACTAAGGTGTTAGCTTTTGAGAGAAGAAGAAAAGAAAAGCTCGATGCAAAACGAGATGAGCTCAAGGCCCGACCACCTGTGGACATACACTACAATTATGTCGGAGGGGTGCTGACTTGTAGCGAATGTGGTCGTACATGCGCTGCAAAAATTGGCTACGTCAGTCACCTGAGAACACACAAACGAAGTTCTCAATAGTCAGATCCCAGTCGCTGTGGCCGAATACGGTCAGGATAGGTATATATATATATATATAGTGGAATTGAGAATAAATCTATGCATACATATTAACTACACTAAAATGTGGCAATAATTTTATTATCTTTTAAATTTAAATCTTTCCGTATTTTATAATAATGCATTTTCTCTGCCCCGGACGTTAAGAGGTACAATGGACTCCGTAATTAAGACACAGTCTTAATACTGTTAATTAAATATCTTTATCATAAACACTATGGTGCTCTTGCTTTTATCAACTTAAAAGTTGTTAATAGAAAACGTTTATTTATTTATAACTATACTTATTATATATAACTTTATTTATATATAATTTTGAATGATAAACGACAAATATGATAATATGAGACAATTACCGAATTAATTGTATTTATTACATATTTCATCGCATTTTTAAGGCTGAAAAGACCATGATTTTCTAATAAGTATACGTCGTTGGCTATAATAATTATAATATTTAAATCAAAAACGTAAGTTTTTAACAGTTAACTAGTAAGACACAAACAAAGAGTGATTAAATTGTAAATAAACAAATGATATACTTAGCTTAAAATACATGTATTTTTGAATTCCATTACCAACATATAATTTCAACTCGACAGTGACAACACGAAGTACCTCGTTAACTGTGAGATTGTGACAAAAGCAAAAATGTTGACCTAAAAGTCTAGAAACAAGACCTACTGACAACTTTACATTTAAAATGAATTTAAAAATGTTATTATCAATCAAAATTGTCCATAAGGGTTCTATGCTGGTGGAAATGTTTGATGAAATTTCGAAACTCTATATTAAAATTCCTAACGTCCCCGATTATATCAATTATCGAGGCGTAGATTATTCCTGACTTTAGTAATACGCTTCCAGCGTAAATATTGTTATTGCAATATGGTTTTTACAGTCCAGATATTAAAGATCAAAATAGTTCTATAAATATCGAGCACAGCACCTGGGTACAGCAAGGCGTAAAATTAAACACGTGATAAAATCGAGCATACGGAAGATATTGGACGTTCCAATTTCCTGCATTGAAATTCTTTCCTCTATTTGCGTGATGTTAGTAAAAATACACTAACAAACGGAAGATTATATTAACTGGGTAACTGCATGTAGGTCACTAAATCATGCAGCTTAAATTATATATGAATCTCAATATTAAGCTGTCGATAAGTTATGTGGGAAGTATGGTCTTAATTCACAGCTGTGCACAGCTACATGCTATGCATTTGAACTTCTACACAAAAGTAATAGAATGCAACTTTACGGCCTTAACTGCTCAACCAATTATTATGAAATACTTTGTATACTTAACTTATAGTATATACTTAAAATAGCCCTCTTTTGAATAAAGAGAGCTTATAACGATATTACTTAATTGTACCTTAACCGCTACTATAATTTCTTAAATTATAATCAAAGTCAGATGAACTAGTCTTACTAAAATATGAAGGCTCATTGGTCACCTATCACGTCACCAACAGCAACCGACTAATGACCATTCAGATTATATTCAAATTAGTTAATCTAACTTTCATCGCTGTTCCAGAAGCTAAAAGTTTTAGGTAATATTGATTCTCAACACAAAATGTAGCGTTTGTCTAACATGAGATGTATTATGTGAATTGTTGAACAACACTATCAGCTTTAACTGGAATTGTTGCTATGCTTTGTTCCGATGTAATGTTTATTCGATGTTAAACCCAAGGTATTTTCACTACAATCTCATGTTTAGCACTAATATAGAAGATAGAAATTGTAGTCTATCATTACTAAGTTTCGTAATACATACAGCAGTCAACGTTAATTTTGTTACATTAAAAGTATTGTAATCATTTTTATGTATTTTTATAAATGATATTGGACATAAATAAAAATTTCCTTAAAGGTTTTCCACGAAACTTATTCAATTTAGTTAATCGTATGAATCGTTATAAAACTCTGTGGGACATTCATTGTTATATTCGTCTTTTTAAAAGACAGGACAGACTTTGATAAATAGGTTATTTAAAAACATTCTCTCGGATTCAAAAGATCGAGGAAAGAAGAAATGTAATAAAATAAACACTCATTTTTGAAATTAGAATTAAGTGTGTAACTGTCCACACATACCCCGAACTTTTCAACTGAACGTGACTTTTTTAAATAATATTGTTGATAGTGGTATTACTATATCGAGCCCAAAGATGCTTCTTTATTCAAATTTGTCGTAATATTTCCATTGTTTTTCCATTCTATACCTTTATAACGTCAACTTCAGCTTTTATTTATAGAAATAATTTTATAATAATAATCTGTTATTAACAACTACAATTTGACATTACAAAGTTGCAATGTATGTGTACAAGTTGTCGATGCTGAAACCTATCATTATGTGATAGTTCCTTATGATTTGAATTACTAATTTTTGCGTGTATCCGGAAAATAAAATTTGTCTGATAAACTATATTTTATTATATTATTTATCTATGACATTTTTTTGTATTTTTTCGTATATACTACAATATATAGAATATAAACTATATTGACGATTTATACATAATTTCCAGTTTCGACTTTATGATTCTAAGTGGTAGTTCATCATTTCAGTCCGTGAACGTGACTGGAACGAATGAGATACCCAAAACGGTGCCACTTGACGTCTCAAGCACTCAAAGGGTCACACGGGATATGAACTATCGACCAAATGTTCGATTAAAGTCGTAAATTTCACCCTCAAATCCTTTGATAATCATATTGTAAAATATATTTACTACCTGAAAATGGAGTCAGTTCGTACGACACAGCATAAAGACCTTTAATCACTTGAAATCTCGGCTGAAATCCGTGAATAGTTTTGTACTATTAATTTATATATATATTGCTGAAACTACCTAACACCCCGTAGATTGCTCGTATAATGAAGCTGAGCTTAGTGAATGTCTTACTAAGAGGATATTAAGTCTATTATAATTACCAAGTATCGTCGCTGTAGCTTGAAACCTAAGTAATTACCAACTATCCTCGACGACTTTGTCAAGTTCTAGACTACCTCAGACTTTTTGTTTTTTTCTTTTTTCCGTTGTCAGTTTCGAACTTTTTTTTATGTAAAAGGACAAAAGATTGATGATGATTAGTCCTAGTAAGTTTCTTTATAAACTTCTTAATAAAGAAAATGATTTTATTGTTACGACATTTTTATATATTATATATTAAAAGACACTGATATTTAGATCTTAATTAATTCATTCTTACAATACATGTTATTCCAAAAATTGTAAAGATTGTTTATAAAACTACTTTAAGTATATTTTTAAATAAGCATAATCAATTATATTTCTAAACGAGGTCAGGCACAGCGCAGCAAGGCACACTAAATAGATAACCAATTCAATTAAAAAATTACTACCAAAATCAGCGAAGATATCAAGTAACATATACAATAACGAACAAGCGTAATTGATAACCTCTTTCTTCTTTCGATTCGTACTTCAATCATTGATGAGTCAATAGAAATACATTAAAATACATGAAACGGAAATTCCTGAACGAGAGAAGTCATTATTGAATTATATGTTCTGTCGATAAGAAGTAGACCAATACGATATCGTGCCTCTCTTTTCTTGCAAGACTACAAGAATGAAGGAACCAATATATTCGTTGATTTCATAAAGTTGCCTGCCTCGTTGGTTGGCTAGATATAAGGCCGCAGACTCAGTGGTCCTAGGTTCAATTCCCAGGTTGGGCCAATAAATAGTTATTGGATTTTTCTGTCAGAAAATTCTCAGTAGCAACCCGGAGTCTGGAAGTTGGAAGTGTGTACACTCCCGTGCCTCGGAAAGCACGTTAAGCCGTCTGAACTCTTTCCGTTCGTGTCGGATGAGAGAGTGCACCTGTGTTTGCGCACACGCTTGTGCACTATAATATCTCCTGCGCAGTTGGCTAATCTCTCTTGAGATTGGCCGCCGTGGCCGAAATCGGTCTAGAGGACTTTATATAAAGTTTTTATAAATTATATTTGCATATAATTGATAAAAACGAGTAACTACTAAGTTTCTTGCCAATTCTTCTCTATTTTATTTATTCTAAATCGATGGAAACTTTCAATTTATCTTGTAAAACGACGATTTAAAAGTGTTTCTATTATAAGATATATGTATTATGGAAAAAAGTATAATTTGATTTTTATTTTGAATATACTACCAATTTCGAAGCCAAAGTTATCATATATTCACCGTTCAAACTGCACAACAGAAACGCAGCAACTCAAATCTTTGTCGAAATATCGTTGCAAAAATAAAATTCACTAAATATTACTACCATAGTGAAATCGAATAAGAAGTTGTAGGTATATGCTAGACTTTACACTTTGAAAACAATCACTTCCACACATGAGTGACTATATTAGTGAAACTACGAGAAAATATTTCCTAATATGAAGATATGTTGGTCATATCATAAATGCAAGTCATAAGTTTTATAAAGACAGTTATTTGTATGAAGTGTTGGTTGAAGTAGCCGGTAGCTGAAACATTAGTCATTCACCTTGAGTCCTAGAAGCCAAACGAAGAAATTCAGAGGTTTGACGTAATACGACCCGGCACTAGATATTGCTATCATCATGAAAATATTGAAAAGGGAGGTCAGACTATACGTAAATTTATATATCTATGTAAGATTAATTTGGCTGCACGACTTTTTTATGTTATTCGGTCAGGCTAATTCATGAAAACGAATGCATGATAAATTCCAGTAGTTCCATAACGGACACTTTTAATTAAAATTCTCTGCTGCGGTGCAATGAATGGATGTATTTAATTGCGTAATTCTTTTTAATTCTTATCGCGGTGGCACACTCATTCGCGGGGCTTTTTGTTTATTTGTTTATACTGCATTTAAAATGCAGCAGTTCATGCTATCATTATTTATAGCCATATCATATAATTTTAACTACCCGAAGTTTGTACAATCCTGCACCAATGATTTTTTAATTTATGTTTATAATTCATCCCGTGCACTGCCGAGAACTAAAACATCGTGAATGTATGAGTCGAATGAAATTATGTCACATGTGAAGCCAGGCGTCAACCGCATTGAAGAAGCGCCCAAGAGTAGTTTTTTGGCATTTTGGCTTGATGGACTTCGCCCACCAGTGGATGAACAAGGTTACTTGTATTTATATATTTCCTAAAGGTTTGCTAGCGAATGTTACGTAAATTATATCATATCTAAATCATATATATATAAATCATATGTATTTGTTACTTACAACGATATTCTACGAAAAAAATATCAAATACAGGATGCAACAAAATGCGTGCGTCTGCAATGCGATGCGTGAGTCTGTATAACATACACGTAAAAATCTATTTATTATTCAATATTGTATACATTTACTGTAAGGTAAGCAAATTCAATTTCAAAGTTAAACGAAATTAATAAAGGTTTATAAATTGTGTCTATTTATAGTATGTTCATGATATTAAAAATATATATACTCATATACAAAGACAATAGACAAATTACACTCGATTAGACTGTAGACAAGTTATGATGTAAAATATCCTTTGACGGTCAAGTCGACCTCATCAGCATCCTACACCTCGCTAACGGATATCTCGCAAACGATACTAATCTAGCAGAATCGAGGTCGTTATATACAAAACGATTATTCATACACTATATTTCCACTCATATATTAACAACGATAAAATTAAAATTACATGAAACTTTAATATAAATGTAGTATTTATAATGTTATTTTTCATACATTAAGGGAATGCGTTTCCTCAAGGTATGCTAATGTATTCTTCCAAAATCCGAATAACCATCTAAATAGTTTCTCAGCAACAAGTTTTTAATCAGGTTGAACAAACAATGAGTAAAGTAACGATGTTTGTTTGTTTGCAAGCCCTTTCTAAATTGATGGCTACACGCTAATTATATCACCGTTTACGCCTACGGTAATGACGAATGAATTACGTCATGATTTGCATATTTACTTGTTTTATAGCAGAATACACAAATTCAGTTAGATTAGGTGTTGTACGCAATTTTGTCTTTGTTATTTTTTATAGCATATGTTGGCGGACGAGCATATGGACCCACCTGATGGTAAGCGGTCGCCAACGCCCATAGACATGTAAAAGATGTTAACCATCGCTTACATCGCCAATGCGCCACCAACCTTGGGAACTAAGATGTTATGTTTCTTGTGCCTGCAATTACATTGGATCACTCACCCTTCAAACCGGAACACAACAATAGCAAGTATTGCTGTAGAATATCTGATGGGTGGGTGGTACCTACCAAGCCCTACCTACCCTTTGTTAAGTTAATCTGGTGAAAATAGGATAATTATCCATGTGAAAAGGCTTTTCTTTCTATTCTAAATTATGTATATGTGGCGTTTCAGAGTCACTCAACTGATTTACATTAGGATATCGGCATTTAGCATATATATTAATATTCATGTCGAACTTTCTGTTACATAATATAATATTTAGGGTATATCCCAAAATAATACAGGTTTCGGTGTAGCACAGTTAGTACGTCTACGTACTCTGCTATAGTTATTAAAATTATTCGTGCTTTCGACTATAATTAAAATACATTTTACGTTTTTGAAAATACTATCCGCTGTCCAAATAGAACAGAATAAATTGAACAAAGTTCTTTTAAACGTTAAAACCGAATAAAATTACCTCAAAGCCTTGAGGCAATGCACTTGATAAAGTTAAACTGAACTTTCATCCAATTCTCGATGTTGCACGATATCAGTATGAGTTTAACTACGTACATATGTTACATTAATATCAGTAATCAGTAACAGCATGTGAATGTCCCACAGCTGAGCTAAGATCTCTTCTCCTCTTTTTTGCTGGAGCTTATTCCACCACGCTACTCCAATGCGGGTTGGTGGAATACACATGTGACAGAATTTCAATCAAATTGGGCACATGCTGTGCCGAGATGGCCCAGTGGTAAGAACGCGTGACTCTAAACCGATGATCGTGGGTTCAAACCCGGGCGAGCACCACTGAATTTCATGTGCTTAATTTGTGATTTAATTCATCTCGTGCTTGACAGTGAAGGAAAACATCGTGAGGAAACATTATTATTATTAGTCAGCATAAATATGACTGGTTCGATGGGCTAGCATGAACGGCTAGAGATTGTAACAAACCAGGTCTAATGAAATGTCCAAATTATTATTTATCAAAAAAAGCTCAGTAACTGTAGCACAAAGTTTAGTAGTTTGTAACATAAATATTAAATACTTTCGTGCCTCAGAAAACATGTAAAACTGTTGATGCTGCGCCTGAACTCTCGCGCTCTCTTCGGTGATCTCAGATTGCAGTCCCATCAGATAAATATATGCTGTTGTTGATTTTTTTTAGTAATTATAAGGACCTACATATCTTTCATATACAGTTTTTGTACATCTGATTATATTAGAGTAGGTACATAATGTAGGTATAACAAATTATAGGAAGATTACAAGACAAGCCCGCAGACCATTTTATAAATTAAAATTAATCTAAATTGTAAATGTGACCTTCTAAAACTAATTAAGTCTACCGTTTCGTCTCAGATCTAAGGGTTTTTTTCTGAAGCGACACTTGAATTTTGGCAATTAATAATCTATGAATTACTTTATTTCCAAAAATTGATAAATCAGTAGTTTATCTGTAGTTATTTATGTATTATTTGTTTTCATTTTGTCATACGCTTGTTCTTATTAATAAACTTAGGCCAGGCCAGTCTAAGCCTGCTTTCCTACACATGCTCTTCCACAGCCAGTGCGGCATTTACAGGAAATCAACTCCAGTAGACTGGAAGGTGCCGCAGGAGATGTTGAAGCAATTGGTAGAAGGCCGAAGTCACAGAACAATCACAAATAATTTCTATGACTTTTGCCCAAAAGAGCATATTTTCCGAGATATCGGTTACAACAACCTTTTTTTCAAGATGGCGCTTGAAGCTCCACCTGGATCTGTCAGCATTTTAAGATTTTATGCTTAGTAAGTGATCCTTAAACCTTATAAAAATAAAAAATTGGATCGGATTTAGTGCAAAGTTAAATTATATTTTTACTGACCTAATTGTATCTGTAATAAATCGTTTACAAGGGTAGAAACTAAATTTCTTCCAAAGCATGCAATTGAGGTCAAAATGTTTTCCTTTACCACTGTAGTAAGATATATAGAAGAACAAATTTAGCTCAAAAACTCAAGACGGACTAAGCCGGATCTGTATTGCTGTTCTGTGAGAACTGTCTTCGTATCCCACATGTGAAAAACGACATACGATAATACGCGTTCAATTTAAACGTTGTATTTATTAAAGCCAATGTCGCATTGCTTTCTGATAATTCACAATTGTATTCAACATTGATTTTCGAAATTGTTCTCAAGACTGACAAAAAAACCCGATGTTTTTTTATTGGCCCGACCTATATCTAGCCACTACACCGACGAAGTAGTCAATATGATGTATTATACAATCAAACTTTATTGAAATTAATAAATATGATTAAAATTGCATCAAAATTTAACGTAAATGTTTTGTTTACACGCTAATAAATCAGACTAAAGCATATTCGTATTTTATTACTTAAAAAATAATACTGAAAAATTATAGGTAACAAAAATTTTAAACCATTTCAAACCAACGTTTGAACAAATTGTATCTACTTTCAAGCCTTTACTTTGTGACCACGTACAGAAATGTTCGTCAGTGTTTGACTACTCAAATACACTAGAACAAGCTCTGTTACAAGTTAAAATTTATCTCAAAAAACGTTTAAAGCAAATTGACTCGCATGTTAAAGCACTTTAAATTCAATTTGGAATGTCATCTTATTTTCATGGAATATATTACCGCTGCGGATAGCTGCACGAAAGCTGGGAATGAATTTATCACGTTGATGGTGAAGTAAAACAAGCTCTAAAGTTATGAGAAGTTAAAACCCGACTACGATAAAAATATTCAGTTATTTCCAGAAATTTATGAAACTACATACATTGTAGCGTATGCTAACGAAATAATCTCATTATTAAAAATACTTTTTGTTTCAACAGTACTTCTGCTCTGACTGTACATTCAGATAAAGACAAGTTTATGTAAACGAACATACATCGCTTGTTGTTTAAAAACATGTTTTGCAATTACCGGGTAATTATCTTCCAAGAAAGTCTGAAGGATGCGCTGCTGACAAATAATTTAAATAAAGACATCTCTCATACATCACTATCTGTCTATAACCATTTGACCTCTTAATTTAGTGATAATTTCGACACATACTCGTACTTATTAATTTAAATCTAAGGTTTAGATCATTTTTATCGTCAAAAAGAATTCAACGATGTAGATCGAATAAAAATAAAAAATAAAACAATTATAACGTGGAACCATCCGACATTATATTAGACTATCATTAGTGTGTATTGTCAATGTTCTCCTTCAAAGTTCAACGATCAATTCAATAAGTGTGCAGAGCCTGTAGAGGTCTCGCGTATTTGCTTCTCTTTGCCCAACAAATGGACATATTTGACAGATAGATTACAATTACGTGTTGGTTTTAAGTTTTAGTCCAATTAAAGGTATTGAGTTTTATTGGTAACGAATTCCAGTAGCGGTCCAAACCAATGATATTGTTGGTTTTGTAAACCCGTGACTTAGTCAGTTCGTCAAAGTTGGTAAATCCGTTAGTCCTAAGCCCGATATTTCGAGTCATATCAAGTCTTCCTTGAGTTACCAACTATGTAGGAATAGGAGATATTCCTAGATGCAGCAGATGCAATGACTAGAAAAGAGATAATCCGCCGAGAGTCTGCTAGGACATTATGTTTATATGGCTTGGGATGGCATCATCTCCAAAAATATTACATATGCGTACGACAACGCTAAACTTTAATCTATTTCCTAGGTTTATTAACATGCTTACTGTAAGGAACTAACTGTAAAGAAATAAGTCGAGTTGAAATTACTGAAAGAGATGAAATAGATTTCATTCAGAAGTATTCCGTTCAGAAGAAATGTTTTGAAATTCGATCCTTACGTGGGAAAATGAGCTTTGAAAGGTTTTAAGGAAGTCTGTGAAGTAGACGACTAGTAAATATTTTTGAAAATCGAACATAAGAAGTTATGTTCTTGTGTTTAAAAGTGAATTCCCTTGAACACTAAAAAGGACATAATTTATATTCTTTGTTAATAGTGCGATAGCTATCATAGCTCAAGGCGTTGAGGTATATCAAACTACCTAAAGTCATACTCGTAATTCTTCATTTACAAGGAGAAAAAAATCATATAACATATCTATAATTTAGCGAAATTTGTACCAAGTAATGCAACTGCATGGCGGATCTTTATCCGTCTGGCTACTGATGAGAAATCATATTTTTAACCCACGAAGTCAGTTTGTGATACCCTGGACCGCCAAGCGCACCAATGCACCTTTCACAGCTTCACGTCCAAACCCGCCTCTCCACGATCTGTCTCCAGCGTGTATTATCTTACTTTGGTCACATAATGAGAAGGAGTGATGAGAGCCTTGAAAAACTTATCGTTGTTGGAAACACGGAAGGAAAACGCGCCCGGGGACGGACCCCAACCAGATGGAGCGATTACTCTTATGTTTTTTTTTTATTAAAGTTGCTTACATTCTTCATAAAACAATTAAAATAAGCATAATTATAAATAATAAGTAAATCATAATTACTTTAAATCAATTATTATATCTATAATTGTTATCGCAATTTGTTTATGATTGTTAGTAAAAAAATACATTTAAAAAAAATACTTTTAGTTAAAAAATTAAGAAAATAATTTTGAAAATGAAAAAATAATATTAAAAAAATATTTGGAAAAATCGAATTGTATTACTTTTGCAGAGCATAAAAAATTAAATATCTGTTTAGAACAAAAAATATCGGTTCAAAAATATAAAAAGCTCGGGAACTGAAAATTTCACTTTGTATAGCCTACATGAAAACTATTGCGAAAGTAATTTCACATCTTCAGACACGATTATATTTTTTATAAATTTCTTTTCATGTAGAAAAATGTATTTATAGATAAAAAAAAT
The DNA here is from genome assembly GCA_963151315.1 of Nymphalis c-album. NCBI lineage: Eukaryota > Metazoa > Arthropoda > Insecta > Lepidoptera > Nymphalidae > Nymphalis > Nymphalis c-album. The sequence continues at coordinate 9,275,645 of OY720601.1, forward strand.
ATTTATTTCAATATAAATCCATATAAATAATATATAATTTATTTTTTTAAATAAAATAAATAAAAAATGCTTACCTATGCAATTTTTCACTAGAATTCGTCGCAGTTTTTTCACTTCACTCTTCACAGTCCATATTACATTATTTTAAGCGGTAAGTTAATTTAATAATTTTGTATCCTGCAAATAAATTTATATTTTATTTATAGAGTTTCCTATACTTTTACGAACACTTGCTCATACTCAATGAATAAACTTTGTCATTCATTTAAGAGACCACCACACAGCTGACAGCCGGCTTTTTCAAATGTCCATAGTTCTTTACCGGCTTCGCGCCTGCGTCTTTCCAACGAGCTCTATTCTATCTATATTTCCCGCCAAATTCTTAATTGACACAGATAACAGCAACTGTTTCAAGATAGGTAAAAGTATCATATATTTAAGCTTAGTTATAGCGTTTTATTATAACAGAAAATGACAACTTGAATTTAAAATATTTATAAAAACAACTAACTTCTTTAAATAAATATAGAAATAATAAAAATCTTACAAGGAATGCATCAGAATGGATCACTTACGCCATCTAGCGGTACAATAAAACATAACTTCGGCACTACTGTGCATTTACAAAGTATTTAATAGTGTTAACAGATGACAAAAAGATTACCGATTATCTAAACATTATTGAAAAACTTTTAACTACAACGGAATAATAATAACAATGACGTTACCTTAATTAACTTCGATTTTTTAAATAATATTTACCAATATTATGCTCATAGACCATAGTCATTAATATTCAACTTTTATTAACAAAGCCTAAAACAGTAGTTAATAAAGTCGCATTCGACTTTAATTTTTACCATATTTAAAGTTTTAACCCAACAGAGTTTAAGCATTTATTCAATTATAATTAATAAAACTAGAAGGAATTAAAAAAAAATTGTTAACAATATTACTTGTTTTATCATGCAAATAGTATTTTTTTTTCAGTTACTACTTTTAAGCCACTCCAAATCATTTTAGAAAAAACGTTTATAATACAAATACTTATTTATTTATTCGCCTGTGATAAAATTAATATATAATTCATAAGTGAGCGCACTCACAAGTAACTTTTGTCACTGTCACGTCACTTATCCAAAGTGGAGTGTAGCAGTGACAAAACTTTTTGAAATCAAGTTTTGATGAATTACTTCACACTTTAGGACCTGCCTAAAAGTTGATTTTTTTTTCACTTTATCTATAAGTTAAAAAATAAATCTAATATTTTTTTTTATTTTTTTTTTGCTTTTATATATTTACCTCTTTTTAAACTGACATATATTTTAATAATATTTTATATATTATAAATTAGATTAAATTCATTCGAATAAAATCAAAATACCAAATCAAATTAAATCAAATCCGTTCAAATTCAATCACATTAAATTAATTGAAATTAAATTCATCTTAATAAATTAAAATAAAATCAAGTGAGTGTCATTAAAATAAAATCAAGTGACAAATTTTGTAACCCTAACGTGCGCGGTGACAGAAATGTCCCCCAACTGTTTCGTTGCCGCGTGAGCGCTACTCAATACAAGTCCAAGGACTTGATGAGGGTGACGAAACTGTCACCGTGGCAAAAGTCACCCATGAGCGCGCTGCCTACATAAAAGTCACTTGCGTTTCGTTTCTACAAAAACGCAAATAGAGTTAATGAAAAAACATTTTTACAGTAGCAATTAGGGAGAGCGCTCACGAGCAACTTTAGTTGCGGCGACAGTCGTCGTCTCGTCACCTATCCAAAGCGGAGCGCGCTCACGGAGGGCGACAGAGACAAAACTTTTTTGAAAACAGATTATAAATTAGATTTAATTCATTCGAACTAAATCAAAATACCAAATTAAATTAAATCAAATCAGTTCAAATTCAATCACATTAAATTAATTTAAATTGAATTCATCATTATAAATTAAAATGAAATTGATTGCAATCAAAGTTTTTGCTAAGCAGAGTGAAGAATAGCTAAATTGACAGTCTAATACGTGTAACAAAGATTAAAAAATTAAAGGTAATTAAAAGATTAAAGTTAGCTGTCTGTTGCATCCATTTAGAAAGTAAGTCATTCATTTATTTTGACGTGACAACGTCTTATAAATTGGTTTGCCGGGTGACACTTCAAGAAACTGCGTTACGCTCCGCTCACGTTATGCGCTCACAATGAGAGCGAGTGAGAGGCACGCGTCCCTTCCACTCGGGCATGGTTAGCCCGCCTAAGAGCGAGAGAGACAGACATAAAAAGTGAAATTCAGTGCGAGATTCTTTGTATAAATTAATGTTTTAAATATAATTCTTTGTATAAATAAATGTTTTAAATTGTTACTATTATTTCATCCTTCTTCCTACTATACGAATGAATATTCACATTAAAATTATTTTACCACTCAAAGTCGTTGTCACGTAAAACTTTCGCCCGTATACCGACTTTACAGGCAACCAATTTTTTTTTGATGTTATTGACGCATAAGTTTTTGGTTTAATTTTATTTTTGATAAAAGGCACCTTTAATACTTACTGCTTTTAATACGGAGATGAATATTTTAAATAATAATAACAGTAAATTATATATAATTTATTAAATTATTAAGCTATAAATTTAAATAGTAAATAATGGCATCTACTATTGAATTCGTACGAATCCATATGAAACACCATTAAGACAGTAGTTTAATGTTTTAAAAACACAATTTTCTATTTTCCGCTGTTTTTTTTTAAGTCGGATTGTTGTTTTTGTTTTGCTAAGGCTGGCAACACAATGACAAATTTAGTTGCCCTTGTGTTCGCGGTGACAGCAACTATTTCGTTGCCGCGTGAGCGCACCTCCATACAAGCCCATAGACGCGGCAACTGTCGCCGCAACTAAAGTTGCTCGTGAGCGCTCTCCCTTACTTGAAAAATTACTAAAAATTCAATTCGTAAATTGTCAAGGAAATGTAAAAAATTAATATCAACATATTGTTTTTTGTTTGGATTCCCCAGTTTTACTTTTATAAAAATTGACCTAATATACTTTAAATGAAAGAGACAAACTACCTAGAATAATTGATTAATCGTTCGGCAATCGGCATTATAATTTATTCAATTTTTAAAAATATATTTTCAGCATTGAACTACATTACAATGAAGAAGTTTTAAATTAAAATCCTTTTGACTTCGAAAAAAGTTAATGGAATGAGTTTCGTTTACATTTATATAAGAGAAATATATTTTTATTACTTTTGGTTTAGCGTAATAAATTAATTTGAAAATAAAAATAACAGATTGCTTTTGACAATAACTATATACTTTTCTTTCCCACTGATACATTCTTTATAATATTCCTTTAATATTAATTATTCATTAAAGTTTATTTTGTCGCTTCGTAGTTCGTATTCGTAATGCTTCGGCCGATTATTACAACAAGTTTCATAACATTTTTAGAAAAACAAAGTGTCAGAAATAAAGTGGTTAAACCCGCTTCATTCTTGAAACCGGCGGACAAATTAAAGCAATTTAATAAAGAGAATAAGGAACTCTTCGGACCTTTGTTGGAAACGAACAAGCAAAAAAAAAGTAGATTGCGAAAGGAAGGTTAGTTTAAATTTTAAGCACATCGATTATTTTGGCATTTTGCAGTACATCGTAACCTTGTAAAATTAATAATTCAACTTTCTACATTGCCTTTTAGTTGTCATTGTGGTTCTGATTACCCTTCATGGTAAATCTTTTATTATTCGTTTTTAGTGAAACGCAGTGCCTTATTACGTTCTAATGTTTCTAAAGTAAATATACTATATGCGTCTTAAATCCAAGACGCGTGTGAACAAATCTCGTATTTAATCATATGACACTTGGCGTCGTGTGATATACTCGTGTACATTTTTGTAGTTATAAAATTATCTGTTTTAGCTAAAAATAGACCACATCAAAACAACGAAGTGACCGCATCGAATGAAAGTACGCAAAAGTTTATCGACGTTACGAGACAAGATGTTGAAGTAAATCAGAACCTTTGTGCTAGTAGAGGATATAACAGTGTTATTAGGAGTGTAAAAAGTTTTAAACACAATATGTGGCAAAACACGAGGACTTGTTTTAATCTAGTAGGAATATTGTTTAATGGGACACCAGTCAGAGGCATAAAGACATTTGTAGTGAATAATGCCACAGGTTCAGCCCCCCAACCTGGATATGTAAGCGAGGACAAAATTCTCCAAATTAAACAACACCAGAATGATTATGCCCAACAGTTCCCATCTGTTACTTTAATATTAAATAAGACAATGACTGAAGAGTCAAAAAAATTATTAGATAAGTGGAAGAAAGAAAGGATAGAAGAAATGGGTTTGGAAGAGTTCAATAGATTTTATCAAGGTATGTAAAAAGTCTTTATTTATATTTGTCTTATGAAATAGATACAAATACATTTTTAACATAATATCTCGGTAAAACAACATGCTATAGACCGTAGCTACGAATTAACAATGAGATTAAGTATTTATTAATTGAAATTCATTAATAATCTGCTTTTTTAAGTCCTGAATGTTATGTTCATCTACACATCTTATTTTATACTCTGCGTACACTCATGTAATTTTCGAGTATTTAGATAGTCATCAAAAATCTATTATAAAATGCTACTGTACTGCTTAAAAATACTTAATAGGTCATTAGGCCAGTCAGTTATGAGTTTAAAATTTGTATTAATAATATATAGGCAGGACATTGTACTGTATATTACTTGGCAATGAGACTCAGTCATATTATATTTCAAACATATAGGTAATACATTGTATATGTTTTAATTGTTCAATTTTGTACAATTTTTGAAAGTATATATATATACATATATGCCACTAAATTAACTATAATAAGTAAAATAAAATGCTTAACATTGATTCGGACTACTATAAAGATATAATTTTTATATTATGATATCATATATATTAGTTAATCTTTTATCTTTACTTAATCATAAATAATCAAAATTTAAATTATGTATCATATTTTGTGAATAGAATAAACTAGACCAGCTTTCTTTATAGGGCCCTAACATAGTCATTTACATTTCTACCTTAATTTCTCTACCTTCTCTTGAGTTATAATTTTTTTAATATCTTAAATAGGATACAAAAATAGATCCTTAGATAGTTCTTTACTTATTAAGTAAGTTAAACGAGAATATAATAACATGTTTAGTTGTTTACATTTTGTCTTGTATTATGTAAACAAATATATATATCATATCACATAAAGATAACAAATCCAAATGTTCATTTAATTTCAATAATTATAATAAACATATTATTATATTAATCAATATATCTCTTTAAGTTATTTACATAAATTAAAACCCGCCTAACCCAAACTAAATATTCGATGTTTTAAAATGTGACACGATTTGATTAATAATTTCATTATGGTAAATAGAACATATTTGAGTATCAAATTTTGTGAACTCAGCTATAAATGTAACAGTTACTAATTGAGCAGGAGTTTCCTGTTAGATAGAGTATTCAAATACTGTTTACTGTGCTAGTGTGCTTTCAAATTATAGTAAAATTATCTGCATTTTTTTTTTCATTGCTTTGGTAGAAGTATTATGGCAATTCATATAATGAGATCTAAATGCTTAATTAGCTTATAAAACAATTTTGTTACATACTAAACAACTATATTCCATAATTATTAAATAAGTTATATGCTCTATGCATACTCATGTTTATTTGAATAATATACATATAGACTGTTAAAATATGGTAATTAAATAAATGAAAGTGCAATTACTGATCCTTTTATCAAATGTACATTTAAATCTAGCACAAATAAGTTACTATCAATTAAATATCAATCAAGTCCACAACAATTAAATAAAGGTAAATATTTAAAGAAATTATTATTTATCTATAAAAACGATGTACTAAAAGTTTATTTGTAATATTTACTTTGTCCTTGTTAATTTTTATTAATTCATCACAACATGATTAAATTCTATATGCTATATTTTACTTTACACACAAGATCAGAATCATCATTACATTACATATACAAAATTGTAATCAAATGGTCATGTCTGTACATTAAATTATTATTTAGAACTTAGCTATCATTCAGTATAAACATGTGATCATTTTTCATGAGATTTTCAATATAGCCAAAACACAGCATTGCATTGAAGGTCATTACAAAATAATAATTGGCATACCAGTATCAAACAAACAAGTGACAGGCAAATAGGTATATTATGACCTTATCTTGACCATGATTAATTTAGCTATCGTAATTTAAAATACAACCATGGTCAAAGCTACCTTAATAGTATTTATATATGAATTTAATTGAACTATACATATATTTAACTACACTATATTTATTGGCCTTGGTCTCCATGAATGAATAACATTTTCTTAAATGGGTCTATTGTATGAATGTGTAGATTAGATTGAATATAATTGCAAAATAAGTTTCTATTACGAAACACTGCTGTCTAAATTTTAAATCTCTGTCTTATGGTGTAAGTTGAAAGTTGAGGACTAATGGCTTAAGATCTAGATGCAAAAGTAAGAAGTTTAAATTATCGTCAAACACGCCCGCTTTGCAAAAACCATAAGAAAGTTGTGGTTTGTCCTCAATTCAGGAACCATTTTAATTTATTAAGACTGCAATAGTTTTACTTTTAACATAATATAATTTTGTACCGTATAAAAAAAGTTTGTGTTATTATAATTAGAAATGGAGATATTCAGTATTCATAAATATTGTTTATTTATCTTTCAGCTCAATTAGCATCGGGCACAAAATTTCACAATACCCTCAAAACATACTTTACACAACCAAGGAATCAATTACGTATAGAAAAAGATGTGGAAGGTGTCTGGTTGTCGGTCGCAGAGGTATTGAAAAGTATATCTTCACCGAAGGCGATAGAATCAAATGTAGTACACCCAGTTTTAAAATACAGAGGAGTTTTTGATGCTATTGCTGATTATGAGTAAGTCTGTTCTCTAATATAACTATAGTTTATTTAATTTGTTACATTCTCTTATAATCTTTCTATTTGTTTTGTTGCCTGACACATAAAACATAACAATGAAATTGTCATAACTTTCTTAAACGTTATACAATGTTAAACAAAACATAGCACACATTGTTCTGCTTATGTGTTTATAACAATTGTCATCTTAGCTAGTAGTCAGTACAAAGTTTTGCACTATAATTTTTATAGAAACTTTGTATATCAAAATATGTCTTATGTGTCAATACTCTCTTCAGGATTATTGAAAGAGTATTAAAATATATTAAACTTAAATCGATATACTAACATAATTTTTGTATACAATTAATATATAATTTACAAAAATTAATATATGAAATAACAATATTTAATTTCTGTCATCTTACAGAGAAAAACCAACACTTATCGAATGGAAGAAATCAGATAAACCACGAAAATCGATATTAATGACCTACGACAATCCAGTCCAGCTGGCAGCGTACTTTGGTGCAGTGTGCAATGATCTGAATTACAAACACTTCAACGTACGAGACGCTCTACTAGTCATAGCTTACACAGATGGTTCAAAAGCAGACGTATACCATCTATCAATGGACAAGCTAAGAGAACATTGGGCACAATGGCTGATAAGACTAGAGGAATATATGGAGAAATATAGCAATGACTCGGAGAAGATTTTAAAGGGTGGAAAACGGTTGTTTGAGGAGGAACTTGGGAAAATCTAATACTTCAAGGTATTTTAAATTAATTGTAATTATTAATCTTTACTATGAGACATATAATAACACATGATATGTGTGTAGCAGATATCGTTCACTTGTTTCCTATGTTTTATTCATATTAGTTGAAAAAACTGACCTTAATATAAATTTGTTAGATTGTAACTTTAAGACCTTTTCTAATCTAAAATTCTAGATTACAGTGTGCCACTATTATTGAGTGTCTGTTCAATTACATTCTCAATAATATTAGTTTAATAAAATGAGATATATTGATGATGATGGCTTGATATATTGTAAGTAAATGTATAGGATGTAGGATGTGGATGTATCCAGGTCAGGCGGATTGCCTCTGAATATTGGTACTCATGTACTTTTGATTTTTCCTTTCTTGGCTTCCCTAAGGACTCGTCATGTTTTGTTTACATCCTTAATGCAAGGATTTTTAGTAAAACATTGTATTTATGCAAAACAAGATGAAAAAAATTGCAAACATACATAGGTATTTTGTTTATCGTGTCTCGATAAAAATAGCCTTGACATTAGTTCTAATCAGTAAATTACCATTTTTCAGAGACAATTCATCAATCACCTTTGGATCTTATCTACGAGATTATCGTCGAAACAATAGAAAACCTCACAATTGGAGTCTCATTGGATTGAGAGATAATATGTGGTATGACATTACATACAAATGTTAACTTATATTTATAAAATAGCACCAATATGGCTACCAATATAGCATATAGTATATTCATATATATAAAAATAATGACATTGATAACATTTACAAAAATGAAGAAAACTTCTTTATATATTCAAACACATAACATAAAAAGGTAATTTAATATTTGTTTGTGATGTAACTAATGTATAATGTGAATTATGATCAATAAAATGATTAATTATAAAATAAAAAAAATAAAAAAGTTATCCATAGCTAATGACTTTCTTGAGTGAATGCATTTATTAAATCCAGTTCTTATATTTTCCGTACATTTGTAGTGCTTATTCAGCTGGTATAAAAATATTAAGATAATAAAATTTTATTTGCAACAATAACAAACCCTTTTTGCTGTTTTCAATTAAATTAAATTGAAGGCTAAAGAATGAACGGAATATTGAATGTAATTTTACATTAAATTTTAAAACAAATTTAAATTTAACTCGAATAAAAGTTATCTTGTATATCAACTGAACATAATTGGCGAATTCTGTGTTTGCAATTCCTTATAAAGTTAAAATGTGACAAAAGTGAGCACACAAAATTGCTATTTTTGTTACTGAGGTGATGCAGTATGTTGTCAAGTATGGCTTGAATTAATCAAATGAGACTGGGGTGAAGACTGGAATTGTTATTGGTTATGTTATGTATCTTGGAATGTTGTTAGAAGAAAAATATAGGGCCTAGAATAACAACAGCCAAACTTAAAGCTAGAAGCAGAGAGAGCATAGAGAAAAATCTACTTTTGTGTAGAAAAAGTTGGTCAAGGCGTGTTAAGACGAAGTTATAAGGTACCAATACACATGTATATCAACATGAATACAGAAATATAACATCTTATATGACTGTATTGTTTCTATTTATTATTTTAAAAAAAACTTTCCTCATAAATATAATTGTTTCCTTAATTTGAATAACCTGCAAACTTTTGAATAAAAAGATTTGAAGAAGATTTGATTTGAGAAGTAAATCATAGCACAATAACCATTTATATTTTTAAATAAAATATATTTAGTCTAACGAGCAAATGTTTTAGGTACCTGATAGAAAGCCATCATTGTGCATTGACATGAAGAATTATACCAAGTATACCATTCCTGTATATAAAACCTATAAAATAGCATTTTGTCTATGCTTACGAGTGTGCACGTGTATGCACGTGTATGGTACATGTGTATTGGTACCTTAAGAAACTAATTGGTTTAAAAATTAAAGTTTCTTGTTAGTATGGGCAACAGTCATTATTTTGTCTTTACAAATTGTATTGGTCAATTTTGAAAATCATTATTATTATATAAATTATAAATGATTAAATAAAATCTTTTGTTTGGCTCTTTTTGACTTAGTCAATGTTGTGTTATCTCATTTGTAATTTATTTCACTGGAAAATATATTATTAGATAAAATAAATATATATATTTTTAGAATGTTATAAATTCAAATTAACGAATGAAAAAAAAATTACGAAAATTATTTAGTTCATCTTTCATACAGTATCTATTTGAATAGAAAAAAAATGCGAGCATTAATCATTATGATAGTGGTATTAATGGGATCTTATCAAGAAACAATAAAAACCACTTCTAATTATATTATCTAAGATTAAGGTACAAAGTTTTCTTTGTAAAATAAAAGTTGTATTACAAGAAATCTCTGATAATTTTTTCTCGAATTCGTTTTTTTTTTAATATGTGTTCTTAGTATGCCAAATAAATCTTTAATGACTAGTCAGTATATTCTTATTCTCGCTTCTATATACAAAAATATAAGTTATCATTTATTTTTGTCAGTTAATATGATCAATGTTAGTAAGTAAAATTCTCCTTGTAATAAACATCTAGGTTAGCTTGTTAACACCTGCCCTTGTTTATATCCAATATAAAAATATTGATTGTCAGTATGTTATTGTGTATAAATGTAATATCTACTGTTCTCGTGTAACAGATAATCAATAATAGAAGCGATTTTTGTGTCCATTTTTATTTCAAAACCTTGTCAGATAGAGAAGGTATTCTCTGATTCATTTTGAGATCTAATTTAGTTACGTTTTTCTTGTTATAAAATGTCATCAATTAAAGTTTTTAAATTAGTTTTTGTTTCATTTTAAATCTTATTATACAGAGTGTAACAAAATTCGTGTCCGACCCGTGAAGTGGTTATTAGGTATCGTGAGTAGGTTCTATTTATGTAAATTTTTTTTAAATATTATGCAAAAAAAATACTCATAATTTTTTTTTTTTTTTTCATTTTTAATTGTAAATGACGAAAATTTCATGGACAACTGAGGTAATGACCTCGTCTCCGACCTACCCGATAGGTAAAAACTATCGAGCGCTGACGCCCGCGCCTGTGTTGCAATATAATTGTCGTTATTTAGTCAAATTAATTTTTTTTCGGGGTAAAATATTGCTTAAAATTTTAAAATTTATTACAAAAATAGAACCGACTAACGATACCTAATAACCACTTCACGGGTCGGACACGAATTTTGTTACACCCTGTATATGTATTACTATTTCGACGAGCATACGGGCCACATGATGGTAAGTGGTCACCAACGCCCATAGACATTGGCATTGTAAGAGATGTTAACCATCACTTACATCGCCAATGCGCCACCAACCTTGGGAACTAAGATGTTATGTCCCTTGTGCCTTGAATTGCACTTGCTCACTCACCCTTCAAACCGGAATACAACAATAGCAAGTACTGCTGTTTTGCGGTAAAATATCTGAGTGTGTGGTACCTACCCAGACTAGCTTGCACAAAGCTGCGAGTAAAGATTGAGGCCCACCAACGTAGATCGCGTACTGTAGAACCAAGAAAGCAATTCGAAGAGCACTGTAGCTGTATTTGTTGAAGTAAGCCTGTATTTCGGTTATAATTTTTCATAATTAAAACTAGAAGGACCTCAAACAGGAGTGGACCTAAATGTCGCGTTGTGTTGGTAATGGTGACGTAATGTTTGTTACTATTATTTGCTATCGTACGCTACGTATTGTTTGCTAATTATAGATTTTTTTAGAATTAGCGACAAAACAAAAAATAATCCACTAATCCTGAGACTTAATCCTACAATTAAATTCCGTTGCGGATTCACCTTTTTTTTAAAAATTTGTCCCATAGTTATCTCGTGCTCAGCGGTAAATAAAAACATTGTGAGTAAATTTGCATGTGATGGATGCCACCTATCAATACGCCGCGTGTTTTTTTGAAGCATGTAGGTACAGTAGCAGTGCCAGACCTACATTTATGTGGGCGAGATACGTTTTGCGAGGCAATCGCTTTTACGTGTTTTCCCCATATGAAGGGAAGTGCACCGGTTGACTTTTTTTTTCGATTCGCTGGAACAGTTGCCTGCCCTGCGAGGCGTTCCTCCAACACTGAATAAAAATATATTTACTTATGTAATAATAATAACATCGATTTGTGACGAATCCAATCGGCGCGTTCACGGCTTTTAAATATGTAATGCATAAGCCTCCGAGGCCGTAGGTGGTTGCCCAGTGCCCACGTCTCCCACGTCTAACGCCGTCTATGTAGATAAGTGCAACTCTTAACTGCAATTTAAGCGCTTAAACGCTTCTGTCAAATTGTTCTCGACATAAGCAAGGAAACCAATTCGATATTCAGATTATTATCTGTCCAGTACATAAGCAACAGTTGTTGTTCAGTACACAAAACACTTATACTCAATCGATCGATAGGTAAGTACCGTACTTAATATGTATATATAAATATATACGTATAGCGATTACAGATTAATCACCTCTCCATATTCCATCCACCTCCACTGTAATCTACGTTTAAAAATAAATAGCTGAAGATATTGTAACTTGTTTTGAGGCTCATGATTTATTTTTGATAAATCATCTTATTTTATTGTACCCCCAAGACTGGGCGTGATCTGTGACATATAATATCATTGTAAACATTAAAACAGCTGACGATGACATAACTGACAGCTTCGTATTAATTAAATATTAAAAGTGCCAAAACTACAGCTGTTAATGTTATTGTTTTTTTCGTTTGTTTTAGTTAAATATATAGGCACTATATAGGCACTTTTTTATGACAATTCCTTACTAGTTCTAACTTATAAATTATTATTTTGAGATATGCTAAAATAACTCATATTAACCTACAACCATAAGGTTGTAGGTTAATATATCATATATTATAATCAAGTGTAAAACAATAATGTTTTACACTTGATTAATTACTATGCGTCAGTTCAAAGTCTATTTTACAAACAGCGAAGCAAACGAGTTTCTGATGAATGTTTCCTATAGCTATTTCCTGCTATAGGTATTGTTATTATGCCATTGTTCAAGGCACTAAGTGAATTAATTGTGTAAAAAGATAAAGACAAAATATTGGCTTCAAATGCGAATAAAAATGTTCGTTAGTGTCTCTTATCAATTAAGATAGCGCGGTATATTTTGTTATGTTAATTCTTATTCCGTGAGAATAATGTTAACATATATTTTTGAATAATTATTCGGTTTATTGTAAATTTATATTATATTAAGTGTACAAGTTTTTTTTGTGTATACTTACATTTTAATGTGTTAAGTTTTTAGTGGTGCTTATTAATTATAATTTAAATTATTTCCCAACAATTAAAGTATAATGGCCAGTATTTTTCGCCGTTCAGCTTACCAAATTGCTTATAAAAATAAATTATTATCATGTCCATCATCACGTCAAAAATATACTGAAGCTAATATACTTAAGTCTGTGTATAATGATTTTAAATTATCGTGTCAAACAGTCAGAGATTTTGCTTGGCAGAACTTAGAGAGATGGCCGGACAAAACTTTTACAGTGAGTACCTTTGAGTTTTATGCCTCACAATTATTTTTTTTACAATTGCTAATGAATTAATTAACCAGTGCAATTATAGGTACAAGGGTCAGTAAATATTTAGACAGTGTATAAAGTAATTAATGTTTTATATAGTGACTACATGCAAATGTGACCATTTATCATACAATTACAGTACAGTAGCACATAAGCTACCTGTAGTAGCTACCTGTAGTAGCTTATGTGCTACTTCTAATATAAGTAGAAAATTTACTTTAAAATTTATTATCAAATTATTTATGTTTATGATTATCTTCTGTCCTACATGGAACATAACATAACAGCTATAAAAACACATTAATTTTTTTTCTTGCTGTATAGTTTTACAGATAATATAATAATAATATTCACTACAAAATAATATTTTCTTTAATATAGGTATGTGCTGTAACTGGTCATGGTTACACTTATGCTCAGACATACAAGATGACTATTTCCTTTGGTGCATCGCTTCGAAATAAATTAAAATTACAGAATGATGATAAGGTAGCTGTTATTCTGCCTAATGTCCCTGAATATCCTTGCGTTGTGTTAGGTATTCTTGAGGCTGGAGGTATTGCTAGTCTAATGAATCCTGCTTATACACCACGTAGGTATTTGTTATTAATCCTTATATTATTTATCCTTATTTCTAATATGTTTTGCTGTTATTTATACCTTAAATATTTATTTGTAGGTTGCAAATTATCCTGCACTTATTATATTAAAAATTTTGGTTTGATTTAATTATATAAGATTTAAACCATTTTTTGTTTAATTCCAGATGAATTAAAACATCAATTAAAACTAATTGAATGCAAAGCAATAGTCTCCTCTAAGCTGTCTTATACCAACATAGTGCAAGCTCTAAAAGAAATGAAATTGAATATACCAGTCATATTAATAGACAATGATGTACCAGAAGGTACCATAAAGTTTGCAGAATTTGCTGAAGATTTAAATGTAGATACTGATTGTTTGAAAAGAGTAAAAAGAAGTGCTAAAGATATAGCAATTTTGCCATTTTCAAGTGGCACAACTGGTTTTCCTAAAGCAGTTGAACTAACACACGAAAATGTGAACATGATGAACGAAATGATATTAGTCCCAGAAGTAATTGGTGTAGAAGAAGCAAGTGGTTAGTATTTATATGATAATAAACAAAGAAAATGTTATTTCTATTCCATTAAAAACAATTTAAAAATTATATATTCAAATGTTCACTGTAGTGTGAAATGTTGTTAATAATTAAATTATGTATCAATGTACAATTAATTATCTTAATTATTTCTGTATATGTCTAAAGTTATTATTTGTTTGTAATGTATTTGGCTATATGGGTGATATATTTTTCATTGTATTAACTTTTAACAATTTTTATTTTTATTGAATAGGTTCTTTCCAGTCTGTAACACCAGCAGTGTTGCCATTTTTCCACATCTTCGGTTTCAACGCACTGATGTTGAATTTAATGGCTAGAGGTATCAAGTTGGTGACATTGCCAACATTCAAGCCGGATCTTTTCCTCGAATCTATTGTACGATACAAAGCGAATCATTTGTATGTCGTACCGCCAATGAGTAAGTCGACAAAACAAATGACAAACTATTTCTTATAGCGTTTCTTTCAGAATTGCTAATGCCTGTATATTAATTTAGTTTAAATGTATTATTCTGTGAGAACAAACTTTGTATCTTGATTTGACACTACATGATCGTGTTTTTCTTCGGTTTGTTCTTGTTAGTTTCCAGTATGAAGGTATTCCTCAAAATGATTATAGTACGAAGATCATATTGTATCACTGTGGTATATGTACTTATATTTAGTAGAGTTACCCATTAGTAGGTAGGTGTATACCGATGTCGCGCCAATAGCCAGGACCCGATTATCCATTAGGCATTGTAGGCCTAGGGGCTCCGCAAGTCGCAACAGCTTACATTTTCTACATTATAAGCGCGGTAACATTATGACGTCACACATCACTTGCTGCTTTTTAAACAGTGAATTGAAAGTGAAGAATTATTCTTATATGTATAAATAGATTCTATTTTTAAAATTATGTATGCATGTGTTTTATATTGACGAATTATTTACTTTCTTCTACTTCCTTGCCAGTTGTAATTTCATACCAAACATATATGACAGATACAGTCGAATAATTTATTTTAATTGTTCTATTATCTCTTACAGTGGTATTTTTGGGCAAACATCCAGCGGTGACTCCGAATCATCTGGAAACGATACAAGGGATTATTTGCGGCGCCGCGCCCCTGTCTAGTCACGACGCGACTGCAGTTCTCAATAAAAATGTATGTCTAATTTATACACTATATATTACGTAATATAATTCATGTACCCATTCTTTCCCACTGGGCCATTCATGTGCCCAGGCCCTCCAATAGGTTAAATACGGGCCTGCATGCCCCCTATAAAACGTTTCGTACGTTTTTTATAAATTATAATAAAAAGCGTTTTTGTCTCATTGCTCATAATTCGAAAACTATACAACAAAGTGACTAATAAACAATAACAAACTATTTTGTCATTGTTGATCAGTCAGAAAAAATTACAATGACTATTGGAAATAGAACTATTGGTGTTTATATAGCATGTTAAACGATAGCGTAACGATTAAAACTACAAAAAGAAATAAAATAAAAAACCAATTAAACTTAAAAGATTACATAAATAAAACTCCAATGTTCCAAAACTCTAATCTAAGTATTCAATACATGGATTAGAGTTTTGGTTCATAAAATGATAAATATATAAATATTTTTAAAATAACGAATTATTTAATGATTGTAAAATGAAAAAAAAACAACATTTTCTCCTTTATTCGTCCGATATGTAATCTATTTTAGGTCATTAACATTAACTATTGCTATCTTATCGTAAATGCATAATAATACGTTTTGATAATACGACGTCGCACCTAGAGTTTACTTATCTTAATATGTAGTTTATCGTTATATTAGAATGCTATTTACAGATAAAAATATTATTTTTAGAGATAATATGTAAGAACAAGTTCAAAGTCCATATCCTTGCCATAATATACAATAATAAAATATTTTAATTGTAAGCTCTTCAATCATCCTAATGGCGAATTGGATTCAATACCGTATTGTAGAAAGGCACAGGACCAGTCCCGAAAAGGCTGTCAATTTTTTCTATACAATTTGCTACGCTGATCTCTATTAATTGATATAAGGGCAAGCTAATATAATATGTATATTATTGCATTTTGCAAAATGTTCCATGTTCAATAAGTTAATGGTGATGGCCTCCATACCGTTTTTGGCCACGGCGGCTTATCTTGAGAGCGGCTTAGCCAACTGCGCAGGACATATTATAGTGGCAACACAGGAGCGGCCGACAGCGCTCAATAGCTCTTATCTATCGGGTAGCTAAAACACGAGGTCATGACCTCAGTTGTCCATGAACATTCTGTATACACAAATAAACCAAGAATAACGTCTCCGTTTTTAATTAGTTTAGATGTATTAATATACCATTCTATTAAACGATAATTCAGTACTTAAAAAAACACTTCTATACTATATTTTCCAGAAAAATATCATCTTCAGACAAGGCTATGGCCTAACCGAGACATGTGGTGGTATATCTGTGGGTAGCAATACCGACACTAATTACTCATCTGTTGGTCATGTGTTTGCGAGTGCTGAAGTGAAGATAGCGGATCTGAACACCATGGAGGCTTTGGGACCAGAACAGGTAATTATTTAATTAACACAGAAGAAAAAAGCTTTGAGTTACTGTTATTTGATTTTTTGCTGTATATAAATTCAATTGTATTTGATTGATATAACTTTGTACTTGAAATTTTGGAAACGAGTAAATAGTGAGTTTGTCGTGTCTTCTCAGTAGATTATATATACAGATTCGGTGGTAGCTTAACATTTAATACGACTCTGTATAATGACGATTTAAAGATGCCTATAAAAGCCTACTTGAAGAAGGTGTATTAATTATTATTTTTGTCGTCAACACAGTTTTTTCATTTGGCAAATATAATAAGATAAATGCTACATTATCAATTCAAGATATATTAATGAAAAGATAGGGATAAAAAGGTAATTTACGATTATAAATAAGGTGACTAAACAAAAAAATGTTGCTAGTTCAATCATTGTATTTTTTTTTTTTATTTCTATGAAATAGATAGACGAACTGGCAGATAGGCAACCTGATGGTTAGTGGTCATTATGTTAAGTCTGAAATAACACTGACTCACTCACCCTTCAAACCGCAACACAATTCTCTCAATCTCATCTAAACTCAATTCTAAATATTGCTGTTAGGCGGTATCCTGACTATGCTCAGATGGCCCAGTAGTAAGATCGCCTGAATGTTAAGCGATGATTGTGGGCTCAAACCCGGGCAAGCATCACTAAATTTAATGTGCTTAATTTGTGTTTATAACGACGTCAAACCCTTCACTGTCAAGCCAACCGCCAAGTGAAGGAAAACATCGTGAGGAAACCCGCATGTGTCATATTTCACTGAAATTTTGTCACATGTGTATTCCACCAACAAGCATGGGAGCAAAAAGAGGAGAAGGGGCCTTAGCCCAGTAGTGGGACATTCACAGGCTTTTAGTTTTAGTACATTATTTTAAAATATTATAGCCAAAAAATTGTTGTATAAAATGGCACCTATTTTTAACACGATTCGTTGAAACACAGGAAACATTGTGATAATTTTGGTAATTTGAAAACAAATTAAATTAGGTATGGATTAGTTAATAATATGTATATGATACGACACTGAAAAATAATAATGAAGTATGTAAATAAGCAGATAAAAAAAGATACAAGCAAACAATTATATTGATAAACGCAATGTTAAATTTAAAATAAAATAAATAATTTAAAATAAATTATAATAATATTATTACCTTAAGTCAAAATCATCCTTATATAGTAATTTCAACGTACAACTTGTATATAACAAGCATTTATATTCACATTTTGTATTGAATAAAATATTTCGGTTTCTTTTCCTTAATATTTTCCCTCTAAGTGCGATCGTAAACATGAAGATTACTATTTATATATATACGGATTGTAAGCAAAAATATATGAATCGGGTGTATTGTATAGTATAAAAGTAAAATAATATTCAGTTAATTCTGGGCCCACTGCTGGACTAAGGCAATAAATACATACGTTACATAGAAGCGCAGTTCTTAAGGATTTCGTGTGCCGATTCCAATTGGGGTCTCCCCAATTTAGTTCGTAGTTGGTCGGCTCTGGCGACATTCTCCGTCTCTCTTGCTCTCGTAATTAAGGTACGCTGGGGAATGTCCATCGTTTTGCAATGCGTAAGAGAGAAACAGCTGCCGCAGCGCGACTGCCACGCCGCCAAGCGGCATTTTGTGTCGCAGAAAGTTTGTCTTCAGAGTGCCCATAAGAACTGCGCTTCTATATACGTCTGAATTCGTTGACTATAGATAGTACTGGCAGACCGCTACAAGACTACGTGTGAGTATGGTCTGACAGTTAACTCAGTGACAATAAAGTAAAGTTAATTAAATACACTATATACAAATAATATCAATACTACAATCTTCTTTTAAGGTTATTTCACCACGTTGCTCCAATGCGAAGGGACACATATTTGGCAGATTTTCATCCGAAACATGCAGGTTTTCGTTCACCGCCGAATTTGAATTGAATTATTATAAAAACAAATTAAGCAGATGAAAATTCAGTGGTACTTGCGTTTTTACGTTTTTGAACCCGCAATATGTCGTTACGGTTTCCTTATCGAACCACTGGACCACCCCCTATCAGTGCGTAATTTAAAGCACTTCATGTATATTCATTCATTTCATTATTCATTATTTTTCAATTCATCGTTATCAACAATTTTTACTTTTTTATATTTTACATTATTTTACATAACACATGTGCCGCGAAGTCAACGATAATACTGAATTCAAGTCATATTGTCTACTTAGAAAAAATATATTTTTTATTAAAGATGAAATAAAACTAAAAATACTACAACTGTGGTTAGGTGTTAACGGAATTGCCAATTATTTTTTTCTTGTTTATGTAATATTATCTGACTAGAGTGCCCGCGGTTTCACCCGCGTATAATTAATAATTAATAAAAATATAATTAATAAAAATCAGTCTAGAACCTTCCTCAATGAACGGACAAAGTATACAATTTTTTTTTTTAATTTGGACCAGTAGTTTCTGAGATTAGTCGGATCAAACAAACAAACTCTTCAGCTTTATGTATTTAGTATAGATATTAACTTAAAATCCCAAATAAAGCCAATAACGTTTTAAATACTACACTAGAAATGGCTTTGTTATGAGCTTAATACAAAAATTGTACTTAGATATAATCGTTTAAGCTAAAAGCAACGCTGTTTATACTAATATAAGATTCAAGTTTCTTTTCATTATATTTTTTTTAAAGGAAGGCGAAATCTGGTATCGCGGTAAGAATGTTATGAATGGGTATTATAAAAACGTTGAAGCGTCCAAAGAAGTGTTGACGGAAGACGGCTGGTTCAAAACTGGTGACATAGGAAAATACGACGAGAATAAATATCTCTACGTCACTGATCGGTTAAAGGAACTTATAAAGGTAAACAAGATTCATATAATTTAATTGTATACAGACTGTAACAATATTCGTGTCCGACCCGTGAAGTGGTTATTAGGTATCGTTTGTCGGTTCTATTTATGTAATCATTTTAAAATTTTAAGCAAAAATTTTACTCCGAATAAAATTTCATTTGACTAAATAACGACAATTATATTGCAAAACAGGCGCGGGCGTCAGCGCTCGATAGCTCTTACCTATCGGGTAGGTCGGACACGAGGTCATGACCTCAGTTGTCCATGAAATTTTCGTCATTTACAATTGAACATGACAATTAAATTTTTTTTTGAGTTTTTTTTTGCCTATTTTTTTTTTTACATAAATAGAACCGACTCACGATACCTAATAACTAGTTCACGGGTCGGACACGAATTTTGTTACATCCTGTATAAGTTGGTTATGTATTTCATATGAGAATTGGATTAACTACACAGTTTTTTTGCCGGTTTTTCTCTATACTAAAACGCAAATGTACTCATACGAGCCTATCTGTGTAAAAAATGTTTTTCTCGTTATGTTTTAAAAAAATGTACAGGCACAGATTTAATACTCCTGCGTCTCACAAAGCACATAAAACTTGACCTGAACTCTTGCTGATCGTGTAACGTCGCCGACCTATCGGATAATATATAGATAAGTGCAGGAATAGAGAATAAAATTGTGTTAGTGCGCACACTTGTGCACTATAACATGTCCTGCCCATTTGAGAATTTTCTCTGTGGCCGAAATCATATTTATAAAATCTGGAAGCGCAAGGCACCTACCCTTTTTCGAAGCGTTTCGTCTTATTTTTGTACCCTGATAGATTCTGGTAATTGCTAGAAAGTCCAAAATATCTGGATATGTATAGGCATTTTTGTGTTCCGGTTTGAAGGATGTATACATATAACTACTAGCACATAACATCTTAGTTCATAAGGTCGGTGGCGCATTAGCGATGTAAGCGATGGTTATTTCTTACAATACTAACGTCTATCGGCCTTGGTGACCACTTACCATCAGGTGGCCCATAAGCTCGTCCGCCTACCTATCCTATAAAAAAATATGTCAATAGACTACTTATAAAACTTTTCAAGTATAATAGCTATTAATTTAAAATGAATAGCTATTAATTAATTTAAAATAAATAGCTATTATACTTTTATATTATATTGAGAATGTCTAAAATACCCAGATTTCGTCACTCACTGAATGATGATTATATTATCCACAGGTTAAAGGATTCCAAGTACCACCTGCAGAACTAGAAATGGTACTCCGAACACATCCGAAGGTCCTCGACTGTGCAGTCATGGGGGTACCAGACCCAATTTCAGGAGAGGTACCGAAGGCCTTTGTTGTTACACAAGCTGGGGCAAGTTTGAAGAGTGAGGAGATATTAGACTTCGTTAACAGCAAAGTGGTTTCTTTTAAGAATATAAGAGATGTACAATTCGTTGAAGCGATACCTAAGAACCCAGCGGGTAAGATATTGAGAAAGGATTTGAAGGCGAAGTATTGTTAATGCTCTTGCTCTGACGTACGATTAATTTGTCGTACACTCACGCAAACTTACACTCAAACGCGTGCGCTTTTTTTTATTTACTTAATTATAGCAAAGATACAACGAAGTAAAGTTTAATAATAGATAAACATAAATAGATTTTTTTTATAAATTACAATAAATATCAGAAGTCAGAACTATAAAAAGTATATATTAAATTGTACTATTTTTTTATAAAATCCATCAATCAAAAGTTATAGAAAGCAATGATAATTTCATATTAATAATGTAATTATATAACTGTTTTTAGTTTAAACTTGTACCATTTATAGTATTGAGGTTATACGGCGATTACAATTAATTTCATGCATTGAATAATCTATGAGAACATGAGAAAAGTAATGAGAATCGATAATGAAACGTAATACTTTTTTTATCAACACAATAACGCAACCTTACGATGAGAACTATCTTTTATAACACAAGAAGTCCCCTAGTTTATTATGCGACAGTATTTGTCGTCAGGGCCGGATTAAAGCCTACGCCACAATACAGATTAAAAAAAAATTAAGTTTGGATAAGTAGTAGTCATTGTCTGTTTATTGACATACAGTAAAATATTTAAAAATCAATATCGAATCAATTGCTGGTACTGAATTCGTGATTGATCAATATATTATTAAGTTCTTATTACAATGTAACTTTTAATAATTAACTATCGCAAGATTCGTTTAAAACAATATTATCTGTGACAACGTCAATTTTAATTATTTAAAAAAAAAGTAATTGTCATCGTGATATTATGATTATATTGATATTTGAAATGTTTACAATCGTACTCTTAAGTACTATATAATATACAAAAAAGTCATAAATTATATAATAAGTACGATATATTACTATTTTTTTTAGATTTAAGTATAGCACTTATTTTGAAAATCACAATTAATTAAAGTCTATTTTAATACCTAGAGAACATAATAGGATATTAGATATTGTCGACTTTGTTACTAAAATTTATAATTTATAGTCTATAAGACACTAAAAAATATGAAGACTACGTGTTTTCTTTTTTTTAAATTACAGTATTGGAATCTGACATAAAGTTCTAATATAAATGGCCGACAATAAGGTTTTAAACAAAGAAATTTCAATAAATGCCTTTTTAAACGGAGTTGGCAAACTTTTACAAACTAAAAGACGAATGACACGCCAAATAATTAAAATAAAAAAAGTGACGAAGTGGTTAGATATTCTTTATTAGGTTATTAATTAATTGTCACATTTGATATAAGTTTTGACTCCTCCAACACCTTTTTACTGTAGTGATATTCTGTACCTACTTCGTAGCTGATTTGTAAAAGAACGGACTTATGTATAAGCCATTTTGAAGTGTACATCCTTTATTATATGTTATTATTAGAGTCAAAATCGCATATCACTTAACGATAATTTAAGACTGTGATGGATTTTTCATTTGCACTCTTTACTTTAATTAGTTCCCACCTCATGCACTAGATGTCATGTCTCGAAATGTCAGATTGTAATATTAAATACTACTTATTTGAGTAAAAAGGCCATATGAGTTTTTAACTTTGAAAAAGGATTATTGTTATTTAATATTTTTAATTAATTATCAATTTTATGTTATTTCCTTTTATATTATACTGTTAAGCGTAACGCGCATTTCCACTAAAGCAGTTGACAATTTTTGTGCTTGCAACACTGCAGTTTATAAGCGAATCAACTAGATTTGAACCCAAAATTCAATTTACGTCACATTTATGTGATCACAGAAATGTTGTCACCAACAACAACACAAAAGTTGCCAATTAATTCTTTGTGGAGAAGCGATTTGATATACATTTATTAAGTTGTCATTTTTTTACAGTTTTTTTATACATTGTAAGCATTTATATCAACATAATTTAAGAAATAATTATTGTGGACCAATTTGTAAGCAAAATGTATTTTTATAACTTTGACACATACTCATGTAATTTTTAAGAACTTTATAAAATTACTGATAAGAATACTAATAATGCAATGATTTTTTAAATACTTATTTTTTAATGAATTTTGTATTGTAGATTGTATTATATTTATAGGTATATGAAAGTTTTAAAATCATTTTATCGCGACTATTATATTATATAATCTGTATACTGACTCACTTTTACTATTGATATATTCTGATGGGTGAGAGTAAAAAGGATAGCAAGCTTTACTCATGTAAACTAGTAGTTAACAGATTGTATATATTTCATGTCTGTCTGACTTTGAAGTCTAAACGCTAGTTTCTGAAATGATGATCAAAGTATACTGAACGTTCATTGGTCGCTTCATTTTGTGTAATGGACCAATCAAATTAAACTCGTATTATTTCAACGGACTTTTATCAGCGTTTCAGAAATTGGCAGAAGGTTACAAAACGCATACATCACACAAAAAGGATTGTCCATTTTAAAACTTATCTAACTACTATAATATTTCTAACCAAAAAATTGTATTACACATGAAATGTTTGTTATACGTGCAATATACATAAATAAACAATAGTAACAAATGAATATACATAAATATATATTCACTTGTTACTATTAATTGTTAATTGTTAAATTTTATAAAAAATATTATTATAAATATATTGGAACATAAAGTTTTTTTTATTTTTTAATAACTCACCTTGACTTGAGTTAATAAGTGCGCTTTTTTTAATGACATATCAGTGTTGCTTTTGTCGGGGAATCGATTCAAATTTGTTATGATAAATTCATTTCTAATTTATAGGTTTAGTCAACCATTACAAAACTGATTAATATTGCGATTCATGTCATTGTACGTGAGCCAACATTCCCAGACGACGCTGCAAGATGTTCAAGATATTAACCGGTATCTGGTATATACGAACAACGTAATAATAAAATTATATTCGTGTACATATGTCTCAGAATTTATTGCGATACATGCAATTATTAGCCGACCTCAAAAAGAATGTTCTCAATTTAACTAAGTACCTACTTAAAACTAAGAAATTTATATTTCTAAATTTGAGTAGTACGTCTACTTGGTGGTAGAGCTTTGACTTGGTGGTAGAGCTTTTACTTGGTGGTAGAGTTTTACTTGGTGGTAGAGCTTTGTGCAAGCTCGTCTGGGTAGGTACCACCCACTCATCAGATATTCTGCCGCAAAACAGCAGTACTTTGTATTGCTGTGTTCCGGTTTGAAGGGTGAGTGAGCCAGTGTAATTACAGGCACAAGGGACATAACATCTTAGTTCCCAAGGTTGGTGGCGCATTGGCGATGTAAGCGATGGTTAACATTTCTTACAATGCCAATGTCTATGGGCGTTGGTAACCACTTACCATCAGGTGGCCCATATGCTCGTCCGCCTCCCTATGAAATAAAAAAATAAAAAAAAACAATGCCAAATACATTTAATCGAGTCGGTGCTAAGAGCTAATCAACCAACCAAAAACACATTGAAGTGATCTATTCGTATCTACTATCTACTATACACCCTTGCTTTATCAGTATATATTAGAAATAGGTAGGAGTAGCCTATGGGCCATTTAGTAATAAAACATCCTAGGACACTATTCACACACGGCCAACCAGACTACCAGACCAACGAGGCAGTCGTGTAGGTATCTACCAACAACGGTAACCGGCTCGTCATGGTTGTAAGTTGTCACCACTGCTCACAGATATTAATGATGTAAGAAATATTAACCACTAGCTGTTCCCCGCGGTTTTAACTGCGTATAACTAATAAAAATAAGCCTTCCTGGATAAAAGGACCATACAACACAAAAATATTTTTTAAATTCGAACCAGTAGTTCCTGAGATTAGCCGATTCAAACAAACAAATTCTTCAGCTTTAGTATTAGCATAGATTCCGTCAATCGCCAATGCACCACAACCTTGGGAACTAAGATTTTGACTTGTGGCTGTGGTTACACTGTCTCACCCTTCAGACCGGAATACAACAATGCTAAATATTGCTTTTTGACGATAAAAATTTAGTTTTATTAAATATTTTCCTCGACCACTAAACACGGATGATTTTTTAAACTAATTAAGACTTGAGTAATTCAGTGGTGGTGTACTTGAACTTCGATCTTTGTTTATAGCAATTATATACTTACGACGTTTGCTGGAACATCTCGGTATAGCTCGATTCAAAGTTTATGACGGCTCTGAACTTCGCGCGAAACAATGCGCAGAACACAAAATTCGGTAGTAGCGGTACAGGCGACTATACTGTACATGCGCGTGTCCGCACACGCAGCTAATATCCGAGCTGTCATAAAGTTTGAATCGTACTGTAATTATATTAAGCTTAAAGCGTAATCTCTTTAAATCGATAAGACAAGTAAACGTGGCTGTTTAATTTTTTGAGATTAGACAACCCTTTTGACGTCAATGATTTTATTTTTAGGTTTAGAAATTTGAAATGCGTTATATGGACAAACTCTATATCGTCGTTCCTTACAACGAATTTCTTTAGTCTGAGTTTCTTTCGCCGGTTCTTCTCGGGTCTGAGATGTTTATTTCCGAACCGGTGGTAGATTTATGACAATCAATAAGAAAGTGTAACACTTCAACATTGAATAAAGAATTTGAATAAGAGTTTTGCAACATTATTCATTTGAATTTAAAAGCACAATATAATAATTCTCAAAAATCAAAAAAAATATGCCTTGAAAAATACCTAGATTTTAATTTCTATTGTGTTGCCTATTCTTCTAAATTATGTTTCTACTTCTTCACTGACACACTGCGAAACTTTGTAATTACCGCACTAATCTTATTACTTTCTAAGAAACATTTGAGAGATAAATTAATAATTAGGTATGTATACATCTTAGAATATTTAATTATTTTTCCTTTTTATTAATACATAATTCTTTATTGTACGTTATAATTTGCACAGTGATACAAAAGGCAAACCTATATTTTTTAATGTTTGATTGCAGAATACGAAGCAAGTGCATTAGTGATAAGCTATGATGCGTAAAGAATTATACTAAATAGTTATATTATACAGTGAAACCGTCCATTATTCCAAAATTTAAACACCATAATTAGTATTATTTATCGAGATAATCTATTGTCTGTCTGCTTTTAAATCATAATTATGTTTGTCGAATGATTATTACTGTTATTTAGAATATACTTAAAATACAAGAGATAATAAGTTATCATGTCTCAGGTCGTTGTCACTATTACGCGATACATAAATTGTAATAATTGCTTAAAAACAACTGACATCCGTAAATATCCGTCATCCGCAAAAGAGTTTCATACTCCTCATGGCTTCTCTTCACGTTACAAAATATTGTCTTTTTTAATATTTTGTATACTGTCAGGGGCGGATTTGATAAGTTAGCTGCCTGCCTACGGAAGATTGCCGCCCCTCTATGCACTGTCAAGCATGAAAAATGAAATAAACTATAGAAATAAAATTAAAATGGAAAACAACGATAGTCAGTAAATGATTTAATTTAATTTAGATTTATATCAATAAGTATTTGAGATACTGATTCTTACCATTCCTATTTGTCCCTATCCGCCCCTTTATACTGTTGCTATAAAAATAATTGATATATCAAACACGAACTGTGTTTAGTGCATATAGAAGAGCTATGAGTCAATCGTAGTGAATATGCAAATCTAAAGTTTGTATATCTTAACAGTCTGTGCTACCCTATCTTTGCAAATTCGATGGTCGGGATTGATTGAGAATTATATAGAAAGCGATGCTTCAAAATCTTGAAATAAATTACACAGTTAGCCAATGAATTTAACTTACGTCTGGATTTATGGATAAGTGTAAAAAAAAACCAGAAAATCACTAAAAAAATGTTAAATGCACTCCCGTATTTCCAGTCAGTTATCGTATCCATCGAGTATTTTGAAATGAATTTTATCCTTCTTTTGTCCTTCTTCGATTAGCTTTATGTATAAATAATATATACAGTTTTAAAGTAAATAAATTGAGTAAGCTAGGAAGTCAACAAGGATATTCATAAGGATAACAGACTGTTAATTTAATGAATTAATGTGAATTATTTGAAGGTTGACATTGTCAGGGGAAATTAATTACTATAGTAAACGCAATTCTGTTTTCTTATAAAAAATTAAGCAAAACTGTTTGTTTCTGGGTACGGTGGATCGATAAAAATGCTTTTTCATATAATTGGTCTCACAGCGTTTTGGTATAACATCATTAAAATCGTGAAGATCGTGGTGCAGGCTTATAATTGTTTCCATCGGGGCCTGTCGCTGGTCACCCTAGCGATGATTGGTGGCATTACACTACGAACTCTGTAGCTGAGAGATGCTATCTTTCAAATCTATCTAATGCTTTTCAACATTCGCATGGTCATTATGAGGCCACTTGAAACATGCACATACCTCCATAGTTCGGCGCCGTGACGTGTTAACTTCTTCACATGTAGGTACAGTAAGTATTTACGGACGAGCCATGACAATTTGTTATCAAAATCTTTATCAATATAGATATATAGAGCATTTTTATATTGTATTTCAGTGAAAAGAGGGAGGTAGAAGGTGATAGGAGTAGTCATTACAAACTCAACTGAAATAATACATGTATACATTTTTATCTTATCTTATATATAGTGAAGTTATATATATAACCTCTTTATAATATACTAGTTGATAGACGCGACTTCGTCCCCGTTGCTTGATATATTAACAAAGTTTTCTTATGTAGGTACGAAAGAAATAGCATCAAAAAGATCGCAAGAAAAAATCTCCTTTGTTTAAACATACATCACTGAACACGCGTGCATATACAAATCGTTGTTTCTTTAAACTTTAATAACTTTTTATTAAATGAAGATATCGCATTATTCTTTTTTGATAAGGGCCAAGTGTCTAAGCAAATCTATCCAGAAGTTTTTCCGTGATGCGCGCACAACTGCAGACCTCTATCATTTTATTTATATAGATATTATAAAATAGATAGGTGGACTGGCAAATCGACGAACTGTTGGTAAATGACCATCACTGCCCATAGACCTTGTGAGAAATATTAACCGTTCTTACATCCTTCACCTCACATTATCACTTATCACCATTCAAACCGGAACGCAACAATGTTCAGTATCGCTGTTAAGCGGCAGAAAATCTGAGTTGGTGGTGGCCCAAACGGGCCTGAACAAAGCCGTACCACCAAGTATGTAATAGTAATAATTGAATCTGAACGTGATAACTAAACAACCAAACAGTATCTGTGGATTGTAGCTAATTATACTTGCTCTAATTTTACTCTCAAGTGTTAACGACCTCAGAACATTTGGCTGATTTTCGTACAATGTTTATCTTCTTTGATAATAAATGTTGCATGGATGTGTGTATTTAATAAATGGGTTTAATACAATGAAGAGTTAAAATTGTAAAAGTAGATCGGTAGTAAAATACAATGTTTTTAATATGTTATTTTATAGTGTTAAAAATCATTCGGGTTAAACATAAATAAATACAATGTATTATATGTAATAACTCCAGTCTTATAGCAATAACTCTTATTAATAGAACGAAATAATAGTGTTAAATAAAAAATATATTTACGCGAATTCAAGGTTGAGATTTTATATACCTACTCAATTGTACATCTTCATGACATAGCTTACAGTAATGTATGTATTTTAATTTGTATATGTAGTAGGTGGACTGACAAATAAACCACCCGATGCTAAGTGGTAACCAAGTCCCTAGATATTGTCGCTGTAACTGTAAGAAATATTCCCATTCTGTAGAATATGTAGTGAATCGGTGTTACCTACCCAGACTGACTTGCACAAAACACCACAAAGTAAACCACTCAATTTATAAATTACCGAAGCAATAACTCTATTATTATGGGATTAGAGGATGATGTTACGTGTGTGCTTAGTTATCTAATAATATAGTGTACGATAATTTCGGTATTACCGTCACGAGATGCAAGGTAATCTAAATAAGTGCCATCCGCTGGCATAATTTCGTTTGCATTGAGATAATACCATAAATAAAAATTACAAAAAATATGCCTTTGTAAGTCTCGTCATATTTCTCCCAATAAAATCATTGCTCTGCAAAGTTCTTGGTTTTCTAAAATAAATCGTTAAAAACGATTATTTTTTTTTAATATGATTTTCGAATTTCTTAACATTGCTTATCTCATAATATTATTTTGAAATGAAATACATTTAAAAGACCGTAGAAAACAATGTAGTTTATTGAGTTGTTACTCGTTTAATCAATTCGCGAATCGCTTTCGCCTTCCGACATAGACGATCAGTTACGATTTTGTAGTTGTGTCAAACGCCCGCGAATAAACGGACATGGCGCGAAAAATTATTTTACGTCAAATCAGAGAGTTGAAATCTTTGAGAAAATTTTCGACAAGTAATTTTTTGAAAAACAGGCAACATATAATTAAATCACCGATAACTGATATAGTAATGCCGAAAATGAGATTCTTGGACCGTCTCTGGTTGTATTTTGGAGCTTTTCAAGATCATGTTGCTATTGTAAGTTACGTTTTCAAATTATTTAACTAAATAGTATGTACATATTAAAATAAATAATTCAAATGAAGGAACAAACTGAATTTAAAATTGATATTGCTTATAAAAACATTAGTTTGAGTGTTTTTCTATTCCTTATGAGTGATAAATTAGTACCTAATAATAATATATAACATAACATAAATTTTTATTGCATTATTATATTATATTTATGTAAACTATTATGTAAAACATATTCACAATATACTAATTAATTAATTAAATAATAACGAATACAAATAGTCAAAGCAGTACAGTTGTTAATAAGCAAAATTTAATTAATATTCAATTCAATAATATTAATTTTGTTTAATAACAAATACACGACTTATTTTAATTGATTAAATACTTTTTAATATTAAATATTTTCACAACAAACATTATTCTATGGCAGAATAACACAGTCACAAATACATAATTATATTATTTTATTAATGTAGTATATTTATATAGGTAGATCAAGTTATAAAATAACTATCACACGGGGTCCAACGATCAAATAATAGAAATACCTATCTGTAAACGATTTTCAGTGCGATTAAACTCAAGATAATTATGGCCAACTTCTCAGTCATTATCACTCTTATCATTTATTAATATACGCTAGTACTTTATTAATCATACTATTTAATCCCGTGTAACAAAATATATAATTACTCTATTTAATTTAAAAACAACTGACACAGATAAAAAATAACACACGGTACGTTATGATTATTCAAAAATCGAATAGGTACTAGAATATATTTTAATAAATATAACGCTAAATCGTAAATTTTAGATTAAAAAAAACCGTTAAAATACCTTTTAATGTCTTAGACATTCAGGATAAATTGTATTGCCCTGAACGCTGTTCACTATTGACAGACAAAAATTAAACCGCCAAAATGACTGTCATAATACATTAACATTTGTTTACTGCTACTCTATCTGCTTGTTTTATGTTTCTATGTAGATACTGATTATTTTATTACGAATCTGTTCAAAATATGTATGTGTCCATTTAATATAAGTCTCAACCTATACGTTTGCCCCACGTTTAAAAAAAAGTCTTCACCTCTTACGTCTTATGTCATTACGATCGGTTCAATGGCTTAGTCGTGGTGAGGTAACAAACAGACAGCTATTTTCGCATTTATAATATTAGTCTAATTCAGTGCGCGGACTTTGAACACTTCTTTTATATCGCACGTACGATGACGTCAATAAAATTGTTAAAAAATATATTAAAATCCAGTAACGTCGGATCAAATACTTAAACAATGTACTCGAATGTAAATAAAACCATTTACAATTCTAATATAAAATTATGTTGACATGTCCTCGTGGCCGCATCGCGATATATTATATACCTAATAGCTGTGCCCGCGGTTAACCCTGTGCTTTTTTATTGTGTCTGCAAACGATACCTGAATCATATTTAATATGATTGATCATATAGATCTGAGCTTACATTGTAAAAATCTAATTTTCTTATAGAAATTCCTTATGGGGCATTGCGGAAGAGTAACCTAGCCAGCAAAAAACGTCCGTGAAGTTAAAAAAAAACGTAAGACTTTTATGTATAGTCTATGTATGATGGTTATACAGTGTCAAATGTATAGTCTACGGGATGACTGTTATTATTATTGCAGTTTACTATTATTATTATATCATTCGATAATTACACCAGCTGGTGGTCAAAAGTGGAACCATTATTACTACGTTAACCGCATGGAGGCGATACACTATGTTAGGGGGTGTATGCTTACGGTCTTATTTTATAAATCATTGTAAACAAAATAAATATATTAAGATAATTTTGTAAAGTAGTTTTTTTTATTGTTATCGAAAAAATCATAATACAAAATGTATACCCGAATTATTATTTTATTTATATCTTGAACAGAACTTGAAATCAATATTTTTATAATAAGGAATTTCGTTCCTATCTGGTGTCCCACGACACCACACGGATTTTTTATAAATTCGGAAGTGAGTTACGCTGTTTGTTACGCTTTCACGACTTAACTACTCAACCGATTATCATGAAATTTTCCCTACATGTTGTTAGGAGTGCAGAAAAGGACAGGGATAAGCTATGTACTCTCAAAGCTTCTCCTCCCTCTGGACGAAGCCAAGTTCGGAATATAGTATTCGTAGTATTAATATTAAGCAGACAATAGTTGCATTGCCCTGTTAAATAAATACGGACAATTACACAAAATTTTTACTAACTATATGGAGTAAGTTTTACTTAAGGTGCAAATTGATAATACAAGCAAAATCCAAGGCCAAGGTTTTATTATGCGGATAATAAAAAATATTTCCGAAGTCAAGTTCGGACTATAATATTCGTAGTATTAGTAGTAAGCAGACAATAGTTGCATTGCCCTGTTAAATAAATACGGACAATTACACAAAATTTTTACTAACTATATGGAGTAAGTTTTACTTAAGGTGCAAATTGATAATACAAGCAAAATCCAAGGCCAAGGTTTTATTATGCGGATAATAAAAAATATTTCCGAAGTCAAGTTCGGACTATAATATTCGTAGTATTAGTAGTAAGCAGACTATAGTTGCATTGCCCTGTTAAATAAATACGGACAATTACACAAAATTTTTACTAACTATATGGAGTAAGTTTTACTTGTGCAAATTGCAGGCGCAAATTGATACATAATACGAGCAAAATCCAAGGCCAAGGTTTTATTATGCGGATAATAAAAAATATTTCCGAAGTCAAGTTCGGACTATAATATTCGTAGTATTAGTAGTAAGCAGACAATAGTTGCATTGCCCTGTTAAATAAATACGGACAATTACACAAAATTTTTACTAACTATATGAAGTAAGTTTTACTTGTGCAAATTGCAGGCGCAAATTGATAATACGAGCAAAATCCAAGGCCAAGGTTTTATTATGCGGATGGTACTTTTCATTATATAAGATAACGCCAATAAACGTTATTATATCACTGTTAGTTTTTATAACGATTATTACATATTACTTTTCGCTCGCGCATATTAGGTGGAGGGAGAAGATCCTTCCTTGAGGTTCAAACTTGCTCAATACTTAGTTTCATCAAAATCGGTTCAATGATTTAGCCGTAGAAGCTTAACAGATAGACAGAGTTACTTTCGCATTTATAATATTCCTATAGATTTATTAGACTCACTTACAGTCCTAACTTATATTAAATTCAAAAGAGAGTTTGTTTGTTACGCTTTTTCGACTAAACCACTAAGCTGATTTAAATAAATATTTCACCAACGGAAAGCTACTTTATCAGCGAGTAACATAGGATATATTTTATCCTCATATTCACACCCGGACGGGAACTATGCGGGTGAAACCGAGGGCAAAACGCTAGTGTGTAAATAAATCTAGGAATGGTGGCTTTTTAAATGTCTTAATCGATATTAATATTATGCAATTATATGTCATTGGGATGATAATATATAAAATATAACGAATTCTTATATCGAGCTGATAGAATCCTAATAACCGTATATATAAATACGAAAGTAAGTTTGTTTGTATGTTACATTTTCACGTCTAACTTCTTAACTAATCGCCTTTAAATTTCACAAATATCATCATATCTTAATGTTAATAAAAATGTTTCTCAAACATCGGATCGCTCTTTATCTTATCACACATCAATAATAATTAATTCACCGCCAAAACTGTTAACCTTTGGATTGCTATGCGTCACTAAGTACCTACTTGTCATCATTACTCGTGACAATTTTGGATGACATGTAGTTTTTTAATTTGTCTGTTACATTACTGGCTACATTATATTTCTTTTTTCATTGTATAAATGTTCGTACGTTACGTTACTGTCGCCGAAAATAAATAAAGTATCTTAATTTCGAGAAGATTTTTATATCTATCAATATCCGTGTGGACTGATATATGTGATTTTTTTCATAATTTTTTAATAATTATTGAATTCACTTTCTGACGATATTATACGTTATCAATGGATTGATCTTCGTGATATGTCATTACGATCACGAATCACGGATATTCAGAAATCGTTTTTTTTTTTACAGTGGATTAATAAACTAACCAAAGATTAAGGTGAACTCATAGACAATTTTACTTTTTACTAGTATATTTCTAACAGTTTGTCCTCTGTGTGTTCCTCGACCATAAAAGCTAGTGACTTATATTGCAAATAAAGCGACCTTAAGATCTTGAGATTTTTTATTACTATATAATTGAATTGAAGGTGAATCCACAAGGCCTAGGAGGATATCAGTATGATTTCGTAATTATATTATGATGAACGACAATCAAAGTCTGACGTGAACACGGTCGCGAACTAAATGGTACCTATTGAAAATAATGTCACGTCAAATTTTAGCCCTACACGACGTAAGAATAATATATCTGTCCTTGACCAATTATCTTAATAAATGTTTCTTATTGGCGTAGTATTTATAAGAATGTGTCATATAAACAATAAGAAATTAAATTGAATTGAATTGAACAATCATAGTTAGCAGTAAATTCAGTATTGGAAATAACTCATTAGTCTGTTACATCACTGGATTACTATGACAGAATTTGACTACACACTTGCGTTTGTGCTCGAAAACATTTTTTTTTATATAACTTATAACTATGTCTAGTAGAATATTGGTGAGTCCGCCCGGTTCTAAAATATAATGTTTTCCAAAAATACGAATAAAGTAAAGTATACCAATAATGTCTCTTGTGAATTTCATAGAGTGGGCAGACCAAAAAAAACTCAGTCCGTTTTTTTCTCTTTATGTGACTTAAAAGGGAAATATTACTCAAAATGTTTTATGATTATTAGTTTATTTGGATACATAGCTTTGATAGATGATCGTTGAGTACCTTGAACTCAATACCAAAATTTCGAAACCTGTAGAGTAGCGAGATTTTATATATCATCCAAAGTCTAAATATAGGTAACTCAGAATAATTAGTTTTCAACAATTAAATTAAAAATAAAAACAAGAAAGCACGTCAAACTACCGAACTCTCACTAATAGAAAGATATTCCAAACTTCCAAAGGCACGGACACGGATGTTTATCTGTAGTCTCCAGACTCCAAGAAAAAAAACCACATATAAATAAATCAATTATATACATTCCACCTATATTTAATCGATTTATTTGGATGGTCTGCGGTAATTTTAGTACTATGCAATACTCGTTCTAAAACGTTAGCGAATATTACGCCCAGAAATATAATTTAAACCTGCGTATATATAATTGGTGTGTTAATGCCATGCCATGAGTTTTGCAAGACTTGATGTAGGTCGCGTCTGTCTATGTCTGGTCTAGTCTAAGGTTCAGTGAAAGGGCGGTTGTATAACATAGTAATACAACATAATAAGCCCTTTATTGATATAGTTTTATTTTTTTTTAAATTAGAACGTCATTAATCTTTTTTTATTCTGTATTGTTTTGAACAGCAATAACATGTGTTTTTTTACGATGGCGTATAATTATTTTATATAAATAAAATAGTGTATGTAAAATGCATGTTAATTTTTATAGTTTAGTAATTTGTTTTCATTTATATTTTATACTCTACCTGGATCGTTGGAGTTCATAATGTAAGTTAGTGTCATTAGAAAAATAATAATATTTTCAAGAAATATTTTTTGTCATACACTTAGATGTATTGCCTTAGATATAATTTATCAAAACGTATACCGGTAAACACCGGTTCAACAAGTTTTCGTGTTACTTGATAACATAATAACTTCATTGTTTGTTGTCAGCGATCAGCGACCGATAAACGTAATGAAGGCTTGGCTGCACTTGATATGAACTGATTTGCGCAACATGACATCTATAATTATCATTGAAGACTGCCTGTTGGTCTAATGGATGGCTTTTTTAAAGTTACAAATCCCGTAGTACTGCATTCAAACCCCCGGTCGAGCTCTTTAATAGGCTCTTTCTCCGATAAATTTTCAATAGCAACCCAGGGTCTGGAAATTGTTGGTATTTACACGGTTGGTATTTTGGTGCCTCGGAAAGCACGTTCGGCAGCTGATGCACCTGAATTCTTCCGGTCGTATAAGATTTGATCCAATCTAGATTATTAGAGTTATAGAGAGTGCTCTTGTGTGCACACAGTTAGTCGTACGAAAATATGTCATGCGCAGATGGTTAGTCTTGAGCATTTTAAAGACTTGAATTGATTAAATTGTAAACTTAGACTATACTCATAGAAATTTCAGATCGTCAAAGAAGACCAAGATATACAAAGTGGTATTTCTTAAGACATTATTTAGGTTACAAACGTTTAACTTTCGTAACGTGTACCGAGTTGCACGTAATACATGTTTATGTATTTATTTTTACTTCAATAAACAATTAAATATATAATACAATTAATTTACGAGCTATATCTGTTTAGAATATACTTTTTTTTAAAATATTTCTTTATAAGTGTCTGAATATTTTAGGAATAATTGAGAAATGATAATTTCATTTAATAATGACATAGAAGAATATTTGAAAACGGAGGCAAATCGTAAACAGATCAAGTATAGTAGATTTCATTGTTATCGTGATATGGTATTTTATATAATTGTTTTGATTTTAGACCTTAGGTATTATGAATTCACTAATTCACTGACCACACACTATAGTGTCTTATTACAGAACAGTAATGACAGCCAGGAAGTATTAAACTTTGCTTTTTATCATAAAAGGTAAAGACAACAAAAACAGTTTGGTCGTATGATAATACAAAAGTTAAATATCATTTGTAAAAATATCCTAGTAACGTCATTCGTGCAAATAAAAAAATTATTTGCACGTTCGACGTCGAATTTAATAAAGGCGACTGACCTTTAGATTACGCGATTCACTGAAGTGTTTTAAAGTAGGATATATACGAATTTTATATTACAAAAGCCGATTACTTCCTAATTGATTTTTAACACGTTTTTCAACGATTGTATAAAATGTTATAATTATTTTTAAATAATTTACTTACTTAAATAAATACTATACACTAATTGCATATGCTACCGTCTAACAGGAGTACTTAGTATAAATTGTGGTGTTCCGGTTTGAATGGTTAGTGTGCCAGTGTAACTACTATATAATATTGCTTAGAATGTTAAAGTTTACACTGGTAACCACTTAACATAAAGTAGTACTTACTATTGCCAGTATGCTTAACTATTTTAAAGTAAAAAAAAATCGTAGTTCACCAGTACGACGCTTTAAACTTTAAACAATGTATTCAAATTATTGTATAAAGTAATTACCATATTTTATGAGATTTTTTTAAGTGGACGTACCTAATGAATAAATTTATTTTGAATTATAATTAATTGCTGGACGTATTATTAACGAATATAGTTTTCCTTTTTCTCAGTATATCAGTGGAAAATTAGTCTGAAAACTGAATATAGTCAATGACTATAGAGGTGATACAAAATTCGTGTCCGACCCGTGAAGTGTTTATTAGGTATCGTGAGTCGGTTCCATTTATGTAAACATTTTTAAAATATTATGCAAAATTAGTCATAAAAAATATTAAGTGCCATTTTCAATTGTAAATGACGAAAATTTCATGGACAACTGAGGAATTTCATGACATCGTGTCCGAGGTACCCGATAGGTAAGAGCTATCAAGCGCTGACGCCCGCGCCTGTGTTGCAATGTAATTGTCGTTATTTAGTTAAATTAAATTTTATTCGGGGTAAAATTTTTTGATTGAAATTTTAAAAATGATGACTTTGGTTACACGAATTTGGTTACATCCTGTATAGTAAATATTAATAGAATTAGTTACCAAAAATATTTAAAGAATATATATTTCTAAGGATATCCTCGTTACCGATATGGTATGTTCTTACATAATAATGTAAGAACATACGTCATTACTTACCGGTGAAGCGTGAACACACCGACTTATATACCTACTATACATACGTACTATTTTGATGCGAGTATCTTTAAATGTTACAATTATTATTACACATTAATTTATAAGTTTGCGCACTATGTGTATCTCGAAGAGAATTTAATGTTCTCGGATCAGTAAAATAATTTAAATTTGGAATGTCCCATTTTCTCATAATACGTTGTCTTAATTAATAGGAATGCGCGGAGACCAAAAAAAGCTATACATACAAACAAGTCAGAAACAATATGGCGGTATATGCAACATCCCTCCGAAAAAAGTTGGGTCTGAAAGAAAACGATGTAGTGGTCGCATTATTGCCTAACTGCCCGGAATTCCCGGTCATTGCCCTCGGTACTATTCAGGCTGGGTGCATATTTAGTCCTGTCAACCCCATATACAAAGAAAGTAAGATATAACTGATGCATAAATGTATATGAAATATATGTAGTTGACGCTAATGTATTTATTCCACACAAGTTAAATTTCCAATTCATAATCGAAATTTTGTTTTCAGTGGAAATTAGTCACCAAGTAAGCTTAACGGAACCTAAAGTCGTTATAACTACACCAGAATGTTACGAAAATATTGTTAAAGGACTTAAAATGGCTAAAAGAGAAGCAAATATAGTTTTAATTGATAATCCAAGTAAGGCAATACCTGATGGAGCAATTAGATATACAGAAATAGCTGAATCTGGGGAAGCTGATTTTGATTTACTTGACAAAGTCGACAAGAAAAATGATGATGTAGCTTTCATACCATTTTCGAGTGGGACAACTGGATTACCGAAAGGAGTTGAAATCAGTTATAAGAATCTCATAGCTGGAATGGAAATAATGTCTAGCGATGAAAATAGATTCCCTGATTTAACAAATGGTAAATGATTACAAAGTTATTTTTTATAAAATAGGGTTATCTTCCGTTATAATTAAGGTGTTGATTCGAGTTCCATAATATTTTTTTTATTTTTTAGGCAGCTATCAAGATGTTGTTCCGTGTATTCTTCCTTTCTTTCATATTTATGGCATAGTTGTTAATTTGCTTGGACATTTAGTTTATGGCTGTAAGCTAATTTCTATGCCAAAATTTTCAACAAACACCTACTTCAATGTCCTTAAAAATCAAAAGCCATCAATTCTATATTTGGTTCCTCCAGTCGGTAAGTTTAAATGTTTTATTATTTTACTTTTGTCCTTGTGCTAAAAGGAAGTAAAAATGTTGGCATTTACAGAATAAATAATTGTAATGTAGACAATATAATTAATAATTTCATTAAAGCAAGTAGTAGCAAATGATAAGTGTTTCAACTTTAACTACATCTAGCTAAGATAGTATAGAAGTATGAAGTTCTTCGATTTAAACAGTATTATAAGTTTTAAAAGTCAATCGTTATTTAATTTTGAAAAAAGTTGCAAAAAATTTTATTACGACCTTACTTATAAACATTGTTAGAGGTTGTTTAGTTAAACACTTCGAAAGAAGAAGAACAGCATTGTTTTACTAATTAGTCGCTAAACAACTGCAAGTAGGTCATTCAACTTTACTGTCTCTTTGAACTCATTTTCATTTGTACAATTTTCATTTAAGAATACTATTCATTCGAAAAATTTGTGACACACCGACAGAATTGATTGTATAATGGCTAATTTGCTATTAGCAAAACTGTTTTAAGAAACGAATTAGATTTTATTAGCAACTATTTAGGTTATTCTATACTTTGCTTTAAACAACAATTTAGAATATGAAATATACTATGCTAATATTAAATGTTACAGCAATTCTTCTCGGTAAACATCCTGATGTCACAAAGGAATATTTCAAGAACATGAGATACATTGTATGCGGAGCTGCACCACTGGCCTCATCTGACATTACAGCGATTTTAGAAAAAGGAAATGTAAGTTTAAATGATTTGCAATACTCCAAATATAATTAAACCCTTTAAGGTTAATTAGTTTGTTAAACTTACTCCATAAAATTATCTTTTTATGCCTCAACTCTTATCTATTCTTATCTAGTCGTTCGTAACGAAGAATAAAAAGCAAAAGTTTTCCTCTTCTTAATGTGGAAATATCCCAAAATCCTTTCAAAGCCGATGCTTAAATTATAAAATAAACTTATGATCCATATTTCATCTTTGTAGACTCATCGGTAATTTAGGCTGTGCGTTGATATAAATTAGTCAAGACAAGCGAACTTATTAGTATAGAATTCGATTATTGTCTATGGCAAGATATATTTCAAATATGTAACATAAAATAAAAAAAGGTTGTCCGACCACTTTTGTTTATTCAAAATCTATCAGTCTATCAGCACAGTAATCAAAGGTATGTTTATAGATATGTTTATCGAATTACGCCTTCATACTGATCACTTGATGAGTTTGATTACCTCCAGCTACGAAATTCTATTTTGTATTACGCAAAATTCCGATAATTAATCATATGTATGTATTTAGTTGTACTTTGTTCATTCCTTAATTGATATATATTTTTTTAATGATAAGGTATTATTACAAATTACTTTGTAAAGAATCAAGCTACTTATCTATAGACATACATCATTACCAACGTCTATTATTATAAATGCGAATGTAAGTTCGTTTGTTACTCGTTCACTTCTAAACCACTAAACTGATTTTAAAAATTCTTTCACCAATGAAAAGCTACATTATTAGCGAGTAACATACTAGACGGGATATACGCGAATCAAAACGCAAGTTTAAATTTAATTGCCAATTCGAAAATTTTATTGTCTTAGTTCTCGTTTGCATGTTTTTGTTTTTAATTTTTTTTGTTAAATTTATTAATTACAATAAGCAATTTAATAAACAATTGTGAGAGAATTAACTCTCTCTAATAACAAATATTGTTATTTGTTCGCATCATCAAATATTTTTACATAATATACAATATAGATGTATTGAATTTTTTAATCGATATTAATCAGGAAACATATTTTTGGTTCAAAAACTACTGTGTGATTACGAATCAAATCCAAGCACTTTTCGATTTTTGTGCTTCAATTTAAAACATTGATGATTTTAGAATATAGTATAACCTAATAAGCTGTGGTATTCTAATGAGATGATGATGATGAGAACGTTTGTAGGGTAAAATGGAATTCAGCCAAGGTTTCGGAGCAACAGAGACAACTTCATTAGCAACAACGATATATAAAGGAGAGAAGGATATAGATTATTCAGGTTGCGGCAAACCGCTGGCGAGCACTGAACTCATGTTTATAGATCCTATCACCGGAAAGCCGGTTCCTTATGGTGAAGTAAGTGATCTTTCCTAATATTTAGGTCCTATTGACTATAATATGAGTTTTTTATACTTTATTGTACACCACAAAGAAAAAATACAAACATGGATATAGCCTTAATAAAAGTGGCATACTAGTTAGTTTCTTTCACCGGTTCTTCTCAGGGCTGGGTGTATCTTTATCGAACCGGTGGTACTTTCTAGTTTGACTCTCAATAAGCAAGAGTACTTCAATATTGAATAAAGTATTTTGAATCTGAATTTGAATTTGATACAAATTTGGCGACCTTATCGCTACATAGCGATCTCTTCCAAGCAACCAACAATAATATATGAAGTATTTAATGAATTTCATCAAAGCAATTCATTTTTTGCTATTTTATTTTTCACAGTTAAGTTTAAAATCAAGATCAAGATAATTCTCCGAAAACATCATTTGATCAAATAAAAGATAAAATATGCTTTAAAAAATTAAAAACGTAACAGTTTTCTTAGATATACTTCAATATATATACAAACATATGATTAAATTGTACTTAGAATTCACAGATTATGAATTATCTAAATTATTTTCAGTCCGGAGAACTATGTATAAGATCTCCCACAGTTATGAAGGGATATCTTAAAAACGATGTTGCGACTAAAGAAAGCATAACAGAAGATGGTTTCTTTAGAACCGGAGATTTAGGACACTACGATATGAAATACGGCCTTATTGTTACAGACAGGATAAAAGAACTTATCAAGGTAAATAATGAAAGATTCAAATGTTATTATCTTATCTTAATTATAATTTTAGAGACAAAGAATTAGATTTTTGTAATTATATTAATATCATTTATAATCTGATTAAGATTATTATATTTTTTAATTTACTTAATTCTGTAATTTGTTCCTGGTAATTAATTAAGATACTAATTTACAGTATCGTAGATTTTTTTTTGTAATCAAAATTTCTAATTCCGTTTTAATTATTCTATGAATTATAAGTAAATAAAAATATCTTTGTGCTTTTTTATAAGGAATTTAACGTCTTTAAATTATCCATGATCCTTGAATGTAACATATATTGCATAGACAAAGATAACCTTCGTTTATTTTGGAAGGTTAGCTTGATTTCTCATCGATCTATTGGTATATGATTCTTCAGGTAAAAGGAATGCAAGTAGCACCAGCAGAGCTAGAAAGTATACTTCGGTCTCATCCAGCGGTTCAAGATGCAGCAGTTATCGGCGTGCCACATGATTTCAACGGTGAAGCACCGAAAGCTTTCATAATAAAGAAAAACGGTCAAAATGCGTCCCCTGAGGAACTCCAAACGTTCGTATCTAAAAAAGTTGCGTCATTCAAGAAAATTGAAGAGGTTGTTTTCGTTAATGATATTCCTAAAACTAGTTCAGGAAAAATATTGAGAAAAGAATTAAAGAAAATGTATGCATAGCTTTGATATAATGTGAAAATGTGATTCAAATTTTTAAATTAATAAAGAAATTGTTTTTATAATTTCAAAGAAGCTCGAAAAGATTCCATAAAAATGGTATGAGATAAATTAAATTATTAGTTCTCCATCGTGCTTAAAATTTAATATATTTAAAAAAATTACAATAGAAGTCGAGTATTATATATATTATCTATATGTAATTATGTATATTATAATACTTCTGTACGTGTGTGTCACTTAACTCCTTAAAGACTGACCTGATTACCAATATGGTTTAGATTGGAGTTGATTGGGCTAGGCAAGTGGTGCCGCAATCTGGTCTCTTATAACAAAAAAGAACATATTATTTTGTTTTATTATATAATACCTACGTTTTATTGTATTAATGATTAAGAGTTCAAGTTAATAATTGTTCAAATTATTAATTCGGGTTCCGTATTTTCAAGTGAAAAACTAACACAATATTGTCATCAGTCATGCAAAAAACGAGAGAATCAAATTAATATAAAGTCAACATTTCATTATTTCACAATACATACATGACTTTTTAAAGTGTATCAAATAGCAGACTTATTATCAAAATTTATTTAACCCCTATGGACTCATAATGGACTGGATGGTTTTGGCCTCACTATAAAACACATTTTGAATACAAATTTCAACTTTATTTTTTCTAATGTATAAAATACTCTTTTATTTAGTACCTAATACGCATTATAATTTAAAATTGTATTTACATGCGATATACATTTATTACCAAGTATGTTATTTATGAATACGAGTATATCAACACAACACTTATCTTAAGAACGTACATTCATATAAATAATGAAATAATTCACGAGGTCAATAGTATTATTTAAAGTGTCTTAAAACTGAATAATATTAATAAGAGTTGTGTTTATATGCACATATCTCAGTGACAAGGAGAGCATCATCCTGTATAACATGAAAATGAAAATCATTACATAAATAGAACCGACTCACGATACCTAATAACAACTTCACGAGTCGGACAGGGTTTTTGTTACACCATGTATAGATCACACTCTGATGTCTAGACACTATCACAATAAAGAGTGGTAACTGTTAATGTCATTTAACCAAACTGTAGGGAAGCACTCAATATAATTGGACATAATTGTTATGTTCAGTTATAATACGGGACCTTATCTATACGAATATATACGAATCCTTTACTTAAATTAAACAATTTAAAATTAATGGTAACAATGAATGCAATGTGATCTAAATTGTTAGTGAGAAAAAAATTGGCGTTTTAATTTTATTTTTTTATAATAATTTTGTATATAATATAAACAAACATTGGATGTTTGAATGTTTTATTTAAATATATACAGTTGTTGGACGAAAATAATTTCTTTCATTTACCGACTCTTACCGAACTTAAAGTCTATACCTATCTTATTCGAATTTTGTATTTTTCTCTAATATATAAAACGATTATAACTAGATATTAGTTGAATTATGTTTGCATGGAATAAGTGAGAATTATCAAAATTAAATAATGAAAATATAGACAGAGGACAAGAGAGAGAGATAGAGAGAGAGAGAGAGAGAGTGAGAGAGATAGAGATATATATATATATATATATATATATATATATATATATATAGTTTGAGGACAATAGTGAAGTAGCAAAAGATGAAATTATAATACTTAATATAGTATGTAAAGTCTATCTATTAGACTTAACTGAAATTTTCTTTTTGTAACAACTTTCTACGTTGAATGTTGTGTCACTAGTTTCTTTATAAGGGTAACAGGTTTTAACAGAGCCAGACTAGGCGCCTTTCATAGTCGTTACCCATTTTCTGTTTCATTGATTGTTATATTTATCTAAACTTGAAGAAACTATCCTGTTCAACACCAGGCAAGTAGGTACCCTCAAAGCAATTATTAGAACCTAAAGTAAAGTAACAGCCTGTGAATGTCCCACTGCTGAGCTAAGTCCTCTTCTCCTTTTTTGGTAAGAAGGTTTTAGGAGCTTATTCCACCACGCTGCTCCAATGCAGGTTGATGGAATACACCTGTGGCAGAATTTGAGTGAAATTTGACACATGCCGGTTTCGTCTCGATGTTTTCCTCACCGT
Source organism: Nymphalis c-album (assembly GCA_963151315.1). Taxonomy (NCBI): domain Eukaryota; kingdom Metazoa; phylum Arthropoda; class Insecta; order Lepidoptera; family Nymphalidae; genus Nymphalis; species Nymphalis c-album. Next base: position 9,320,407 of record OY720601.1, read on the forward strand.
CAAGCACGAGATGAATTATAAACAAAAATTTTAAATTAATTCAGTGGTGCCTGCCCTGGTTTGAACCCACGACCATCGTTTAAGATTCACGCGTTGTAGCCACTGGGCCATCTCTGCTTTTTAGAACCTATTTTGTCTTAATTAATTATTAATGATAATTGACTACAATTATAATACATTAATATTACATAAATGGGCGCCGAATATTAAAATAAGCCCGATCTGGGTTTAAGCAGTTGCGATACTACTCGATCCTGCTTCATAGTTATGGGGATTTGGGGATATTTCTTATTTAAGAAAATCATATGATTCAAGTATTTCCCTATTCTACGATAATATTAATGCAGGTTGTACAATACCAAGACAATTTTGGGACTTATGTGTATGATGATATGATCTAATTTGTATTGCGCTAAGTCTCATTGCTTTTTAATTTTATCTATATAAGCAAGTAATACGAAGTTCTATATTACTTATTTTTCGGGAACGACGTATAGCTCATTATTAGATCCGAGCGAAGCTCGTCAGCCAACAGGGACATTCTCTAAGAATTCACTTTGTATAGTTTTATTATATTAAATAATAAGTCAAACTTGTAATTAACTCTCGTCTGTATTGAATATAATACATAATGAACTACATTTACTTGCCGATAATTAATTATTATTTTATGTCTATCTTATCTAGTAAATAATTCAATTAAAGATCAAAGAACAAAAAATGTTTATCAATAAAAGATAACTAAAAAAGGCCTCTTCCAGGGGGTAGGCTAAGAATGAGATTATTCAACCGTATGTCACAGCACAACGATACATGACTGAAATGTAATGTTTAGTTTATTTTAAAAAGTATTGATGTGACAACAAATATTTACCATAAAGGCTGTTGTTATATATTATTGTAATTAAGAATGTTACCTAATTTTGATTATAAGCTCTCCATATTCTCTGTCAAAAATAAAAAATAAAAGTGAAAGAATTACTTCGATACGTCAATTAGTTTCCGATTTATAGAAGTAAACGTGCGATGCGGACTCGTACTCGGTGTGACGTCATTTTACAACACTCGCTAAGTCCGCTCGCACTCTCAGCACGGTGTCGTGAGCTGAGTCTTAGTAACAGGGTCCCGTTTTACCCATTCGGTAAGGAACCCTAAAATGATGTCGATTCTTTCAACCAGTGTTTTCTACAGATTAATACGTACAACTATGCCATCTAGTAAAGAATTGAGAAACTTACTAATTCCAAGCTAGACAATACACCAAATGCTTACTCCAATGTGTTATTACGCAGTCGCTGCCATAGATGGCGCTTTAGACATATATAAAAAAAATATCTTTTTTATACAATAAAATAAAATACAGATAGATAATTATCACCTCAATCCTCGCCCCATATTTTTTTAAAAATATTTTCAACGTTAGATTTTATATGACTATGGTGACTGGTGTCTTACACCAGATTTAGTCGGTAATTATAAACATTAGTGAAGCAAATAAAATATTTGTGTTCGATATAAACAAGTATCTTTTTTTATCCTATCCTGTATATCCGTCTGGGGTCAAGCTTGGTTCATACGAAAATTCATCATCGGTTCAGTGGTTTAGCCGTTCAGAAAATAAGTAATGTCTGTTGGCCCTTTTTTTCGCTTTGGAATTTCATTTACGCATACCCCCCGCCAGATGAAAAGCGGGGGTTATGTAAGACTCGACGGCTGAAGTGCAAGGCCGTAATACCCACTAAAACCACAGCGTATACTTCACCGCCTTTAGGGGGGTGCCAAGGGGTCGCTTGAGCATTCTACCCTAACACCCCGACGGATAGCCCGAAGGCCACAACCTCCTTGGCGACGGATTAAGGTGTGAACACCCTGACTCTGCGGCCCCACCGCAACGCACAAATGGTGCGCCCCCATTTGGTCACGGGAGATAGGGCACGCGGCAACGCAACACCGACACGCCTCTCCTCCCGCGATCACTCCCGACTGCGAGGGACAGACAGAACTGTCCCCCGCACCCGCCCCCTGGCCGCATTCAACGCAAGCCTTCTCCTGAGGCCCACGAGGAGCACCCCACACCCGGGATCCCGCTTCGCTTCCCCGTGGCTGACCTTACCACGCGTACTGAGCCCCCCCACCACGACAAGGCGGAGATCCCACGCGGGGGGGAATGTCTGTGGGGCCTGGGATCTTGGACTACAGGCATTACCTAACTCTTAGTTACAAATTATAATGAATTTTCATTTAAATTTGATAAACTGTAGTTGTTGAGAAACTTTTATACAATCGTTGTGAATACAGTAAGTTAAAAACATTAAAAATCACAATAAATATTTGAAAAATTGTAAGCTGATTTGGTATGTATATTGTATTAAGACAAACAAAAGAAACTTAATCACGTTTCATAATTCTAATGACATGTAATTTACCTGGACAACATACAATTAATATATAATATAATATAATATGCCAATAAATTTGAATATAACCATTAAAATTACGTTTTATCTCACGTCCTCCATACCGTGTAACTCCATTATTGTAACGAGTATTATTCAACATAATAAAATTATTACAATATGTTTTTTAATATAAAAAAATTAATGCTTCTATCATATCTTATCATATATCCTAAGATGAGGTGATCATAAACATGGATAATGGGCGCTTTATAATTACGTAACGCAATTTCCATCGGTTTTACACTTATATGATAATTTATTTGATAAGTTATTTGTTGACGTTTGCTAATTTGAGTTAAATAAAAGGATTATTTTGAATTTAGTACATTATTATTCAATGGATTTCATATTTTTTTTATAAATTTAGCAGAAGTAGAAGTGAAAATTGAATTTTTAAGTATCTCGAATGGCCCTGGTGAATTCATAAATAGAGCAAATCATATCAATTGATGTAAATTACTCACTCAATTAATCTTTTAATACAAATAACACATTTGAACAAATCACAATTCACAAGTCATGCCATTAATTGATTAATTACTTTACCTACATTTATGTGCACTAACGTGGCGGCGGTTTTAAATTAGCGCACTTCTTTTTTTTTATAATGCTGTTGTATGGACCAAGGAGTCCCCTAAGTATAATTTATTTATGGTGATTATTTGTATGCACATATAATTTTCTACCTAATTGATTCGCCATGTCCAATTGTCTACGGTAAAAAACGTCATTCAGCTATTTGTTACGATGATGGATTGAAATAATTTTAATGAGACTAATAATAATTAGTTCATTCTCATCACCTCGACGTTTAGCAATCCACAATCCTAAATGGTTTCAGTGGTTTAGCCGTAAAAGTGTAACAGACAGAAAGAGTTAATATCGCATTTATGAAAATAGTACAGATTTGTGATGATAAATTATTGGTAGAGAGGGGTCAAAACGGCATAGAGAGCGCCATGCTATTCGCCGCCACAGCATAGTTGATCTTACCTCCAGGCCTCAAGCCGCGCCAAAAATATTATACATTTCTCATCATAATTTGCTATAACGAATCTTGGCTACATAAAACTCTTAAAGAATTCTTAAAGAGATTGAATAGTTTCTGTATTATAGACCGAATCAATGAGTGCCTGGGTAATTCTACTAAAAAAATTGCCACTTTATCGCAATCGAATTGAAGCGTGATCGTTACCGATTATCCGTTTTCGTATTCTTTAATTTAATTATTATCGACTGTTGGCATAAATGTCAACAATCAAGTTTGGTTTTGACACAACGGCTTAACATCAGAATGTCGGTTCGGTTCCGATTCAAATAAATATAGACTATAATATATACCTAATATGTACCTATAGCCTATTCCAACGACAACAGGAATAAACATAAATAAACAAATTTGACACTGAATTAATGCGATATCATTGGTCATCGATATCAATTGACGCTATGTCATTGGTCGACATCTTGAATAATCTATGAAATTCACTATGGATACGCGAAAAGATGGCGTTTTCAATGTCCGCGAAGTTGTATTCGGAACTTTGGAAGTTAAATTAATGTGGTTATAACCAGTTAATTGGAATAGTGTTGTATTATGAATAAGGGTAAATTAATCAAGAACTGTTTACAGTGCATAATAATGCAGAATGATTTGACAATCGCATGCAATTTGTTAATCTACGGTGTGTTTACATTTATTTCTATTCCCATTGGAATAGGGTATAGTTGAAGTTGGATCGGAATCGAATCGGGAATATATCGTAATCGTTATAGCTCAGTAGAATTTGGCCACTGTTTATTCGCAATCAGCATTATCTTACGACATAAGCCGGTCATGAACGACCTTGTATTTCTCATACACGATGATTTGCTGTTTTGACCATTACGTAATATGTAGGTATAAACGGTATAGGCAGTGTTATGCTCTATGCTGTGTATTTTGTTGGTAAATATTATTAAAAACACAGTTTTGTCAAAATCACAATGCATAGTGATGCAGCCACGGGAGAAATGAAACTAAGGGACCAAGAAATGTTGATCAATTGAACCGTAGGAGGCCGCTATTACATTAAAAAGTTATCGTCCATTGAACTACCTACAACTCGTTGATTACTTTTATCTTTTTAACCGACTTCAAAAAAAGGAGGAGGTTATCAATTCGTTTGTATGTTTGGAGGAGGTAATCAATTTTGATGATTTTTTTTTATTCGAAAGGGTTGCTTCCCATGGGTCCCATTTTTTTTAGTCCAGTTTTGACACTGGCATCACCTGACATGACAAAACCATATAAGTCGTAAATTAGCATAAATATGTGCTCGACAAATGGACGAATAACTCGATATATATTGAACCGATTTCGATGTTTTTTTTTTTAAATAAATTATTCTGAATTCTCTAAGTGCTTTATAATGAACTCTATTTCATATACCGTAAGAGAGATAATGTACATACTTAACTCGAAATGACAAGTCATAAATGAATTTACTTAGCGATAGTCTTAATTACAATGTAAATAAGCACTTTAATTGCAAAATTATGCAGACAATTGCTATCATTTGATGCATTACAGAATGCATCAAATGATAGCAATTGTCGAAAAGCAATCGATCGTTTTATTTTTGTTATGTTGGTACCTATTGTTGAATTTTAGACTGAAATATATGCACTGTACTATAGGAACTTATTAAATATTGTGACCTTGTTATATAAATATTGTATTGCTATTATTTAATTTTATGTAATAATAAATATTTAAATTATGTAGGTATTTTAACTTATATGTTAGTTTTTCAATATGATCATAGAAGCGTTATTTTGTTTTTCTATTGCCGAATGCCGTCACATATTTGGATTTGTTTTTTTTTTTTTATTTCTTTAGAACAACCTTTTTCAACAATCTACAATCAAAATATATTCTGCTTAATAATTTAATTACTTTGAATTATTTAGATATTTATTCAAACAATTATATACAATAGTTGCCCGAATGAACACGTCATTACGGCTATCTTTATAATATTCGAGCCGGTGCACGGTGCGTTGGCGTATGGCGTCTAGTCGAGTCAAACAAACATGGAAAATGGACGACCAAGTCCATACATTCATTCAATCGTTTTAGTAATGTGAAGTTTGCGACGCGAATAAGACTACTCGTACGGTGTTAATCAGTGCGTTTAATTATTTTTTATAAGCTGTGTGTGTTTTGTTTTTGATTTCCACAGTTTAAATATACGAATCATATAAATATAAGGTAAGAATAACAAGTTTTTATTAATAGCGGATAACAACTTTGTTGTGTTCGTTTTATTTGTAAACGCTTAGCTCAGTTGATGTTTTGATTTGCTTCATTATAAATTGACATGTATTGAGATGAAAATAGAGTTTATTTTCGTATGAAACACCTAGGATAAAAATAAAACATTGATAAACACTGGCAATAATTATGATCTAACAATATTTTGAGAAAAATAATTAACATGTTCTTTGCCATGTAAATTAATTGTAACCGTAGGTTTATTTTTACTCACTTCCAAACAAAGAGGTTAATAGTTCTAAGTTTCTTTTTTTTTATTAATTTTCACATTTGTATTGATTCCTAGAATGTTTGTCTCGCTGACTTGATTCGTGTGATGTGAAAGTTGCTTTATTTGAGCTTGTTTTGACATAAAAACAGAAAAATACACTAAATTTTTAATTTAAAAGTTGATTCGTGTATTACGGTTTGAATTCGGGGCAAAGTCCAAAATATTTGAATGCTATTCTCCACACAACATACAAACATAAACAACGAATCGAATCTGTTATAAAAAATAAATAAAAAAAACGTGACTTTTTTTAGCTGATAAACTGCTGAGCTTAAAAAGATGATACGAATGAAACAAACACATTAATTTCGTAATAAAATGATAAAATGTTAAAAACAAACATTCGTATTAAGGAATGCTGTCAGCGAACATATCTTTCGGTGAAAAAGTCTCTGTCTGTTTATTGATAACTACTTTTCGCCCGGGTGTTGGAGGGTTGGTTGGTTGGTTTTAAGCCTGCTTCGTACAAAATATCATCAAAATCGATTCAGTGTTTGTTCAGGATGTCAGCGTAACAGAAAGACGAAGGATAGACAGAGTTACTTTCTCATTTATAATAGATGATTCAACTAATTTAATGTACACTAATAAATTAATTAATTAGTTGAATATATGAAAGTAATGTTTTTCAATTTCCATTTAGTTAAGTTAAAAAATTAAATAGGTACACTTATAGGTACTTGTTATAACGTGTCAGTTAAAGTAAAAAAAAATCAGGATAAATTAAGACTAGGTAATAATAATAACCATTTCTTTATAAATTACGAAGATAACTAATAACCTTATGCTTAGACTTAATTTTACAAGCGGAAGTCAGACAAAAATCAATGGACGAAATCAGTGAAGAGACAAAAACTAATATTTAAATAGGTATAATCATTTAATTTTTATGTTAACGGTACCGACTTTACTTTAGGTTTTAAGATAAACATTTATCTCATATAAATTTATATTAATTTGCTAGTGGACTCGCTAGGGGAGCTGATACGATGGCGATAGTGACTAATTGTCACTTTACCGCATTCAAATCGAATTGCAATCTGTTTTCCCATTCTTTAATTTAATTGTCGACTATCGGCTTCGATCACTAATAAAAATGGTTGTCTGTAAAGTCGGTTTACGGACGATAGTTTAAGGTGACAACGTCATTACAAAACATTGATGAAATGATTGCAATCGAGTGAAAGAGAGATTAGATGCGGCGCAAGCGTACAATCAGCGTAACGGGACAATGAGTGTATCGGGACAATTTTTCGTGCATGCAGCAAAACGTCACGTCAAAAACTTTTTTATTAATGATCGAAGACTATCGGCATTAAACTTAACAATTAGGTTTAGTTTTGACATAACGCAATCGAGGACGTATTATTAGTATTATCGTTATAGATTAGTGGAATTAGGCCCTTGGTATGGCATTGTATTGGATTTAAGAATATAAATGAAAGTAATTATCGATGGTACGCAACTACGTAACGGTGCCCATTATTGCTATCTCGTTCTCGCATATCTATTATTTGTTGTTATTGTATGTACATGAAGCACGAACTCTACGTTGGTGAGAGCTGTCTGTGATTTGGTTACATAATAGTTGTAACTTGTATATCGGGTTAATGTTTTGTGACGTTATTACGCGCTACTGTGCGCTTTACCTACTTTTTAATAAAATAATTGTTAATTTCACAATTTTTTAACATTTTATTTAACATATTTGTTCATATTATATCATTGAAGCTAAAATTAGAGATAGTTTAGCAATTTATTTTAAATTTAGTAGAGTATGTATAATTTATAATTTTCTAAAATGTTCTTAGCCAATGTGCCACCAACTTTGGGAACTAAGATGGTATGTGCCTTATGCCTGTATTTATACTGGCTCCCTCTATCTCTTTTTTTCTTTTGAACAAATCGATGATGAAAGAAAGACATGGCGACGGTGTGTAATTTTGCAGGCAATCTATCCCTAGAAAAGTCAGGTAATTATTATGTGGGTATTTTGACTATCAATATGATATCATAGCGTTATTAGCGCGTCAAAATACATATTACACAAGTCAGCAAAAATTCAGATCAATTGGAGGTATGGGCTTGTCGGATGTGCATACGCCCCAATTTTTAAACTTAACATACCTATTGCTGTCATGTTAAATTCACTATGTTAATTTTTGTCATTACAAAGTACAACCACCACGTGCGCATAAATGCGCCACCAACCTTGGATATTAAGAAGTTATGTCCCTTGTGCCTGTAATTACACTGGCTTACTCACCCTTCAAACACGGAACACAACAGTACAAAGTACTGCTGTTTTGCGATAGAATATCTGGTGGGTGGTACCTACCCAGACGAGCTTGCACAAAGCTCTACCACCGAGTAAACGTTTATCAATTATCAACATGTGAAATAAATGTGTTTGTTTGTTTTACGTCATCTTGTACTCAACCGTCACGGAGACAAAAAGCAATGGAGTCGACCTTCAGGGCAGATCTAGGGTATCAATAAAGTCATTAATCCAGTAATACTGAACTTTAAACTTTGACCACACAATACCACCGGCTAATGATTGATATCAGTATATTTCCAATTATATCAGTATAATTCAAATCGATTGATAACGCTTTTGAAGTCTTGACTTATTTCTCGTGTTCTTAATTATAATTTCTAAGTCGAGTTCGATTCTGAAATATGTGATGATGAGGATTTTCTCTTGACGGATTTCGGGCACGGCGGCCATTCACACAGGCCACCACCGTTGGCGTAGGACTAATTAGGTATAGTCCACGAGTGTGTGCGCGATCATAAGTGCACTAGACTTCGTTATTGTTGAAGTGATACACCGATGAACCATAAAGATAACCAAACTGTACTGTACTTTAATTCAAGCCCAAAAGGAGTCCCTCAAAAGCAAATGGCACGGCATAGCCCATGTCGGCATGTCACAATATAGACCAAAACTAAGTCTAACCAGCGAGAAAGTGGTAATGGTAAGTGTAACTGCCACAAAGCTGGCGATCCATATTTCCAAGATTAAACTTTATTTTTGGAAAGTTAAGTGGATAATAATGTAATGCGTGGCAAGTGGCAACAAATAAATCCAGATAAATTAACGATCACATTTTCTTCTTATTTATTATGTTTGGAATTGTTTTCGACTTTTTTATGACAATCTTACGATATTTGTGTGATTCGAAAATATTCGTTAAAATTTTCATATGAATCTAGTTTAATCAGCGTTTGCGTAAGAAACACTTGAGCGTTGCAAAAATACTTACCATTAGTCTTTAATATCTATCCATAAACTATAATCTATAATAGATTAAAGTGTGAAAGTGTAATATTAGTTGTACAATGTCGGGTTTCTTTATCGGTACGTCATCAACCGATAGTAGTTTTCCGTGAATTTGGAAAAATACAAACAAAAATCTAAATATTTGTGTACATATGTTAAATCTATTAAAATCGTTTACAAAACAAATGCTTCATTTTTTTCGTTACATAGATAGGCGTGTGTTCCTATTTAGGACCGCGTGTGTTCATTTTGAACGAAATAACTTCACTGATAATATTTAACCTATAGAATTCGAAAAATCAATAGTGACTTAATTGACATTTCTATTTAATATGTTACTACAATTAATATTTATATAGTGTAACGAGTACAGTTACTAGTAGGCAGTGACATAGCTTCCTAAGGGCATAGGGCGATTGCCTTTCCGGTTGCTTACAGAAAAATTGATTTGTAACTTTACAAATATGTAATTATTTATCGGCGGGCCGTACCTTTTAAAATGAGTTACTCGTAGTTTTATCAAAATTCCCTAGTGTTTAAAAAAATATGATTATGTAAAAAATTATAATAAATTATAATAATAATATAAAGTCGGCATTGTTATTTTCAGTCATCTGTTATCTATATTATTGTTTTTAGTTCGTTAGTAGTTCTTATCGAATAGATAATCTTTATCAAAAATAATAAGAAGATAACATATTATTATATCAGTTTTATAACACAAGACTTGCTATTAATTACATCTGTTTTTATTTCAGAGGAAACAATGGCTTCGAAGTTATTGAAAACTGCAAATAGAACCTTAAGTTTATTGCAGAATGGTTCAAAATTTGCCAGTGTTAGTGTGAGAAGAAACAGTCTATGGACCCAGGAAGGAATAATCAAATCACCGTACGCGAGTGTAGACATACCAAATTGTACATTGAACGAATATATTTGGCTTAATTTGGAAAAATGGCCCGAAAGGACAGTCGCAGTAAGTTTAGAATCTATTGTATTTTATTCGTTGCTAGTTGCCGACAAAGTTTTTTAATATTACAAAATAGAACAAATTATATATATAGATACCTATAGGTACCTATAATTTTTATACATGCTTTTATACATAAAATTGAAGTATATATAATAAAGCGTATTTTGGCTAAATTCACACTAAATTAAAAAGAAAATAAGTCTCATAAAATGAGATTAAATAAAAATTAAAAGTAGGTAGTACCTGGGTAGAATTATTAAGCATTAATTATTTACCTAGCTATATTATAATGAGTATATTTTACCTTGAATAGTAGGTAATTAAAATTATATATTATTATATTTTACTAGTGGTAAACTAAATTAACTAACGTAACTTTTAATTTCATTTATTTAAATGTTTTTATTGAGATTTACGTTGTGCAAAACATTTAATTTTTATACAATCGAAATCGATTTGTTTACACAAGGTCTAAAAATATAAGTAAAATATACAAAGTTTTAAGATCGTTTGTATTATATATTTTATAAAAGATGAATATTGAATATTTTAATTTAAAAAAAAACCTTATTTTTTTTTAATTATTTCAGGTTTGTGCACGTACCGGCCGAGGATACACGTACGAGCAAGCCTTTAATTTGTCGAACTCATTCGCAGCGAACCTTCGAAAGAAGTTTAAAATACGAGATGGTGACGTCATCACGGTGATGTTACCTAATGTTCCCGATTTCCCATTAATTATGTTAGGTGCGATGGCTGCGGGCGGTGTAGTTACTACTATCAATCCCATTTATACAGCGCGTAAGTAACATTATTGGGTATAAGATGTAGCTAATATTTCATATCAGAATATAAATAGGGAAGCTAAGCTTATGTGTACTCTAAGCCCAGTACTGACCATCTAAAGGGCTATTTGTAATGACCCAGCAACCTCGCAGGACTAGATAGCTGACACCATAAGCAACAACTTTTGTTCTACGACTTTTGATAATTAGTTAGATTTTATTTTCATACAAAAATAAATATTGATTTATTTTCCCGCTTAAACGTTTATAAATCTACGCGCAGCGCTATAATGAAGGAAATATAGACCTGCAAATGTCACGACAGTACGACAAAAACTTGTAAAATCATTTTTTTTCATGTATTGAGTTATGTCCGAAGTATAACATAGATGACGTATCGTCCGGTCAGATTACTTTATGAATTCCTTAAATTAAATTTAAAAATAAAAATTTTGTTAATTAATAAGATTATTTTATTTTGATCTATTGTAAACTTAGATATAAGAAATATTATAAAGGATATTGTTTTTTGCCGGAAGTCATAAAATTAGATATACGATTTTTTTATTGTTTTTTAGTCAAGAAGATAATTATTTTATAGTTTTTGTTTCTCATTCAAATAAATAACCGTGAAAAGACAATATAACAACTACCTCATCTCGTGCTTGCGACATTCATTTTAATATAATCCCTTCAATTATATTTCCTTATATAATGTTGGTGGTAGGGCTAGGCGCAAGCCCGTCTGTGTAGGTACCACCCACTCAACATATATTCTACCGCTAAACGGCAATACTTAGTATTGTTGCGTTCCGGTTGTATGCAGATCATGTGACCTTGTAGTTTGAACCCCGGGTCGGGGGACATATTGTTTGCTATGTTGATTATGATTATGACAATAACTTAAAAAAGCGCTTGTGCTTGCGCTCTCATTATAATACATTGTTTCAATAATACGTTTTAAAATACTTTTCAGATGAAATCCAACGCCAGTTACTAATGTCCGAATCGAAGGTGATAGTTACGTTACCGGACAAAGTGAACGTCATGAGAGAAGCATTAAATATTGCTAAATTAAACATTCCTATAATCGTTGTAAAAACCAATGGGGACCCGATCCCAGAAGGGACAGTCGCTTTCAATGAACTCAGCGAGGATATTCACGTAGATAAGTCGTGTCTGAAAGAAGTTAGAAGAACTGCTAATGACTTATGTTTTTTACCGTATTCGAGCGGCACCACAGGATTACCGAAAGGCGTTGAATTGACGCATAGAAATCTAATAGCGAACTGTCAACAAATCATCGAACCAGCAATAAAGTGTAATGAAGAGACAACAGGTGAATTACAGTTTACTGTTTAAGTAATTATTTCTGTAGTAGTAAAGTAAAGGAAAGGTCTACGGCCTTCTCTTTTTTGATGAGAATTTTTTGAATATATTCTAAGGCTCTTACTGGTAGGTCTTTAAGCAGAGCCATCTGGTTTGGTACCACCCGTTCTATTGCCACTTAATATTTTTGTGTTCCGGTTTGAAGGGTGAGTGAGCCATTGCACATGAGTCCCCTGAGTACGTTAGGAACACGTAGCAGATTTTTCCTTGGCATGTTTTCCATAACTGGTGAGCATGAGATAAATTAAAAACCCTAATAAAAAATGAGTGGTCTTTCGCTATCTACTAATCTATCTCAGCTCTCTACTACTACTAACTAACCAAACGGATCGAATTATCTGCAAGTTAAGCTTGAATGACGTCAAGCGCCGTAACTTCGTAAGTGTTATTAAATTACGTTAATAATGTATTAATTATTTCCAGCGACTCACCAAGATGTAGCTATGGCTGTATTACCGTTGTTCCATATATATGGAGCAGTGGTGGTTGGATTGAACGAAATGGCGCAAGGTGTCAAGTTGGTGACCATAGACAAGTTTCAGCCGGAACTTTATCTGCAAGCACTTGAGAAATTTAAAGTGAATGTCCTGTTTCTTGCGCCACCCTTGGGTAAGTTTTTAGATTTTCGAGGTTGAGACTTTTATTTAAGATAAACAAATCTTAGTCTCCTCAAAAAGAGGAGAAGAGGCCTTAGCCCAGGAGATGTTGTTATTAGTCGGAGCGTCACGGTAGTATGCGCAAGCGATCCCGTGGCGCTCCCCTTAAGACGGGAAGGGTACCGGTGGTTTTAGTCGGTAGGAGTCCGACATAACCCTCCATACTACATCACATATGGAGGGTATCCAAGATGGATTTACCCACGAAAAAAAAAAAAAACAAAAGGAGATGTTGTTATTATACTACACTATACTAAATCTTAATTATACATATTCTATGCGATTTGCTAATGGCACAGCAATATTATACACTAAAAAAAAAATTGGTTGCCTGTAAAGTCGGTATACGGGCGAAAGTTTTACGTGACAACGACTTTGAGTGGTAAAATAATTTTAATGTGAATATTCATTCGTATAGTAGGAAGAAGGATGAAATAATAGTAACAATTTAAAACATTTATTTATACAAAGAATTATATTTAAAACATTAATTTATACAAAGAATCTCGCACTGAAAGTCTGTCTCTCTCGCTCTTAGGCGGGCTAACCATGCCCGAGTGGAAGGGACGCGTGCCTCTCACTCGCTCTCATTGTGAGCGCATAACGTGAGCGGAGCGTAACGCAGTTTCTTGAAGTGTCACCCGGCAAACCAATTTATAAGACGTTGTCACGTCAAAACAGTTCTTCGTGTATCTTTATTTATAACACCACTTATCACTTAAATTTTACTTCTAAGATCCGATAATGACTGCTGATAATTAAAAACGCCATTTTCCACATAAATTCAAAGTTGTTTATTAATATTTACGTCTGACATTCGAATAGGCTATAAAGTCTTTTATAGCATTTATGAGTTATATAAGTTCGACTCGTACTACTATTTCTACGTCTTATTTGTATGTGTTTTCGTATATTTACATAATATACAATAATATATCGTAGTTGTCAGCAATTTTCCTCACAAAAATTGTACACCAATGTCCAGTACATTGGTGTACAATTTCCAAATCCACTAATCTATAGCGATTACGGTACGATCTCGATTCTATTCTGATACAACTTTGACTATACAGGGTTATTTCTAATGACCCAGCAACCTCGCAGGACTAGATAGCTAACACCACGAGCAACAACTTTTGTTCTACGACATTTAACAAAACGTATTAATTTAATTTCCCGTTTGAACGTTTATAAATCTACGCGCATCGCAAAGATCGACGAGTCGCGTCGTCTTTTCATTTATGAATGAAATATAGACCTACAAATGTCACGACAGTACGACAAAAACTTGAAAAATCATTTTTTCTTCATGTATTGAGTTATGTCCGAAGTAGAACAAAAGTTGTTGCTTATGGTGGTAGCTGTTACGTCAATATCGAATATTGACGTAACAGTTACCAATTAAGTTTGGTTACCAATTAAGAATGCCGAGATGGCCCAGTGGTAAGAACGCGTGAATCGTGAATTAACCGATGATCGTGGGTTCAAACCCGGGCAAGCATCTCTGAATTTCATGTGCTTAGTTTGTGATTATAATTCATCTCGTGCTTGACGGGGAAGGAAAACATCGTGAGGAAACCTGCATGTGGCAAATTTCATTGAAATTCTGTCACATGTGTATTCCACCAACCCGCATTGGAGCAGCGTGGTGGAATAAGCTCCAAAACCTTCTCCTCTCAAAGAGCCTTAGCCCAGCAGTGGGACGTTCAGAGGCTGTTACTTTACTTTACTTTACCAATTAAGTTAAATTAAAGAATGGGAACACGGATAAACGGCACTGATCCCATAAAGTGACCATTTGTTAGTAGAATTGTCTCCCTGGATTGATGCAATTGGACAAATAAACCAAACCGACCAAATAGTAGCAAAATACATTTATTGCAACAAAAATACAACCATTCATCCTTATAACATTTGTAAGGTTATTGCTCTTTTCAACAGTGTTATTAATGACGGAACATCCTATGGCGTCGGCTAAGATTTACCAATATTTGGAGCATGTTATAAATGGAGCCGCTCCAGTAGCTTCCACTGATGTAGAAAGATTCCTCAGTAAAATTCAGGTTAGTGAGTAAACATTATTATATGATTGCTTAACGCGATACACTATGTTCACACTACATATTGCCGACCAGCTTATAGAATGGATATAGAGTGAAAAAACGTACACATTCCATTGAATTACTTATATAACCTTGTTAGTTGTGTTAAAATCTAGTAAATATAACTTCATTGAATAAAAAAATTTAAAAAATAAAATCTTAATATAATAATAATTCCTAAATTATTAGATAATAACTGTGATTTGCAACTACGGAATCAACGAGAATGGCCAGGTTTTTAATTTATTAAAATATTCAAACATCATAACATAAAACAATTGTATTATATTTTTAGCGCAAAATTCGTTTCGGCCAAGGCTATGGGCTCACGGAGACGTCACCGGTTGTAGCGATGTCACATAAAACTCTATACGATTACAATACTGTCGGTCATCCAATTCCCAGCACCGAGACAAGGATTGTTGATAATGATTTGAAAACCTTAGGACCAAATCAGGTTTGTCTCAAAATTACTTTATTGCTCATACAGTTTTGATATGCCATTATTCTAGTTTATACGATACTCATATTCTTTTCTAGTATCTGAGTTTATGCTTGTAATATTATATACTCGTGCTGTCCAATATAGTTTATATGATTCTATTTCTCTTATTTAAGGCTCTCAATTATTTTTTCCTTTTTGGGTGTGATGGGAGAAATCCCTTCAACAGATAAGCGTGCCTTTTATACTTTGTATTGTACCAGTGTTATTATATCGTATATATTTCATTTTATTATTTTTCATATAATTTTCATTTCTGCTATGTATGATAGTGTGAAATAAAAAACGAAAGTGTGTAAAAAAAAAGTGAAGACACTCAAACACACGCAAGAAGTTGCCTGCTACTAGAATGTAGAGTGAGAAATAGTATTTGATAAAAAAGGTGAAGTGCGTTTTGTTTTAGAAAGAAAAATTAAGTCGAATCACAACAAACAAAAGACAAAAGACAACAAAAACACAAAAATAAATTACATTTTTCTTTAGACAGGTGAGCTGTTAGTAAGAGGACCCCAAGTGATGAGAGGTTATAGAAACAATCCTGAAGCTAACGCCAGTGTGTTTACAAGTGATGGTTGGTTCAGAACTGGTGACCTAGCAACCATTGATGATCAAGGGATAATCAAGATTTGCGATAGACTAAAAGAATTGATTAAGGTAAGATGTAATGTTAATTGCATTATAGTAATAAGAATAATAAGATTTATACGCAAAGATCCCACAAGGTAATGAAATGTAAGAGCAGGACGCCACATATGACGCGGCGTGACATACTCTTGAGTTTTTGTTGCGTTATACTTATAGCAATAGTTGCAATTATTATCGTATACTACAATTAAGTAAAGAGACAAAAGAGCGATACAAAAATGTTTAATTCATTAATAATAATAGTAATTGTCAATATAACGTTAAGAAGAAATGTGTTATCGATCAAAATGATACAAATAAATAAAATATGTTAAGCCAAATTTCATGATTAACCTTATCAGACAAAAATAAACTAACTGACTTTCGCATTAAAGTTACAATAAGATCCATCATAAGATCAATATTTATTTATTTATTTATTTATACTTTATTTCCTGCCTCTATTCCTGTCAGAAAGTTCTCATCAAGATAAAAAGAGGTCCTCGCCCAGATGTGGGACATTTACAGATTGCCAAACCTAAATTTTATAATTGTAATATATTTCACAGGTAAAAGGTTTTCAAGTACCTCCAGCTGAGTTGGAAGCAGTTTTACGTGACCATCCAGCAGTAAGCGATGCAGCTGTAATCGGTGTACCACATGCAACAAAAGGGGAAGCTCCTAAAGCGTTTGTCGCTTTAAGACCTGGCTTTAGCGCTAGTACCAAAGACTTATGTAATTTTGTCGCAGAGAGAGTTGCGTCATACAAGAGGATAGATGATATATCGGTTCTAGAAAGTATACCAAGAAGTGCCGCCGGAAAAATTTTAAGAAAGGATTTGAAATCCAAATATTGTTAGCACTATTTTTTTTAAAGTTTTATTATGTGTAAGTTGTATAAATATGTATTTAAGTAATTATTTGATATCAGCAGTTTTAGTTGATTGATATAATCTATATGTAAATAGTATTTTCGTTTAAAATGATTCCACTTTTACACTTAAATAATAACGCAAATTAATTTGCTAAACTTGTATCGAGAACGTTGCATTTTAATCGCTTTTTATTTAAATGATTTTATAAATTGCTAGACGCTATTCAATCCAAATTATAACGACAATTAATTACAATATACGGTCTTGTTTATAAACGTTGCTTAGCGAATGATTGGTTAAACAATTTTGTCTCTTTCTTTCATATGTTAAATCAATAATGACAGAAAGAATGAAATCAGCGTTGTACTAAACTAAATGTATTTATAAGTAAGGTCGATAGTTCGCAAAGAATCTGTGTAACGCCTGTTATTATTATATAGCAAAATTTCATTCCTAAGATTGAAATTGCGTGTCAAATTGTGTCCCGGTGCGCATGTTTTTTAGTTTTTTAAACTATAATTTATTATTTCACAGTTTTTTCGAATGAAGCTATTTTCGCCTTTGTTTAAATTGATTATAGTAGTCATAAATACTTTTACTTTTATTTGAAAATGTTTGTTTACATGCTTCGTTATTGTAGTAATAAGTCATTTATGCGATTTAAATAAAAAATATAGTAGTTGTAAATATTTAATCTACATATATAGATATTTTTATACTTTTTTAAAATCAATTATTTTTATATAAATATTTTATATAGAATAAGAAGGAGATAAAATTCTATTGTATTTGTTTTATATATTAATTATATTAAATTAATATTAATTAATAAAAATATCGATGGGTGATGGTGGTGTTATCGAATAAAAGCAAAATGTGTTTAATTTCAATTATATGCATATTTGAGAAGAATGCGATTCATTTTATATAGACCTAAGATTCTAGTGAGCATAGACTTACATAATACCAAACTAGACGAACCCGAAATTACGTTTAACGCTAAATATTATCATTTAATAAAAATCTATAATACTTATAGATTCAAACTTTATGACGGATCTCTTCTGCGAGATTCACTTCATTTAATGGTTGCGACTTGTTAAAAAATAATAGCACGTAATTTATTTATTTATTTATTTGGGAAACAAACAATTTTAAAAACACTGTAATATAAAACAAAAATAACAAAAATCACAAATCAATTAAGTTTCCACTTAAAGCTAAGTAAGTAATGTTTGGATACGGCCTGTATGCGATAACATTAGATAGTCTTATTTAGTATTTTAAGCGATAATACGCTATTATTTGTAACGATAATATTATTTTTATCACATAAATATAATAAATATGTCAATACCATAGTTAACTTTTTAATTTATCTACGTAACGTCACAGAATACAGTAGTGTATTTGTGGTATATTTATTTATTGTATTTTAAATACAGACTTAGAAATTCTACTTTTAAAATTTTGACGTGACAACGTTGAAACTGCGTTACGCTCCGCTCACGTTATGCGCTCACAATGAGAGCGAGTGAGAGGCACGCGTCCCTTCCACTCGGGCATGGTTAGCCCGCCTAAGAGCGAGAGAGACAGACATAAAAAGTGAAATTCAGTGCGAGATTCTTTGTATAAATTAATGTTTTAAATATAATTCTTTGTATAAATAAATGTTTTAAATTGTTACTATTATTTCACCCTTCTTCCTACTATACGAATGAATATTCACATTAAAATTATTTTACCACTCAGTCGTTGTCACGTAAAACTTTCGCCCGTATACCGACTTTACAGGCAACCAATTTTTTATGAGCCTAAGATAAACTATATCTTGAAAAATATTAACAATAGAGAAAAACATTCAAATAAAAAATATGGGAAATTTTATCCTCTATTTTTCTAAGGTTTCTAATATTTTTAACGTAAAGTTTACCGTTTCCGAGATATTTGCAAAAATAAGTTTTTCTTTTAAATAAGATCGCGGTCTGGGTTGACAATATCTCGGTTTTGTACTTAGGGGATGCCCCCTAACATATTCCAATCGCATTTTTGGTGCTAAAATTCCTGGACTATATTAGTTGGGTAAATTTAGTTCAAAGGAACAATACAATATCGTATGTATTATAAATCAAACATTGTATTTGATAAAAATAATGTTCTTTAGAACATAAAAATATATTATACAATATGAATTATTTTATAAATCAGCCTCAGAAGTTAGTATACCAACGAGGCCGTTTGTGTAATGCTTAAACAATTACCATTTTATAGTATGTTTAGAGAATGTTTTTTGTTAATTCGTGAATGTGTGTGATAAAGAATTAATGACATATAGCGTTAATATCAAATATGTGTATTGGCTATCTTAAGTAAAGGAATATCGTTTCTTCGCTCTTTATCGGAAGACATTGTCGTTTAGACGCTTCAATAATAAACAGTCACAATACCGTTCACTTAAAAACTTTAAATATATATAAAATAAATTAGTGAATTTCTTTACAATTAAAGCAATGTTTACTATAAGAATTAAGAGTCGAGTTTTCGAAAAGGTAATCTTCTCTATCAATAGAAGGAAGAAACATATTTGGACGGTGGAAAAAGTTGTTAAGTCGCCGTACAAAGATGTTGTGATACCAGATACGCCGATCTGTGATTACATGTGGAGGAACTTGGGCAGATGGTCGAACAAAACGGCAGTTGTAAGTAATTTGTTCTCGTTACTGTATTTGTTAAAAAAAGGGTAGTAAAAGTAACGGAAATCTTCAATTCTTAGTAGAAAATTAACGATGTCTACGAACTACGAACGAACGAATCTTTTATAGGCAATCTAAATTTTCAGTCACCTACCATAACATCGTTATGATCAAGTAATTGTGGTACTATTGTACAGTTTTCGCAGCACACGCTAAATAATTACTTTTATAGGCAACAGTTTGATACCTTGGGTTACATTGCTCCATTTTAAGTAGGGATCTATAAGTTTTTGAAATTATAACGTAACCTATGTTACTCGGTAAAGACGTAGCTTTCTAACGGTGAAAGAATTTTTAAAATCCGAGTCGTTTTTGAGTTAAATCGTAATAAAAAATCAAACAAAAATCAAATCAGGAAAGATTTGTAATATTAGTTATGCATGTAAGCATTAGTATAATATGTATATGTTTGTAATTGAAACATATTTGAACATCTCCTAAAAGTTGAGACCTCTATACTGGCAGGCTGACATCGACTCCAAAAATAACAATAATTGTAACTACATTATCAACCACACAACACATTCGTACCTACATATTGATGAGTAGAAAATAGTAAGTTAATTATCAAATTATAAAAGAATACGCAATTATTTTTTTACTTTTTAGTGCATATTAATTTGTATTTCCTATGAAGTCGGTTTTTGTTTTGTTAAAATTTTTATTTATTTATGTTTTATCTAAGTGGATGGACAAATGGGCAACCCGATGATAAGTGAGTGGGTGGGTACCCCCCAAAATATTAATAATTCCTTCCATCGCCAATGCGCCAGCAACCTTAGGAACGAAGATATTATATCCCTTGTTCAAAGAATGAAGCTGGCTAAATCAGTCTTCAACACGAATGCAACAATACTATCTATTGCCGTTTAACGGTAGAATATCTCGATGGGAGCTTACGTTACACGCTTGCAAAGCCTAAAAACCGTACATATCTTCGACTGCTTGCAGGTTTGCGGAATAACTGATAGAAGTTACACTTACCAACAGCTATACCGTCAATCGAGAGCTCTTGGTGCGAATTTTCGAAAAAAATTTAAAATACAAGACGGTGACACCATTGCTGTAATGCTTCCAAACATGCCCGAATATCCAATCGTTGTTCTCGGTACATTAAATGCCGGCGGTTTAATTACAACGTTAAACCCTGTCTACACTGCTTGTGAGTATAACTAGTACTATTAGTAGAATTATTAAAAGGGCTCTTGCCACCATTGACGTTCCTGCTCTTATCGAGCCTCATGGAATTAGTCGTGATGATGGCAAGAGACCTGATGGACTGACATTGGTTTCCTGGGAACGGGGACGGGCCCTTGTGTGGGACGCAACATGTGTTGACACACTGGCCCCGTCTCATATAAGGGAAACAATGTTAAAAGCCGGAGCTGCCGCGGAAAAAGCTAAAAAGAACAAACGTAACAAATATTCGTCTCTTATTCCAAATTATATTTTTGTTCCGTTTGCAGTTGAAACGCTTGGACCCTGGAGTAATAGTGCCAAAAAATTCATCCAAAATATTACTTATTGCCTCCACTGGTGACAGGAGGGCTGGTTCATTTTTCGCCCAGAGAATCGGAATTGCGATTCAAAGGGGAAATGCTGCTAGCGTTCTTGCCACCATTCCACGCGGTCACGACTTGTATAATAATTATTTTTAAATGTTATTTGTATTTAGTTAAGATTTTAATGTAAATAAAAGTTATACTAGTACTTATCAAAAGCCGAGATGGCACAGTAGTTAGAAAATGTTAATCTTAAACGAAGATTGAGGGTTCAAACCGGGCAACCACATCTGAATATTAATTTTGTGCAATGGTTTTTGGGCCACCTAGCGACTTAAAATTCGCATGTTCAAATCTGACCATGCTGTTGTCGTCCCCACTTCTAACCTAAGCTGCACGTTTAATTGGAGGTTCAATAGGAATATTAGTAATTCTTTAAAAATGTCCATTTCTAGTAAAAATAAAAATAAAATAAATAAAAAATAAAAATAGCCTTTATTTACTTACTACTTACATTTACATTTAGGACTTAACTATTTCACTTATACAACTTTTAAAAAGTAATAAAATAAATAAAAATCTACACAATAACACACGTTTATATATATCTATATGATTTTATCTATGTACATATATATATTTAACTAACAGATCTTAATTTCTCTATTTATTCTATCTCTATTTATGTATATAAAAATAACGTAATGCAAAATAAAATAATGTTAGTAAATGCTAGTAGAAGTCGCCTGTGCGGCGAAGGCCTCTCCTAAACCTTTCCACCTATCTCTTTCACGAGCCATTTGCATCCAGTGGCTGAAAATGTCTCTCCATCATTTACCTGGTCTCCCTTTACTCCTTTTCATGTCCCTTGGTACCCACTCCGTTAAACGTTTTGTCCATCTATTATTCATCCTGCAAACATGTCCTGCCCAGTTCCATTTTAGTAATCTAATTCTTTTTCTTACATCTATTATTTTAGTTTTACTTCGATTGTCAGTATTGCGAATTTTGTCAGATAATTTGACTCCCAACATACTCCTTTCCATTTTTCTTTGGCATATAGCAATTCTTTCTTCATCTTCCTTTCTTATCGACCACGACTGACAACCGTATGTTAGACATGGTAATACAGTTGTTTCATAGATTTTCTTTTTAATATTTAAACACATTGAGTTATTCTACATTATTTCCCTCAATCCCCAATAGTTTTTCCATGCTAGAGTTATCCTACGTTGTATTTCTTTCGCAGTGTTGTTTTGGAATGAAATTAATTGTCCCAGATAAATGTATTCTGTGACATATTCGATTTTTTCGTTTTGTACAACAATGTCTTGCGGATGTCCATTAGTTAGGATCTTGGTCTTCATTGTGTTAAGTGACAATCCTACTTTACTACTTTCTAACGCTATTTCCTTAACCATAGTCTCAAGTTCTGTCGCGCTCTTGGCAATTACCACGATGTCGTCCGTGCGCAGCGCAGGTGGTTCAGTATTTCTCCGTTTATGTTTACTCCTTTCGTTTCCCAATCCATACACCTGAATACCGATTCTAGAACGGCTGAAAAGATTTTTGGTGAGAGCGGGTCTCCCTGTTCACCTTCACGTTCCAACCGCACTTTTGCGTAACATTTGGAGTAAATACTTTTTATTATATTAATATATGTTGTGTTAACGCCTTGTTGTGTCAATGATGTCCATATTGCCTCAAAATATAAAGAATCGAAGGCTTTTGTGTAATCTATAAAACACATATACAAAGTTTTCCTGTACTCTTTGGCTTTTTCAATTAATTGCGTTATGACTTGTATATGGTCTATAGTCGAGTATCCCTTGCGAAAGCCCGCCTGTTCCCGCGGTTGGTTTTCATCTAAAATATTTGTTAACCTGTTTAAAATTATTTTTGAGAAAACTTTATATAAATTTGTCATGAGACTGATCGGTCTATAATTTCCGAGAACGTTTCTGTCTCCTTTCTTGTGGAGCAATATAATTGTAGATTTTGACCACTGTTCCGGCGTTGTTTCTGTTTTTAGAATATTGTTGAATAATATCTGCAGTGGTTTTTGAAGTGAATTTGTTAGCAATTTGAGCACTTCATTGGTAATGTTGTCACTGCCTGGGGTCTTGTCGTTCTTTTGAGTACTTATAGCCTGTTCAATTTCTGAAGTGAGGATCTTTGGTGTCTCTGCCTCTTTATTTCTTATGTTGTGGTCACTTGATTTCTTGAGATGGATTTTTGACGGATTGGAGATGGATTGACTGTAAAGCTCTGCGTAGAAGGTAGTTGCTTCGTTTATTATGTCGGGACGTCTATATTGCATAATTCCTTGTCTATTTTTCATGCTCACTGTCCACTGTGTCTTGTCACAACTCTTTATAAGCTTTGCGTAAAGCCCCTGATTTAGTTACGAATTTTTCAAAAGTTTGTTTACGTATAATTTTTTTCTCTAGGCTAATGTTTCTATTAATCTGTTTGCTAA
Source organism: Nymphalis c-album (assembly GCA_963151315.1). NCBI lineage: Eukaryota > Metazoa > Arthropoda > Insecta > Lepidoptera > Nymphalidae > Nymphalis > Nymphalis c-album. The sequence continues at coordinate 9,344,379 of OY720601.1, forward strand.
TTTTGATTATCTCGGACTTGACTTCAGTTGTTCTTTTGTTTTTACACAATAATTTTCTCTGTTCTAACAATTCTTTCGTTTCTTCGTTGATATAGTTCTTAGACTGTTTCTTTATACGTGGCAACTGCTTTAGAAACTCTTGTAATTCTTTTTCTAATTTATCATATTGATTTTGAACTTCAGTTGACGCACTAACGGCTTTCATAAATCTTTCTTCCCAGAAACTGACTTCATCTTTCGGTAAAATTGGTAATTTTCTGATATAATTAATAGATTTTATTTTCCTTCTTTTTGTTTTCAAATCTAAAGATAACACGCAACGTATCATCCTGTGATCAGTATTAAAATTTAAGTTTTTTATTATATCAATTTTTTTTATGTATTTTGGTTGATTTGTGATTATGTAGTCTATCTCATTCAGTTGCTGGCCGTTTGGTGAGCGCCAAGTCCATTTTTTGGATGGTTTGCACTTAAATATGCTGTTTATGATGAAATAACCATTTTCGAGTACAAATTCAACTAATTTCTGACCATGTGGGCTTCTATTACCGTGTGCGTATTTCCCTATGTAGTTTTCCTCACTATCCTGAGCTTTACCAATTTTGGCATTAAAATCGCCAAGCAGTATATTGTTTTTTGCTTGTGTAGAGTCTAAGGCCAATTGCACTGTTTGATAAAAGAGTTCTATATCTTCATTTGTGTATGCTTCTGTGGGGGCATATACTTGAACAATAGACCAGGTAGAATTATCAGTTGGCTGTAGTTCCAGTAATGCAACCCGGTCTGATATGCTTTTAAAACTCATTATATTGTTTTTTAGTTGTTTTTTTATTAGGTAGCCTACTCCATTCCTTTCATTCGTTCCAGAAGTATGGTAAAAGATGAACTCGGGATATTCTTCTATTACTTCGTTTTGTCTTCTAATCTCACATAAGCCAATTATGTCCCACTTTATGTCTTTAATGGCATACTTCAATTCTTCGATTCGGCTATCTGATATTAAAGTTCTTACGTTGAGACTTGCTATATGCAGAGTAAGTGATTTTTCCTTTTTGGTTACTGTTATGCTATTGTTTTCATTATGTAGTTTTTGTTTAGGATTTAGGAGGTAGTGGTCTGACTCCTCCACGGTGACCAACCGGCTTGGATGAGGCCATTTCTAGTATGTATTCCTTTTTTAAATGTATTTTTTCAGATGCTTAATTTGTTTATTTCCTATATATTTATTAAACATTAACTTCGCTTCAAATTTGTAACTACTAAACATTAGGTTAGAAATAATATTATATAACATAATTCAAGCTTTTTTTTAAAGATGAAATTGAAAGACAAATACAATTGTCAAAACCAAAAATAGTCGTCGCTGTTCGGGACACTGCACCAATAATAAAAGATGCTTTGATAAAATGTAAATTAAATGTACCCATAATCATTGTGGATGTTGATGAGAATCGACCAGAAGGCACTGTGTCTTTTAAAGAACTTGTTGATGAAAACAATATAGATTTAAACATTTTGAAAGAAGTCAAATGTAATAAAGACGATGTGTCACTTCTTTTATATTCGAGTGGAACAACAGGACTCCCTAAAGGCGTAGAATTAAGACATAGGAATATTGTTGCGAATTGTGAACAACTTAATTCAAATGAAATAAAAAATTTCAATGACACAACAGGTGAGTATTTTATCCATTTAATTTGAACGTTCTTTACATTCACTAAATTATACATTCATTTCGCATCGCATTGGAGTAGCGTGGTGGAATAAGCTCCAAGCCTTCTTCTCTCTTGTCCTCTAAAGATGAGATGTTAGTCTAGCAATTGGACAATTTTTTATTTATAATATTTGAACTTAACCAAGGCGATGTTTCTCATGTATTTTGATTATTTTTATTCATCGGAGATGACTCATCATCCTTAACACAGGTTGTTGAATTAGCCTAGCTAGGACGCTGGCTACCTGAACTTTATTTCCTTTGATGACTATGTTATTTAACAGTGAGCCCTATATAGCTGTTAATGATTTTTGTAGAAACAAAAATACAATCTAATTACATGCATTAATTTTTTTTTACTCCCGTAATAATAATAATATATGATTTAATCATAGATATTTACTATGAGTAACAATTATTTACAATTCAAATGAAGACAAAACGATAAATTCAATAAAAGTAAAAAAAAAAATCCATAACTGTTTTGTTTCCAATTACAGATTCCAACCAAGACACAATTCTGGCGTATTTACCAATGTATCATTCCTACGGTCTAAGTGTTGTATTGATACATAAGCTATCTGTTGGCATGAAATTGGTCACATTACCAAAATTCCAATCGGATACTTTTGTAAATACTTTGGAAAAATATGATTTTACTACATTGCCCTTGGTACCACCAACAGGTAAGGGTTTGTTACTTCATATATAAGTATATTATATAATATAATATAGTATAGTAAATATTTTACCATTTTGGTAACACTAGCTAATGGGCTCGGATGTCCAGATTCAAATTAATTCATAAATTAAATTAATAATTAATTTAATTAACATTAAACTAATATACTTAAAATAAACGCAATTTTTTTCAATATTCATAATATATTATTTACACTGTTTCTAATAATTAAAAACAAGTCGCTTCTAATATATTTTTTAAAATACAAAAAATACGAATAATTATTGTAGTATGAATATACTCGTATCTTTAACTAAATATAAATCTATTCATATTTCATTAAAATACAGACGTATGTCTGTAGAGGCAGTCATACTGCATGTTTGATAAATAAGAAGTAAGCTTACTAGCCTATATAGATATCCATCTATATAGATAGAAATCCATCTCTAGCTATTGCTAATTATCATATTTTATTAACTATAAATATATTATCATTCTAGTTCTTTTTCTGGCGTCTAATTCTAAAGTGAATTCCAAACATTTTACAAAATTAAAAAATGTTCTTGTGGGCGCTGCTCCAACACCGATGGCTGACATCGAGCAATTTCTAAATAAAGTGAATGTAAGTATACCTTTTGTGTATTTCATTATTTATTTATTATGTATACCATGTAAATATCACACTATGTCTGCTTAACGTACGCCCGAATTAATCAGAAGGACCAAAATCCAAATGATGAACGACATAATAATTATTATAAACTTTAATTCACTGTTCACAAAATTTCAATTAAATCAAATCATGTAACATTGACATTATGCCTACTATTTACAAAAAGTATTTGGCAGCGCGTTCAAGAATTTAAAAAAATTAATCAACGCCATCTATTGACAAACAATAACAGACATGTTTAACTCTTTACAGTGACCTGATTGTGATAAATACGCCAGTAAAAAACAAATAAATGTAATTATCTAAATATAGCAAAGCAAAGGTCGCATAACTTTGATAAAGCACAGAGGGCTACAACCTATGATACGTTTTTTTGTAAATAATAATTTAAATAAAAACAAAGTTAAAATATACCTGACACTATTATAATTTTCGATTATCATCAGATAATCTTAAAGCTATTCAATTACTTTTGTTTGTATTAGTATGTTTATCTCCTAGTTGTGTGAAGTATAATATAATTATACAAGACATATTGCTCACACTTTTAAACAGGCGCTTTGTACAAAATATTTCTTTAAGAATAAGGACAAATACAATCTCCTTAAACATCCTTTCATATATTCAACAATTTATTATCAATAAAACTCTAAAATGTTCTTTTTTGGGTTAATGTGAATTATTATTAGAACAAAACAATAGTATCGTATCCGTTAAAACTAATAAAATGACCATCCAAATGCCATGTATAGCTTGTAAATGCCAATACGCTTTCAGTTGTGTAACTATAACTAATTAAGACTATTGGCCCATCTAGTGTCTACATTTGATATTCTACAAATTGGTAGCTTGGTAGGAAATAAACAAAGCTCTTCGGTGATAAGATTCATTTGTACAGCACTGTTAATGTAAATATTTAACATATGCTGCAGTCTTTTTAACTTTATAATTAAAATAAATACTATTTTCTATTTCAGCGCGACATACAATTCAGCCATCTTTACGGACTTACGGAGACGTCGCCAATGGCTCTAGCACCACCTATGAATTTCAAGGATTACGCCTCCGTTGGGTTCGCATTATCAAACTGTGAAATCCGTGTCGTTGATAGTCAATTGAATAATTTGGGTCCAAATGAGGTAATTTATTCGATTCCATTATTTGAAGACAACTCTATATAAAATAATTGTCAATGTTTCTTGCTCAATCTTTTCCTTTCTTTTAAGTCACTTATGGCCGAATACTGAAATGGCATTCAAATATTAAGTGCAACTTAATTATTTGAGACGCCGTCAATTTCAAATTTAGTATGATAAATTTTAAATTAACAATTAAGTTGCGCTTAATATTTGAATGACGTTTCAGTATTCGGCCGTTCTCAAATTTTTCTTCATAAGGGCCACAAACACCAGTTAATCATAGTGTCGAGGTCTGTAAACAAAAATAATTAGGTTGATGGTTTCTTAGGTTTCGGGGTTGTTACAAATTGAATTAAAAAACTATGAACGGATTTATCGGTTATATTTTAACATATTTTTATAATTTTCACAAGCAGTTGTTTAATTCAAAATATTTAAGCATTAATAAAAAACCTTTGAAATTTTAAATACTTAGATGAAAATAAAGTAAGGCCAGGTGGACCAATCACAAAAGCTCGGCGGGCGAGCCGCAGGTTGAGTACAGCTGGCTTAAACGAACCAAACACAATTATTAATTAACGTTCACTAATATTATAAATTCACAACACCCACATTTGAGTTATGATTGAAATTTTGTCTTACAGCTTGGTGAATTGTTAATCAAAGGGCCAAATGTAATGAAAGGGTACAAGAACAACTCAGAAGCGACCGAGCAAGCCTTTGTTGAAAAGGAATGGTTAAGAACTGGTGATGTGGTAAAGATTAATGAAGATGGCTCTGTTGTTATAGCGGACAGATTAAAGGAAATTATTAAGGTAATTTATTAATTGGTAAATATTTCTACATCGTAGGGAACCTTCATGTGTTTAATTATATTATCGTGTTAGATTGCGTGATCTGATAGAATAGAAATAGGAATCTCTATTATATCAATGCTAATAGAGATTGAACCTGTGTTTGCGCACACAATTAAGCACTATAATATTTCCTGCGCAGTTAGCTATTCTGCGTTTACATGACCGCTGTGATCTGAATCGATCAAGAGGACGTATTATAGTCTATAATAAAAACATCATAAATACGAAAGAAGGTCTGTCTGTATATCTGTTACGCATTGACGACCCATCCACCGAACCGAATTGGATGCAATTTATTTCAAGCTTGAAGCTCAAGGAAGGCCAAAAAATTGGTTTTATACTTGGAGGGTAACCCCTAACATCCTCGAATCGAATCCAAAAATCGAGTAGCGGGATTTTATGCGGAGCGAACGCATTTTTAGTGCTCAAAGACCATACATTTTATACCTAAAACCTGCCTCTCCACCCAACACGCAGGCGAAGAGAAGTTTGGCGCTTGCCAAAACTAGTAACGTAGATAAGTCAAATCAGAAAATTGTACGGGGAGAAACCATGGAACATAAGCAGGTCGAAAATATATTTAATACAATTTAAGTAAAGCAAATATTGTCAGAGATAAGGACACAGTAAGCTTTTCGGTAAAATATATTTCTAAAGACATATTTTTAACGTACAGAATAAATAATAACGAACAATATTAATACATATATCACGTCGCAGTGGTAAACGTAATAAAGAATTTTGCGAAGAATATTATGAGATTCTCTTTATATTTGGACATTTCTTTTCATCTGACAACTTTAACATCTAAATAAAAAGCTTTACGATCGTACAATCTCAACATTAAAAAAAAACAGATAAATTGGATAAAATACTCTGTAATGTAATGATTTTCAGTCGATGTTCGATTTATAATAAAACCCATTCGAATCTTAAAATTAAATGAATATGTTTTAATAATATGATTTGTTTTTGAATAAAAAAACGTGTATTTACTCTATACATCCTTGATTGAGTCACTAAACTAACTGTATAACATCAGTAGCAAATTTTAATTAGGTATTTTTCTTAGATAGGTCACGAAAATACATTCGATAATTTCATAGAATGTTTTTGCGATATAATAATTTCCATGAAATATTATTCATCGTTCTCAATATACTTTTAATATTTTTATATTTAAAATTTCTGTTTTATTACATAAATTAAATATTTTCGTGAAAAACCGAATCTTATATTTTTACAAATGTAAAGTACGTTGTCCTTTCATCAATATTATAAATAATCGACGAAGTTGTTTTTAAGTCTATCCTTAACAAATAAACACACAAAAAAAGTCTTATAATATTAGTATAGTATATCTATATATATAAAGGAGATTTCCACGTATATACTCACTCATCACGATATCTCTGGAACCAAAAGGCGTAAAGACTTGAAATTTGGTAGAAATATACCTTTCACCGAGTAGAGGTCAGCTAAGAACGGATTTTTGGAAATATCACCCCTAAAGGGGCGAAACAAGGGATTAAACTTAGTATGTAAATCCGTCATTTTCAAAGTTAGAGAAATGATATTTTATACACAATTTACAGGTTAGAAATAAATAAGTACACAAATCAGAGTTTTCCGAAATTCACCACTTAAGAGGGTGAAATAGGGGTTGAAAGTTTATATGGGGAGGTCGTCATTTTTGATGTAAGAAGTATGAAATTTTATATACAAGCTTTTGGTTAGAAATAAATAAATATGTAATACATTATTTTTGTAAATTTACCCTCCAACAGGGTGAAATAGGGGTTGAAAGTTTGTATAGGGGTTCGTCATTTTTGATGTAAGAAGTATGAAATTTTATATACAAGCTTTTGGTTAGAAATAAATAAATATGTAATACATTATTTTTGTAAATTTACCCTCCAACAGGGTGAAATAGGGGTTGAAAGTTTGTATAGCGGGTCCGTCATTTTTGATGTTAGAAGCATGAAATTTATTATACAAGCCTCTGATTAGAGATAGATAATCTGTATTTATAAAATTATATATGAGATTTCCAGTAATATATTGACTCATCACCATATCTCTGAAACCATAGAGCGTAGACATTTTATTTTTATTTTTTCGCTGTGGAAATGCATTGCAAACCCACAGCGGATACTTCACCGCCTTTAGGGGGGTGCCAAGGGGTCGCGTGAGCATTCTACCCTGACACCCCGACGGATAGCCCGAAGGCCACAACCTCCTTGGCGACGGATTAAGGTGTTGGGCTCCGCCGCCAAAACACCCTGACGGCCGCAGAGGACAGGGAGGACGGCAACCTGACAACACCGCATCTCCTCTTCCTCTGCGGCCCCACCGCAACGCACAAATGGTGCGCCCCCATTTGGTCGCGGGAGATAGGGCGCGCGGCAACGCAACACCGACACGCCTTTCCTCCCGCGATCACTCCTGACTGCGAGGGACAGACAGAACTGTCCCCCGCACCCGCCCCCTGGGCGCATCCAACGCAAGCCTCCTCCTGAGGCCCACGAGGAGCGCCCCACACCCGGGATTCCGCTGCGCTGCCCCATGGCCGAGCTTACCACGGGTACTGAGCCCCCCACCACGACAAGGTGGAGATCCCACGCGGGGGCAAGCGTAGAGACTTGAATTTTGGTAGGAATATTCCTTTCGCCGAGTAGAGGTCAGCTAAGAAAGCTGATTTTGTTCAACTCTCATCCAAAAGATTTTTCACATAATATAAATCTTATCATTCACTTTATATGTAGGAGACTGGAGAGCCCATACCAAACATCATTAACAGTTGCCATAGTAACCGATTTCATGATGTTTTTATTGATAAACTAGCTGTTGCCCGCGGCTTAGTTCTTTAACTATACTACTACATATTTTAAAGAGATAAAATTTGTTAGTTTTATGGTATAGTTAGGCGGACGAGCAAATGGGCCACCTGATGGTAAATGGTGACCAATGCCCATAGACATTGGCATTCTAAGTAAATGTTAACTAACGCTTATACCACCAATGCGCCATCAAACAAATTTCGTTTAAAATGTTTCAATTTTGTAATCTATCATTTTTAATGATATCGTGTTTTTTTCTTACTTTTGTTCGCTCCCGATATCTATGGTGCGCTTTATATATATTTGTATGGTTTATTTATTTTGTAAAACTCAAACGTTTTATAAAATAGAGAATTGTCGCTTTTTTGGCGGGCGTTAATATACAGTCAAGATGTATGGTTCTGAATGTTGGGCAGCCAAAGAAGATGATGTAAAAAGAATGCATGTCAGAGTTGCGAATATTAAGAGGGATGTGCATTGTAACTAGAATAGACAATATAAGATACGAGTATATCAAAGGAAGTCTGGAAGTAACACCGATAGCTGAAAATTTAAAGAGTAACAGATTAGCGTGGTATGGGCATGAGAAAGGATGAAAAACATGTTACTAGAAGGATGATCAGTATAAAAGTTGATGGATATAAGGGAAGCCGAAGAAAGTGTGGATGGATTGTGTAAGAAAGGTGTAAAGTACGAGTGACAGAAATAAGTGAAAGAAAAATTAATATTGTACCGACCCTACGTAGTGGGATAAGGGCAGGAAAAAGAAGACTTTAGAAGATATCATCGATTCCTTAACATTTTCTTTAGTAGTTCTTTACTACGATTCCCTATACTGACCATACACGGTAATGTACGGGCGAATAGATCGATAAGTGAACATTTAAACGTTATTGATTTAAAAAATGCACGGAATAAAATCCTTATTTTACCCGTACGAAGTCGGGACGGGCAGCTAGTATATATATATTTGTATACACTTAATTTAATCGAAAAGTCGATTTACAAAACATTTGTTTATTGTTACAGGTTAACGCCTACCAAGTTCCTCCGGCTGAGCTGGAAAGCGTTATCAAGGAGCATCCAGCTGTATTTGATGTAGCAGTAATTGGAATACCAGACGAGAAAACCGGGGAAAAACCTAAAGCTTTTGTAGTATTAAATAAAGGATTTAAAGTAACGGACAAAGAAATAATGGAACATGTTAGCGTAAAAGTTGCTCCATTCAAAAAATTGAAAGAAGTAGTTTTCATCGATAGCATACCTAAGAATTCGACTGGAAAGGTCTTGAGGAGATTGTTGCATTAAATTACATTTTAAAATCGAGGAGGAAGTAGAAATTCTTTGGAAGGTTTTGAGCGTCCTAGCGATAAAACCCGTAGCTTTTACTCGGTGGTAGGGCTTTGTGAAAGCTCGTCTGGGTAGGCATCACCCACTCATCATATATTCTACCGCAAAACAGCAGTTTTTTGTATTGTTTTGTTCCAGTTTGAGTGAGTGTAATTGCAGGCACAAGGGACAACGTCTTAGTTCCCAAGGTTGGTGGCGCATTGGCGATGTAAGCGTTGGTTAACATTTCTTACAATGCTAATGTCAATGGGCGTTGGTGACCACTTACCATCAGGTGGCCCATATGTTCGTCCGACTAACTATATAATAAAAAAACGCTTTGATCCTTTGGACTATAGCGTCCCCATTGCTAACATAAGCTGTATTAATTGGGTGAATGGGTTTATAATATTATTAGAAATCAGAACATAACCATCTATTTATTTACCTTAATTATGTATTCTTTGTTGGTAAAGTATTATCGTTTGTAGGTGTAAATATGGATAAGCCTACGATTTGCATTGATTAAATAGGGCAGCATTTCAAAAGAAAATATTTCCCCTCCTCTATGGCTATGTTTAGATAAAAATATTCCATCTATGGTAAATGTGAATTTTGATTAAAGTATTTATAGTACTTCAGTTGCCTTATAGTTTTTCATCCGTTTATGGGTAGAATGTTTGTATATTTATTAATGGAACCGTTATTTCGTTTGAGTACATCGGTACATATTCAACGAAGATAATCCTTTTGATTTTTTTTATTTTTATATATATATAAAGAGGGGGCAAACGAGCAGGAGGCTCACCTGATGGAAAATGACTACCACCGCCCATGGACATCTGCAACATCTTAGGACTTGCAGGTGCGTTGCCGGCCTTTGAGGAAAGAGTACGCTCTCTTCTTGAAGGTTTTTATGTCGTATCGGTTCGGAAAAGTCGCCGGCGAAAGCTGGTTCTAATTGTACGAGGCAGGAAATGCCTTAGGAAATGGATTAAAACTCCATATTAAATACACACAAGCGAAATACTACACATGCAGATTCATTGTTTTAATTAAATAAATATTCAAACTTATAAATTATTTTATATTCATATTTATCATATTTTATTACTTTAAAAACTAACTTTAAATTTCAAATATAAAATTTATGGTCGTAAAGTTTAACGACGATAATAATTATTATTTGAATGTTACATTTACTTTACAACGCAGGTTTATGTCATTGACGGTTCACGTCACGGTCTTGTATACAGGTTTAGCAACTTCAGTAGTGGGGGTACGTTGACTTAACGACGCTGTTCAGTTCAATTTACGGCCGCCAGAGGCATGACAATTCGCGTAATAATAATCCCGAACACTTTTTCAAATCTAAACAAAACAGTTAAAGAACAAAACAAAAACAACAAGAAATCCGCAAAACTCAACAATACGATATAACAATGATTAAATAACACAATACTTGGGAAAGAAAAATATACGCCGCGTGTCACTCAACCAAATTCGATAGCAGCGGCGTACAGCGGGCGCCACAGCGAAATAAAAGTTGTTACACAATCGCGCCTATCTCTCACCACTGAATTTGGACTCGGTTGCAAGACCGTGGTTCACGTAAAATTGACATAAAAACTTATTAGTCAAGATGGCAGTGATATATTATATGTGAGTCATAAGCAACGGATGTGTATTCGAAATCTTGACAAATTAATTGTTCCATTGAATTACCATATCCTTAACTGATCTCCCTACATACATTTCTCGTATGAAAGTCTACTGCATATCCACAAACCACGTATTGGAGCATCGTGGTGATATCATGTTTTAAACTTTCTCCTCGTGAGGAAAGCTCTTTTACACACAACTTAGAGCTCTTTTAACAGTAAGACATTTTCAATTACTTATTTTATATTTAAGGAATATAATAAAGAAAATGTAATATATTATCCAAAAATTATATAATATATTAAATATATAAAAATCATAGCAAAAACGACAATTTCAAATATCTAAAATAAATTCGACTTGAATGATAATGTTCACTATAATAAATAAACAATTATATATTTACGATATAAATTCGTTACAATCTGTTAACAGATTTTTAATAAATTAACTTAAATTTATAGCAACGGACGATAATTATGAGTATTTTATGTGTTTATTAAAGGTTGTATAATAATTTCGTATGCTGTGAACATGAAACATAAGTATAGCAGTTTTTGAGATAATTTGTATCTTTTAATAACGAAAATCTTTAATTAATTTCGAGAAACTATGCGTAACGGTGAGTTAGCACTTGTGGGTGTTTTAAATAAGATACGAGACGATAGAGAAGATTACGATCATGCATTTTATTTTTGTGTGACGTTAAAATTATCTTTTATTGATATCACATTTAAGAAGACATTCGACTTGTAACATTTAATTTAATTACCAAAAAACCTGTAATTAAAATAAAACCAAACTAAAACTTTTATATATTGATATAATTTATCTTTATGTAGAGGTATTCATATAAAGTACATTTTCGAGATATTGTTTGAAAAACAAGTAAAAGTAACGCTGTTTTAATAATTCAAACTGGTCAACTTGGAGAAATCGGTGAACATATATACCAAACATACGCTCAAACAACAAACCAAACTTGGTCACCAACGCCAAAAGTGTACATAATTTCTCAATCGGTCCAGTGGAACTGGCTTTAAATTCAGTTCCAACATCATTTAAAAAGTACTATCAGGTGATGTACAAAAAAAACCTTGTAAAAATACGCTTACAGTATTGTAGTTATTGTCATAAATGTTACAGATTACTGATTTTTACAAACAAATATTTTTTAGTATTTCGGTATAGGCTGGCAAATGGTTCACCTATATAATATTAAACATCCCTTATATCACCAATCCGCTACCAACCTTGGGACCAAAGATGTTATGTCGTTTGTGCCTGTTCTCTAACTCATTATTCCCTAAAATCGGAATACAACTATACTGAGTATTGCTAGTTCGTGGTAGAATATGTGGTGAGTGGAAATAACCTATGTTTTTTTTTTGCATAAAAAAGTAATCATGATAAACATATTGGAATCCAATAATATAAATAATTATAATTTCATTCTTTTTTATTCGAATAACAAAAACATATATCGTTATTAAAAAAGTTGTAAACAAAATAAGTTATTTATATCATCATATAATTTTGAAGCGCCGCGGCGCCGTTGTTTTTTTTATTAGCTTTTCCAGTCGGTGGCGCCATCGTTTACATTCCATTCTGGAATCTTAGAATTCTTTCTTATTATAATTTGTTTATTATCTTAAATGTAGACACATGGAATTTATGATATATTTAAATGACATGTCTTCTATGTGATTAAGGAAAAAACTAAAGTTGCATAAAGAAAAAGCATGAAATAAAAAATATTAAGAATTTTAATTATGAAGAAGGTTGAGGTTGATATCATTTTTATTACGAGACATAAGACACATATGTATGTACTTACATATATTAAATAATTATGTACAAATATTCTGCATTCTTATTCTTTTATTCTCTTCGTATTTCACTCAAGAAATGTTGACAATTGACTTACGAGTTACGTTGTTCGATTTGGTTATCGTATTTTACTTTGACGATTGCTCTTAAAGGTGATATTATCACAAAGATAGCGATAATTATATTATCTTTGTGATAATATAATTGGAGTAAATTATAGATTAAATAAAAATAATAGATGAGACTGGATTTTCGGAACCGGTAATGTTGATGATGATTTTTTTCTATCAATTAGTGGTGGAGCAGTTTAGGATAATGTGTTCCCGACATCCTCCAGAATTCTCAAGATGCTGAACTGGCCGCCTAGTCCAGTGTAACAAGGGACAAGGGTGAAGTGAGATTTCACGCTTTATATGTGAGTTTTGTAAAAGAAAGATATATAAATAATAGACGACCTATTATACTGTATAAGTTCTGATATTTAGATAGTTAAATAGCATATTATTTACTGATATGAAAATCACTTAAATTCATTTATGTACATATATAACCGCGTTTTTAAAATGAGAGCGGAATTTTGATTCTGATCTCTGGGTGATTAATGACTTCTCTGACACAATCTATACTAATATATAAAGATTAAGAGTTTGTCTGTTTGATCGGGCTAATCTCAGGAACTACTAGTTCGAATTTAAAAAAATAAATTGTGTTGTATAGTCCTTTTATCGAGGAAGGCTCTAGGCTTATATTTATTCATTATATTTTTATTAATTATACACGGGTGAAATCGCGGGGCACAGCTAGTGTAATATAATAATACTGGTGGCAAATATTTAAGATTTTTGATCAAACTGTAAATGAGATTGTTACTCCTTAATACATATTTGTTAATAACCTAGTTAGGAGTACAGCACATTATACATATTTTAAAATACTTTCGTAAAATTTATAGTATGTTCGATCTCTACTTAATAGACTTTTAAACAATAAGATTACATATCTGGCAACAAATATATCATTTGGAATAAGATACGAATATTTCGTTTTGCGACTTAGATGTGTTTACACGTACATACATATAATAATGGTCCTCCTGACTGATTTCGGCCACGGCGGCCAATCACAAGAGAGATTAGCCAACTGCGCAGGAGATATTATAGTGCATTAAGTGTGTGCGCAAACACAGCTGCACTCTCTATTCCCTAACTCTCATAACTCGATGGGACGGCAATCCGACACGACCGGAAAGAGTTTAGGCGCAGGACCAACGGCTTAACGTGCTTTCCGAGGCACGGGAGTGTTCACACTTCCAACTTCCAGACTCCGGGCTGCTACTGAGAATTTTCGACAGAAAATCTAAGTAACATTTTATTGGTCCGACCTGGTAATTGAACCCAGAACCTCCGAGTTAGCAGCCTTAATCCTAGCCACTAGACCAACGAGGCAGTCATATCATATATATTTTAACGAGGTATTTTCGTAATTCCATTTGCGTGGAATTTCGTAAAAGATATTTTTACTGTATCTTTTTCTCAGAATCAACGTTATCCTTATATTTATCTTGAGTTTTATTTTATTTAATATGAATAAAACCACAATGTACAGTATATTAAAGTTAACTTAGAATATTTTATGAATTATTGAATTAACTGTAAAATACGGATATACGTCGGAGTTTTGTTGTACGGTTTTTTTTAAGTTCTCTAATTTTCAATATCAGTTCGGAGTCCGGACTTTGGAATTTGTCAGTGTTATACTTCCACGCGTATTAAAGCATGTGAACCCATCCAGCGACTGATCTCTCCGATTTTGTCAGATAACCGTCATATAGAATTATATATATAATCATATATAGTGAGAGATTTTGAGAATTCGTTTGTGTTTGCATACTTGGGCACTTATGGCCATGGCAGTCAGGTAGATATAGAAAGGTTATGCATTTGAAATATTTTAAAAAATCAACCTTTTTTTGATTGAGATTTACTTTATTCTAATATAATGGTTTAAAGTCATAGAGTTCTTATTATTAACTACAATTTTTATATTCCGTTTATGATATTTTTTTATTAGTATGGGAATAAACACGCACACATATAAGGGTGGGTATATATGTATACTTTGTGTTGGGTATTTCGTTTGGGATTTGACATTAAATTTACGAGTTGTTTTCTCGTCTTGTTTTGAAAAAATTATGAGTGTAATAATCATTAAAAGGATCTCGTTTAACATTGTAAATATTTAAAGGAATGTTATTAACGAAAATAAAAAGCTATATTATGTACCTATACCCTGTTTGTTAAGATAAAATTTATAACATGTTGACTCTTAATAAAAAATTGGTCATGATTACAAAATAAAAAGTTGTTTGTATTCTTTTAAATTGTTCAATACATACTACCTATTCTAAGGTTTATAACCGCTTATTGTCTTTTTCCTTGATATACTGTTGATTTATTTAATAAATGTATGTAAATGAAGATTTCACAGGTAATTATTATAACATTAAATACGCGATGGAGGAAAATTGATTATTATACATAAAATTATCTATAAGAGTATGTATTTACAAAAGAGTAGTAGTATAAAAAAAGCCGAGATGGCCCAGTGGTAAGAACGCGTGAATCTCCACTGATGATCGTGGGTTCAAACCCGGGCAAGCACCGCTGAATTTCATGTGCTTAATTTGTGATTATAATTCATCTCGTGCTTGACGGTGAAGGAAAACATCGTGAGGAAACCTGCATGTGTCAAGTTTCATTGAAATTCTGTCACATGTGTATTCCACCAACCCGCATTGGAGCAGCGTGGTGAAATAAGCTCCAAAACCTTCTCCTCACAAAGAGGAGAAGAGGCCTTAGCCCAGCAGTGGGACATTCACAGGCTGTTACTTTAGTAGTATATGTAGTATATCAGTTGTCTGGTTTCCATAGTACGAGCTCTGCTTAGTTTGGGATCAGATGGCCTTGTGTGAATAATGTGCCAGGATATTATTATTATTATTGTAAATTCTAAATACGATCTGTTAATTAAGGTATAAGTATAGATTATGTTTATTTATATGATTATCGTATATTTGTAAGTTAAGTATAGAATGTTATTTATATGATTTAATGAAAAGGTGCCGTAAATGTTGCGTCTACGTAAAGGCTACTCTGTACTTAAAGTTCCACTGCAGTACTCTGGATAAGGGTATATTTGGAATTTTTTTTTCTTTTCTTGTGAGCTATATTAGTAAGAATTTTTCGAATTCCAATTTTAGTTCCCTTGAGAACCACGAATTCTGTTCAATGGTTCATTGTACATTATTTTTATATCATTAAATTTAAAAAAATATATATCAGACTATATACTTTTGAATATCTGAGTATATAAATGAATAAATTCTTGTAATATATCTAAAAAAGTATCTGACAGTCAAATCAACAGTAACAGTACAGTATCAGCCCGTGAATGTACGCTATGCTTGGCAGCGAGAAATGCTGGATGGAGATGGTCTCTTTTTGCGAGAGTGTCATGTCGCAGAAAGAGGCCGCGGAGCGTGAGCGTGAGGCATCTGCCTCCGCTGACCCGCTCCGCCGAAGGAGACCGGGGAGGAGGCGTCAGCGCTATGCGCATCTTCTTCTCCCTCCGTCGTAAGCGTCGGTGGGGCTAGGCGGGTTCTCTGCGTGCCAGGAACCCAAATAAGAAAGGAGGCCCGCGCAATCGGGTCAACCGTCGGGGCGTCGCGGTAGCGTGCGCAAGCGATCCCGTGCCGCTCCACCGAGACAATGCAGGTACGCTGGTTTTTTAGTGGGTATTCCGGAGCCTTCAGCACCGGCGAGCCCCACATACCCCTCCACCTCACGTGGGGGAAACGCGTAAATGCGTTTTTCCAGCGATAAAAAAACAAAAAAAGCCCGTGAATGTACCACTGCTGGGCTAAGGTCTCCTCTTCACTTTGGAGGTTTGGAGCTTATTTCACCACGCTGCTACAATGCCGGGTGTCAAATCAATGCACAACCTAAAGTACTGAAACTATGAAATTGACATACTCCTATAAATGGCTCCTTTTACACAGGGTAACACTAAGAAAGGTTTTCTGAAAATTTAATCCCTAAGGTAATAAAGGTTATGAAAGTTTGTATGAAAATTCTTAATATTTCGATGTAAATTGATATTTAGCTGCTCTGAATTATGAAGCAAACAATCCCGCAGGTAAAGTATATAATGCATGTAATTTTTTTGTAATGTTGTTTTTAGTGTATATGAATGAACGTTTATGGTTAACCACACAAGAAGTGTACGTTGTCCAACTTTGTACGTTGGATTAGTCATAGAAAAACCAAAGACCCTCGCAAATGTCTCGGAAAAATAAATTACTCAACCCAAAAAAAAATAACAAAATAACCTCACACAACCTCGCGCAACGAAATAAGCTGAGTAAAGTTTAATGACGTCAGAATAAGTTAATAGCAAAACCTCGAGTCGGCTATGTATTGAACTAATTATACGTTTGGAATATATTAGATATATTATTAGCTATAATCAGAGCAACATTTAATCAGAAAACAACTAACGATACCATTTTTTGTACTCAGAATAGCTTTGAATTTAAACACAACATTGATTGCAAAATTTTGTTGACTAATTTTTATTAAACAAAATTGTGCTTGTAAAAATAAATAAACGTATAGTAAGGTTTAAAGTCCGAATAAATGACAAAAGATAAAGAACGACTTGATATAGAATTCTGTATCATTTTCGTAAACGCTTTTTAACAGTTTCGATATGTGTGTTTGTAGCGATATAATAAAATAATTGTTAATCGTAATGCGGCTTTATTGAAATGAACACTTCTAATTAAAAAGAAACTTTTACGGCCTTTGCCCCTTTTTTTCAACGAAAATAAAACCCGGATCTTGTTCGTTTAAAAAAGGAACGAGATTTTAAATTCGTCCACAAGAATGCAAAACATGTTTTGTTATAGTACGGGTTAAGGACGATCGGGAGTGTCAAAAACCTATACAAGAATGCGGTTTGTGATATCTTATGTTTTGTAAAATAACAAACAAACTGCAATCTCACACATTTGTATATATTTTTTTAATCAACAGCAAAGTCCGTATTTCAAGGAATTACTAATATTAAAAAATCCTTAAAAAACGGACATTGCTTTGAACAAGAATATTCCTATTTATACTCTATTCCAATCGGAATAGGAATAAAACACACCGTAGATTTACAAATTTCATGAAATAAACTAGTTATCAAATCAAATCAAATCAAATATCTTTATTCAATGTTGAAGTCTTACACTTTCTTATTGATTGTCATAAATCTACCACCGGTTCGGAAATAAACCTCAGACCTGAGAATAACCGGCGAAAGAAACTCAGCGGGATTTTTTTTCAGCTCATATTTTACAATATTTATATAATATTATATAACCACATTAATTTAACTTTCGAAGTTCCGATTACAACTTCGCGGACATTGAATACGTCATCTTTTCACGAGTCCATAGAGAATATCATAGATTAATCAAGATCTTGACCAATTATACGCGTCAATGATATCGTATTAATTTGGTGTCAAGGTTTATTCGGTTTTATTCCTGTTGTGATTGGAATAGGCTATAGCTATACCCTTCTAATTAAACGTACAGCTTGAGTTAAGAGTACATTATCCAAAGGGATCAGAATCGTACATGCGATTTACAGATCGTTAGGCAGCCTGTAAACCGCCGCTATGGACGCTTCAAAATAAAAAAAATATTACGCATTTACATTTAAATAATATCCATCCATTTTTAGGCGAATGGATGAAATGTTATTTGATTTAAAATTTTCGAGCTTTAATTATACATACTTAAAAAAATTCATCATCAACGCAAAGTTGTTGTATTTCTTAAATCGACAAAATCATTTAAGTATCGGTTTTGAATGTAGCTGATACCTAGAATAATAATAATCATAGATAATTCAACATCTTGACCAATTATATCGCGTCAATTCAATGCCAAAATTGTCTAACATGGATAATAGGATATACAATTTTATTTTGAAATACAATCATCTAAACGAATAGGTGGCTTGTATAGATAAGGTTTCGCATTTCAATTCCGAATCTAAACGAATTTCGAATTTGTTCTTGTAGAATAGGATTCTGAAGTTATTTCGAAAGTCAACAAAGAGTTCAGCAACTTTTGTTGTAACGCCGTTTAACCCTCGATAGTATTTTCTTATCCGCGTATTCAAAGTATCTTTTAGAACTTCTACGTTGTCTTTTTTTATTACAAGTCAGTTTACTCAGCGGTAGAGCTTTGTGCAAGCTACTACCCACTACTTTTCTTTTGTAATGTTCATGTACACAAATGTCTTTCCTGGGTGGGAATTGAACCCACGACCTGCGTTGTGAATGACAATTAATTGTATTCAACGTTGTTCCCGTGTTTAATGGTTATTAAGGTTGATTTAAATCTTGAAATATTCATATGCTCTGAAGGCCCACAAGGTATTGGCCTCGGGACTCGGCCAGCCAATGGGCCCCACACAGCCAAAAATAGTATATATTTACTCTAACAGCTTGCGAATGGGGGGCCTCAAATATCTAATTACCTAGTCCGGGCCTGTATATACATAATAGACATATTTCTATTACGGTAATTTAGGTAAGGAAACTGCGAAGGACAATATTTTGCACAACGAGTGAGCAATCACAAGCGCACGCTACATTCCTTTACTCTCATAACCCATTATAAAAAAAAAACGGCAAATTAAAAAAAAAACATATCTGCTTCGTCGTGTCGTATCTATTTTATTATATGTAAAAAAAGTAACAAAAAGATAATTTGATTTTTATTAAAGGATAAAGAAAGCGTTGCGTTGGCGTGATTTACTGTTATTATGACGAGCTTCAAATAATGTGAATTTTTTTCTGATTCTGGGTTATGGGTTGAACGCGGATACAATTTTGTATATATAATTAATTCTATGTATATAGTTTTATTTCGATTTAATAAATTATCTTTAAGTGTTTTTTATCTATGTATTTTACATAGTAATGAATAACATGCTTCATTCATAATATCAATCGCTTTGATATAAACATAAAATAATTTTGTGTATAATATATAAACAGACAAATGGGTCACCACCGTCCATAGTATATACGCATTGTAAGGAATATTAATATTCGTTATTGAAGGTATGGAGCTCTTATGAGGTTCAGTACACATGTCAGATTTTCTTCCATCATATGCAGGTTACCTCACGATATTTATCTTCACCTCCAAGCACTTAAACTATAAGCCATTTATAAAGTGATGAAATGATACATTTTTTTTTTGATAAACGTATTTTCTGATTAGAACTTGGAATTTATTTCAATAATAATTTTGGCGGGAAGTCCCGCTCATTAAACAGAAGTTGTGCGATATAAAGAATTTCAAAACATAACCTTGAGTGAAATTTGGTTTTTCCACATTGACAACTTTCTATTTGACGTCTTAAGATACAGTGTACACCTTATACAGTTTATTATTATACAAAAATTTACTTTGGAAACACACACGCATACATAAATATCCCACACAGGTACATCATTCTATATACACAATATCGATTTTCAACCTTAAGACCACGCGAAAATATTTTCAAATTTGGATTTAAAAAAAAACGAACTAATTCTACGAAAAAGAAATTATTAGCTTAAATGACATACATAGCAACAAATTTCGTATGACAGTAAGGCTGGAAAGATACCCATCGTTGTATAGACACATAAATTATTCTTATGACAAAAGTATGAATTTAGATGATTATAACCCAAGATGAACACCCAAAAAGAAATGGAGAGACATTGTGAGTCATGACAAGACAGCAGGAGTTACATAACTTAAATTTCCTTAACTCCATCTCCTTTCTCCCCTTCTATCATCTACCCGGCAGTAAAAGGGTGAAGGAGGTTTTAACTGGGCGTCGTGAGAGCCAATACACTCTTATGTCATCGGAATTCCGTCTATTGCGTGAAGCGTTTTGCTTCCTCATTTCTCATGCATAATGAATAGACTGTCCTTCCGGCATCAGGACAAGAGTGGAAATACATCGTATACGCAAATTCGTTCGATCTTACAGTCTCGACTGTCTAAGATAGATTGCATCGACTCTAATATATGATTGCGGTTAAGCATAATCCAATCGGCAATAAAGATAAGTATCCATACAAGAGCTGAGACTCTTAAGCTTAGACTAGTAAGTCTTGAAGAATACCTTATATTGATGATACCGAATGTGTGTTTAGTTATGTGTACTTAATTGAAATTTGCTTGCACGGTTGGGCGGATTCTAAAAGTCATTGGCATATTGACGATTACAAACGCTTTGGAATTCGTCGTCAAAAGCATGAGTACATTATTCTTGGCAACAACTACGTATTGAATCAGACCTTGGTCTTCGTCAATATTTTGAATGGCGTAGTGGCAGATAATCGTTTAAGAAGATGTCGTTTTCAATATCTCCATATCCATTGATATATGTATTGGATATTCAGATAATTGTCACATTGCACTTCATTAATCGTTAATCTGTTTTATAGGCGGACGAACATATGGGCCACCTGATGGTAAGTGGTCACCAACGCCTATAGACATTGGCATTGTGAGAGATGTTAACTATCGTTTACTTCGCCAATGCACCACCAACCTTGGGAACTAAGATGTTATGTCCCTTGTGCTAGTAATTACACTGGCTCACTCACCGTTCAAACCGGAACGCAATAATTCTAAGTTTTGAAAAAGTACTCGGCAGAAGAATTGATGAGTGGGTGGTACCCACCCAGACGGGCCCGTACAAAGCGATATCAGTTAAAAAAAGATGCTTACAATTTAAACAAACATACATACAAATGTAATATAAAATATAAATAAGAAGATATGATGCCCAAAATTTCGACAAACAAAAATTCTCTAAAATATTCGCCAACAAATAAGTACGTTAACACGCGGATCTTGTGTAAGAAAAAAACTGGTAATAATAAAAATGACGTTTGTTTATATCAATAAGATGAATCACTAGTAATACCCGCGAATACATTCCAACGCACGTCCTTCATAAGGATCCTTACACACAAAACGATGCGAGATTCACACACGTGTTTTTATCTTCGATCAATAATGTACTAGTGTACTAATGTACTTACCGGTAAGCGCTTCAAAAACGGCCCGAAAAATAAGAACACAATGACGTTTGTGAGGTTATTTCAAATTAGTATGGCTTAATACTAAGTATGTAAATTTTTATTGTTCGACTATTTCGCTGTCATAATTTTTTATTAAATGATTTGTTACGATTATATCAAAATAGATTCAGTAATAAAATAACAAGTTTACTAATATTATGAACTGTCTAAAAAAAACTATTAATTTTAAGTTATGCGATATAAAATTTGAATGATTATTATTTCCTAGTCTGGTTTCTATGTCTTAACTAATTTTATTTTAGTCTTCGTTTAAATTTAAATTCACTAATAGTTTTTTTTAAATCATCGATGCTACATCAAATTGTAAACTCGCAAAGCCGTGAGTGTGTAGTCGGCCGAGTGTGAATAAAAACAAGAGTCAGATAAGCCACGGGCCAGTCTTGTTCGGTTTATCTTTGGCGAGAGACCTTGACGTGACTGAGAATATTAAAAAAAAATGGTGTCGAGGATTGTGTGCCTGATGATGATTATTGGGTTGACCTGTGGCGCCACCTGGATGGGACGACTTCCGATGAAGCCCCGTCAACATGGTACGTTTAGTTTTTTGAATTTTTAACCGGATTAAAAAAAAGGTTTTATGCTATATTGTCTTGAGGTAGATCTTCTGTTAGTCCCCAAGATTTTATTTCGTAAACTTTACCGTTTTTTAGGAAATCGATAAAACCCCCATTTTTCATTATACCATCATCAATATAAACTTTTCGTAGAATTTGTTTTGTTTCTCAATCACAATTTATTTTATGTGCACGTATGGTAAGAGGTAACCCGCTCCAATGCAGGTTGGTAGAATAAGAATACACATGTGACAGAATTTCAGTGAAATTTGACACATGCAGATTGCAGGTTTCCTGCACAAATGGAATACTTAACATGAAATTTAGTGGTGCTTGTCCGGATTTGAACCCACGATCATCGGTTAAGATTCACGCGTTCTTACCAGCGGGTCATCTCGGTTTTATTATTATTCCTAATAAAATCATTTCAATAATTACATTAACACTTAATTATCTATATATATAAAGGAGATTTCCACGTATATACTCACTCATCACGATATCTCTGGAACCAAAAGGCGTAAAGACTTGAAATTTGGTAGAAATATTCCTTTCACCGAGTAGAGGTCAGCTAAGAACGGATTTTTGGAAATTCCACCCCTAAAAGGGCGAAACAAGGGATTAACCGTAGTATGCAAATCCGTCATTTTCAAAGCTAGAGCAATGATATTTTATAAACAATTTACAGGTTAGAAATAAATTAGTACACAAATCAGAGTTTTCAAAAATTTACCATATAAGAGGGTGAAATAGGGGTTGAAAGTTTATATGGGGAGGTCGTCATTTTTGATGTAAGAAGTATGAAATTTTATATACAAGCTTTTGGTGAGAAATAAATAAATATGTAATATATTATTTGTAAAAATTTACTCTACAACAGGGTGAAATAGGGGTTGAAAGTTTGTATAGCGGGTCCTACATTTTTGATGTAAGAAGCATGCAATTTTATATACAAGCTTCTGGTGAGGAATAGATAAATACGTATTTCAGGGTTTTAGAAAATCTACCCCCAAGAGGATGAAATAGGGGTTGAAATTTTGTATAGCAGGTCCGTCATTTTTAATGTAAGAAGCATGAAATTTTATATGATAGCTTTTGGTTAGAAATAAATAAATATGTAATTCAAGATTTTTGAGAATTTACCCTCCAAGAGGAAGAAATAGGGGTTGAAAGTTTGTATAGCGGGTCCGTCATTTTTAATGTAAGAAGCATGAAATTTTATATGATAGCTTTTGGTTAGAAATAAATAAATATGTAATACATTATTTTTGAAAATATACCCTCCATCAGGATGAAATAGGGGTTGAAAGTTTGTATAGCGGGTCCGTCATTTTTGATGTAAGAAGCATTAAATTTTATATACAAGCTTCAGGTGAGAAATAGATAAATACGTATTTCAGGGTTTTTCGAAAATCTACCCCCAAGAGAATGAAATAGGGGTTGAAAGTTTGTATAGCGGGTCCGTCATTTTTGATGTTAGAAACATGAAATTTATTATACAAGCCTCTGATTAGAAATAGATAATCTATATATAAAATTGTATATGAGATTTCCACCAATATATTGACTCATCACCTTATCTCTGGAACCATAAAGCGTAGAGACTTGAATTTTGGTAGGAATATTGCTTTCGCCGGGTAGAGGTTAGATAAATAAGCTGATTTTGTTCAACTCTCATCCAAAACAGATTTTTCACATAATATATGATAAAATATATTATGTGAAAAATCTGTTTTCTTCACTTTATATGTAGGAGAGCCCATACCAAACATCATTAACAGTTGCCATAGTAACCGATTTCATGATGTTTTATTGATAAACTAGCTGTTGCCCGCTGCTTCGTACTTTAAATAAACTAATACATATTTTAAAGACGTAAATTTTTTTTTTTTTGTATATTTGTTTGTAATTTTTTTTATAGTATAGATAGGCAGACGAGCAAATGGGCCACCTGATGTAAGTGGTGACCAATGCCCATAGACATTGGCATTGTAAGAAATGTTAACTAACGCTTATATCACCAATGCGCCACCAAACAAATTTCGTTTAAAATGTTTCAATTTTGTAATTTATCAATTTTAATGATATCGTGTATATTTCTTACTTTAATTTTATTTTGTACAACTCAAAAGTTTTAAAAATAGAGAATTGTCGCTTTTTGGCGAGCGTTAATGACAGACGGCACCACAGTTTTATACTATAGCAGTTATTATCGTTCACGTTTTGTCAATGATCTGATAATTATAATGCTTTTGAAATAAAATTATTATTTTTCAATTAAAAAAGAGGTAAAATTAGTTATTTTGTATGTTTGTTTACAAACATTTAGGATACATTCTCATTTAACATTTTTGCATTGAAAACTATACAAAAATACAAACTAATAAGAATGAAGTTGAATAAAGGAGGACAACGCTGTTTAGTGTGACAATAAAAATAATAATAATGCCCTCCAGACCAATTATGACCATGACGGCCAATCTTAAAATAGGTGTGCCGTGCCAACTGCGCAGGACGTTATGATGCACAAGTGTGTGCGCAAACACAGGTGCACTCTTTATTCCCTAACTCCCATAATCCGATGGGACGGCAAACCGACACGATTAGAAAGATTTCAGACGCATGAACGACGCATGGGGGTGTAAAAAAAATTCAGAAATATAATTAATAAAAAATTTAATATTAAGACACAGACACAGTTTTTGGTAGATAAACTATACTAAGCGTAGTACCTGCTGTTCGCTCCCGATATCTATGGTGCGCTTTTTGCTCACTTTATGCATTATTTTATGTACCAGTCCTTCTAAGCGAAAGCTCGAATTCGAAGCATTTAAAAAGGAACTTACATGTGTATAATCAAACTGAAACTATTAAATTGCACAGTGATTCATGTCATGATAAGAATATCATCATCGTTCGTTTCTATTCCGTTTTTACTAATTTGAACAAAAAGCAATAATTCTAACCTAATTATAATAGCCTTAGATATATAGCCTCCCGATCTATTTTTTTGTTAAAGATAAGTAATATAAACATGTAGTACATTATTTTTAGTATCTCAAATAGTTTTCGTTTTTATTTTATTTTTCTATTTTTTATAATTCTCATTTAGACAGATATGTTAATATTTTTTATTATAATTATTGATACCTTGGCCATTAAATATAGATTAAAATTGTCTATTACACTTATTTGAATGAATACTTTAGAAGATATGTTCATTAAACCAGAATCGATGGTAACATTGACAGGGATTTGAGGAACCGGATAAATGCAGGGTGGATGATATTGCGACAGGTGGACGATTTGTGAATGCCCTTGAAGATCAAACGGAAGATTTATAAGACCGTTATAATACCTGTCATGGTGTATGGTTCTGAATGTTGGGCAGCCAAAGAAGATGATGTAAAAAGAATGCATGTGGCAGAGTTGCGAATATTAAGAGGATTGTGCGTTGTAACTAGAATAGACAATATAAGAAACGAGTATATCAAAGGAAGTCTGGAAGTAACACCTATAGCTGAAAAGTTAAAGAGTAATAGATTAGCGTGGTATGGGATGAGAAAGGATAAAAAACATGTTACTAGAAGGATGATCAGAATGAAAGTTGATGGATATAACGGAAGCCGAAGAAAGTGTGGATGGATAGTGTAAGAAAGGTGTAAGTACGAGTGACAGAAAGAAGTGAAAGAAAAATACATATTGTATCGACCCTACGTAGTGGGATAAGGGCAGGAAAAGGAAGACTTTAGAAGATATTATCGATTCCTTAACATTTTCTTTAGTAGTTCTTTATTACAATGCCCTATACTGAACATACACGGTAATGTACGGGCGAATAGATCGAGAAGTGAACATTTAAACGTTATTGATATAAAAAATGCACGGAATAAAATTCTTATTTTACCCGTACGAAGTCGGGACGGGCAGCTAGTTGGTTAATAACGACGATTTGTGTTAATCTCATGAATATATATTATTTCGTCAAATTACCATCTGACGACACATGAGCCCTTGACCCATAGACGAGTAGGTATTCAAACTGTTGCTTGTAGACACGTGACTAAGAAACATATCGGTCTATCCTTGTATTATTACATATAGTTATCACATGAATTCATTGACCTTTCGATCTTTAGATTCACAAAACATTTTAACACTTTACAATGAGTGTATTTATGAAGTTAACTGGTGTTACTAAAAAATTGTTAGGAATTTTGGTCTTAGTTTAGTCCAATGAATATTATAAATGCAAAATTTCCAAACCATCTCTGCTTGTTAGTATTTACCATTTAAACAGTTTGTTATGATATTTAAGAAATGGACCTTGTCAAAGAACCTTATATCCGGAGTTACTTCTAAATCTAAGAATAATTTGTTGAACGATAATAGTTCTTAATTTAATCAATCAATCTCACGAAATCCTTTTTTCAACATTCGAGACAAGGTTTGA
The DNA here is from genome assembly GCA_963151315.1 of Nymphalis c-album. Classification (NCBI taxonomy): domain Eukaryota; kingdom Metazoa; phylum Arthropoda; class Insecta; order Lepidoptera; family Nymphalidae; genus Nymphalis; species Nymphalis c-album. The sequence continues at coordinate 9,371,352 of OY720601.1, forward strand.
GGCTGAATATGAACGCTCAAAAGTCAAAGAAACTTGTTATCAATATAATATGTTGGTGGTCAATAAAACTATGATTAGGTAACTTGTCAACAGGGTTACTTTCTATAGAAATATAATCTGTTGTAAACAATGTAACAGACAACTATTTCATATGAAACGCAACTAAATCGGATAAAAAAAATACTTCAATTAATTTTTAAAATAAGTAAGCTGTTATCGATATTAAGAAATTAAAAAGGTAAAATATTATACAAAAAATATACTCGTCTATAGTCTGTATAAATCACAAATCCGTCCCACAAATTCCAATTAACCAGATGAGTGGCGCCGCGATAACCTTTTCATATCAATTATACTTTAAAACGCGAATAAATAGCGACAGAACGGCACCAGAGTGATTTAAAACAAGGATCCGTTTTTTTTTCCACGCGATTATTTGACGTTGAATAATAAAAAAATAAGACTCGAAACTATATTTGCATATTAACAGGATAGATTATTATTAAAAAAAATTGTGAACGAATATTATTATCTGTCGCGACAAATGTCTCGACATTGTTTTTCTTTCGACTAAACAATATAAGTTTTTATTTATGGATCAATAGATTTGTTTTTTTTTTTTAAATTTGTTATAATAATATTCATATTGACGAAATAAATTTTATTCTTAAAATAAATAACTTGAACGTAAAGGAAATACGTGAACTTTTTTACGTTATCTGTGACTTCGGCTGCTTTGATTGTGTGTTGTTTTATTATGTTACATAATAAAAATGTACTTATTACGCAATATTATAGAGGTACCTACATTAATTATTTATTACAATAAAAATACATAATATTGTTATATAAATTACTCAAATATTAATAATAGAATGAGGATAAGAAGTGTGAAGATATTATTCGTTTATTTCCTCTAATACTAATATTATATATATGTGAAAGTAACTGTCTGTCTGTTACGCTTCCACGGCTAAACTACTTAATCGATTTTGATGTATATACTCGAAATAATTTCATTTCATCATTAATTATTTATAATTATACTACTTTATACTTATTACTAATTAGTACATTGATAATTTTTCAAGAAGATAAATTAAAATATAATAATAACTAAATATGAAAAAAAAACTTAGAACTCATCAAAGTTTTAGAAACCTATACATAATATATTGCAGTTAATTTTATTAGCGTTGCTAGTGAAGAATATTGTATGAATGTATATGAGTGATTTTTAAAAACTACTTCTAGTCCGATGCCATCGCAATTTTGGCTTTTTAAATACTGAGTGACAGCTGTCAAACTGACAATTAGTTTTATTATAAACAGTAATTATCACTTTAAATATAGAGTAGTAAAATAAATTTAACTGAGATAAGAGTTTTATTTTAAGAATACACTTAGTGTAGGGGTGCCAGAAATCTGACTGTACGTATGTATATCATAATATACGTATTGTCACAGCTTCCGGCTTCCTTTACAAACAAGATTAGAATTTATAATTATATCATATTAAATTAACTATTAACAATATAATGTGTAGTGATTGTTTAATAATTGTTAATTTTGTTGTGCTATCGCAGTTATATTTGTGTTAAGTGTTTTAAACTTTTAACTTTCTTATTGTATGTCAATTATAATTAAACGTTATGCTTAAACACTGGAAATTGTTAGTATCAATTAAAATCTTCTATTCATTTCATTATCACCTTGACGTTTAAAATATACTTACTTATAGTTTTATGTATACAGTTTTTTTATTTATAATAATATTGAGGCACAATTTATTTATAAATGAAAGCGATAATTACCTTTTAATCCAAAAATAGATAATTGGTTCATGTTTATTATAATAAATGTAATTTAAAAACGAAACTACTTTCGTAATTTTATTCGACTCTATGGAACAAAAATTCGAATCAGTCAGTCTGATAGTCAATACGTTTCTGTAATGATTTTTATGATTATATAATAGTAGTTAGTCCTTGTAAGAGCGAACTTTAATTAACGCTATATTTATCACGCATAAATGTTTTATAATTTTATGTTTACAAGATAAGTGTAGACAATCGTATCATTAAAAAAAACTAGGAAGAGTTGAAGCACGTGCCTCAAATGTATGTGTTATTCTATATCCGACGTAACACAAGTATGGTAGCCCTAACGTATATTTTAGCGAAACCTTCTTAAGGGTCAAGGCACCCGTTTGTAAACATCTTACAAGGCGAGATTTTTTTTTTTAAAGTTTTAATACTACAAGGTCGAAATGCAACATTGTGGTAATTGTGATAATATTGACATATGGCTTTAATCTTGTTTTATTTTTTTAATGTGTATATACGATGTTTTAATTATCTTCAACTTTTAATTTTTTGAAATATATTTTATACTTTGTAGTGAAGTTATTTTATTACTTTAGGTTTTTTTATTAGTGACATACTCGTAAATTAAATATTAATTTATATACTTACGTTTAATTTATTCTATTTTTTAGTATATTAGTGTTTTTTAATTATGTACATCATCATCATTAAAGTTGTGTTATATAGATAAATATATATATATTTATAATTTTATTACCTTGGTAAAATTATATAACATGAGTATGCATATATTTAAATGTATATGTAGGTTAAAGTAAAAAAGTAGAAATGTCCTCCAGACAGATGTGTGTGCGCAAACACAGGCGAACTCTCACTTCCCTAGCTCTCATAACTGGACGGCAAGCCGTCACAACTGGAAAGAGTTCAGGCGCAGGACCAACGGCTTGACGTGCTTTCCGATGCAGGGGTGCGCACACATCCAACTTCTAGAGTCCGGGCTGCTACTAGGAATTTTCTGATAGAAAAATCCAATAACAATTATTGGCCCGACCTAGCAATTGAATCTAGGACCACCGGCGTTATATAGCCACTAGACCAACGAGGCAGTCAATATATATGGATACCTCCAAAGATCTGTTAAGCACATAGATCATGCGCCTGAACTCTTTACGGTCATGAGATTGAAGGGATATGTGTAAACTTGTGTATACAATCATGCTTGTGCACTATAATATGTCGCGATTATCAATATAATATATTATTTTAGTCTCATAAGATAAGATCAATATTCGATCCTAAATTCGTCTAATCGAATCCGTTATACGTATATCCTTATTCGTTCGCAAGGTCGCTGCATTGTTTTCGAGTTCATCGTAATCATAAAATATACAGACGTCGATCGCATTCCTTGAATATTAAGTTGTTGTTTAATGTAACAACGTGGGTGTATATAGTGTAGAATATACGAAAGATTTTTATTAAATTATTGACTTGTCACATATAAATTGGTCGCTTTCACTTTTCTAAGTATGGGTTTTTTTTTAAAGCTTAAAAAAATATAGTTTTTATTTTCTTTAATCCATGGAAAAACTATATACAGGTTGTAACAAAAACCATGTCCGACCCGTGAAGTGATTATTAAGTATCGTGAGTCGGTTCTATTTATGTAAGCATTTTTATACTGTATATCAACGCATAGCCCAAACTACTAGCACCGTGAAAATATATGTTTCGTTTTACGCAGTAGGTTAGCACTAACATGATTAATTAAAAATGTACCTAACCCCTAAGGATAAAAGGCATCAAAGTTTGTATAAAAATCGTTCATTTTTGAAGAAAGAGGAATTTGGTATTTAGCAATCCTAAATAAATTCCTGGTAAGCCGCCGTTTGATAAAAATGAATAACTTTTTCATAGTCATATTATAAGATTTAATCAAATTTTAAGGTTTAGTTAATTAAGAATTAATTAGTATTTGAATATTCTCATCTGTAAAAAAATAATTGATGAATATATTTTTTCGATATTTAATCTGTGGCTGACCTCTTTGGCGTTTTTAATTAAAAAAAAACATAACGTAAGCGGCTCTTAGTTCCGTATTATATACACGATAACACAAACCGTTATAAAATCTAAATAATAAATAAACTGTCATATATGTATTTCCTCAAATAAATAATCACAGTATTTATATAATTTTCCGTAATCAATCTTTGTAATGGAAATCCGGTTACTTACAGAATAAATTATAATATATTTACTATTGATAAATGTTTTCTGGTGTCATTACTGTTCCATTATGAAGTAATGATCGTTAATTTGTATATTAATGACAGATATCTAAGTACGTTTCTTACTATTTTTAATATATTCATATGAGTAATAAAACTTTTATATATATAAATATGCATGGCGATATGATATCACAGAACATTTTTTATAGCATAGCTAGGCGGATGAGCATATGGGCCACCTGATGGTAAGTGGTCACCAACAGCCATAAACATTGTACATTTTTAAAAAAAAAACATCGTCTAAACTAAGGGAACTAAGATGTTATATTCCTTGTGCCTGTAATTATATTATGTAAGTTGTAGATTTCCTATTTACTTACTGAGAATAATCTTTATACCGAAACCTTACTTTAAATGGTCTACACGAATAAACGAACTATGTTTTAACACAGTACCGTATATTGCTAATTGCTAGGTTTTACGAATCATAACATAATTTTTCTACCGTAATATTAATCTAGACAACATTCTTTTTTAATCTGCGAAATTATTGATAGACTTTAAAGGGCTTTTAGCAAATCGAAGCTACCCTCATTACTTATGTGTTATGTTACTGCTAAACAGCACTACTTGGTATTATTGTGTTTGAGGTAGCCAGTGTAATCACAGGCACGATTAACATTGTTAATTACCAAAGACTGTGACACTAATATGATTACTTTTTTTAGATTATTAATTCGATTTTATCTTATTGTTTCAGCTCACAAAACAGGCTGTTACATTCCCGAAATCGATGACGTCATTCCATTTGGCGACGAAGTCTCTCCCGCTGGTTCTTGCTACAGGATAGAGTGTCTGAAACAGAGACTTTCATACGCCTCGTAAGTTTTAATTTATATAATATATATAAGACCATTTTTAGGGTTCCGTACCTCAAAAGGTAAAAACGGAACCCTTGTAGAGTCACTTTGTTGTCCGTCCGTCCGTCCGTCCGTCCGTCTGTCTGTCTGTCTGTCTGTCTGTCTGTCTGTCTGTCTGTCTGTCTGTCAAGCCCCTTTATTATGTATGAACTTTACATATGAACTAGGTCACCTTAACCTAGGTAAAACAAAAAAGTTACCTAGATTGGTATCCCGTGGCGCTCCACTTAAGACGGGAAGGGTACCACTGGTTTTTTAGTGGGTATTCCGATGACCGGGGTGCACTCGATGCCCTGGACATGCGGCGAGTCCCACATACCCCCCCCCCATGTTACCAGTGGGGGGAAACGCGTCATGCGTTATTCCAGCGTTAAAAAAAAAGTTACCTAGATTGGTCATGTATGAAATTAACAAGCGTAGCATATATTTTAATCAAATTACTTTTGTTATTGAAATCGTTGTTCGTTAGTTTAGTTTTTTATTTAAATCACAGACGGATATACAAACAAAATATGTCTTACTTAATTTAATCATAAAGTTTTATATTTATATGTTTCGTTCTAAAACAATAACTTTTTAAATTTCAGTTGCGAAGTGATAACTATTGAAGATGAGTCATCAAAATGTTACGTCACAGACGGTGATCTTAGCAGGCCTTATCCAGACTGCTGTCAACAAATAAAATGCGAACAAGACAACTATCTTATCTAGTATTGACTTCTTAAGGAGCAAGTCTTGGACGACGTTCGTAATTGTAGATCTGACACAGGAGGAATTGAGAAGACATCGAGAATATAATATAGGGTTTTAGTGAAGTTGTAATAACTTATACAAGTCACTGATAACGAATAAGTGATACAACTTAGTATATGATGTATATGACGTATGTCGTAATATTGGAGCACAGTTAAAAAATAACATTTTCTCATTAGAAAAAAGGTCGGAAACTCAGAATGTAGCTGGCTGGAAAAAGAAAAAAAAAATGGAATATTATAAGTTGAATAATTTATGTGTTAGTGATTTTTACATGTGTGAGTTATTGTTGTCTGACGTCAGACGTGTAACTTTAAGGTGCTCCTGAAAGACTTATTGATAGAGTTCCTTATAATGGAGTTGGGGGTTAGTAATTAGTATACTCCGACTCGAGAAGCTATCTTGCCGCCAAATTGTTATTATTTATTAAATTAAATTAGTTTAACTTTATGAATTGTTTTATTTTTTTATAAATTGTTTAGAAACAAAAATTTTATAACAATTTAATAACTAACGGCCGAATACTGAAACGTCATTCAAATATGATTCGGACTTAATTATTTGGAACGTCATTAATTTCAAAGTATGTGAAATTTTAAAATTAATGACGTTCGTAATAATTAAGTCCCACTTCATTTTGAATGACGTTTCAGTATTCGGCCGTAAGTAAATTACTAATTAAGACGATGTCAAAAATTAAGAAACACGACTGACCTGCCAAATAACAAACTAATAAGTAAAACAGTGTCATGGAGAATGAGAATTATAACGATATCGCATACATCCATATCTGTCATGGTTGAATGAAAAAGTTATCACATACATACATGAATCTTGAAAACATTACATGCCTTTTTTGGGCAGCGATGTAAAGAATATAATATTCTGCATGAATTGCATGATATATACCCCCATGAGCAGAGTTGGCTTACATTGTGTTCATAATTCATTTCGTGCTTGACGGTGAAGGAAAACATCGTGAGGAAACCTGCATGTGTCAAATTTCACTCAAAATTCTGCCACATGTGTATTCCACCAACCCGCATTGGAGCAGCGTGGTGGAATAAACTCCAAAAACCTTCTCCCCAAAAAAGGAGAAGAGGCCTTAGCTCAACATTCACAGGCTGTTACTTTTACCCCATGTTAGGTAAGTTACGCCATCTTTTGGCGACATTATGAACTAATATGGTTCAGAAATAAAATGCAAGACATCAGATTTTAACAGGTTTACAGCTAATTAAATTCACTGATTTGATACTAATTTACTATGAAAACTCATTAAAGGGATAATAAGTCAGTATTTTGTTTCGTGACATTTAAACTTTAATATACATAAAAGTTCCTTTGTTTTCTGACAGATGGCGTAAATAAATATTTAAGAAATAATTTTTTGATTAAATATGAAGTTATTTTGATTATTAAATTATATCTTTTTCGACTATGTCCTTTTAAATAATAAAATATAATTATTAAAACAGACACTAACTAGAGCAATGTGGCAGTGGGCGGTTCATGTATTTCGAAAACCGAATCCCTGTCCTCAATATTGCATCAAATATAATTAGTTATTGATAAAACATGTCATAAAAATTTGAAGCCATTTATGGCAAAAGCCGCGATTGTAAATATTAACCTACATACTAGTTAATAATAGTAGCTTGTTAATTAAATATGGATAGGCTCTTCTAAAAGCGGTGCTCGAACGAGACAGCACTTTTAACAAATGTGAGGTGATACCAATTCAATTTGCCTTCAAAATGTGTGTTTCCAGTAAGTTGTTATGGATTTTGAATGATTTTGCATTACTCAGTACATGATTTAATGTTATATGTTCCCTTAGTAATTACTTACTTATATATCAAGATACATAATATAATAATATCCTGGGACATTATTCAAACACGGCCATCTGATCCCAAACTAAGCATTTTTTTTAGTAAATACGTACTTATATAAATAATTACACCCAGACTCAGGACAAACAGACATGTTCATGCACAGAAATGTCTGTCCTGGGTGGGAATCGAACCCACGACCTGCGGCGTGTAAGGCAACCACGCCAACCGGCTCGTCGAATATACACTTTGTCAAACGGCAAAGTAATCAAGAAACTTTTACACTCAATTAAATAATAACTTATATTTAACTTTATAAACTTTTCTTATTTTATAAATCATGAATTAAAACAAATTATTACATATTTAAATCCTTTGAATTCGGTTAATATAAATTAAACCGATAAACTTCTCCATTTAACCTTGACTGTGAATGTATTTGCTTCATATTTTGTTGTCCATAATAAATGAAATAACAGTTATTATTTGATGTGTAAAAAAATGTATTTTAAAATAAGAACGTATTTTACGAATTCGAAACCGTACACGAATGAGGTTAGATATGAATATATGTTTTTTGAATGTTATCCTTGCTTTCAAATCCGCAGCTTTACGGATTTCGGAGATTAAAAAGTTGTAAAAAATCCCTTTGCAAAGTTCGTTTGGTGATTGAAAAATAAATTGCGGTGTAGTTCGAAACTCCATTCGATGAATCCTCTTCCAATCAAACCCATAACCCTTGTATTTCGATATAATACAATATATTTGTATTCAATCGAAATAAATGACTCGACATTTTATATTTATTATTCTCATATTGCTTCTGGAAAAAAACCATACCGATCGCTTATCGATTATTACATACCTATAATAAGAATTTGTTAAATTAACATTAAGTCGATTGGATTGCAATAACTCATCTTTCTACATAATTAGTACCAATTTTGTTTTTTTTCTTCTTTTTTATTGTATAGGAAGGCGGATAAGCATATGGGCCACCTTATGGTAAATTGTCACCATCGCTCATAGACAATGGCATTGTAAACCAAAATTTCCAAATCGTGTAATTATTAAACAGCTTCAAAATAAGTTTCCATAAGAAAGAACCGAAAAATACTTCTTATTAACTTCTTATAGAAATTTATGCTTAAAGTTTAGCAGGATTTAAAATAATATTTTTTTGTTTCATTTTATAAGACAAACAATCTTAAGAAAAAAGATTTATGTAGTATTTTTTTAATTTCTTCTTTTGAAATGAGTACTTTCTTCATTTAAAATGGAGGAGACGGTATACAAATGTTTCTATTGGTTGGACGCGCGACAACAACGCCACTTGAGTTGAACTATTCTGTGAAGTAAAAAATGATAAATAAAGTAAATTTTCCGAATTAACATTGGCATTAAATATAGCCTAGTAATATTTTGACATAATCGTCGTCAATCGGACCTGTGATCGGATTAATGATTTAAAAACGCCTGAACAGATCTTCATAATTTGTAGCTAAGAACCATCTCGATCACTTAAGGTTTCAAACAGAAGAAAACTACATCAAAATCAGGCCATTCGTTTCGGAGGTACGACGCCACAGACATACAGACAAACAGATTCACAGGACATTTGTCAGGGATTAACAAGTAAGCAATAATAATAACCATAACTATAGTAAATTACTATTAATTTTGTGACATTTATTTCTAATTAAGGTCACTTCCATTCCGTAAGAAATTAAGGCACATCCAACATCATTCAGTTGCAGGAATGTTTCTCACGAACGTGAGGAAGATTAGTTCTCAAATAACTAATGAGGTTGGATAAACCCGGACTACGCAATGTGACTAGTAATTATTATTAATAGCTTAATACTTTACTGCCTATATTTAGTTATAATTATAACCATGTATAAATTACGTCACTGCATATTATAAAACAATATCTCCCCGTCGCGTCTGTCTGTTTGTACGCAATAAAATTTAAAAACTACGGAACGTATGTATATACGATTTTCACAAATAGACAGAGTTATTCAGGAGGAAGGTTTAGATGTATAATTAATTAAGGTTTTGTGTAAACTGGTAAAAATATGAGTAATAGATAAATCTATACGTTTTACGATATAAAAGTTTTTTTCTAGACCATTATCTTACACGTGCAAAGCCTGGATTTGTGGAAATTATGTAAATTATTTAAAGAAAACATATGTGGGCACAAAAACCTTAAAATTCAAAAATAATGTTTAATTTAGAAACACTTTAATCAATTATCTCCTTACGGTATTATGTAATCTCGATTTTTCAGAAATTTTCAGAAGTAACAAGTTTTAATTGTTAGTAGCGCCTACCAATTAGAACTTATAAAGCAAAAGTAATATTCCCATATCAAATCTCACAAATGTTCTTGTTCATGCTGTAATCTATACTGATATTATAAATGTGGAAGTGACACTGTCTGTCTGTAAGTCTGTCTGTCTGAAGCAAGTTATTTATACCTAACACCCGACACACACACGCAACCAAAGCCGCGGGCGGGGCTCAGTGATAGTTTAATCTTTTTATTATAATTATTATATTATATATTATGTAGAAATTATTAATATTTCTTTACATAGCTATATTATTAAAAAATAAAGGATATAGGCTTAGAATTTTTTCGTTGCGAGGCCAGTTGATGTCGAGGATAGTCGATGACTCGGAGATTTGGGCTGAAATCCGGACACTACTGAGTGTAAGAGATCTAAACTCGTCGATAGTGAGTTGATCACGAGTTAACTGTGAAGGAAAAATTCGTAAGAAAACATGTTTTGTTCGCAATTCTATTCTAAATTTGTATCTTGCGGTTGGTCAACATGAACAATAAAACCTTCTCGATAAAAACGAGAAAATAATTATCTATGTTCACAAGCGAGACGTTGGTATTATTTATGATAAGATAGTATTGTGTAATCAACAACCCGCCTCATTGCTGTAATTTAGTAAATGTTTATTACATTAATACAGTTTAAGTAATTGTTGAATAAACAGAAAAAATCCTACATAAGAAAGGAACCTCTGAGGACTTAAATAATAAGATACAAAATAAAGGCGAAAAAGTAGATAATAAAAAATATATACGCTTTGGGAATTACTGAAAATCTGTTTGTCTGTTTTGTTTCTTTTTTGGTGCGTTATATTCTATTTATTCCAAATTCCAGTTTCTATATAATGATATCAAAATAACAAAACGAAGTATTATTGGCGGTAGTATATATAATGAGTGGATGATATCTACCCAGAGGTGCTTGTACAAAGCCCTTACCGGTATTTTATTAGTATTAAAAAACAATAGAATAGCAATTAAGCAAGTAGCGAAAATGAATAAATTAATCAGCTTCATGAAACTATACAATATACAAATTACCTTAAATATGTCGCGATCGCGATCTCTGAATTATTTCCAATTAAACGCCATCTTGCTTTGGAATGTGTTCATTCAAATTTGTTTTCATCTTATCGTTCAACTATAAATTATATTGGACCGTATTAACTAATTATTAATCACCAAATTCAAATGAAACAAAATTCCAAATATGACTAAAAAGAATAAAATGAATACACAAGATATGCTCATAAATGAAGTAAGCGAAGTAACGTTAACTCTCCCATTTCTATTAAACTCCTAGTGCGGTCTTTGAGCAATCTATGTTAAGTAGGAAGAAATACCGAAGACTGTTTCCCCATGAGCTCAACTTTCCAGTTTCCATTTAACTTTACGGATTAATTTCCTCGATAATATCTCTTTCATATAATTTCTTTGAGGAAACAATAAAACGCGTTTCAGTCCAAACGCTCAATAAACTTTCGGACTATGAGCGTTTTTTTTATGATTATTATGTGCTCGAGAATGTCGTTCAGAAATTACCCTATTCGCTTTTATGTTAGCGGAACATTTTCCATTTTTTTTTTTTATTTAACGATTCGGTGTTTACTGTTTAGGCCACGATCTTACCCAAAGGTTGTTAGTGTTAATTTTGTTTTTGTTTTTCAGTTTTCTCATCTATATTTTATTTTTGACGTGACAACGTCTAATAAATCGATGAACGCTGGCTGCATGCACGAAAAAGAATGACTCATTGTCCCGTTACGTTGATTGTACGTTTGCGCCGCATCTATCTGTTATGACATTGTCACGTTAAACTATCGTCCGTAAACCGACTTTACAGACAAGCATTTTTTTTATATCTATTGGCATATTTTGATTTTCAATCGAATGTTGGTTGGGATATCAGATATCATCACACTAACCGGTTGCGTCGGAATTGCTGCTAGATTGGATTATGAAAGATAAACCCTTAATCAGTCAGTAGATTCTTCAAACTTGATCGAATAACAAAAATTTTCGTAAGATTAGTGAGAAAAATAATTTATATCATTATTTTATAAGTCTTTCGTATAGTATCGATCAGACTTATCATACAGAAGTAAAATCGTTTTCTAAATGCGTCTTATTTGAAAAAGGGATAATTGTATACAAAAATGTATTGGTGGTAGTGCTTTGTGCATGGTCGTCTGGATAGGTGTCACCCACTTATCAAATATTCTAACGCAAAACAGTGGTAGAATACCATCAGCCCATAAGCTCGTTCGCCTACTTATTCAATAATATATTATAACTATAAATATTGTGAATACAATAAATGTAATATTAAATACTTTATTCATAGAATTGTTTATGAATCAGATTATATATTACTTTAGTAAAATTTTAGTTAAAAACGAATATATTAATCTTTAAAATATGGGAGTAATTCATAAATAAAAAAATGTAATAAACATTTTAACTCTAAAATAAGAATAGTTTTTATGAACCCAACGAGCAAAAACTAGACAGGATAACAATGATTTAATGAACGCGACAAAGTTGAAACATTTTAAAAATGCCACCCGCGAGTCTCGCACTATAACACTAGTTACATACAATGTGTAGTCTGAGCTCCAATTGCAGAAATTTATTTATGTATTAATAATGTTGTGATATTTTATGTGATATTTTATGTGATGTTTTTTGACACAAATAAAGTGTTACAATTTAATTCAAATTCTGTTAAAAACGAGCGAAGTTTGCCGATTAATTGATAGTTTAAAGCATCTTAAATATTGTGATTACTTATAAAAATAAATACAACTATCGTGTGTGTTACCTATTATGTATAATATATTTGATTTTTACAAAAATCTTTCTTGTACTAAACACTTAGTATTAAAATTCTCAAGCTTAATATTTACATACTTATATCATTAAAAAGCGCTCTTATCAATTGCTACAACACATGGCAATACAATTTTTTTTATATTTGTTTCTTTTTTTTAAATAGAATATAAAATGAATAGCCGTTTTGTAAGCGGTCCTCGTACTACTTAGCTCTATTTCGCGACATAAAGTCAAAATTTACAAAGGAATAAGCTTGACAGTCATATAAGCAGTGTCTTTGTAGAGACGCTATTTTTTTAAGTACAGGATGTTCTCATTAATTTCATTACAATTTGTGACATTGTATTCGCTTCAAAAGTTATTCTCTGCTTTTTAATTTCAAAAATGAAATGCAAGTAATTTTACGTTAAGCTTGAAAGTAAAATTATTCTTGGTTTTGTTTCAGCACTTTTTTTTTTTTTTTTTTTTTTTTTCGCTGTGGAAATGCATTTACGCATACCCCCCGCAAGATGAAAAGCGGTGGGTTATGTGGGACTCGACGGCTGAAGTGCAAGGCCGTAATACCCACTAAAACCACAGCGTATACTTCACCGCCTTTAGGGGGGTGCCAAGGGGTCGCGTGAGCATTCTACCCTGACACCCCGACGGATAGCCCGAAGGCCACAACTTCCTTGGCGACGGATTAAGGTGTTGGGCTCCGTCGCCAAAAAACACCCTGACGGCCGCAGAGGACAGGGAGGACGGCAACCTGACAACACCGCATCTCCTCTTCCTCTGCGGCCCCACCGCAACGCAACAAATGGTGCGCCCCCATTCGGTCGCGGGAGATAGGGCGCGCGGCAACGCAACACCGACACGCCTCTCCTCCCGCGATCGCTCCCGGCTGCAGGCGATGGACCGAACCGTCCCCCACAGCGACACACCCAGCGGCCGCAGAGGACAGGGAGGACGGCAACCTGACAACACCGCATCTCCTCTTCCTCTGCGGCCCCACCGCAACGCACAAATGGTGCGCCCCCATTTGGTCGCGGGAGATAGGGCGCGCGGCAACGCAACACCGACACGCCTCTCCTCCCGCGATCACTCCCGACTGTGAGGGACAGACAGAACTGCGCCCCGCACCCGCCACCCGGGCGCATCCAACGCAGGCCTCCTCCTGAGGCCCACGAGGAGCGCCCCACGTCCGGGATCCCGCTTAGCTTCCCCGTGGCCGACCTTACCACGGGTACTGAGCCCCCCCACCACGACAAGGTGGAGATCCCACGCGGGGGGGTTTGTTTCAGCACTATAATATCGCTTGCTATAACCAAAATTAAACAAATCTCTTGAAAAATGGCACACGTTACTAAACTCGGTTAAGAGGACAATGCCATTAATGTTTTTATTCTTTAGATAATAAGTATTTATATAAGTATTTTGGGTTGCCTGTAAGAGATCGCTTTTAGTGATAAGGCCGCCCTTGCCTTCAATTTTCTGTAATGAACCATTTTATATGTACTGTTATTTTATATGATATTGAGTGCAATAAAGTTTTTATCTATCTATCTATCTATTTCGAAAATGAAATTAGTGTTATGTCATAAAGCTGTTCTAGATATTTAATAGATGAAGATGAATGATTTGGTAAGTTTATTTATTAATTTAATTAAATAATGTAGAAAACTATTAGTATATCCGCCATTTTTATTAATGCTTAACCTTCTTTCTATAAATGTAATGTAATGATGTCATGTAATTAATTTAGCTCCACGCCTCAAACCAGATCAAGACCATTTAGTTACTTATATAATTTATTCTATAGATTCAACCATCAATGCAATATAATGATAAAGTTATTCAATTTCATTGACTTCACCGTTTTCATCATTAGGTTTATGATGAAAACGGTGAACCTTCACCGTTTTCATCATAAACCTACACTTGAAATGTCGTAAAATCGAAAACACGTAACTCAATAACAATAATTTTGAACACGTTTAATAAAAGCGGAAAATAGTGGAATACTAATTGCCGACAACATTGCTTATTCTCGTTGCTTTATATTAATGGACATATAAACAATGTTTACGTTCGGTAGGTAATAGTGGACTCTTAGAATGTATTTTTCAAAAGACTTTAGTTCTTAGTAGCTCTTTTGTTTTTCTACTTCCCATTCGGAAGTGGTTCTATGGAACCAATTTCAAAAGCCCTTATTTTGAATTGGGAGTCTAAACGTTTTGAGGTTTCTAGATTTTCGTTTCTTTATGTTTTAAAAAAAATCAATTAGCAGATATAATATACTGATACATGTTTTAGTCTCGTCTAGTAAATTTTGAGAATTTGAAAAGCCACGGATGTGTCTAAATGCTCTCTTGCCACACTTGTATACTACATTGTGAATTTAACTTTGAATTTTTAATTGATCACTATTTTCCGAATTCAGTTTACGAGAATTATACTTTAAACTTGGATCAATATCAATATCCCTTAAATGTCTCCACAAATTATAAATAAACAAAATTAATATAGTAATGAAAAATACGTAATGAAACCAATAGCCATTATTCTAAGACAAAGTATTTTAATTAAATCGTTCAAAGACTTTCAACAAACCTTTGAACAATTCTTTGTTACGGTTGGATGTAATCTAAATAATTGGAAACGTATAGATATGAAGCTTCATTACACGAACCGACTGCAGTTGACTAATGCGCGTTATTTCCGTGGTCGGGAATTAACTATGCCTCTGTTTGCTCGTCTATCTCTTGCAGTTTAGCGTAATAATTGAGTTGCAGCGTTTTTATTTTTTATTAAAGGAATTATTTATATGTATTTGGCATAATATTATTAAACTATCTTGTCCTGTAATGATATAAGTAAAGCGTTGATAAATAAGTAAATAAATCATAATAATAATATATTTTAAATTGAAGTCGATTGAAACTGAGAATCTCAGCATTTTATAAAGTTGTTGTTATAAATGGTAATCTGCTCTGAAATTGCACTGTGTTGCTGGTATGAGTTGTATGTGTAACGGTTTAGTAGATTTTTCAGATAGACAATTTAAAAGAATCTCTTACTTTATTGCTTTAGACATATGTGATATATGATTTTATGTATGTCACTAGTAAGTTTAATGATATAATATGTATATAACTAGTTGCTCATCCCGACTTCGTAAATCGTAATAAAAATGACGAGCGATCTACTCGCCTCGCTTCTCCACGCGTTCATTTTAATGGCATGATATTTTTTAAATTACTGATTCGACCTCTAAAGTGAAAATACTATATTTATCTACATCAAACGCTTAAAACTTATATGTTTTGGTAGAGATTAATACTTTAAATATCTATAAGACTTTTTATTTTTAATCATAGGAATAGATACTGTGAGTTTTCTTTACAATTTATAGATAATTAATAGGTAAATACCGTCACTGACATCTCTGTAGACCTTTTTAAGACCTACAAACCTTTGATAATAAGTTTATTTGTATCTGTTATAGTTATCTTCAAAATCGCCTTTCAATATTCTCCTAACTGTTACAATATAGCTTATGTCCGATCTGAAATCATAAAGTAAAATAATTTGAAATTTCCATTTTCATCATTCCATTTGCATCAGTAATTTTTGAAAGATTTGACGGGCTGGATTGTATCGAAAAAATTTTTTTTTGTCTAAACAAATACAGGAGGTTTTATATTTTCTTTATTTCGTAACGAACTGTCCTCGTACTGTCCGTTTATATAATATGAGAGTATTATCACATATTTAGAACCTATGATCTTGTATTATACCATTAAACTTTATGTTAATACTAAATACCTAATATGGCTACGTGCCAAATCTAAATATTATTAAACATTTAGCTTAATGGTCTGCAGGATTACGATTAAGGATAGCGGGTTTGGTTTCTGATCAGTATTATTATACCAATATATAAATTTATAACATAAATAGTATACAAGTTTTATTGTTATAAATAATACTTATGTGACCAAAAAAATCTACTAAGGGCCGGTTAGTTATTCAGTACTTTTATTCAATTCTATACAATTAAATAAAAAATGATGTATGAAAACCAACAAATACCATACCACAAACGTTTTTATTGGTTATGATTTTGTACATAACGCGTTATGTAATGAGATTTATTTATTAATTTATTTTTTAATTTCAGTTTTAATTACTAAATTCAACAGAGGCATATCGGAAATGCCTCTTCGGAAAACTGCAATTAAAAAATCTACTCCATCTTGGAATTATTATTGTTATTGCTCATTCAAGTATATTATGTTGCCTCATTTACACTTTTGTAAATCGACTTCTGAATATGTCAATAATTTTTGTGTTTTCAAACGTCTAATATACGGTTAAAAAAAATACTTAATCCTATACAACTAACATTCTTTTATTTCGTCCCCTTAAGGGATGCATATTTGAAACTATATTGTAGGTCCAGTGATTTTTACGTGTAGCTCGAACAAATTTTAAATTTATAGTTTTTAATTTATTGCAACGCTTAAGCGTATGACTTCGGTCAGCACATTTTCCGTCCATCTGTCTAACCACTGCAATTTAAACCCATTGTCTTAATGAAACAGGCCGTTCTACATATTATGGCTACTGTCTTAAGTCATTTGTATAATGACTGCAGTTCGTTAATCTTGCACTTATAATTATTTTTTTATCTATAGTATGACTATGCACAATTCGAATATGTAGTATTATATTTATTTGCTTTAAACATAATATACATGTTTCGTCATGATATTTAGAACATGCAAATATTTTAACTTCAATTAACTATTAATTTAAATATTAAAAAGATTAATTATTAAATTACATTATATTTTTCTGACTGCGTTCCTATTTTAAATAAAAAAGAAGCGATAGATTGCATTTATCAGACATATATGGCCGAATACTGAAACGTCTTTCAAATACGAAAGTAAATTTTGTATGCGAAATTTGAAATTAATGGCGTTCCAAATAATTAAGTCCCACTTCATTTTGAATGACGTTTCAGTATTCGGCCGTTAGACTAACAAATGATACAAAAAATAGTAAGTTATAGCCTACCGCATTTACACTGTATACAATTACTAAGATCGCAAAAGGATCGCATGTTATGTTTCTTATTATATATCACTCAAAATTTAAATAGAAATATAGTAATATAAACCATAAAGTATTACTAATTGGTGGGGACTTAATATGGTACCTATATTTATATAAGGAATGCTTTTAACATTTCATTTTTGCCCACATGTTATTAAACTTACACTTTGAATAATAATCACATCACTTAAAATTAATACATCAAGCTTTGAACAACTTAAGGTTTCTCTAAGCAAATTATAAATTTCGTATCGGATTTTAGATTTCATAAGATGATTCGTGTAAAGGCACAACTTGAAACGGAGAGTACTCGAGTATCTAATAATTTTACGCTAATTATATATCAAGTAACCCTTAAAACCGTAGACTGACAATGCTTAAGAAATTAATAAAATAATAATTGCTCCCTTGTGAAGTTATGCTATTGAATACAAGGGCGATCAATTTAATAACCTATCTACTAGTGGTAGGGCTATGTGCGAGCTCGTCTGGGTAGGTACCACCTACTCTTCAGATATTCTACCGCGAAATCGCAGTACTTGGTATTGTTTTCCGGTTTAAAATGTGAGTGACCCAGTGTAATTACAGGCACAAGAGACATAACATCGACATAATCTTGGGAACTAGGTTGGTGGCGCATTGGCGTTGTAAAAATAGCCGATTTTTAAAATAAAATATAAAGTAAAGTAACAGTTTCAATATCCCACACTGGACTAAAAACTCCATTCCAAGTGAGGATAAGGTAAAAATTTATTTCACCACGTTGTTCCAGTGCGGATTGGTGACAGATTTAAATCCAACACATACCGATTTTCTTGCGATATTTTCTTAAGTAATATGAAAAATGCAAAAGTAAGTTTTTTAACTGTTTGTTTGTTACGCTCAAACGCAAGGGGTACAGAAAATGATATATGTATACCCCTTATAGGTATATTTTGTCGTAATTTTTTTTGAATCAATATAGTTTTCTTTTTATTAAATATAAGCTGGTGTATATTTATTTTAAACTTTAGTGTAATAATCTAGTGGTATTTGTAATCTCTTAAGTCGCTAATATCTATCCCTCAAACGGTTCTACGTTGACGTAGACGTTTATTAAACTTTAATATTAATTTTATAACGACGTTATTTAGAAAGGGGCTCAAATTATTTCGAAGCTAATACACAGAAGCGTTTGTGATATACACGGCATAATATATTACAGTTTTAATTAATTTGGAACCATATCGCAATTATTAAGAAATTAGTCTTATTAACAAATTTTTAATTATATTTTTCGAATATGTCTTTCTTTGGTTACTTCATAGAAATACCGAAAGGACCGTTTTTAATTATTCTATTCACGATAATAATAATACAAATAATGTGTATTTCTTTATTATATAATTAGTGACAATCACTGTAAACAAAGATACAAGAGACAAGGTAGACTTAAGCTTGAAGGTAAAGTTGTAACACCGAGAAATCGACTTTCTTGGACAAAGTAAGTTAGTAAGTTATATCTATAATGAGAAGACACTGTTACTTTCATTTTTAATATATCTAAATAGGCTATTCTTAGTAAAATATATATTTAGAACTTATAATTGTTTCATATAAAATTTAATCCTATATTTGTATGTAAGATGCTTACTGAACTTCAGAGTCAATTCGAATAATTGTTTTATATGTTTTCATATGTTATGTTTACTTGGTGGGAGAGCTTTGTGCAAGCTCGTCTGGGTAGGTACCACCCATTCATCAGATATTCTACCGCAAAACAGCAGTACCTTGTGTTGTTGTGTTCCGGTTTGAAGGATGAGTGAGCTAGTGTAATTACAGGCACAAGGGACATAACATCTTAGTTCCCAAAGTTGGTGGCGCATTGGCGATGTAAGCGATTGTTAACATTTCTTGCAATGACATTGTCTATGGGTGTTGGTGACCACTTACCATGAGGTGGCCCATATCCTCGTCCGCCAACCTATACAATAAAAATAATATTAAGTTAAATCCTCTTTGTATGTAAAGTACTCACTGAACTACTACTTACACCTTTTTCCATTGAATATAATATATAAGGTCTTCCAGACCGATTTCGGTCACGGCGGCCAATCTCAAGAGAGATTAGCCAACTGCGCAGGACATACTTTAGTGCACAAGTGTGTGCACAAACACAGGTGCACTCTCTTTTCCTTAGCTCTCATAATCCGATGGGACGGCAAACCGACGCGACCGGAAAGAGTTCAGACCAACGGCTTAACGTGCTTTCCGAGGCACGGGAGTGTACACACCTCCAACTTCCAGACTCCGGGCTTCTACTGAGAATTTTCTGAAAGAAAACCCCAATTAACTATTTACTGGCCCGACCTGGGAATTGTACCCAGAACCACCGAGTCTCTGGCCTTATATCTAGCCACTAGACCAACGAGGCAGTCAAATATAATAATAATATATTATAATAACTTATACTACAACATTATGCTAGTTCCTATAACAGAGGAAGCTGTATCCGCTTGCTATTTATCTTAGTATTGATATAGCAACCAAAATATCAAAGATGTGTCTTTCATTGATCATAAGGGTCAATTCTATTTCCACTGCATATAAACCTCGGTTTGATGAATAATTTAACAAAGGCAATGAAAAATCACGGCAAAATAATTTATATTATGTAAGGTACGTTTTCACCAATTTAATTCGACAAAAGTTAATTGAGATTTGAGATATTCAACAGACAAAAATATCCATTGTTAAGCAAATTGATATAATATATATATCCTGGGACATTATTCATACGAGGCTATTTGAACCCAAACTAAGCAGAGCTCGTAGTATGGAATCCAAACAACTGGTACACAACATATACTTCTTTGCTTTTTGTAAATACGTACTTATATAGATAATTACACTGTGTGAGAATCAAATCCACGACCTACACCGCAAAAGGCATCCACCAATCACGGCAATCGGCTCGTCAAATCGTCCTGTATTAGGTATACGTCAATTGTTCGTATATTATAGGATGAAAATCTTTCATAGAAAGTAAGTCTTTAATAGAATTATTTTAAGAATATAAAAAGACAAAAAATGTAGAGCTTTCTTAAGAAGCGTTTTTTTATGTTATAAGTAGGCGGTCGGGTTAGTAGGATACCTGATGTTAAGAGGTCATTATCGTCCATAGACATTGGCGTAAGTAATATTAACCTTGCCTTGGAAACAAAGATCTTATACCCATGCGTCTGTAGTTACACTGTCCCACTTACTCGTCAAACCTGGGCGCATCAATACTAAGTTTTGCTGTTTAGCGGTAGAATATCTGATGATTGTATGGTTACCTATCCAGACGGCTGCACTAGACACTACCTAGTAAGTTATGAGATAATATATCACAATCTAAAAATCTTAAATCGAATCTTGCAGCTTCTGAGTGAATGATTCTAGGATTGAAATTAGCTTGATAAATTATAAAAGTCGTTGGACACATGACAAATAGTACTAGCATCTGAAGCGAAAAGATTACTCAAGGTATAAAAGGAAAAGTTAAATATTGTATTTGTTTTGTGAACATTACTTGCTTTATTGTTTAACTTATTATAAATATCATCGGTATCTATTGTTATATATTCTACTAGCTGTGCACCGCGGTTTCACCCGCGTATAATTAATAAAAATATGATGAATAAAAATAAGCCTAAAGCCTTCCTCGATAAAAGGACTATGCAACACAATTTTTTTTTAAATTCGAACCAGTAGTTCCTTTGATTAGCCGAATCAAACAAACAAATTCTGCTTTATATATTCAGCTTTATATATTAGTATAGATATAGCATTAAGTCGATTTTGTATTACATTACACTGTTAAATTTGACTGTTTGTTTTATTCCATTCGTTTATGAAGTTTTACTTCAAACAGATCAGAAATTTTGATTAACAGAAATAACTTAAAATAACTACGTAGCAGTAATATTATTATGAATAGAATGATCGAGAATCAAATTTTACGCAGTTTTATCAGCGCTATGAAAGAAGGGTTCGTATTTTTAATATTCGGGCTATTTGGAAATTTTAATGGGTGGCATAACAAAATATGAGAGGTTCGACGATTTGTTGAATGTTCGAAATGAAGGCGGCAGGTGCCGTCAACTGTTGGGTGAAATCACAAAAATTTTATAAAATCGCAAAATCACAGGCAATTTGGTAACGTTCATTTTAGAAATGGGCAACTCATAAGCAATTTCGAATTTGGTCTCTTTTTTGCACAAATTCAAATTGACTGAAAGTTTTTTTTAAATGAAACATCGTTTCAGTTTTAAGTGAATTGAAAGCTCGCTAGTTCTAACTAGTTAATACTGGTTTCACTTTCAGTTATAAGAACTTATTATTGATATAGATAGAAGAATTATATTGAAGTATGATATAAGTTGTATTTTTGGTACAAATTAAATATTACTAACTTTGGATAATTATCTATAAGAAGCTCGTTGAATGACGTAAGTTATATTAATTGTATTTAAAAAATATTTTATTTTCATAGGATAAAGAGACGAATACTCATTTCTTAACATCCAAGTTTAAATATTCAAATGTCGTAAGAAAATATCACACACGCATCCTGGCACCGAGATTTAATTTAGTCATGTCATGGTACAAAAAGAACAGAGACATCAGCACAGCAGTGGTGTTTTTTACAGCTTTATATATATCATTTTGATTTAAAACAACTCTTTCATAATAACTATAACGTTGTCAGCATTAACAACACCATAAATAATAATACAGATACTATATGTTGATCAAAGTTTGCCGATGTTCATAGTGTATGTACATATGTATCTATAAGTAATTCTGCAGTACTAATATCTTCGGAGTTGGCACGAGTATAATTACAACAGAACTTCACGTTGAAGTAAGTTCGTTTAATAGTGAAATCTATGGTTATGTACTAGGAGAGATTTTTTAAAATATTTTGATCATCAATGGTTTTGTAATGCATTTCATGTTTTATTTATTTATTTATTTAATCGATACACCACAGTATTTGAAATATGGCACTTAAAACAAGAATACGATAAAATGACAGATACAATTTCAAACACTTAATAGGTATATACAGCATTTTATATAGTTTTGATTGAATTTTATCTAACAATGTACTTATATGATCCTGTTTAGTTATATTATGTTGGTAGATACCTATTTTTCGCGCCGCAGGTCATGGGCTCGAGATAGCCAGAGGCCCTAGCCAAGTTGACATTCTGAAATAGTAAACCCTAATAGAAAACGAAACAAATGTATGAGAATGACCACGTGACTTATCGTTGAGAGATGTCATTCACATACATTTTTTCAGTTTTCTACTAACGTTTACGATTGTAGAATGTCAACTTGGCAAGGGCCTCAGGATAGATATTTGTGTGCATGAACATGTCTGTTTGTCTTAGTCTGGGTGTAATTATCTATATAAATATGCATTTACAAAAGAAAAATAGTAGCTCTGCTTAGTTTGGGATCAGATGACCGTGTGTGAATAATGTTCCAGGATATTATTTATTTATTTATTATTATTACCAGTTACTTCATAATCCGAAATAATTGTTCCTAGCGTCTTTTTTGGCATAATGAGCCAACAATACGGCTAAACTTAATCTTTTACAAATTGCAGATAGCAGAACACACAATTAAAACATGAATCAATATAATTATTTTTAACGTTCTCAATTTAAATATCTGTACATGTCAGATTTCTAGAAGCGAAAAATTAAAAACGTCGCAAGTTAAAACCTCATTCGAATATAAAATGCGGGACTGATACGTGATTTTACAGGTGAAATGCATCCACGTGATAAAAACCCAAAGAAAATGTGGTTGGATTTTTTTAATGTCACAGGCAAGCTATTTTTTAATAAAAACGTTTTTTTTTTCATTCGGAGTAAATGTTTCAGGGAATGATTTAAGTGTATGCCTGAAAATCTTACTTAGGAGGTTGTGTAAATTTATCTTTTGAAGTTCTTAGCCGTGTTTGTTCTGATCAACATTTGGTCATTAACATCAACAATTGGTCATCTGACGGAAATATTGATGTTTTACATTAGTATGACAATTAAAGTCTTTGAAATATAATGTATGTTCTAGTTGTAAGTTCGTTATCTTATAATACATTTTTTATTTCTATAAGTATTATTTACACTGATTGCCTCGTTGGTTTATACAGATTCCAAGGGCAGGCCCTTCAGGTTCTATTCCCATTTGGATGTGACCACCATTGAAACGGGAGGATCCTCCGACCAGACGGGTGTTGTGTCTGGTAGGCTACTGCCCCCCTGACGATTGTTGTCGGGTTCTTGTATTTATGTTCAATCGCTCTGATAACTTTAATATCGCGATGTAGGATACGTCTGTTCATAGTTCGTATGTGGCGAGATAGATGTCGCTACACCCAAGTCGGGTTGATAAAAATGATATTGGGCTTTCGAAGATTGTCAATTCCAACCCGGAGTCTAAAAGTTCAAAGTGTGTATACTCTCGTGCCTCGAAAAGCACATAGCCTTTGATCCTGCGCCTGAACACCATTCAGTCGAGTCTCATTGGCGTCCCATCGGATTATAAGAGTGTGGGAATAGAGTGCATCAGTTTATGCATATACACTTGTGCACTATAATATATCCAGCGCAGTTTTAAATCTCTCTTTTTGATTGGTCGCCGAAACCGATATCATAAACTGCTGCTTATTTTGCAGTAGAATATCTGTTTGGTACTTACCCAGACGAGCTTGTACAAAAGTCCTACCACAAAGTAAATGACTTGATTACAAAATGATTAGTCTCTATGTTTTTACTTGCCATATCCTTTGCATTGCTAGTAAAGAACTAACTTTGTTTTGTCTGAAAATACAATGGTTCATTGTTTCACATCATTGTTTGGATCTAGAATGAGTAAGGACATTCGATTTCCCAACTAATCTTAGTTATTCTCTCTTTCTTTTGCTATACCTCTGTAGCGCTATTAATCTATGAATGATTTATACGTTTTTAATGTTCAATATTTTATACCAGAATATACATCGATTATTATATTATAAATGTATAAACATCTCTGTCAATCTCTTATGCTTTCACACCTAAACCACTAAACCGAACTTTATGAAATTTATTTTATTTATGTATGAAGCATGCTTGAACTCTAAGGAAGGCTAGGCTATTCATTATATATAACTACTGGCCCTTCCTCTCTAACACGCCGGTGAAGCTTTGTTCATTATAAAAACGTTATTGAAATTAAAAACCCTCATAGAATACATATAATATACATACAAAATATTGTGAATGAAATATAGACCTACAAATGTCACGACAGTACGACATAAACATGTAAAATAATTATTTTTTTATGTATTGAGTTATATCCGAAGTCTTAGAACAAAAGTTGTTGCTTATAATATTAGCTATCTAGTCCTGCGAGGTTGCTGGGTCGTTACAAATAACCCAGTATACGTCAATAGGCAGGACTCTTAATAGAATGAGTTGTTCATAATTTATGTATTTCAATGTTAAATTGTGTTCAGTTTTGATTTCTTCAAATAACTATTCCGATCAACTATATCGGTACTGCTCGTGCTCGTTCGAAATATTTTTTTGTTTTATTTAGTTTTTATTATCTTGGAATTCAAATTTTTCTCACGTCCGGCCAGTTTGTTTCGACTTTGAAACAGTATATTGTACTATTATTAAAACTCGAAAACATAGTCTGGCACGAAGTTGTATCAATGCAAATTCTCTTATGAAAATTCTGATTATATTTAAATAAAATATTGTTTAGAAGTTAAATAAAAAACGCTGAAATTGTCGCAAATAAAATGAATTCTTAATGATTTCACATTATTTACCGAAAGTCGATATTTGTTTCAACATTTCAAGTAAAACTAATTTCAATTTTTGAGGAAAAATTAGAGTGTAACGTTTGTATATGTAACGTTTATGTACAACGACTTTGACGCAAACTTAAATTTATTATCACAGGTTATATGTCGCATAGTACTTTTTTTAAATCGAGTCCTATAGCACCTCTGTACTATTCTCTTAAAAGAGCTCGAATGCATAGTGAAAATGTAGTAAAAGGCTTAACTTTAATGGATTTAAATGTATTTTACATTTTAAAATAATCTTAATCGGTCCATCGCAGACTACGGTAACAAGGTAAATATAAATATACCGAGATAAAAGCGGACCTTTTACGCAAAAGTTTAAATGTTTTATACGAGAAAAATCTCACAAAGACCGCGAAAGATGGCAGGACTTATGCTATCATTTCTTGCTGTTTCGAAAACATTCTGTATAAATCCACGAGATCTTAGGCTTCGTTCCTTTTCAAACATTTCCCTTTCATTTCCTAATCCAACGGCTTATTTGTTCGTAAAGGGATTACTCTGTGACGTACAGTCGTCTCCAAAATTCAATAAAGGAAAAATGAAATTTATCAAGACCTGTCCATTCCTTCGTTTAGTTGAAAGATTTCTTTTGATTTTCTTTTTATGTCATTAACTGTGATCATCCGGTGTTTTTAATGTGATGTCTGACACAAATATAATATTACGAAGACTACAATAAAAATTGTATACCAAAACTATTGTTAGCATGGGTTGACTTAGTATGTAATAGTTTGTGTTACTCGTGGTGTTTCATGCACCGGTTCGTTTTTGCTCTGAAGTATTTTATTTCAAACGTGAGGTAGATTTTGACAATCAATAACCAAGTTTAACGCTTCTATAAATAATTCAATTTACTATATTAATTAAAAACCTTAACTAAATACAAATAACATTTAAAAATAATTATTATACAAGTCGTGACCGCGTGGAATGGTGGCAAGAATGCTAGCAGCAATCGGAATTGCGATTCAAAGGGGAAACAAAAAATGATCATGATTTTTTTATTATTATTTATGATTGATTATTATTTTGTATTTTTTGTATATTATATGTTTTCTATGAGGGTTTTTAATTTCAATAACGTTTTTATAATGGAAAAGGCTTCACCGGCGTGTTAGGGAGGAAGGGTCAGTTGTTAGATATAATGAATAGCCTAGCCTTCATAAATAAAATAAATTTCATCAAGTTCGGTTTAGTGGTTTAGGAGTGAAAGCATAAGAGATTAACAGAGATGTTTCTACATTTATAATTAATTTATGATTATAATAACTAAGTCATTGGTTTTTATCGAAATTAAAGTATTATAAAATGGATTTATTCATAGAATCCTATTTTAATAATCACAAAAGCACAGTTCCAAATGGCTTATAAATACTGGACTTTATTTTATGCGATTATTAAAGAACATATTTTGATTTCGTGTTTTAACTATGAATATAAACAAAAATGATCATGACTTTTTTATTATTATTTATGATTGATTATTATTTATATTGCTATGTTTAACACTTTTGTAAGCACCTGTACTTGCTAACAACTAAGAAAAAGGATAACTCCCAAACTGGATTGCACCGGATAATACTGAAACACCTTTGTATACACTCTTTAACGTCTCGTAAGATTATGTTACTTTTCTGTTATTGTATATTTCTCGAAACCAAAGGTGTATTAACCCTGACAATTTTCTATTGGTTTATCTTCAAACAGGGATTGCAAACATTTTATATATTTTAATATTTATAATTTTATTTAGCTATGCGAAGTGAAATAAAATAATAATACGCTGAATCAATGCTTTACAAAAAAAATATAAAGGTATATAAAAATACTCTAGTAATATTATATATGTATATATAATCCTTTTTCGTTCTTATACATTCAACTTTATAAAGATTTTATATGAAGCCCTACATATAGGGATAAATGATTAAATATAAAAAAAATAATTGAAACGTTTAGTTTTCTGGGATCTGTGGTTAGCTTAATGACAAGGTATTATTTTATTTCGCAGGTAAGAGTTGTTTATGTCCTAATCAGTGGTAGACATGTAAAAAATGTATGTAAGCCATGATTGATGGCATATTGACGTAGTGCGGAATAGTTTGTATTTTTTATGTGAGAGGGGGCAAACGGGGGGGGGGTTAATCAAGAGGCTCACCTGATGGAAAGCGACTACCACCGCCCATGGACATCTGCAACACCCGAGGGCACCCAGATATGTTGCCGGTCTTTAAAATTACTCATATTAAGTTTCTTGCACCGGTTCATCTTAGCTATGAACTATTATATTTCAAACATGAGGTAGATTTTGAAAATCAATAAATGCAACGCTTCTATCTATATAAAATAAAAGAGAATATAATTCTGTACGTCTGTCTGTCTGTTATGCTTTCACCTCTGATAACTGAACCGATTTTGATGAAATTTTACTTTTTAATACCTAAAATCTGTCCCCTCCCCGTCTACCCTTTAACAAGCGTGCGAAACCTTAGGCGAAAACTACTTTTCAAACTGCAGCTCAACATTAAAAATAGAACAAGGATACCTTACAATTTCTAAATTCATGAAAAGAGCTTACGAAGTTTGTACGATTTTTAAACAATCTTTCTCTTTCACACCTATGAGATAGTTGAGAAAAATCATCAAACAAGTCCAAACCGCTTGATCTTTCATCCACTCAGCGGACAGCGTTGGTTTTACAACGCAATATACTCGAACTATTCGTGGAAATCTATGTCTAGACACTTAGATCGGTCTTTAAGGTAGACGAGATAAAACATTTGAAGGAGGCATTATACATTTTATCTCATTTCAAACGACATTCATACCTCATTTGTAATGTAGGATTTATTTAATTTTAAGATAGATTACAATCAAAGCCAACTTCAAATGGTCTGGCTGAAAATAATTATTTTACCAAAATGTAATCGACATAATAATAAATATAATTTTCTGAAATGCTATGCCGCAAAATAAGAGTTAATGTGCTGGACGAATTTTCATCTGAACGAAAAGGTTAGGGGCTTATTCCACAAAGCCGTGCAGTGAGAGCTGATTGATTTGCAACTGACAGAATATCATCCAACATGTATTCCTTTTACAAACAAATTAAGCATATGAAAACTCACTTACCTGAGAATTAACCAGCGAATTAAGATTCACGAATACAAACGATATATTTTAATGAATTTACGGATTATTATTTATTTTAATTTAATATTAAATATGCCACATCCAAATATATATTTTCTCACATCCAACCAATTCCCTGTTCTCAAGTAATGTAACACGATGAAGGTAGCAGATTCAGCAGCATCTGTTCAGTTTGATCCGCTTGTTTCGGGTCAATCCGACCCCATATTGTTACCTACATATTCATTATCTTGAAAGGTAAATCTAATAAGCGATGCGCCCTTTGCTAAGTGTATTGATATCGTATACGAATGACAATAAAATGATAGTTCTTTGTTTCTTATTCTATTGTGGACTGCCTCGTTGGTCTAGTGGCTAGAAATAAGGCCGCTAACTCGGAGGTTCTGGGTTCAAATCCTAGGTTGGGTTCTGGAATTTGGGAGTGTGTACACTCCCGTGCCTCGGAAAGCACGTAAAGCCGCTGGTCCTGCGCTTGAACTCTCCGGGCGTGTTGGATTGCCGGATTGATCGGATTATGAGAGCTAGGGAATAGAGAGTGCACCTGTGTTTGCGCACACACTTGTGCACTATAATATCTACTGCACAGTTGACTAATCTCTCTTTAGATTGGCCGCCGTGGCCGATATCGGTCAGGAAGACCATTACTATGGTGTATTGATTTTTACAAACATTATTGCAATATGCAAGCACCACTGCATTTCTAATTTGTAATAACACCATAATAAATAATAACTTTTTATAAGCCCGACCTGGGAATTGAATTCAAGACCTCCGGTTCAGCAGCCTTATATCTAGCCACTAGACCAACGAGGCCGTCAATATTCAAGCATTTATAATATTGTATGGAAACATACATGTATGTCTACTATAAGCTATTTCTCGTCCAATCACAACTCAAAACCTAATTAGCTCTGGATTTCATATAAGAGTTTATTTTGTTTCATAAATTGGTGTCGATTTATGAAACAAAATAAACTCTTATATGAAATTCAGAGTTGGTTTATTGGTGCAAATATTTGTTTACACTTGCACTCTAAATATTTACACATTGAAGTAATTAAATATCTCTAGTTTTTTTTTACCTCAATTGGTGTAGCATTGGTTTAGCATTGGTTCATTTCTCGCTGTGTGTCTGAATTTTGTTCTGAATGTTTACAGTGGAAAACGATATTAGCATTTACGCTTCATGCGTTACTTTTTCATTTCACATGGGCATGGTTTGTGCGGTTATTTTTCAATATTTGTTTTTTACTTGTTTGTAAAGTCTTTTGACATTTTTTTCATATATATCACATGAAATAACTATGAAATCTGTAGTTAAACAAACAGGGGATTTGAAATACAGGAAAAATATTGTTAAATCGAACTTCAAAGGATACGTGAAAATATTTGAGCTATAAGATATATTCCGACTTTTAATATAGGGCTTATACAATTATTTATTATTTTTATTTATTTATTAATTTATACACAAGTTTTGATTAAAAATTCGTTTAAAAGCTGAATCTGAATTCCAAACTAGCTTTTCGCTGTGTTTAGAAGTCAGCTCGTTCCCAATTTTTTTTTACAATAATTTGTTCCTTATACTACACATAACAAGGAAGCATTTTTTTTATAATTACTAATGAAAGCTATATGTTGAAATAAACTATTTATTTTTATGTGAACACGCGCGTGTGTGCGTAAGTGTGTATGTATATGCGCGTGTGTTTCGGAAGTTCTGTGTTTTGTATGGATTTTAATAATATTTTGTTTAGCAAATGTTCGATTTGTTGAGAATTTCCTTTATTATTTCTAACCTAAGCCTGAAAAATCCATTACAATTGGTGATCCTTTCCTAGAATCAGTATTACTGTATACTCGCAACAATACTTCTAAGAATGTAATGTGTTTCGGTAACATCGTTATCATAATACTCTTCGAGCTATATACTCCAAGATCCCAGGCCCAACATTCTTTACTTATTTTCTGATGAACAAAATATGTACCATGGTGTAGTATTAATGTGTACCCGATAGCTTGGGCCGATGGCCAATTCGCATGTACCAGTTGCTAAAGGTTGCTAAAGGTCTGAGGGCCTGAAAATATCTCATATAGAGAACTAGTTTCCGCCCGAATCCATTGTTCTTTTCTGTACTCCTGACAATGTGTATGCAAAATTTCATGCTGATCGCTCGAGTAGTTCAGACGTGAAAGCGTATCAAACAAACCAACTATCTCACTTTCGCATTATTAGCATCGAGGTTTAGAGATTAGATCTTTGATATGTTGGAGATACAGGTGTTTTTTTTTCGAGTTTTACCGGGAAAATATGTATTGAAATATCTCACAAGTAAATACTGATTATTTTGACTCGTTGAGATCTCAGATTGAGGTCTTGGGGCTCGAAGGGAAGGGTTTCTTCCGAGATTCAGACGTTTTCGATACATAATGGTTCGACTTCAACTGTAATTAAATTGGCATCATATAGGGGCGTTATTAAGTGATGTTACTAAAGAATTAAATCAATTTTACAATACTGATAGTGATATTAATCACAAGTCATGACCAACTATAATGTTTAGTATTTCTTAGTTTTCTTTAGCGATTCTCGTTTTCATAGACCAGTCGTAATAACTAATTATACACTGATCGTGAAATGATTTTGTGAAACCGAAACTGTACAATATAACACATTCAACCCTTAAAATGTAATCTGGGGTATCTTAGACCGGCTCTGCGTCGGCCGCACCGGTAATATTTTAAAATTTCAGACAAAGCTCCGCAGATTTACGATCGGATTGTGTAAATTGGAAAGTTTGGGAAGACATATTGCATCCAACGCCAAATTAATGCCGGGCCGAATTTTTTTTTACAAAAACTTTGATGTTACTGTGCTCTATTTGTCCATTAAATACATCGCGGTCTATTGATTCGTTCATTTGTTATGAATGATGAATAATTAAAATTTAATTAATATTTCAGCTTATATAATTTCGATTTAATAGAATTATAAAATATAATTTTTTTTATTATTAATACATTACATTGTTTCTATACATTTAAATTTTGAAGGTATTCTTTTTCATATTATTTATCTCTCAAAACATTCAAAGTAAAAAGTAAAAAGAAAATAAGCACATAAAGTAATTAAAATTGTAAATCTGATCTAATTGTATATCAAGGTTTACCATTAAATTACCTTTGAAAGAGCGCAGCTTTATAATGGTATCATTAATTATAATAATATCCTGAGACATTATTCACTCAAGGCCATCTAATCCCAAACTAAGCAGAGCTTGTAATATGGAAACCAGACAACTGATATACTTACATATACTACTTTTCTTTTGTAAATACATACTTATATATACAATTACACCCAGAGTCAGGTCAAACAGAGATGCGTGAACATATGCACAGTTGCACACAAATGTCTGTCCTGGATGGGAATCGAACATACGACCTGCGGCGTGAAAGGCAAGTATCTCACCAACCACGCCATCAATAAAACTATCACCCGCTGCTTCAACCGCATGTGAGGGGCCTTATAGGGTGCCTATGTCCTTTTTTGTACCCATAATAACGTGTATGCAAAATTTCATGATGTACGGTTGAGTTTTTTAGAAGTAACAGTGTACCAACTAACAAACTCACGCTAACAAACAATATGTAAATTAATTTAATACATTAAAGATCAAACTCAATATCTTATAAAATATTATTGAGTTCTAAGTAAGTAGCTTCTACTATACTTCTACTTCTATGTTGTTACAGCGTATCAAATGTATAAGTTATTTAAAAATAAACGGCGGCATGAATGGAATAAAATTTAACGTTAATACTGTTCTCATGTGAGTGACGATTGTTTGTGTCTTTTATGAGAAGGGATATTAATTTATTCGAAATTAAAATAATGATGATGTCTGAAAATAAAAAAAAAAACATGCAGGCAAATAAAAAACCAATAATAATCAACCAAATAATAGAAAGATACACGAGAGACACTAACAACGTGTCAATATAAAAAACTGTGAATTATTTATATATTTAGTAAAGTTTACATTTATTTACACTTCATATATTAAAAGTGTGAAGAGGCCCTTATACAACGGTATATAAATGCTCATAATTCAGTACGCAAATCGATTCCATTCGTAATAATCTAAAGTGAGAAGCAACGAACGCGCGCAATAAGTGATTTACGCGTCTACCAACTTGAGATATTGCACTGGTGCACGGAACGGGTTAACTTGATTATGTGTACATATTTTTCACGAATTATTTCTGGTAGGGTTAATTAAACAACATCGGATTTTACGTATAAGTTTAAATAAAATTATATTTAAATTATACCTACTTAAAAGCAGAGATGGCTACAACGCGTGAATCATTACCGATGATCGTGGGTTCAAATCCGGGCAGGCACCACTGAATGATCAAGTGCTTAATTTGTGATTATAACTCATCTCGTGCTTAACGGTGAAGGAAAACATCGTAAGGAAACCTGCATGTGTCAAATTTCACACAAAATTCTGCCACATGTGTATGCCACCAACCCGCATTGGAGCAGCGTGGTGGAATAAGCTCCAAAAACCTTCTCCCCAAAAAAGGAGAAGAGGCCTAAGCTCAGCAGTGGGATATTCACAGGCTGTTACTTTACTTTACTATACCTACATATTTAAGTTTTTGTCCTTTATTATCACTGGTGTAGATAAAATTTGCTGTAGAAGAGTGAGGAGACAGGTCCATATATGACATATTTAAAGAATTTCTTTAATATAATTTACTCGTATATGTTTTATAAATATTAAAAATTTGAAAACAATCAACACAAATTCATGTTATTTGAATTTTAAATTTCCTAATACTTCTATATCGCAATAGAGATCTGAGTCGCGTTTAAGATTCCCCATTTTTATTTATTTTATATGCAGTGGTTTGAGCTTATTATTAATTTTATTGGTAAATATTAGGAAAAATGTGTATTGAATAAAAATACAACTTGGTTTTGTGCTAGCACGCGTGGGTACCTACTTATATTATTATTAAGCAGCTATGGTATTGTTGTGTTCAATTAATGAATTATTATTATTAATTACGACATGGTTGTATTGCTCAACATATTCATCATCTCTGACTGATGTGTTACCTTAATTAGATGAGCCGATTGGCGTGGTTGGTAAGACACTTGCCTTTTACGCCACAGGTCGTGGGTTCGATTCCCACAAAGAACAAATATTTGTACGAATGAACATGTCTGCTTGTCCTGAGTCTGAGTGTAATTATCTATATAAGTATGTATTTACAAAAAAAAGTAGTATATGTAAGTATATCAGTTGTCTGGTTCCATAGTACACGCTCTGCTTAGCTTAGGATCAGATGGCCTTGTGAGAATAATGTCCCAAATCAAAAAAGAATTGTCTTTGTGTACATAAGACAATATTCAATTACATAAATAATTGCAAAAGATACAAATACTACAATATCTATAAGAATTAATAACCTACTCAACTAACTTTACACAATACTGAAAATAAATATTCCATTTCCATGTTGAAATGGAAGTTACTGATCCTGTTGAGCTTCAGAGTTAAATAATATGTTTCAAATATAAAAAGCAGTTACCTTTCAATTTTGGAACACACATTGGCGCAGTGCCAGAAAGAGTAGGAATTTATTCGCTATTTCAGTTTTTATCAAAGTATCATATCCATTTTATTTGTTAGGACTGATTTTTTTTTATCTAAAGCAGACATAGAGTATAATCTTTGACTCGAGGTAAATCTCTGAAAGTACATTCATAAATGAAGTTTTGTTATCGATGTAGTTTGAATCTCGTAAAACTTTTCATGTTACCGATTATTACGATTGGATTTGTTTGTGAATATTTCTGTGAGATTTCCATCATCTATTATTTATTATTAGATGGAAATATAAAGCGCGTTTTTCTAGTTAATAAAATATATTTAAATTAATTAAAAACACAAATGACGTCTGTGAAATTGGTTCTAGTGCCATGTTAAGGTGACCTTTATTTGAAAAAATAATACAAGAAAGATAATTCGATGCCTTATTTTCTTCTTGCGTGTCTACGTTAAATAATAGGTATTGAAAATTATAGAAGTTAAAGAAATAAATGCCACTATATAATATATTCTTTTCAAATATTTCTTAAAATGATTCCAATATTTATCATAATTTCTTAAGCAAGAAAAAATGCTACAATCAAAAAGCATTTAT
This sequence comes from Nymphalis c-album, assembly GCA_963151315.1. Taxonomy (NCBI): domain Eukaryota; kingdom Metazoa; phylum Arthropoda; class Insecta; order Lepidoptera; family Nymphalidae; genus Nymphalis; species Nymphalis c-album. Next base: position 9,406,489 of record OY720601.1, read on the forward strand.
CAACAAAAATCTCTATTATATTAAAATCCAATTTTAACCTAAGCACTACTAAGTATTTAGCTTTAAATAGGACTGTGACCTATTTCCAACGAAAATAGCTAGTTAATAGTTTGAGAATTGTAGCATATCACTGCAAAAACTTTAAATACTAAAAATAGATTTAAAAATGATTTTGTATTAGATTGTCTCGTTCATTTAAAACGATAATAATGCTTTTAATTGTGAAATTTAAGTTTTTGTGACTATAACTTATCTATATATATGAAATTTACAGATAGTAATGGATATTCGTAAAAATAAATTGTATATAGCTTTGCTACATGAAATGTTAAATTAACTTTTGATATGTAGACTTAAATCTGAGTTTACGTTTTCTTTTCCAGAAATTGATGCAAGCGTTATATCTTGCGGTTTATAATGACGCGTGTTATGTTGTATAATAAAACAATAAATAGTTTTAAATTATCTATACTCAAATTCAGATTGTTGATGTCAACTTAAACATAATACAATTTCTTGTGATAATCTTCACATGACATCCGATTAAGCGTCCATTTCATGTAATCATCGCTACATTTATCACCGATCACACAACTCTTCAAACGATCACACCATCCACAACCATACTCAATCGGGATCATTCCACATGTTCCACAGTCAAAACCCATTACTTCACACTTGTATATAACGATAGGTATTTCATTCGATAAAGGACTAAATCCTCCCCATATCAGTTCAACAGTTCCCATATCAACTAGTTCGCTCGCTTTAGTAGATAAAATCACTGGGTAGCAATAAACTGTATCCCCTAATATCATTCCTGTGAGATGGGTGAGACGATCAGTCAGTTTGATTTGACAAATGATTTCCTTATCAAGAATCACAGGATCTGGAGTATGTAATTTTACTTTTATATTCGATCTGACACCAGATGGTATGAGAATTTTTCCTTTGCCTTCATGATAGATTTTTGGACATAAATCATCTCTTGATACATAATTGGTTATGTTTAATTTAGGACATAGTTGCGATGGTTCGTCGGTGCATCCATAATTGTGGCACCATACGCATTTGTGCCATTTGCTTTTGTTGCAGTCAGAGCACGTCTTAAAGTGTTGACAGTATCTTCTAGTATTGTTAACATGTTTTTTAAAATTAATAAGCTCTGTCAAATTTTTTATTAAATCTTGAATCTCGTATGGGTCATCTTGCCAATAGTTTCCTCCTTTATATTCGTCTGATTTATTGTCACTTAAAATTAAGTTTTGATTATCTATCGTATCCGAAAGGGCAACAGATATTATAAAAAACGAATAAGCTGCTAATAACATGACTACAGTTGCTTGTGGAATACCTTTTATAATTAATAGATATATTTTATCCGCGCCCTTTTATAAGAATAGAGTTTCATGTTATGCTTAATTGAACTTTATGTATAATCAGTAGAAATATTAAACATAACGAACAATGGCTTATACATATTTCTTCAAGTTATTCTATTTTACCATTAAAGCAAATGTTTTGAAATTCCTCTTTGGTTATCATTTATTCTTATTGTTATTAAAACTATGAAAACTTACATTTTAAATGGGTAATGTTAAAGTTAGTACTGAAGATATAGTATGATAGAATATTGCTTGTCTTATGTTATCTGAAAATGTACTATTACATGTAGCAGCATATAAAACTTTAAACATTTTGATTCTTATAGAAAATTATGATAATGTGATTAAATCCACTACATTTATCATCCTAATGACTTTAATAGTACCAAAAAACATTTTTTTAAATGTTAAGTTAGCCTATAAAAGTTTGTATGTTTTGTTACAATATTTTTATAACATGCAATTAGACAAATGTTTTTCTGAATATATATCGTTGACTTCTTATTAGATATAATAAAATAAAAATAATAATATGTCATCGGACAAGATCGGATAGAAAAATCACTTTTATATAAGTCTCACTCACTCACTCACTCGCTTTTAAATGCTTGTTTGGCAGAAATCTGTTATTCATTAAATGACTAATTTGTGTTGTTTTATTTGCTTTAAAAATACTTTCTATTACTAAATGTATACTTATTCACAACTAACTTTAGTTTACTTCACTTCATCGCGAGAAATAAACTAAGAATGACTAGAACTTAAGTAAGCCGCAGACTGTAGTTAGCGCCACCTCCCAAGTAAAATTGCTAATGAAAAAGTTTGGAATCCCTTGGAAATTGTTAGTGCGGTGTGTTAAGGAGTGCTGTTTGTAGTATTATTGGAGTTGTTTCATAATTACAGCCTGAAGAACTAAAGTACTCGACTTTGCTACATCGACTATTCATTTGTAATATAGTCAAACTAAGGATTAGAGCTGTAGGTTTTGTATTAAGAATTAATTAACAATAAATATTATTATGTGATTTATATTAAAACCTTTAATAAATTAAAATGAAAAATAATGACTATATAAATCGTAACAGTGTGGAATGGTGACAAGAATGCTAGCATCATATCCCCTTTGAATCGCAATTCCGATTCTCTGGGCGAAACATGAACCAGCCCTCCTGTCACCAGTAGAGGAAATAAAACGGGGTGTAATATTTTGGATGAAATTGTTTGTACTAAAATTAAATGTAATACTATTAAGCTAAATTTTATGAATATCACCAATTTTATTTTTAAAATTAGCGAAGTCGTTGGTTGTAATTTTCAGTAAGGAATAAGGTTTTACATGTCTTGTGATGGGAGTACAGCTCAATACTTGTATTCCTGGTGGTTATGATATATTTGATCTGATGCTAGTACCGTCTTAATGGTGTAAGGAATAGCTGGCTGTTTGCTAAGTATGAGCTAATATTGTGACTATACATAAAGCATGTTTTTCTAATATTTATTTATTTATTTACAAATTAAGAAGTACTATTACTCGGGGTAGTACTATTACTGGTAGTAGCAGAATTAATAGTAGTATCACTTGTAACTTTGTCTTCAACTGAGCTTGAAGCAGATTCCTCAGTAGATTTAGGAGTAGATAATGTCGTAGATTTTGTAGTGATATGCGGCGGTGCTCTGACGGGCATTTTGTTTTCACAGCCGATGTATATGTTAACGGATATAGGACAATTGTACATAGATTTTAAACGCAGAACGAGGTACTTTTGTCCAAGTCCCCCTCTTATTATTTCTACTCCAGGCCCTCGTCCTACACCGAGACGATCGACTATTCGAAAGTAAGTTATCTGAAATGGAAGTCAGAAGTAACTTTTTTAGTTTCGTATATCTGGATATAAAATGTATGTATACAATGTGTAATAAAAATCCCGACCAACCCGTAACTGATTATTAGGTATCATGAGTTGGTTCTATTTATGTAATCATTTTTAAGAAAACTACGAAAAAAATTAACCCAAAAAAATATTCATTGACATTTTTAATTGTAAATGACGAAAATTTATATAGATAACAGGTCATTGACTCTTATCTTAGCTATCCGATAGGTAGGAGCTATCGAGCGCTGTCGCCTACGCTTGTCTTGCCATGTTAATTTTCGTCATTTAATTTTTTTTTCGGGGTAATTTTTTTGCTTACAATTTTAAAAATGATTACCTAAATACAACCGATAATAGACTAACGATACCTTATATCCAGTTCAGGGGTCGGACAGGTTTTTTGTTACACGCTGTATTGTTTTTCCGGTTAAGATAAAATTTATATACCGGGCATTTGAAGATTCTTCCATATTTCGCATACATCGATCTATACGGTACCCTTTCTTTGTAAAGTCGATCTTGCGCAACAAGAAAATCGTTTTTCTTAAACATACCAACATAAAAATCACAATAACAAACGCTAAATAAAACTGTTAAGTATATTACGAATATGTTCGTAGTACTCGATGGCATGATTATTTTTAGCGGTTGTAATTAAAAGCTTTAATTAATAGTATGATTTACTGCGATATTTATATTTTAATAGCTAATTAAAATGTCGTCATATTTTTTTATAGGCTTATGTATATATATATTTAAATTTATTTTTAGGATGCAAATGTGCATATGCCTTTTTATGTTGTGGAAACCTTCAGAAAGGTTTGGCCCTTTGGCACAGATAGTAGAGACTGTGGGATTCTCTTATGCTGTAGCTTCGAGCTCTCTTAAGAGGGCGACTAACTTATGGTGATTTGTTGCCTATATTCTTGAAATTTTATAATAATTATGGTCAAAGTCTCATATTATTACATTCTGACATTTCACGCCCGGTTTCTCTCGAATAGGGCTATTCCGAGGTGTTTCCTTACGAATCGCTGGTCGAAAAAGATTTCGAATTTGAGCTATCAAGTCACTGTTATAACACGTCATCGTTTTAAAACAAAATGGACATACAATGAAAATTAAAGAAGCCAAATATTTGAAGTAAAATTAAATATTAACATTTTGTTAATACAATTAATTTACTTTTCATATTATTATAACAATATACAGCAACGAAACATTATATATTATAAGCGCAACGTGTGCGCGGGTCTTTGTGTGCAAAAGAGAGTAACCCTGCGGTGGAGAGCAGCCATGGTGGCCTACGTCATAACGCTTGCCGTCGGAATAAAAGTCGGTTTTTCCCCTAAGGCGCATGTTTCACATGATAGTAATAATATAGTATTGTAGGTATAGTTGGCACCTGTGATCGATACACTGTATTTATCTTATTAATAATAAATAATTACAAGCATTTTATTATTTACTAGTAAACTCAAAGCTTCGCCAGTCTGGAATAGGTTTTGTGAATTCTTCAAAATCTATTGCACATAATGCCTATTGGAATTATAAATCGTAACTAATATTATAAATGCGAAAGTGAGTTTGTTTGGTTGTTACGCTTTCACGCCTAAACCACTAAACCAATTTTAAAAATTCTTTAACCAATGGGAAGTTTCATTATCAGGGAGTAACATAGGCTATATTAGTTTATCCCAGTATTCCATGGGAACGGGAACTACGAGGGTGAAGCCGCGGACAAAACGCTATTATATATATAAAGTGATATTATATATATAAAAAAATATGGTTGTTTTGGATTTGGTAACTCGCAATTCGCCATATTAACATAATAAGAGGTTATTTTAAAATTGTAGATGACCAGTTAAAATTTTATTTATTCGTATATATGTATTGTTATAGATTATTATAAAATACGAATAGAGCAGCTGACGCGCACGGCGCACGTCTATACTGCAGTAATTTATCTAGACAATAGATGTACACACAACAATACTTGTATATTATACTACAAAAGTATGGTGACGGTAGATCTTCACCTATTTCAGCCTAGCTCTTATAACCCTAAGTGTATTGAGTAACGTACGGCGTTTTTTATAAAAAATATATGCAAAAATTTAGTTTTAACGTTGCATAAAATTTATTTACTAATTCGATCGTTCACAGTCATATCTACATGCTAGTTTACAGCGCTGGTCACTATTTATACGAATGCGCGTTCTTTGTATAACGTAGAAAGTATAAATGTTGTGAATTAATGTCAAGCAGGTTAATAATGTATGTGCGAACTGAAACAATTATTAATTAAACACGTGCCATTTGAAAGTACAATCGTCAATGAATTGTAGTGAATCCCTTTGTTTACTCATGTTGGATGTTGAAGATTTTGACGTGACAACGTCTAATAAATCGATGGAAGCTGGCTGCATGCACGAAAAAATGTCCCGTTACGCTTATTGTCCCGTTACGCTGATTGTACGCTTGCGCCGCATCTATCTCTCTATCACTCGATTGCAGTCATTTCATCAATGTTTTGTTATGACGTTGTCACGTTAAACTATCGTCCGTAAACCGACTTTACAGGCAACCATTTTTTTTATATATAGGTAGGAACAATTTAAAAACAAAAAAAACTGCTATAATGATAATAGTAATGATGCCAATCTTCAGTAATACTAGCTAACACATGTTATGTCATATTAAATTGCTTATGTATATTTGCTCACACATAATTACTTCCTATTCCCTCAATCTTATAATCAACACGAGCGAAGAGATTTCAGGCACAGGATCAACCGTTTTATGTGGTTTTTAGGCACAACAAACTGCCAAATTTTATTATTATACTGAGAACGACAGAAAAATCGAATAGTTTAAATCTATAAGCAATTTGTTTTCACGGCTGACGTATATGTTAGCGGATATAGGACAATTGTACAGTTGTTTAAAATCTAAACGTAGGACGAGGTACTTGTGTCCAAGACTCCCCCTCTTATTATTTATACTCCAGGCAATCGTCCTATAACGTGACGATCGACTATTTGAAAGTAAGTTATCTGCAATGGAAGTTGGAAGTTAATCTTCTATAATATAAAAGAAAGGTCCTCCAGACCGATTTCGGCCACGGCGGCCAATCTTAAGAGAGATTAGCCAACTGCGCAGGAGATATTATAGTGCACAAGTGTGTGCGCAAACACAGGTGCACTCTCTTTTCCTTAGCTCTCATAATCCGATGGGACGGCAATCCGACACGACCGGAAAGAGTTCAGGCGCAGGACCAACGGCTTAACGTGCTTTCCGAGGCACGGGAGTGTACACTTCCAACTTCCAGACTCCGGGCTGCTACTGAGAATTTTCTGACAGAAAACCCCAATAACTATATATTGGCCCGACCTGGGAATTTAACCCAGGACCACCGCGTCTGCGGCCTTATATCAAACCACTAGACCAACGAGGCAGTCACAAGTCAATAATATATGTAGGTATAGAATGTATATAAATTGCTTTTCGGGTTAAGATAAATTAATCGAACATTTTATATAACAAAGTAGGTTTTCTAATATAAGTAAGATAATATAATAGATTCGACATTTCCTGCAAAATATATTCATAATGTTGTGTGAAAATGTCGAACATGTTTCTAATATTCTGTGGACGGTGCACCTGCGGTGAGAAGATTCAATATTGTTACTCTTTTTACTGGAGTCCTCAACTTTTATATAGTCGAAGTCTAAATGTAATATGTCATATATGAACAAATATAAAATATGACGTTTATAAAAAAATAAGCTGATTTTACTGAGAGACGAGCCAAAGTTACGGCCAATATGTCTGATGCTTTACCTATAATCAGTTGTAACACTTATTGTAAGAAAAATTCACTCTAGACATCACAACTGTTTGAACTACCGCAATTATTATTTAACAGAGGTTTCGTCAACTTCAATTCAAATATGCATAGAAGAACAATTAAACAATAAATACTTAATATCAAATGTAATTTCTATTAGTAATGAAATACGGTCGAATTTCGACCACTGTGGGACATTATGCTTACTCCCCATTCAAACCAAAAGCAGTATAAAGTAATTATTCTTTGGCAACACGCGTGATGCTTTGCGGTACGGAGGTCTGTAACTAAATAAAATATTTACTCCACTATCACTTTTTGCACTTACTTGTGCATACATATATACGTATATGTGTATGCACAAGTAAGTATACATACGTATATGCTGGTATACTTTGCATTATGATTGAAACATATGTTCAATCCATTCTAATGATTTTCATTAAATTCTCCACATGTCACCAATATTGAGGCTGTGAATGATATAAGACCGTATTTAATATTACTAAAGCTCCGGTGATATAATTATGATATTATAAAAATAATTATAATAATTTTGGAAGTGTAAAATAATAAGTTTGTTTTTATTTTTTTTTATTGTCTAGTAAGGCGGACGAGCATATGGACCTGATGGTAAGTGGTAGACAAATGGCATTGTAAGAAATGTTAACCACAGCCTACATCGCCAAAGCGCCACCAACCTTGGGAACTAAGATGTTATGTCCCTTGTGCTTGTAATAACACTGGCTCACTCACCCTTCAAACCGGAACACAACAATACAAAGTACAATTTTTTTGCGGCAGAATATCTGATGAGTGGGTGGTACCTACCCAGACGAGCTTACACAAAGCTCTACCACCGAGTGAAGTTATTAGTTAATGGATAAGATATATCGTTAATGAGTAAATAATGTAGTCATCTTGATTGATTTCGGCATCGCGGTCATTTATAATGGAGACTAATCAGCGGTGCAGGGAACATTATAGTGCATAAGTGTGTGCACGACCATAGGATGATGCAGTCTATTCACTTAAGTAGCAGCCTGTGACTGTCCCACTACTGGGCTAAGGCATCCTCTTTTTGAGGAGAAGATTTGGAGCTCATTCCACCACGCTGATCCAATGCGGGTTAATGGAATACACATGTGACTGAATTTTAGTGAAGTTGACACATGCAGGTTTCCTCGCAATGTTAGCGATTGCGTTTCACCTTTAAGCACGAGATGAATTATAAACACAAATTAAGCACATGAAATTCAGTGGTGCTTGCGCGGGGTTAAACCCACGATCATCGGTTAAGATCCACGCGTTCTTACCACTGGGCCATCTCGGCTGGGCTATTCGCTTACATTTACTTATTCATAAAAGTCCTTTATGTGCTTTGACGGAAGTATTTCGCTGTAAACTGCAGAGGACTTTTTTGAAGTAAATAGGGTAAAAGGAATATTTCTTTGAATTTCTAAATAGTTGTTATGGGCTCGAAACGGGATAAGAACCCGAGGCTCCGGAATATTCCGAATTTTCAAGCGAGCCAAATAAACAATGAAGCTGATTAAATATATAATATTTTCAGAATGCAAATTATATATTTTATTAATATTGTTTTGATTAATTAATTAGATTTCAATATAAACTTAGTAATACAAATTGCTGTTGCCGCAAAATAGCTACTACACAATTTCGGTTTGCTACCTCGTACTAATTCAACAATAATTTAAAGGCGTGAGCCGTAGCGGAAAATACTGAAGTGAACAGACGCAAACATTCGTCTCTAGTTCTATATAATATCTTTGTGGTGATTACAGTTGAAACAGTTAGAAATTTATGTAATAGTACGAAAATATTTGTAAATCATATTACAGTTCGTCTGTTTCTTCTGTTTGCTGTGACTAGAGATCTAGTTCATTTTTCGTTCATAAAAATGGAACTGAGCACATTCGTAAATCAACCAGTTTATTTTATGAAAATAAATCAATATACTTACAAAACATTATAAATTAATATATTTAAATGATATCGATTTAGAAATTCTATACTGATTCACATAATCTACTAAAGATCTGGTATTATAAAGGCGAATGTGAGTTTGTTTGTTACGATTTCATCAATGGAAAGCTATATTATCAGCTAGTAACATAGGCTATATTTCGTCCCCGTATTCCTACGGGAACGGGAGTTACGCGAAGAAAAACTAGTAATCAATATTTATCAAATTAATTAATTATTCATATCAATCATTTTCGATGTAATACGTAAATCATTATTATTTTTTGTGATGATAAAAATAAAAATATTCTATAACTATTCTTTGATACCATATGACATGAGTACGACGATCTATTTAGTTTTTCGAACTAGAAATCGTCTTTTCCGAAGCAATGCGACATAAAAACATTCAAGAAGAGAGCGCACTCTTTCCTCAAAGGCCGGCAACGCACCTGCAAGTCCTCGGATGTTGCAGATGTCCATGGGCGGTGGTAGTCACTTTCCATCAGGTGCGTTTCCTGCTCGTTTGCCTCCTCTTACATAAAAAATTGTGTTTCTGTATTGCGTTTCTGTATTCTTGTCATGTATTTCTTGTTGACGATCGTTTTTTTGTTTAGAAAAAACAATAAGGAATGTATTGTATTTCAAATATTTATCTTTATCTATGATAATAAAATCCCGAGGATTTTATCATTTCTTTTTGAAGTACAATTGCATATTAATTTTACTGTAAGTTAACTTACGTCCCCGGTTGTGGCTTACGATGATTCTGTATGGAATAATGTTGCTTACAATTAATAACTGACTGACTTTGAAATTTATTAACCAACTCTAAATTTATTAAGAAATATTTTTATAAAACTGATTTTTTAGACGTAGTGAAAATAAACATGTTTCCAACAAAAATAAATTTATACCAATTCTGTATCAAAATGTTTGCAATAAAATGTTTTCACCGCAGCTCGTTGTAGGCAAGTCCTGTTCCTAACGACCGAATTTAAAGAAAGCCTTCGAAACGACTGCCGCTTTACTTACAAAACGTTGAAAATTGAGATTGATACCACGTCATTTATGTTGACTTCCCTCAATGACTCCTCAACCGACCAATTCAAATTAATTAAATGAAAGATGAAATAATATGTTTTGACTTAAATATATGAATAATTGTCTATTTTATGATAATATGCGAAAATGACAATAACATGTATTTCTTTAATTTAAAAAAGAGATTCTTTTTCGGGGCGATTTTCTTTTACGTGGCTTACAGTAGAGTGAAAAGGTAATCCCAAGGTCGCGTCATATAACGAAATAGCGTTAATACTGTCTACCAAAATCCTACAAAATGCGATGCGTTGGGCGTTCGAATTAAGAAGGTCGATACAAATGAGGTTGAGGTGCTTTTTGGTGTGAAAAAAAATGCATTAATATAATCAATCAAAATCTTCATTTTAAAAGTCGATTTGTGTCAAAAATATATCGCACAGAAATTGTTCCTGACGGGGGACCTCCGACCGCACAATTTTTGTTTGTTATTCTAACTTAGATTTTTTTTGTGTCATTAATATACTTTAATTATTTGACATAAATAAGAATGGATACATTTTTTAAATATCATTATATCTATTAAAGGTTTATTGATCAAATATGTCCAACGTATTGGGGTTCTACATTACATATCTACATATATTACAGCGTTAGGTCAGTTCATTTTAAATTTAGTAGATACAAAATATTGTTGTAAACATGTTCAATTAAATATTAAAATCAAATGATTTATAGTGGTAGTGCCATGCTACATACCTTCAGGTTGTAGCCGAATGGGCCGGCACGCCCGGGGAAGTACCACTCTCTCACCTAAAATCGGCGTGAAGTGGTAGCCATGCTACCGCGTTTCGTCCGGTATGTGAGAGTTCCGGAGGCCCAATTCCCCCCCCCCCCACAAAATGAGTGCGCAGAATCAAGAAAAACTACCCCAGGAGGGTACCATCTGCGACTGCGGTGGACAATCCCTCTCTGGACATCCATGCTCAGGACATACATCGCCTGAGCAGGGATGCCCAGGCTGCCCTTCGAATTCTGGGGGGGGCAATTTTGCGCTCCAGAATGGTCGGGGCAAACGGAGCAAGCATCTTAAGGCAACCCCTTCCACCCTTACTGTGGACTTCTGCAACATCAGGGGACTGAATTCCAACTTAAACGCCGTCCACTACCATCTTGAGACGGCGAAGCCGGCCTTGCTCTTTCTAACCGAGACCCAGATATCGTCTCCGGCGGACACCTCATTTCTCTCCTACCCGGGGTACAAGTTGGAACATTCCTTTGTACCACGGGCTGGAGTGTGTGTTTATGTCAGAGAGGATATCTGCTCTCGTCGCCTCGCCTATCTTGAAGGGAGGGACCTATCTATTCTCTGGCTGCGCGTAGACTGCGATGATCATCCGCGAATCTACGCGTGCCTATATAGGTCCCATAGCGGTAATGCCGAAACAGACCGGCTCGTTGAGCACATGCAACGGGTTACAGATTCCATGCTGCAGCAGATCTCATCCGCAGAGATCGTGATTCTTGGCGATTTTAACGCCCACCACGCCGAATGGCTAGGTTCACGTACCACCGATCATGCGGGGAGATCTGTGGCCGATTTTGCCTTGGCATATGATCTGACACAATTGGTTACCTCGCCAACGCGAATCCCAGATGTGGATGATCATACACCTTCCCTGCTAGACCTTCTGCTGACCTCTCATCCGGATGGGTACCATGTTTCCGTCGAGCCTCCTCTTGGCTCGTCGGACCATTGTCTTGTCCGGAGTACAGTGCCGATCTTACGCCCCTCACGGCCTCGGTTCGTGGGATGTCGGCGAGTGTGGCACTACAGGTTAGCGGACTGGGATGGGATGCGGTCCTTCTTTGCATCCTACCCATGGGGGCGGATTTGTTTCTCGCTGGATGATCCAGATGTCGTTGCTGACTCGGTCGCCGATGTGGTGTTTCAGGGTATGGAACTTTTCATTCCGTACTCTGCAGTACCCATCGGTGGCAGATCCCGGCCCTGGTTTGGTGGCTTCTGCAAAACGGCGTCACGCCGAAAAGTAGAATGCTATCAAGCCTGGGCTGAAGCGACGGCATCGCGTGATGTAAATACCAGCGCATTTAAAAAGGAATATAACTCTGCCTCCAGGTCTTTCAAAAGAGTTATTGCCAGGGCAAAGTCGGAGCACATAGGCAGAATTGGCGAGAGATTGGTGCGTCTTCCTTCGGGAACACGCGCATTTTGGTCTCTCGCTAAGGCTGTCTTAGGGAATTTCTGTAAGCCCTCCCTTCCATCTCTGCATAGGAGCGATGACACGTTGGCTCATACCGCGAAGGAGAAAGCTGATCTTTTGAGCACTCACTTCGCATCCAACTCGACTCTGGATGACCAAGGAAAGACACCACCGACAATCTTGCGGTGTGATACCACGATGCCGGAAATTAAATTCCGACAAAGTGCGGTTCGTAAAGCACTTTTTTCCCTGGACATCCATAAGTCGAGTGGGCCCGATGGCATTCCTCCGATTGTGCTGCGTACTTGTGCTCCCGAGCTGGCACCGGTCTTAACGCGCCTTTTCCGCCACTCCTACACATTAGACGTAGTCCCGAATTCTTGGAAGACTGCTTTGGTGCACCCGATCCCTAAAAAAGGCAATCGCTCTGATCCAACAAACTATAGACCTATTGCTGTCACCTCCTTGTTCTCCAAGATAATGGAATCCCTTATTAACTGCCAGCTCCTGCGGTACCTAGAGGAGCACCAGCTGATCAGCGACCGCCAGTACGGCTTCCGTCGAGGTCGCTCAGCTGGTGATCTTCTAGTTTACCTGACTCACAGATGGGCTGCAGCGGTTGAGTCCAAGGGGGAGGCAGTAGCAGTCAGCCTGGACATGGCGAAAGCCTTCGATCGGGTATGGCATAAAGCGCTTCTCTCGAAGCTTCCTTCCTATGGGCTTCCCGAGAAATTATGCACGTGGATCACCAGCTTTTTGGCAGATCGGAGCATCAAGGTCGTTGTCGACGGTGCATGCTATGACTTAAAATTCGTCAATTCTGGTGTTCCACAAGGCTGCGTTCTTTCACCTACTCTGTTTCTTCTGCATGTCAATGATATGTTACAAATCCGTAACATTCACTGCTATGCGGATGACAGCACTGTAGACGTTCTTTACACCGGCCGTAGCAATATTTCTCGGGAACACGTCGACGAGTGTCGGAACAAACTTGTGTCTGAAGTCGAGGCCTTGTTAACCAAGGTCTCGGACTGGGGCCGACTAAACTTAGTCCAATTCAACCCCAATAAGACACAAGTTTGCGCGTTAACCGCTAAAAAATCTCCTTTTGTCATATCCCCTCATTTTGAGAATACTCCCCTCGCTGCCACAGCCAGTATCGGGATACTTGGCGTCGAGATTTCGAACATTGTTCAGTTCCGCGGTCAATTGGAAGTTAAAGCTAAATTGGCTTCAAAAAAGCTTGGAGTGCTCAACAAGGCGAGACAGTACTTCACGTCGGCCCATCGCCTACAACTTTACAAGGCGCAAATTCGGCCCCACATGGAGTACTGCTCTCACCTCTGGGCGGGAGCTCCCCAGTACCAGCTTCTTCCTTTTGACCGTATTCAACGTAGAGCAGTTCGAATTGTCGACGATCAGGCTATTACTGATCGGCTTGATCCTTTGGATTTGCGTAGAGATGTAGGGTCTCTCTGCATCCTCTACCGCATATATCACGGGGAGTGTTCTGAGGAGTTGTTTGGTTTAGTCCCGGCAGCTGAATTTCACCACCGGACATCGCGCCAGAACTCTAAATTCCATCCCCATCACCTTGATGTCTGGAAATCCACAACAGTGCGTTTCTTAAGGCATTTCCTGCCTCGCACAATCACTCTGTGGAACCAGCTTTCGCCGGCGACTTTTCCGAACCGATATGACTTAAGAACCTTCAAGAAGAGAGCGTACTCCTTCCTAAAAGGCCGGCAACGCATCTGCATGTCCTCGGATGTTGCAGATGTCCATGGGCGGTGGTAGTCACTTTCCATCAGGTGAGCCTCCTGCTCGTTTGCCCCCTCTATCATAAAAAAAAAAAATGAAGTCATAACAGGTCAACAAAATAGACGAATGATACCAAAAATTCAAGTGCTTTTTTATTGGAATATTTCTCTGTTCAACGTACGACCTAAGAACTACAGATTAAACAAATTTAAAACTTACACGCAGCCACGCAGCATACTTTACAACAAGTAAAGAATATTTGAAACTATACCCTAATAAATATATAAAAATATCCCGCAATGACAAAACGATTGTATTCATCTAGTTATATTATTAATAGAATTCGCTGATCATTATGTATATCAGGCATTACCCTCGGACCCTTTTCAACCAAACGAAATAGACCCATTGCTTTGTATTTTCCATAAAATTGATTTCGCATTACGACCCTTAATCTTCAATGAAAGTTCGTTCGTCTGAAATGATCGATACGTATTTATTTCATGCCTTATGAATATTATAAAACAGCTGAGTTGGTTCATTGGCTAGAATATGTGAATCTTAATCGAATATCGCAGGTTCAAATATTCACGTGGCATTTGCATTGGAGTAACGTGGTGGAATAAGTTTTAGCATTCCCAGCAAAGGAAAGAAGAGCCCAGCCGTAGGATATGTGGGGCTCGCCGATGCTGAAGGCTCCGGAATACCCACTAAAAAACCAGCGTACCTTTATCGTCTTTTGTGCCGCTCCACCAAAGACGATAAAGGTACGCTGGTTGGTACGGAGCCTTCAGCACCGGATAGGGTATATACAAGCTGTTAATTGAATTCTACTATGAAGTTGTAGAATATTCTTTATTAAAATAATCTTTGATAAGTTAAAAAGGTAGAGCTGAGTGTATGATAAATGCATTAATTTTAAAAGGATTCATTTTGGGATACATTTTTATTAAAATGGAATTAATTTTCCTTAAAAACTTTTGGATACGATTTATTGAAGCTTGGTGATGTTACATACACTCTTGTTAATTACATAGGAGTTACTTTTAATATTAGTTTAATAAAAATAATTAAGTTTCACTCGATTGTCTAGCTGTTGGTTTATAAGGTTGCATAGGACCGAAGGGTTTCACTTGATTATCTAGTGGCTGGCTTTTAAGGTTGCATATCTAAAGGACCGTTTTACAAATCCAATTAAATTTTTATTATATTTTTTTGATCAAGAAATTGAGATTAGCAGTCTTAAGTTAGGACAATATATTACTCAGCCGCTGTTCCTTATCTGTCTCTGATCCTGATGCATGGTCGTCCCATGGGATTATGAGAATGAGAGAATTCATCATGGACATGGGACTATACCCCTGCTTTTGTGTACTTTTGTGATCTTTCCAACCTTGAGATGGGGAAGCGCTCCTGACATTTTCAACCATACAGTATGGTTGAAAATGTCATTAGTACCTAATTCTCTATATTAAAGAATTCAGTTTCGGCAAAAAGAGTATAATGATTGTTATTTGTAGAAATAGAGAAAAACTTAACATTAGATGGATTATATCTATCGCAGATAGCAGTATAACTCCAAACACCAAAATCTGTGATATGGTTATCACTTACCATTAGATACAACAATGAGTCTAAAACACAAAGTTAGTCCTTATTAATCACGCTAAGTATAAAAGCCTGAGTGCTAGTGAAGGCATTAGAACAATTGTTTCAAGCGTCAAATAACGAGTAATTATTTGTTAGAAAGCGCTCAAGTGCTTAAGTGCTCTAAGAGAGTATAGACGATATTGTTCGAGTGAATCTAAGTGATGTGTTATTTAAGAGACTATTAAAACGGTCCAAATGTAATGAAAAGGAAACAATATGTGTTGTGCTTTGTGTAATATGATATTATTTAAATTTGGAATGTCTTTTATTTATAACTGGCGTTTAACTCGCGGCTTCGCTCTCGTTATAATTCAATTTCTATAGTTGTTTCTTTAAATACTAAGGATTTAAAAAAAATTCTTCCCATATTGATGACGTAATGTATAAAAAGAACCCGTATGTTGCATAGCACTTTTATGGTGCTACAGTAAGAAAGTAAGAACTGATAGTTCAATTTTTATTTCTGAGCCATGTTTCCATTCACTTCAATTTTTTTTTTATAGTTTTTAAGGAAAATAATGTTTCTATCCTCGGATGACTTCTATTAAAGTCGTAGTAACTGATTGAAAGACTAGCTGGTGCATTTAGCAATGACCCTGCCTTTCTCTCCGATTTGCGTTTTCGAATCACGCTCCCGTGTATTATGACAGTATATAAAACAAGTATGTATTTATACATTTATATAAAATTATATAAATTTGTATATCAGTGTATGTTAATACTCATAACAGGTATTAAGCTTTTTTATAGAATAGTTAGGCGGAGGAGCATATGGGCCATCTGGGTGGTGGGTTGGTCACCAATACCCATAGACGTTGGCATAGTAAGAAATGTTAACTACGCTTACATCGCCAATGTGACACCAATCTTGCGAACTATCTTATGTCCTTTGTGTCTATAATTACACTGGGGACATAAAATACTCACTCACTCACCCTTCAAACCGGAACACCACAACATCAATCACTGCTGTTTAGGGGTAGAATAAGCTACCTTAGTAAAGACTGCCATTGGTGTGCCAAAAAAAGTAATGTAAAACTAAATTTATACAGTGAGTGAGACATTAGTATAATTTTAAGTAATTTATTTTTTTCTATATTTTAATTTATCATTATACATAGCATTTCTTAATGGATATAATAATATAATTGTATAATGTTTATATCGTCCAGATTAGAATGGGAGTCAAAATGGCAACGCATTATCACTAAATTATTAAATACGACTGTAATTAACTAAACACGCTTATAATAAGTGATGAAATCTGTGACGTATTTCTCTTAAAAAAATACTTCTCAAAAAAAGTTTTGTATGAAATATCCTTACCACAATATCATGTACATATATTTACCTTTAAAAACTTCATATATGAGAATAAAAATCGCGGTCTCCGTCTCGACCTGCATAGGAATTGTTGCGAAATATTCATTTCACAATGGCAAGCGACACAGGTGCCGACAAAAGGCGAAATTGGAAAATTTTATTGGATTATCCCATTCCTTATTTACCTTTCTCAGACAAGATATATATCAGACGTTGACGTATTTGTTTTAAGGCTTATTTAGGATTAATTTTAATTATTACGTACTGGTACTATTGCGCTGTAAAGCTTTATTATTTTATTTTTTATTGTTTTAACTATATCCTTTTCACGTCATTTTTAAAAGTGGTGTTCTTTTGACAAAATGTATGATATAAATTATCGGTTGTAGTTAAGACGTGACAGCATAACAAATAAACAAACTCACTTCATCTATAAATAGCTGTGCCCTGCGGTTTCACCCGCCTATAATTAATAAAAATCAGCCTAGAACCTTCCTTGATAAAAGGACTATACAAAACATTTTTTTTTAAATTCGAACCAGTAGTTCCTTAGATTAGCCGGATCAAACAAACAAACTCTTCGGATTTATATATTAGTATAGAAGTATATATATAGATATTAGAATATACATGAATATTCTGAGTACACACAGGCAAATATAAGTACTAACACTATTTAATTTGTGTTAGTATTAAATTTAAACCTGAATTCAAGCTTATTAACTATTACTTTGACCAAAGCCTTTAGCAACTTGTATCCGAACACCTTGTGAAGTGTTGACACCTATTCAAAGTTAGAGATTATTTCCAATGATCACAACATAGTTACAGCTAAACTTACTAAAATTATAAATAAGAAGTTTATTTGATTAGAAGTTATATTTATTAGTGTCTTCTTAATTCTACGCAATAATAGACTAATGACCTTTCAAATATAATATATTGGCCGGAGATTAACATGGTTTTTTTTTATATTCGGTAAATATTTAGAAGCAAAGATCCCGCTTCTCTGTAAGTGTTAACTTAAGAATTATGATGAAGTTAGTCAAAAATTGCAAGTGGGAATACAGGATAGATTCCTCTTAAATTTGTTGCAGATTATAATGTAATATACGAGAATATTTACGGGTTATTACTAAAAATCCCGCTGGACGAACCCCCGCTGGCTCTTTTTTACCAAGTAAAATATTCGAAACATGTAAAATAACTTGTCGAACGCGATTGTCAATCTCATACATTTATTATTATTTTCTATTCTATTCTATTAAAGTAAAATCCACTTGTTTACGGGCCCAGGAGTTCGGGCGTTACTCGTGGTGAATTTGTTGGACATAAACATGTCAATGAAGACAATGATGTAAAGGTTTAATAATTTCAACCTAAACTATGCTTTGTTCCTGAGCAATAAGGTGCGGTTTAGATTGTGTTGACATTCACTTACGATCTTACGCCATGAATGACAGAAAGACATAGGAATTGTACAATCACGTTTGTTCCATATTCAACCTTATTTCCGTAGCAATAAGTTATGATTTGACCATACTAATTTGAAATAACCTCACAAAAGTCATTGTGTTCTTACTTTTGGGCCATTTTTGAAGCGCTTACCGCTAATCTAGTACATTATCGATCGAAGATTTAAGTAGATCATTCTCTGATTATTATTCACAAAGGGATGAAAATATTTGAGGTAAATATTGTCGTGGGCGAAATGAGTCTGAAAAATATTTATCCAAGCCCACGCAAACCTTTTCAGTAATATTAAGACTTTTTTTGTATTCACACTGCCGCGTAGTTAATAAGAAGCTAAGGATGTTTTTATCCAAAACACAAAACGTGGATTTGTATGCGAATTGCATATTTATATTTAAATAACTAGAATTACCCGCGACTTCGCTAGCGTAGCGAATTCAGTTTGTGACGCAAATCCTTCAAAATCTGCTATTTCAACGTACATACCTATTTCAGTTAAAGATTTAATAAATTTGAATTATTATGTAGCAGCGGCAGTCTAAAACTAAAAAGTTGTTTTGTTTATTAACTCGTAAATAGCAATTTTAGCTTAAAAGGAGGTTTAATAGACAGGCTAACAGAGAGTTGTTATGTATGTTTTTTCGATAATGACGTATAAATATAAATGTCATGACAAGTAATTTTAACGATAATTCTAATAAATTCGGTAGTCATCATTATACATCGATTTTTGGTAACGATATATGTATATTGTATTTGCTTTTGTGTCAGAAGATTTGGAATAATTATATAATAAAACTAGTGATATTTTATATTGGCGAAAAATTATGTACGAAGCATTATTTACAAGCTAAACTAACTCATTAGTGCCACGAATTCTATTATTTAGATGTATAAAAATATATATTTTCGTGTTCTAGTAATATTTTTTCACCGCCTGCGTTTTTTGATTAAATTGTGTAGTATATCTAATATATGTGGGGAATCGAACCCACGACGAGTTCGATTCCCACCCAGGATAGACATTTGTGTGCAAGAACATATCTATTTGTCCTGAGTCAGGGTGTAATTATATATATAAGTATGTATTTACAAAAGAAAAGTAAAATGTAGTATTTTAGTTGTCTGGTTTCCATAGTACTAGCTTTGCTTAGTTTGAGATCAGATGTCCTTGTATGAATAATGTCCCAGGATTATTATCACATATTCCACCGGCTAATTCCCCCTTAAACCCAAAACATAACAATACTAAGTATTGCACTAAAGCCCAACCAAGTATGCATCTGTAAAAGGCAGATAAAGTGAAATGTTTATCCTGGTAAATACAAATGTACGTATAGCTATATAATAAAAGGTAGAAATTAAATGGCATTTCAAATGTTTTCTTGTACATTTAGTTATGTTATAATGGAAGTGCACCAAAAAATGCACCCTCACGAGTATTAGCCACTTCCCGCCCGTTATCATCGGTCCCAGTAGACATCTATTGTGATAGGAAACACACGGACTTATATTTCATTCATGAACGATTCTATTTTTATTAAAACAACTTTATTTACATTAAAACCTTAACTAAATAAAAATAAAAATAATTATTATACAAGTCGTGACCGCGTGGAATGATGGTAAGAATGTTTTTATTTGAAAAATAAATTAATTTTTTATTTAATGTACGATGTAGTAACGTAGTCAAATTTTTATGTAAATATTAACTATAAACTAATAATGATGATAATTGTTTGAAAATATTATGACGTATAATATTTATTTGGCTGTAAAAGCAAAAGTTGCTTATATTACAATTATTAGGATGAATAAGTTTGCTAATATGATTCTTATGGAAGTAATTTTATGGGCGGTTTTATCATCCATACAGAAGCAGCAATATACATCCTTTTCTTACTTAGTTATCTTCAATAATGGCTAGAGGGTACTTATATAGACTTGTTTCACTGAAAATGTTTTATTAATTTTTATTAAATAAGTATTTTTCATATGCATAATTCATGTTTATAACTCATCTCGTGCTTGATGGTGTAGGAAAACATCGCAAGGAAATCTGCATGTGTCTAATTCCACATAAATTCTACATGTGTATTCAAATCGCATTGGAGCCACGTGGTGGATTCATATCCAAATCTTACCCGAAAAGGAGAGGCAGTCTTAGCCCAGCAGTAGGACATTCACAGGCTGTTACTGTGTACTGTTAAATAATTATCTAAAATGTTATCCGTATTTAAGCGTTATATGACGCAAATAATATCTGTATGTTTCATACCAAGGGAAGGAAATTGCTTATAAATAAACACATTAATGTAAAAGCCGGATTTGAGAGTGTTAATGCCTCCCTGACTCATTGTGTGATGTGTTGTCGAGAGGCGCTTCACATTTGATTTATTATACCCATTTTAGCTTCGTATTGTACTTAAACTGTTTCTTTACAATTATACGGTTTAAGTTAAGAAGTATTATTTCGAAATTTCAGTTTGACAAATGATTATTTTATGACATTTTGTGAATACTCGTTTGATTTTTTCTAAGCTTCCACCCGATTTGGAAGACTGTCAGGAAGGGGGTTGAGAGGTGTCACGTACCCTAATGTCCTTTTATGTGTCCCTGACAACGTAGATGCAATATTTTATGATGATCGGTTTAGAAGATTAGATAACCGATACATACATTCGTTATGAAAAAGAATCGTAGTTTTAGCTGTCCGTTGATAGTTAGGACAAAAGAAAAAATAAAATGAATTTAGTGTATATTGTCAGATCTTCATTACTCACAGTTTAATGAACGTTTGAAAAATTATTAATAATTTTGCAGAAACAAACGCTAGCATTACTTACTACTTATTAAACTGAACAGCGTCAGTTTATCTTTTATGGGGTAAAGTATAATGTAAGATCTTTACAACATCATACCAGACAGCTCCCAATATTTATAACTTGCTAAATTTTAAACAAACGTCAACAACGTCTTTACGATCTGTGTGCACAATCATACGATTACTCAGTTTTTGTAGTGAAAACTTCTTTAGCGGCGTTGAGCACTTTTTCGTGATGGGTAAAAATGTTAAAATTGCGTCACGTGATCCCGATTTAAAATTCGTAAGACGGATTCTGAAGTGTTAAATTTTTAATGTAATATAAATTGTCATGTTTTTGTACGATAGCGCAATAAATGTATATTGTATTTGTGGTAATTAAAGCAATTCGTGCAAATTTTTTTTCTAACCATTCCAAAATATCAAAAATGCACAACGTTATATTAAAGTTTTCACTTCTGCAGGCATTTTCGGAGTGCAACCCCTTGTTTTTTTAAATGATAACTTTGTACTCGCGTTGTATTAAACAATGTAAGGTTAATATGAATCATTATTAAAATAAACAGTAAAAAAATTCAAAGAAGTTCCATCCAAGAACTGTGTTTTCAATTTTTGGCTTTCCTTGCCCTTATTTAAAATGTATATTTTTCCACATGAGTTTTATAAAATCGAAGTTTTTCATTTACATAATTACAAAATGCAGAAGCCCCGTAATATTTTAAGCCTTTATTTACTTACGCAGAACCATATCGTACCCAAACGCTAAGCAAAAGGCAGTTAACATTCGGAGTTTTTATATGTTATAAGTAGGTGGATGGACAAATGGGCTACCTGATGTTATGTGGCCAAAGTCGTTGGCGTTGGGTCGTGGCCAAAATTGGCGTTGTAAGAAGTATTAACCGTTTCTTAAATCGCCAATGCGCCACCAACCTTGGAAACGAACACGTAATGTCATTTGTGTCTATAGTTATGCCCACACATCCTTAAAACCAAACGCAACAGTACTAAGCTATTGCTGTTTAGCGGTGGAATATATGATTAGTAGGTGGTACTTAGATGGGTTTGCACAAAGCTCTTCTACCGAGAATACCCAGATTGTTTCTAAGATGCCGATAAGAAAACAGTGACTAATTTCTTAATGAAAACTTAATATAAAACATGAGTTCACCAATGTGAAGTCAGGACTGAGTGCCAGTTAAATTCTAAATATCTAGAATTAATGTTTGTAATTGCAAACGTTCGTGCATTATCACATACGAAGTTGTTCACTATCATGATCGATAGTGACCGAAGTAGTGTTCATCCATCAGCTATACAGGATGATTGAGAACACGATTGACATGTGATTAATTTACGTTCCAATACTGAATGTAATCTGATTTTATGAAGTCAGATATCGCTTTGTCAGCGAAAACTATTTTAAGCCATTATATAAAGCGCACATCGTTAGTTCTTATAGTTATGTTACGCTTGATTGTTTAAATTTTATAAAAATGGTTAAAGCGTTGAAAGCGCTTTATAAATTTTCTTTATGTAAACAGTTGATTGTGTACATTCATAATCGATTGCTCACTTGTTCGATACAATGATTGATAGTTCCCAAACTGCCGTGTTCATCCATCAATATCTACAGGGTGATTGAGGACTCGCTTGACACGCGATTAATTCACATTCTAGTGAACTGTTTATCAACTTTCAACGGCTTCGTGAATGTTTCATATATTATCTGTCAACGTGTTTACTTTGATATTTGCATGATATCAATATTGAATTATATTAATCTCTTTTGAATCTGTAGAAACTAGTGTCTCGATAGCTATATTATATTATCATACTCGTGTATTGAGAAACACTTAACATTATTTTGATCGATGTCAGTAGTTTGATGTACTCGTACTTGCTTGTTTATGTTTACAGGGAACTGCTTCGTTGTACTAGTGACTAGATATAAGGTCACGATAAAAAATAATTGGATTTTTCTGTAGAAAAAATGGAAGATTTTAGTTAGTAGTGTGTAATCCCGTGCCTCGTAAAGAATGTGAAAATGTTGGTCCTGCACTTGAACTCTTTCCGATCGTGTCCGATTGCCGTCCTATTAAATTATGACAGTCAGCGAATAGCGAGGACATCTGTGTTTGCGCAGACACTTGTGCACTATAATATATGAAGAGCAGTTGGCTGATTTCTTTTGTGATTGGCCGGCCGCGGCTGTCATAGTCGAAATCGATCAGGAGGACATCATGTATATGAACCATAACATCTCAAATTTCAGAACAAAATTAATATTTTTTAACTTATAAACATAATTCAAATAAAAGTTGACTCCTATGTTTCTACTCCTTTTCTGATAAAGCTATGTAAAACTATGTAACAGATATGATACTGTTTTGTTAGAGTCAATATTGTAATTTATACCCGCTGTTTCGGTAGTTTCAAATTATACAAATAAATAATTTAAATTATTAAAATTTCTGGTAGCTCGCTAGTTTATATTGACGATAATATAAACGATATAACGATAATGTAAATTTTTGAATTCAAATTTCATTAATTATTTTTTTGTACTGATAGTAAGAATTCCACTTAAATTATAATATTGGTATTTTTTAAGATTATTGTTTATTTTATAAATGTTACTAATATGTCGAAGTTACTCGGTGGTAGAGCTTTGTGCATGCTGGGTAGGTACCAGCCATTTTTATACAATAATGTTCTATCCCATCCCATTTCACCCGCTTAGGGTTGAATTTTTAAAAATGACAAAATACCATACGTATTTTGTCATTTTTCTTCATGACGAAACCGCGATATAAACATTCAACCCCTATAAATATATAAATAGCATAAAATCCAAAATTCCTTATTTGGTGGGTGTCTAATCAATAAAACGACCGTACTCAAATTTCATGGCCCTAACTTTAATAGTTTAAGTTCGGCGATGATGAATCAGTCAGTCAGTCAAGTTATTTTATATATATAGGGCCTTGAAAAACGCAAAACGGACACAACCATCAACCATATCTTCCCAGTGCGGTTGCCCGAATTCTCCTCCCACCACTACTGCATTTTGGAATAAATATCCAATTTAATTGTATGTACTATGTTATTGTAAAGTTTTATAAAAATCCGTTCAATAGTTTTAAAGAGTAACATAAATAAAATGCAGGTAATAACGCTATCGAATAAGTAAACGAACTAGCACTAGGCACACAGATGATGAGCGCTCGAACAGAGTGCAAGTACAGACACAGAGAGTACTTTGCGATCGTCGGTTTTCATACGTTAAATAGTAATTACACAACCAAAATCTACTTAATATTTATTTGCGATCCCCGGAAATATAACCAATTCACGGAAATTCTGATGTCGGATCTCGTTTGTCAAATATGTCCAACATTACACACCGTAGTTAAATTTGTAACGTGTCCACAAAGTAGTATTTACACAAAATTTTGTAACTTCCTGACAATAAAAATATGATGTTGATTCATTACAGGATAAATAAGATCTGTAAATATGTATTTACACCAATAAAGGGTATCGATAACAAAGTATTTAGACCAAAATATTGTAATTTCCTGGCAAACAAATAATATTGATTGATTGAACAAAGAAATAACGTCTAAGGGCAATTGTGGAATAAGATTTATAGGGCAATTGGAAAAAATCTAGTAATAGAATTATAATAATGAAAGCCGAGATAACCCGATGGTTAGAAACTGTGAATCTTCAATGATCGCTGGTTCAAACAGACAAGCATCACTAAATTTTCGTGTACTTTACGTGTTTACTTGGTGGTAGAGCCTTGTGCAAGCTCGTCTGGGTAGGTACCACCCACTCATCAGATATTCTACCGCGAAACAGCAGTACTTGCTATTGTTGTATTCCGGTTTGAAGGGTAAGTGAGCCAGTGTAATTACAGGCACAAGGGACATAACATCTTAGTTCCCGAGGTTGGTGGCGAATTGGTGATGTAAGTGGTATATGTCTAATTTCACTTATGTTCAGACATATGTGTATCCACTAGCCCGCTTTGGATCTGAAGATTCTCCTTAAAAGGAAAGGTAGTTTTAATCTTAGAAAATTCAAATGTTGTTACTTTTTAACTCTATAATTATACTAGTACGAAGTAAGGACAGCCTATCCAGTGCTAATACATCTTAACTATAATTATCGACGCCTTTTTTCTTATTCGACTAAATTAGAAAATGGTAAGGGAGTTTTTGTTCATAACGGATCGGTAAGTTTCGGTAAACATTTTATAATAATGTTCCTGTTACAATTAGATAAAATGATAAATACTCAGTTTCTTCAAAAACTATAGTAACAAAATTGTTACTAATCTTATAGAATAATATTTGTGTGTGTAAATAAAATGCACAAATCTTGCATGTAAAGTTTATGCATAATATACGTTATGTAACTTTTGTAACATACGTCCTAATTAGGTTTGATTTTAAATAGTTAATTCAAAATTGTTCATCATTAAAGCCCAGCGAAAACACATGTGGTACACAAATGTTACGAGGTGGTCGAATGAGCTTCAAAACTTTCCCTCAAAAAGGAGAGGCCGTTGTCCAGCAGTGGGACATTTCCTGGCTGTTTCTTTTAAATTTTTATTTCTTACATTTACAAGTTAAACATTATTGATATTTAATCTCAAGAGTAAATCTAAGGAAATGTATATAAGTAATAACTCATCTGCTTTAATTAATTGTTAGGATTTTTTTCATTGTGAAAATTACCAGCTCATAAAATCATATTTCTTAATCAAATACATTGCCCTAGTGTAATGGCCGAATGCTGAAACGTCCCTCAAAGTTAAACGCTACTTAACACTGAGAAGCTCCTAAATTAGTATGTGAAATTTGTTTTAACGGAGTCTCAATTAATTAAGTTGCATTTAATATTTAAGTGACGTTTCAGTATTCGGCCACTCTTATTCGGGTACTTCTTACTGTCAGGAATGTGGGTAATTATATAACGAGCTAAAGTCGTGTCTGCTCGAATTCAAATGCGTTATGTTTATGTAAACAAGATCCAAAGATAAACAGCTTACTTCAATTTTTAACATTTAGTAATTAAAACGCAAAACCTTTATAAATTACTCGAGTCCAAGAATCGCCTCAGAGAGCAAGTACAGTCGGGTTTATTTAGTAAAATCTTTTCTGTAATAAACAAAGAACATTGAACACTGAATATTGTACTTTCAACTTTTTTCTCAGGCGAATATTAATTTTAAAGGTGAACTTCAAAGTGCCTAACGAAATTCTTTACCTAGTTCAAGTAAATTATATTTTTATTTTTACTTACTATCTTATTTGTAACTTGTTACACCGAAATGGTTAAATGGGAACACAATTATAATATACATTTTGTTAATAATACCGACAACTAATAATAACCTGGGTCATTATTCACACAATCCCAAACTAAGCAGTTTGTATTATAGAAACCAGACAACTGATACACTTACATATACTACTTTGCATTTGTAAATACATACTTATATAGATAACTACACACACAAATGCTTGTCCTGGTGGTGGGAATCGAGCCCACGACCTGCGGAGTGAAAGACGAGTATCTTACCAACCATACCAACCGTCGCCAGGATACCGACTATTAATAATTATGTTAAATGACTTTTAATATATGAGCTTAAAATCTGTTTTAAATGTTATTAATCTAGTTAAGGCGTATAATAAATAATAATATCCTCTGGACCGATTTCAGCTACATCGGCCAACCTACTGCGCAGGACATATTATAGTGCACAAGTGTGTGCGCAAACACAGGTTTCTCTATTACCTAACTCCATAATCCAATGGGACGCAAAATGGCGTTTACATTTTTGGTAACGTGAATCATAAAAGCTGCTGCATAATAAACAAATTTGATTTACATGGGGTTATTCACTTATTTTCTGCAATAATCAACACTTGAGTGCGCTACGACTGGAGAGACCCGGATCAACTTGTTTTCTTACTTAAACAAGTGAAGACTTTATGTACATATGAAACAGACTAGAGCTCCAGTAAATGTAGAGGTGGGTCGGACAGGCACTACTTAGTCCATTCCTGTATAAATTATTTTTAGGTTAACAAATGTGATATAGTATTGCTGTTGATGTCCTTTGATTTTTAAAAATAAATTTTAATATTTGAATATGAATAATAATTTCTCTTCCTCCTCCTTATAAAATAGAAACTTGTTTTATTAACGTAACATGTTGCCTTAAATTTATGATATATTAGATCTTATAGACACTAGCGTATTCCAACTAAAATAGAAACAAAGACATAAAAAAAAAAACTTTATCACTTTATTGAAATGTATTGAAATTTTACTGTTATTCATACCCAACACGAATAGACCTTATAAATTATTACTTCAACCACATCACAATTGTAGCTCACTAAATCTTTTATAGAACATTGTACGTCTAATGCAAACATTTACCATTTTTAGAAATCCGAATCAGGCGAGTCAATGTGTCATTCAACATGGAGGCTGGCGGTCTGTCAAGGCGTAAATTAACCTGTCAATCATGGCCGAGAACAGAGCTGGCTTTGTACCCCAGATAGACGTAATAAATATTCATGTTTTTCATCTGCGGTTAAGTTTTTTAATGATGGTGGATTTGAATTGTGACATATTTCTACTCGAACGCGGAACTTAATGAAAACTTCGGGGTTCGTTTGACGCTTCAATTCGGAATTGGAATTCAAAAACCTTTGTTTGATTAACAGATTTCATTTGATATTACCATAGAAAATATTTTTTTTCTTAATATAAAAATATTTCAATGAAATTACTTACGATCAAATTATTGTTAGTAAAACCACTTGATAGTGATTGGTTTCCTCCAATTTTAGATATTGCCAATAAATATAATAATTATAAGTAACTTACACCATAAATGCGGTCCAAATAACATTTTATGCCAACAAAACATTACAATAAAATTTGGCAATACTGCTATTACTTAGAAGCGTATTACTATAGCGTCGGAAAGGGAATGTAACCAGAAAGGCTTGCATAAAGATATCTCAATCAGTAATTTTGTTCTTTGAAAAAAAAAACAGTGCAGGCCAATTTTAGTTACACTAGTAACACAAATTTATGATGGTACCTATGTACCATCATAAATTTGTAATTTATTCATCAACCAACGCTTGATTGGATTGAAATTGTTGACTGACTTATGGCCGAATACTGAAACGTCTTTCAAATATGAAGGGTGCCCAAATATTTGAAACGTCTTCGAATTTCAAATTTCGCATACTAAATTTTGAAAAATAATGACATTCCAAGCAATTGAGTCCTAATCATATTTGAATGACGTTTCAGTATTCGGCCGTTAATCTTCAAAACATACAATATATATTTTATCATATTGCAATAATTGTATGCAAAATACAATATGTTTTGAAAGAGTATAATTATAATGTATTCAATTTAAAATCAGTTAAAATTTAAATTTGCTATCGTAGGATAACATCCTGTCTAGCATCGTGTGTATCCTAAGTTCCTAACTTGCCTATAAGATTATCCACAATTATCAGAATTTTTACGCCATCATTTTCTTGGCTAATTTATTTTATGTATAACAAGGGTGAAACTAGTTAACTCATAAAAGCCTAGTTCGATTGTATTACCGAGATCAGATGATTAAACCCGCAAACAACATTGACCAAAGTTGGTAAGTGGATTAGCGACTCACTGTGGTACAATTTAACGTGTACACAGGCGTTGATTATCCTAACAACCTCATGCTGTGTTGTATTAGATCAGAATATGAAACTTAGTTGTACTTATAATAATTATTATAGAAATAGTAATACAAATATTTAATAATAGCCGTGATAGTTTAGTGGTTATAATACGAGAATCTTAAGCGATGATTCCAAGTTCAAAGCCGGCAAGCACTATAAAAAATGTGCTTAATTTGTGTTAAAATTCATCCCGTACTTGATGGTACACGCACGGTAGAATTTACCACATGAATTGCAAGAAAAGTTTTTCAATGTCCGCACTAGTACAAAACTGGTGGACTCATCGATGCTTATAATGTGAAAGTATATTATTTAAAATCCGAGATGGCCCAGTGGTAAGAACGCGTGAATCTCAGCCGCTCATCGTGGGTTCAAGGCCGGGCAAGCACCACTGAATCACATGTGCTTAATTTGTGATTATTATTCGTCTCGTGAATGTCGGTGAAGGAAAACATCGCGAGTGTCAAATTTCACTGAAAATCTGTCACATGTGTATTCCACTAACCCACATTGGAGCAGCGTGGTGGAATAAGTTCCAAACCTTCTCCTCAAAAGAGAAGAAGAGGTCTTAACCCAGCAGTGGGACATTTACAGGCTGTTACTGCACTGTATTGTACTTAATGGTGGCACTGTCCAAAATATAAAGATCTTGTTCCACTGTCAAAGCTATGTAAAATACGGTACGTAGTAGTAGTAGAACGTAGTAGAAGTATATATCTTGTATCTGTAATTAAACTGGCTCACTCATTCTTCAAACTGGAACAAAAAGGTGGTTGAACAACCAGTGCGCGAGTGTACTGCCAGGCGAATTCAAAGGGGGTTCCCCGAGGTAAGGAGAACGCCCTAGGAAGGGGAGATCAAGCGGATAGCCATAGTGCATAGCTAAGTCCATTTCAGCATTCGGTTTCTACAAAAGTAAGTTAAAATTTAATTGGGAAATGTATGCGGAACTACAAATCAGTTCTCGTTTCGTATCATAAACTCTATTTACGAACGAACGAGTTTGAACATTCATTTCCATTTTTGTTCATATTTCCACCGAACAGAAAACTACGGAATTTTCGAATTGTTGTTTTGAGATACAAGATATATTTGATAACTTTGATATTAAAATGAGGTCTTGATATTATTGATTATATAATATACATATTTTATTTTTGAGTTTATGATGTTTACATTCTATTTAAAAAACTATTATATAGAAAGATGTTTGATGAAATTTATATAAAAAGATGAATCTATGTACGATAGTAAAAATATAATTATAATTCGTCAGTGTAATGGCATTAATTTTGCTTTTGATTTGAAGAAGTACAATAAATATAACAGCTTTTAGCAGTCTGTGCTACCCTATCTTTGCAAATTGAAGGTCGGGATTGATTGAGAATTATATAGAAAGCGATGCTCCAAAATCTTGAAATAAATTACATAGTTAGCCAATGAATTTAACTTACGCCTGGAACTTTCGAATTTAAGTTTATTTGAAAGCCTACTGTAATAGTAAATAGTAATAGGTAATCAACGTGGAGCAATGTTTTGGAGTAATCTGCAAACCATCTCCACAAAAATGAGAGAAGTTCTTAGCCCAGCAGTGGGACATTTAAATACTATGTAGCTGTTGGCTGTATATTTTTTATGGTTAATTACAATAGTTCATGCAAATGGGCCATCTGAAGGTATTGTGACGACCACAATGGTCACTTCCACACATAGGCATCGAAACATTAAGAAATATTAACGTTCCCTTACATCTTCAATGCGCCATCAACCTTTGATCTAAGATGTTATGTCCCTTGTGCACAGTTACACTGACGTAATTCCCGAAACACAACGAACCTGAAACCGAGAATTGCTGTTTGACGATAAATGTCTGATATGTGGGTGGGTCTTATTCAGACTGGCTTGCGCAAAGCCCTGCCACGAAGTAGATATAATACCATTAATTTTTAATTAAAGAACTGAGAATTCAATTTCTCCATATTCCTTTTAGTTTTTGTCATAATATAGTCATAATAACGAAGGTGGATGGTCTTCTTGAGGCCTCTGACGTGGAGTAAATACCACATTCAATACAAACGCTATTAGGCTATTATATGTTTGATGGTGTTGTGGCTAGAACGGCAAGTGGATCAGTGTAATTACCACAAGGGACATGAAATCAAAATCTAAATATTCTTCATTCGAGTAAGCTCTCATGTAAAGTAAAGTAACAGCTTATAAATGTCCCACTGCTGAGCTAAGGCCTCTTCTCCTTTTTTTGAGAAAGATAGAGGTTTGGAGCATGATATACACTTGTGACATAATTGTATTAATTAAAGACACGCAGGTTTCGTCACGATGTTAAAGAACACCGCCAAGGACAAGATGAATTTTAAAGGCACATAAAAATTTGAATCACGGTCATTGCTTAATTCATGCATTCTAACTACTTGGCCATCTTAGATTTTTACATAAGCAAATGCGGGGTTTAAATGCGTAGAACATTATGGGGACACTTTAATTATCTCAACTACCTTCTTATAATAATCCCCCTGTGGGTAGTTACTGGGACAGAAGAGTGGGTATCAATGAGATTTGATCCTCTATTCATTGGTTGGGAATTAGAGGTGAAAATAAAAAGAATTAAAGCCTTAATACGGCTTAATAGCTCAAAGGAATAGATTCGATCCGAGTTCATTATCACTTTAGTTCTGACTCACACCATTAGGACAAGATTAATTTGGTCCATTTTTTTCGCCATTAGTAAAGTGGGTTGTTGGGGGAACAGTATTAATATATTATAGACATTTTTTGTAATAAACACGAAGACAGAAGCGAAATTGAAACGGCTAATACTAAGTAGTATGAGTTTTTTTATTATTACTTATTTCAAATAATTAATACGTATCACAATATATAGTATAGTAATTATAATACTACTATCTACTAATGCCCTGGAATTTGACAACACAATAACACAATAAGTTATAATTTGTTCGACATAAATAACAAACAAATATAAATAATTATAATAATTAACATTAATTAATAAATACAATATAATTTAACAAAAATATAAAATTGCTTATGATAATAATTAATATAGTTAATCTAACATAGATACATAAATATGTTTTATAAAGTATATAAAGAAGGTGTTATTAAATGGTGGTAGAGCTTTGCGCAAGCTCGTCTGGGTAGGTACCACACACTCATCAGATATTCTACCTTTGCGGTAGAATATCAACAACAACAACAAGCAGTACTTGGTACTGTTGTATTCCGGTTTGAAGGTTGAGTGAGCCAGTGTTATCACAGGGACAAGGGACATCCTAGTTCGCAAGTTTGGTAGCGCATCGGGGATGTAAGCGATGGTTTTCATTTCTTACAATGCCAATGTCTATGGGCGTTGGTGACCGCTTACTATCTGGTGGCCACTATGCTCGTCAGCCTAACTATTCTATAAAAAAGGAATGGAGTAGGAAGGAAATATAAGTTTGGTAAATGTTAAACGTTTAAGTAATAATTTAGTATCATCATATACTAGTTGCCGAGATGGCCCAGTGGTGAGACCGCGTGAATCTTAACCGATGATCGTGGGTTCAAACCCGGGCAAGCACCGCTGAATTTCATGTGCTTAATTTGTGATTATAATTCATCTCGTGCTTTACGGTGAAGGAAAACATCGTGAGGAAACCTGCATGTGTCAAATTACACTGAAATTCTGTCACATGTGTATTCCACCGACCCGCATTGGAGCAGCGTGGTGGAATAAGCTCCAAAACCTTCTCCTCACAAAGAGGAGAAGAGGCCTTAGTCCAGCAGTGGGACATTCACAGGCTGTTACTTTTACTTTTATATACTAGTTTGAGAAAACAGTCATACCGAAATAATTATATATAAAAGCAATAAGGAAGTTAGTAATATTTATTATTACCATATACTTATGATTTTCGACAATAGTCGGAAAGGGCGAACATGTGACTTTTTACATCGCAAGAAGTACCGTAAACCATTGTGCTATTGGCGCTATTAGCTATTCTTCATATCTTTAATGATGCTTGTATGATATTACATACGTATTATAGTAACAAGGTAATATTGTTTTATTTAAAATATCCTTTACAGTTCTTTTCGTTTTTCTTTTGTCTTTATTTTTTTTTGCGTGCGTTATTTAACTATACTGTGATATTGGTTTATTCGCTCTTCAGACTGAAACAGCATTAGAGAAATTTTAGATATTAGAATAAAGTGATAAGCGTGTATTTTGTATTATGAATGAAATTATTATATTAAAATTAGACAAAGGCGTATAAATTATAGGCGTAAAGATCAGGCAGCAGGAAAACTGTAGATAATAACTCAAATTGGACAATAGAAGTCCTGACCATTGTCCGATGAAGGCTCTTCACATAAGACACGGTTGACGTCAGCTGTGACGTAGTGATTGCTCTTTGTGAAATATGTTATAACAAAGTTGGCGCTGAATTGAGGAAACACGCATGTGTCGGATGAAGTCTTCCACATGTTTGTCCACCAGCTCGCATTGGAGCAATGTGGTTGAATACGCTTTAAATCTCTTAATACAAAAGGACAAAAGACAAAGCCCAATAGTCAGATATTTGTAGGATATTACTCGTAATTTAAGTTAAATTGTGTTGATATTTAAAATATACAAGTCAGTGAAATAATATGTTGTTTTTTAACATTGTATAATTTATGCTTTGTGTGTTATCATAATGCAGACTCGGAACATTTTTTTTTTTAAAAGACATTTTCTGGTCTGCCTAAAACCAACGTCTGAAAACACCTTTACACTAAAACGCCCCTCACAGACGGACAATAGTGAAGTGTACCCTTTGTGAAAATTTATTTGTCGATGTTTTTGGTTCCTGCGCTTGACTTTTACATAACCGATGGAGGGTCCACACTTATTTCCGGTTCAGAATTGAGAGAAAATTTTCGTATTTCACGACCCAACATTTCACTATTATATCGAATCGTTATAAATTTAACTTGATATTAATGAAATATCTATATTAGTTAAATAATAACGTATTGAATTTTAAATTAATTATAACGAATTTGTGAATAAATATGTATATTTACATCATATTATATAAATAAAATATACATTATACATAGAAAGAAAAAGAGTTACTAGGAATATAAAAAAATAGCCAAGCTAATTCTACCGGCTTATAGACAATGTCCTCCATATTGGTCACAGTCAAAAATGCGATAATTGCTAATCCTGTATAATATACTAAAATTTAGACTTAGACCAACTCTAAGCACTTATTTTCACCCAAACAACGTGTCGGCGTTACGTCTCTGTAATAATTATGATATTGTTATTTATCTGTTAATTCATATCATATTATTTCAAAAATTAATTACTTAATATTTCGCTTTGCTTTGCTTTATACAAAATTTTCCTTGTACTTGGTTTAAAATTTTATTGATTGTATTTATTGATAAAATTAGTATATTTCTAACATAATCATCTTTTTATAATGCTAACATTGTTCATTTCATAACATCAATAATTTCTTATTGATGGTGAATGCTTCTTTCTGTTCTATCTATACTAATATATAAAGCTGAAGAGTTTGTTTGTTTGATCCGGCTTATCTCAGGTACCAGTACCAGTAGTTGGTTCGAATTTAAAAAATATTTTTGTGTTGTATCTAAGTCCGTTTATCGTGGAAGGTTCTAGGCTGATGTTTATTCGATATATGTTATTAATGATACGCGGGTGAAACCGCGGGGTACAGCTAGTATTATACTAGTATATATATCCTAATAATTGATATACAGAATTTTATATCATAAATACATATTATTTTTATTATTATATTATCTTTATCCCATGTGAAATTACTTAAAGTAACACCCTGTTAATGTTCCACTGCTGAGCTAAGGCCTCTTCTCCAATTTTTTTTTTGAGGAGAAGTGTTGGATCTTATTCCACCACGATGCTCCAATACGGGTTGGTGGAATACACATGTGGTACAGAATTTGAGTAAAATTTGACACATGCAGGTTTCCTCACGATGTTTCCCTACACCGTTAATCACGAGATGAATAATAAACACAAATTAAGCACTTGAAAATTCAGTGGTGCCTGCCCGGGTTTGAACCCACGATCATCGGTTAAGATTCACACCTTGTATCACGTGGTATAATATGTCGGCTTATGGGCCATCTCGGCACATAAGTCGAGATGGCCCAGTGGCTACCACTTCAATTCGTGAAATTACTAAGTGGTTACTAAAAAGTAAAAACTAGCTTTAAGCCCAGAAAAAATATTGATGACCTATATAATATTAAAGTAAAGTAAAAACAGACTGTTCATGTTAAAATTGTACTGTGCGAAGATATATTTTCTTCTTCATGAGAAGCTATGAAGCTCATTCCACCACGTTATTCTTTTTTTTTATTGTATGCGGACGAGCATTTGGGCCACCTGATGTTAAGTGATCACCCGATAGACAATGGCATTGTAAGAAATGTTAACAATCGCTTACATTGCCAATACGCCACCAACCTAGGGAACTAAGATGTTATGTGCCTTGTGCCTGTTATTTCACTGGCTCACTCACCCTTCAAACCGGAACACAACAATACAAAGTACTGCTGTTTTGCGGAATATCTGATGAGTGGGTGGTACCTACCCAGACGAGCTTGCACAAAGCTCTACCACCGAGTATTCCAATGTATCTTCGTGGATACACAGATGGCTAAATTTCATACATGTATAAACACTGAATTCTATTAAAAATAAACAAAAACAAATCAATTATCATCAATTCCTTATTCAAATTTGCATTTTTTTATAATGAAATCAGTAT
Organism: Nymphalis c-album; assembly: GCA_963151315.1. Lineage (NCBI taxonomy): Eukaryota > Metazoa > Arthropoda > Insecta > Lepidoptera > Nymphalidae > Nymphalis > Nymphalis c-album. The sequence goes on from OY720601.1 coordinate 9,442,495, forward strand.
AATTCCTAATCACCGCTTACACATTCAGCCAAATGAAATATAAACATCATTTATGTGACGCAAGCTTACCGAGGCGTGGCCCAAATCTCGATATCAGTTGCTTATTCAATCGGGGCCGATTTCGGAGCGAGCGAAAATACATTTGGGTGCAGTGAACAATTTACAATTCACTTGCTAGTTCTGTCAGTGCGATTGGGGACAATGGAAATATGTGGTCGGATCTTAGAACAAGTTAAAGTTGATTAATGTGTTCTCAAAATGTCTGTCTGCGAATCCGGGATGCGACGCTTCGCTTTAATTTAGTATAAGTAATTTGCATAGCTCAGTTTTGTACGATGTGAGAGTAGATTTTTAAGGAGGTTCACTTGTTTGAGGATTTATATATTTCTTTTTTTTTAATTAAGGAAGTAAAGTTTATTGTTAAATGTTTCATTTCTTATTACACAAAATATTTATATAATTCATTGTAGCAACATTAAAAACAATTCTGTACAAATATACTCTAGTTTCTATTTGTTCAGGCATTGTTAATAATTTTGATTTAGGAAGTTCATTCGTTCGTATCTTTATCTATTTATATCTCGCGCGATAACTTGTATTCGTGATTTGCCATAATTGATGTAGGTCAATCACAAGAACATTATTATTATTATTTAATATTTTGTCAAAAATACACAACAACGTTACACAAAATGCTACACTTGTAAATATTAACATGAAATTAATAGTTTTAAAATAAATAAAATAAAATTGATATAAAATATTGTTTTAATCACATGTAGTAATGGGTTGTAATGTAATTCGGTGAAACAAAAATCATCTAAAATACTAAAATTTGAATTTTATTGTGAATTTCTTAATTGTAGCTAATGTGATAACATATTATGAACAGACGGATAACGATGGTTGCTGTAAAAGTAATATTTTTCGTGTTTATCTTTTTTTCGCACGACATTACACAAGCTCTATGCATTTAGAGCTACATATCGGATCGAGTGACGCAACGAAATAACCACTTGTCGTTGTAAGTGTCCCCGTTCGGCACCTATTTTGGATTTAGTGCTATGACCCTTGTACAGAAATGCAATACTGAAATTTGGGCTGGAATACCCTGCAATACGTGTTTCGCTATTTCTGACGCACTGTTTTCATACAAAGAAATGTTCAATGTACACTGCTGCACTTGAATAACGGTTGATATTGTTTTAATATAGATAGGTCAATGAACTGAACCTGATGGTATTTATATTCAAGTTAGATTAATTAGCCTAACGCTTATCGATTTTAGCGTTATAAATGCAGTGACTGATAATTGTAATGAAACACCTGATATGATATGATATGTCTCAAGTGTACGAGACGTAGACGTATACGAGAATTTAAGAGATATTATATAAAGATGAGAATTAATTCATGTATTACATTAAATACGGAAACCATGTTACAAAATATATCTTATATCTTAGATATTTAATACTGCTATGTTAAAACATCAAAATTGCATTTTTTTATAATTAAATCAATATAAGCAAAATATAAGAAGTTTATGTAGACATTTAGGTGATAGAACCATTATTTGCTGATTCGCTGGGTATTTCAATACAGAGTGTAGCTTTTATTGCAGTCTGAGTGAGTTTTATTGCACAGTGCGGATTTTCTTCCAATCCTCTTGTTTGATTTGAGGGAGTATTTTACCTTCCTGGATTAAAATAACGTTGATAAAGACTGTTCCGCGGTGTCAGTTCGTGCACTTTTAATGTATTGAAAAGCTACAGCTTTGCTTAATTAAGCGATTTCTACGTTTTTCACCATAAGGTGAGTTTGTTTTATATTTTAATTTTCGTCGTTGGTTACATCCCACAGGATATATAAACAAATGAAAATAGAATCATTAAAAATAATAGTGAAATTATCAAATAACACATGCACAACTGGATTCTCTGGCTTTCCATTCAAATTTGAAACTTCACGTGGAGTCTTTAACGTAAAGTCTAGTACTTAAATTAGTTTCGTTGTCTATTTTTCAAGTTTTGCTTAACGGACGACGCTTTAAATATTTATGTATCTTATTGTCTCTACTTGTGACAGGAGGGCTGGTTCATTTTTCGCCCAGAGAATTGGAATTGCGATTCGACGAGGAAGTGCTGCTAGCATTCTTGCCACCATTCCACGCGGTCACGATTTGTATAGTAATTATTTTTAATATTTATATAAATAAACATTGTTAATTTTGTATCAGTAAATATTTCAATTTATTCGAGATCATGAACTACGTTTTATACGTTTAATAAAAGATAATATATATGGCTTTGGAGAACCATTAACGGTTCTTCGATTTAGTTAATGTTCGATATTATTATATACGGCTGTTGTTTAATGTAGTTATTTTATTGCTTTTGTTTCTTGTTCGTCGTGGAGCAATTACTGATACATCGCTTTGTTTAAGTTCATTGAGTTGAGAATTTGAATTTTATGATGTAGTTGTGTGTGTATGTGAAACATTCGCGTGTGTTATGTTCGATTTACATTTACACACACATTTATACAGAATGTTACAAAATAAGTGTCCGACCCTTGAAGTGGTTATTAGGTATCGTGAGTCGGTTCTATTTATGTAAACATTTAATATTATGCAAAAAATTACACATAAAAAAATATTAATTGTCATTTTCAATTGTAAATGACGAAAATTTCATGGCCAAATTGACCTCGTGTCCAAGCTACCCGATAGGTAAGAGCTATCGAGCGTTAACGCCCGCGCCTGTGTTGCAATGTAATTGTCGTGATTTAGTTAAACTAAATTGTATTCGGGGTAAAATTTTCGCTTAGAATTTTAAAAATGATTACATATATAGAACCGACTCACGATACCTAATAACCACTTCACGGGTCGGACACGTGTTTTCTTATATCCTGTATACGATAAATAAAATCTGTTATTATTTTATTCATGCATTATTCGTATAATTGCGTTTGTAAGGGTAACATTATTAATTAAGGAATATTACAATTAAAATAGAAAAGTCGAATCATATAACGTTTTTAACTTCACTTTCACTCATCAGATATTCTACCGCCAAACAGCAGTGCTTGTTATTGTTGTGTTTCGGTTTGCGGGGCGAGTGAGCCAGTGTAATTACAGGCACATGGGTCATAATAACTTACTTCCTGAGATTGTCGATGTAACCGATGGTTAACATTTTTTACAATACCAATGTCTACGGTCTATGTATGTGACTCACCATCAGGTGGCCCATATGCTCCTCCGTCTACCTATTCAATAAAAAATATATTTTAGTGATGTTTACTGAGATTTCAAACCGCCAACTTTATTTATTATTCTTATGTTATTTCCACTAGGCCATATCAATTACAGTTGAGTATAACTTTGATATAATTTATTATAATCTATACCTATTTAATAATATATTTGTAAATTATTTTCCATAACAATAAATAAGTCACAGAATGAAATTAATTAACAAAGATAAGACGTAAAAGCGATGAATTGTTCGTCAAATACAAAGGTTAAGGTTGGTTTTATTCAATCAAACCTATACTTGCTATGAAGGGCTGATTTTATTTGGTCCAAGATAAAGACGTAATCCTAGTTCCACCATAAAAGATGCTGAGTCGAGTTTTATATGAGTTCTCCCATATGTCTCATGATTAATTAATATATATATATTTTCAAAATATGATATTAATTAATTCAATGTTACTTAGAATAAAATTGAGAATATTATTGATTGATTCTTAATGTTTTTCGGAAGACTATGATCGGAAAATGCGTCTTAATTAGTCCGAAATTTACTGCTATCTTTGACTCCCAGCTGCTACTGATAATGTTTTGACAAAGCAATCATCGGACTTACTTAGCAATTGCTTAGTGACTGTTTAGTTAAAAATTGATTTCGCTCGCTCTGTCATTATTGATTTGTCATACGAAAGAAGAAGACAACATTATTTAACTAATTATCCCCTAAACAACGGTAATGAGTAAAGCTGTAAATATTGTTGAATTCCGAGTGGGGTATTTATTTAATTGGTATATATTCTACCACCAAGCAGCAATACTAAGAATTATTCAGTTTCAGTTTTTAAGGTTACTCAGCCAGTGTAACTTCAGGCAAAATACATAACACCATAATTTCCAAGATAGGTGGAACATTAGCAATATAAGTAGTGATAAATCAAAAGAGCGCTAATATATATAAATTTGGTTAGGTTAGCATCAGGCGGCCTACTTGTCAGTCTGCCTACATATTATAATAATTAAAAAAAAAAATGTATGGTAGGGAGTGCTTCTTACTCGCCTTGAGTATTTTATTTTATTTCGAATCAATATAACATCGGAAAAAATCATTTTGAAATTTTGTATTAAAAAGTCGATGTGTCGTACTTAACTCATCACTCATACAGAAAATGCTTAGAAGTAATCATTATTTACATGGCGTTTTATATTGATAATGAGCCGTAAATGTCACTGCAAATCAAATGCCTTATCTGTTCTTCAGATTTGAGTTTATTCTACTACGCTGTTCTAATACGCGAGTGTCTACATTTCATTCGACTTGCAGGCTTTCCTTTACTGTGGGATATGTATGTGAGTGTAGACGTGTTCAATCCATTGGATTATACAGCGTGTAACAAAAACCCCATCTGGCGCGAAAGGGGAATATTGGTGTTTTGTGGACATTACTAAAAATAATATTAAAAATCCCATATTCATTAATTTAAAATAGTTATTGTAATTTAAAATACCCATTTTTGTGCCCTAATTCCCCAACATCGAGCAAATTTTTCGAAATGTGACAACACCAGATTTGTTAGGCGGCTTCTTTGAGTACTTTTGAAACGCCGCTGGAACGTGTAAGGCCGTGTCACTACTACTAAGCGCGATATTGTGCGATATTAATTTTCAACTAAAATAAATTAGCTCACGAATCACCTAGCTCACACTCAGCAAATGATCTGAGCTGATTGGATTCGGACATGGAAATTTTTCAGGGACACATACTAATTAACTGATAATTTTATACTTATAAGTGATACATTTTTTTTTCCTACACAATCAAGTGTCCATGACTAATTAAAACATAAACAATAACATTAACCACACAGCTTATAAGAGACTAAAGAGAAAGAAAATATAAAATAAAAATAAATTAATGAGCGTGATGGAAGACTGCCCTAAACTATTACCAAATATTTATTATTTTTCGTTAAAATATTTTTCTTTGTCAAGCCGCCGCTGTTTCACGCCGAAAGGCTATGTCGGCGTCTTCAAAGAGGCGGCGGAGCGAGTGTCGGCACGTGTCATGTGAAGAAGTAATGTTGTAGAATAATCAATAGTTTGATTATCGATAGTAATGCATGCGATAGTATAGATAGTATTGCAATACCCATTAGTTTTAACTAAAACTTATCGATTTTCACCGATGGTTTTGATCTTAATGATTTTTCATTAACTAAATTGATAGTACAAAACCATCGATGTTATTAATAGTATCGATTGGTTAAAACTAATGTATTTTGCAATACAATCGACACTATCGTTTTTATAGAATAAATTACTATCAATATCAATAGTACGGATCGTATTGCTCTTATAAATAGTATTCCAAATTTCACACGTGTCACTGTTATCGATAAATTATCGATACAATTGTTTTTACTTCACTAGATAAATAACCGATTGTCTATTACTAACTACTTTTCTATTTCTATTATTCGGTCAGTTTGGCGCGTAAACTAATTAAGAGTGGTCGTTTTGCAGTTAAGTTTATGTTCCGCGATATGTATTCTAATCAAGAGTATTTTACATGTTAATGTGTCTGGGTAAAAGTGACTGCAATTATGCAACGGCTCGTAAAGAATACGAGACACGGTCCGCACAGTTCCACAAGGTACTCCAGTGCCATCAGAGCGTGCGTTTCAACTCTTCGCCACAGCCATCACATTAGTGTAAACACCGAGTTATTTTTCAACTGAGATGACCTCATGACCCCATGTCCTCGCTACCCAATAGGTAAGTACCTAGCAAGCGCTGTCGTCACGCCTGTGTTGCCATGTGATTTTCGTCATTTTATATAGTTAAATATTAATTTTATTCGGGGTAAATTTTTTTCTTAGTATTTTAAAATTGATAACATATATTAAATCGACTCAAGATACCTAATAACCCCTTCACGGGTCGGACACGAATTTTGTTACAGCCTGTATATTAAATAAATTATGTTAAAATATATTTGATGTAATGTTTCCATCAAACATTTTATAACTTAAACAATTTTCATAGTTTTCATTACTTGATTTTCCGCTTAAACTTCTAATCTAGATCCCCTCTTCCAATTGTGGTTAACCCTTGAAGGAAGTCTTCCGGAAAGCGGGGCTACGATTCGGTTACACATGGAAGAAACTTTAATTACTTTAATTAATTTTGGAATCGAAATTGGTTTACGAATGAACAAATACGTATTAAAATAGTTGAGATGAATATAATATAATTTTTTGACGTGACAACGTCTAATAAGTCGATGAACGCTGGGGACAATTTCGCGCATGCATGCACGAAATTGTCCCGTTACGTTGATTGTACGCTTGCGCCGCCTCTATCTCTCTTTCACTCGATTGGCCTATGAGAGCAAATAAAAGTAAATTTATCAATTAAATTGTAGATTTCATTTCACTCCTTCTTTGTATCCATACAGAATAATGATAATTCAATAAAATGATTCAATTTTATTCATAAAATTATGCTGTCATTTCATCAATGTTTTGTTATGACGTTGTCACGTTAAACTATCATCCGTAAACCGACTTCACAGACAACCATTTTTTGGTTGGGTGGTATGACTGGTATCGAAGAATTGTAGGCTTTAAGTACTTTACGTACAACAATAAAATGCTCATTGTGATGTTTTGTATAGTTACAAATATATAAAAATATCCTATAAAAACACAGAATCTAATCTTAATATTGCATCAATTTGTCATTTACATTTCCACTTTAAAAATTTTTAACAAGTTTTATTACCAAATAGAAACTGAATTAAACTCAAGTTGAAGTAATTTCAACTAAACTCTTCAACGTTCTTGATTATGATTAAAATACTTAAGAATTATGAAATTTAATGTAAGAATCTATCAAAAACATTTATGCTTATTATTCACTAAATATAATAATTTAATTAATTATGAACAATTTACTAATATTTACGTATCGATAATTATTTGTATCTTTATTTATCATAATTTTTCCTGGTGTTTTTATTTACTAAAAATGTATATAACAAATATTAATCTCAAAATATTTGTCAAAAATTTAATTACAAAAACTTAAAAGTTATAAATCATATATTTAGTCAAATATTTCTAAATTAACTAAGAAAATTGTAATGAGGTGCAGTGCTAGATTCGCCCACCATTAAAATCCACAACACCATAATAGCTCGACGCGCAATTACTGTCAATCTGCGTCGGTGCTTGAAAAATCCGATCAGCTCTAAAAGCTACTCTTCAACTGTACTCGAAGGTTTGGTTACTTAAAATAAAAATTCTCGTACTTAAGTTTTAGTGCCAAATTAGCTATATTATAAATGAATACATATTTATCTATATAATTTTTTATATTTATGACGACGCATGATTATGAAGATACATTATGTAATATGATTTAGAAAATATTTTTATTTTCGCCTATTATTGTGTTTTTTTTTAAACATAAATAAGACCCATTACATTATATAATAAATAAACATAAATAATTCTAGAATATAAAAAAACGAACCTTAATTATTTTATAGATATTTTATGGGTATAAAATCAACCACATCCTTGATTCAAATTATCTTTGAATTTTCGGTATTACTATTTTATTTTCATAAAAAGTACTGATTTATTTTACATATTTACTGCTTGTGGCAACCATCCAGAGAAGCCTGCCACTAAGGACATTCCGTCGTTTTGTATGAAACGAAAGCATGCAAGTGAAATCGAACTCTAAACACATGAAATAAGGTTTAAAATTAATAACACATACCAGCTATTAACTAACATGTAATTCGGCCGCGTGAAATGGTTTAATTACATTCCAAAAACGTACCAGATAACTTAGTCAACCTTTTAGTCTAATAAAGACATAAAATCAAATGAATAGAAATGGATTAATTACGGCCCGCACGTGCGTTTTATTGTTTACCGAACATTAATGGAAATGGATAGGTTTTAATGGTATTATATTATAGTTGTTGTTTAAATTGCCATAAATTATGTTATGATAAATATAATAAAAAATATTTATTTACAATAAAACCTTAAATAAATACAAATAAAAATTAAAAATACAAGTCGTGACCATAAATAATTACTGTACAAGTAAATTTAAGTATAATTATTTATTTTGTTTAAGTTTTTATTGCTATATATTTTATAAGGAATTTATAAGGAATTTTGTTAATTTGCTTACTAGTTACATCCCCCAAGTCTCTTATGTAATATTCGAATTATAATTATAAATGATTGTATTTGGCTTTCGTGTGAAGGAAATGCAACATTTATTGATATTTAAATGCAGTTTTCGTGACGTTAATAATACAATTTATTGAGATCATTTTGCAATAGGAAACATGGTCTGAAAATTTAGCAATAACTAAAGATTTTCATCGGCGTTTAGAGTATATATGTGTTTAAAAAATATATAAAAAACATTTACGTAAATATTAATCAATAAAGGAATACGGTACCTTTTAAATATACATATATATGTATTTTGTAATGATTCTTAAATAGTATATACTATATATGATCGTGAATCATTAAAAAAAGTGTCAGTTAAGCCAAACCTGGCACATAAGAATCATCAAAATTTATGATTACGATAAGAATTAAAATAAATATGAAACAAAATACATAAAATCCTTATTATTGAAATAACAATATATGACATAAGCGCCGCGGAATCACAAGGAACAGTAGAGACAGGCGGAGTAGGCATATGAGGCATGGCAAAAGAGGGCATCATGCTGTATGACGTCACGGCATGCGAGTCCGTATTACAACCGTGCTCAATAGATGTTTCATGATAAAAAAATAGTAACTACCGATTTTCTGAATTCCTCAAATTCAATGGCTGCAACTATAATACAATTTGCTTAACACATTTCATACAAACATTTGTAACGAATGGAAATCAAATTCGGGAACGTAATGGCTCGTCGTCATTGTTAATCAGGTTATTTTTCTTCAGGAATCTTAATCTAAGGTTGTTTTTTTTATATAAAGAGGGGGCAAACGAGCAGGAGGCTCACCTGATGGAAAGCGACTACCACCGCCCATGGACATCTGCAACATCCGAGGACTTGCAGGTGCGTTGCCGGCCTTTGAGGAAAGAGTACGCTCTCTTCTTGAAGGTTTTTATGTCGTATCGGTTCGGAAAAGTCGCCGGCGAAAGCTGGTTCCACAGAGTGATTGTACGAGGCAGGAAATGCCTTAGGAAACGGGCTGTTGTGGACTTCCAGACATCGAGGTGTTGTTGGTTCAAAGTCGGGAAGCATCTTTAAAATTTCATCTGCTTAATTTGTGATTATAGTTATTATTCATATCATCTCAGGCCGTGAATAAAAACAACGTGTAAATTATAACTCCTCCTTCCACTCCTTTATACCACTCCCCGGTAGACCAGCGTGATGCAATTCTTTTTTGGTGTGGAGGACACTTTTTTGGTGTCCAAAAAAGATGAGAACACCTTACTCTACTTTTTACTATTTCTTAATAACTTACCTAATGGTACTAAAACTGACTTTATATATAGTGAATAGTTAAAGTATTTGAAATATAAAACCTGTTTAGAAAATGCTACAAAGCCTAACAATCTCCTTCAGAAATAATGGCTACCTAAGAGGTTTTACTTAAAAAGATTTCAAAGAATGTGCCTTTGTTGGTATAAAGTATTTTTATAACAGGGTTGAAGAATAGAATATAGTAAAATAAGTCTTAAGAACCTTTACATAGTTCGAAGTGATATTATTTATGTATATAGTGAAATGACATTGTGGCTTCATGAATTAAAATCTATTCGTAAATTCGGTTTCAACTAACCTTTTGCGAGAAATTTTGGAGAAAATTCGAGAAGACTGACAACATGGTCTTAAAAAAGATCAAAATTGTCATCAACTTGATTTGATTTCATTCTTATCATAAAATTAATATTTAAAGCACTTGCATCTAGTTATAAAGAAGAAGGCCTCGACTAAGAGCTTGCTTTCACTTAGTATACTAAGTGCAATATGTAATGCAATATTGAAAAAAATAGTTATTCAGGTACAAATTTTTTTCATAATTTTTATATCTGATAATGTATTTCTCTTTTATTGCAAATGGTGCGTAATATTTGTTATACAATTTTAATGTTTCTATTATCGTCGTTTTTATTATTCATGACGTTATTTAGAGAAAATGTTCAACTCATAAAACTTTTTAATGGTAGAAACTTATATTCCTTCTCAAATGATCAATTTGTTCTTAATTGGAAAAGAATCAGAAGCTAGTAGTTTTAGTGCCCCAGTAAAGTCAGTCATTAGAAATTCTAATAATGCCCGTGACCTCACACTCCTGCAATCTCACAATTGCAACTAATTAAAACTTCAGTTAAATCCGACACTACAATTGTGCTTTCAGAAAAGGTGGGTTAACCTCGGACTAAGGAGAACTGTTTGGAATGCATTTAGACCGCAAAGATTTATGATTTGAAACCTTTTGAGAGTGAAATATAAACCGCTAATCACAAAAACAAGCGGTGTAAATTAGTTACGTAATAAAATAGGTCACGGAATCTTGATCGGCCTTTGTGACACATTAAAAATATTAGAATGTAGTTCCTGATAATTATAGAGTATTAATATAATAATTATGATGTCAAAATTTATTATTCTTTTGTTAAAAAAAGAAAGTTACTGAGATAAATAAATAAGTCATCAGATCGCGCTGAGGCCAATATTTTTTTACTAAGATGACAAATAATCATGTCAATATTATGGTAACAAGCCACCACCACCAATTGCTACTGACAAAATGTTATCTTTTAATCACACAAAGGGCTACCAGCCTATGTATCTTAACATAGTTTTATGCCTTTGATTAAACTGTCTCTTATGCTCTTTTTGTAATGATCTATTTTGAGGGATAGCTTGCGCTCTATCATTCTATTTAAAAAAAAAATCTATTATTACAATTAAATTCAAATTTTATCGTAAGGAGTTGATTTATAAGGCGACTTCCTTTATTCTGCTGTCGATTGCTTCGGCAGTTTGATTTTGAACGGAAGAACGTTATCTTTGATTACTAGTTCGGTGTGATTGAGGATTCGTTTAACGACAGGGGACGAAAACAGAGTGACTTTAAATGGTTTCCTCGTCGCCGGGGCAATTTCGTAATGTACTTATTTTCGCCTGTTGACAGTCTGATAGTGAATTTTGTGGTTACAAATGTACCTTAAACTAAAATTTTGTCAAAGATAATTACAGTTTATGATTGGTGATATAATAAACAGTATCATATCAATTTACATAAAATTTTAATGCATAATATAAAATTATTATATTTACTCATAACATTACTCACGGAAACAGTCAAAACCTACCTTTTCTCTAAGTGCATTTGGTTCATGATTCTATATATTTTATGTTAATATTTCATGTTTTTGTTTTAGAAGTTAATTATTATGCGTATTTGTTATGCCTATAAAGAATCTCCAATGAGAATTAATATCCAAGAGTGAGATTAATTTAACAATATTGTGGTAACCCACAAATTAAACATGTGCTTTGAAAATTCAACGGAGCTTATCCAGATTTGAACCCACAATCTTCAGTTGAGATCCATGTATTCTAAGCAATAGTCTATCTGAGTCATACACAAAATAATATATCTTTCAATATATAGAGTAGACTACATGATGCACTCACAATTATGGGAATATTCCATCAAAACTAAAATGAAATTGCTTCGTTTGTACACGTATCATACTATGTCGTATGTGTTAAGCCTTCAACGTGCTCGACCCAAGCTTGTCAAATTCAAAGCGTCAAACCCGTCTTATGTATTACAAGCAACGCATATGATGAACCAATACCAAAGATTCTAGGAATTTGAGGGATAACAGACATATTGGTTAAATACAGCAAGTTCAATGGATACGATATGTGTGTTGATCAAACGTTGGTGCAAAGCGTCAGCAATACAGAATCATTATATGTTAAATTGTGAAGTATTGAACAAAAATGTCGAATATGTATAAACGAAATTAATAAATTCAAATTCGAGCTGTGTTTTGAAGTTTTTATGTGCAAAATTAGGACAATAATTGTCTTTTAATGATTATTTATATCGAATTTGTTAATGAGCTGTAAGATTTCCTTAAAGTATTGTATTTCTATATCGGTCATCAGGGTCGAAAAGCTTTAAAAGAAAAAGCTGTAAAAATAAGAATATAAACTATTTGGAGAAACCTTCATGTTTTAAAATTTCGACATACTTATGTCCAGCTTAAGGATAGGATAGCTTCTAAATTTTGTGTTACTAAACTCTAAATCTATTTCGATAACAGTAAGAAAGCCTATTAAATTAATACTGGCATATCTCGTGTCTCAAACGAAATACTTTATTCTATTTAATAGTGAGATTAAAAAGTTAAAACGTATTTTTTTATAAATTATTTAATTGCAAATTTTTAGAAGTTATTTCATAAAAATAATGTCTTAATGTAACTTATTATCATTTAAGCACTCATTTAATCGAACACAAAAAATCCTTTTAGATGGCTCGGCATGTAAACTTTAGGCAGGTTTTCACTTAATGACGGATATTTTCTTTCTTTTAACCTTACCGTTTCGGATTTAATCTTGTATTTTTATTCCTCAATGTTGATGCAAAATGTTTGCTTAGTATATATCTATTCTAGTAGTATAATAGTATATCTATTCTTTCGATATTAGATGGTATTGCTTATAGCTTTATCCAAATAGCTGTTTATAGCAGAGTATGTAAGATATACTCCGAGGGTTAAGAATGCTCAGCGTTTTCGCTATAATAATAAATTTTATGCTCTTGCAGCGCTTTAGTTAGGATATGTGGGCTGATAGTCGAAGTCGCTAAATGTCATTATTATGCAGTTGAAAAGATGAAAATAAAGCATCACTTCCATGTATTTTATTGGAATGTACAATTACATTTCGGGTCCATAATAAAGTGTTTCTGAGCAAAAAATAAATTAATATGTGTTAAAGCAGGACGACCGGAGCCTTCGTAAATACACACAGGCGGGAGCAGTAATTCTTCCTGCTTCTTTTATACACGGTATACAGTGCACTGTGATGCGCTTACTTGAGCTGCCAAAAACAATTTTAAATAGAGGAGTTGCCTTAGAAGTGTCATTAACATTTCTAATCCTTACACTATATACATAATTTATACTTATAATCAATAGGTATTACCTGAATTATTATTATAAAATAGTTGAGATCAAACAAAACAATAAACATATGTAGCGATTAAGATAAACATGGCCACGGTCGCTTATACCTGTGAAGATTAAATAAATAAAAAAAAAACTTTTTAAAACCAAGCTTCTATTACTGGTAAATACAAAGAACTAAAAATTTAATTAAAAACTTGTATTAAAAACTACTTCTAACGTTAAAAAAGTAATATTACTTATATCGTATAAGTTATTGCTCTACCATCCATAGGTTCTAAGATATAGTGACCCAGCTGTAACTACCTAAAGACTCTTACCACCGTGTACAGTACATTTGTGCGTAGATAATAACAAAATAATATTTAAATAATTCTAATAAAACTTTATCGTGAATAGAAAATGTATAATATGAAGTTTATTTTTAAAACTAGGCATTAACTTCGTTTTTTAATAGCGGTTATTTTCAATATTTATTGAAGACTAAAAATATTTATTCTTTTTTTTTTTATTGCATAGGAAGGCCGACGAGCATATGGGCCACCTGATGGTAAGTGGTCACCAACGCCCATAGACAATGGCATTGTAAGAAATGTTAACCATCGCTTAATGCGCCACCAACCTTGGGAAGTAAGATGTTATGTCCCTTGTGCCTGTAATTACACAGGCTCACTCACCATTCAAACCGGAACACAGCAATACAAAGTACTGCTGTTTTGCGGCAGAATATCTGATGAGTGGTTGGTACCTACCCAGACGAGCTTGCACAAAGCTCTACCACCAAGTAGTGCACCAAGCATTAAGTCTTGTTCCAAATGTATAATTTTCTTTGTCAATTGAACAGATGTCACTATTCCATTTGAATAAAAAAATATATCATTATTATCATTAAGAAAGAAAATTACAATTCTATAACAACAAAAAGTAAAATTATATTATATATCTACATATAAATAATATATATTTTTATAATAGTATTAAATATAATATATTTATTGACGACGTATTGGTACGGCTACGGCTACGACTGTACAAAGCGCTTAAAGTCAATTAATAATTTCTTTAAAAAACTCTATAAACGAAATTATTGTAACATAATGCGAACTTAATACCTCATTCTTTACAAATCAACCTTTAAGCTAATCAGAAATACAAGATGAACATTCTATTGACGAAGCGAATTCTGATACTGATACATATATTGTGTACTTACTTCCGGTTTGAGCGTTGAGTGAATTAGTGTGATTAGTGTCACAAGGGACAAAACATCTTGGATGTCAGAGTTGGCAGTGCATCGAGATAGTGAGCTAAATGGACCACTGGATTTCTGTACGTTAAAGGGAACGACTGTCTCTTTCTACCGATGTAATTGCACTTTCATATGATAACTTCAACCGTTGGAACATAGGAATATTGAGACTGAAGGAGATTTGCGAATTTTCTGATTTAAAAAATCATTTTTTAATAATAAATCATCTTACTTCTTTGGGAAGATTTTATAGGCAATGTTTCTTTCATCGCCAAAGGTAAGATGAACTATAAAGACAAATCAAGCGCATGAAAAGTTGGAAAAAGACTGCCATGATTTGAACGCGGGATCTTCTATATCTGGTCTAACCAAGTTTAGTCGCAAAAGGATATTTAAAAATAACCAAGACAGCGCAGTTTATTTATAATCTCCATTATCATAGGAAAGTAGTTTGTAACAGAAGCTCAACGATTTTGCTTCGCACGTACTTGAGAACGATAATGTCGTTTTGAACATTTTACGTTCATAGGGCTCGATATGTTACACCTGGTGACGCAACTTTCATTACTTTAACTTAAGCCTGAGTAGTGAGAGTGCGAAATGTATATTTTCGTAAGTGTTACTCTGAAATTTGATCTTAGTTTCACGTTTTCTACTCAACTATTATGGTTTTTCAGGTATCAGGTCAACGTTAAGTTTTCTTTTTTTAAATATTTAGATGTATTAAAATCAAATTGAGTTGTCAGAAAAAATCTAATTTTAACGTCGACTATAAGTTAACCTTTAATTATGTATTATAAAAAAAAAAACAAAACGTAATGGTATGTCTTTTATTATAATTTTACTTTGATTTAAATGTATAAATATTGTTAAAAACAAAACAATTAAGCGTGAATCAAAGTAATGGAGCTGATCCAGCGTCAGGTGTAGCAGATGTAGTCGTTTAAACGTAAAATTTCATAACGTCCCAGTGTTTGACATTCACGACTTCGTGTGAAGTAAAATGGCAAAACTTTTGTTGTTAGGGTCGCACGTGACCGGTCTTCGGTGCTTCTGTATAATAACTGGGTAATGTGCTACATGAAAATAGCGAAAATATTACAAAGTTTATTTTTTAAAATTGGCAAACTTCGCTGTGAATGTAGTACGTCGGTTCTTTTGAAAATAAATAATAATAAATAGATTTATTTTCAAGTTATTTATTTATTCTGAATGTATTCAGATAGAGATTTTTTTAAAAAGCGTTATTAACGAACTAAATTAAAATGAAGTAAAGATTGATGACATATAATATTTAACGATATGGATACATAAAAGTACTTGTATAGCAGTTATACTAATCATGACCGTATGGTAACAAAAATGTTTTTTTTTTATATATCATAGGAAGGCGGACTAGCATATGGGCCACCTGATGGTAAGTGGTCACCAAAGCCCATAGACAATGGCATTGTAAGAGATGTTAACCATCGCCAATGCGCCTCCAACCTTGGGAATTAAGATGTTATGTCCCTTGTGCCTGTAATTACACTGGCTCACTCACCCTTCAAACCGGAACACGACAGTACCAAGTACTGCTGTTTAGCTGTAGAATATCTGATGAGTGGGTGGTACCTACCCAGACGAGCCTGCACAAAGCTCTACCACCAAGAGTTGAAATCTACTACCACTTGTAAAAGTAATAAAAGAGGCTTAATAATTGTTGGTTTTGAAATGATTTCGTACTATCATTCTTAGATAAAAGTGAAAACTACTCATTCTAAGATAAAAAGTGAATACTATCATTCTAAGTGAAAAGTGTAAGAAGGGCAAACGAAACAAATATATAATTTGGAATTATATTTTCACTGTTCGTCCTTTATAATTATCAACTGCTATCTACGCTTTACTATTCAAAGTTAGACTGAAGAGTTAAGCTTATTAACAATACCGTTAAAAGTGTCTTCCTTGCGTATAACATGATTTATTTATTAATAACTAGCTGCCCGTCCCGACTTCGTACGGGTAAAATAAAAAAATATCCCGTGCATTTTTTAATCAATAAGATATAAACATTCACCAATCGATTTATTCGCCCATACAGTACAGTTTATATATGTTCAGTACAGGGTATATAATAATTCTATTTCCTACTAATATAATAAACACGAAATTTTGTATGGATGTATGGACATTTGTTACCCTTTCACGTAAAAGTACTGAATGGATTTTAATGAAACTTTACAATAATATAGCTAATACATCAAAATAACAAATAGGCTATAATTTATAAAGCTATTAATAATTATTAATTTATAAATTGACCAAAATATAACAATAAGAATTTTAAAGAAGATAACTTTTGTCTCTTACACTATATCATTTGGACAAATGTTTTAAAAGTTACGACGATGACAAAGTGAGTGCGCGACACTATGCAGCAGTACACTGTGGGAGAAGAATTCGGTCATCGGCTCATCGCTGGGTGTGCGACTCGCATGCAGGAATACGTCATCGATGGTTGTCCGTTTTGCGGTTTTTCAAGTCCCTAGCGATTGCTTAAAGACGCACTTTACCTGTATGTAATTTATTAATACGTAGGTTTTTATAGTGCCAGGTTGCATACCTTCGGGTTGTAGCGGAATAGGCCGGCACGCCCAGCCGGAATTACCACTCTCTCACTTAAAATCGGCGTAAAGTAATAGCTACGCTACCATAATTTTGAGTGCAAATAACATAAATAAAAATTTTAACAAAACAAAAACCGACTTCATAGCAAAAACAAATTAATATGCACTAAAAAGTAAAAAAATAATTGCTTATTCTTCTATAATTTGATAATTAACTTACTTATTTCTACTCATCAATTTGTAGGTACGAATGTGTTGTGTGGTTGATAATTTATTTACAATTATTGTTACTTTTGGAGTCGATGTCAGCCAAGGTGGGTTTATAACTACATACATAGTTAGTTATAGGTGAGATGTGCTTGTGTCGCACGCGCAACTTTACGAGGCGAATAAAAGTCAATTTGTAATGTGTATTCCCGTATTATTACTGCTAGGTATATTATAGTGTTTCTTTAGCTGACATCGACTCCAAAAATAACAATAATTGTAAATAAATTATCAACCACACAACACATTCGTACCTACAAATTGATGAGTAGAAATAAGTAAGTTAATTATCAAATTATAGAAGAATAAGCAATTATTTTTTTACTTTTTAGTGCATATTAATTTGTTTTTGCTATGAAGTCGGTTTTTGTTTTGTTAAAATTTTTATTTATTTTTCGATTTTTAGTGAATCTGAAGTACACTCACTAATTTGTAGAATATGGGTAGACCTACTAAACGTGCAGCTCATATGAGACAGCGCCATTTATATTATTATTTAAATATATTAATCTAAAACAGTGAAACGTAAAGAAAAATGCATTTTGGTACTTAATTAATAAATATTAGTTAATATGGTTAAATGTATGAATATAAATTAACATGTTTTGATTAAATAGATTTAGTTGGTGGGGTGTTGCGCAGCCATAACATAATCAAATAGTTATTTCTAGTAATAATTAAATAATCTGTATGTTTATAGATGTTGTGTTATACCATTTTTCTCCATAAAATATGACGGAATGTCTGAATATTAAAAAAAAAAGTGGAAGTATCTATATTATCTTAACTAATATTATGAATGCGAAAGTAAGTTTGCTTGTGACGCTTTCACGCTTAAACCACTAAGCCGATTTAAAAAATTCTTTCACCAATGGAAAGCTACATTATCAGAGAGTAACATAGGCTACATTTTGTCCCCATATTCCCACGGGAACGGGAACTACGCGGGTGAAACCGCGGGAAAAACACTAGTAATCAATATATAAATATACATAAATATAACATGTATATAAGAGTACTTATACGATCCTATATATATATATGTATAATTTTCAAAATTGGTCTCAACTTCTAGGAGATATTCAAATATGTTTCAATTACAAACATATACATATATACTAATGCTTACATGCATAACTCATATTATAAAGAGGAAAGATTTGATTTTTGTTTGAATTTTTATTACGATTTAAATCAAAAACTACTCGACCAATTTTAAGAATTCTTTCACCCTTAGAAAGCTATGTCTTTACCGAATAACATAGGCTATATTATATTTTCAAAATCTTATAAATCCCTACTTAAAATGGAGCAATGTAACCCAACGTATCAAACTGTTGCCTATACAAGTTATTATTTCGCGTGTGCTGCGAAAACTATTGACGGTATATAAAGAAGTGTTTTATACAATAGTACTACAATTACTTGATCATAACGATGTTATGGTAGGTGAATGATAAATCTAGATAGCCTATAAAAGATTCGGCCGTGTATCGTTAATTTGCTACTAAGAATTGAAGATTTCCGTTACTTTATCATGGATCCTATAATCAGAATCTAACCAAACTATCATCAAACAACCCTTGAAGTATACTCTTTCCAATAAAAAAAAATCATCGAAATCCGTTGAATAGATATCGAGTTATTCGTCCATTTGTCGCGCACATACCTCATGCAAATTTACGACTTATATGGTTTTCTCATGGATTCCACTGTCAAAACTGGACCAAAAAAAAATGGGACCAATGGGAAAGCACCACCTTTCAAATAAAAAAAAATCATCGAAATCGATTCATCCAGTCGAAAGATATGAGGTAACAACGTCAAAAAAAAAAAAAAAAAAAAACATACAGACGAATTGATAACCTCCTCCTTTTTTTGAAGTCGGTTAAAAATGCTAAACACACAATGTCTTACTGCTACCCTATGACAACCAAAAGTTCTAAGACCTGTCGTTTTCAATGACCGGCTTGGTTGATTTTAGTGAGAACTCTTATCACATGTACACTTATTATAGTGCATGCTCAAACAATGTCCATTCCCTGCATCGCTAATGCGCCATCAACCGTAGGAACGAAGATGTTATGCCCTATGTGCCTGTAGTTTGATAGAATAAAAAAAATTGTACGCTTGCTCTTTTATGGTTTTAATTATACTCAACGGCGTAGATAGGCGGCGGGCTATTTAATATTTTTATAAATTAAATTTTACTAAAAGCCATTGAAGTAACTATAAATATATTAAGTCAAACTACAGGAATTCATAATAAGTCCACTGATGATTATTTAAAGAATAATCATCAACTTCAAAATAAAAAAAAAAACCGTTACTAAAGTTTTTCTTAATAGAAATGCATTTCATACATATTAATTTCAAATCACAGATTTTCAAATTTCAAGCAAACATTTATCCTTTACTTATATTTATGCGGGCAACAGCTAGCGTACGGGCGACAGCGGGACGCGGGGCGCGCAAGCGGTTGCATCACGCGTTTGTATGATGGGTGTTGGACCGCCTGAATTTATTTAGTGCGCGATAATTTTAATATTACGATTACTCCTAAGATATTGATTTAAATTGGGTGGTGTAAAGGGCAATTATAATATACATTAAATGCTTAAAGTAAATAACGTATTTATTTTAATAAGGATTAATATCATATCCGTTTTTATAGCTTTCCAATTTTACCATTTTTATGTAAACATTTTTTAAACATTAAAATGGGTATAGTTAGCTATCCTTAAAAGATAGACATATGCCATCGCGGACTTTTTTGTAGATCTATGAAAGGGGAACAATTTCACCATACATTATTTTGTTATAACTCAAAGGGATTGTACAGCGTTTTCGATGAAAGCTCCCAATCGGCTCGTTTTTTTTCCGACTTCTTCAACAATTATCGCTATATTTCAACAAATTTACAGAAAACATTAATGCATTATACACGTAAACCTTCCTCTTGAATCACTTTATCCATTGGTGATAACCGTATGAAAATCCGTTTAGTACTTTTTTAGTTTAGCGCATTTATACAGAAAGACATGAAACGCGGGGGACTTTGTTTTATAATATTTAAGGAAGCGGTTGCATCACGCGTTTGTATGATGGGTGTTGGACCGCCTGAATTTATTTAGTGCGCGATAATTTTAAAATTACGATTACTCCTAAGATATTGATTTAAATTGGGTGGTGTAAAGGGCAATTATAATATACATTAAATGCTCAAATGCTCAAAGTAAATAACGTATTTATTTTAATAAGGATTAATATCATATCCGTTTTTATAGCTTTCCAATTTTACCATTTTTATGTAAACATTTTTTAAACATTAAAATGGGTATAGTTAGCTATGCTTAAAAGATAGACATATGCCATCGCGGACTTTTTTGTAGATCTATGAAAGGGGAACAATTTCACCATACATTGTTTTGTTATAACTCAAAGGGATTGTACAGCGTTTTCGATGAAAGCTCCCAATATGCTCGTTTTTTTTCCGACTTCTTCAACAAATTTCGCTATATTTCAACAAATTTACAGAAAATATTAATGAATTATACACGTAAACCATCCACTTGAATCACTTTATCTATTAGTGAAAACCGTATGAAAATCCCTTCAGTAGTTTTTTAGTTTAGCGCGTACATACAGACAGACATGAAACGCGGGGGACTTTGTTTTATAATATTTAAGGAAACTATCACGGCTCATGAGATACAGCCTGGTGGCAGACGGACTGATAGCTGAGTCTCAGTAATAGGATCCCGTTTTGTATTTTTGGTTACGGAACCCACAAAAGTATCAAGTATTATATAAATCATTTATCCATATATCTGAAACTAATTATTGCAGTAACGTCACAATATAATTATATCGATTGGATTATTAACACTTTAATAGGTTTAAAGGCTTATGTGGGTTGAAAATAATATAAATTAATTAAATAAATAAGACCACAACTAATACTCGTGTCGCTATTGTGCAAATTTTCTAGCAATCAAATTAAATTCACTACAATATAATATTAATTAATTGTCATTACATACGTTACCGAAACGTGTACTCATTGCGGTATTATTGGTAATAGATTACACAAATTCAAAATCGCTCAGCGTGCTATGGAGTCAGATATCCGAATATATTTAAATGATAAAATCAAAGACGAGATTATCCAAAGAAACGGAACTCAAACAGCCGTCCAAAGCTCAAACAAACGCTCGAAAGCTTGGTATCTTTTCCAAGTTAGACCTTACTTTACTCCAGAACAACTACTCGGCTTGTACACAACACAAGTGAGGTCAACATGCTACGAGTATTTTTTTGCATAAGTTTTTTTGTGAAATTCGTCATTTGGCTAGAATTCACTTTTTCGGCTTATAGCATTAGTGTTAATAATAATTTATCCAATTAGTTAAATGCTAATTTAAATTAACCGAAAATGTATTTGTTTCAGGTTGGCGGCCATTATTGGCGGAGATCTCTCGCTGCCGAGTGATCGCTATATTAAGCAGATCGCTCTTACACTATATTAAGCGTGATTAACGCTATGGTCGACAGCGAGAGGTGCTGGTTGATAATGGTCTCCTTCTGCGAGAATGTGATGTTTTTATAATCAGGTTTAAACAATATGGCACGGGGTTACCCCAAGGCAACATTCATTCATATCATTAGTAGGACAATTTGAAGAGGATCGCATAAAAAAATTGAGGTGGAATAGTTTTGCGCTCATGCGTCGATTAGTCCTACACTATAAGTAGATCGTATTTCTTTGTGTGGGATTGAATTTATTGTGAGTTAAATATTTTTACATAATATATTGAGCTTGATTACAAACTGTCGATGAATTACAAAAGGTGCATATTGTTTTTATTACAACGGGCCAATCTGAGTTAAAATCTAAATTGTAAAAAGTGTAAGCTATCAAATCAAGTACTACATGAGTTTTATTGTTAATTGAATATTCCGTACTAAATTTATCGACAGTTTAAAACATGTCTAGATTTATAATAAAATAACGGTCCGTATAATTTTACACTGATTCATAAGGTATTACTAATTATTTTTTAGTTGTTGAATAGTTCGTCTTCCTATTTATGAAAAAAAATGGGCCACCTGATGGTAAGTGGCAACCAAAGCCCATAGACATAAGCATTCTAAGAAATGTTAACGATCGCATACATCGCTAATGCGCCACCAACCTTGGGAACTAGGGTGTTATATCCCTTGTGCTTATAATTACACTGGCTCACTCACTCATTTTATTCATAATCGAAATATGTTCTGTCTAATATATATTATGTATTATGATTACCCCAATTTTAAACCAAAAGTCCCTTATAAGCAGTTCCAATTAAGATTTATGGTAATTAAATATTCAGCGGATTTAAAGTTATTTTCGTTGCGCTAACAACGAATGGTTTTACAAATATTCGAACTATAAAAAATACGAATGTTAATTTTAAACTCGCCTCACCGCCAATCTCTTGTTTTAAACCGCATCCAATTAATAGCTTGAGCCAGTATTCGAAATTCATATTTTTTTTGCGGTAACTACGTAATCTGCACCTTTTTCTTTTGTATTGTAAATGTAGTTCTTTTTCAATGATTTGATTTATCGTTTTTGGATAAACTTTTGCTAAGGATTACCTAAAGAAAGGGCTTTGTTGTTCGTTAATCGTTTTAGAATGCTTAATAATAATAACAATTGAACTTATCATATTCAAGAGAGGTCATTTAAACTACGATTTACGAAAATATAATATATTTAATCCGCAATTCGAATTGAATTTCCGCGTGCATCAGAACGACTGTACAAAGTGATAGAATAGCTGGAAATACTACCAGCATTTGGCACCTATTTAGCTTTGTTTAAATATTTGGTGATTGCCGAGATGGGCCAGTGGTTATAACGTGTATATGTTAACATTGGTTAATCGTATAATGCTTGCCCGGATTTGATTCGAACCCGGGCAAGAACCAATTAATTTTCATGTTTTTAATTTGTGTTTATAATTCAAATTTATAATTCAAGGTGAAGGAAAACATCTTGAGGATATATGCATGTGTCTAATTTCACTGAAATTCTGCCACATGTGTGAAATAAGCCTCGAAAAAATGAGAAGAGGCCTTACCCGTGAGACATTCACGGGCTGTAACTGTAAATATTAAATACCAATAGTATTATCAGTGTAATTTTATCCTACAAACGGCCAGTCATTCGAAGTTCAAAGAGACCGGCCGTTTATGATTTTAAGCAGAAGGGCTCCGTATCGTGCATTCGAATTTACACAATCATTTAGTAACTATTTGGTACCTAATTATACATTTTCACTAACCCAATCATCTTCATCTTTTCATCAAGGCACGAAAGGAGAAATTCAATATCTCATCATGACAGATACACAACTAACAAGATAGAACAATTACAATGGCAACCGCGTTTGAAAGAATAGCAAAAACAAAAGAAGCTGGTGACGGATACGATGTGTATGCCGCCAGTGCTATTGTACACAGATAATCGCTAGCAATGTATACATTATTTTTATCTCTTATAAAACATAATTTACTTGGTGGCAGAGTTTGTGCAAGCTTGTCCAAGTAGGTAACACCCACTCATTAGATAATCTACCGCAAAACAGCAATAGTTGGTATTGTTGTGTTCCGGTTTGAAGGTTGAGTAAGCCAATGTAATTACAGGCACAAGGGATATAACATCTTAGTTCCCAAGGTTAGGGGCGCTTTGGCGATGTTTTTTTTTTAAATAAATGTACAATTCCATTATGTATAGGCGTTGGTGACCACTAACCATCAGGCTCATACCTACACTACAAAAAAGAAACAATATAATTTGAACGTACTATAAGTTGAAAAACTTACTTTGATAAGCTCTTGTCTTCAAGGAATTTCTCAAATGAGGTTTCTCTTGTATAGGCATAGTTTGTTTCAAACGCTCATATAGCTTCTAACTTTAAACATTAATGGCTTCCTAACTCGTTACGTTCAAAAACTATTACTTCCCAAAGTAATCAGAGTCAATGACGTCTAATATAGAAAAGTATATTATGCTGTCTTATATTAAAAGGTTTTTTGAAGAGCTTTCGTGTCATTGTTTCAATTCCTTCCTGGGGGCGTGGCATTCTTTTCTTGGGTAGGGTATTCGAATCTATACTAATATATAAAGTTGAAGAGTTTGTTTGTTTGATCCGGCTAATCTCAGGAAATACTGGTTCATATTTAAAATAAAAATTTTAACAAAACAAAAACCGACTTCATAGAAAAACAAATTAATATGCACTAAAAAGTAAAAAAATAATTGCGTATTCTTCTATAATTTGATAATTAACTTACTATTTTCTACTCATCAATATGTAGGTACGAATGTGTTGAGTGGTTGATAATGTATTTACAATTATTGTTATTTTTGGAGTCGATGTCAGCTAAGGAAACACTATAATATACCTAGCAATAATAATACGGGAATCTTTTAAAAACAAACAAAAACATACACATTACAAATTGACTTTTATTCGCCTCGTAAAGTTGCGCGTGTGACACAAGCACATCTCACCTATAACTAACTAAATGTAGTTATAAACCCACCTTGGCTGACATCGACTCCAAAAGTAACAATAATTGTAAATACATTATCAACCACTCAACACATTCGTACCTACATATTGATGAGTAGAAAATAGTAAGTTAATTATCAAATTATATAGTCTTTTTAATGAGGAAGGCCCTAGGCTGGGTTTTATTCTTTATATTTTTATTAATTATACGCGGGTGCAACCTCGGGGCATAGCTAGTCTTTTAGGAAACCCATTAATTAATTTACATTTACCAATATTAATTTAAAGTAAGTGTAAAAAATAATTTACAACGAGGCATATCGTATGCATAAGAGTAAATGAATAATAATATTAAGTTCCTATTTCAAGATTTTCATGTTGGGTGTTAGATCTTTAGTTTTATTCATTCACAAAAACCAATTTATTTTCGACAAAATAATATCAGAACTCATTTTAACTAAAATACTTCGAAAATCTTACACGCTTCGTAAGTAATCAAGACGCTGACAGATTCAAACAAGAAAGGTCTGAGTTTAATTAGGAATTGCGTCACTGAACAAAAACATCGGTCTAGTTTTGAATGATATATCGAATGATTTATTTTGGAAACAAATGGTATAATAATATCAAATACAATTAATACTAACTAACCAACAATAGTTTTGCAATTATAAAATTAAAAACAAAACATTATGCGAAGAGATGACGGCATAAGTGAGCGTCATGATCCGTTTGCGGTCAGAGCATACGAATCGGTTTTAACTTTATAGAGTTACACACGAAAAATCTCTAAATAATACACCTCAACTGGTTTGAGGAATTGTGGTTGATTCTTTGAACCAGAGAATCGGAATTGCAAAGCAACAAACAAATGCGGCGAGCATTCTTGTCACCACTCCACGCGGTCAGGATTTGTATATTTAACTTTCTCTCGTATACCTATTTAATTCGAATAAACATAATTAATTCTTAAGTTGAACTAGACCACATCGAATAATAGTTAATTTTATATTATAGTTCTCATTTATTTTCTAATGAAAACATTAAATCAACAAGCTTATTTATTTATTCACTACATTTAGTAAATTTTATTTAACATTTGTATGTGTACTTAATATATATAAGTGTCTAAATATTTGAACTGAATTTGAAAATAGTTCCACTACTAACTAATTATAATTAGGTTTTTCATACCCTTTTTATAAGTTGCGAGAATGAAACCTAATAAATATGTTGAATTAAAAATTACAAAAAAATGTTTTGTTTATAAAACATTTTTATACTAGTGTTCGCCCAGTGATTGAAACTTGGTCCGAATCATTTTTAAAAATTTTAGAAAACAAGCTTTTATTCATGAAGATAACTTATACACGAGCATTCATTCAAAGAGCAATTTAGTACTAAGATTCTGATAATTCTGTACACTTGTAACTCTGTGGTTCTAGTTGTGAACTAGTCTTAATTAGTCTAGGTATCATTTTAATAGAAAACTATTCCAGATCTACTTTGAACTGAAACAGATTTTTATATGACAATAATCCTCGTGACGTTGTTGATAATATTCACCGATATTATGCTACAGAAACTCGTGTGCTCTCACAATGAAAATAGGCCAGAAAATGTCAGCCAAATATGTACACGACTGTATATGAAGATTATTCGTGTAATATCTACGTAATTTGAATTACATGTTATAGTAAGTATAACGACACCAAACAAAATAGTATAGTAAATAATTTAAGTTATAATTAATCGGTATGTTTTATGAATTATAACAAATTTTATAATGGAGCATTGGTCTAATATTTTAATTAAAAAATAGAGATTTTATTTTGTCTGTATTTCAAACATATAGATATCGCTGAAGTTAAACAAGTTGTATGGTGTATTTTATTATACACTGTGTAATATTCATAAATTTCTAAAATAGATTTTTTTACTAGCAGTTCGTATCCGCTTCTCTCGTTATTTAATATAAAACATGTATGTTCTCTCTCTCTTTCTCCGTGGCATTTATTATTCCCACCTGATGGTGGGGTCCGCCTTTCTGGTTTTTCTCCTCCACTTCGCTCACTTGGACGTGTTCTCATCGGAGACATTCCTGCAATGTCTCCGACATTGCAGGTACTTAGATCTTTTTTGACCACATCCGTCCATCTCGTCTTTGGTCGCCCTCTGGGTCTAGACCCCGAGAGTGTAAAAAAACATGTTTGTACAATTTAAGAAATAAATACTATATACATAATTTCGTCTTTACAATAATAAAAAGAATTATAACAAATTTTATAAAAAAGGAATATAACTCAAGTACATTGTTCAGGAGTTTAAATAAGTACCTACTTAAGACGATCCTGATCTACCCTGAATAATATCAATCACGATACAGAAGCGAGACTCGCGAAAATAAACGAGCATTCCAAAGTCATTTTCGTTCCCGATCCTTTGCCTCGAAGCCTGACTTCGAGGCAAATCGACTAGCAATTGTTTAATGTAGTGTAGTCGATTCGATGTCATAATCGAATCAGTGGACCGTGCGCTAAATAGGACTTAGTCAAACTTTGAGCGTACCTGCTGAAGAAGTAGACGGAGTTTTTACCAACTACGCTGTGATAAGGTATAATGCGCTTACTATTTATTGGTTTGCGACCGCGGGTGAGAGGAAAAGGATTTAGATATTTATGTTTTTCTATGTGGCCATCACAGCGTGTGTGTAATATGTCTTGATGATCGATTTAGTAGTTAAGACGAGGAAACTTAACAAACAGTCACATTAGCAAGGATTTTTTTACAGTTAGACCACCTTGTAGTAAGTATTTATAGTTCAAAGGTGTTGGTTATTTTGTACAGCATATGTATATTACAGGATTGACGTATTAGCTATTTCTTACAGTGATATTGGGCTGCAAATCAATATATATGATTAGTTTTTGCTTGCGGCTTCGAATGCGTGTTGTAGGTGGGGCGCACGTAGCCTATGTCTTCCATATACGTGCTTCATACCAAATTTCAGTGGTTTAGCCGTGAATAAGTTAACAGACTGATAGAGTTACTTTCGCATTTTTAATATTAATATAGAAAAGTATCTATGATACGTACTTTGAAGGAAAGAGGAAGGAAAATGGAAGGAAGAAAAATATACATATATGATTTGCTAGATGGTTAATTAGTTGTGACTTTAAAAATTCACGATGTATGTGACGTGACGTGACAGCCTGTGAATGTCCCATTGCTGAGCTAAAGCCTCTTCTCCTTTTTTGAGGAGAAGGTTCTGGAGCATATTCCACCACGCTGCCCCAATGCGGGTTGGTGGAATACACATGTGGCAGAATTTGAGTGAAATTTGACACATGCAGGTTTCCCCACGATGATTTCCTTCACCGTTAGGCATGAGATGAATTATAAATACAAATTAAGCACTTGAAAATTCAGTGGTGCCTACCCGGGTTTGAACCCACGATCATCGGTTTAGATTCACGCATTGTAGCCACTCGGCTTAACGATGTATGTAAATTTTTTTCCAGTTAAACGTAAATATTGTTTTTGTAGTATCGCAACGGTATCACAAAGTTCAAGTCAAAATTGAACCGTAATTTATCTGCGACAGTCAGTCCAGTCTGTTCGAATATTATATATTTTATTTGGATTAAAAAAGCATTCATATTTTTTATTATTAAAATAATTTATATCTTTTGCTTGAGAAAGAAAAACATAAGTATCGTATTAAATTCAGTGTGTCTTATCCTAAAATAACAGACTGAACTCCCCATTAAAGTACTTAAACAAATTGCTAAACTTTCTTCGAAGTTTGGCAAATTATAATCGAAGAAATTTCAAAGTATATACAATACTACATTAGTATAATGAAATAAAAGCTATTACTGTCGTTGGAATTCCGAATGACATTCATATGGAAATAGGTAACAATATACTCGAATATAATGTAAAATTGCTTATCTTTTATTTAAATTTATATGGGTAAATCCAGTAAAGTTAAATTTAATATTGTATTTGAACTACATTTTATTTTGAAAATAAACACTCTTAACGCTATCGGTTATTGAATAATTAAATTGAAACTGTAACTGGATATATAATTATATTTAAAAGTAAACAAGGGATTATTTGTAAAATTCTTTACAAAAATACATGATATAAAGCTTTTGGCGCTTAGTACGTTTTACTTCCGCGAGAAATTAGATCTTGTATCTTATATCACCCATACTTCAAACAAATATTTATTTCTTACATTAGTCGCTGCTTTTTGAGACAGGATGACTGCGGAACAAAGATACTGACAGCGCTTTGTAATAATCATATTTTGATTAAAATTGTTATACACACTTATTAACAACAAAGAAAATATAATAAAGCTGGCCGTCGTATTGGAATGAGATCAAGAACCGAAATGGATATAGGACGCGTTATTTAGAATATATTTTAAATGTTTTATTGTATAATTATAAATCATTCATTAATATAACATATAAAAGGAAAAATAAATCACAATAAGAAATTGAAATAAACGTAATTGGAACTTGTAATATTACTAAAAAATATAGAAACATTCACTTCAAGATCGAAGTAACTTTAAACAAACTTTGCCTTCGAAGCTTATAGATCACTGGCGAAATAACATTATTCATTACTGGGAAATTTTAAGGGAAAAGCGTCTACATTTTGAAATATAATAATTCTAAAGTTTTAATAATTATAATTTCTAAAATATGTTCTACACCAGTTGTAGAGCCATAAAGGGCCTTCTTATTTAGTTCACTGCTCTACAGCAAATTGCAGCACACTTATCAGTTATACAATTACTTAGTTACTAATTTTATATTCCTTTATTCCTTAATTATGATGATAAGTAAAGATCATCTTATATATTACAAATACTGACACTGTAAAATATTTTTTTTATAGCACAGGTAGGCGGACTAGCATATCGGCCACCTGATGGTAAGTGGTCACCAACACCCATAGACATTGGTGTTGTAAGAGATGTTAACCATCGCTTACATCGCCAATGCGTCACCTTGGGAACTAAGATGTTATATCCCTTGTGCCTAAATACCCTCAAACATGAGGATGATCAAAAATATATTTGATATATACTCTCTTTTTATCTTTATCTATTAAACTCTCTCTCTATCTATTTTAATATAAAGGATTATTCTAAGTCGAAATATAAAATGTCTCCCATTCCATCCTTGTCAGGGGATAACGTGACTGTTAGTTGCGTGCGGCGCTAGGGCGACATGTAATGTATAAAATACTCAAATATGTTAATTCGTAACATATGTACTTCTACTTCCATGACTAAGGGCTTTCAAGGTGGTTGGGGCATTGCAAGCAAGTACATACTATTATTAGAATTAATTATTATTTGTTTTTTTTTATGTATCATTGTTATAAAATTTATAAATTTAAGAAATCGTAAATAATATATTTTCCGTGCGTATTCATATCTGCTTGAATTGCCGGTTAATCTCAGCAGGTTCATTGACCGTATAGTTTAAGCAAATTAAAACTTAAACCATTATTAAAAAGCTCAAAATGCAAAGCAATTCTACTAATTAAATTAAATTTATTAAATAAGTACAAAAATAATTTATTATTTATTTACTATAAAACCTTAATAATCGACTCTTAATACCGGCTTTTGATAAGGGTTCTAGGATTAAATATTATCGTATTTTAAATTCTTATAAAAAATAGTAGATTGTAAATAGCTTAATAGGGAAACCTCCTTCTGTCGCTCTTATCCTTAAGATAAGGCTCGGAGCATTTACCCAACACTGCTTCTGTGTGGATTGCAGACTCTGAATAATTACGTTCAGCTCAAGTACTTTACACTGGTAAGCACTGATGATAAATGTGAATAATAAATGTTATTATCTACATGAAAACACAGTGCATGTTCGGATTCAAATCGAAACCTCCAACATTTTACCACTTATGCTACTTAATTTTAAAATTTTAATGCCTCTAATAGTTTCGGAACGAAAAGCGAAGCATTATTGTAGACAATACTTGTTTGAAGAGATTTTCGCCTAAAATTTTAACTATAATATTAGTAGTAGGAGAACTGAACTAGGGTTGACCTTTATCCATCGGCTTACCGTATGAAAATTTTTTTCCTTATATATTGCAATTAAATAAATATTTTAGGATTAGGTTGCCCAGTAAAATATAGTCCTGACTATCTTCCAAAATTTTTCTTTTCTAATTTTTTCTTATTATTCACTCACGTGCTTGCCACACGAGTCTCACACCAATCGTATATATAAAATATAAGGAATTTGCTACACTTAGGTTGCCCACCTTCTTCGTGTCACCACTACCAGGTTGCCACGAGTAAACAGGTGAGATTTATTAGCGATTTGCACTTATCTGCTTTGCTATGCGATTGATTGTTATATCAAAATAAAGATAATTTTATCAGGAATAAAATGAGTTGTAAGGTTGCCTCAGAAAAAGTGGTCATTAACAACAGTTGCCTCGACTTAAAAATTATAAAATGACTGTCGTCTATAATAATAATAATTGGTTATTTGAATGCTAACGACGATGACACTAGCGAGTCCCACTGTTCTCAAGGGAGAACCGCGTAAAGCGTATTTTTTTTTCTAACAAAGAAACGATTAATACTATAAAAATAAATTTAACAATGATAGGAAAATAGCATTATATTAATAATCAACTCACTAAGTTTATTTTTTCATAATCACACAGAACCGTAACATAACAATTGATTATATTAACACTTGCAAATAGCAAAGCAAATATTATTATAACACTTGTTCACAGGTGGCGCTTTTAAGAGAATTCAATTGGAATTTAGTTTTACTTACTGGCAACCCTAGCAACCCTAGTTCCGATTTTAGACTATAACAGATATTAGCTTTAGTGTTTTTTATCTTCTTAGCTTTTATACCAAAGTTAATAAAGTTCTTCACGAAAAACTATCTCGATCGGAATTAATTTTCTTTTCACTGCAAAGAAAAACTAACGCAGTTTAAATTCCGGCTCGGTATTCAAGACAAGTGAGAATAGATTTAAAGCAGTAAATTTTAAAACAAGGAGACAATGTAAAGTTTCTCCTCGCTTTAAAGTTGCTTTCGAAACAGTAGACATGGCAAAACTACATTGAGATAAAATTTAATTTTGACAAAACATTGAACGGTCGAAATGAATAAATTAATTTCAGTTTTTATCATTATTAAAACGTATTTTAAATTATACTTTGAGTTAGATATATAAATGGCCACGCATTACCGAAACATTGAAAGCGTTAGAAATTAAGAATCATCTTCAGCTATTATATGCAAAATGATTGCTTGTCGTTTTGTCCTCTGTGAACTATATCTATCTGAACTGTCAATATTGTTATTGTATAAAATAATTAGATAAAGTAAAAAAGGTAAATTATTATATATGATATTAATTTATTTATAAATGGTGCAATGATTACAATCAATTGTAATCATTCAAGTTCGATTACATTGTGGATAATATCGACAAATGTAAATCTATACTAATATATAAAGCTGAAGAGTTTGTTTGTTTGATCCGGCTAATCTTAGGAACTACTGGTTCGAATTTAAAAAAATATATTTTCGTGTTGTACAGTCTTTTTTTATCGAGGAAGGCTCTAGGCTGTTTTTTATTCATTATATTATTATTGATTATACGCGGGTGAAACCGCAGGGAACAGCTAGTGTATAATATTTACCTATTTCATGGAGTATTACTTTGTTTTAGTTCCACTTATTTTAACATAGAACTAAACCGTATGTAGGTACTCGCGATTTGCTCAGTGGATTGTATTCAAATGTTATGTAAGAGGGGACGCTACCTTGCTATCCGGGTTCTTACTTATTAAGAAATTCCTTATGGGAGAGCTTGTTTTGATCTTCACACGCTTGAAAAACATGAACCAATTTTGTTTGAGTTTGTGGAGTAAGATTATAGTTGTTACACGAACCAATTTTAAACCACGGCACACAAACGATTTACTAGTCGTCGTGGCCCACTTGTGACGTAACACGATGGTATACGTCATACAACAAATAAATATTCCAATTTGCAATAATAATGCAATAACTCTAAGTCATAACTTAAATAAAAATGGTTGTCTGTAAAGTCGGTTTACGGACGATAATTTAACGTGACAACGTCATAACAATATAATTTATGAAATGACTGCAATCGAGTGAAAGAGAGCTAGATGCGGCGCAAGCGTACAATCAGCGTAACGGGACAATGAGCGTAACGGGACAATTTTTCGTGCATGCAGCCAGCGTTCATCGATTTATTAGACGTTGTCACGTCAAAAAATAATAAAAAAGCAAATAACGTTAATAAAAGTAGGACTTCAATCACCTAATAAGATTATTCGTATCGACGATATTAGAATATTTTTTTCCCTTTTTCCCTCCTATCAATATTTATATGGTTACGTATTATTCATAAGGTTTATTTAATATTAACATCTTAAAAGGGCTCATATCAGCAGGAGCATATTCGTTAAATTTGGCTGTAATCGAATTACTTATATTTTCTGTATCCCCCTTCGCTCGTAACGTGGAACAAACGGTTGCTTGTACCCTTGAACGAATCGAATTGAAAATTCAATAAATAAAAATAAATAAGGCTTGATGATCACAAAAAAGGTTAAGTTTTTATTAGTTGATTTTCATAAACGATTTAAAAAAATATACAAATTAAGATATGTAAAAATCGCGAACTATAATGTTTAGTTTAATAAGTGGTAAAGTTTAACTAGTTACCGATATTCTTTTTTGACCATCCCTGGTATTTTAAGGCTTCTTACTTTTAATTTATTCTTGTAAAATACCGATTCAAGATTGGTAACAGCCTGCTTAAGTAAATTATATTTTAATTTTATATTAATTTCCTGTGGCATAATTTACATTAAGTAAATTATAATTTGAATGTACTATTTATTTAAACTCTATAATTTGTTTTACTAAATGTTTAATTTTTTTTTATATTATAGGATAGTGTAGTCTATTGACTTATTTTTACTAAATTTTAATGTGTGATGTAAAATAAAAACTTGTGAATAATTACGCTACCATAATAAGCTGTAGACGGTAGTGTTTTATAATATGAAGATTTATTACACGAAGAAGTTCTTAAACGTAATAAACATATAAGTTGAAACGATAGTAGGATTTTGTGGAGGGTCGGTACCACCCACATGACCAACTCATTAGTTATACTACACCTAAACACCTATATTTGGCGTTAATTTGTTACAAGTTTAGTGAAGCCTTCAGTTGAAATATCTATGAAATACAATAACACGAAACAGAGTATAATAATACGCTTATCATTAGGTGGACTATTTGCATCTTTACTTCTTAAGCTAAGTTACAAAGAGGCTTTGTCTTGTATCACGATCAAATAAAAACGAGCTTTAGTAATCGACGTAAAACACAAATGTTTTGTATTTTCTTTCAGGTTGTATTTGCTACTGATTTCATATAGTCCGTCTGGTACCCATGACGTAAGAAATGTTTAAATATTTTAAGTGTCAAAAAAAGCCATATTATACCATAAAGCTATATTATATTATAACTGGTGACATTTAGCTGGCATTCAAATCCAGGGGCCCTAGCCAAGTTGACATTCTACAATCGTAAACGCTAATAGAAAAGTAAACAAATTTATGAGAATGACATCTCTCAACGATAAGTCACGTGATCGTTCTCATAAAATTGTTTACTTGTCTATTAGCGTTTACGATTGTAGAATGTCAACTTGGCTAGGGCCTCAGTGCTGATATAGTCAATTCATCTAATTGATATCTTGATTATTATAGTTACTATTTAATTATATGAGTATCAATTTTTGTGTATTTATAGATTTATTTATTATGGTTTGGTTTAATATTTAACTTTGATTAATTATTTTTTTCCTTTTTATTATATGAATTACAAGTAATCATTCATGTTTCAGATTCGTCGATGCAAATGAAGTGAGTATTGCATTTAAGAATTGAAATAAAAAAAATACATATAAAAAAATCTTAAGCTCCTTAGTACGCGGCGTCCATTATTTTTTCTGTATAATTAATTGTTAAGCTAGCAACCAAAGTAGACATGACAATAGCCTAAAAGACAGGGACTTAAATAAAAATCGATTTACTTCGATATTTTTTTAAATAAAACAATATTCGTGATACATAAAACTATTAATTATAAATCCAAATAAAATACCAATCAACGAATCATTCGAATTCAAACATAAAGGGTTTCTTAACATTTCAGAAACTTCCAACTCCAATAAGAAAGGGCTTGTTATCTGGAAGAACATTGAATTGGCACAGAGTTTGATATTATCAGTCTTTCAATTACAACTCACTCGAAAAGTTCTTCGGGCTAGCAAGGGTTGGACATTGTGAGAAGAAGCGTGATCGTACTTATGAATGGCATCTTAATTAATATTCAATATAATTAATGTATATCGAAGACATTTGATCGCTTAATGGGTGGAGAGTGGATATGTACCTTTTCTTGTGCTTAACAAATTTTATAATTCATCTCGTGCTCAGGGATAGGTTAGGCCTTGGCCCATCAGTGATACATTAACGGACTGTTACTTTACTTTTTGTAAACTTTTAATAGAGTTTTCGTTCTACAAATTATACTAGAATTATTTTAACCTTAAATCTAATAAAGTCACACGGTAGCAGCGCAAGCGATCCCATAGCACCCCCGGACCAAATGGAGAGGATACCGTTGGTTTTCTAGTGGTTATTGTGGCGCCTTTTTTGCCGATTAGCCCCACATGCTTCCCCACTTCATGTGGGAGAAACGCGTAAATGCGTTTGCGTCCAACGAAAAATAAGTTTAATAAAGCCAACAAAATTTCACCAACGCGGCGTCTCTTTGTAAACCTGTCGGTGCGCAAACTCATTTGCACGTTTTATCTACAATTAACTGCTTTATTATGTACATTTTTGTGTTGTATTTGACAAACTGTTCTAAACAAGAATAGTATACACTTTATTTAGTACAAAGCATAGTTGTCTCGTCTCAACAGTACCACAGTGACTGTCGTATAAATTATAAGTACTAAGTTTATTACTGCTTTTTTTTATTTATAATTCACCCAATGTTGGTTAGAAATCGGCCACCTGATGGTGAGTTTAAAATTCATCTTGCAAACCATTACCAATACCGAGTAGTAGCTGTTTTGCGGCAAATAAGTGATGTAGGTGGCTACCCAGGCTAGCACAACGGTCTACTACCCACTAAAGTAATAGTATTTTACGATGTTAGAAGTATTTAAAGCTGATCTAAGATGTTTTTTCTAAAATTCAAAATAAGAACGATGTCAATTGCTTTAAACAACATGCTTTTAAATGTACATAATTCCTTTCCGTACATCTTTAATGGATGTCAAAAACTTAAAAGGTCCGAAGTTGACACGAAATTGACGAATCCCGTGATTGGATGTTAAGTAGTACATTAATTAGAGAGGGGGAACTCTGGGTCCCTTTGCAGTAACTTATCGGTTTCATAATGGAGGATTCTGTTTGTCATTAACTTCAAATAGCGATTTTACAAAAAGGCCAATAAGTATTCAAGTATTATATAACTCAAATGGTTCATCAATCATTTGGATTTAAAATGAATTTTGTCGATGTTACTTAAAAGTTTAGTAGTTATGTAGTTCCTTTAACTGAAATGTTTTAATTACCTGACTATAGCGAAGCATATATAAATATCTTACTAATCATTTGTGACCTGGTAAGTGGAATTATGTGTAATGTAATAACCGAAGACGGTAAATTGTAATGTATGGTATAAAACACAATTCGTTTTGTTGATGGTTCTATTAGTAATGAAAATAATATAAAGAATAGCTATGATTTTATCAATATATTAATGTATTTTTTTTGGTTACATTTATTTCTTTATGTTTTATATTTTTTTGCGTCCGTGCTTTTTTGTTTTTTTTCTTTTCATATATAAACATTGATCACTTATAGAGCACTCACTTCTTTATGAGCGGGTGGACTGCGAAACGCAGCTACTTATGTAATGATATTATATACTAAAGCCTTCGCTCCTATTTTTGAGGAGAAGGTTTCTGGGAGTTTATTCCACCACGCTGCTCCAATGCGGATGCTTTTGTGGAATACACATGTGGTAGAATTTAAGTGAAATTAGACATATAGACATGAAGGTTTCCTCGAGATATTTTCCTTCACCGCCAAGCACAAGATGAATTATAAACACAAATTAAGCACATGAAAATGTGGTGGTGCTTTATCGGGTATTAACAACGATAATGGGTTAAGTTTCACGCATTCTGTCTACAAAGCCATCTCAGCTTTAATCATCGCATCTTTCTATTATTATATAGAAATTGGTCATTATATCCAATGACTGTATAATTTATGCGCAATCATCATCACTTGTACTATAACCTGATTAATTTTTAAACGTTTTCGCGTCATCTACGTGTTCGACATGCCACGGGTTATGTATGTGTATATTATATTAAACATGTATAGCACGCCAAGTAACACAAATATAAACAAAATATATATATGTCTCGGTAATAGCTGCGCACACTGTCGAGTTCCTATTTAACGATGTCAGAGACACGCAAACATTTTTAAAGATAATATTTTTTTTGTGTTTTTTTTAAATAAATATAACGCAATGGAGTTTTTTTTTAATATTTATTAATAAATTAGCTAAACGAACTGCAAAACTCATGCCCTCAGGCTCAAATCACTCGAGGGTATATATATGCCTAGGGGTTACTTCATATTATCTTGCATACAACCAGCACGTGCCGGTAGAGTACTCTTTTTATATTCATTATCTGTTTCTGTTAATTAATTATCTGTACGTAAGCTGTACGTACTAATCTATAGTAATAACATAAATGTGAAAAAATACTGTCTGTCTGTTACGCTTTCATGGCTTAACCACTGTTGATTAATTTTAATATGTAGCAAGCTTGATATCCAAGGTAGAAAATATGCTACTTTTTACACCTAAACAACGATACCTCCTCCTATCACACGAGTGAAACTTAGGGCGAAAAATATCATGATAATTTTAGGTATTAAATATATAAAATGTTTAACTTTCAACTACCTTGATATATATTTTATTATTGAGGCTGAATAAAAAGCGTAAGTGGCAACATTGAATACCGACTTAGGAAATATATCGAAATGTGAACTTTCACCGCTAACTCTCATGGGAATGTTTCGGTGGAACTCGTTGAATTTAACTTATTTGATAAGGCCCCAAGAGCGGTCGAGTTTATTTTTATTATAATCAATTCAATTTAGCCGTTTCGATAAAATTGAAGATAATATCTTCTATTTTATCTATATCTCAAACTTTGTATTATTTTAATCCAAAACTTATTTTAATATAAGCAAGAAAGATGTTATGAGTTTGCATAATAGGGACAAGTCCATCATCAGCATAAGATAATAAATCATCGTTTATTATAAACAAACCAAGATGGCCGCGTGGTAAAATACGTGAATCTTAACAGAAAACTGAGCGTTTAACTCCGGACATACACTCGTGAATTTTCATTTGCTTAACCCGTGCTTTTTTGGTGAAGAAAAACATCATAAAGTGCGCTTGTGTTGTATATAAATCTGCCAAATATCCACTAATCCGCATTGTAATAGTGTGGTGGAACTAAAAGCAAAACTCTTCTTCAATAGTAAGTCTTAAACCAGTATTGCAACGTTAAGAGGACAGTCTCTTAGTAATTATGTAACAGTACATAACGATTACTTTATATTGTCAAAAAACGCCTTATTGGCTTTAGTGGTCTTATACGTCTGCAGATATGAAATGAGAATCTCGGCTCAGGTCAGTCAAAAGTAAATAAATGACTGACGTGAAAATTTATACTCGTTTTTCCATTCTCGTGGATCTAAACTACATAGTCGTTTGTCTTACGTCTCATCTCTCTATGGTTGTGATAAATAACATCATATTGTGCTATAAAAATCAGAAAATAGTGCACCTGTGCTCACACACACACATGTGCACTATAAAATCACATTTCATACTAGGAATCGAATAATTTCGTATGTATGTATTCACTACGTTGGTAAGCTAAATATTAGAGTAGGCATTTATTATCAGAGCGGTAATAATGTTTCGTAATGAGCTTTAAGTTTTAATTATTCGTTGAGAATAAAGCCCGCTTAATAGTTTCCGCTGTTAATTCTACCATTTAATCTTCTTATATTTTAGTCAAAACAATTTCAAAGGATTCCTTACTACATATTTAACCGACTTTGTGAAACTACGGCATAAAAAATGTACGTCGAATAATATAGGGTTTAGTGTTTTTTTTTTTGTATTGCTTAGGTAGGCGGACGAGCATAGGGGCCACCTGATGGTAAGTGGTCACCAACGCCCATAGACAATGGCTTTGTAAAAGATGTTAACCATCGCTTACATCGCCAATGCGCCGCCAACCTTGGGAGCTGAGATGTTATGTCCCTTGTGTTGTGTAATTACACTGGCTCACTCACCCTTCAAACCGGAAAACGACAATACCAAGTACTGTTGTTTTGCGGTAGAATATCTGATGAGTGGGTGGTACCTACCCAGACGAGCTTGCACAAAGCTCTACCACCAAGTAGATACGGTAGTCTATACGGATTTTGTTGTAATGTTAAATATTAATCTATTTATTTATAAGTAATATGATTTTCTTAAGATCATATTATTCTAAATTATATTGTTTTTTTTTATGCTAAGTGATCGACAAAAGGTTTACCTGATGGTAAGTCGTGAACACCGCCCATAGACAATGACAGTGTAAGATATTTTAATAAACCTTACATTGAACATCTAGGGAACTGAGATGTTTGTAAGAGAGGTCCCATGTGACTTTTACACTGTCTCACGTCACAAACGAAACACAATAATACTAAGTATAGCTATTGCGGTAGATTAACATAATTTAATATTGTTTTACTATATTTTAAGATAAGTAGTGCTAATTATAAGCGAACGCGT
This sequence comes from Nymphalis c-album, assembly GCA_963151315.1. Taxonomy (NCBI): domain Eukaryota; kingdom Metazoa; phylum Arthropoda; class Insecta; order Lepidoptera; family Nymphalidae; genus Nymphalis; species Nymphalis c-album. The sequence continues at coordinate 9,482,709 of OY720601.1, forward strand.
TTTGTTCTCTCAATAATATTATATTTAACGTAAAGTGCTTTCATATATTAAGGATACTAAATTTCACATACTAGAAGAGATCAAATATGTATTTATTTTTAAATTTGTTATGTATATTTTTTTTAATTCGGCCGGGTCTTATCCTTCCTACTCATACACGCTCCAAAAATTATCAAAAATTCAGAGACACGAAGAATTATATTTTTTTAATGTTCTAATGTTCGACGTGTGTTATTATGCTTCTTAGAAGGTATATTACTCGCACACCAACTATTGCACGTTGGCAGTACTGTTTTGGCACTTTCACGCAAGTGTCCACAACAAATGTTTCAACTTAATCAACTAAGTAGTATGATAGCTCGTAAGGCACACACATAGATACATACATTTATATACATATGTATAAATTGATAACTATCTATATCACCTTAATGAAACACTAAGATCTTCATTTTTGTTCTCGACGTTTTGAAATATGATACACCTGAACATTTTTATATTGTAATTATATAACAAATTTTCAAAATAATATCTTTACTGTATCAAACTTATAAATTTAAAATAGTGAAGAATTTAAAGTACCAATATGGCATGGGTTTTATACAGATTCTAAATATTATAAAATTAGGATTTTTTCTTGGAAGTAACACAAAAAAAGAATTAGATTTTTGCGGCAACTGTGACGTATAAAGGGACGAAATATTAGAATTAAAAAAAAAGTTATATTAATAGCAAATGTAGGGACTGTTCTTATTTAGTGTATTTATTTCTTTGTAAGCTTTTCTCTTTCATATTTCACAGCATGTGGCCTACGTCGCGGGACAAACTCCGAGTGTTGCCACATTCTACCTAATTACTTCTACCGTTGGCTGTCCCGTTATCATGAATATTTTCACCTACACCAGCTGCGGAACTTAGCTTTAATGAATTTGCTTCCTTAAGTTTTAAGATATTTTACCTACCTCTTGGAAAATGAAAATTAAGTAAGTTAAGTGATATTATGTTGCTTACTTATGAGTGAGGACGAGTATATATTTTAAAGTTTTATTTAATTTATAATTATTTAAAATAATTTTAAAAACTAATATTTTTTAATTTTCAATATAATACTTAAATTCCTTGCCATTTGTGAAAATTCTAAACTACATTTTCTCCCTATATATAAATAGAAGACTCAAGGCATGAATATTATCATTCTTTAATTTATGAGCTTACAATATTTCGATTCTAATCATATAATTATGATTTTAAGAACGTCTTATGTTTCAATGTAAGAATATGTAATCGTAACTAATAGTATAAATGCGAATGTGAGTTAGTTTGTAACGCTTTCATGCCTTAACCACGAAACCGATTTTAAAAATTCTTTCACCAAAGCAAAGCGATATTATCAGTGAGTAACATAGGCTATATTTTACGTCCGTATTACAACGGGAACGGTAACTACGCGGGTGAAAGCTAGTACTTATTCTATAAATATTATTGTTCATGTATTTGACTTTACTATAGACTTCAGTAGTACATTACGGGTTTCAGCATTGTGCAGGGTAGTCTAGTTAGCTTGGTACCCACTTATCACTAATACTGGCTCCAAACATCAATATTTTGTATCAATGAATTCCACTTTGATGAGTGATTGTCGAGTTATTTTTAATCCAATGGTTGACAGAGAGTTAATTGTGTAAGGAGTGGTTTTGCTGGTCATGCAAGAAGGCAGAAAATTTAAAATTGAAATTTAAAATTGAAATTTTTTTGATGTCAATAATATATTATATTCATATATAATTTTATTTTATTGACTACCGTCTACTTTAAAATAATAAAACAAAGTAATATGTATTCATTTTGTGTAAATTAAAAGATATAAAAAATAACTCTAACTTTATTTATAACAGTCAATTATATGTATTAAGAAAATTGTGGGAACAATTTTATATCTCACATAACACATTGTATTTATGTACAAAAATTGATAGCACAAATAGAATGAACTCTTGCCAAGGGAATTTAATATCATATCTTTGGGATAATTTTGAAAACGTAACAAATCCGTATGCAATACACGTGAACGCCGTCGTACATTAGGCTGAAGTAATGCTTAACCCTATAAATGCTAATTGCACTCAGTAAACTAGCGAGCCACGCCATCCATAACCAAATTACGCCAAACTAGGGGTTGTAAATCATTGGCACGTTTCAAATTAATTCACAGCCGTACCTGATTCTAATCCGTGGCGCAATCAGCTGGCTTTTGTACGAATCGGGTGAGTGATTATTGAAGTGCTTAATATTTTAACATATATAAATAAATATCATATAGTTTTCATGTAAAAATATATTTGATAAAAAAAAAAATATTGTTTGTTTGTTGTTTTATTTATTAAGGGGGAAAATCGATCGATTAGTAAAATGATGTACTTTTTTTTAATTTTTTTTTATATGAACTCACCCGATCTGTTATTACAGATGCTAGATTTTACGGTTACAGAGAATAAATAAATTTTCATTAACAAAAAAAAACACAATATATCTTAAATTTCGTTAATGATTTGCTTATACAAGGTTAGCATGTGATTGAAGTGAGCTATTCGTATTGGTTTCTAGCATTGTAAGTAACACATTGGGCATAGATTTCAATGTGGCGAAGAGAAATATATGGCGTCGGTCGATCGCACCTCGATTGGACGTTAGATGTGTTAAATTTAATTTATCGAACGTTAGCGTGAGAATTAATAGATTCTGCTGTGGCTGTTAAGTGTTTTAACTAAGACTGGTTGAGTTTATTTCACATTAATTGCTCATTTCAAAATATTGAAATCTCTTTTTGTTTTATACGTTTTTATACATTGTAATAAGAAGTTAACGATACTCGGTAAGTATCATATCGTGTCACCAAAGAGGCTATATATGCTGGTAGTGCTGGATAAAGTTTATAAGAGATAGCTATGGTGAAATTAACTTCTGCATTTTTACCTATAAAACAGAATACTTAAGAAAATGGAATCAAGTCATTTTGGAAAAGACAAAGTTTTTCAATAATATTTATGATTAAAACTGAAAGTCTATAAAGTTATAATTTTAAATTAGTTTTTGCCCGCGGCTTTTTGCGCGATTAAGCGAGATAGGTAGCTGTTAGATTTCCTATTCTAAACCGTTGATGACGTGTATGCAAAATATCATTTATTTGGTAGTGCCTCAGTAGTGTCATGTGAAAGCCTAACAAAAACTTCTTACTTCTTACTTTCGCATTTATAATATTAGTAAGGATTGTATTTTCAATCCATTTGCCTCGTTGGTATAGCCGCTAATTATAAGGCTGCAGAGTCCACCTGAGTATCTTATTTAAGCACTATAATATCACTTGACCAGATGGTTAGTATCTCTAGAAACATAATAGTAGATCTTGCCTACATGCACTTAAGAACAATAAGAGAGAATAATTAAGCTTTATAACTTTTACAAGTTATTAAAGCAACCGTAGTTCGTTCTCTCGAATTATTATCTGTAGTTATTTTTAATTGAAAACAATATTTTTATATTTTTATTTTTTGATTTATAACATATAATACATTTATTAAAATAATTTGTAATACGAGCCCGTCTGTGAAGGTATAACCCACTCGTCATATTTTCTACCGCCAAACAGCATACGTGTATGTGTGAGTATTGTTGGGTTCCGGCTCAAAGGTTGAATGAGCCAGGACATACACAAGGGATATAAAATCTTAATTTTCAACGGTTGGCGTCATATTGAAGATGTTAGGAAAGTTTAATATTTGTTACAGTGCTAATGAATATGGCCGGCGGTGACCACTTGTGAAGTGGTCACCGCCGTGCCAATATTATTCAAATAATTTACATTTTTTTATAAAAATATAATATTATTTTAATGCGTTTTTAATCGTACATTTAAATTTGGCAAAAATATTATCTCCTTTTAGTAAGACACTCGGGATGTAGGACGTAGATAGATCTTCCATAAGTACACATATTTCATTTAACATATTTATATATGCCACCTGACAAACGGACACGCAAAAGTGGAACAAAAGAACAATTTATGAATAATTGTCATGTCCGGAAGAAGGCTATATATAATTATATTATATATACCTTTATCGAAACACGTGTTAAATCAACAGAATGAAATTGGTTAATCCGTATTATTCTATAATAGACTGCACAAAAATTAGATGCAATGACTTTAAGTCTCCTCCTGAAGACCTCTTCAGAAGAAGAGCTGTTCTGAAGAGCTTGATAGTGTAACTGACCAGAATTCAGCTCCGAACGATTGCTCTGACAAGACGTCAGTTTGATGTCAAATGCATATAATATGCATATTTCGTGATATAGTATAGTGTCTGGTGTTTAAAAAAACAGCTGATTTTGTATTCATTTTATTTAATTTAAAAGAAAAACACATTTTCTTAATTAATTCTTAGTCTTTTTCTTGAATTTTGGATCGAAAATGAGACAGACTATATTTCCTTTTTTTGAGGCGACAACTACTTTGAATAAATATTCACCGTAAAAGAACGTGTTCCCGAGATAGTTCACCATCAACGCCGACAAATTAAGGTCCATGTAATAATTACCCTGAAATAGAAAATAACATTATTAAAGTTGGCGTAATAGCTAATAAACAGCACATGCCTACTCTAACGGCCGAATACTGAAACGTCATTCAAATTGAAGTGGGACTTAATTATTTGGAACGTCATTAATTTCAAAATTTAGTATGCGAAATTTAGTATCCCACTTCATATTTGAAAGACGTTTCAGTTTTCGGCCATAAGTCATGTTAAAAGAGAAAAAAATATCTTTTAAGTTATAACACTAAGCTGGCTTATTGTGGAATTGAATATCTACATGGTATGTCATAATTTCATTCAATATACTCAGGTTTCTTCAAAACATTTTCTATCGCAGTGTAGAATAAAATATTGTGTGAATGCTAAGGTACGCACGAGAATTCATGTGTAAACATCTCATGTAGAAAATCTTATACTGACGTCATATGACGCTCGAAATCTTACGCTGATGTAATATTACACTCGAGCTCTCAGTGAGCCACTTTATTTTTTTTTTTCGTGGGGAAATCCATCATGGATACCCTCCATATGTGATGTAGAATGGAGGATTATGTCGGACTCCTACCGACTAAAACCACCACGGTACCCTTCCCTTCTTAAGGGGAGCGCCACGGGATCGCTTGCGCATGCTACCGTGTCTCAGTGAGCCCCTACCTTTACCGTACCGTTACCGTACTGAGCGGTAGCATTTTTAAACAATAAAAAATATTGAAACCATAAGCAAATGAGAAAATTCTGGTACATAATAAATTACTGTCGTTGGAAATGAGGAGTGGCTTATTACTACAGTATAAAGAATACAATAATTCGATAAACCAAATCGCTTAGACGTTCAGAGACGAGAGTTTTCGCTTTAGACGCAGTTATTTTCCTTGTACTTCGCTTCGTAGAAATATATCCACTATCGCTTCCGAATGCAAATTGACTGGCGTAGTCGCGGAACTGGCGATTCTATACCGCTATTATATAAAATCGAGAACATTCCTTGTATATATAGAAATACAATAAAATAAAATAAACCGGACAAGTGCGAGTCGGACTCGCCCACCCGTGGGTCCCGTACATATTTAGGGTTTTGTTTGATTACAAAATTTTAAATTAAATAAGCAGGTATGCATAACAGTGTAAACTGTTAGGTACTACATACACCAAAATTAGTAGGTACCTATAGATATATGATTATAGCCAAGGAAACACTATAATATCTCTAGCAATAATAATACATCTTTTAAAAACAAACAAAAACTTACACATTACAAATTAACTTTTATTCGCCTCGTTAAGTTGCGCGTGCGACACAAGCACATCTCATCTATAACTATGTATGTAGTTATAAACCCACCTTGGCTGACATCGACTCCAAAAATAATAATCATTATAACTACATTATTAACCATACAACAAAATCGTGCCTACATATTGATGAGTAGAAAATAGTAAGTTAATTATCAAATTATAGAAGAATATGCAATTATTTTTTTACTTTTTAGTGCATATTAATTAGTTTTTCCCTTGAAGTCAGTTTTTGTTTTGTTAAAATTTTTGTTTATTTTATGATTTAGTTACAAATTTATAGTTTTCAGATTTTTACCTATACGTGTAGTATTAGACGGTATTACTTGTCAAATTTTGTAGTTCTAGGTCAACGGGGAATACCCTATGAATTTTGATTTCCTTGAGTGTCGAAATATACGTTTTTTTGCGACATAAACGGTTTTTTTAAAGTTAATTTAGATGTTTGATTTTTTCACAGCCTTAAGAGACTGTAAACTTAAATATACAGTTTTAATTTCAACTTGATACCTCCAAGTCCACGCGTTTCCGAGATAAAGGGTCTTGACAGACAGACAGACGGACGGACGAACGGACGGACAACAAAGTGATCCTATAAGGGTTCCGTTTTTACCTTTTGAGGTACGGAACCCTAAAAATAAACAACAATGAATGATAATGAGTTTCCTCAAGGTCCATATATAAAGCACTTTATTCGAGACGAAATAAGGTCTATTTTATTTCGGATGTTCAATGTTAGTTATTTATTACATTTTTCATAATGGATTGATATGATACATAAACCTATTTATGTATTAAGTTTGTATTTAAAAAGAAAAAGCATTTTTCAAAAAGTGTCTGGAAGAAGCCTTTTTTTCCAAAGAATCATTAAAAAATATGTAATAATAAGGTGCAGAGGTAATTTCTTTAAAATGGCCACTGTCAGGACGAGGTGCTTAAAGTGACGGGATACGTCGATGAGGTAACCAAGGTCCAATAACAATTTATATGTAACAAGAACATGAAATTACCGCTTGTCACGCTAATAGCCAAAATTTTAACTGCGAAGCATATACTGCAACCTACTCTGAAATGCGCTGCATCTTCTGATGTATGCATTTTACATATATTGGTTCAGTGTTATTTTCAAGTTAGTTATTATAAAAAATAATTGTTTTTTATTAGTACAATTTAAGTTTTACAATTGTAAATCTATTATGGAATATAAATTTCATAAAAATTACCTTCTTCACAACACAATTTCGAACTCCAAGCTGCGCGTCAAAGAATGCTGCTAACATGTAATGTTGGCATGGTTTGTTGACTATGTAGTTCCACAAAAGAGTCTTACCGCCGTCTTTTATCGTATAAACTGACATTTTAATCTGTAAATATATACATTAAACATTAAATTGATTGTGATCACTCCGTAGAGGATAAGAAGAATTTTTTTTTTATTGCATAGGACGGCGGAGGAGCATGTGGGCCACACGATAAGTGGTCACCAACGCCCATCGCCAATGTGCCACCAATCTTGGGAACTAAGGTGTTATGTCCCTTGTGCTGTTTTGCGGTAGAATATCTGATGAGTGGGTGGTACCTATCCAGACGAGCTTGCACTAAGCCATTCCACCTATAAAATAAAAAAAACGGCTCCAATACGGGATACATATGTGGAAGATGTTCATCCGACACGTTTTCTCGCGATATTTTCCTTCACCATTAAGCACGAAAACAATTTTAAACACAAATTAAGCACATGAAAATTTTGTTGCTTGAGTTTGATCCCCCTTCGGCTAAAATTTTCGTACTCTAACCATTGGGCTAACTACACTTAGAATTAAAGGGAAATATTTAATTATTTAATAGCAGTACTGGTCTCCTAGCCACAAGCAAAATAGGAATTCTGTGGGACATGAATTAATTTTGTATGTTAGGATTAATTGATAATGCACTACCAATTATGTGATATAATGTGATCTAATTAAAATTGTATTAACTATCGATTATTGTTGTTCTATTAGGCCTTCACTGATTACTATCATATTATATTGCGTCTGTTTAAGATTCCGTTACACTATTCAACAATCTCGTGTGATTAGCAAGACATGTTCGTGTTTGAAGGTAATGTATTTAGTTTTTGTGTAACATATTGTTTATTTCTTTTTTAAATTAATTTGATAAGTACTAAGTAGTTGTTAATGTAAATTTCACAATTAATATAAGTAATTTTCTTTGGACTATATGTAGCACGGAGACATGACGGCATGGCAGAAAAAAGCGTCATAAGATTTGGCGCGAACATAAATCAGTCAATCGTCGATCAATAATGTACTAGGTTAGCGGTAAGCGCTTCAAAAACGGCCCGAAAAGTAAGAGCACAATGACGTTTGTGAGGTTATTTCAAATTAGTATGGTCCAATCATAACTTATTGCTAAGGTAATAAGGTTGAATATGGAATAACCATTATTGTACATTTCCTATGTCTTTTTGTCATTCATGGCGTGAGATCGTAAGTGAATTACAATACAATCTAAACTGCACTTTATTGCTCGGGAACAAGGCATAGTTTAGGTTGAAATTATTAAACCTTTACATCGTTTTCTCGGTGCCACATTTGAGTATTGTTTTTGTTCGTGACGCCATATTTAGTAGTATAGTTGATCGAAGCAGTCAATAAAATAGTTCCTTTTATTTACAACAATGCAATATGTAGAGTATTTCAATTAAAGTTATACTTACTTCTTCAATTCGTGCTTGTTCAAAGAATGTCGTATTCAATGATCCTCTGTACATATCATTTTCTGTTTTCGACATATTTGTACTGAAGGTTGTCAAATTAGCCATTTTCGGACCACGGCATTTATCGAAATGCTCCCATTCAACATAATACGGACCCTGGAAAAACAATGCATTGTTACTTAATTTTTAAGCCGAATTTATATAGGCGGTCGTAGAATGGGCCACCTGATGGTAAGTGGTCACTACCGCCCATCTCTTATCGTTCTTTGAAATGCGTATGTATACAAATATAATGACAAATCTAAACATTATGGTTTCGATGAATACTGACACATGTTAACCAAATATTAATTTATTATCTCATGTAAGGGACGTTTGTCTGTCTCTTCACTGTTTTTAGAGCATTGCTCAAACCTGTATACATCTACTATTTAATTATCCAGTGAATTTGTATATTATACTGCCCAAAGTCAAGACTTTTTAAGAATATCCCTTTTCATATTCACGGAAATGAACAATAACAGGACGTTAATGCATAACAATGACGTAATAAATGTGAAAAGAACGACGTAGCTCAAAGAGGACAAAAGGTTAAATTCATGTCGCGGTCTTTTTATATACGTCACACGTTTTGGTTTTCAGGCATCTCACATGTTACGTGAAAATGAAGTTGACATGACGTATTAAAATTCCTAAATAATTTTAAAAATATATGTAATTTTCAATTTGTTTTACTTTTGTTTCAAACAAAATAATAAGATAAATAATAAATACATCTAATTCTATATATTATGATTTTGCTTTTTGACGTGACAACGTCTAATAAATCGATGAACGCTGGCTGCATGCGCGAAAAAATGTCCCGTTACGCTCATTGTCCCGTTACGCTCATTATATGCTTGCGCCGCATCTATCTCTCTTTCACTCGATTGCAGTCATTTCATCAATGTTTTGTTATGACGTTGTCACTTGACTGACTTAACAGACAACCATTTTTTTATGGAATAGATAAGCGGGTGAGCCTATGGGCACCTGATGGTATGTGGTCACCTACACCCATAGACATTAGAATTGTAAGAAATGTTAACCATCGCTTACATCGCCAATGCGCCACCAACCTTGGGAACTAAGATGTCTCTTATGCTTTTAATTACAGTGGCACTCACCCTTCAAATAAAAAACTCATAAACTCAATTTAAAAATAAAATCTCGGATTTTTTATTCTAGATTTTATTGAACTTATTCAATTACATAGTTCATTTTTCATTCTATTATTTACGTTTTCATTAAAACATACTTTTTGAATATTATGTAATTAAAATAATTTCAGGTAGGTATTATATATTTTTATTGCAAATGAGAAATATATTATTTTTAATAAGAACAACAAAACAAACAGTAAAATCGTTCTCATAAATATTGATACTAAGAAATTGTTCACGTAGAAGCACAGCCAACTAAATAATCTTAGATATTATCCTTTATCAATGTAATTACACTGACTCACTCATCCTTGAAGGATGAGTGCGTGACTGCATGTAATACGTATCGATTCTAAGTCGTAGATTTGTTGACGTGTGATTAATCTCGTCCATATACAAATTACTATCACAGGTAATATAATAAAAAATAAAGAAAAAGGTGTGTGTGCGATTCACACACGGTAGAAGTGAAACTTAATATAAAATAGTATGTATATTTCTGTCTCATTCTTTGCTGGCTTCATCCTACACATTTTTGTATTTGTGTCTCTTACCTGTCGTTTTTTCCGTTGCATCCGGTTTGAAATCACAACGATTCTAAAGAAATTTCACTTCAAAATATATAAAAAAAACTTCTGAGTGATAGTGGGAAGAGAGCTGATTAGCTGTCACTAAAACCCTAGCGATTCAGGGACTGGAGATCTTTTGCGGTATGCATATACTTTAGTACACTTTGGTACATTGACATCGTAATGACAGGGGCGAAGTTAATTACGGAAAGTATGTCTGAAACGGGCATACAGCTTATTTATTTTATTTTTAACAGACTAATTAATAAATATATTCAATTAAGTATTGTAACAAACTAATATATGTAACTAATATTTGTATATGAGATTCTGTTTTCTTCTGTTAATATAATATAATGCAGGTATTTGACTTGTTTCATAATTGGTTTTGATAATTACATATTATATTGATTATGGAAAATAATTTAAATCTACACACACAACAATTAAGTACTATTTAGATGACGGTTTTATTTTTGACGTGACAACGTCTAATAAATCGATGAACGCTGCCCGCATGCACGAAAAATTGTCCCGTTACGCTCATTGTCCCGTCACGCTGATTGTACGCTTGCGCCGCATCTATCTCTCTTTCACTCGATTGCAGTAATTTCATCAATGTTTTGTTATGACGTTGGCACGTTAAACTATCGTCCGTAAGCACACATACCGAATTTACAGTCAACCATTTCTTTTTAAATAGTCCACACAGCTGACTACAATTATACAAGCAAGAACGACATACAGTAATACAATTAACCGAAAATATTTATAATTGTGTCTTCTCGATTTGGACCTTACATGATTAAATGAGGATTTATATTAAAATTGTAACAGTGTAAACTTACAACTAACTTAAAAAAAAAACATAATTCTTTTAAAAAAAATCAAATTATAAATTGAAATATACTTACTTTATTAAAAAGCAAGCAAGTTTGAATAATGATCACAAGTTGGGATTATATTTAGTTGGAAACAGATTAGATTAGCAGAAAAAACGAATTCGAAACTTTGTAGTTATTCCTTTTTAAGGATGCAATGGTATGTGAATCAATAAGTTCTTATATTTTGTAAGTGAAAGTATTTTGTTATCTGAGTATTCATTTTAATTTAAAGAGAATTTATAACATGATGATTTTATTTTTATATAAATTTTATAAGCATTTACTTACGTAATTATCAGCGTTTTTCGTCATAAAATCAGCAACTGCATTATGAATATAAACCAATATAAAAATACATGATATTAGAGAGTACATACTGAAACGCATCGCCAGTCCTACAAAAATAGCAATACAAAATGGCCGCCCCGAACTTAATGTCAGTTTAATAATTTAATATTTACATTTGTATTTTTAGTTTGAGCGAAAATTAAATACATTTTAATATACGATATTAAGGTTAATCATTTCATTTGTGTCATTCGTTAAGTGATGCCTGATCATGCTACAGTGTGTTTCGTGTTTGGTTTTTAATAAAAATGTCTAGTTTTTTTAATGTAAAATTTTTAATATTGATGGAAGCATTAACTCATTAGAGTTTCTCCTTATTGACGATTATTGTCTGTGTAAAGTTTTATTAAATATTAAACGTTATTAATACAAAATTCAGGAAATTAAAACTGAATGAGGTTGAGTTAACAAATATCTACGACAAAGGTAAACATTTTTGTTGCTACTATATTATAGAATATAATATTTGATTTCTATCCTAGAATCCCACTGAGTGCCATGAAGCGAAGAATTTTGTTTTTTAATATGTTGTGTCTTTGTCCGAAACTTAAAAAAAAATTAACTTACAGCTTTACTTATAATCTTTGCGGCATTTTAGTTAAACGTTGATTTTGTTCCTTCTGTCATTATTAGTTTGAGATTTTGAGAGAAGCCAGCACTTAAATTATCCGCTACATTCTTTAAAAATAAGGCAATACTCATTCAGTAAATGTGATTACACCTATAAACTTAATTGACTAATTAATATATTGTTATCGATATCTGTAGATAATAACCTTAGCATACACGTCATAGCTGTCGTGGAATTCTTTTGTTTTTGCTATTCTTTTACGCGGGAGTTATCTGTCAGTGTAAGATATTGATATGATCTGTAAATTATTTCTATCGCATACTTAGCAAATTAGAATTGTTCCTTTCGTGTCTTGACAAAATGTCAGTTAAATAGTAAATTTATGCTTCATTACTTCTTTTTAATTGATATATCTTTGTCTGACCTCAAAATATCGACATTTAAATTTAATAAACTTCCAATCTAAATAACAACAATTATATTTAATAAAGTTCCAATAATATAATCAAAACTCAATACGTGGAAACAAATTTGTTAATTTTACAAGACAATTCACGCTACGATACTCCGAAAAGGTCTACCGCAGGACATCAAAGTTCAGTCGTGTCGCTAAAGTGTAATTAATCAATACTATGATCGGTATACGACGTTAAAGCAATTATAACATTACGCACTTCACTGGACATTGATAACGAGGCAATATCGGTTATGGAAATTCCATTTAACATTATTCATTTGGAATCTTTGACAAATAGGTATTACAGTAAATGACTGTAAAATTTATGTTACCGTAACATATTGTGATCACTTTATTATCTGTGCTAAAAGTGGTTAGATACTAGTCCTGACCCTCCATTGCAATTGCGGTTTTTAATTTATTTTATACTAGTTATCGCCCGTGGTATCGCCCACGCATTGTGGTTGACGGACAGGTGTCAGGTATAAAAAAGGAGCATATGTCCTTCCTTGGGATGTAAGTGGTTCCTAACTCTCATAACCCGATGGGACGGCAATCAGACACAACCGGAAAGACTTCAGGCCCAGGACCAACGGCTATACGTGCTTTCCGAGGCACGGGAGTGTACACACTTCCAACTTCCAGACTCCAGACGGCTACTGAGAAACGACAGAAAAACTCAATAAAATTTTATTGGGCCGACCTGGGATTTGAACCCAGAACCACCGTGTCTGCTGACTTAGATGTAGCCATTAGACCAACGAGGCAGTCAGTGTTTATACTTATAATATTGTTATAAGTATATAAATAAAAATTTTAACAAAACAAAAACAGACTTCATAGATAAAACAAATTAATATGCACTAAAAAGTAAAAAAATAATTGCGTATTCTTCTATAATTTGATAATTAACTTACTATTTTCTACTCAACAATATGTAGGTACGAATGTATTGTGTGGTTGATAATTTATTTACAGTTATTGTTACTTTTGGAGTCGATGTCAGCCAAGATGGGTTTATAACTACATACATAGTTAGTTATAGGTGAGATGTGCTTGTGTTGCTAGGTATATTATAGTGTTTCCTTAGCTGACATCGACTCCAAAAATAACAATAATTGTAAATAAATTATCAACCACACAATACATTCGTACCTAAGAATTGAATATTTCCGTTACTTTGTCATGGATCCTATAATCAGAATCTAACCAAACTATCATCAAACAACCCTTGAAGTATACTCTTTCTAATAAAAAAAAAATCATCGAAATCGGTTGGCGTGATATTGAGTTATTCGTCCATTTGTCGCGCACATACCTCATGCAAATTTACGACTTATATGGTTTTCTCATGGATTCCATTGTCAAACCTGGACCAAAAAAAAATGGGACCCCATGGAAAGCAATCCCTTTCAAATAAAAAAAAATCATCAAAATCGATTCGCCCAGTCGAAAGTTATGAGGTAACAAACACAAAAAAAAAAAAAAAACGTACAGACGAATTGATAACCTCCTCCTTTTTTTGAAGTCGGTTAAAAACTATACACACACTCGCATACAAGGATTCATGTATTTATAATGATACTAGCTGCCCATCCCGACTTCGTACGGGTAAAATAAGAATTTTATTCCGTGCATTTTTTAAATCAATAACGTTTAAATGTTCACTTATCGATCTATTCGCCCGTACATTGCCGTGTATGTTCAGTATAGGGCGTTGTAATAAAGAACTACTAAAGAAAATGTTAAGGAATCGATGATATCTTCTAAAGTCTTCTTTTTCCTGCCCTTATCCTACTACGTAGGGTCGGTACAATATGTATTTTACTTTCACTTCTTTCTGTCACTCGTACTTACACCTTTCTTACACAATCCATCCACACTTTCTTCGGCTTCCCTTATATCCATCAACTTTCATACTGATAATCCTTCTAGTAACATGTTTTTCATCCTTTCTTATGCCCATACCACGTTAATCTATTACTCTTTAACTTTTCAGCTATCGGTGTTACTTCCAGACTTCCTTTGATATACTCGGTTCTTATTTTGTCTATTCTAGTTACAACGCACATCCCTCTTAATATTCGCATCTCTGCCACATGCATTATTTTTACATAATCTTCTTTGGCTGCCCAACATTCAGAACCATACATCATGACAGGTATTATAACGGTCTTATAAATCTTCCCTTTGATCTTCAAGGGCATTCACAAATCGTCCACCTGTCACCATTTCATCCACCCTGCATTTATCCGGTTCCTCACATTCCTGTCAATGTTACCATCGATTCTGGTTAAATGAACATATCTTCTAAAGTATTCATTCAAATAAGTGTAATAAACAATTTTAATCTATATTAAGTGGTAATTGTATTAATAGTTATAATAACAATTACTAAGATATTTATCTAAATGAGGATTATAAAAATATAGAAAAAAAAGAACAAAAACGAAAACTATTTGAGATAATAAAAATAATGTACTACATGATTATATTACTTATCTTTAAAAAAAAAATAGATCGGGGGCCTATATATCTATATATCTAAGGCTATTATAATTACTTCACAATTATTGATTTTTGTTCAAATTAGTAAAAACAGAATAGTAACGAACGATCATGACATGAATCCCTATGCAATTTAATAGTTTCAGTTTGATTATACACATGTAAGTTCCTTTTTAAATGCTTCGAATTTGAGCTTTCGCTTAGAAGGACTGGTACATAAAATCACGCATAAAGTGAGCAAAAAGCGCACCATAGAAATCGGGAGCGAACAGCAGGTACTACGCTTAGTCTACTTTATCTACCAAAAACGTGTCTTAATATGTAATTTTTTATTGATTATATTTCTGAAATTTTTTTACACGCCCATGCGTCCGTCTTGCGTCTGAAATCTTTCTAATCGTGTCGGTTTGCCGTCCCATCGGATTATGGGAGTTAGGGAATAAAGAGTGCACCTGTGTTTGCGCACACACTTGTGCATTATAATGTCCTGCGCAGTTGGCACGGCACACCTTTTTAAGATTGGCCGCCGTGGTCGTAATTAGTCCGGAGGGCATTATTATTATTTTTATTGTCACACTAAACAGCGTTGTCTTCCTTTATTCAACTTCATTCTTATTAGTTTGTATATTTGTATGGTTTTCAATGAAAAAATGTTAAATGAGAATGTATCCTAAATGTTTGTAAACAAACATACAAAATAACTAATTTTACCTCTTTTTTAATTGAAAAATAATAATTTTAATTCAAAAGCATTATAATTATCAGATCATTAACAAAACGTGAACGATTATTGTTATTGGAGGCTAACGTAACTATTAATGCTGTATATACCTATTAAGTGTTTGAAATTGTACCTGTCATTTTATCTTATTCTTGTTTTATGTGCCATATTTCAAATATTGTGTTGTATCGATTAAATAAATAAATAAATAAATAAATAATAACTGCTATAGTATAAAACTGTGGTGCAGTCTGATATTAAAGCCCGCCAAAAAGCGACATTTCTCTATTTTTTAAAACGTTTTAGTTGTACAAAATAAAATAAAAGTTAGAAAGAGACACGATATCATTAAAATTGATAGATTACAAAATTGAAACATTTTAAACGAAACTTGTTTGGTGGCGCATTGGTGATATAAGCGTTAGTTAACATTTCTTACAATGCCAATGTCTATGGGCATTGGTCACCACTTACATCAGGTGGCCCATTTGCTCGTCCGCCTAATTATTCTATAAAAAAATTACAAACAAACATACAAAAAAAAAACAAATTTTACGTCTTTAAAATATGTATTAGTATAGTTTGGCGAAAGGACTATTCCTACCAAAATTCAAGTCTCTATGCTCTATGGTTCCAGAGATATGGTGATGAGTCAATATATTGGTAGAAATCTCATATACAATTATATATATATTGTTAGAATCGAACCTACTTGGTTGAGTTGCATTTTGCAAACGTCACACGCCACTATAAAAAAACGGCCGAGTTTGATGGCTGACACATTGGCTCGTTGGACTCGGTGGCGAGAGATTCTGGTTTGTGACTGTTGCAATCTGCAGTAAGCGTTATTATTTTCATTTTTATTGTTTTTGTACTGATTATGTTTTTATATTTGTATAATGGAGTATTGATGCCTTGATTAGATTGAATAGAATTGTTGTAATTTAAAATAAATTTATGTTCATCCTGACATCTGTCTTTTTTTTAATAAAATCCCACTTTTGACGTTAAAAATATAGATTATCTTTTTCTAATCAGAGGCTTGTATAATAAATTTCATGCTTCTAACATCAAAAATGACGGACCCGCTATACAAACTTTAAACCCCTATTTCATCGTCTTTGAGGATAAATTCTCAAAAATCTTGAATTACATATTTATTTATTTCTAACCAAAAGCTATTATATAAAATTTCATGCTTCTTACACCAAAAATGACGGCCCCGCTATACAAACTTTCAACCCCTATTTCATCCTCTTGGAGGTAGATTTTCGAAAACCCTGAAATACGTATTTATCTATTTCTCACCAGAAGCTTGTATATAAAATTTCATGTTTCTTACATTAAAAATGACGGACCCGCTATACAAACTTTCAACACCTATTTCATCCTCTTAGGGTTGGATTTTCGAAAACCCTGAAATACGTATTTATCTATTTCTCACCAGAAGCTTGTATATAAAATTTCATGCCTCTTACATCAAAAATGACGGACCCGCTATACAAACTTTCAACCCCTATTTCACCCTGTTGGAGGGTAAATTTTCAAAAATACTGTATTACATATTTATTTATTTCTAACCAAAAGCTTGTATATAATATTTCATACTTCTTACATCAAAAATGACGACCTCCCCATATAAACTTTCAACCCCTATTTCACCCTCTTAGGAGGTGAATTTTTGAAAATTCTGAATTGTGTACTTATTTATTTTTAACCTGTAAATTGTGTATAAAATATCATTGCTCTGACTTTGAAAACGACGGATTTACATACAGTTCATCCCTTGTTTTGCCCCTTTAGGGGTGGAATTTCCAAAAATCCGTTCTTAGCTGACCTCTACTCGGTGAAAGGAATATTTTACAGTGGTAGTGCCATGCTGCATACCTTTAGGTTGTAGCCGAATGGGCCGGCACGCCCGGGGAAGTACCACGCTCTCACTTAAAATCGGCGTGAAGTGGTAGCCAAGCTACCGCGTTTCGTTCGGTATGTGAGAGTTCCGGAGGCCCAATTCCCCCCCCCCCCCAACAAAATGAGTGCGCAGAATAAAGAACAACTACCCCAGGAAGGTACCATCTGCGCCTGCGGTGGACAATCCCTCTCTGGACATCCATGCTCAGGACATACACCACCTGAGCAGGGATGCCCAGGCTGCCCTTCGAATTCTGGGGGCGGCAATTTTGCGCTCTTAAATGGTCGGGGCAAACGGAGCAGGCATCTTAAGGCAACCCCTTCCACCCTCACTGTGGACTTCTGCAACATTAGGGGACTGAATTCCAACTTAAACGCCGTCTACTTCCATCTCGAGACGGCGAAGCCGGCCTTGCTCTTTTTAACCGAGACCCAGATATTGCCTCCGGCGGACACCTCATTCCTCTCCTACCCGGGGTACAAGTTGGAACATTCCTTTGTGCCACGGGCTGGAGTGTGTGTTTACGTCAGAGAGGATATCTGCTCTCGTCGCCTCGCCCATCTTGAAGGGAGGGACCTATCCATTCTCTGACTGCGCGTAGACTGCGATGATCATCCGCGAATCTACGCGTGCCTATATAGGTCCCATAGCGGTAATGCCGAAACTGACCGGCTCGTTGAGCACATCCAATGGGCTACAGATTCCGTGCTGCAGCAGATCCCATCCGCAGAGATCGTGATTCTTGGCGATTTTAACGCCCACCATGCCGAATGGCTTGGATCACGTACTACCGATCATGCGGGGAGATCTGTGGTCGATTTTGCCTTGGCATATGATCTGACACAACTGGTTACCTCGCCAACGCGAATCCCAGATG
Organism: Nymphalis c-album; assembly: GCA_963151315.1. NCBI lineage: Eukaryota > Metazoa > Arthropoda > Insecta > Lepidoptera > Nymphalidae > Nymphalis > Nymphalis c-album. The sequence continues at coordinate 9,501,365 of OY720601.1, forward strand.
TGGAGGATCATACACCTTCCCTGTTAGACCTTCTGCTGACCTCTCATCGGGTACGGGGACGGGTACCATGTTTCCGTAGAGCCTCCTCTTGGCTCGTCGGACCACTGCCTTGTCCGGAGTACAGTGCCGATTACACGCACCTCACGGCCTCGGTTCGTGGGTTGTCGCCGTGTGTGGCACTACAGGTTAGCGGACTGGGATGGGATGCGGTCCTTCTTTGCATCCTACCCATGGGGGCGGATTTGTTTCTCGCCGGTTGATCCCGATGTCGTTGCTGACTCGGTCGCTGATGTGGTGTTTCAGGGTATGGAACTCTTCATTCCGTACTCTGCAATACCCATCGGCGGCAGATCCCAGCCTTGGTTTGGTCGCTTCTGCAAAACGGCGTCACGTCGAAAGGTAGAATGCTATCAAGCCTGGGCTGAAGCATCGGCATCGCGTGATGTAAATACCAGCGCATTTAAAAAGGAATACAACTCTGCCTCCAGGTCTTTCAAAAGTGTTATTGCCAAGGCGAAATCGGAGCACATAGGCAGGATTGGCGAGAGATTGGTGCGTCTTCCTTCGGGAACACGCGCATTCTGGTCTCTCGCTAAGGCTGTCTTAGGGAATTTCTGTCAGCCCTCCCTTCCATCTCTGCACAGGAGCGATGGCTCGTTGGCCCATTCTGCGAAAGAGAAAGCCGACCTTTTGGGATCTCTCTTCGCGTACAACTCGACTCTTGATGATCAAGGAAAGACACCACCGACAATCTTGCGGTGTGATACCACGATGCCGGAAATTAAATTCCGGCAGAGTGCAGTTCGTAAAGCACTTTTTTCCTTGGACATCCATAAGTCGAGTGGGCCCAATGGCATTCCTCCGATCGTGCTGCGCACTTGTGCTCCTGAGCTGGCACCGGTCTTAACGCGTCTTTTCCGCCACTCTTACACATTAGGCGTTGTCCCGAATTCTTGGAAGACGGCTTTAGTGCACCCGATCCCTAAAAAAGGCAATCGCTCTGATCCAACAAATTATAGGCCTATTGCTATCACCTCCTTGTTCTCCAAGGTGATGGAGTCCATCATTAACTGCCAGCTCCTGCGGTACCTAGAGGAGCATCAGCTGATTAGCGACCGCCAGTACGGCTTCCGTCGGGGTCGCTCAGCTGGTGATCTTCTAGTTTACCTTACTCACAGATGGGCTACGGCGGTTGAGTCCAAGGGGGAGGCATTAGCAGTCAGTCTGGACATAGCGAAAGCCTTCGATCGGGTATGGCATAAAGCGCTACTCTCCAAGCTCCCATCCTACGGGCTTCCCGAGAAATTGTGCAAGTGGATCACCAGTTTTTTGGCAGATCGGAGCATCAAGGTCGTTGTCGACGGTGCATGCTCTGACTTAAAATTCGTCAATTCTGGTGTTCCACAAGGCTGCGTACTTTCACCTACTCTGTTTCTTCTGCATATCAATGATATGTTACAAATCAGTAACATTCACTGCTATGCGGATGACAGCACTGTAGACGTCCATTACACCGGCCGTGCTAATATTTCTCGGGAACACGTCGACGAGTGTCGGAACAAACTTGTGTCTGAAGTCGAGACCTTGTTAACCAAGGTCTCGGACTGGGGCCGACTGAACTTGGTCCAATTCAACCCCAATAAGACACAAGTTTGCGCGTTAACCGCTAAAAAATCTCCTTTTGTCATATCCCCTCATTTCGAGAATACTCCCCTCGCTGCCACAGCCAGTATCGGTATACTTGGCGTCGAGATTTCGAACACTGTTCAGTTCCGCGGTCAATTGGAAGTTAAAGCCAAATTGGCTTCTAAAAAGCTTGGAGTGCTCAACAAGGCGAGACGGTACTTCACGTCGGACCATCGCCTAAAACTTTACAAGGCGCAAATTCGGCCCCACATGGAGTACTGTTCTCACCTCTGGGCGGGAGCTCCCCAGTACCAGCTTCTTCCTTTTGACCGCATTCAACGTAGAGCGGTTCGAATTGTCGACGATCAGGCTATTACCGACCGGCTTGATCCTTTGGCCTTGCGTAGAGATGTTGGGTCACTCTGCATACTCTATCGCATATATCACGGGGAGTGTTCTGAGGAGTTGTTTGGATTAGTCCCGGCAGCTGAATTTCACCACCGGACATCGCGCCAGAACTCCAAATTCCATCCCCATCACCTCGATGTCTGGAAATCCACAACAGTGCGCTTTTTAAGGCATTTCCTGCCTCGCACAATCACTCTGTGGAACCAGCTTTCGCCGGCGACTTTTCCGAACCGATATGACATAAAAACCTTCAAGAAGAGAGCGTACTCTTTCCTCCAAGGCCGGCAACGCACCTGCAAGTCCTCGGATGTTGCAGGTGTCCATGGGCGGTGGTAGTCACTTTCCATCAGGTGAGCCTCCTGCTCGTTTGCCCTCTCTTACATAAAAAAAATAAAAAAAAAAAAAAAAACCAAATTTCAAGTCTTTACGCCTTTTGGTTCCAGAGATATCGTGATGAGTGAGTATATACGTGGAAATCTCCTTTATATATATAGATTTAAAATATATGAAATTAAATGAAAAAAAAAAAGTACACAAATGTTTAAAACTAAGGTTGCACTCAGGATCCAATGATAATTACCGAGCACTTTTAGAAACTTACCCATCACAATCGTACACATTTATTGTGTGAGTGTGCTTCCTCCCTCTTCTGATAACAATTAACGTCTATAGGAAAAGTTTCGCAACCGGAGTGTAGCCTAATATAATATATACTAACACTTAATTACACATGTATAATATGTAAGTAAATAAATATACTTATTATATTTTAACGACATAATATTGGTTATTTTTATTTATAGCAATTCAAAGAAGATAAAATAAAATTAGAATAGAAAAGAAAATAATAAATTATACGTCAAAAACATCGTGAGAATAACTGTATACGTTTGGTACTCGGTGGTACCAACCGAGGTACCACCCACTCATCAGATATTCAACCGCACAGCAGTACTTGGTATTGTTGTGTTTTGGTTTGAATGGTGAGTGAGCCAGAGTAATTACTAGCACAAGGGACTTAACATTTTAGTTCCCAAGGTTGGTGGCGCATTGGCAATGCAAAAAGACAAAATGAATAATCGCTTGTTATTTTATAAAAGTTAATAGATACGTCTGTTAAGCAATTTTGTTTTGAAAGATTCAAAAACAAATTCCTTGTCAAACTCCATATAAAATATATTTTAAGCTAAGTGATGTTCTAAAATGCAGCTACTCATTGTACACCGACAAACTAAAGTGGCTTTCTCTGGATAAATTAAATATGAGCCATTTCTCAGCTATGATACTCAGACATTTTCTAAGTAGGGTCTTTCAACTTCAACTTATTTCATTAGTGACAAGTATTAAGTACTCATACTAATTTGTTCATTCGAATTTGCCTGTGAAAGAGCGACGTAAAGACGAAGAAATATAAGTACAAATGATTATAATAACAGCCTGTTAATGTCCCACTTCTGGGCTAAGGCCTCTTCTCCTCTTTTTGAGGAGAAGGTTTAAAGCTTATTCCACCACGCTGCTCCAATGGGTGTTGGTAGAATACACATGTGACATAATTTCAGTGAAATTTGACACATGCAGGTTTCCTCACGATGTTTTCCTTCACCGTTAAGCACGAGATGATTTATAATCACAAATTAAGCACATGAAATTCAGCGGTGCTTGCCCGGGTTTGACCCCACGATCATCGGTTAAGATTCACGCGGTCTTACCACGGGGCCATCTCGGTTCTACAAATAAGAAATTCTTCTGAAGTCTGTTTAAACAATATATCTGATAACACGGGCCTATCGATCTTGCCCAGATTACATGATTTAAGAAACAAGGCTAGTCTAGTCCATACGTAGTAAAATAGTTCTAACCAGGAACCAGGATAAGTAGGGTGTGATGACCGTCCCCTATACGGATCAGATGAACTCGGTTTGGTGCTGGTATTAGATAGAACTCTCCCCAGGGGAGGCGACAGACACTTCTTAATCCTGACCTCCAAGGTATCCCCTAATTATGACCCTCGCATCAGATAGTCCATATGGCAAGACGAGACCATCAGCACCAGGAAATGACTGATCTAAATTCCTTAATCCAAAACTTATCTTACCAAATAGGACCAATTAGTTATTACTACTAACGCGGAAAGAATTCCGCCATTAACATAATATATTATAAGATAAAACTTAAAAAATGTTTAAGTGTTTTTACACACGATATACTACAAATCTTCAAAATATAAACAGGCAAACAAGCGATGTTGTTTTCGCTATATATAACTAAAATACGCCTAAACGTTAACAGTAAGTGCTCCACCGGCGTCGCTAAGGAAAAATAACTTACGTTTCACGGTAAGTATGCGGAAAATGTTATTTAATGACATTATAATAACATTACATATAAAAGATCTAAGGTAAACTCACATAATATAATATAAGAAATAGCATATACATTACCGAGTACGAAACCTTATAGCCGAGTATATACATATAAAATATGAATGTTGGTGTCTGTGTGTATGTTGTCACTACTCATTAATATTAGCTCTACAAACATCTCTTACATACGCATCACCAACATTATGGGCTAATTTATTAAGTTTCTTGTGCTTATACTTATTGGCTAACACAACCTTCGAACCGGAATACAATGATACTAATTATTTGTTTGGGGGTTGAATATGAGATGAGTGGATGGCATCTAGATGAGCTGGCACAAAGCCTACCATTCGATAACAAAGAAATATGATTATTTTATCATGTTATTCATCATTGGTGTAACTTATTGCATCATCATTCAACTTATATAGCCTTTAAATGATCGCGATGACAGTTAGTATATAAAAACGGTTATTTACCGCAAGTCGTATCACATAATAGTTTACAACATAGAGGCTTAGAGTTCGCTCATGTATATAAAATGTATTATATTTGACAATATACAAATAATAATAACGTTATACGGTGACGTCATAAAATCTTTAAAACCACAGCTTGAAAATGTTTATATGAATATTCAAAACCGCTACGCGAAGGATTGTTATTACTGTCTTTGTTGTTTGTTTTTTTTATCCGCACGTCGCAAGATCTGGATATAAGCTGCGGAACCTCGTAATGAGTACGAAAGTATAAGTTCGTATACATTCGTATGTGCAGATGCAAGCCTTCCCGCGTCTTTATTATTTACGTCGCAACGATGACACTCGTTAAGGTTGGATTTCTCTAATGCGATAGTTTCATTTATATCGCGTTGTTCCTATTCATTTTACAAACACCTGATTTATATTTGGCGTCTTCAGAGAAAGTATTAATCATTTGTTTATGTAATATTCTAAGAACTTTGAGAAGTATTTAATTATAATTTTATATTTGCATTTTTCGAGAAATGTTGACAAGGGTACTAAAAGTATTAAACTGACCTCACAACACTCCTAATCTTTTTTTTCTTAAAAATTGAGTTGTTTGAAAATCGTAACGATTACAGGACATTCTGACAGAGATTTCAAGCCAATTTTATTAAAAATTTAGTAATAAGGTAGTTGCCCTGGCAAAAACAGAGCTTAACATCAAAATATGAAAGCCCGATGAAGTAGCGCCATACATGCGCAGTGAAGTAACAGACCGCACCCTTGCGTTTTACGAAGATTGCTTTTGGACAAAACGTCGTATTTCTGAAAAAAAAACAACAATCGTAAACATCTCGTCACTATTTCACGCCTCACTGGATGTGGAACGCCAAGAAGTTCTCATCTGAAGTCTTAAATTTAAATCTTCCGAGATTTTCCGCATGCTTTTGATGTGATCATTTCCATTGTATCGAAATGTGTGTTCGTATTTCAAAATTTACGAAAGCAAATGGCTCAGATGTAATCAAACTAGATTTCTAGCATAAAATCTAATTAAATTGAGATTGTTTTTATTAGCTGAATATACAGGGTTATTTGTAACGAACCAGCAACCTCGCAGGACTAGATAGCTAACATCATAAGCAACAACTTTTGTTCTACGACTTCGCACATAACTCAATTCAAATTATCAAAAGGGGTGTTATCTAGTCCTGCAAGGTTGCTGGGTCGGTACAAATAACCCAGTATACAAGAAAATAAAATAAAATTGAACGTCTAATTAACTTCCCCTTTTGAAGTTAATTAATATACTCATACGATGTGTTTTAAGAAAACAACGTGAGAAAACCTGAAGTGGTGGAAGAAAATCCAGCTCACATTTAAGCAACGTGGTGGAATAAGCTCTAAACATTATCTTTAAAAAGGGAGATTTTAGCCCAGCAGTGGGACGTTTACAGGTTGTTCCTTTTTTTACTATTACGAAAATCGAATATTAATACAATACCGATTTATATACAGCCTAAGCTGTAGCGATAAAATTTAGAGACATTATTATTATCTATCGTATATGTGGCTTATAGTGCTACTAGATGGAAATTAACTTAGCGATAATGAACGTATCTGCGCCCACATTACTATGCCGTATAACGTACGCATTTGCTTTAATGGCACACGTTACATCAAACGCCCACTATACAGGGCGTATGATTAAAGATAAAACAAATAATTTAATGTTTTAGATCATAGTAATAATTAAATGAAAATAATAATATAATTTTAAATCAGTTTGTGTAGTTAGAGGAGGCAGAAAATGTTTCTATATACTTTTTTCAGTTCTTCTGTTATTGTTTATTTTTGAGTCAAGCACTTTAATATTTTTATAACATTGTATTGGTGTAAGAACACAGCATGCAGTGTTTGCATTCAAATGTATGTACATAAAATGTTTCTAGTTTTAGTACATGGCTTATTAATTATAATAAGTAAATAAATAAATAAAATTTGAGACGAATTCCAAATTTGTATTATAAGAAACCCTAAAAAAGACATTATTATTATTAACAAAACTTCACTCATATATTTTTCCACACTAATCTAAATGCACTTTACAAGACATTAAAGATTTATCTGCAATCGTCATCATTTCATACGGAGTAGAATATATGTCATAGAATGCTGGGATGTCATCCTTACTCTCTAAATCACAGCACTTGAAACACACTTCAAGTACTTATTAAAATATTTATAGAATTTCAGGAAGTTATACAGTAGGAAATATAAACATAGTAATTAAACAACATGAATCAACGTTTTAAATAGGAATAAGATACTATTGTATGCATTCATCATTATGCAGTATCTCTCATTTCCATTCAGACAAATTTCCTAACACAAAAGTTAATCTTATTGTGATTGTAAACCTAATAGACAATTACATCTTAAGTAAAGCAATTCATTTATAGCTCTTATATCTTAAAAATTAAAGGCTATATTTGTTTAACGTTGCTAGATCTTGACTAACATAATCTCTTTTATTAGATGTACTGAACCATGCTTTCCGCGCAATAATAGGGTACATAAAAATAAGATAAAATATAATTATATTAACACACGTAAAATGTTGTGCTAATCTTATAAACCTTATGACTATAAACTTAAAGTTCATTTTTAGAAATATGATATTAATTGTAATTTGTTGTTTGTTACAATGGGATTGGGATGAATTGTTGTCCTTATAATGGGACTTAATTAAAGCCTTAATTTCCAGCATTACATGAAATAGTATTTTAACAATTCTATTTGAAGATTTCGGAAGAACTATTAAAGAATATTTAAGCTATACTCTCGTCGACGAACGTACGTCTTTTTTTTCTGATAAACTGACAATTATTGTATTTTTCAGTTTACCAGCAGCGCTTATGTAAGAATTCACTTCAAATCACACTCATGAAGGGGCTATTCTGTAAGAACAAACTCGAAAATCGCCGCAAAAAATTGTCCTTAAATATCAAAAATTCAGATGCGAGATTGATCATAATAATCATAACATTTAAAGAATACACTCATGAAAATAGTACAAGTCGGTTTTCCACATTTCACGGGTGAGAAATGAAGTGTGTTCCTTCAGAATACCACAGTTGAAATATTGACAACCGATTTACGCCGATGGACTATTTTTATGCAATGTGTCCTTTAAAATGATTATTTTGTAGTAAATTTTGCATACATAACTACAAAAAATAGAAACTCGAAATTTGTGTCACGGATACACTAATGTGGGACCATGACATTCGTTGACACACTAGCTTTATTCTTCATTCAGTAGACCACATCAATGGCGAGAGCCGCGACGTCCGTTACAAAATATTCCCAAAGGAGGTATGTGAGTCTGAAACATTGTTGAAAGCCTTATTTTTGACATTTGGAACATTCGTACCGTAGGGACATGAGGCTCAGTTACTTCTAAAAGTTATTTTAAAACGACTTATTGTGTCAATTAGGGACACATCGCTTTGGCACATCCTCTAATATAGAGAGAGAACCAGTATTTTTAGCGCTCTATCGTGTTGGCATATCGATTCCATGTAGACTCATTTAAAAATAATATATACATGCAGTTTATTTATTCGTCTATTTTATTTTTGAAAAAAATCGTTATAAAATAAAAAAAAAGAATATTGCTATCGAATTGGTAATTTTTGAAATTGCGTCTTCATATAATTGCTCATTAAATGAAACGATGTTTAATGTGTGCTGTTTATCTATTTTTTTCTGATGTAGGTAGACGGGCCACCTGATGTTACGTGGTCACCATCACCCATATAAATTGGTGACATAAGAACTGTTAACCATTCTTTACATCCCAAACTCGCCACGAAAAATGGGAAGAGTTTTTATCCGTTGTGCCTATAGTTACCTGTGAGCTAGTCATTTACCCTCCAAACCGGAGCGCATAAATACTAAATATTGCAGTTAACAGCAGAATATATCCTTAATGGGATGCTACTACTCAGACCGGCTAACATATTTATAGTCCTACCTAAAATTCAAATTTCATAAATTTATTTGAACTATCATTTTGTCACACAAAATGTATTAGGCAACCTAAGAGCAACCTCTACAATAATAAGAATCTCCAAATTATTCCAAATTTTGGGTCAGAGACATCAGATAATGGTTTGTTAAAGAAAATATTTCTATATTTTCACAAGATTCTTGTATGATTATTTATATAAAACGATGAAGAACGAAGCCTTTCATTAACATTTTCTGCTAACATCCTGACCAGCTGCGTTAAATTATTTAAATTTTCAAAGATAATTTATATTAAATTCAATGGAAACATTGAAACATATTTTAATTTCCGCAAGAGCTATTCAAGTTACTCCATTGATGCTAATACCGTAGTGGACGATAAAATACCAAATTTATAATAAAATGTCAAAACTATGTTAGGCTGCGCGTATACATATTATATGAACGTTTATTAAATCGTTTTTACAGGCGTTATTGATCGTATCGCATACAACTATTTATTCTTCTTCAAGTGCCTCCCCGACTAGCGAAGGTTGGCAGACTCCCTTTTGTTCTTCGCAAGGTGGAAAAGTTCGGTGGGATTCGCGAGTCTCGTCCATTCTCGGATGTTGCACAGCCTGCCTTTTTCCTGCGACCAGCAGCTGCTCCCCTCCCGGCAACCTTTCCCATCAAAATGAGTTGCTGTTGGTACCTGTTATGCCTAAGCAACAGTGTCCGAGGCATGCAGCTTTTCTCTTACTGACAGTCTCCAAAAGTCGCTGCTTCTGGTTGACGCGGAAACTATAAAACTATATAGTATTATTATAATCAATTAAATAACAAATCTTATTAAATCGATCTATGTCTCGTTTATTTATCGTTCTATAATCGAACATGAATAAACGATTTGTATACAAATTAATATTCTATATTTATCAAATAATAGTAAAAGTGTCATTAAACACAAATAGTTGTTACGAGAATTTACGTTGTATGTACACACTGCTTAATAACGAGCTTTCTGCTTTAAGGCTACGGATATTGAAATTCTACAGCGAACGATCACGTCATGCGATGTATGCAATGTTTAAACTTGCATGGCCGAAAGAATTATGCATGCATCGATTTCCATACAACCATACAAATATGAGATGGACTCAACAACGGAATTATTAATGTATTGTTAGCATGCATATTTTTACATAATTTAAAATATTTCGTTCGGTTTTATTGATGGATATTAATTTTCACGTTGTATTAATTTATACGTTATTCTATATTGTAATTAATTGAAGAGATTTAATTTAAATGTTAACTATTCTTTGCATTAACTACGACACCATCATATTTTTACGTTCACTTCTACATAATAACTTAGATTAATATTTATTATGTTGTAACCTAATAAAACTGGTATCTGGTGACCCTTTAGATCACTTGGAAGTTATTGTATAACACCTGAATATAGTACGGTAAAATTTGATAAGTAATAAGATAATACCACGTTATTTGAGTCCTTATTATTTTTCTGTATATTTTTTGCATGAAAAATTATGTTGTCAACTTAAACCCATTTGCAACAAGTGCACTTTTGCATCTAATACTTGGGTATCTAAGATGTTATGCTTGTCTGTCATTACGACTAACACACAATATTACCTAAGCAATATAAAATATTGCTATTAAGCGTTGTAATATGTTTTCAGTTGAATATAGGTACACATGCTGGTTTAAAAAAAAAACTTTAGCTGATATAAAATTTCATCTGACGAGTAGCTTGTTGAGCAACTAATAACATTTTATTGAATTCATCAATTGTTTTTACAATATAAATAATATTTGAAAAACACAACAAAAATACTCAATTGTTAAAGTTATCTATGGTACCTGTGAAAACAAACCCAATGAGCTAAAATTCGAGAGGCTTAGTAGTAGCCATTGAAAAGTTACGCTATCCACTTCGCTTAATTACCAAAGCAGTTCAACAGTTCCGAGCTATTGTATTGTTGTTAGAGATATATATATATAGTTGTAAAGTTTCAAACCGATATAACAAATAGAAGTAGGTAAAACTCGACTCCCTAGATTTGTTTTCATGCAATTATTGTTAGTTAAATAAGATAATCTTATGTGTAAAACTATATAAAAGTGAATTTACTTCGTAGTAGGGGATTTTAAAAGCCTGTCTGGGCAGGTATCACCATTATTATTTGTTCTCCCACCAAACAGAAATACTTGGTATTGTTGTGTTCCGGTTTAAATGGTGAGAGAGCTATTAGGGATACTACTCTACTACTAGGGATATTACTCGTAAAATCTTAGTGGTCAAAGTGGTACCGCATGTGCGTTTTAAGGAATATGTAATATTTCTTATAGTAACAGTTACTATGAAATATATATCCATATTAATTTTATACACCACAAAAAAGCAAATAAAGAATAGTACGTATTTATTTTAAATAGGACATAACAAGAGCTCGTATTAACTTACAATAAGAATTGAATATCTTCTACTTCAATCAATAATAATAAGATAAGATCAGATCAAAAAAGATAAGATGACTTCTTAAATAAAAGTTATTGTTTTTTTTAACCTAACAGAGCTAATTATAGTGCATAGAGATCTGTGCAAGCACAGGTGTAGTCTCATATCCTTTAATTATATTATAAGACGAGGGGACGGCGTTCCGACACGATTGGAACAACTTATGCAGTACCAACAGCTTTATTTGCTTTTTGAGGGCTGTATAATAACTTCTTAATTAGAATCTTGTTACATTTGGATTGACATGCCCTTTTCATACAAAGAATTATATTAGTATGTAATATACTGCTCTCATTTGTGTCATTGCATGAGTATTCAGTTATATAGCCTATATTGATAATGAATTATACTATTTAAATCATTTTTTTCGTATTGTACTGATAGTTCCGAACTTATTTTATTTAATAGTGATTTTTGAACATTGCATTAATTCGTCGTCAACCATCATATAAGACACTAGTTAAGTTTGTATACACAAATGATTTGATTTCAGTTTTAACTAGTTCAAAAAATTTAAAATGCAGTAAAAATTATGTCAAAAACATCTCCCGGTATAGAATATAAAATATGTAACCTAGTAAGGTCTGCTAAAATGGACAGTGAGGTTGATGAACTGAGGGCTATCGTCCATAGATAATTTATAGTCTGTGATTGATTTTAGTCTATGAAATTTCTAATGTTGGTTGAACTAATTGAGGTACTTTTGGCTGCCGCCAGCCAATTAATTTTATTATTAATATATAATAATAATATTGTCTGCAGGCTCGATGAATATACTAGAAGGGAATCTAGAAATTTCTGACTGATTTCAGCCTCGGCGACCAATTTCAAAGGAGCTAACTGCACTGGTCATGGTATAGTGCATAAGTGTGTGCGCAAACAGGGGTGCACTCTTTATTCCCTTCACTTTCATAAGTTCAGGCGAAGGACCAACGGCTTTACGTGCTTTCGAAGGCACAGGCGTATACACACTTCCAACTTTCAGACTCTGGATGTAAACCAAATATTTTTTTATTGGCCCGACCTGGGACTTGAGCCAACTAGACAACGAGTTTAGCTTTATTACTAGAAAATATTATCACTAATTTATAAATATGTATTATGTTCTGACGTTTAACAGAGTGGACCTATATCGTGAGCTCCCGATAATTTAATTGCAAAACCATTAAATAACATGCCTAATTGCAACAACAACTTTTCGCAAAAAGTGTGGACGCATTGAAGTGTAGTGTATATACATTTATCCACCTACAATTATAAACATACGGTTAAATTAGTAAATAATTATTCAGTGTGATAGTTTATAAAAATTAAAGTGGGTAGTGGAAAATAACTCATAAAGTAATAATCAACGCTCTTTGTTTGAATAATTCACAAGCATAAAATGAACCACTAATTTGACACTAATCATTAAGATACTGTTGGAATAGTGGTGTTAGCACCTGCCTACACCCAGAACATCTATCGGAACCAAGATCGATTCCCACCGCGGGCGAATAACTTTTTCTATCATTATTTCATTTTAACTACAATAAAATTAATTTATAATAAGTAAAATAGTAACATAATGGTTGGAACGTGCGAAGCATGCCAAGCCCACATCAGCGTTACAATGAAACGTATAAAATGCAGTCAGTGCGGTCGCATATATCATTCTGAGTGCGTAAGGTTTAGCGGAGACTCGGTCTCTGCAAGAATCCAATGGAAATGCCCAAAATGTGTAGCGACCGTCCGTAAAGGTGGGGACAATAGTAACACACCGGTACGAATTGAAAAATCAAGTAAACCCCAGCGCTCAGTCGACAGCGATCCCATTGCCATTGCACCAGAGCATGATGTATACGCGGTTCTACCGGATCACGTGAATTTAATCAACCGATTCGAAGGAGTTCTCGACGCTAAGCTTAAAACGATTAAACATGAAATCGTAGAGGAACTGAAGGATACTATCATCACAGAATTAAAAAGTGAAATAATCTCGTTGTCTTCGGAATTCTCTCAACTGCAAGCCTCCTACTGTCAACTTCAAACTGTAAATGACAGTCTAAAAAACGAAGTATGTGGGCTCCAAAATAAAATTTCTCTTTGCGAAGATCAGTTATCAGAATTACGTTCTCAATTTGGTAAACAACAACAACAGGCAAGAATTAATAACCTAGAAATTGTAGGACTGCCACAAATAAACAGTGAAAATACAATTGATCTTATAAGGAACATCGCTAAATACGCTGGAGTTGAATTGAACCACGACGACATCGAATTTGCGCACCGAATCCAGCCGCAAAAAACCATAGCCGGACGACCAAAATCTATTGTAGTCAAACTAAAAGACAGGTTGTGTAAGGATAAAATACTCTCAGGACTGAAAAGGAAGAAAGGCATTTGCACAAAGGACATAGGTATTGAAGGCGCAGAAAAGAGATTTTTCGTCAATGAACATCTAACCCCTGAAAACAAACAATTACTAAAAACAATTAAAACAGCGGCACGTGAGAAAGCTTACAAGTTTGTTTGGGTTAGGAACTGCAATATTTTTTTAAGGAAAAACGAAGAGTCACCAGCATTAAGTATACGCTCAGAGAAAGACTTAGACAAGATAAAATAATAATTGATCTTATATTGCCATTATTTTTTTGTTCTACTACGGATTTCACTGTGTATATTATTAAATTGTTGACGTCTTTATACATGTTCTGGAAATATTCACAATACACGCACTACATACACACTTATCACTCACCTGAATACTCATATAGCAAATTCCATGCATTTAAACGACGATACACAAACCTAAATAAACAAAATAGTAACTCAGCCATACCAATATCATTCCAATTCTCATACAGTACATTGGTACATTGTTACGGAATCAGTCAAAAACTACATACTATTAAATTTAACAAAATATGTCAGCTTAATATTTTGGTACTTATTACGGATACTATCAGGCGCTAATCCCTTAGAAATATTTTATCAAAACGTACGTGGTTTATGTACTAAAACTAATGAATTTAGACAAAATATTCTTAATCATAACTTCGATCTAATTTTAATTACTGAATCATGGTTGACAAATGGTATCTTCGACTGTGAAATCTGCGACAGCAGATACGATATCCTAAGATGCGATCGAAATATTGAAACTTCCACAAAAAGAAAGGGTGGTGGTGTACTTCTATGTGCCCTAAAGAAATTACACATCCAACACCGTAGTGAATGGGCTTGCCATGGAGTCGAATCCCTTTGGGTAACTATACCTAGTGAACATTTGAAAAATCAAGGACATCGAGACATTCATATTGGGTTAATCTACGCGCCTCCAGATGACCTATTATCATCCCGGCTTGAATCAATAACATCCCGTCTAGCTGAAATCACTTCCAAGCAACCAAATGACTACATCATTCTAGCTGGTGACTTCAACCTACCGAATGTTAAATGGTCAGATAGTGGACCTATAATACAAAAACAAGGACCAGCCAATTTACAAAACGCTACGGAGAATTTTATTGACATATGCAATCTTTCTGATTTGAAACAACATAACACAGTTGTCAATAAGAAAGACAGAACCTTGGATCTGATATTTAGCAACATAAATTTTGAAGTTTATCACTGCCCCTGCCCATTCGTCTTAGAGGACCCGTATCATCCAAGTCTTCAATTCAATCTCGCCAACCTGCAGATTCGTAACTTGCGCAAAAAACCTGTCATAAAACCTAATTTTTTCAAGGGGGATTATGCAAAAATAAATGAACACCTATCTAGGATTAATTGGTTCGACATATTAAAAGCAGATTCAATGGTCGGAGTTATCGACACGTTTTACGCAATTTTAAGAGACGCTATTAAAAATTTCGTTCCAATAGAAACGAAATTCAAGAATAACTTTCCAGTGTGGTACTCCAAACCATTAATCCATGTAGTAAAAGAAAAGTTACAAAAGCACAAACTATGGAAAGTGGGGAAAAACCCTCGAGATTACGATGAGTTTGCTATATTAAGGACGAGACAAAAACATCTCCAGAGTAGATGCTATGCTGCATACACTCAACGTATGCAAACCTTCATACTCAAGGACCCTAAACAACTTTTTTCATTTACTAAATCATTGAGAAGCAACGAAAACGAATACCCTACAAAACTTACTCTAGGAGATACTATATACACAGATGAACCTTCGATGTGTAGAGGATTCAGTGAGTATTTCGAGAGTGTTTTTATAAAACCTGCTAAGAATTACGACGTAACAAATCAGCCTAGAATATCTCAGAATGGATCCATTAGCAAAATCATTATCGAAGAAAAAGAAGTTTACAATTTGCTCAAAACGCTTAGGACTGATAAAGGGCCAGGTAGTGACGGCATTCCACCATTCTTTCTATCCAAGTGTGCTAAAAACCTAGCTAAACCACTTTCAATTATTTTTAACCTTTCTGTTAATGTGTTTTGTACTTTTCCCGACGTATGGAAAGAAGCTCTTATAGTACCAATCCACAAAAGTGGTTCTAAAACAAAAATTGAAAATTACCGACCGATTTCTATCCTGAACGCAATAAGCAAGCTGTTCGAAAAAGTGGTTTACAGACAAATATGCCCCATTATTACAAGGTCCATTCCGTACGAACAACATGGTTTTATGAAGAATCGCTCAACGGTCACCAATTTGGCCATCTTCACAGACTTTATATTGCAAAGTATGGATGAAGGATGCCAAGTAGATGTCATCTACACAGATTTTGAAAAAGCGTTCGACCGCGTAGATAACTTGATATTACTTCATAAACTTAATACTCTTGGGATAAACGGAAACTTGCTTCGATGGTTGACATCTTATATAAAAAATCGTATGCAGGCAGTAGTAACAGGCAGTGCAAGAAGTGATTTTGTATTTATATCATCAGGGGTCCCTCAAGGATCCATTTTGGGGCCCCTTCTATACAATGCATATCTTTTTGACATCGGCAATTGTTTCAAACATTCACACTATTTGATGTTCGCTGACGATAAAAAAGTCTACTTTAAAATAAGATCATTCGAGGATTGCCTTAAATTACAAGATGATTTAAATGCCCTGACAAAATACTACGCGAAAAATAGAATTACAGTAAACGTTAAGAAATGTCATCATATAACTCTGACTCGTAAAAAAACAAAAATTAATTTCGACTATAAAATCAATGACGCGACCATTGCTAAAAAATCCACCGTTACAGATCTAGGCATTAAAATTGACACTAAAGTTTCATTGATTGAACACATTGACGCAGTAACAAATAGGGCGTATAAACAACTTGGTTTTATTAAGCGAGCAACGCAATCATTTAATAATATTGAATGCATAAAAATACTCTACTTTGCATACGTTCGAAGTATCTTGGAATATGCAAGTAGTATATGGTCACCTCTATATAAAAATCATATTCAGAGACTCGAATCTATACAATATAAATTTCTCAAATACTTAGCGTACAAAGATTTAAAAAAAATTGACAGTTATGAAGAAGCCTGTATTTATTATAAACTAGATTCGCTAGAGCAAAGACGAAATCAAAAGGATATGCTGCTACTACAAGCAATTCTAACTGGTATGATGGATTGCCCCAGTTTGGTGTCAGCATTCTCTCTAAATGATCGCGTAACCCCCACCTACTAGTTGTTCCAAAATGTAACACAAATTATGCAAAAAGCTCCATAAGTGTACGTCTAGCACGAACATACAACAAATTATTTTCTCATTTAGACCTGTTTCACTTATCCAAAAAACAATTGAGGAAACAAATAACACTATCTTACCGCCAAAAATAAACACGCACACACACACACCCACACGCACACACACAAACACACACACACACACACACACACACACACACACACGCATGCACAAACACACATACAAATACCCATATACTTGTGAATATTCTCTTGTCACAAACGTCAACAATTTTCTTTAGACCTACTTTCTTTTTTTATCCACTTTGTTAAATATATTATATTAAACACTTTATATTGTAATCTTTGTGGCCATAGTCTTCACGAAATTTAAAAAACTGTACAAATATAATCTGTATACGCTGTTGATTACAAATAAATAAATAAATAAATAAAAAAAATGTACGAATGCAGACACCCATTCAGGAAAATTCTCTATCAACGTAACTTAGAAACATTTGCAATTGAATAAGTACTTAGTATAAGTTAAAATCAATTCTAAAATAGATAACACGTCATCTCAAGTGTCAGGACGTCAGATCATTTAACTCCCAGATAATCGAAAGATTATTTCAAAGTGGAAATAGTACTTGCATTCTAGCCACACGGTCATGATTTGTGCAGTAGGTATCTTAATTTTAATGTTTATATACTTTATTATTTTGACTTTATATTAATATTTAACTTCTCAATTTAAATAATTATATTTTCAGCAAAAATACAAACAGGATTTTAGTAAAAGTCTCCACGATAACGATACTTCAAAGAACTTTAGCCGGCTTTCATACTATTATAGTAAGAAGAAACTAAGTCTCCATGCGCTTGCTTCGAAATACATACAACTGCTATCTTTACAAATGTATACGATGCGAAAGACATTTCGAAGTTCAGTAAGAAGTTAGGTTTTAAAGTGTCCTAGGTTTTGAGTTATTTCATTTCACCGAATGTTTGGATTCGTTTTCAAACTTTTAGCTTTTTAGTTACAAATAGGTCAAGACTAATTAACCGAGTTTTATACTTGTAATAATATTTATTTCTGTTTATTTATTTAGTCTATATTAAATTTCGTGTATTTCAATTGCCACTTTTTGATCTACTTAACAGTACATTGTATTGGCAACAATAGTACACCCTAACCCTTTTTTAACACAGTCAAAATAGGGTTATCCTTATATCGTTTAACCGAACTTACTCATTCAATAAACTGTATTTCAGCTACACAGAGTATTGATGTTTTACACGGTAGTGTATAATTAAGCTAAAAAAATATATAAACACCGGAATAGACTAAAATGAGACTATTTTAAAATAATAATAATTATGCAATTTTCTTATTATATCATTTTTAATCGATTTCAAAAAAAGGAGGAGGTTATCAAGGGCATGTGTTTGTTACCTTATAACATTCGACGGGGTAAATCGATTATGATGATTTTTTTTATTTGAGCACCAGCATGGTGCTTCCTATGTGGTCCTATTTCAATTTGGTCCAGTTTTGACCATGGCGTCCATGAGAAAAACCATATACGTCGTCAATTTGCATTAAGTATGTGCGCGACAAATGGACGAATAACTCAATATCATGCCAACCGATGTCGATGTTTTTTTTTTATTGAAAAGGGTTTACTTCAATTATAGTTTGATGACAGTTTGGTTAGATTCTGATTATGGGATCCATGACAAAGTAACGGTACTCTTCAATTTTTAGGACCAAATTAACGATACTCGGCTGAATCTTTTATAGGCTAACCAGATTTTGAAAAATATATATATATAAAAAATCCTATAAGTACTCGTACATACATATTATATTTATATATTGACTATAATATAGATACTTCCCCTTTTTTGTAATATACACACATTCCGTCATATTTTATGGTGAAGAAGAAAAAAAAACTTACAGTTTATTAAATTATTACTAGAAATAACTATTTGATTATGTCATGGCTGCCCAACACCCCACCAACTAAATATATTTAATCAAAACATGTTAATTTATATTCATACATTTAAACGTAATAACTAATATTTATTAATTAAGTACCATAATATTTTTTTATTTACGGTCGGTTTTTATTTTGTTAAAATTTTTGTTTATTAACGACGAGAACGAACTGTACAGAAGACATCGGATATCTATATTTATCTTTGTACATAAATTGTACCTGAAATGGCTCAGAGGGGACTGGGCTAGTTTTAGAGAAAGAAATTATAAAACGAGGACGACCACAAAATAAGCTGTCTTTGTTGAAATAAAAAAAAACTTTGTTCTAGTAACGAAAAAAGTGCATATTCATCAGGCATCAGGCAGGCAGGCGTCGCACTGGAGTTCTGATATATTAGAAATAAAAGCACAAAACCTGAAGTTGACACCACTTTCGCTATGTATGTTAAAAGCATAATCGTAAACTTCTAGATCGATATACCTATTTTCTAGTATTCCTCTCTTTTCTCCTCTGTATTGTAAAGTTGATTAAAGAGATTGTTTGGTTGGCTGTAATTAAAAAATCAGTTATATTTCTGCTTTCACATTACATCCAATTCTTCAAATTCCGTTCTTTAAAAATATATAATTATAGGCCATTTCAAATTACACTATGGTAAATTAATATGACTCAATTTTCTAGTTTTGTTATTGTGGACGACGAAACGGACGTGGAATGACGCTCGCTACATGTCATGTCTTACGTTTCTCGATAAATAATTAATTATGGGAAAATAAGAATACCTAATTATATACATACATGTGTTCGGAAAGGTTAATTTAGTAGTTATATAATATTCTATATATATTTATATTGTATATAAATATATATATATATACAATATATATATATTGGAGCTTATTGGAATAAGCTCCACACCTTCTCCTTCCAAAGAGGAGAAGAGGCCTTAGCCCATTCACAGGCTGTTACTTTTATAATAAAACAGTAAGCCGTGTGTCTGTTTAACATTGAAATCGGTACGCATCAGATATTCTACCGCTAAACAGCAGTACTTGGTATTGTTGTGTTCAGGTTTGAAGGATTAATGAGCCACTGTAAATACAGGCACTGTTGATGGTTAATGATGTAACTTATACTGCCAATGTCTAAGGGCATTGGTGACATTAAGTAATTCTATTTTAATGAAGGTAGGCATATTTAAGAAATAGTTAAGAGGGATATTGTAATTTTTTTTTTTTTTTTTTTTTTTTTTTTTTTTTTTTTTTTTTTTTTTTTTTTTTTTTTTTTTTTTTTTTTTTTTTTTTTTTTTTTTTTTGTTAGATATATTTATTTATTTACATTAAAACCTTAACTAAATACAAATAATATTTAAAAAAAATTATTATACAAGTCGTGACCGCGTGGAATGGTGGCAAGAATGCTAGCAGCATTTCCCCTTTGAATCGCAATTCCGATTCTCTGGGCGAAAAATGAACCAGCCCTCCTGTCACCGGTGGAGGCAATAAGGCGAGGAGTATATTTTGGATGAATTTTTTGGCACTATTACTCCAAGGTCCAAGCGTTTCAACTGCAAACGGAACAAAAATATAATTTGGAATAAGAGACGAATATTTGTTACGTTTGTTCGTTTCAGCTTTTTCCGCGGCAGCTCCGACTTTTAACATTGTTTCCCTGATATGAGACGGGGCCAGTGTGTCAACACATGTTGCGTCCCACACAAGGGCCCGTCCCCGTTCCCAGGGAACCAATGTCAGTCCATCAGGTCTCTTGCCATCATCACGACTAATTCCATTAGGCTCAATAAGAGCAGGAACGTCAATGGTGGCAAGAGCCCTTTTAATAATATCATTAAGAGAACCATGGCGGAAAAGCCTCCCTGAACTCTTTGGACAAGAAAGACCATGTAAGCCGAAAGAGTCAACCTCTTTTCCACACGGGCACCTGTGCTCAATACACAGCTGCGTTCCCAGCCGGAGACCTATTGATACGCGAAAACATTCATTGTCTAAAAGCGTCCCAAGATTTTTAGAAGGTACCGCATGTAACCAGTGACCTGACTCTTTAGTTGATAAAGCTAGAAGCCGTGCACGGTTTTTGGCACTTGTTAAATTTTGATTCAAACTTTGTTGTGTAACATGAACTAGTGGCGAATCCCAAAGTTTTTGTTTGGTAACTTCCTTAGGGATATCGTCATTAGGACATTTTACCTTCCAGTTTTCTATTGCCTCTGTAACATTTGTAATTTTCTGTGTATTTGATTTTAAAATATGTGAACAAAGGTCTGAAATGCTATGTACAGAAGAGAGAAAGGCTGGAAGGGCAACACTTGAAATTTTCCTCACACCGATGCCACCATGCTTAATCGGGAGTGTAGCTTGTGTCCAGGAATACTCATCAAGAGATAAATTTAGAATTTTCTCTAAAGAATCTTTAAGGATGGCATCGATTTTATTGGTAAGGCCAGGAAATTTCCAGACTGGGCTCGCGCGTAGAATGTACATTAATTTTGGAACAAAAAGACAGTGTTTTAAAATAGTATAAGCAATATGAGAATTTAAGATGCCCAATCTGTTGACGTTATCTAAAAATAATTTTATTTTATCATTTAAAACAGGTTCAATACCTTCGTCAAAAAGTGGTGCACCAAGAAGGCAAAGCGTATTTTTATGAAGGATTTTAATATTAGGTGCAATTTTAAAAAATAATTCCGTTGCCGAATAAATATCTTTTAAAGATAAAGTGTCTGTGAAGTAAATTTCACATTTTGAAAAATTCAATTTGAGACCAACTTTATCAAAACGTTCTTTAATTATAATTAAATCTTCAATAACATCATCCACTTTACCTCCTATGGTTCCATCATCTAGGTACCATATGTTTAATTTAGATTTTAAATTTGAGATGCAGCTATGGATACCTAGGCTGAAAAGAGCAGGACCCAATGGATCTCCTTGCTGAACGCCTACATTAGAGTTAATTGTATTTTAAAGATGATTTTAAATTCGTCTTCTATGCAGAATATTACGCGTAAATGCATTATTTAATGTAACATAACTCTCACGCTGATGAAATCACGGGTACCAGCTAGCATAATAACATTATAGTATATTTCATTTAACCTTTTTCAGTAATACCCAACATATCTGCTTCTAAGCTTGCAACAGATCACAGATAAAAAAGGAAAAAATATAACAACAATATCACCATCACGAAAAAAAAAGTAAGTAAAAGCAAGTCGTTTTATTCTTAACAATATCAGACAATGATTCAAACGGCCTGACCGTACCGCTGGAGGGACGATGTTTTGAATTCGCTGCAAACTTTCCATTTATCCCGCACTTTATTATCCGAGAGGGTACTTGTTGCGTGCAACAACACCGTGTAAAGTAAAACAAACGATGCCACATGGTAATAAAAACTGTTATACCATACATCTACATCTTGAACGGGCGGGTTGCAGTTTTATGACTTTATTTAACATCGGGCTTAATGCAAAATGTCCATGGTCGTTTTTTTTTTTTATAAATACTTGCGATGTTTTAATGTTCATGAATTTTCATTTATTAGATCTGGTAATACAATTTTAAAAAGTATTGTGCATAACATTTTTTATTATTTTATTAATATTGTTTACTTTCAAAATCTATGGAAAACAGTCGAGCATTTGTAACCGAGTAATTCAATAAATACAATTATATATAAGTATAGTGATATACACTTGCCTAATACATAAACAATTAAATTTAGTACATACGGTATTATATACCAGTTTCCTAGGTTATGTTAAAGTATTCTACTACTTACTACTACGAAATCCTTTAAATTTAAACTAAGACCTCCTCCTCTTTTTAAGATATGATTAGGCGCTATTATATTAGATACACATTAGGAATTTCACTCGACATAAGCAGGCTTCCTCGCGACGACTTCACCGTCGAGCTAGGCCAAATTATAAACACAAAGTAAGCATATAACTAAGTAGATTTTAATAATATATTTAAAATAACAAATAATGTAACTCGAGCACAATAATTGATGCGTTATTACATTTCTGTCAAGTCTTAATCACATCAAATACGATAATAATAACTGTAATTCGATTCCAAATTGTGTTAAAAAATACGGTGGCATATTATTCTTGTATTGTGGCAATATAATATTGTGTCAATACAATAGAATCGCAACAATGGCGGGGTGGACTATTGTAACAATATTGACCGAGGTGAATACGTGTGGGAGAAATTATAAAAATATTTTAATATAGTTTCGGAATGTTTAACAGTTTTTATTTATCACAATAAATAATTCCGTTTCCTTATAACATTCGATATTGGAAGATACATTAAATTATTTTGATTAAAAACATTGTTTAATTTATAAGATAATTTATTTACACTACCAAATGGAAATGCTGTATTATTTAAAGTATTCATATTGCAATTAGTTTTTTTTAACAATAAGTGAAATAACATAAAGAACAGTGAAAGAAAAAGACTTACGACAGCACTTATACAATTTATATTTATATTTATGCAACAATATAAATATA